>CM019163.1:48162-1448162 GCA_009733165.1 Naja naja
TTGAAGAAGGTTCAAGAGCTGGTTGTGTAGCCATTGATGGGCGTTGCATGAAATTGCATGAAGTTTTCTCAGCATATAACATAATATTACCAAGTCTTTCCTTGGATGAGGGGAGAATCCTTCTGGGGCAAAGGAGGTGAGAACGGATGCCGTGATTGGGGGGGGGGGGGACTAAGGCTGACAAGTGAAGAGCTGCAGAGCAACAGACAAACCCAAAGGTGCGATGCAGCCACCTGGGATGCAGGATCTGATCCTCTGACCGATGAACAGGGAGTGGGATTGTAGCCTGCCTAACCCTAAACCAACCCCAACCCCCTCCCTCACCCCCTCTACCTTCTCCCCCATCCCCACGCACCCCCGACCGTTACTTATTTAATATAATTCTTTATTGTTTAATTCATTTAATTATTTACTTAGTTTTTATTATTTATTTATTTACTTTTTTATTATTTATATTTATTTATTTATTTATTTAAATATTTCTATTTCTCTTCCTAGACTGAACTCAGATCTACATTGTGAGCGACAACCCTGACTATACACACCACCGATGACTCTTTAATACTCAACACTGCCTTTAACACACTGAAGCCGTCTCACAGGTTGTGACGTCACTGTCAGCTTCCGTCTTTTCAAGCGGGACTTCATTTTTATTATTATTATTAACATTTATTACACTGTATGCGCCGTCTCTCTAAGGACTTCGAGGTGGCTCAGAAAATAAAAAATACAATAGAATAACTTCCCTAAAAAATAATTAAACGGTACAAGCCTGATAGTAAACATTAAAACTATTAAAACCGTTAAAATTTTCAAAAGAACCCCCTCCCCTCTTGGTTCAGCTCGGCCCGGCTCCGCCTCTTGTCATATTAATATAAATAACATATTAATAATAAGCATACATGATAATACAGTACAAGCCTGATCTTAAACATTAAAACTATTAAAACCATTAAAATTTTCAAAAGAAACCCCTCCCCTCTTGGTTCGCTCCGGCCCGGCTCTATGATGGCCTTCGGCCTCCTCTCGTCGTGGGACGGACAGGAAGTAAACCACTCGCTGAAAGGAAGTTGGAGGACGAGTAACACACATGCGTACAGGAAGTCGGCCATGACATCAATTTCATTTTCAAATAGGCTCTGGGGGACGGGCAAGAAGGATGGACAGGAAGTGCACCATCCCCAAAGCTCTCTGGAACAGGAAGTTAGGGGGACGAGTAAGATACACGGACAGGAAGTCAGCCATCATTGGAACGTCACTTTCAAAGATGCTCACGGGGACATCCAAGAAGGGCGGACAAGAAGTGCACCATCCCAAAAGGTTGCTGGAGGGAAGTTAGGGGTCGAGTAAGATGCACGGACAGGAAGTCCGCCATGATGGGAAAGTCGTTTTTTCAAAATGAACTAGAGAGATGGCAGCAGAAACAGACAGTCAGCCATCCTAGGAAGGCTGCTGCGAGATGAATTTGTGGTTCCTATTCCTCCTTGGACCACAGCATGGCAGTGGTTTCATTCCCCAGGGCTCAGAGAACACACAAAGAGGAAAGAATCCTCTTTCAAATGCCTTAAACTGAATTAAAACGCCTATGATAGCTTCCATAGATGCAGAATAATAATCTTAAAATGCCATCGAAAGGGTTTATTTCTTTTTCTGGCTGCGATACCTGCGTTCTCCACAGGATGGCACAGTTTTCCGTTCATTACATTGAGACCATCAAAAAAGCCTAGGATGGCCACACTCAGTGTTAATGCTGTGGGAGGGAAAACAGTGCCATCCTGTGGCAGAATTGCAGTCGCAAAACGATATCTAAATAGATGATGTGGTGGGCTTTGGAAGTGGCATCATTAGAATGCAGCATTACATTGCATTTTCTCATAGTTCTTTCGGTCAGGCTGATGTTTTCACAAACCAGCCACTCAGAGTTTTGGACAGGACAGCAAATTTTATTGTTGAGTGCTTTTAAAATACAGAACAGCGGTACAGAAAGAACACATTTTGTGCTTCAACACTGACATTTGAAGAAATGAAAGTGTCTTACGAGAGCATCCAGTTAACCCTTTCTGTATTGAACGTGGTGTTTTCCCCGCTTCCTTCCCTTTCAATCGTAAATCATTGGAATATAACAATGAAATTATAGGAACAAAAAAAAAATCACTAGAGCAAACAAACAAGAAAAGAAAGACATTCTCTAGAATCACCATGGTATATAAAAAGAGATTTATGCAAGGCGAGACTGAGAAAGGGAGAGTCTGGAGAATTTGTAGTGCAAAATTCTCCTGGTGGAAAATCTGACTTTCATTCTAAGAAGATGAAATATTAAGAGCAAGGGAGTGCTAGTTACAAAACTATATGCAATAATAGCAGATATTTTTTCTCCTTCTTCCCTCTCCTGGGAAGACATGTCAATGCTCTACAATGGGCAGTGAAGAGGAAGGGGCAAGATAGATATAGATAGAAAACAGACAAAATGGATGATAGAGGTAGAAGACAGGCAGATAAGACAGAATGAAAGCGTTGCAAGGTATTCTCAATCATGCAGGACAAGACCGAATACACAAGACCTACATACCTTTATTGAAAATCTACGAAAATATATATATATATATTTTCGTGAATTTCATAGTAAAATGTATGTAAATCTTTCAATCATCCCGTCTGAAAATACCTTGACAACGCCTAAACAAAAATCTCATCCGTCATCTTCAGGCTGGTGTCTTCACCTTCGTTCTCCTGGGAGAAGTGTGTGATTGTGGCTGTTTTCCCCTTTTAAACTCTAGATTTGGCTGTTGTTACTTCTTGATTGGTTTGTGGAGTTAATGTATGCAGATTGGATGGCTTTTTCCTGAGACCCTGTGTGGCATCACACAGCCCATTACCCAGGTCGTTACAACACAAAAGGCTGAGAGACACACAGCCAGCACCTCAGCCACACAGGGTCTCAGGAAAAAGCCATCCAATCTGCATACATCAACTCCACAAACCAATCAAGAAGTAACAACACAGCCAACTCTAGAGTTTAAAAGGGGAAAACAGCCACAATCACACACTTCTCCCAGAGAGGAGCTGAAGACCAGCCTGAAGATGACGATGATTTCATCAGCGTTGTGACATATTCTCAACCTTACAGGACAAGACCGAATACACCAAGACCTACATATATATATATATATATATATATGTGTGTGTGTGTGTGTGTGTGTGTGTGTGTCTTGGTGTATTCGTGTCTTGTCCCGTGTAAGATTGAGAATACCTTGGCAACGCTTTCAATAAATCTCATCATCATCTTCAGGCTGGTGTCTTCCGCTTCGTTCTTCTGGGAGAGAGAGAGAGAAAGAAAGAAAAAAGTGCAAGAAAGGAAGAAAGAGGGAAAGAAAGGGAAGGAAGGAGACAGGAATGAGAGAAGGAAGAAAGGAAGGGATATAGAGGAAAGAAGGAAGGAAGGAGAAAGGAAGCAGGAAAATGCAAGACAGAAAGAAAAAAGAGAAGGAAGGAAGGAGAGAAAGAGGGAAGGAAGGAGACAGGAATGAGAGAAGGAAGAAAGGAAGGGAGGGATGGAGACAAGAATGAGAAAAAGATGGAAGGAACAAAATTTTCCCTTATTTCCAGTTTGAATTTCTCCTTGTTCAGTCTCCACCCATTATTTCTTGTCTGGCCTTTGGGTGCTTTGGAAAATAACTTGACCCCCTCTTCTCTGTGGCAGCCCCTCAAATATTGGAATGCTGCTATCCTGTCTTCCCTGATCCTTCTCTTCACTAGACTAGCCAGACCCAGTTCCTGCAACCTTACTGAAAGGGGGATCACATACAAATTCTGCCTGTTGGAAGGAGTGAGCTGACAGTTCTCAGAATCCAGGACAGGGAAGTTAGGTAAAACCCCAGGTACTTCTTTAATTCCCTCTAGCTCACTTCCATAATTCCTTTAATTCCCACTTAACAACTGAACGGTTTAGCAATAGAAATTTTGGGTCCATTAGAGCCATAAGCCGAGAAATACCTGTGTAGTACAATGCTCTTGTCAGGATTCTGGCAGTTACCCCAATTAAATCATGAGTCTCCAGCCAAACTTCCAAAACTTCAAAAGGATTTATTGGGAATTAACATGTCCGGCACTGCCTGCGTGTAGCTGATTCTGAGACACATCATTCACTGTCACCCTTGACCCTGGTTTCCCCCTCCACCCCCTGGGTATATCATAATCCATATTCTCCAATGGGACACATCCATAGTCCAGAGTCATCAATCATGCTCTCCAGTTGGATATTTGCATGGCAGAAACTTCATTCACCTAGTTACTATCTAGCTGAAAAACTATTTACGGAATGCCCTTTTAGTTTGCAAGCTGCCACGCTGCTCTTTCAAACCCCTTTGCCCCTCCCTTTCTGTTGGCAACTCTAAAAAGACCATAGAAATATTTTATGAGTTGACAGGTCTCTCAAAAAAGATAGATGAAATTACAGCCAATAAGCTTAGTTCCAAGATATTCCATCCCATTCCCTTTTCTTTTCATTTTTTCCCTTCAAAGATCTCCATTGCTGCTCCAAAAATATGTATTTTTAAGCTTTGCTTTCTGTTTTTTTTAGTCCAGATTTATCATATCCGATCTTACCTTCTCACCAGTATTCATCCTTTTCCTGGAAGAAAAATCCTTCAGGGACCGGGTGACTTCCCTGGAAAAGAATGACAAATGCAAGCAAAATAAGTTGCATGCATGGTTCCAATCAAAGCAAGCCACTGGCTGAAATGATGCAACGTGCACCGGTCCTTCAATTAGCTAAATGAAGACATCTCTTTGATTTTGGATTGTTTGCATTGAAACAACGCTTGAAAGAGGGTTGCAGCCATGGTAGAGATGAGCAACTGGTACAATGGGCACTGGTTTTATTATGAGCCAGCCATGTGCTGCAGCTGCCAAAAGCCAACACAGTCCTAGGCTGCATCAACAGAGGGATAGAATCAACATTGCGTGGAGTGTTAGTACCACCTTATAATGCCTTGGTAAGGCCACACTTGGAATACTGCGTCCAGTTTTGATCACCACAATGTAAAAAAGATGTTGAGACTCTCTAGAACGAGTGCAAAGAAGAGCAACAAAGATGATTAGGGGGCTGGAGGCTAAAACATTTCAAGAATGGTTGCTGGAACTGGGTGTGTCTAGTCTGAAGAAAAGAAGGACTAGGGGGTGAGATGATAGCAGTCTTCCAATATTTGATGGGCTGCCACAAAGAAGAGGGAGTCAAATTATTCTCCTAATACCCCTAATTACCCCTAATTCTTCTTTTCTTTATACTAGCCAGGCCCAAAACCTGCACCCATTCTTCATATGTTTTACTCTCCAGGCAGGCTTTGAATCAACTTAGCTGCCCTTCTCTGAACTTCTTCCAAAGTCTCAACATCTTTTTTATAGTATGGTGGCCAAAATCAGTTGCAGTATTCCAGGTGTGGTCTTACTAGGGTTTTATAAAGCAGCAGTAATAATCTTAGCTGATTTCAAAAAACTTAAAGACAGTTAATCCCAGGTAGCAACTGAATGAGAGCCTCCAGGAAATTCCAATGCTGGATGTTAAGACTGAGAAGCCAAAATAAATCTCAGAAGAAAGCAGTGGTAAAACCATCTCCACACTGTGATTAAGAAAAGGGCATTCATGTCTCCATGAAACTTGAAGGCCACTCAAGGAGGCCTTTATCTTGACCTGCTTGTTCTCTCATCTCCAATGATTCTGAGGAAAGGTCATCAGAAATAATGTGGGCAGCACGGAGCCTTCCATGCACCATAGTGCAGAAGAAGAAGAAATGCTTACTGGGACACCTCGGCGATATGTTTGTAGTGCAAAGTAACCCAGAGGTCATCATCTTCATCCAGTAGGACTTCTTTGACCCGGGCCTCCCCAATTCCACTTGTGTCATACCTGAGAATTTCAAAAGAGAATGTTCTGACCGAGGCTTCCCCAAAAACTACTAAGCAGACTCTTTCTCCCAGCAAAACCCCTTTTATTAAACGAAGGTGAATTTCTTGCATTCACATTCAGCCAAAGGCCTGGCAAACAGTCTTCCAAGAGTGTAATTAGGAGCACAGATCTTATCTAGCTTGGAGAGCTGCCAAGTAAATATTTTCAAACACAGTGCTGACAAGTAAGGACTCAGCACAGAGTCTCTGAGATGCACAGATGCACCCTAAACCCAAAACCCTAAACCTAACCCCAACACCAGCCCCAACACCAGCCCTCGCCCCAACCCTCACCCCTTAACCCCAAACCCAACCCTCACCCCTAAACCCTAACCCCCAAACTCCATCCATACCACGCCCCACGCTCCACCATTATTTAATTTAATTTTTTATTGTTTAATTCATTTAATTATTTTTTACTTAGTTTTTTATTATTTATTTACTTTTTTATTATTTATATTTATTTATTTTAATATTTCTATTTCTCTACCTAGACTCAAACTCAGAAACTCTACATTGTAAGCGACACCCCTGCCTCTACACCACCAGAGACCCGATGACTCTTAATACTCACCACTGCCTCTTAACACTGAAGCCGTCTTACAGGTTGTGATGTCACTGTCAGCTTCCGTCTTTTCAAGCGGGATTTCATTTTTTTATTATTATTATTAACATTTATTACATCTCTCCCTAAGGTGCTCAGAAAATAAAAAATACAATAGAATAACTTAACTAAGAACTAATTAAATGGTACAAGCCTGATATTAAACATTATAACTATTAAAACCGTTAAAATTTTCAAAAGAAACCCTCTCTCTTTGGTTCGGTCGCTAAAATCACTGAGTCTTTAGGTGGCGGCCCCTCCTCAATAATGTATTAATAATAAACATATGTAATAACACCCAAAACGAACCCTATTAAAACGGTTCCCCCCTCCCTCTTATTCCTTCTTATACCGCGTGATACCGCGTTTTCCTTTTTCCCTCAGAAAGCGTGCCTCTGTGGCGGCCTTTGGCCTCCTCTTGTCGTATTAATATAAATAACGTATTAATAATAAACGTATGTGATAATACCCCAAACAAACCCTATTAAAACGGTTCCCCCTCCCTCTTATTCCTTCTTATACCGCGTGATACCGGGTTTTCCTTTTTCCCTCGCAAAGCGTGCCGAGAAAGAACCCTGTTTCAAAAATCCCCTCGAAAAAGGTTTTTTTTTTTAATGTGGCTGCGGTACCTGTTGCTTTCTCTCCCTTAACGAGAACGTTCCGAGGCGTTTAATAATAAAGGTACAGGATAATAAACGCAACACCCTACTGAAAGTGTTTCTCTCTTTTTGCGGCCATTCCTTCTTGGACTGCAAGATGACGCTTTTCCGCTCCCGAGGGGGCTGCAGGGCAGGCGCAAAAGGAAAGAGTACGGTTTCAAAAGCCTGAAACCGACTTCGAAAAGACCTCTGATAGTTTCAATACATGCAGAACAATGTTGAAAGAGCCATTGAAAAGGCTCTGTTTCTTTGGGTGGCTGCTACACTTGCCTTCGCCACACGACAGCGCTGTTTTCGGTCCCTCAGCGTCAGCACGGAGGCCATCGTAGACCTTTTAAACTCAGCTTAAGGGCTTTGGAAGCAGCAGGGTTCTTCCTTCTGTGCCTGTTGGGCGTTTCCTGGGCCTCCCATTCGCGCTATTAATATTAATAAGGCTTTTAATAATAAAGGTACAGGATAATGCCATTTAAGTGCCATTATTGTTTTTTTTTTACTATAAAAGAAATAACTGCTATACCTGCTTGGACCACAGGAGGGCACTGTTTCCGTCCCTGAAATGGTAGAGGCAGGGTCTCTGCTGAAGAAGGAGTTGGACTAGGACAGGGGTCGCCGGCCTTTTGCGCCTCAGGGACCACCAAGCTCATCCTTTTAAATCCCACGGACCACTAATATTAATTTTGACGGATGGTGGCTTGCTGACATTGGTGGGGGAGAGAGACACATACGCACACACACAGAGGTCACACACACACACATACACTTCAAGCAGCCATATTCCTAACATCCTGATAACGGGGAGCCAAATGTTTTTTAAAACTTGGGCACCCCAAATATCCATGGAGTTAAGATCCTATTCCCTGAATTTGGGAGAGAAAACACCTCTACCTTTGCAAAGGGGGTTCTTAGCCTACTGAAAATACAAACTGCCAAGTAATTCAGGTAAAGCAAAAAGTGTTCATTAAAGGGGGAAGGTCAAGTTTTTTTATAGGGTATAGAAAGAAAGGATATGTATGTTTGGTACGTGTGATAGCGGTAAGCGAACAATAAAACAATAAAATACATTGATTGCCTGTGAAGTTCGAACAATAGAAAACATTGATAGTTGCTGAAAAGGTGAGCTCTTGCATGTGAAAGAAATGATCTTGGCTAAAAGACAAACATGCGATGCAGACGCAGCCTGAACTGACGTGTTAATAGTATGGATACCACCTTTTTTTTAATTACATTTATATGCCGCCCTTCTCCAAAGACTCAGGGCAGCTTACAATTTTTGGGATACAACCCAGTGTGCTCAGCAATAGCCTTCATTCCATTGTATATGTCTGCTTATTACTAAGCGGCATTTTTACAAAGTCAGCTTATTGCCCCCAACAATCTTGGGCCCTCAATTTAGGGGATGGAAGGCTGAGTCAACCTTGAGCCTGGTGGGATTCGAGCCTACAGTAATTGTAGGCAGCTGGAACTTAAATGCAGGCATTTAACAGCCTGAGCCACCAAGGTCCTTTTTAAAATGCTAATAAAGAAACCTAAAATTGGAGGCGACACAAGGACCGCTCTCGACCCTACCACCGTCCTGTATGCCTAGAGATGGAGTTCTTGCCTCACGATCGGGAGGCTGTGAGTTCGATCCTAGGTAGATACTAATATTTGGAATATACTCTCCTCGAGCAGGGGGTTGGACTACATCACCTCCAAGGTCCCTTCCAACTTTGTTATTCTAAATCCATCACAGATTTTACCCCCAAAATCTTAATAAATCGTTTAGCATCTTTCCCCGATGAAAAGTATTCATTGCTTGCAATATTCATTGTAGGTCACTTCCAAATTCACATTTAGTTAGTTTGGTTTCATGTTCTCCATTATTCTGACCTATGTAACTCTATGTGAACATAAAAAAATGGGGTGGGGACAAATCTATAAAGTTTGTCACAGATCTCAGTGTTTTAAAATATTTTCCACTTTTCCCATCTCATTCTTTATACTCACACATACACAAAATGTTAAAGAATACAAATCATGTAAACACATACAGAGTGCAGCTCTGCCTTCAAAGAACTACCTTGAAGGCTCACCAGGTCACGTACTGCAGCTGGCCTCGGAGGTAAGGCGTGGGACTTGCGGTATTAAAAATGCTGAGAGTGAAGCCTGGAGAAGCCAGTTGTTTCCAGGGATCGGGAGCAAAAGGGATGGAACTAAAGATGTAATGGTTATGTATTCCCAACAGTATCATAAAGTAAACCAATAATTAAATAAACCTAGGGAAGCATAATTAATATAGTAGAAAATAACAAGTGCAAATGTGCACTGTAAAAATAACATTGAAAACCTTTCAATCAAGAAAAAGTAACTTCCCTGGGATGTATTTCCTCTGTGTGTGTTTGTGTGTGTGTGTGTGTGTGTGTGTTTACCGGCAGCTTGAGCCAAGGTGGTTTTATTTTAATTAGCAAAAGAATAGGAAACTGCCTCAACAAATCTTCACTTCAGAACAAATAATACAATTCTTAAAGGAAGCATGGTAATTAACACATAATTCCTGTTTAATTCTGCAGAGTCTCTATATAACATGATTGTAATTATTTAATACAATGAGGTATTTGGAGGAAATAGTCAAAGTAATACAAGGTCTGGCTATTCAGAGGATTCAAACCATTTGCAAAGAACCTTTGGGCTGCTGGTAAAGAACCAGAAAGCAAAGCAAAACCCTTTTCCTTTGCTAGCAAGAAAAGTTGAATGGTATGTCAACTTGGGAAAAAGCACCATTGTGAAGAAGTATTCCTTTTATTTTCCGTGCCCATTCCGTTAGGCTGAGGTATTCAGAAATTATCTATATGTTAAGGTCTAAAGAGGTCAAAAGTGGTTTAATCCTTTGGTTCAAGCAAGGCACTAGTCCAGTTTAATGTGATTTGCAGCTGTTCTCATAGAGTTTTATTGTTCTGTTACTGAAGGAATAGTGTTGTAAACGTTACCGTTGTACAGTTAGGAAAGTAACCACAGACAGAAAATGCAAGAACAAATTCCTTTTTCTGATGCAGGCCGTGCGTGAAAAAAATCTTTGGTATTCATCAGTGTAATTAAAATCACCCGTGGAAAATGGAATAAGGTAGCATCTCTGCTTTACATGACAAATAGCATGGGGTAACCACCACCTCCTCCTCCTCCTCCTTCTTTTCTACTATAGGCATAAGTATCTTGATTTTGCTTCTTCCAGACAAGTTATGGTGCTTATTGTAAAATCAACCACGTCATATAATAGTATTTTGAAAGGAAAATCTGCATACTGACTTTGCCTGAATATAACAATACAACAGATAGAAATGTGCCATTACGTTCTCTTTGCTTCATAAAAATCTATGGTTTCTCAAGGAAGAAAAGCATGAAAAATTGGGCCCACCGTTATTATACCATTACATGCAACGCGAGATAGTTCAAACGGTGATTTGTCATAATTGTGATGATGATGGTTTACAGCTCATGAAAACCCCAAATCCACAATCTCAGAAAATTAGAATAGTACATGCAATCAACAAAACAAGGATTGTACATAGAACAATATCGGACCTCTGAAAAGTACAAGCAGGCATATGTACTCAGTACTTGGTTTGGGCCCCTTTTGCAGCAATTACTGCCTCGATGCGGCGTGGCATGGAAGTTATCAGCCTCTGGCACTGCTGAGGTGTTATGGAAGACCAGGATGCTTCAATAGCAGCCTTCAGCTCTTCTGCATTGTTCGGTCTCATGTCTCTCATCTTTCTCTTGGCAATGCCCCATAGATTCTCTATGGGGTTCAGGTCAGGTGAGTTTGCTGGCCAATCAAGCACAGTAATCCCACGGTCATTGAACCAGGTTTTGGTGCTTTTGGCAGTGTGGGCAGGTGCCAGATGAAGCCAGCATCCCCATAAAGCTCGTCTGTGGAAGGAAGCATGAAGTGCTCCAAAATCTCCTGGTAGATGGCTGCGTTGACCCTGGACTTATTGAAGCACAGTGGACCAACATCAGCAGATGACATGGTTCCCCAAATCAACACAGACTGTGGAAACTTCACTTCAAGCATCTTGCAGTCTGTGCCTCTCCATTCTTCCTCCAGACTCTGGGTCCTTGGTTTCCACGAGATGCAAAAGTTGCTCTCATCAAAAAAGAGGACTTTGGACCACTGAGCAACAGACCAGGTCTCTTTTTCTTTAGCCCGGGTAAGACGCTTCTGACGTTGTTGTTCAGGAGGGGCTTGACAAGAGGAATACGACATTTGAAGCCCATGTCCAGGATCCGTCTGTGTGTGGTGGCTCTTGATGCGCTGACTCCAGCCTCAGTCTGCTCCTTGTGAAAGTCCCCAGTGCTTTTGAATGGCCTTTTCCTGACAATCCTCTCCAGGCTGCGGTCACCCCTGCTGCTTGTGCACCTTTTTCTTCCACGCTTTTCCCTTCCACGTAACTTTTTATTAATGTGCTTTGATACAGCACTTTGGGAACATCCAACTTCTTTTGCGATTACCTTTTGAGGCTTTCCCTCCTTATGGAGGGTGTCGATGATGGTTTTCTGTGCAACTGTCAGGTCAGCAGTCTTTCCCGTGACTGTGATTCCTACTGAACCAGACTGAGAGACCATTTAAAGGCTCGGGAACCCTTTGCAGGTGTTATGGCTTAATTAGCTGATTAGAGTGGGACACTTTGAGCCTAGAATATTGAACCTTTTCACAATATTGTAATTTTCTCAGATTGTGGATTTGGGGTTTTTATGAGCTGTAATCCATAATCATCACAATTATGACAAATCACGGCTTGAACTATCTTGCTTTGCATGTAATGAGTCTATCTCATATATTAGTTTCACCTTTTAAGTTGCATTACTGAAATAAATGAACTTTTGCATGATATTCTAATTTTTTGAGTTTCACCTGTATTTTACCATTTTTTCCGTCACATGGAACTAATAGATATTCACCCCAAGTTCCCAAATATTCCACAGGTTATTTGAGATGTTTGGAAGTTAAGGATGAAACCATCCTACTTGAGAGGACTGTTTACATGGCACACCACTGGACCTTTTAAAAAAAAGAACAGAGAACATGATGCACATTAGCATAGGTCCACTATAAAGTCAGCAACAGCCTGCTGTTTCAGCATCTTCCATAGAGCAGTAGAGATTGTCATCTGTATGACTTTCTGTATAAGAAATGCGATGCCAACAAAGTCACAGTTGCCTTCCTTGGAACATGCCCCTAACAGACAGATCGTTTAGTGGGCATGAGAACAGATGGTTCTGAAGCCATCATATCATCACTGCATGTTAGGAGTAAAACTGTATTGTACAGCCATCTTCTTTATCTTACCCTTATGGCGACAGATTAAACTAGTCTTCTTGGAATGCTGGGCTGGAGTTCTCCTATTCCTTTGTTGCTGGGTCGTTGTCCAAGATGCCATGCTGAAGACTATGAGGTCTTCTCGAGGGAAGTGATAATCATTTTCTTAATTTCTGTGGCTATAGCATGGATACTCCCAAATCCTAATCATATCTCATTCTAATTACTGGGGAAATTAGTTAAATAAGTAAATAAAATAAAATAAAATAAAATAAAATAAAATAAAATAAAATAAAATAAATAAATAAATACTAAGTAAGTAAGTAAATAAGTAAGTAAGTATCTCAGATAAGCTCCAGACCACTTCTTGTCAGTTTGCTGCTTGTGTTCCAGGATTTGGCATTTTAAATCATTCCAATATTATGGGCATTAAACTATATAAATGAGAGCATGCATATAAAATGGACAGTATTTGAGAGCTGGACTAAAGCATATTTCTGCAGAAGATTAAATATAAAAAAGATTGAGATGCAGAAAGACAACCTCAGCTTCACATGGGTGTGAACTAAATGCTCCAATCGCTTCTGGAAATCAATGAAAAATATTTTCACAGTGAGAATATAAGTCTTTCTTGTGTGCTACCATTGTGTGTTTATCCCTAAACTCTGCATAGAATTGAATGTAAAAATAGCTTTGAAGTAGTAAAATAATCACAAAAATTACCGGCTGCATATTAAATGTGTTCTTTGGTGCTGTTTTGATCCTTTTGCAAGGAAACCGTAGATTGGAGAAAGGTAAAGATTAGCTCTATTACTAAGTAAACAAAGAGAATGTAACTGGTTTGCATAAGAGTCAAAATGTCTTTACCTTCTTTCAACTTGTATTCAGAGTTAATACTGGCAGACTATCGACAGAAACCATGTTGTTAAAATGAACATTAATAATTTGCTGCTTTAGGCTTCTAATTGCCCTTGAAAACTTCCTTGCTACTGTTGCATCCACTAAATGTTCATCTCCGTGGTTTTGCCATGGACATGAGGAGCCATACCTGAGGACATGTATTTTGATAACAAATTATCACCGTGTTCCAACATTAGATGATCAAAGACTTTAGATAAGTCTTTGCAAGAATGAAAGTGTAAAAATCTGCTTTCTCCTTCTATTTCCTTCTAACCATTTTGTTTTACAAGCCATTCTGTGAAAATTTGTTACTTAGAGCAAATTCAAAATCAGATGAAATAAGTCTTTGGTTTTTTTGGACTTATAAATAATGAGTTAAGTATAAACCTGCTTTCTTGAGGTCCTGCTCGTTTCTTATAATATTATTATTAATAATAATAATTTATTAAATATATTATACCACCCAACTCCCAGCAACTCTGGGTGGTTTTAAAGCTCTTCCGGCAAGGCTAAATTTGCAGGCCTTCCTTTAAGCTTTGGTACAAGTGCTAGAAGAAGAGGATGAACTGCCTGAGTTGGCACAGCCCTCATCTTGCCATTTATCCAGGCTCCTTCGTCGTGCATTCATGAAGAAATTGCTAACGGTGCTCAGCTCCAGCCCCAACTGATGGGAAATGGTGATCTGTAATTCTTTGGAAGGACGTTTATTTTCCTTGAATATTGCATAGAGACTTCGGCGCTGGACATCCGTAAAGACCAGTCTGGGTTTTTTGAGTGCATTTCCTCCATCTTTCCCTTGGTCTTGCTCCTTCCGTTTGCAAGCTGCAATATGATGAAGAAATCACTTTCAAACTTGGGCTAAATAAAAGAGAGTTCTTTTTTATAACAATCTATTATCTAATAAAAGGGTTTTAATCAAGAAAGGCTGCATTTCTAAAGCAGAATAAAAGACACCAGAAAAACCATTGGAGTTCAGTGGAATTCATTGTTCACCAGATAGGCATATATTACTAATTTCTAAGGTTTTTAGGATGTAAGTGACTGTGAATTAAATGGCTACAGCTGTTAGGATGGACAGACCAATGGTCATTAAGTGTGGGAGAATGGATTAAAAGGGCTGCAGCGACACAGACAAAAACAAGGCAGTTACACTGAACCCCATTTTGTGAGATTATTTCAAGCAGTAGTTTTCTTAGAAAAACCAAAAATCACACAAATATTACAAATTTAAAATGTACATATATTTTCCACTGTTTAGCACTAATTTTCCACTACTCCAGTTCAGTAAGACCTGACATCAATCTTCAGATTCAGGAAACCATGAAGAAAATCCTGAATTAGTCCTCGGGTGTTTCAAAGTTGGGCTGGTAGAATATAAGAATGGAGGGCTGAAGTCCTGGGACATTCTGGATCCCTCTGAATATTTCCTATTCTTAAGAAAGGTCAGACCTCTTCTTTCAAAGTTAGAGCCAAAACCATCGTCGGGGAGAGACCACCTGGTTTCTGGCTCCCAGGACACTCTAAAAAGTTTTATAGGACTCTTTGAATTGAGACTGCATTAATAGTTAAACTATGCTGATTGCATGAAGTGTATATTTCTTGCCCGTTTTACTGCAGGGGCCCTGCCAGCCTATCTCCTGACCACAGACGAGATATCTGCATGAGGAGGTGCAGGGAGGTTATGCTTTGTTTAGGCTTGGGTTACAATCCCACATCTCACACTGAGAACCGTACATTTTGCATCTGTGTCAGTTCATTAAGAGAGAAGTGAAAGTCAACAGACAAACACAACCAGATACACAACCAAATAGATAGAACAATAAATCAGTGGAATGGCTTGCCTTCAGAAGTTGTGGGGGCTCCATCACTGCAGGTTTTTAAAAAGAGATTTGTCAGCCATTTGTCTGAAATGTTAGAGGATCTTCTGCTTGAGCAGAGGGCTGGACTAGAAGACCTCCAAGGTCCCTTCCAACTTGGTTATTCTGTTAAAGTCTGTTACACCATTTCCTACTTTTAAGGACAGGTTTATGCCCTATGGAAAAAGGCAAGAATTATCTGTTCCTGGCAGCAGCAACAAAGCTCAGCAGTCAATATTAAAAAAAAACATATTTATGGCCAGATTCTCTGAAACACTTGTACAGACTTCACGCCTCCTCTTAAAGGACAAATGTCATTTCCTATGGGTGACAGATGACTTTATTATGAGTACATCATTTGCCTTTGAAATGAATCATCAATCTGATAAAATTCCAAAGTAATTTTTAAAGATTCTAGTCAATAGCCATCTCCACATTTTGAAAAAAGAGAAATGTGAATTCAATTCTATTTTTTGCCACAACTATATCTACATGCCAATAATATTAATCACAGTGACATGTACCATGGCCCTGGTCAGAATATAATCCTAATATAAATGTACTGATGTACAATATTTCTCACTTTTTATAGAATTAAGGGAAGCAACGACCATTATGTTAAATAAAGTGGGCTCCCAATTTTCCATATTACTTGCAACCGCTAGATGGCACTTCATTTCTCATAATGAGAAAGGAATGCAAGAGTCTAAAGATGAGTTTTGGAACTCTTTTATTATCGTGCCTGGCCAGTGAACTGGGGCTGAAAATCACACACAATTCAAGTGACTTTTTATGTCCACAATGACCACAATGTTAATGCCAGGAAAAGCAGCAATAAGCATTTCCCCAATAAAAAGCTTTATTTTGCTTAGAAGTGAGAGAGAGGGATGAGTGGCCATAGCAAGAGTGGGCACCCCACTCTCCTCCTCCACAGAATTCAGCAGTGAAATCTAAACAACAGAACTGTCAGGGCACCAGCTGCAAGCCATGAAATCCTCTGGAAGAAGAAGAAGACCCTGTGGCGAATAGCATAGCTCCTTCCCAAGCAAGTCATTTCTCTAGAGGCAGCCTGTTCATTAGGAACATCCTACACCTCTATTGGGGGCCTGTGTCCACCAATGGGCATGCTGTCTTGAGTCAGTGAGGCTTTGGTCTTGCCTTTTCTCTCAGAGGTGGAGGAGTCAGTCTCACAACAGCCTCATCCATTACTTCCTAAGGAGTCCTGAAATGCACCTCTATTCTCCAAAGCATCTCCAAGCTCAGAAACCCCAATCTTCCAACCTCCATCAGCCGACACCCTCTATCTCCTTCACAAGGGCTTCCCCAGCTCTCCTGTCCTCCTGAAAGGTCCATTTTGCCTAACAATAGGAATAAACCCAGATACACAGACTAATGTATACAGCTGTCCACCCTGACCAGCCCGTCAGATCCCTGGGATCTTCCACCTTGCAGCTTTCACCCTCTATTAAAAAAACTGCTTTTTTATTGTCAGGCTCCATACTGAAAATTGCCAATTTACTCTTTTGTGTAAAGCAGATTGAATAAAGACCTGGCAATTTTCAGTATGGAGCATACTGAACCCATGACATTCAGGGCGTAACCTAACTGTGGGAAAAGGGTTGGTTGCTTCTTGGAAAAGCAAAGATCAGCAGAAATTGTTTATAAATGAAGGCAAATATATGTGTATTGGATACCTTGCAGGATCCAGTCTGGGTCAGTCACTGAGACCAAAGGTTTACTCTTCCAAGCTTTTCCTTCAGACATCATCATGCTGAAGCCCATCCTCAGCGAGCTTCTCTCTTACCGGAATGTGAACATGCTTATCTCTTGGGCTGGGTTAGGATCCTGCAACGAGGCCCCTAAAGTGAGAGAGGGCCTCAGTCCATGCATATTGACTCAAGGTTTCTCCCTCAAGGTTCAAACAAGTCCTGAAGCCAAGAAAATAAGTGCCTTTGTTTTCAGAACCATGGTGTCTCCTGATCCTGGGAAACAATTACAGTGCACTATGCAGGACTATTTCTCAAATGAACACTCTCTTTTATGGAAAGCTGCTTTATTTAGCTCAGTGGGGCTAAGTGGTATCACATATAATGGATTTAAGAGCAGGAAGACCCAGGTTCAAATATCCCCCAAGCCAGGGACATTGTAATTTTGAAAGTCCTTTTCCCTAACTTAGCCTGCCAGACAGGATGGTTATTATGGAACAAAATGAAAAGCCAGCTGAGCTCCCGCATAAAAGGCAGGATATAAATTTACCTTCTAATAAATACTAATACTGATAATTAGAATAAGTTAGAATTAATACAAGAAAATAAAAGTATAATTTACTTGATATTTGTTTCTTGCATAATTTTCTCAGGTAAGAAGACATTAAGTTTTTGAGTACTAAAGACTTATGAAATGTAGAGGAAATACATTTCTTGGCCCATTTTAGGGATCCTTGACTAGAGATATTTATCTGACTTTACCTAGTGAGTTCCAGAGGGATTCTTACTAAGTAGCTGTTCATAGGATCGAATACAAGACAATCCTGGTTGCCTTTTCTAAGAACAAATTTGGCCAAGAAATTAGCAGTGGTGGCGGGGTTAAAGTAGGAGACCCAAGCTCTGCTAAATTCTGGACTTGACGAGCCAGCCAAAGAGGACGGAGCACCGCGAAACACCCCCGGACGCACTTTCACTTGCAGGAGTTGCCACCGCTCCAGATGAACGCGGTATAAACGCACGCAATAAATCTCGCCAAGCTGCAATTAATTCTAAGAAAAAAAACCTTTGTTTGAATACGCACGACATCCACGCTGCTGTTCCGCGGGGGTTCTCCCCCCCCCCAGTACTGTGCTGAGAAACCTGCAGAAAGCACAGGAGAAACGGGACTCTTATGCCTCGCGGCCTCCCTTGGAAACGCTTCTCCGTCTTTTCTTCCCCAAAGCCATTGGAGCCACTTGGGCGCGAAAGGCTTGTTTCTGGAACATTTGGGCACCACCCGAGAAAAGGGCGGCGCGGGCTTCTTTAGAAGAAGCTAGCCGGTCACCATTTCCTGAGGGCCTTTCCCGGGGCGCCGTTCTCCGTTCTCCGCCCTTCGCCACAGCAGACAGGCAACGACAGAGCGCTTCAAGGCTTCCACGCTCCCCTCCAACTAACAAGGGCTGGAGCAGGTCTGTCCTCGCCGGCGCGTCCCTTTGGAAAGTTGCCCTCCAGCGACATTGGGCCTTCCTCACACCCCAGTAGCCACTCTCTTCACCCGAGACCTGCCAGCGAAGCGCCTTTGTGTGGCTTTTTTCGCTGCTTCTCTGTGGACCGAACTCCAACTGGGATTTCGAGCAGCAGCAGCAGCAGCAGCAGCAGCAGCAGCAGCAGCAGCAGCAGCAGCAGCAGCAGCAGCAGCAGCAGCAGCCGAAAAAGAGAGAGAGAACCTCAGCAAGAGCAGAGGAACTCGGGGCAGAGGAGGGCCGACTTAGAGCAGCCCCGGGATCTCTCTGGTTGCTTCCAGGGATTGGCTCATCTTTCTTTGCTCTCGGGAAGGGAGAGTTGCTCTCCACGCCGATAAGGAACAAGCCGTCTTCCCGCCCCAAGAGCAGGAAAACTTCTTGCCTCCTCCGGCCCGCCGCCACGCTCCGTTTTCCAAGCAAACTCGGCCAACTCCCGAACGGAAAAAGAAGGTGCCGGGTGGCCTCTGTGTCAGCGGGTCAGCCAGGAAAATATGCCGGCCAGCCAGTCTTTCACTGCCCTACTTGAGAAATAGAATCCAGCTGCAGGAACCCGCCGCTGAGCACATTGCGGGCAGTCATTGCTCCGGCGCCTAAAATCTGAGCCCTGGCCTACTCCGCCGCCGGCGTCCCGGACCTGCACGCCTCGAGGAAAGGCGTTCCACCAACGTCTGGATCCCGCCAATTGCCTCTGGGCGGGGAAAGGGCCTGAGCCTCACAAAGCTTCACTCAAGACCCTCACTCACAGGGCAAATCTCCCCTCCCTTCTATTTTTCCGCTCCTACAAAGCACAGGACTTTTCAGGTGCGTGTACAGCCTTTCCACGGCCAGCCCACCCACCCAGGCCCCCAGAGGCGACCCACAACCATTAGGGAAGGGCTTTTGTCCTTCCCGGGAAAATTAGAAGAGCTAACCAAGCGGTTCCGGATTTGACTGGGGGGTCGGGTTGCAAGCCAACTCCCACCGGTTTGTCTGGAAACGCTTCAGAAAGGCACCGGCAGCATTCAGTCTGGAGGCTGGGTTCGTGTGCAAGAAGAGGCGGCCCTACACTGCCAGGAACACCAAAGCGATGTCTGCAGCGAGGCCAGGAATCTCAGGGCATCCCGCAGTCCCTGGCACCGGGCAGGATGACGGAGGGGACTTCGTAGGCGGGCCCGCCTGGCACAGGACTGACTTAGTCCCGTTGGTCCCTGAAAGCCAGAACCACCCCTCCCCTCATTGGGCTCAGGTGAGAGAGTGTGGCCTCCTTTGCGAGGGTTCTACAATGGGATCCCGGAAAGTTCGGTCTTGCCCCTCAGCCTGTGCCCACATCGCTGCCCCTCACCTGCCAATCGGAGCGCAGACATCCGCTGGAATTCGGGCTCCTGCAGCCACTTCCACATCCTGCGAAAAGTCTCCCGCCCGGATTTGAGCTTACTCCAGGGCTTAGGATTCCTCAACAGGTCGGAAAGCGTTCCCTGCGAGCGGCAGAGGACCCTCTGGGCGAAGATGGCCTGCGGGATGCTGTAGCGCTTCAGCTCGGTGGTGATCCGCTGGGCCAAGTCTTTGGTGTTGATCTCTTCCAGCTGTCCCGAGTGATTCCCGACGCTCCCTTGCGAGGCAGCGGCGGATTTAGACTCCCTGGAGGAAGCCTGGATCTGCCCTTGGGCGCTCAGGTGTCTATGAGGTTGGTGTGGGGTCCCGCCAAGCGGAACTAGGCCGGCTGTAGTCGGGGCGAGATGCTGGTCGCCCGGCCGGGCTAAGAGGGGTGGGTGCTGGGCTTCGAAGCCGCTGGGAGTGAGCATCTTCTCGGCCGGCATGGCGACTCCGGCGGGGGCATAATGCGACAGTCCTTGCTGGGGGTTGTGCAGTCCGACCAGCGGGGAGACGGTCTGTCCCAGGCCGGCCACTTCCCTGGGGTACGGCGAGGGGTACGGATTGTCGGGCAAGAGAGTAAAGTTGCCCGCCAACCGGTGATGCGCGTGCGGCTGTGACTGGGGATGGTGAGGAAACTTGGCCGAAACGGTGGACAAGGGCGGCTGCAGGGGCGGCTGCAGGGGCGTCAGAGTAGTGTAGCTGCTGCTCCCAGTCAGCTCGGTGGGACTCTGGCAGCTCCCAGGTGCCGCAGGGTGCAGCGGCCCGGCCAGCGGGGATTCCGCGGAGCTCCGGTGATGCGCGTGGGAGTGGTATGATGCCCCGCCGCCGCCAAGCAGGAGGGAGGACATGGCCATGGCGCCTGCTGGGGGAGCTAAGCGATGGCCGCCGCCCGGTTGCATGCCCGCCGCCGCCCGGTCCTGAGGGCTGGCGCTCAGTTGCTCGGCCGCGGTCCCAGCTGTCTTACGGCTGAGTCCCGGTAGCTTGCAGAGATGCGCCACCGCCAATGACCCCTCCGGGCGGGCCGGCGCGTGGGCCGCCCAGGCATCAGGGCCGAGGACGCGCACCTTTCCGTCGCCCGAAGCCAAGCAGGAGCCGGGACTTGGCGAGGCGCTAACCCGGGGGGTGGGGGGAAATCTCCCTCCTGAAGAGGCGCGACGCAGCCCACGTGGCCGGAAGCCCGCGGCCGTCCTAAAACAGTCCCCGGCTTGGGCCCCGACGCCTGCCTAGCCCTCCTCGCCTCAGGCACCGCGCTCTTTCTGAGACGCTTTGGACCCGGAGCCCGCGGCTGCAGTAGGCGAGGCTGGCGCCTGAGGGCATGCGCGCTGAGGCTCCCTCGCCCCCGCCTCCCTTTCAGCCTCGCTCGCCTGTCGGCTGCGAGGGAATGCGCGCGCGCGCGCGCGCCCGCCCGCCCCCTCTCCCCGCGCTGCACAGCCGCAGCTTTGCGGGGTTGGGGCGAGCGGGCGCCTGGTCCTCCGCCTCTCCCGGGAAGAGCCCGGCGGGGGCGGAACTCTGCCGGCACCTGCGTTCTAAAGCACGGGGCGGATTTGGGGCGCTGCGGCGCCCGCTACCGAGCAAGCCAGCGGTCCCCCCGGGAGCTGCAAGCTCGCCTTGGACGCCTGGTCCGCTTCGCTTGCGGCTTCGCTGCGGGCAGGAGGTGGGCGCGGCCGGGGCGAGCAAGTGGAAGCCGAGGCAGAAGGGGATCCTCGCAGAACAGCCCTTGGCTCGTGATGGCGTTTTCCCGCCCGGCCTTCCTTTGCTCCTGCTCGGTCTGGCCAACGACTCTGCGGGTCAGGCCAGGTCGTGGGAAGGCCAAGACGCGTCCCAAGTCCTCGGAATCGTAACAAGTTGAACAAATACACACATTTTATTTTTTATGTATTTATTTCTAAAACTTTTATTGCGCCCCGGCTGCAGGGAAACCTGGCAGCGATCTTCCAACCCCGCTGCTTGCCTTCCCCTCCGGTTCCTTCTCAGGCACATCCCCTCCCCGCAGACTTCGGCCTTTGTCTCTCCCCACCCCCCATCTTAAATAACCCGTTCAGGCTCCCCAGCAAGGAAGAGGGGAGATCGGCTCAGTTCCTTATACCTAGTCTTTTGAAAAAGATTTTCTCATGAATATGCCAATAAATTTTACTTTTCAGAAATGGCGTTATGGACCATTAATAAGATACATGCCTACTCAGGAACAGTAGGAACCACTCAACAGTGCTGCTCTGCAGTGATTATCTACTGACAATAACAGCGTAGATAAATCACATATATGAACACACACCCTTGAAGTGAAGGCCAGAAAATTGCATAGATACAGGCAGAGCTCTGCGGAAATATAATTCCCCTTCCTGCAAAGCTCTCTTTTCATAAACTTTTTGAAGGAGATGGCATGTTTATTTATGCATTTTACATACCCATTGCTCAATATTCTGCAAATGGCATTCCTGTTCCAGAAGTGACTGAGCCTGAGCTATGGCTCGTTCATTAAATGCTGAAACCCCAGGAACACAAGCATCAGGACCAGCCCAAAGGATTTGGCAACCTGAAGCCAAGCCTAAAGTAAACCCTTCCCTGCCATCTCTACTAAGCCACAATAATGTCCTCCTTCTCAGCTTCCCACATTCTGTCACTCATGTCTGGCCCAGGCCATCTAGGCTAGGGAGCTTCTGTGGGGACAATGGACCAGAATCTGGCCTCTTTACTCCTAATCCAAAACTTTAATCATTACTGTCAACCTGCCAAAATGAAGTCAGCTGAAGCCAGCCTTACTTCTGCTTCGTTTCTTGGTTGCCATTCAAGGGGGAGGGGACAGAGCAATGGGGGAAGGGTGGGGCTCAGGAATATGGCACCTCAGCCAATTAGCCATAACATCTAGCAGCCGGCATGTGAAGCAAGGTCATTTCAAGTGACACTTGTCGAACCTACAAGCTGACTGATTGACCCATGTGACCTGAGAAACAAAGGAGGATGGGGAGGGAATAATTTAGAGCTAGCTTTACCTTTCTATGTGCTGATATGATGTACTTAAGGGTCTCTTGAACCTGAACTTGAACTCCTGACTTCCCTGAGTTCATTACTCAAGAAACGATGACAAAGGCCTCTGAATTGACCTCTGGCTTTTTCAGAAGGCCTTTGAAGAAAAATCCATACCAAATATGGAGATATTATTGTTGTTACCATTTTATGATTTTAAATGCATCTTACATTATTATCCTACATTGTACTGTGGGTAACTTTAATTTATATATCTGTTAGTGCTTTAGAGTAAATCGTCTATAGTTTTTAGTGACTAAATCATAACACTTATTGAAAACAATGTGAAGTTAGTATAGCATACAACTCAAGAAATGACAAAGTGTAGACCCCTTATCTAAAGATAAGAACAATTTCAACTGATCAGAAATATATTAACAATATAATTCTTACCCACCCCAATCGATTACAACTCTGGGTAACTGAGTAGCTATTTCTGCACAAAATGCAGCAATAAAATACTATAAAATAAACAATCAGATGTCTGAGGGGGGAGCAATCATTTAACACAGAACATCAGAAAGAGATCACCTGCACTAAGCCAACCTCTAGGGATACAGCCAGGTTTTAGTGACTTTTAAAAAAATAGGACTGGAAGGCGGGGTATGAATCTCTGTCGTTTAGAAGGAAAGTTTTCTTGTGATGGGTGACAGAACAACTTGGCTTTACAAAACAGAACATTTAACCATGTGAGTAGAAATGCCAGTGACACTTGTAGGATGTGTGAAAGATGGAATACTTAGGAATTATACAACTCAGGTCATGGAGGCAGAAATATTTAGAATGAAAGATATACAGAAGACATGGCTCCTAGAGATGGGTGTGGGATGAACGAGGCCATAGTGTTCTGATGGGAAGAACTGATGAGGGACAAAGTGCCCCGTTTTTATGGATTGGAGACTGTTTTTTGGATGATGTAAAGCGGTGTTGGGACTGTACTTCTTTGGAGCATATCATCCTGTGCCTGATGGACAAAACCCAAACGAAATTCTTCTGGAACTCAGTTTAGATTAATTTTGAGGGTAGTAGATGAAGGAATTGAGCTTTTCATTCAAAACATGAATCATAGAAGTTGCAAACCTCCATGTTTAGGGTTGTCATCAAGAATTTCTGTAGGATTCTCAGTATGACTAATTTGGTGAAAAACAAATCAGATCATATCATATCTGATTTGTTTTTCACCAAAGGAGAAATGTCACAACCAAATAGGCTGCCTGTGGCAATTACCTTTTGTCAAAACAGCTCTATCATCTGTGTTCACAGCCAATTAAAATTGCTGATTAAAACTTAGACTGTTCTCTTAGACAGAATTAGGTGATTTTGAAAACTGAAGCATTCTTTACAATTCACTTCCAAAACCTTTCAACCCTACCACCACATCTATGGAGCTCTCAAGAATGGTTACTCTGAGGCTTTTGATACTTGTCAGGGAAACCCAAAATTTTCAACCAGTACAATGACTTAAGACTTAAGAAATTTTAGACTTAAATTGATCATATTATTCCTTCTGGCCCTGAATACTCAGGAAAGATTGGGTGAACTTCAAGTTCACCTTCAGGAATGGCTGGCGCACACCTATTCATTTGTTGATTTGGAAGGAAAGGATAAATCAGTAGGGATCCACCAAGAATAGTAAATTTTACATTTTAGTGATGGCAGTAATGCTTAACAATCCCATTGAGTTTCATTTCCCCCAAAGTCGGCTTTTGGTAGAAGCTCCAGGCTGCAAGTTTTAATCAGGCATTTGGTTAAGCCAAAACCTTCAGTTTCATCTGGAATTATCACGAATCTCAGAGCTTGCAAGATGTTATGATTTTATATATATATTGAAAATGATTTTAAAAGAAAGTTTTTTAAATTGTAATGGGATTTAATTAATTATAGATTGTTGTTTCTTTTCTTTTTAAAAATGAAACATCCTCTGCTTGGAATCATTTTTAGTAATGCACATGAGGGATTGAAAAAATAATATAAGTGACTACATAAATTAAAGCTTTGACTGAAACTTCCATTTAAGAATATTGTAGCCCAGTGACAGCAAAAAGCTATTCGCTTGTATTATTTGGATTTAATGTTTGAATTATAAATTTACTCGAAAGAGAACAAATCCGCCAGGGCCTTTCTTTCGAAGCCGGCAGGCAGCATAGAAATATCGGTTATCAGTACCGAAAGCCAAAACCCGAAAGCCAACACTCCTTCTCAACCGCCTCTTCTGCGATTCTGCCTCTTTGGACAAAGCGCTGCTCGCCTCACGCTTCTGGCCCACGAAGCGTCTCCTTCGCCCTCTGACTCGGTGGGGGGTAACGGGCCAAAGCCCCTGAAATGGGCTCCACGGCCTGGACGCCAACATCACGGGAGAGATTTTTGCCCTAGGAGTCTACCGACCGAGAGGAAAGGGGACGCCCGCGTGTGTGAGAGAGATGCTCTTAAATCCCGAATCTCGCCATTGGTCTAGAAACCACTTGTCGCTTCAGGTGCAGGATTGGTGCCGGGAGCCATTTGAAGGGGGCTTCCCAATTCGATAGCCTTGCGCTCCAGACTGGATAGGGTTATTTCGGAACACTATCGGAATGGTGGGGCTTTCACTCACTCCTGAAGACCACCTAGCGAAAAACATATGGGCAGAACCCGCAAAAACACGAGAATGGCCAACTGCCGGAAGGAACCTTCCCCTTGCCGGGTAGACGTTCAAGAGAGGCCAAATCGGGGTTGATCTGGAAGGAAGTCTCACCCAAGACGCCATTGGCTGAGACTTGAGGGATCCCAAAATCCTTCGTTGTGTGGCTCCAGGGAGCCAGGATTTGGGTCTTATAAGAATAGGGCGGGGAGGCGAAAACCCTACGAACGACTTGCCCCCGCGAAGTCCACGAAAACAAGGCCAGCGGGAAGCATGAGGCTAACTAGGTCTGTCTGGCCATCCATATCCTAAGGACTGCACCTCATATGCAAATAGATGGTCACGCGGGATCCGCTAACCCAGCCCCCGCCCGCAATCTTTTCTAAATGGATTGGGGGCTCTCAGGGGTGGATTTTTTTTTAAATTACATTTATATGCCGCCCTTCTCCGAAGACTCAGGGCGGCTTACAATTTTTGGAGCACAACCCAATGTGCTCAGCAATAGCCTTCATTCCATTGTATATGCCTGCTTATTACTAAGCGGCATTTTTACAAGGTCAGCTAATTGCCCCCAACAATCTTGGGTCCTCAATTTACCTACCCTGAGAGGATGGAAGGCTGAGTCAACCTTGAGCCTGGTGGGATTCGAGCCTACAATAATTGTAGGCATCTGGATTTTAAGAGCAGGCATTTAACAGCCTGAGCTACCAAGGCTCTTTCTGATTTCTGATTCTGCCCCTAAATGCGCCGTCGAGTCAGAAAGAAACGTATAAAAGCCTGCAAAACTCTAAATAATTTAGCTTTAGATTTCGGGGAAAATCATTATTTTAAATCATTACCTTAAATCACTTCTGCGCGCGCTATACTTTGCAGACTTACGGTAGGGGCTGGGCGATCCAAGCTCGAAAGTAGCCATATTCAAAGAGACTGAGAGGCCGGTATTAAATATTAATCGGCTGATGCCTTCCTTCGTTTCTAACTTATTATTAATTAGGCGCCTCTAGTCTTTTTGCAGAAAGCTCCGCAGAGTCAGTTGCAGCTTTAAATATGAATTAAAAGCAGTTTCAAGTGACTGTAATGCGAAAATTATTCCGTGTCTTTCAAGGCGGAGATCAAGAAGCCGCAGATCGATCTTCCGGCACTTGGCTCCGAAGGACAGAGGTTATTGATAGCGGGCATTAATGACGTGAATGATTGCAAAAGGGAAATAAAGAACCAACCAGCTTATAAACTTTTTATCTGCTGTAGCGCCAGCCATGAATTACGAGCCCACGGAGGATAATTTATGCATCCTGAAGGTTCCTTTATCCTCTCTCAGGGTTCGAAACTTTTGGTGCACAGACGCAGACTAATGGGGTTCTGGGGCACAAGTGATCAAGCCGGATGATACTTATGAGAAGTAGCGACCTAGGTTGTCCTGAGACCAGAGGACAAGACAGGAGAGGGAAAGGCAGTGGTGGAGCAGCGAAAAGAGCCTCTGCAAGACACGCGCCACTGCCCACCCACGCTGAAAGAAGCGGTGGGCGAGGTAGCTGGCTGCCTGAGTTTTTCCGCAGTCTGAAATGCTGCGCTACCCACCGCAAAGACTTAAAGGGGGGCAGGAAAGGGGCGGGAGGGCGACCTGACCGGGACAAGAATCAGTTCCCAGACTACTTCCATTCGTAGGCGTGGCTGTATTTAATCGTCAGGCAGGGCAGGTAGTAGCCCTCTCTAAGCGGGTTACAGAGTCAGCATATTGCCCCCAACAATCTGGGTCCTCATATCCCTAAATGAAGGTCGAGAATAACTACAGGACGGGTGAAAAGACCTGGGTTCCCATCGCCAAATCTAGAAGCTAGTAAGCCTCAAAAGTAGGTGAATTTCAGTCGCTTGATCCCCACAGAACTTGGCTCAAGAGTGGTCGTAGCGATCTCAGTCCTGCTGCTAATTAAGTGGCGGGGGAGGGAAGGAAACGGCCCAAGAAGAGGCAAATAGAAGGAAAAACGGCGGGCAATTAAAAACAAACAAGAATCCCAAAAGCCAGGAGGGAAAGATTAATCTGCATTAAGAGGGGTCCTGCGTTCACCAGATTATTAGACTATTTTATGAAAAGTTTCTGGAACTTTCATTCTATTAAGCTTACAAGATGCCTGACTCCAGGAAACTCTAGGCGGCTTACTTCTTACAAAGAAGAGAGCAAAAATATACTTCATAAATTACAGCAATGTTCGCTGTCCTCTACATTGTTAAGTCCTTTTCTTCCTCCCTGCGCTTGATATTGGGGAACGCGGGATCTGTCAAGAGATTTTATACGGTTCCCTGGAATCACAGTGCACAGGGAAATCCAGAAAACGCTTTTCTCCTTTCCCTCTTTCGTTCTCTCTCCTCTGTCCAGGAAGCAGATTCCATTTTGAGGAGTGCGTGAATATAATCTTGTACTGTTAACAGAATCTGTGTTGCCGGCAGGATGGCCTGGCTCCATGGAAGCCAAAATCAGTCAGAACATAACACAACCGAAAGAAGCGTACGAGATCAAGAAATGTGGAGGGAGCCGATCCATAGAATCGCCGGGAATCGGACACCACGGAACGGATGGCATTATCAATAGAATACGTAATCAAACGCAAATCGACCTTGTGAAGCTTATATGCCCCTGATTAGATTATTCTCCTCTCCCTATATATTCATGTCTGTTGCGAGTGGCCTGTCCTAAGAAAAACAATCCCGCGTTTCTTTCCTTCCCCAGGCCACTTGTTAGCAACGAAGCGGATTTCTCAGCCCCGCCGTGGCGCCTCCTTTCCTTCCGCGAAGGCTTCGGCACTGTTGTTTTTTCTTATTTAGCCGGAGGAAATTTCTGGGCGGGGCGGGGCGGGGCGGGGCAGCATTTAAATACGGGAACGACAGCGGATTGCAGACTTAAGAAATGGATAGGATTAAACCACAGCCAGAAAGGAAAGTGGTCGCCTAGCGGCTAGCCCTAGACGGTCGCCCAACACGTGGCCTACATCGATTAGTATCTAGAGTGCTGTCAGATTTGAATGTAATCTCCCGGATTAGTTTTTTGCCACCAAAAAAATTACACTTTACATTCTCCATCATCTTAATACAATGTAGTGAATTTTACCAGTCCATGACTTAAGGCCTGCTGTAGAAAACATTTTTAAAAAGAAAAATAAACACGAATTTATTACTGTAATAAAAACTCTTCATTTTTTCATTCCAGCTAAAGAGTGAAAATGGCTCTTAGCTACTACTTTTAAGAAAAGGACAGAGGAGTCCTAATTCTCCGTTCCCCTTCCAAAGCAACAAACTGGACGGCACCAGCGCTGGGCCCAGCGACTGCAACTACCGAACGCAGCCCCAAAGCGGACGCAAAACTGCCCGGCAGAATTCAGTCACGGGACTCCTGGCGCCCCCAGAGGTGCCTGAGCTAGGAGAAAAGAGCCAGGGCTGATCAGGAGAGGGGCAAAAGAAGGCCAAGAGCAGAGGCCGCAAGCGACCCCCCACCCCAGCCGCTACCAGGAACGTCCAGGAGGAAACGGCTGACCAGCCGGGAACCGCGCAGCGCGTCCTGCCTGCCTGCTGCTGCTCGCCTCGAGGCGACTCCCGAGGAGCTCCCGTCGGCCAAGCGGCCGAAGTCGCTCTCCTCCGGGCAAAACCGGCTCCACTGCGAAGAGGGGCGACGCACCGCTTGTTCCCCTCTGGAATTCGGAGGGAGGAAGGGCGACTCCGACTCCGCCAGCTGGAGCGGGAAAGGTGAAAGCCCCCGTCCTTGAGCGCCTCTCGGCCCACTCCAAGAAACGGAAGGTCGGGGTTGGAGCGGGGTGAGAAGAAATCAGCGGAGGCCTCCCGCAGACGCTCAGCCCGAGCTCTGTACCTGCCGCTCGGGGAAAAGGATCGCCCGGCCACCCACGAATCTCCCGCCTGACGCGTCCTCTTCCCAGTCCCGCCCTGGAAGAGCAGCCGAGCGGTTCTTAACCCGAGCGGAGGTGGCGGGGCCATCGGCCCTTCTTCTGAGCCTCAGCTGCAGTCCGTAGGAGGGGCTGACCTGGTGGGAGCGAGGCAGGTCCGTCCCTTCCCTTCCTTCCCCCTCCGCCTTTAGCTCAGCCAACCGGCCCTTCCTGAGAGAGGAGCAGCGGACGGCTTCCTTCATTAAGACACTCCGTACTGGTTCGGGGAACTTGGAAGAGGCCGGAAGAAAAAGCCCCCCCGCCCAAAGCTTTCAGAGGCCGCGGGTGGCTCAGCCCCACAGCAAAACACGGGGGGTGCTGAGAAAGGCCGTCCAGGTCAGAGTCTCTCCTTATCTCCCCCCTCCCCCCCTCTCTATGGCTACAGACAGGCTGTGTTGTCAGCTTCCACCTCACAGCCACTCCTCAGTTGTGGGAACTTGCATGGCAGGGTGTACAGTTGAAAGTGACCACCTATATTGTTCGGGTGGTGTGAATAAGTACAAGATATTTCCAGTTCTCGAAATACTAAATAACCCCTGCTATTTTTATCTTCAATAGGAAGATACCACCTGACTATAGGAAACCACATATTTTTCACTGCAGATGTCACTAGCTCTCAATGAATGCTGGGAAACACCCAGCCAAAGTTCAAATAAAATGGTATTCTTGAGCCTTGTAATAAGATATTCTCTTCAATATCTTACTGATAAGGTCAGATGGTGTTTCCTATAAGGTCAAACTGCCCTTGGTAAAACTCAGAAGAAGAACATCACAACCTTCCCTTGCCTCAATTGGATGGGAACTGCTTAACCCTCACGCTCTCATGTTATCACCCTGAGTGGCTCTTTCCAAACCCAAAGGTCACCATAGCCACATCCCTGTGGAGCAGACATGCATCAACCCGATAACCTTTGGCACCAAGATGGGCAGCAAGCTCTTTATGGCAGACGGCCCCAAGATTTGATGGCAGGTCGATGGAAGAAATTTCTTGTCAAGTCAAAGGCCACTTTCATTGGGTGGTTTCCTTGAACCAAATAGTATCACTTATGGGGGAAGAGGTTTGTTTGATGTGCACACCAGAAACTACTGATGCCTGCAAATGGAAAAAGAAAAATATTTAAAGAGGTTTTAATTGCTTTTAATCTTGAGATTTATTGGCCTCTGCTTTTCTATGTAAAAGAACTCCTTTTTCCCATTTTCCCACTGTAAAAAATGTTTCAGTCTGGGATAAGTAGGGTTCTTCAGGGATTGGAATAATTTTACCAGTGGTAGCAATCAGTGTCAGACCTGCCACAAACTTAAACTTCTAAGTAGAAACGATCCTTAACTCCATTTGTTGAGAAAGGCATAGTTTTATAAGAAGTCAAGTGCATTGTAGTACTGCATAGCCAGAACTGAGAATTGCATGCCACAATCCTTAAGTTTAACTTTTCCCTCCCTTAACTGCTTTCCATTGCTGACCCCTCCCTATCAATCAGATTCAAGCAAAATTCCGCCATGCATTCCCCCCTCCCATCCACCCTCCCCAAAGTCCATGGCAGACTGTCACCAAGCACAAGCAAGCATCAGCTGGCAGCTGACCCTCTGGCTTCTATTGGGAACACAGCTACCCAGCACAGGCACTGCCGCCTGGAGGACTCTTGTCTCTTGGTACTCCTCAGGGTTCAGGGATGCTACAGGTATCCCACCTGCCCTCCTTGGAGGTATCAAAGTGTCATGTTGTCAACCTGCTCAAGAGACACTTGCTGATGAATTATCGCTCAAGTGTTCTTTATTTGCCCTGCTTGCAGTCTAAGTTTATGTCATTTCTGCTAATTCTGCTAATATTTAGGGTGATATATGGAAAACCAGGAACTGTCTTGTCTTCTCAATGAAGAGAGCATCTCAGCTTGGTTGACAAAAAATAAGAGGATGCTGTGGAGAAGACTTTTTACCCCGCAAGAAGTTCAGAACTGAACTTCTGTTATAATCACCATTTGGTGTTATTTGCTAATTAGGGTATAAAGCCCAGTGCCCACTTTCAGGCTGGGTTTTTCTTTCCCTCTCCCCCTCAACTGATCTACCATAGGAAATAAGTGAGGTCATTAGCCCACGGCATCACTGTGAAATGGCTTCTAAAGTGCGATGAAACTCGTGAATAATTAGGTAATCATTATTAATTCATTTGAATTCATTTTAACAACTGTCATTGCAAATCTGCTAAGTGGCACTACAGTAGCATGAGGCAAAAGACAGGTCTATAGGAATTCAGCCCTGGAAGGCTGCGATCTCAGGGGAGGCCATCTCCCAGACACCCAGAATCATTTTGTTTCCCCCATGGATGAAAGGGGAGAAAACTAAAGCAGCAACGAGGGGTTCCACTCAAGACAATTCTCAAAAAGGAAAATAGCTGCCTGAAAAGCTCAGCTCAGACACTTAGGTTAACCAAGGATTCAGAAAGCTCCAAGAAGCTGCCCAGCTTTCTTTGCATAGTCCCTGAAGGAGCTGCCTGCCTTTTTGAAACTTATAGGATTTTTGATGTAAGTTTTCACAGCCAGTATTTGATGGGCTTTGGAATTTAGTAACCATACTCTATGCTGCTGGTTTCCTGATATTTCACTGGCAGATGAGGCTGGCATCTTTCACAGACAATTGAACATGGAACTGCCTGGGTTCCTGTGTATACCTGGTGTCCTGACTGCTGATTGGTCTTTAGAAATTGGTGACTGCTTAATTAAAATTTAATCTTTAAAGACCACTCAGCAGCCAAACTGCAAAGTCTACAGCTAGTCAGACTTGGCTATAAAGATGGGACCCAGTCAATCCCTGCCTTAAAGATTCTTGTTTGTATTTAGTTATCAGTAAGTCAAATGCAGGCAAAGTTGCTTAATATTTCTTTAACATTTAGCATTGATTCAAGCATTGAGTATTCTAACATTTCTAAATTGCCCATCTTTCTAAAAAAATGGCCCTTCCCAAAGGGCTGCTGGGCAGATGGGGAACTTCAGACATGTGTGCAGAAACACCATCCTCAGGACTTAAGCTGTATAGGACTTGTTAAGTACCTTGAAATGCATTCAGAGACAAACTGGTCATAGCTCTCAAAATAAATGTGTTATAGTATTGAAAGTGTACTGCAAACACAAGAGTTACTATATTTTGCACCTGTTCAAGCTTAGTCTTCGGCTGCATTGTCTTCAAGGGTCCCCCTTCACCCCTGTGTAAAGTGAATTTCAGTAATCCAGGAGATTACAGGGCCATGAATAGCCACCAACTCCCATCCCATGCAGGTGCCTTGCAGATCATCGGGTGCAAACTTTACTCAGTGGAGATGAAGTTTCCTCCTTAGGCACATTCCACAGAGTAGACTGGCCTGCAGGCTTGATTTAAACCTGCCAAGGGCTTTGCCTATTGCAGCAGTTAGTAGTTAGGCTTTCTGAAAAAATTAAACAACTTTTGTGTTTATACTATGTTTTACAAGCTCTTCCCCTGCTATATCCCATTACAAATACATTCAGTAAAAACAAATACAGTTCTTGCTTATCAAACACTAGCTCAATACCCATGCTTCGCTACGAAACTATGTGCTCCGGCTTAGTTTTTGGGGAGGACAATAAGGGAGGAAATATTCTGCTTCTGCCTGCCAGCATCCATTGGTATTCATCTGGGTAGCGTCCTGTCAGTGTGTGAGAGAGTTGAGGGCTGTTTGAAAACTGAAACAGTATTTACTGTGTGAGCAAGGACACAGCAAGGAGCCTGGGCATGGCTTAGCTCAACTGTTCTGTACGAAAGCTGCTTAGTGCTGTGAAACTGAAACTTCTCTCCTCTGCTTGTTTTGCATTTGGAACATATTTCCAAGTGGTGAGGGGGAGTAGAACGCCTTAGCATCAGAGCGTGTTAAATAATAATATACAAAATACTAATGCTCTGGTGGTCATTTCGAAAAATCCTTTCTTAGTGAGCCCCTAGAAGCCAAGAGGAACATACGTGCCAAATTTCAAGTTTGTAGGCTTTAAAGTTCTGGAGATTTTGTGATGATGCATGAGTGGTATTTCGCTTTTATATATATAGATTTGATTGAAAACTTGCATCTGCCCAAGGTGAAGTAAGACCCTTACTGTTTTCTCTTTCCCTCAGAAGGACCTTAAAAATGCCATTAAATAGCACCAGCCTCATTGGAAAATCAAGCAACATTAACTCATTATGTCAATAATTCATGGATCCTTTTTTCTAAAGTGGCAACATCACACCATCAATCTGCAAAACTGCCACTTCTCCCGAGTGTGTGCAGTGTTCATAATGGGTTTCCTAACAATGTACTTTTGGAACAGGGTCACTGAACACAAGCCAGCCAACATAGAGGCCTGACCTGAGTCAGCCAAACTAGCAGCTTATTGAGGCCAATTACAAACTATCAAGATAATGGCCCATCTGAAACCATTTCCACGGGGACTCTTTAGAAACATGAATCTCTTTTTAAGAGTGAATATACAGGAAAACTGTTATGTGGAAACCATCAGGACTACTACATTCAAACCATCGACATTTGAGAAGTATACAGGCTTGAAGGGCTAGCTTGGCAATACAAGTGTTCAGTTATAATCAAAAAATTATCCTCTGCTGGATTCAATCCCAGAAAGCAACTGGCCATAATCCCTATCATCTCTGGTTCCTACTTGCCTGCTCTCACTTTTCATATCATTTTCTACCCATGTAGGGATTCGGTCACCAAGATGGACACTAGTCAGTTTCACAGAGCAAAAATTGTCAAAGGGATTGTGGATCCATATAATCTTTTTTTCGTGATATTTTCTTTCATCCCAAAAGTCATTTTTCTTTTATAGATGATCTTCTATATTTACCTGAACACATGTCAATAATGGTTTGTTGTGACAGTCATCCTATCAACTCACTGCCAGCTCTGAACAACCTCAAATGCTAGAGAAAGCCCCATCATAGGACGGAGCTGTGATCCATTTCATCTAAACATGCCCCCATGAGAAGGGCCCCTTGTCTGCCTACCTCCTCTTCTTTCTGCCTGCCTGCCGCCGGGAGTGGGGGGGTGCTCCTCTAGCCAGGCAACCCAGCCTTCCTTCTAAGGACAGACAGGTTGGCTTCCACAAGAACTTTGGACAGAAAAACATTTGCAGTTGGGAGCTTCTCTCTAACTGGAGCTGCCGGGATTCTTGTTTGCATCAGTGTGCTAAGTACGGTCAAATCCTTCCAGAGTGCTGCAAAGCTGCCAGGAACAGAGTGACAGCTGAAAATGAAATAAAAAACACAGGAAGCCAAATGGGTACACCTTTGGAAACATCCACAATCTGAACTAAGAGGCAGCTAAGCTAGTTGCCCCATGAAGTAACTTGCTTGGAAAAAAAAAACTATTCCTCCCTGAGGCTGCTCACAGAGGCACGCATGGGAGTGAAGCCATTTGGCTCACCAGAAACGATAAATGGACCTTGGTTCCCACCACTCCCTTCAGTAGCAATGATGATGAAAGCCTCCAAACAGAGTTCTAGACTAGAGGGATATCACCAAATCTCTCTTGCAATAGATCAGCCCTTGTACTTCTGTTAACAAGCAGGCTCCTGTCTCCAGGACTTTCTCTCATATCCTTTGGGAACATGATTTATGACTGTAAGTAAAGTTACCTTGAGGTAAGATGGGGGAGCCTATACATTGTATAAATGAACAGACATGCAATCAGAACAAGATAAAATGATAGATAAAAGATAAAAACCTCCATGAATCTATTATTTCTTTATTTTCTCCTCTTGGTGACAGGCCAGAAATAGAAAGAGGGAATATCTTGCTGTACACTTGGCCAGTTTCACCACCAATGCCTACCTTACAGAAGACAAAAAGGGCCATGGAGCTCTAATGCCCTGCAGACAAATTGGGATACTGTTAGTCACAGATGTTTAATTTAATTACAGAATAATGAATGACAATTTATCCTAAGGGGAAGTTGCCTTTCCTTGCCAAGGAGGTGTTTAGTGCCCGAGCATTCATGTCCACTACCTAGACCTTGGATTAACCAGTGGCCATTAAGAATGCATGAGGCCTTTTACTGACTATATCTATTTTTATGCTGCTTTTAATCACTTGCAATGTTTTAAAGACCATCAAATGGTAAACTATTACAAATTAAAATTTTAAGCTTATGTGGTTGTTACTAAGATATTTTCCCCATCTCAAAACTACAGAATTTGTGTAGCATGGAAGCAGATTCCAAGTATTTGAGAAGTTAGGGAGGAGCCTTTGAAACAGGCTCAGGATGGGATCCAGCAGTGAAAATAGACAACTGAGAATGAAGCACCCCAAGGACAGTGCAAGGCCTACTGTGACTTCTTACATTCCAGGGCTTGCAGTCTCATTCTTAAATGGGATTTTGGCATGTTCGTTCTGTAAATTGTCTCAATTCTTAAAAAAACATCAAAAGATGTTTACATGTCTACAGTGATTGATGAGGATAAACCTGACAATTGACAAAAACCTCCTGCCTCAAGGCCTGATGCATGCCCAGGTCTTCACTAATCTGTAATAGGTCAGCAGGGTTGCGTAGGGGTGGGTGGGTGTCAATCTAATCTTGATGTTCCATAGTTCTTCCAAAGGCAGTCAGAGTATATTTGAAGGAAGAGATGTAGGAGTAAGCGGAGAAGAAAACAGGAGAGCTTCTCAAGCCAGCACCAGCCAAGAATAGTGGAGACACTTCTATGTCTGCAACAATTCCTTGTTCTCATGGAGAAATTCAACCACTCTTCTAACACATCTTGCAGGAACACAGTTTGGATACCCAAGGAAGTGGCTTGTTTATACCTACTGAATAATAATATGAATTATGTTTTTGATATTCTAATTTGAAAGATACAAGCCTGCTCTCTGATAATTTTCTGACCCATGGCCACCCAGCCTCTCTTTAGATACTTCTAGCCATGAGTGTTTACTATTTTCTAAGGAAGTCAGCTCCATGTTTGAGTCGTTCTTACAATCATATAATTTTTTCCCCGATGTCCAACCAAAATCTGACACAAAGGCTGCTGAAACCAGTTGTAGGTATCTGCTGGCATGATGGCTCCACTGATCAGAAGAACCTCACCTGGACTCCCCAGTTCCTCTGCAGAACCTTCCCCATCTTCAACATTTGCTGTGGTTATGCAGCTCTCATATTTGATCATGCCCATGGTACCTGGGATGAATCACAAGGCATTATAGTCTTTCAATAGCAAGCCCACCCTTCCAAATCTTGAGAAGATTAAAATGAATTCAAACAAAAGTCAGCATTAAAATAGAAATGCCCTTCCACGTATTGTTTCCACTCAGTGGAGTTTAGTTTCCCACTTTTTTGCCTACAAGAGAGTAGCAAATGCAGCAGCACCTCTAAAGTGAGTGGAAGTCTTCTTTCCTACTGCCATCAAATTGGTGTTTTCCAGCAGGATTTGGAAGAGTAGCTATGAAAGCAGCTCACATTAGAGTAGCTGCACACGTCTGGGTCCTATAAGGTTACAGCTGGACTAGATGATCCTTGTAGTCCCTTCCAGCCCCCAATTCTTGGACTCCCCATACCAGGGAAACAGGGAAGAAAAGAGGCAGGCCCGCAGAGATCACTCCCCTGACTATGCATGTACCGTACAGTAATCCATTACAGAGATTTGGGGGGGGGGGAGGTTAGGAGGGAATTTCACACAAATATAGGCAGGAATTGCCTGTTATTACTAACTTGCAAGCACTGCTGCTGCGCTTATGTGGATGCTTAACTGTCTCTCCCACACAGCACACATTGTACATGGAATAAGAGAACATTTTTAAAGGATCAGATTCCATGCATGGGTACCCCCAATATATGCTTCCATATGAGGCTTGACTGATAGCCTATTGGAATATATCTTCCTAAGGTTTGGGACAAGCCTGGCATGGCGCCTGGACAATTAGATTTTGTATAAAATGCTCAGCAAATCTGATTTCTGTTGCATTAAGGAGTTCTCTGCTAAACAACATGAAGCAAGGAGTGAAATCAGCTACAATTCTACAGGCTCTTCCAATGCGTTTCCTTCAATACTTGACCACTAATGTTAGAGCTACACTTGTAAATGAGTGTTGACAAAGTGAGAGGAATCAACTGCAACCATGGGTGAGTGTTGGAAGAGAGAGCATTAAATTGAGTTGTGTATCTTTACAGGAAAGACTGTAATCTGACGCATGGCTCTAATGGACACCAGCTGAACTGCAGTTCATGGCCGTGAGAACAGCCTCTGGCCAAGGTCTTAATCACAGCTGTCTAAGAAGAACCAAGGACAACTCTGCTCTAGTCACTCTAGTCAGTCCTTTCATTCCCTTGTATGCAGGAGGGGGATTCTACAAGGACTCTACAAGGACACAAGCCGGTGCTATCACCAGGTCTCTTTTTTCAAGCACCACTGATGGAAGATGAGGCCCAAACCTACAAAGGGCTGAGCATCCTTCTGGGGTCGTGGCTGAGAGCAACTGGCAGCAGTTCTTGGTATAACTTGGTGGGGGATGGGTGGCACTGTTCACCTAAGGAGGCAAGTAAACACAAGGGTTGTAAATGTGGATTTCACCACTCTTCTGCCTCCGTATCTTAATAGGGATAGGCCTACTGATAGGCCTCATGTTGCTCTGCACTTCCTCCTGAAATCATTGTTGTGAACTTACCAAAAGCTGTACCCAGTGAAGGGGGGTCCTTGGCCCCCTCTGACCCCCATCTGGTAGAATTTGTTTGCCCACAGCCTCCAGCCAACGTCTTCTGCTGCATGCTCTGTTCCACTTCAGCCAGCAAAGTTGCCTGAATGGCCTCCATCACCTGCCACAGACAGAGAGCAGGAATTAAATTTATGTTGAGACAGATTTGATTCTGCAGGCCTCTTTGCCCCACTCCTTCCCCAGAAGGGATGAGTATTCTTGAGTGGTTCAGGGAATGAGCAAAAAGAGCAGCAACAGCCCAGTTGCAGGCTAGGTGGAAGGAAAGTGCTGGAGGAGAAATATTCCAAAATATCCCATTCACTTATCAAGTTAGCATTTCAGGGAAAGGGCTGGGCACATGTTTTCTTCTATATGCAGGGAAGGTTTATCCTGAATTGTTCGAAAGTTTGTCCTACAATAAATAGCTTTTACATGTACAATTAAAACAGTCTTGATACCTATGCCAGCCAGCAACGCCTCACATGCAACCTGCTCTGAGATGGGAGTTAGCCACATGGTACTTCTGCAGATGAGGGAGTCTTGAGGAAGAGACCAGCAGGCTGTGGTCTCTTCTGTTCAGCTCCCCTTCTAGCTGCTGCCCTCCGTTTGGAAGAGGAGAGCCAGAATTCCCCTGGGCACCCTGATAAACACTGAGGTATGGCCAGGGACTCCTATATTGAGCATCAAGCAATTTAGCTGAGTGCCAAGTTGCCACTTTCATAAAAAAATTTATACAATGTGCCAAAGGAAATGGCCCACAGCATGGGAAAGAAGAAATGCTCCCCACTCAGGATTAACTTCCACTTTGTTGACCCACAGTGTCTGTAAAACTGTACCCCAGATGAAACCTGGGGGGATTTTAAGACCTTGGAATGGTGTTCATTTCTTACCTCTATGGATTGGTCTCTCCAGCAAGAAATTAGCTTGACAAATGAACAATTATCTCCCTCACAAACAGGAAACGTCAACATGTCTGAAGCGGAAGAAACATTATCAGCTAGGATTTTGTTCCTACACAATATAATGTTCCCTAGAAAGGAACCCTTTCCTTGACAGTTGCTCAACAGTCACATGTGAAATGAAAACAGAAGGACCTTCCACAAGAATGCTGACCATACGCTACCAGGTTGGTCCAGTGTGGGTGGCAGGTAGCTGCTTGCAGATTTCCCAGCTGAGGGTTGAGGATTGGGGACTGGCTCAAAGTCACTCCAGAGCAGAACTAGAGTCTGTGCCTTTCCCCTTCTACTTTCTCTTATAGCTGCTTTCACTTGGTTTAGTGTCATCTACACTAGGTGTTACTTTTACTATTTTTGGCCTATGAGCAAATAAATAAAGTAAATTATATTTGCTATTGTTCCTGAAATCTTGGTAAAATTTAAAAACAACATTTTGTAAACAATTGCATTACAAGAAGTTTAATTTTGCTCTGAGGCAAAAGTCTGTAAAAATTAAACATCTAATTAATCTCACCAAATGATTTTTAAGTGTTCTTTTACAATTTTTTCAGCACCAAGACTTCTATTTGCCTTGGAATTTTTTTTACCTGCCTATATTTGTCATCATTTCTTTTTTGTGAACGATATTGGAAACTTTATATTTTATTTAATAATGTTCAGTTCTATTGTACCACATGCTGAAATTATTAAATTAAAGAGAGACTGACAAATCTTGGTCCTCCTCAGGTCCTCTGGGCTATCTGGTGCCTCTGAACATTTTAGGGCTTGGAAGGGTTGAGGCAACCTATGGCTTCTCTTCACCACTGAATCTTCCTTCGGAAAGGAAGGTTTCCTCTCATCACAACAAACACCTAGGAAACAGTGTGGATTGTGTCACCAGGACTTACGTGGAGAAAACTCTAGGTTAAGATCATCCAAGACCAGAGATGCTGCAGGTCTCCATTTGTTGCGCTTCATGAAGCTGAAAGCAAAGAGATCATCTAACTGTCAGGGACCCTGATACAGACAGCAAAGGGCCAAAAGTCTCTCTCTCTCTCTCTCCCGCTCCCTCTTTCTCTATATCTGTCATATATGGTTGAACCATGGTTGAACAAGCTGGTGAACTAAAGGCTACAATGATGTTCATGATGAAGAAGACAAGTCAAGTGAAACGAAAACCAGGAGTTGGCTGTGTTCTTGAAAGGTGGGGAGGGGCACTTGGAGGAAGCATCACGTTCTAGGCGAGATCTTCCTTTGTGAAAGAGAACAGTGCGCACACAATGCAAGGAAGCCTCGGAGGCCGCCTTCTCCCTGGAACCAGGTGAGCTCAGGCTTTTCAGAGGAATAGGCCTGGTGACCAGAAGCTGACTGGGGAGAAGGGAACCACCCCAAAGACATCATCTTATATTACATGTGAATGACATACGATAGGCAAGAACTGCTCATCCATCCATTTCTTCCAACTACTGTACAGCAATCAATTTTCATTTCAGAAAAAGCTAGACTCAGTCTTACCTGGTCTTTTCAGAAGGCCTGTTAATTATTCTTTGAACTAAAGACATCCTGCTTAACAAATAAGCCAAAACTAGCCTTTGCTCTGTAGAAGTAACCGTATTTCTCCATCCATTCTTCTTGCCTGCTTGCTCTTGGGTTACACTGTAGTATTTGCTGTGTAAATGCAGCACTTTGCTAGAAAATAGATTGACTACCTCCTGCTGCTTTTCCATCCTCTCAGGATTAGCAATGTTCCATCCTGGTAACATCAGAGTAAGATAATTGTTTTTTGAAAGCAGTCCAAAGGAGACAGGAGAGATAAGTCTCAAGATACCTAAATACTGAACACAAAGACGGTCCAACTCTCTGTTCATACCCCAGGGGAAAAAACAGGACAAAAAGAGTTTGGCTGCCTCTGTGGCAACAGTTGGGCTGGTTTTTCTAGAGGACTGCCTTTTCATCTTCTTGGAACTCTTTGCTTTTTTGTGTCTTTTGATGCCATTACTGTGTTCCAGGGTTCCATCTGTATGCACCTCCCCAGAGTCTTGTTCTTCGCTAGCCACTCTGACCTGCCCATCCACCGGAGAGAGGGATCCGGAAGTTCTGTTTCTCTTTAACATTAATGTCCTTTTCTCTGTTGCGCTTCTGGCTCTCTTTAAAGTGTCGATGGTGCTGAAGGAATTGGAGGACTTCAGTCCCTTGGCTTGAGAGGAGCAGAGCAATTCCACCAGCTTTTCCAAATCAAAAAGGAGCATGTTGACACTGAGGCTCTCCCATGTTGCCCTCAATGGCCAAACGGCAAAAGGCCCCTGAGCCCAGCAGAGAGTAGTTAACTGAAAGATAAATGTTTTCATCATTTAGTTGACGTTACCATGGTCAGTGCAACAATTATCATTAAATAGTATAACAAAATATTTATATCATTTATATTCAGTTCAGGTGGATGTCACGTAACAATGAATGTAATCAATAAATATGCAAATATTTCACCTTTGAAAAGAAGTATAAAACAAGCCACTATTAAAAATAGCAAAACACCGAACAGAAAGGCATGAGGAATAAATGACGTATCCATACGGCAAAGGAATGTTGAAAAGCAACACCAAATGACACAAACGTATTTCCAATGTGTAATGAAACAGCCATAAAGGAAAACCCTGAGGAGTTTTAACTGCTCAGAGGGATTTCTAGGCTTGGTTCATCCACAGCCAAGCGGCTGTGGGTCATCAGCCACAAATACAGCCTGTCCAGGGATCTCCCCTCACTCTACCAGGGCAGATGTCTCTCCTTCCCAAGCAGGTCCATCCCGCTTGGCAGCAGCTATACTGATGCTTCCTCTTCTGAAATGAAGAGCCCTCCCTTGATCCCTTTTCTTCCCTAGCAGCCTCCTCTAATAAGAGCCCCACTTTCCCCTTTGGACTCCAGCAATTCTGCAAAGTGTGGTGTCGGCCTCCATGAGGCAGAAATCAGTATTCCAAAGCTGGCCATCCTTAACCTGTAAACAGATCAAACAAGCAAAGAGACAAAGAGACGAAAGGACAAGCTTGTTTCCAAGGCAAATTTTAATCTTAGCTCTGAGACATGCAGACTCCCAACCATTCTAAGAGTAGGTAGGCAGGCACCAGAACAAGGAACTGGAAAACCTGAAGGTCTCGTCCTGTGCTCTTTTCCTTCAGCCTGAAGATGCTGCTGACTTGCATGTTTTCCCGAAGAAGCCCTCTCCTCCCACATTCCTCCCTGTATCCCAAAGGGGAGGGGAAGAGACGAGACCCCTTGAATCATAACACAGATGTGAACCACTCACAGGTTGGCAGCAGCAACAGCCAGGGAGCCTTTTCAAGGGCAACTTCTTGTTTGCTAAACAGATTTTTCTTACCGAGAGCTCCTATTGCTTTTTCTTGGTGAGTACTTCATTTTCATTTAAAAACATCCCTCTAAACTTATGGATGGCTAACAGAAAGGTATGACTAATTGCAGAATGCACACTTGGCATCTAAAAATGCCCAGACCTTGCACACTTGTAAAAGTTTGTATAGACGTGGGGGCTAATAAGTATACTGTAATGCAGAATGCCCATTTTTTAACACTTCGACAATTAAAAGGATGCCTTTTTCTCAAGGTTGAATGGATGAAGCCACCAACTATGGTGATGTAGAATAAACACCACACATGGCTAAAACCTATCTATGGGAGCTCTGGGTCCTTGGAATGGGCATTCCACAGAAGAGGGGGGAGGCGGGAGGAATCATCAGAGGGGATGGGGAAGAAATGGGGGCGGGCTTCTAAAGGGAGCACAAAAGAACCAGGCTTTTATTCACCCAGCCAGCAACTGTTTCCTTCTGAGTATTCACCTGATGACAAAAAGACCTTCTCTGATGAGCGAGCCTGTTGCAGGAAAAACTGCCAAAGTCAGAGGAGCTGGACAATGGGCCACCCGGACCTTTCTCTAGCTGGCCATCTTCTTCCCAGGCTGCATAAAGAGGGTCAGCCATAAGACCAGAATCTTCACAGGAAGCAAGGATCGCTTTGGCCGTCTCCCCACTTTCGTGGCGCTCTAGACTTCCTAGGCAAAGGGGGAAAGGGAGGTGGGAGTTCACAGCAGCAGCTCTCCACATTATCTTCCCTGGATTCTCCAGGATCAGGCCACAATTTTTCATTTTTAAAAAGAAGCCAGTATAGGCAGTGATCTTCTGATGATCCACAGCAGGACATGTAGAGTTCCTCTAAGGCAGGTCTGTCAAACTCAAGGCCCTCGGGCCAGATCCTGCCTGGAAACAGTGAAGGACTGGCCTGCGGTGCCTTTGCCAGCGAAAACGGTGCTGGTGAGGGCCGCCACAGGTGCCCTCGACACAAATGGCATCCAGCTGGCCACGTCCCCCCTGCCCCTCCCCCCAGGTCAAATACAACACTGATGCCGCCCTCAATGAAATCGAGTGACACACCTGCTGTAAGACTAAGAAATGCTGCCCTCTAGTGGCTGCCCCAATTATTGCAACTGAAATCTGGCTTCTGTCAGGACAAGCAGAGATATAAGGATTCAGGGCCCATGGCTATTTGTCCATAAACTTACCATTAACTGAGCTGATAACCGAGATGGCCGCTTGATGATGGCATAGCTCCCTGTATCTAATTGACACCCACATTTCTGCAGTCTATTTATAACAGGTCTAGGTTTTGGGGTGAGAGACAAAAAGCAGATCTATTTGGGGCCAATTTTGCTTCAACTAATAATCAGAAGTAGGAATTGTAGGAGGAAAAATAAAGGGCAGATGAGAGTCCACCTGTTTCTTTCCTGCTGATCACTACAACGAGCTCCTAAGGACGCCCAGGGGATGCCTGCTGCAGAAGAAGAAAAGGGGCAAATCGGAGCAGCCTCACTTCTATCACCTGTTTCAATGTCCCAAACGTAGACCGAATCATTTTCACACCCCACGACCAGCAGATTCTCCATGGGGTGCCATCGTAACGCTGTCACGGGAAAAAGGTGTTTCCTGGCACGCATAAGGCAGGCACGCTCTTGCACGTGCAAAAGTATGACGGAGTGGTCGCTACACAAGCAGCATACGAGGCGGTGACCTTTCCGCTGCAAAGGCAAGGCAAGGAAGACTTCCTTGGTCAGGCCCAGGAGGGAGGTCGGCCACGGGGCGCTCACGCTCGGGGCAGGAGACCCTCTAGCATGACCCAAAACTCCTGCAGCGGAGCAGAAGCCCGGCCTGCCTGGTTGAGTTCCCAGGGAGCCGCCTCAGGTGCTGCGACTCACCCTGCAGCTATCCGGCGAGAGGAGCAGGCGGGCAATGGGCCCTGCATCCAGCATGAAGCGGTGCAGCGCCTCCCCGGTGAAGAGATCCCACCAGATGACGCAGGAGTCCTGGCTTCCGGAGAGCAGCCAACAGGGCATCGGTCGGCCGGGCAGCACCAGCAGGGCTGTTATACTGCTGCCGCCGGCACCGCTCAGCACATGGGGCACGGCAGCGTCTGCGAGAGAGAGTCGGGCGGGCAGCAGCCAGTACTACCAGGAGCCCCCCACCTTTCTGCAGCCCAGGAGCCCCGGCTGAAGTAAGCATTGGGTGGGGGCTCCCATTGGCCCCTGGAAGCAGGCGGGAGAGGAGGGGGCATCACAGAATGCTCCCCGATGGGGAACCCAGCAGCCGGTCTCCCAGATCAACCTCCAGGCAGCCGGAAGAGGAGGAGGCCTTTCTGGGCCCCGGTGGAGGTAGAGGGGGAGGCCTTGTTCATAAAATGGCTGCCCTGTGGCGACGGGCATCCACTTGCTCTGGGCTTCTGGGCCAAGAGGTCAAGCTCAGCTGGACCCTCAGGGAACCCAAGGTTGCAGGTGCAGAGAGTGAGGATGTACTGAAGAAAGAGCTCCTGGCCAAGAAAAGTCAGTGGAGTACCTGAAGTACCCAGGAGTTGAGGAAGGTTTTATTCTGGTGCAGGGGGAACCCTAATGCCTCCCTCCCCCTTGTTGTAAAGTAAAGAATTATACTGCAAAGCTGCTCACCTTTCTGCACAGAACCCTCTCCCAATAGTCTGGCCTTCGCAACGTGCAAAGCTGGTACTATGATAATTCTGCCATCTTTACATCCACAGACCAACTTCTGGAGGCTGGGAATGTATGTAGAAACTGTGATGGGAGCTCCCCAGGGGTGATCAGGGATACCTTCAGCTATCGGACAGTGAATGTTAAAGTTATCCTGCAGAGTCCTGGATGTTGCTACTGGGATCACTGCAGAGAAAAAAACAATGAGGTGTGAGCGGTGGCACTTTCCTAGTCATATCCTTGAGGAGAGTTGGGTCCCTCTAGTTTAGTGTTCTGGGCCCGGCAAAAACCTTTGGATGGAGAATAAGCAATAAGAAACTGAGTGCAAGCACCCCTGTGAATGGCCTTCTCTAGCCATTGGCACTACATACTGTCTCCCTTCCCAATGCCTATATTATTTAGCAGTGATGTATCTCCAAACCCATATCACCCTCTGAGTACAATAGAGTAGATAAGCAAAGTAGTAAGTCCTGGAGTTTATGCTAGGAGGTCTCATTTTCACCCTTTGCAGTGCAAGCTGTAAAATAAAAAATATCTTAACCTTTTGGAGAGCCATCTAGAGTTGAAACAGGCACATCAGGAACATGCCATAAAGTAATCCTCCCAGAAGCTTGTCCACAATAAAGAATCTTATAAAAGGGTTCCTTCCTTTCGTTCATGAAGCCCATGATGTAAGAAAAACTCTATTGAAAATAAAATTCCCAAAGAGGAGCTGTGTTAGCTGACAAATACCCAACTTCTTCAGCATTTTTGAGGGGCACCCACAAGTCCCAATTCACAGTTTGCAGATTACTTCTGCTTGTTCCAACTTCACACAGTTTTCTGTGTGTTTTCTTGCATATTAGTACAGTGGACTGAGAAATGCACACATTCATGATAATGATGCTTCACCTTCCCTTACACACTTATGTTCCTCTAGCAGTTTGAGCAGCCTGAGGCTGAGTGGCCTCCAGTTATAAGTTGATTTTCAGCTCAGAGCACACAAATTTAGAGATGCAAGAAGCATGAAAAAAAGCAAGGAGCCATTTTTAAATCCTTTAATTTCCTATAATGGAATCCATGGAGATTCCAATGGCAAACTGAAAATCCTTGGAGAAAATGCCCTCAGTTCCTGGCTTTATGGGCTTTGGTTGGTAATTTATGGAAACCCAGTGAAGTCTCTAGAAACCCAGCCAACTTACTTTGTTGCCTTGCACCTCAGTAGAAGAGAGTAAAACAGGATGAACTATTTCTTTCAGCACCCTTCCTTTGGATGGCTGGATGCTCCGTGAAAGGCCACTAAAGACATGGGAAGAGGGACGATCAGTCCTCTGACAATGCATGGAATGGAAGCTCCTCTGTTAGCAAACACTTCCTTCTGGGAATTGCCCCAAAGAGCATGCCCTCTTGGCCAACAAGGGCAGCAGCTGCCTGACCAAAAGCTCCATGGGCCAAAGGGAGGGTTCCCCAGGCAGGATCTTAGAAATGTGGAGGGTTTTGCCATCAAAAGGCTTCACAGGCTCCAGGTGGTGCTTCTGCCAACTCCCTTGTACTTGGTGTGTCTCACCTGTTCACCAGTTGATAGATGTAGCCGTGCCCATCTTCTGTCCAAATGATCAACCTGTGGGCAGCAAGGATTTCTCCTCCGGCCAAGGCCTGGCTGCTTGGGCTAAACTCAGTCCATAGCAAGCAAAAGTCACAGTAATCATACACCTGAAGCCCAAGACAAAAAGGGGGAAGGTGATCCCCTGTTGCTTTAAAGAGGGAAATTAAAGGTATCTATCCCCTTCTGGCCTCTAACCCTCCCCTCCCCTCCCATCAGAGGAAGCAGTTACAGATCATGAGAGCAATGTGAATTTGGAAGCAGAATACACGAAAGGAATCTTGGAACAGTGGAAAAACTGAGTGTGATGAAGGCCTTCTGGAAGATTTCTGAGGGGGGTGGGGCGCGTCTTTTTGTCCAGCAAGTGCACTGGAGAAAAAGCATTGGCACAACCAGGAACATCGTGGCCATACAGTTCATCAGCTCAGGGCATAGCAGTTCATTTATTAGACTCATTCAATCACTACAGTTATCAGAATCACGGAAGGAATCACCTAGAATAACAAGATGCCTTTTGCAAAGGCAAGAAAATTCTTTGGATCTATTACTGTAAAGGAATGCAACATGAACGTTCACATTCTGGTATAGCTTTAATTTAGTTTCTCAAATTGGGGGAAATGGGTGTGTATTAAAATCAGTAACATTAGTTTGGTCTGATTTGGTTTATTAACACTAGTCTATTCATGATAATTTAGTATGACTTGATTCTCTATTACAATTTGTATATTATTTTTCCAGGTTTCACTCAGCCTCTGCATTTTGATAAGCTTTTAAAGTTATTTGTGAAGGAATGGCCTAACATTTGCATGCGTTGCTTAACTAATACCTTCCAGCAGGTGGAGAATACAACTAAGAGAAGCCTCTCCGTATAAATGCAAAATCGGATTGCATTGCAGAGTGTGCAGCCCAGAGGCTGGCATTCTCTCTCGAAAATGTTTTGCTTCTCCTGCACATTGAAAGAAAAAGAGAAGGTCATTTGGAGGGGAGGAATGGAAAAAAGAAAAATAACATGGTCAGTCATCACTGCAGTTGGTTATAAAGTAAAAGTTGACTCAGGGAACCAATTGGCTTGATTAAGAGGGAATAATTTGCCTCTCCCAAATATGGTATTTGGTTTCCTGAGCCCATAGACCAGATTTACTGGAAAGACCAGAGGGACGGCTATATTTTGAACGCCTTTTCCAATCTATTCCCTTTCAGTTCTCTTGTATTTTAGCATGCTCTCAAGCTATGATGGCACATAAGGTCCCCTTGTCAGTTCTCTGTTTGTGGCAGTTTTGGATTTTAGGAGGCCTCCAGGACATTTTCTACCCTGTCATAGGTTAGGCAAAATAAAACCCAAGACGGGACCAAGCACGCAAAATGAACAGCAAAAGTCAGAGAGGCTCCACTGGCTCCACTCCCCATAGGACTGACTGATGACAGGTTTTATACTGGCGTATCTATGGAGCACAGACACTACTTAAACTTATATTTCCCTTAAATTCCTGTTTTTTCTGAGAAAAGAAGGTGTTTGTTCATCGTAGCATTTCCTAGAATAACCCTTATGCTCCTTTGTACTCCTTCAGAATTTACTTAGTTGTGAGGCCTTATGCCAAAAACCATACAAAATCTGATTTAGGGCAGTTAGAAAGTTGTGCATATTTTCTAGTTTGGAAATATACATGTTTTAATATTTGGATTCTCTTAGGAAATTTATTCTAGAAATATAATTGCAACCAAATCTTAGGAATTCTTTGTAGGATAAATTATTTTCTAGTTATTCTGATCTGTCTGAGATAGGAATTGGACCTTTAAAAAAAACCTGACTTGTTTTTTTCCCCATGTAAAGTCCATGTCATGTCCAGGAAATTAATTTCCCATCATGTTTAACATCAGCTATGATCACTCCTTTCTAGGTGAAAACTTGCTTTGCATTCAGCTTGGGGTCTGGATGCAGAACTTTCCAGAAGTTTCAACACCACCTGGGGCCCCTCTATGTCCACTCACAGGAATGTTGCTAACCCTCCTGCATCAATGCTGCCAGACTGAAGGGAAAGAGGCACCTGGCCCAGGATATGGACTTCTGCTGCTTCTCACCTGTATGCTGCTGATCGAAGATGACAAATCCCAGGCTTTAAGGTCTCCTGCTGCAGATACGGCTAGTAAAGAATCCTCTGGAAAAACGAAACAGGATGGCTGTGGGAAAATCATAAGCAGGGGGCACGAGGAATGGCGGGCAGGAAAATGGCATGGCTGCTCTTGCCTGTCTGAGATAACATGGAAGGGCAAGACCATGCCAATGCACCTAAATCCAGCCTCCAAGGAGCACCTCATGGTGCCCCACTTCATGTCTGTGGGTGGATGCACCCATTTAGGGTCCTTGCAGCTCCTGTTTCAGAGCCTTCAGAAGTGAGGCTTGCTCTGCCCTTGCTCACTATCCCAGGGTTCCGAGAGCGGGCAAAACTGTCCTTGCACCAGCAATCCTGATGTGTCCCAGGGCCTAAGAAGTGTGGCCAGAAGAAAAGGGGTCCCACAGAATCCAGCCTTTCTCCCCAGCAGGAGGGAGGCTCTTCTAGGAGTGAACCATCAGCCTTCTTGACAACAATGTACATTACTGTATTCTGCAGCTCTGACCAATTCCTGTAATTTCCAAACAGGCATGTGCCCACCCACTCACCAAAGAAATGACAAGTAAACCAATATAATTTTACAGCAATCCTCCTATATATTATGGTATCCATGGATAAGCATGGATGTTAACTTCGCATAGAAGCATCCAACTTGCATGATTTTGACAGCTAATATACCTTGAATCCTCAGAGAATGCACTAAACACATGCAGCTGATCCAGTCTGAAGAGGAAGAAGAGGTTAATGTGTGAAGCACAGCCAGGGTCATCGCATCAATAATGAGGATGTCGTTATACTGCCCACAACAGACCAGCCAGCCCTCTCCTGCCATGCGAAATGAGCTGTGGTAATACTGTACAAAGGGAAAAAGGCAAGACAGATTAGCTGAGAAGCACATCTGTTTCCCAGGACTGACTCCTACCTGGCATTATTTGGAAACACCCTTTACCAAACAGCATGCCAACCAGAGATATGGGGATCAGGCCAAGTGCATACTGCCCTCTAGTGTCTGACCAATATGATGCATCTGAACGGCTCACAGTAGCATCCTAGATCTGATTCTGGGCTGTTTCAAGCTATAAAGAGAGTCCTGTGGACCCTTTTCCACCCCCATTTCAATCTCTTCTATGTGCTGTTCCAAAGTTGCATGAAGGAGATACTTCTTCCTGCAGCCGCTTGTCTTTCTGCGGACAAATGCTAGTGTACCATGATCCCTAGTTCACAAAACAGAGAGATCGTGCACAAGTGGAAGAGAGATTCCTCTTTGCTTCTCACCCATGATACAAGCAAATCACATGATTGTGTTCCATTTATAAATGTTTCGTGAGCATACAAATTCTAAAACTAGATTTGATGCACTTCAACAGGCACTGCAGTACAGAAGCAGGTTAGTGCAATGAAATGAGGCCATTGCATTTTGTTTGGAGCTATCTCCAGATTCTGTTTGAAACCAGTGGCTTCTCTACCAGTTCCAAACCCGCAGCCACCTTGCAGGTAGGCTCACTTCAGCTCATGGCCCCACTGCTAGAGAGACCACAGCAGGAACTGGAGATGTGTGCAGCAGCTGCATTTCCATGGCAGCAGGAGATACATGCTTTGTTGGTGGCCCGGTCTTGTCCAGTCAGTTCCCTCCTTCCAAAGCCAAAGAAGGGAAGGCAGAAAGTGCAGCAGCTTCAGCTCAGCACAGTGCTAGACAGAAGCTAATGGATGTAATGCCACCCAAAAAAGAAACAGCATGCCAGATTCAGCCTAAGCATTCCTGAATCCCTAGTGCTTACCAGAAGTCTGTGACTTCTAAGCATTGGGTGAGATCTTCGTTCAGTTGTAACTTTACTCAATTTTTTTAAAAATGTAGGTATAAAACCCAGGTTGTATTCAGTTTAGTCCTTTCTCACCTCTGGAACATTTTTTTCATCAAACTACCGGAGATACCAACAAGACCTATGTAAGAAGAAGCTGCTAGGAGATGGTGCTCAAGAGAACACAGGTAAGGATGTGTTCTACTTACACAGATGGCTGTGTGCCGAAATGGAAGCCTTGTATTCTCTACACACCGTCCACTGGTAATGTCCCAAATGCTCATCTCTCTGCCAAAACAACAATTGATGATGTGCTATGATACACTCACATATATCCAGTAGGGGATTTACTTTGAAATTTAAGGACAGATGGAAGTGGATAAGGTGTATGTTATACTGAAACAAGTTGTTATTGAAATATGATGAAATCGGCTTTTTTAAATTGTTAAGGCTTAAACTTCCTCACCTATAGTGGAATAGTTCTGTCAACATCCTCATGAGCTGTCTTTAAAAAAGCATAGAAAATGGCTTGGTTCAGACATTGAACAAGCTATCTTGCTTCTATTAACAGCAGAGGCAGGTTACACGAAGGTTCCTGTGTTTCTGGAGAATGGCTCAAGGTTCCTATCCCTTCTCTTTATTTCAGAAGATCGATCTTCCCTTGGGGAATCAATCTTTTGGGCCTCCCACTTCGATTAAAACACCTTCCAGGGCTCTAGCTAGCCGCCTTTTTCACCTGAAATCTCAGAGACAATCATACCAGTCCTGGCCTACCTTAGCAAGAATTACTCTTAAGAAAAGCCACAAGGCACCAATCTCTACTGTTCCAAACAGCACGTCTATTTTCTGCAACTCAGAACTTTCCGTAGATGAGAAGTCATGGGAAATTTCAAGGGACTGACCCGTTCTCAGTAGCACTGACCACGTACGGTTGCTTTTCAAAATTTCTTGCCTTCGCCAAACATGTCACTGGTGTTGTGTGCCCCAAAAGCATCTGCCTTGAGGACATCTAGAAGGGCAAAAGGTTAACTGTAAAATAAGGTCAAAAGGACTGATTTTCAATAATGGATTATATGTTCTTGATTACAGAGCAGATAAATGGAAAATAGCATTCTGCTGAGAAGAATTAAACTGCTCCTCCCCGGCCTGTGATAGGATTAGGGCAGGGGTGCCAAACTCGCATTGTCACAGTGGCATCACGTGACGTATCAGGACTTTCCCCCGCCCGCTCCCTTCATAAAACCTGGCGCAGGCGGGGCCAGCAGGTGACGCATCTGGCCCCCGGTCCACGAGTTTGACACCCCTGGGTTAGGGGATCCCCCAAAGGAATGGCTAATTCTGCCTGGGGAGAGGTAGTCCTCGCTGAGGAGCTTTCCCTCTGACCAGACTAGAGCTGGGGGCAGCCCTGGAAGGAGCCAGGAAGCCATTTCACACCTGGAGGTCTGGCAACAGGTCCCAAAGGCAGACTTGGCCTTCATGGCTCCCTGTGACGATCGTTCTCTGGTCCTCTGTGATGAGGATAGCTGTGATGCTGTGGGGAGGGGCTTGTTTCCCCCACAGGGTCACCATCTGAACAGAACCCCTCATGGTAGCTTTGCCTGAAAAGACAGGGACAACTTTTTAAACAGCAGATAGAGAGGAGTTTTCTAAGCTGTTTTCCTGTGGATTGTGTTAATGCTTTTAATTCCTTCATTTGTGATTTTCCTTACCTGGACTTTTTGCATAGCTTAGGCAACTATCAATAAATCCAAGCACAATGTCAGTGTTCCAAACAAGTTAATTTTCCTCCCTTGACTTGTCTAAAAAATGGACAAAGAAATCAGACAACTCAAAGGGAGTTGGCCTCTTCTGTTCCACAGTTCTTCATTGCCCAGATGTTAGACAGATAGGGGGCCTATTCTGCATTCATTTTCATTTTGCTTGAAGTGGATAGCTTTGGATCTCCTGGCATTCAATAGAGTCAGCCATTTGCAGCTATTTTTAATTAGGCTTTAGTGAAATGGAGATTGTCACTTATCTGCTCTGCCATTTGCAATTGTAGTAATCCATGCTCTCTTAACTTTCTAGATGGTCAGTGGAATCTGTTATACCTGAGATTCCCTCTGAGAAAAATCTAAAAACTTTAATTAGTTCAAACTAGGCTACAAGGGTGAATAATAACCATATAACTCCTAGTACTGACTTTATTGTTGCAACTATAATTAACATACCCTTGGAAGCCTGGCAGAGCTTCTCTCCCCTGCCCCCCCTCCCATATCCAAGAGAATCAAGGTGAGGCAATGCTAAATTTCTTTCTCACTTCCTTCTCTCTTACCAGCCTAGGCTGGTTTTAACCAAATGTCTGTTGAACGCCACCTTCTTCTAGGCCATATCTGTACTGTACTTTACATCTATTGTGTGAACTGCCTAGAAAGCTGTGACCATCCGTCTATTTAATCAGTCTATATACATGTGATTAATGGATGACTAAATAAATAAAGCTTTCAATTCAATAAATTTCTTTGGAATACCCTTTCTAAGCTAAGGCCACTCAGAAAAGATTTTAGAAATAGACAAATAAGTATACTGGACACAGTATGAAAATGTATTGGACAGAAGTATATATGTTAGAAAAAAATTGATGGGTGAGTGATAAGCAACTGGAGGGAAAGCAATTAGGGGAGGTGTGGTGTGGAGAAATGGGAGGGATTCTCCCCCACCCCATGTTGAGCAACTGGGACTGAGTTTTTTGTGCCCTGTTTTGCCCCTCACCCATGTACCTGCTCTGATTGGGAGACCAGGCCAGGCAGTGAGCTACAGTCTGCTACAGCTTTTGCTTCAAAAAAGGAAGACTAATTTCACTCTGCACCATTGTGAGGACACAGCCAGAGCCTCTCCAGCTGTTGATCACAAATGCAACTCAGTGCTGCCACTCTTTCTCAGTGGGGAATGGTTTTTCTCTGGATTCCTTGGCAATAATTATTTTCTTAATTAGTCAACAGGGCAATGATTCAATTGAAATGCCCTTAAGTTGGTGGAATTTTGAACTGGTCTTCTCATGTCTTTTAGTGGCACATCATTAAGATAGTTTATCTTGCACCTGACCTGACATTTGGAAGGAGGAGTGGAAATAGAGCACCTTAGAGCAAGAAGGAGTACATGGCCACCCAAGTTGCCAGGGGCTTCCACAGGCCTCCCTCTGTCTCAGTGCGATGTGGTCCCACAGAACTGACACAAGGCCTTTGCACACACAGTGCTTTGCTGAAAAATCAAGCATGGGAGGCTTTCGCCAACTATTGTAAAACATCCTCTCCTTTTTTTGGGTTGTAGTTCTCAGGTTATTGATATGTGTTATCCTGGGACAATTTGTTTTAAACCATTTAAAAAGAGCAAGTGATTGAGAAAATAGGTTTCATACTCCCACTTCTTTTATAATTCCACTCGGATATTTTGAAAGAATATAAAAATGCCCTCCAGGGAGAGTTTGTACAAAATCACACAAAGAGGTGATGGAGGTGGCCAGATCTGAAGGTTGCACAGCCCAAATGGTATTTGCCATGAAACCCAAATAATTGAAGAAAAATTCACTGTGAAGCTGATGGCCGACTCTGACTTGGAAGAAGGTGTGCCAATTACTTGCCCTCTGCTCAGGAAGGAAGTGGCAACATGTTTGCTCATTACATTTTTGTACCACCCAACCCCAAGATTCGGGCTAGGCTGCAGCAGCCTCAAGAGTGTAAAAGAGCCACCTCTATTAATCCAATCCAGACCCTGCAACGGTACCCCACTGGGGTGTCCCCCAAAGCTTGCCTAAAGAGGAAGGCCCACGTCCGTTTGAATGGCAGGAGCGAAAGCATGATCTAGCAGCTCTGAAAAAGAAAGGAGGGAACAAGCCACACAACTGAGCACAAGTCAACATGGTCATCAGGGGTGAAATGCTCTGAGATCAAAAGCCAAGGCTGGAAGCAGGTTAATGGGACTCTGACCTTGGACTCACTCTGTTCTTGGCCCACTCTTTTGATATTACAGTCCTGTTCCTGCCACACAGAAGCACCTATCCCTGTTGCAAGAGGACACAAGAGTATTGGTCATCAGGATGGGAAAACAAAATCACCCTTCTTCCAAAACATTCCTATGGTCTGGAGGGGAGGGGGACACCACAGTTTATTGCTCTGCTCCTGATACTTCACAGTTCCACTTCTTTGATATTTTTGCACATTTCCCCCAGAAGCTGAGGAAACCCATGTTGCCCTCCCAGAACAACCTAGGCAAGTTCAGGGACCAGGGACTGTGCTCAGATCGGCATGTAGGTTTGTTCTCTCTCTCTCTCTCTCTCTCCCTTCCTCCCCCCCACACACACACACACACCCCAGCAGCCTCTGTGGCAGCCCCTGTCCTTTTTCCTGTCCTAATCTGCGGTTGTGCTCAGGAACAACCAGTTACTCTTTCTGGGCTAATGGGAAGTCTGGATTCAGGAGATTATATGGGGCTAGATGAGGAAGGAGAGATCCTCCACTTTCCTTTTGCCCCTTACTCACCAGCATGAGGTTTTCCCCCCTGGAAGTGGGGTTCTTCTGGTCCAGTCCAGGGGCTTCCTTAAGCAGAGGAGAACTCTCTTGTACTCAGCTGGTGTCCTTGGGAAGGGCCTGCTGATGCTGCTCCTTCCTCATCCGCCTCCAGTCACGTTTTCAAGGCTGGCTGGGAGCTGCAAAGAAGGTTAGAACTGGTTCTGTCTCAGCAAGTGAAAACTTGTCTCTGCTGGCTTCTGTTTCTCTCCCTCTGCAGTCCAGCCCTGGGAAGGGAAGTTAGAGTGCTGGCTGACAGGCACTCAGGAGACATGATGGAACGGAGGCCTGGGTATTTTCTGTTTCTGCAGTCATTCCATTCTCTTCCTTTTCTTTTTAAATTGCAAACTGCCGGTCAATTCCTTCTATATTATCTCAGCATAGTCTTAAAAGCATTTTAAAACAATTATCTTTAGTAGTTACGTTGATTGTTTGGCAGGGAAGATTTTCAGTCAATTGAAGAGGATCCAGGGATGTTATTCTTTTCTATAAGAGAAAGGTAATGTTTCCGAAAGACAGGTTTGGCTGACTTTAGCTTTAACAAGGGGTACATCCTGCCATCAAATGTCCATTTCATATGAATGTTTTCCTTGTTTTGGAAATATCAAGAGAAGATTGTATAACTCTTATTCCCTGCCAGAAGCTTTTCTGGGTACTTCACATTGGTGTTGAAAGAGAAACTTCTCAAAAGAAAGTTGCTTTGCAAGATGACCACCTACTCGGACAAAGCACAAGTAAGCGCCTTGCAAGCAGGCGCTGTCCCAGCTCAGGCCTCCAATAGGTTCAGCAGCCAACTGCATCAGGCCAGCCAACATATTGGGCTGTCCTTATGCTGCAGGCCGCCAAATGAAGTGTCCCAAAGGAGCCAGACAACCACCGAGTCCTCCTCAGACCTTCTAGGGTATGTGTGTGTGTGTGTCTTAAATAACTAAACATTTTAATGGTCCTTAGTTTTAATTTCTAACACAGCAAATTTATTTATTTTTATTTTATTTGAACTTATATGCCGCCCCATCTCCGAAGACTCGGGGCGGCTCACAACTAAAACATGTGACAATAAATACTTAAAAACAATTAAATTGAGTTACAAGTCCAAATATAAACACTATAAAACCCTTAAAAAACCATCCCACACCCAGGGGGGGGGTCACAGCCCGGGTTGGTCGAATAACCAGGTCTTTAGCTCACGGCGAAAGGTGTGGAGGTCAGGGGCCAGGCGGAGCTCCAAAGGCAGTTGGTTCCAGAGGTCAGGGGCCGCGAAATATCAATAGCTATAACCCATATGAAGCAAATCTCTTTGGGGTCCTCAGTCATTTTAAGAGCGTAAGGTAAAGGGAACCTGGGACCAAAATGTTTGAGAACCAAATATTTCTCTAGCCACCACCTTCCAGCCATTGGGACTCCCTCTGGGGTTGGTCTCCGCCTGAGCCAAGACTGGGAACCCCAGTGGCCCTTTCCCCAACTGATCAGTTTTGTAGAGCAGCCAATAGTTGTTGGAATTTGGGGTCAACATTTGTGTATACTAACGTGTACATAAAAAGTGAATGGAAATACAAAATAGAGGGTTTGATCTAGTGCAGACAAAAATGGACTACGTATTTAGAGTTCCCTCAGGGCAGGGGTCCCCAAACTTGGCAACTTTAAGACTTGTGGACTTCAACTCCCAGAATTCTCTAGTCAGCTGGCTGGAGAATTCTGGGAGTTTAGTCTTAAAGTTGCCAAGTTTGGAGACCTCTGCCTTACAGTTTAAAATCTGCCAAACTTTTAACCTTTGCAATGCTCAGTTATTTGGGAGGGGGGGGTTAGGGGCTTGATCTTGAATTTTATTAAATTTTACAAACTTTCAGTTAAATTGTCTCAAAATGTTTCATTAAACAGTTTCTTAAAAATTCTTTCAGTTTCTTAATCTGAAAATTAAATTAAATTTTAGTAAAGGTAAACTATAAAACTAATATAAAATAACAATATATATAAAAATAAAAATCTAAATTAACTCATTTTTAGAAAAAAAATATATTAAAAATAACCAAGTTAAAACCATTTGAAAGAAGGGGGAGGGAAAAACCAAAAATGAAAGTTAAAAAAAAAAGGTATCCTGCTGAAATCACAATTCTCCACAAATCCACAAGAGGACGCTCAGGCATTAACTTACCTTTACAATTGGGCTTAATTTCAGATAGTGCAGAATGAAATGTCATTTGTAGCTGCTGGTTTTATTTATTTATTTATTATTGTGCCTCTGCTAGCAGTAAAGCCCTGTAACTGCCACTCTTCAGGACAAATTGGCAGAAGACTAGCAGAGGGTGCCCATGAGCAACCAGAAGACAGGACAAAAATTCCTTAATTTCAGAACACATAGACAGACTCAACCATAGCTTTGATTGGGAATGTGTGAGTATCCTACACGTAAGGCTAGACCAAGCTAAAACTAGATCAAGCTAAATCCCCAAAATGCTCAGGAATTCTAAAAGCTTGGCATTCAGACAAATCAGCCATCAGCATTCACATAGAAATTAATCACATTTTTACACCATTGAAGAGACAATAAGACAACCAAAAGACCAGAAGACATCCTCTCCAGCTGCTAACCCCAGATAAGCAGGGGTTAACACCCCACAAACATTAAACAGTAAAAGATATTCTAATCAAGGAACTACCAAGGAGAAAACCATGCTGCTACCAACACTGGCAGGTCAAGCCATGTTATAAACAGGGAGCAAATCCCAAACTCACTAGCACTGATGGTGTTGAGTAATGAAATATCTGCAAGCAAACAACCAAGCTCAGAGAGCACCAAGTATTCCACAGTTGAGCCACAGAGATTCTCTTTATTGGTACTCTGTACCAACAAGTTCTCTTGCCCAGTGGCTTCATATAGAAGTTAAATAGGATCAGGGAAAGAGTTGAGTCCTCCAGATCCTGCAAAGCAGAGGTTTGCGGCCAGATCTCTCTACCAATACTGATTAGAACCAAAGGAAAAAGGCTAAGGAAAGTACATCCCTACTTCTTTAAGCTTGGTGGTGCAGGCTGTTAAATGCCTAGCACTTAAGATCCAGCTGCCTGCAATTAGTGCAGGCTCGAATCCCACCAGGCTCAAGGTTGACTCAGCCTTCCATCCTCTCGGGTAGGTAAATTGAGGACCCAAGATTGTTGGGGGCAATAAGCTGACTTTGTAAAAATGCCACTTAGTAATAAGCAGGCATATACAATGGAATGAAGGCTATTGCTGACCACATTGGGTTGTATCCCAAAAAAATTGTAAGCTGCCCTGAGTCTTTGGAGAAGGGCGGCATATAAATCTAATAAAAAAAAGCTGCTTCCAAAGGCTGTGATGACTGATGGCACTGAAGGCTACTGAAGGATCAAGGAAAAGTTGATCTATGACTCTTTTCCATCCCATATTCATGCCATTTTCCTTACTTGGAAGTTTGCATGTTTCTTTTGAAATTTGTGTAGCTCAATTTTGTCCAGAGTTCAATTATATTTCCTAATCCTCATGCAAGTAATATGCAAATATATTGAACAGCACAGGGCCTAGAGAGAGTCCTGAAGTCTGCTACTTAACATTTCCCTCCAGCCTGGACATACACTTGCTAGCTATGGTTCTTCAACCATCCATGTCCATCTAACAGCGGCAGAATTCAAGCCCCACTTTGTGATGTACCATGGGAGGTCTTGTTGACTGCTTTGCTGAAGTCACGATATCCATCACATTCCTGCTGACAACTAAATTGGTCCCTGTCAAAAAAGATCAGGTTGTTTGGCCACAATTTATTCTTGATAAATCTATGCTGGCTCCTGACAAGCAGTAAATTATTTTCAAAATGCTCACAGACAACTGCTTAATCATTTGTTCCAGAATTTTGTGAGAGTCAATCTCATACTGACGAGCCCATGGTTCTATCCTTTTCCTGCTTTTTGTAGAGGGAGAGGATTTCCCCTTTTCCAGTCCGCTGTTATAACTCCAGTGCTCCGTGAAGATGTTGCAAAAATTGCAGAAAGGGGCTCAGATAGCATTCGCAAGCTCCTCAAGACTCTGAGCTGTGACTGCTCTGTTCCCAGACCTGAGACAAAACTATACCTCTGCTTGCCCCATCATCAGGACACTCATCATCCCCTGCACCAGCACCCCCAGCCTCTTCTTAAATGCAAGACTGGGTAGTCATCCTCCACCCACTCCCATTGCAAATGTACACCTCATTAGTAGTGTAGGAAGATCTATTTTGCTCTGCTTCAAACCCATTGTTTTCCATCCAAAGCCCTTGCAAGTGAACAGCTGGTGCAGATGCACAGTCATCCAGGTCAGGTCATTTTGATCCTGAAGGATGTGTGCCTAGCTCTTTGGAGATGACCGGTGGGGAGAGGGATGGCATGGATATAGGAAAGAGAAGTTCCTGTGCAGGACAGAAGATGTGACCTGGGAGTGGGGAGAAGCTTTCTAGAGCTTGATGAAGCACTTGGTCCTCTGCACTCGTCAGTTGCTGGCACAAACTATTTATCTTCCCCACTCACTTTGTTAGAAAGCAGGAAAAGTACGCCTTATTTTATTACATGCTAATCCATAAAAATCCCCAGACAGTTTGTTGGCAGGACTAGACCTCAATGGTCTTTTAATTCCACCGTAGATCGATAATCTTGTAATTGACTTTAACAGATGCTCTCTGGAGCCACATTCTAAAACACAAGCTGCTGCAATGCCATCAGCAAGCGACAGCAGAACAGGTCCCCGGAGCAGGCCTCTGAGGGCCCTTCAGCCAAAGAAGCCGGAAGAGTCCCAAAGCAAACTGGGAGAAGACGGAGTGCAAATCCTGCTTGAATGGACCTGCAGTTCTTTCCCTTATTGGTGACCTTGTTCAAAAATGTAGGTTACTAAATGGCTCTATGGTGTTTATTCTTTTGACAAGTGTTAGGCAACCCCTTCACAGGACTTACTCTCACTGCACAGAAACCTTGCTTGCAGTGTGCCTGGGGACTCCCCAAAGGGGCAGGGACACACACACAGAGGCATGAAGGCAGGTGCCTGCCAAGCCAGAGAGGCGTGACCTTTGGTGCCCAGCCAGCTCTGCAACCAGGCAGGGGTGGCCTTCATCTCAGGGCTGGGGCTGTCCTGCTTTCAGGAGGGGTTCTGGATGTGTTGAGAGCTGCCATCAATGAGTGGACTGCCCTGGCATTGGTTTACGCTACCCACTCTCACCCCCAGGCCACCCGTTGGCAAAAAGACCACAACCAATCGCTTTCCTTAAGAGGGGGAGGGGCTGGGAAGGTTTCGCCGCCTATCAAAACTGGCCCCAGGCACAGCGACCCAACGGGGACCCAGCAACAGCTGGCCGTCGAAGACCCGCGCTCCCCCGGAGTCGAGCCGAAAGCCTCCTCAGCCAAGCATTGGACTCCTTTCGAAGGCGCCTAGCCCGCAGACGCGCTCAAGGTTCCTTTGCGGCTGACCGGGCACCAACTCCGCCAGGCTCCCCCGGGAGGCGACCTCCGCACCGCGCAGGCCCTGCAATAACTGAAGGGGGGCCAGGCGCTTGTCCCCCTCCCACCCCCGTCACCTAACTGCAACACCTGGGAAGAGCCGGAGAGGCTCCACTGCACATGCTGCAAACCTGGCGGGGAGGGGGGATTTAGGCTCTGGCCCCTTCCCGACCAAGCCGGTGGGAGAGCATACGGGCCGCCGCCGAGGCGAGCCTTTGCCGCGTGGGAAGGAGCCCTTCCTCGGCCTATCAGGTGGCCGCACCTGCCGGGCTCTCTCGCCAGCGGCGTCGCTCTGACCGTGTCCCGCGCTTTGCAGAGGTCCAGTGCTGTCGGCGCTGGAGGCTCGATCGCAGCCGAAGCAGCTGGCCTCAGCCTAGCCTTCCCGCGAGCGCCGGAGAAGCGTGGCGTCCGTTACAGGTGGCGCGTGAGGCCGGACGCCGCCCTCCCCCGGCGCGCTTTCCTCTGGAGCTGCGGGCGCGCTTCCCCTAGCGGGGGCGGTGCCGGAGAGAAGCGCTCCGCCCGCGCCGGGCTTTGCCTTCCGAGCAGCCTCAGCCTCAGCCTCAGCCTCAGCACCAGCAGCGGCTGGAGTCAGCTGGCTGCGCTCTCAGCTCGCGTCGAGGAACCGCCCGCCGGCGGAGGCAGCTTTGGCGCTGCACTTGAGTCGGCGCTCGCACGCTAGCTCTGCGGGCCCAGGAGCGACACCGCCGGCGCCTCTCCTCGCCGCGGCTCTGGCCCGTAACCGAGCCCAGCCGCTTGTGCCAGCCGGGCCGAGGCGCTTCGTTTGCAGGCTCGCAACCGCCCAAGTTTGCCCGGTAAGTTCCCTCGGGGCTGCCGCGGGGCACGCGCGGGAGGCCGGGCGAGGTTCACTTTCCCGGCGCCCGGTCTGCCTGGAACAGGTGCTGCCTGCCGGTGCGAGGCCGATCGGGCGGCTGCCTCCTCACACCGGAGAGGCGCCGCGGTTTCCTCCGGCCGGTGGCCTCGCCTCGCCCCGCCTTGGCCGCGCGGGCGCTCCGGGTAGCTGGCTAGACGCGGAGCCTCTTGGGGGCGAGAGGCCAGTGGCTGCGGGCCGAGCAAGGAGGCCTCTCGGTGCGAGCGACCCCGCCCCGTGCTCGAGGTTTGGGCGCGCTCGGCATCTCTCAGGGGATCCCGGGAGGCTGAGGGAGGGAGGGGAGCGAGCGGCCGCTGAGGCTTTGGCTCCTCCTTCGGAGCTCCCTGCCTCCCTCGGGGCATCGCTGGCGCCGCGCCTCGCCCCGCGGGACCCTTGAGAGCGGGACTAGGGCGGCGGGAATGGTAGCCCGTAGGCCGTCCGCGGTTGCTGGCCGAAGGAGGCGGACCGAGCGGCGCGGCCCCTTTGCGGCCGAGACAAAGCTTCCGAGCCGCGGCTTTCGCCCCGCCGCAGGAAGGAAGCCCGAGCGGGGTGCTCGGCGGGGCCGCTTTTCCGAGAGCGCGAAGCTGTTCCCGGAGGCCGTCTCTCCTGCGGCAGACGGTGGCGCCAAATATGGGGAGCGGTGGGGCTGACGCGGGAAGGGAAGGGCTGAAGCGGCCTGGCGGCCTCAGGTTCAGATTCGGTTTGAGGACCGGAACGAAGTGCAGCCGATGTCGGAGAAGAGGGAAGAAATATTTCGCTCTACTCCTTTTAGTTGTTGTTAGTGTCCAGTCCGCAAGAACAAGGCGGGATTAATACGATCGGAAGGCATCCCAGCGCGAAGCGTTTCCTCACTGATTTGCTGCAATGTTTACTTTGTACACCGTCCTGGGCTCCTTTCCCTGCAGTCCAAAGCTGCGGCCCTCATGGGGAGCCTGTCCCTTGCCCTCCCGGAGGGTCTTTCCCCTTGTTCCTGGTTCTTCTCCACAGTCCAGAGAAGGACCCAAGGTCGGACAGGGGAGCACAAGGCTGCTGTGCCTAGGAAATACTGTTGAGGTCAAGCATGCTGCAAAGGGAGGCAGATAACAACAACTCCTGTGATGCAGCTGCTGGTCTCCAGCCAATCTCTCTTCTTCCCAGTTCCTCTTTCTTCCTCCTTCCTTGGCAGAGCAGTATACAAGGCACTTTGGGCTGCAGGGTGTGAATGCTTGCGGTTCCATTAACATATTCTTTAAATCGGGAAAGGAGGTGGCTTCAGAATGCCTCGCTGTCCTCTGGTGTCGCCTTGGACTTGGGGTCTCCCAAGGGAGGCTTGGTAGTCTCTCCCTTCTGAGCAGCATTAGTCAAAATGGACACGTGATCACATGCTGTCTTCCAGCAGCCTAGTCACAGTGCCTTTTCACGTGTTTGCTGACCTCAAAAGCCCAGTTTGGTTCTTTTATTTTGCATTGCAGCTTGTTTAAAATTCACAAAGGCCCTGCAAGGACTGAAGTGAACTTGGTTGGTGTAGGGCCATCCTGTCTTGATGGTCACAACATGCTTTGTGGGCTAAAAGCCCTTTAAAATCATAGCTGGTCCAAAATGTGGGTAAGCAGCACAGGATACAAAGATTACACAATGGCTGCGCTGAAAGAACCATCCTGTTTACTGTGCAGGTGTTAAGATCTGCAGAAGATCTTTTGAAGACACTTTAATAGTGCAGCCTTGCAATTGGCCAGAGGCTGGACTAGAGGATCTCTAGGGGCCTAGAATTGTGCAATTCTGAGCTAAGAGAGCTACGAGAGCCTTCGTTCTGACAGGAGGGAGAAAGATTCCAGACTATGAAATACACTGGGAGAATTTGAACTTAATTAACTTTGAACTAACTTAATTTAGATATGTTTAAGATTTTAGAAATGTAACTATAATCTGAGGATTTCCTAAGGAATCAACATCTATTCATATAGTTGATTTGCCATATTGGCAAAAAAAATGGAAATTAGATGTAAGTAATATAACAAGAAAATAATAATTTATTGTGCTCTTATGCTCCTCCTTATAATCATATTTTTAGAATGGAAAATAAACAGACTAATTGTACAAAAATTACCATACCGTGTTTATTCAATTTTGGTCTCTGAGTTATAGATATTATTAGCATTTCATTTTTAATATCTTCATAGATTTTTGATTCTAAGAAAAGTCTTATTTAATTAAGATACACTTTCTGTTCTTTTATATAGTAATCCTGTGTACAGAGAAAATTGTGTTCTGATACTGTAAAATCTTTTAATTATTTGTATCCTGTGTGTTCATTTTATATTCACCATTATTTTAAAAAATTGCAGGGTTTTTTTTACTCCTTTCCCTCTTCTTCCCCCCACCCAAAACCCAAAACTTTTCTTCTTCTTAGGTAGAAGTGTTGAGGAGAACAAATTTCCTTATCCTCTTTCCTTATTTTTTCTTTTTCTTTTCCCTTGATATCTAGAGTTTTTCTTTCAAATTATCTCTGCGACTACATATTGCATAACACTCTTTTGCATCGTACCACTTAGAGGGTTGCTATAGGAAATGTTCTTATGTTGCACTTGTTTTAGCAATGCTAAGACAGTATAAATAGGTGGATGTAAAGACAAAGGCCTAATCAGATCTGGGTACTCTCTGAATATGTGTAAAGTTTTCCTGACTTCTGAGTGATACAATTAAAAAAAAACACAAGTATGAAGTACAAAACTGCCTATGTGTGGTAAAAATAATTACTAGCAAGCAGTCTCTATATAGACTACATTTAACTCCCCGACTGCAAATGGCTTTGAGAAAAACATTTTGCATACTTGAGACCTGCTGACTTTAATGTTTCTTTTTACCAAGAAACCTATCACAACTGTAAAGGTTCTGTTGAGGATTTCTGATTTGATACATCACTTATTTAAAAAAAAAAACACATTTTTCTAACCCTAAAACTGACGTTTGCTGAAATGTGGATAAAAATAACTTACCTTACTTTCTCTCTTGATCAGTTTTTCTTCTGTAAATAGGAAATGCAGTTTCTCCAACTGTCATAAATTACTTTTAAAATAATTCTATGTGTCAAAATGTCAAATGAGCAAGTGTTCAGTATTTTTGAGATGTATAACATGAATTTAGTTTGGAAGTCATAGTAACAGTGTTCTTTTCTTTTTAGATGTTGCAGGGAGCAACGGAAAATAGAACCAGGAGTTTTCAGACCTGTGGGCTCCTTCTTGAAGCTGTTCCTGCCTTCTGACTTGCCAGCCATGGTTAACACATACCAGTGTATATTGTCTTGGCTCGTTAAGAGAGCCCTGCCCCATCTTACATTGGAAGCACACAAATGGTTGCATCAAGAAGGAACTGCTGACTTTGTGGGGAAGGATAACTGAGCTTGCCTTCCATGGTTTCCGCTCTCCTCCAGAACCAAAACCTTTTTTACATATCCAGGATTTACAAAGGAATGTTTACAAAGAAGTTGGAAAACAATACAAAGAATAAACAAGACGGCTATCAAAGCAAAAAGGAACTAAATATTTCCCAAATTGGACAAGTAAAACTATTCTCAATTAGTTTAAAAAGCACAGTAAAAAAAATAGCTAAGCATACCTCTGTTCGCAATTGGTCAGCTAAAGAGGAGAGAAATAACCACGAATTTTCTCTGTCTCCAACTTTCAGCTATCGGGCAGCTATTGCGAATGGATTGCAACAGAGTGTTTTCTTAAATAAGAATGAAGATCCTTTTCAAGGCGCATCTTCCAACGAGAGTTCATTCTCAGAATTTTTAAGTGAAGCCAAAGACCAAAACAGGAACAAAGAATATTCATTGCACATGATGCCCATGAGACGCAACAGGAAGAGTGTGAGTAGCCTTGCCCCTTCAGATGGCAGTTCCGAAGGGGACCGCACACTGCACAACCTCAAGCTTGGTGCTTTACGGAAGTTGAGGAAATGGAAGAAGAGCCAGGAGTATGTCTCCTCAGACTCCGAGCTCAGCATGTGGAAAAAAACCTGGGGCCTGAGGAGCAAGTCTTTGGACAGAGCTGCTCGCCCGCCAAAGTCCAGCACCTTGGAAGCAAGCTTCAGTTCCACTGGTTGCATCAGTCAGACCCACGATGTGATGGAAATGATATTCAAAGAGCTTCAGGGGATCAGTCAAATAGAAACGGAGCTCTCTGAATTGCGGGGACACGTCAATGCTCTCAGAGAGTCCATTGATGAGATCTCCAGCAATGTGGAAGTCGTGCAGAATGAAATTGAACAGTTGAGGACTGGATTTGTACAATCACGAAGGGAGACACGTGATATATATGACTACATCAAGCAACTTGGACATGCAGGAAGCAAAACCAGTCTTAGATTTTTAAACGTGCCAGAGGAGAAGTTTGAGAATGTTGAACATGTAGTGCACAGAATATTAATAGAGAAAATGGGTTTCTCAGAGGCTCAAAATTCTGTCAAAATAGAATTTGCACAGCGACTGGGACAACAGAGAGACTGTCCTAATGCCAAGCCACGGGCCATCCTTGTTTATTTTGAAGCATCCCAGCACAGAGACTTGGTTCTGAAAAAGTCTTACAAGCTTAAGGGGACTGGGATTGGGGTTTCAGCTGAAATTCTCCCTCGAGATTCAAAAGAGCGGAAGCAGAGAAGCCTCCCTTCATCTCAGACGTATGAGAGCATGGATCTGAAATGCCTAGCTGCTGATCTCAGAGCCAGAGAACAGGATTGGGAGTTGCTTGATAACCATGGCAGAGAACTGGAATCTGATATAAGTCGGAACAGGTATGCAAAAATATCCAAATCTGCACCACAAATGAAAAGAAGTTCTGCAAAAGACAAGGGAGATGTTCTTAAAAGGGCTCCAGGCAGCAACGCCTTCCCAAGTCAAGGCAGCCCACCGAAGGAGATCAAAGCCAGCAGCTCTTCCAACATGACCTCTCTGTGGCCATCACAGGACGATTTGGCAGCTCTGAAGCTCAGTCATTCAGAGTCTGATTTTTCTAAACTCTGCCAATCTTTTTCTGAAGACTTTTCAGAGAACCAACACTTCATCAAAACGAATGGGAGCTCGCTTTTATCTTTTTCTGACCGGGAACTCTGGCAGAGAACACAGGGTGACCCTGCCGAGTGGAGTGGTGATCTACAGGAACAGAGGTTTAATCCAGAAGGGCCCCCTCGAAGACTTGAGAGTGAAATGGAGAATACAGAAACCATCGATAGTGGGGTCAGCAATGGAATGGCGTGTGCCTCAGGAGACCGGAGCCACTATAGTAACTCTCAGATTTCTTTAGAAGACGTGCTTTCACCATGGAAAGACTGGAATCAGCTAGACCAGAATAGAGACATGGGAGTAGATGCCTCAAGCTACAAACATTTGGGTTATAACTTAAATGATTTTTCCCGTCAACAGGTAGACCTCGACCAGTTCTCAGATGCCCCATATGAGACAGAAAATTATGATTACGCCCAAGACAGTCGCTGCCTTTCTGGGGGAGGCTCCACTGCTGAAATGCAGTGGTCCGACCAGCTCACTGAGCAGCAGGAGGCTAGAGCCAATGCCCTCTTTCCCACCCAAAACAGGAAGCCTGTGATGTATCGAAGCCAAAGTGAATTGCCCAGCACGGATGCTGAGGAAGGGCCTCCCAAGTCTTGGCACAGCCGGCTGAGCATTGACCTTTCAGACAAAACCCTCCTCTTTCCCAAATTCGGAAACACCCTGCAACGGGCAAGGTCAGCTTTGGAAGTGGTATGGAATAAGAGCACCCAGAGTTTAAGTGTCTGTGAGGACAGCGGGTCGTCTTTTATGGGGAGATTTCGGACACTTTCTCAATCCACTGCTAATGAGTCAAGCACCACCTTGGACTCTGACATTTACACAGAGGCATCCTATTACCGAGCTGAAGATGGGGAAGAAGATCGCAGCGAATCCACGGGCGATCTTGAAACAGATTATGTGGAAGTCATGGAGCAAGTCCTTGCTAAGCTGGAGAGCAGAACGAGTGCAACTGAGCTGGAAAAACAGGTGCAGGAAGGGGAAGTGGAGGCCGCAGCTGTTTCACGAGAAGGCTCTCCTGGTGGCAGTTTGGAGAACCAGGTGGCCAATCAGCCTACGTGGGAAGTTGCCGGGCAAGGCATGGTGGTTGGAGGTGGACTAGATGCATGTGAAGATGAAAATAAGAATATTCCAGTAGTCCCTGCTAAAGTACCCATTAAAAAAAAAGGCACCCCATCTTTTAAAGAAGCTGCTCTGAGGGCATACAAGAAGCAGATGAGCGAGCTGCAGGAAAAGGTTCTTGCTGGAGGTAGGGTGGATTTGCATTTTAGTTACAAGCAGCAACAAATCAAAAAAAATAAAATAAATAAATATTGAATTATAAGAATCCCCTTCTTCAGTTGGAATTCAGTGTGTCAGAGAACCAGTTTATCTCCAATAGAAATTCTGCTGAATTCTGCTGTAGAATCCGTGTCCAACATGGTTATAAACTATGCCTCATGATCTGAGTTACTGTCGGAGATTTGGCATGTTTTGTCCCACTGAATTAATTAGAAGGAATCAGTTTAAATACAATACAATTATTATGGCTTTAGGGCAGAGCAGATCAAACTCTTAGTTTGTGATGAACTCCATGATGGGGATAAATTCACCACATTTCCTTGAGGCTACAGAGTGTGTTCTTTGTTTTGAGGGTGAAGTAATGTGTGATTATGGCTTAGTATGATATGGCGGGCAATAGATCGTGGTTTAGAAATCTTGATGTGTATTATTATGTATCGATGCAGCTAGCATCTTATTTTAAAAATTACGTTTCATGGGTGCAAATCTCTGTTAAGTCCTCCAGTGCCACCTGTGAGAGACCACCTGGATAATTCTATGGGAAGCGGTTGATTCCCTGAAGTATCTGGGGTGAGGCCTCTTATTTTCCCAAACCTGCTTTGATGCTGATCTCTACCTTTAATGTGAATATTGAGTCACATCCTAAAACACCTAATAGTTTTGGGCTAGATTGACAGCCTGCCTAAATAATGCTGCTTGATGGTCTCAAAAGAGTTTAGTACAATTGGCCATGAAATGTTTGCATGGTGCTGTTTAAAGTGTTTCGGACTGGAGTGGTGGTCAGGGTTGTGGACAGGGAGTAGAGAAGAAACCATGATTAAAATTAGGGGCAGTAGGCATTATAGTAATTACATGGGTTCATCTGCTCCCCTCCAGAGAGATCACCTAGATGGCAGCCAGGTAGGTAGAGGCCACTTTCAGTTGGAGGTTTATACATCGCCAGGGTCAGGCCCACCTTGCTCCGTTTCCCTGGCTGAATCTGTATGAAGGATGGGTGAAGGGTGCTGAAGGGCGGATGCCCAAAGATAAGCTGAGTGCGAGGCTTTCGATACCGAAGTGAAAGCAGCCAAGGATTGATAACCACCAAGGCCACCGTGGAGGCAAAGGGCTCCCTTGGGCCGGTTAGGAAGTGCCACGTTAATTATTCCTCCTTGTGGTGTCAGAGAACAGATCACCCAGGGAATCTTTTCTGACCATTTTGATTTGGAGAATTCACAGCTGATAACTGTAAACTGAACAACCAGGAAAGAGCCTCAGAAATGACCTTGGAGAATCTATGCAGAAACAGCTAAAGAAGCAAACACATCCATTGAGCTAGGGAAACGGAGAAATCAGCTCAGATTAATTCACTGGGGTATAAGAGGGAGGGAGAGCCCAGCTCTCAAAGTCTGCTCGGGTCCAGCTTATATCAATAAAGTATCATCACTCCAGTCAATCCTCTGCTCCCCCACCCACCCACCACACTTTTTGCTGGCTTTAAAGATGCTGCCTCTGTGTAGTGGGCGAGATCCTCCATGCCAAGGGTCTCGCCCTCTGGATCTTACAAAGTTTTGCTGATAACACAATTCAAGAAAGACTGCAAAATAATGGCTGCCTCCCTAGCCAGCTGCGCTGGATGGAGCTGGCTGAATCCCAGCCTGGAGCTATGGAGGAGCTTACCTATTCAGTCCCAGCTCCTCACAAAACGAGAGGTCTGCACTCATACCACATCCCAAAAGCACCTTCCACAGTATGTCCAGGTGTAATCATGATTTCTGACTGGAAGCTCTGGCCCAGCACACTTCATGGTGGATCTGAAGCTTTTAGATAAATGCAGCAGCCCCCTCCCCATCTCGTGCCCAAGGATTTCCTTGTGCCCAGTTTAGTGGGATTTGCTCACTCTGTCTAGCCCCATTTGCTTCCTTTAGAAACTGACTGTGCTCTGGAGCATAGCTTTTTGTGGATTGATTGATTTGGTTTTCTATCCTGGCTTTATAAGTTACTTGATAAGTAACTCAAGGCAGCAACCATAAATAATGCTCCTTGTTCCTCCTATTTTCCTCTCAGCAACAACAATCCTGTAAGATAGGTTGGGCTGAGAGAGAGGGACTTACCCAAAGTCACCCAGCCTACTTTCATGCCTAAGGTGGAACCCTCTCCTGGTCTCTAGGCCAGCATCTTCACCATAGACTAAACTGGTTCCAGTTCCAGTAGAGAAGAAGTTTCCTATGGGTGACCTAAAGCAGGAAGAAACTCCACTGTAACTTGGGTTAAGGTTAGGTTCATGCCTGGGTGGTGAGGCTAACTGAGGAGAACTCAGTGGCAAAAGGGCATCATAGGATGCATCCTTCAGGATGGAACTTTTAGAGTTCCACAAGGTAAAGGATGTGGACTTGTGTGTGTTCAGAGTCAGGCTGCATGCCTAGATTCTAAACCTGGAATAGTGTGCCATTGAACAAGCGCTGCCTGTCACATTTCCAGGCTTCTGCCCCCATTTGGAAGAAATTCCTCTGATCTGAACAAACCTGGGATGGAATAAATGAATTTGCAACACTTGGTTGAAAAACTCTTCCTGTGTTAGTTGCAAGATGCTAGAGATCTTCTGGAAACAGGGTGCTCTCTACTTAGCCCCTTGCGGAAAGGCTAAATGCCAAAGCTTTTTTGCAAAGGTCGGCTGCCACAAGACCTTTTATGCCCCTTGTGTACAAGCAACGAGGAGTGGTTTTCTCTGTCTTGCAGCTTTCCCCAAGTAGCCCTGACTGGTATGCACCTTAGAATATTTGTTTTGAATGAAATTGCTGTCTTTAAATTCTGGCTAGGAAGGTTTTTGGATTTTCTCCATTGCCATGTGTCATCAAATTGACAAATTTCTTATGAGGCCACTTCTGTCCGCCTCAGGATGGCCTGAGAAGGTAACTGGAGATGGATAGGTAACGAAGGGAACTGCCCACAAGAGTGGAAAGTCTTTTTGAAATCATGGCCACCCAATGACAGTAGCATTCATTTGTCTAGAGGCAAAGCCAGAGCATTATGCAGAGGACAATGCCCTGTGCCTAGGAGCAAAAGAACTGAAACACTACAAGGGCTAGAAACTTGCAAAGTGGGCAGAGAGAAAGGGATGTAGCAATAGTAATATAGTATGCATTTATTTATTTATAAATAATATTTATTCTTATTTATTTATAAATAATATTTATTCTTAGGTCTAGTTGCAACAAGGAATGGGGTAAGGTAGAGCATGGTTCCACAGAAGAATGGTGATTCAAATGCATAAAATAATACAGTGCCGTGTTTAGCTGGGGAAGTCCAATGAAAAATTGACAGGCAAGCAGCAGGCAGAGGTGCAGCTGCCATCTGGATCTGCCTCCACTGGCCACTGTTAGCACTTAGCCCTTAGACTTACATACCATTTCACAGTGCTTCACAACCCTCTCTAAGCAATTTACAGAGTCAGCCTCTTGCCCACAACAATCTGGGTCCTCATTTTATTATTTTATTAGACTTGTATGTCGCCCTTCTCCCGAGGGACTCAGGGCGGCGAACATATAAAAAGACCCATATATACAATAAAAAGATACTAAATAAAGACTAGTCTAAGTTACAAAAACTACATTACAAACAATTAAAATTACAATTATAAACAATGCTATAAAACCACCCGCCCCCCATGGTCAATCCAGGCTGGCTTGCTGAAACAGCCAGGTCTTCAGGTCTCGGCGAAAGGAGCGGAGATCAGGGGCCATTTTATCTACCTCGGAGGTACGGAAGGCTGAGTCAATCTTGAGCCTGGTGAGATTTGATCTGCCAAATTGCAGGCAGCTGGCAGGCAGCAGAAGCAGCTTCAGTACTGCACTCTAACCACTGCACCATCGAGGCTCTTGGTTGGTTCTTAGGCAAAAAGTATGTAAAATCTAGTGAGTATTTCAATTCTGAAGGATTTTCTGCTACCATGTATGTATTTGGTTTGTTGTTTTCCCTGATGGCCTGTTTCCAATCCCTGTCCCAGCAGCTCCTGGTAAGGGTTGGGCCATCTCTGCCATGGGCAGCAGAGGATCTTCTTGGTACATGGCTTTTGCTCTGGGGAGCCAGCGAAGTCAACAAAGACTTTTCTGTCAAAGAAACATTGGAGAATGATCTAGGATGGTCTCTGATAGGATGCCTAGAAACTGAGATGAGGACCCAACAATGTGATCTCAGCCCCTGTGACAGATAGTGCTGACTAATCCTCAGTGTTTAAAACTCTACATGAAACCTCACATAGTTCAGTGTGCAGGAACTGGAGCTTCTTACCTGGCTTATTTCTTTCTGCTGTGGTTAAGAGCATGACCATGCCTGGCAGACGTTGCCTTAGAACAGGGAGTTTTGTCCACAGGCCAGGAAATCCCCAGTCTTGGGGGAACAAATGGAGGGAACCTGTAGCCTTTTGCCTCAGTGCACAGTGTAATCTGCCAAGGCTCCTTTTCCTGTCCCCCAACTTGTGACCCACTGATTGCAATTTCTCTCTAATGTCAACCAGCTACGATTTTGCTTTGGCCTTCTCTGGATCAGACCACTGCTATTCATTTGCTATGCACCATAATCCTCTCAATTGGGCACAGAACATTAGATGCTTTTGCCTGCTGCTAGTAAGATAATATCCTCCAGGCAAACTCTGCAATGGAGTAATGACTTTAGAATAATTTAGTGCCACCATCCTGGGGCTGGGGCAACAGCTGTCCAGGTGGACAAATCCAGGGAGTCAGCGAGGGGTTCCTTCCTTCTCCCTGCTTGAGTTCCTGAAGTAACAGGAATTTTCTGGACAAGATTCAATATTGCTCTAGGCCACTGCAATGCATCTTCTGACTAAGAAGGTCCTTCATTTACAAGGTGGACACAAAATGTTTCCTGGCCCCGAATGCATGAGACAAGGGCTGCATGGAGAGCTGGCTGGTGAAGACAAACAGGCTGGGAAGTGAGCAGCTGATTTCAGCCCCCTTCCCCCCCGGCACCTTCACCCTGTCACTAGTTCCAAGCTACTAGCTCTTTTCAAAGAAGTCTTCCTGGTTGGTGCTCTGTGTCTTTTTGGGACACATCCTTGGTTAAAATGCATAATTTGTAGGTCACTAGATGTCTGGATACAGGAAGCTTTAATTCCTATGGCCGCAAAAGATTCGATAAATGCAGCATCATTCATAACAAGATATTTGCTGAAGGATCCACTGCATTCAGAGGAAAAATGATCACATTCTGCCTCATTTCACTCTGGCTTCCTCTGTTTAATTGAGCAATCAAAATTGAGTAGACTTGTTTTTGCGGCCAAGAAAAAGAAACAATACTTGTTTCTGATTTACAAGAAAAGGAAGTCTCCTATCTTAATTACTGTCCTTCATTAGACTATAAATAATGTCCTTCATTAGTCTCAAGGCAGAATTGTGCCAAAGCCTTTCTGCTTTTACTGTTAGTCACAGAGATCAACCATTTTTTATTTTTATGTTTCCCTTCCAGGTCCGTAATTCCTTCTTAGCATGGAGGGGGTGGGGGGAGAGGGACTCCCTTTCTTTAGGATTGAAATAAAGTGCCATCCTCCCCTCTGTGCCCCCTTCGAAAGGGATGGCTCTCTGTTCACCCTCTGAACACCGCTGAGTGCACTGGGGCAAGGTGTTTGGAAGGCTGTCCATCCAGAGCCAGGACTGCAGGAAGGATGTCAGGGGGATCCGAGATGGAAATCATGACTTGATGGTGGTTTCCCTGGAATATGTGAGGTGGGCAAAGGTTTCCCAGCATGCCTCCTTCAGCCCGTGGTTCAGGGAGGTTGCTTTCCCTCAGGCTTTGCAGTCCAGGAGGGGCTTTTACTGCCTTAATCCACAGCTTCTTGCCATGATTAGGTGACCCATGATGCACTGAGAAGAAGCTTTCTGGACCGTGAGCCAGTTTGCCAGGCTGGCATCCAAGTAAGCAGAAGAGCTCCTGCTTCTGAGCAAGGCTTTGTGGGATCCCTTCATAAGGATGAGTTGCTTCATGGCCTAAGGGTTCTTGTCACACCTGAAAGTCCTAATGCACACCCAACATTTTCTTATCAGGCTTCCTAAAGAATGGAACCAGCATGAGAAAGAGGTCCAATACGCTAGGTCTTCAGATGCCAGCTGTAACTTTCTGTACCAGGCAGAAGGAAGGGGGAAGGGAGGTCCCAACCTGGTTTAGCATCTGAGTATAAAGCTCAGGAGCCTCCTGGTAGGATTGCAATATTCACTATGCGCATTTCTTGGAGACATTGTGTCTAATTTTTATTCCCCTCTTCCCAATTCTTTTTCAGATAGCAGTTCTGTGGATGAAAAGGTTCCAAATTTGCATCTTTCCTTAAAGGGTGCTGTCTTTTGTGGGCGTGTGGTTGTGGCTCAGTCGACCTGTTTGGTCTTTTAATTTGAGTTGTGAGATGCGCATGTCCCCACCCAAGCTTTCCGTGCTTCTGTCTTCCTCTTTCTCCATTGATGTGTCCAGATGCCTCCCGTTGACATGCAGATCGAGTCCTCACTGTTGTGGTTTTCTGACTCATAAGTTGTGCCAGCTTAGGGTTAGGGTTAGGGATCTGCTGTTGCCAAACCCAGGTTTCCCGTTTTGCACCCTGGGACCAGCACGCCCACTGACCAACTGCCGCTTGTATGCCAGGGTTTAAAGGGAAACCGCCTGCAGGGGTGGGGTGCACAAGCCAGATTCCCCCCTCAAGGCTGAATGTTGCTCTGTTGTCTTTTCAAACAAGCTTTGGCGTGGTGGAGCTGGCCCTGCTTCGCATTCGTGTTTCCGTCCTCGGTGTTGTTCTGTATATGGCCCCTCTCTGCTTGCTACCTGCCAGCACTTGCTGAGAAGTTGAGCTGTCCCTTCTTTTCTTTCAAGGCTCTTACTGTCAGCGGATGTTCTTTGGAGGCTTCCAAACTTGCCATCCAAGCTTTTGCTGGGTAAGTACCTGCACCTCCTTGCCTGAAAAAACTGCCCTTGAAGATGTTAACGTTCTTTGGAGGAAACATCAATAGCAGATGTAGCCTACATGCATCTCAACAAGGTGGGAGAAGAAGGGGAGCAGGAGAGAGGAGGCTTAGATGACTTAGGAGAGAGTTGATTAAAGTTGAGGATATTTGAGATGAACCTCAGGACAAACCCAAACTGGAGGCATGGAGAGACGAAGCCAGTGAATTGCCTTGTTTTGCAAGGACTACTTTGTCTCCCTAAATGTTTATTCTACATGTGGCCGCTGGAGATCTGACCATTCCTCTGAATCTCCTTGCTCCAGCTACGCTGTCAATTGTCTGAAATATTGTCAGTTTTCCTTTGCCACAACATCTCCAACTTAAGTGCCAGAAGAGATCCATTGTCTGCTGGCCCTGCTGATGACAACAGAACCTTCTCTTACTATTCAGGCTGTTCTCTGGCTTAGCCCAATATGTTTCTAATCAGCTGAATTCTGCCTTTATCAGCTTTGAGGTCCTCCATTGGTTTCAAAATTTTGAAGAGTTTTATGATAAGCATGGTGTGTGTGGGTGTGTGTGGGTGGTCATTTCATTGCTCCTCTCTGATATCTGTGTGCCGGTCATTTTCTGTTTATGGAGGCTTTTATTATTATTCCTCATCATGCAATCAGCCAGTTGTTTAGATGGGATGTGGCATTATCAACTCCTTCCCAAGGACTTGGATAAGCAGATGTTGATATTATTATTATTAATCATAGCCAGGTGTTCAGACTGGGTTTGGCATTTTTGTCTACCTATCCAGTCCTTACCAAGGACCTGGGATAGGCAAATCTGGATGTTTGACGGTGTTACAGATATTGTCAGGATGGAAGCTGCTCCAAGTAAAGCTGCCTTCTGCAATTGGCTGATGGCAGATTTGTCAATGCCTGTGGTGTTCAACAGGTGCTCCAGTTGTTTTAGCACTGCACCCAAGGCCCCTATTACTATTGGTACTACCCTTGCTTGCCTTTGCCACAGTTGTTCTATTTCTATGTCTTTGTATTTTCTTACTTTCTCCAATTCTTTCTCTTCTCTTCTACTGTCTCTAGGCACTGTCTTGTTAAAGTAGTGTCTGAGTATATAGGAAGTGCTACGTAGGGTGGTTTTTCAAGTCAGGATATTCAAGTCTGATAAGTTCAGAAATTTCATGTATCAGGCAACCCTTTGCTTCTAGGGCTCCTATTACTATTTGAAAAAACCATTGATTTCTTCTACAATTGCTTAACTTCAATTTGCAGGTTGCAGAATTTCATTTTTTTTCTAGCTATTTCTCTTCAATTCATGCATCACCTGGTATTGTAATATCAATGAACCAGGCTTCTTTCTTTTCTACCATAGTGATGTCAGGTTTGTTGTGGGACTGACGTCTGTCTGTTTGGATTCCAAAGTTCCACAAGATCTTGACCTATTCATTTTCAAGAACTTTGTCAACTTGTTGTTCCCAGTAAGTTTTGCTGTATTCGAACCCAAACAGATGTTCAGACTGGGTTTGGCATTTTTGTCTACCTGTCAAGTCCTTACCAAGGAAGGACCTGGGATAGGCAAATCTGGATGTTTGACAGTGTTACAGGTATCGTTGCAGGATAGAAGCTGTACTTTTATTATGATTTTTATTTTCCATTACACTGTGCAGAACAATGTCTAATCTACAGCAATGTGTCTCCTTCAGCCTATAATTGGGTGCAAGAAAAAGCACCACACAGTTTTCCTGGGAAAGATCTGGAAGAGGCTGAATAGCTCATTGGCAGAACCACTTTGGAAGGAGCATAGAACTGATAGCAGTGTATGAACTTTTATTGTGGTCCTCTTGAGCTCAAAAGGCCAAGGTGTTCTCATTCCGAAAGTTCTGGGTTTTTTAAAAGGCTTCCCAAAAGGTGTCAGGGGGTTGCAGGAGCCTGTGACTTTTAACACTGATATTGTTTTCTTCCATATGAGCCATGCACCTTGGTACGCTCTCCATGCACCCACCCCACTCTCTCACCTTTTCAGCCCTGGGAGTGCTCTTTACGGGATCGATAGCATGCCAGACTTGCGACGGAAGAACACATTCCCTGTCATCCGAGATGTGGTGAGTTACTGGCAGCACTAATACAGCACTAATGCTGTGTGTAATGATGCTTCATCCGCCCTGCTTCAGCTAAGTGCGGCTGCTTCTCTGTTCACCATGGAACCCAACCAGAACCCAGAGGAGCTGGGCTCTGGGAAGAGGGAGCCTGCCTCTAGCAGCAGGGCCAGCCAGCCTCAGCCTCAGCCTCGGCCTCAGCTCTGTCCCGCTGATTCCTTGGGAAGAGTTGCTGGCAAGAGCTGTAGTCCTAGCCAGGCCGGGACTGGCAGATTACAAATGAGGCGCCCATAGAAGAATGAAATTCGTTATTCTCGCCATGTTTGGTTAAAGACACGCCCAGACCTCTGGGTTTTGTGATTGGTTAGGAGAGGTGGCTGCAGAAGTACCGGTAGCCCTTGACTAAGGACCACATGGAGACAGAAATAAGCCATTATGGTCATAAGTCACTACATGGCAGGACCTGAATTTTATGGCCATTTTTACAATAGTTGTAAGTTGATAAGCTGCATTCATAAAGCAGATCCAGCTTCCCTGATGGCATTTTTTTTTGCCAGAAACCAGCAGAAATATTGCAAATTGTGATCCTGTGCCCACAGAACTTAGTGTAAATTCAAGCTGTTGCCAAGCACCCAAATTGTAATCAGTTTGCAACAGTTGTAAGTGCAAAGATTGTTGGGGGCAATAAGCTGACTTTGTAAAAATGCCGCTTGGGGGGAGCCAAAAGCCCTAGTAATAAGCAGGCATATACAAAGAATGAAGGCTGTTGCTGAGCACATTGAGTTGTGCTCCAAAGATTGTAAGCCGCTCTGAGTCTCTGGAGAAGGGCGGCATATAAATGTGAATTTTTTAAAAAAACGTAAGTTGTAAGACATTTTATGGAGGCTATCGTGAATTTTGATCTATCATTAAATGGATGTCAGTCAAGGCCTACCAGTAATTTATTTCATTTTTTGAAAAATTTGGATTTTTACCTTCTTGATCAATATGACCCATTTTTAAAAAAATATTATCCATCTTTTTCGGTTAGAGACTATTTTAGCCCAAAACATTATGTTCAGTGAATTTAAGTGGTGCTCACAGGGAAAAATATGAGATATATAAGAGATTCTTATACATTGTGGATCAGTTTAGTTACCCATTTAAATGTTTTCAAGGTGCGAAAATAAGGCAGGATTTAACTGTGGTATCTCTGCAGCCTTGATGGTGTGGAAATATTAATCATTGCATGTCATTGTCCTTACAACATCTGACTATTAATGCTTTTCCTAATTCTTTCTCATCAATGCTGGATTTTCCAGGCAATGGTAAGTGGTTTTATTGCTTGATGTATTCATGTATGGCATTTTTCAAAGGTTCTATCCCAAGGCAGCTGTTCATTGCAAATTGGACATTTCTGCAATAATGCTTGGATGTCAAATTGATTTTAAGATGTTAAAATCTGCCTTAAAAATGATTTGTCTCAGCCCTAAAAACAGCTCAAGTCCACCCAGAAGCCCGCTGGCTGCAGGTACACCTCAGAGATTGGCCTTCGTTCTTGCAGGGGTCCATGTGGAGTCCTGGCCCCCTGGATCAGGCTGGGCTTCTGTCCCCCTGAATTAGCTGCAACTAAAGCGGACACAGCAGTGATCATGGGACCCTGCAGGGAACTGTTTTAGGGGCAGGTTCATTTGAAGCAGGGACTGATGAGCTGCTCATCAGAGCTGTGGATGACATTAAATGGGGGAGGTGGGGTCTGACCAATGCTCAGGGTGACAGCATAAGATGTGTGATTTCAAAGAGAGAAATAGCCAGTCACAATTGACAAATACTTGCTTCTTGTTGGTATCAGCCTTGCTTGCTGGAGTCACATTGGATGAGTTTATCGGCCTGGGTTTCCCCAGAAATTGCAACCTCCTTTCGAGGTTTTCCAAACAGGGAAGGGGGCTGCTGGTGGACTCCAAACATTTTGCTGAAGGTTAGCAACCTTCCCATGAAGTGAATGCTGCTGGAGAAAATGTCGTCTGTCCACGTTTTCTGGGCCATCTTGTTATATTGACTCCTTGCCGTGAGAGGGAACCGTTTTATGGTCTATGAGGTTTTCTGACGTAAGGAGATGGGTGTGTTATGAGGAGAAATATGTATTATTCATCATTAAAGTAAAAGATAAATGGCTTTCCCACACATCTTCAGAGATGCTGCTTTCAATTCTGAGCAACTTGTGCCTATGTAAGACATTCTTGGAAGATCAGCTGACTTTCCCCTGGGAGACGGGAGACTGTAGAAAGCCAGAGTTGCCCATTTCCCACTAATGGTACTTGGGGAGGATGTGAAACCTGGCCAGCCCAGAGCGGACAGTGGAGCTGCCTTGGAGGCAGCTGGGGTGGCAGGGTTTGCTGCCCACTTTGCCTTTCCTCCCCTCCACAGCCTCCTACAGCCAGAGGGATTCAGAACTTCCTTGGGTAGCTCCCTGGAGGAGGAGGAAGCCCTCTTGCTTAGAGAGGGGGCCAGACTGCCAACCTTTTGCCATCCCTCCTGGGCACAGCCATTTGCAGAGAGGTTGGGGGAAATGTGCTTAGACACCTTTGGGAGGCTTTGGGTGATGGTCTTTGTATTTCTGTCCCCATGGATAAGGGTGACCAGCTTCAGTTCTTGGCTTGTCTGTGCTTGGGCAAAAGTGGGGTCTCCTTCACCACTAGCCTTGGCAGACCATTAATCACGAAGACCCATGCCTTTCCTGTTAACTCCTTGCAGTGGCCAGATAAGCAGCAGTAAAGTGGTGTCAACTTGGTGCAAAATTCCAAGTGGAGAAGGAGGATTGGGAGCCACAATTTCCCTTGTCAGAGAGGCGATTATTATTAATCATAATCCAAGCCCATAAATGGTTGGCTTTGGAAACAGTTTATTTATTTAATTTATATGCATGCTTGAGTAGGGTGGGGTGCCTCCCATGCAAACTTACGTGACTTTTTGCAGAGTCTTTGCAGAGAGACTTGAATATAGCTGTTGGAATGAGTTAAATCTTAAGAGATTGACACATCTTCTGATAAATTAAGTTGCTAGTGAGAGAAGATAAGGATTTGTTGGATCCTTGATTCTTGGTAGAGTAAAATTCCCAGCAGATGTCAAGATAATTTGAAGTGCCCCTATTGAAAATCTGAAACCTGGTCAGATTTTCTGAGGCAGAAAGATGCACAGATGATCATCAATAAATTCTCACAACAATGTCACTTTTTTCTCTCCTTTTATTCTTGCCCAAATACTTTCAATATGAGTTCTGTAGTTCTGTGCAAGTATATATTTTCTTTATATGGCATGCAATCTCTCTGTTTTTCTGCTGTTCCTTTTGAATAAACTGGAGACTTTCTGTGCTCTGTGCCAGTCACACACATCATCCCACTGAGTTTCAGCACTGCCTGCCATGTCACATTTGTCTTCCTGAGGGAAAGTTTTTCCTTCATATTCTTTCCAGTGTGCATTGATGTACACATCACCTAACTCCTCCTAGCCTCTGTTGTACTTTTCAATCATCTTTTGGAGTCATTTCCCCATCTTTATCTTCTGCTGTCTTGGCTCTGTTCCTTGGCTGAAAAATGGAAGGTGGCAAGCAAACAGAAATATTCATAATTAATCATTAGCAAGAGGAATTCATTATGAGTTAGCACCACAAACTAGCTAAATTGTCAAGAATTTGTAAAGAAAAGCTTGTGAGATTAATTTATTAACCATATTGCTGCAATAATAAAGTAAATCAAATAACAGTGTGCCAGTGATTTGTTCTTACTTCACCTCATAATTATGTGTGGAGTTAATCATGTGTGATAGAAAACTCAGCTAAGGACACAATAGTAATTTATTAAAGCTGGCAAGTTGACAGTGAGTCACTGCTCTTCTGTGGTTAATGCTGAAGAATTCAGAGACTGGTCATCCCAGGTTTAAGGTAAGGTTACAAAGATGGAAGGTGAACCTGCGATCCATTTGGCCATTGGCAAGAATTGTGTTACAATGGAGAGCTTTCAGGGTGTTGAGATTCATGAATGCTGTCAAATTGATTGTTATTCTCATAGTCTGACGCTGCATTGCAATTTGAAAAGGAGAGATGTGAACACTCCTGTTGTCAATGTCACGGGTAATATGGCTGTTCTGGGAGATGTGAAACAGAAACGGGTGCGAGGGAGCATCCTCCGAGAGAGCTGCCATCAGACAGAGTCAAGAGCCTTGCTGGTCTTGCCTCTCCCTCTCTCGCGTTTCTCAAAGTTTTTCCTGCAAATCAATCTTTTCTGAATCAATAACGTGGAGAATGTGTAATTTTTATTGTTTTAACACTGATTATTTGTTTTCAGTATTAACTTTTCTAGTTTCTCCTTCTGTCAATAATAAAAGTAAAACAGATGCTACCTGATACATTTTGTCAGCATCTTGTTATCCATTTGTAATAAAACCTGAACATTTTAAATAAAATTGATTTAATATGTTTATAACTATTGCTCGAATAAAATATATTTTCAATCTTTTGTACTAAACATACTCCAGTATTCATCATACTTTGAGCTCCAGTATTCAAATTATACATCACAGATTTTATGAAGATGTGAAGTGACTTAATATCTGTGAAAGATGCTAAAATAATATTTAAAAGATTCAATGTCAAATGTTTCTCAAAAATGGTACAGTGGTTTTCCTGCTGCTTTACAGTTTTGTTTCTGTATTAGTGATTATGTTTCTGGAGCCAGGAAGTCTGGAAGTGTCTCTTTGGTCCTTTTCAACCATTACCCTGGTTGCTGGAAAGCTTCTTCAGGGGGGGAGCAGCTGAGCAGGGCACCAGCCCTCCAGAGAGATGCCATCCCAGGCAAAGGCTAGAGAGGACTGGAAAGCAGGCCTTTGGCTCTGATTGCTAGCTGGACCTAGGCTAAGTGGCCCATCTAGGTGTGGAAGCTGCCAGGCCCAAGTCGGTAACCACTTCTGCCTGGGTTCATAGGACCGACCAAGTTTCCACCACACTTTGGCTGCAAATTTTTTTAGACTTGTCCTGGTATTTTGAGGTGGTAAGGAGAGGGGCGCGAGGCAGCCTTTATGAGGCCCCTTGCCCAGTATTCCTGGTGGGACCTTCTGCTTGATCCAAAGCTCAGGGACCATAACAAACTTTAGGCAGGATTTGGAGAGCAGCCACCTGCTCTTGTTCTAGGCTGCTGTTTCCTTCTTGCCCTGCCACTTTTTACTGCCTGTGTCTTTTGCCTTTGACAGACGCTGGCTGCCCGAAAACCGGGGGTCTCGCTGGCCATACTTGTTCGGACATCCCTGAATAACGAGATGGTAAGAGCAAGAAAGGAGCCTCTTCCTGAGGCCTCCACCAGTACCATGCTTTGGGTGGCTTACCGCATAGTGGTAAGGAAAAGAAGTTAGTCTTGAACTGAAGAAAATTCCCCCCCTCCTCAAAAAGAAGGGTAGGTAGAAAATCAACCCAGCAGCACCAGTGCTGTGCCCAGCTTATTATTATTATTTATTTATTATTATTTTATTAATTTGACTTGTATGCTGCCCTCTTTGCAAAAAGGACTCAGGGCGGCTCACAACTAAAAACAGCACAATAAGTTACTTAACTAAAATAAGATTAAATTAAACAAGCGAAATTCGACTAAATCCCATTACAATTTAAAATATAAAAACCAACCCCCCCGAGAAGTCAGCACAGCACAGCCTGTTCAAACAACCAGGTTTTTAAATCATGGCGGAAAGTGCGGAGGTTGAGAGCCAAACGGAGCCCCAGGGGTAGTTGGTTCCATAAAGTGGGAGCCGCTACAGAGTAGGCCCTCCCCTGGGACACCACCAGACGACACTGAGTCGCAGACGCTTCCATGCTCTGCCACCATATGGAAGCCACTTTTGGCTGAAATGAATCCTAGATTCCCCTTTCTGCTATAAAAGTGTGCTTATGCCCTGGGGACAAATTTCTTGTGCATCCAATTACACTTGGCCACTAAAGAAGAAAGAATTGTAACGTGTGTATCTGTATGTGGGGTGGGTGGGTGTTTGCCCTTACATTTATGTACAGCTGGCTGAAGCCACACTCAAAAGACTGAGCAAGGGCAGGGCAAATTAATTAAATCGGTAACAACCAATGGAGAATGGCTGCCTCTGCACCCAGTGGCCGTTTTCTCTCCTATGGAGAGGAGGCGCACCTTTCCTCTCTTGCATCCCCTGATGGTTGTGTTCTTCCTACAGAAGCTGCACGTTTTCAAAAAGACTCTGCAGGCGCTCATCTACCCCATGTCTTTGACCACTCCACACTACTTTGAAGTGTGGACAGCCACAGCCCCCACCTATTGCTATGAGTGCGAAGGGCTGCTCTGGGGCATTGCCCGGCAGGGAATGAGATGCAGTGAGTGTGGAGTGAAATGCCACGAGAAGTGCCAAGACCTCCTCAATGCCGACTGCCTTCAGAGTGAGTCTTGGGTGACCCCTCTTTCTAGCATGGGGGCCTGCTTCTGTGGGCATCCTGGGGTAGGAAAAGAGGCCACAGGCAGCCTGTGTTAGGATTGACTGGTACTGTGGGCAACTGACCCTTCTCCGCTGCCTCTACCAGCTTCAGGACTTATTCACTTTGCTGATTGTCCAGTTCGTGAAACAATTGACCCACCAGTTGGGTTAGCCCAAGAAAGTCAGTTAAAGGGTGGCCGCCTCCTTTGTGGTTTGGTGGGTTAGGCACCCTCTGCCTTGAATTCCCGTGTTGATGGCCATCGCTTCCCTCAGGGTCAGTTTAGATCAAGCCAAAGCCCTGTAGATGTCATGGGCTCCTCTGCCTCAGCAAAGGCAGGCCTCAGTGCTCCCCCCAACCCATGTGTAGTCAAACCAAAACAGGGGCTTTACAGGTCTTCCATCTGGGTTTCTGTTGAGGCGCCTTGGCAGCAGCATGCAGTAGTGGCATTTCCCAGGGACATTTGCTGTATTTGGTGCCCAAGGAACCTGCCCTTTAAAATCCCAGGAGGGGATGGATCAGAGGGCCTGTTTCTGAGGTTGCAGGAATCCTTCCTCATGACCGGACCAATGAATTCTGACATGTAATATGATTATTTTGGTATTCCCCCAGGGGCAGCAGAGAAGAGCTCAAAGCACGGGGCTGAAGATAAGACCCAGAGCATCATTACAGCCATGAAGGAGCAGATGACAATTCGGGAGAAAAACAGACCCGAGGTCTTTCACCTGATCCAGGAGGTGTTTCAGGTTTCAAAAGAAGAATTCTCAAAGCACACAAAGACGGCCAAACAGAGTGTCCTGGATGGCACCTCCAAGTGGTCAGCAAAAATAACAATCACAGGTGTGATAGTTCCCCAGCTTTTATCTCCTTTTGTGTCTTTTTTGTCCAGCACACTACCTTGTGGCCTGTGAATGAAAAGAAAACAGCGTGGCATTATGAGAAAAGGCTGTTCTACTGGATTCCATGAGGAGGTTGAATTGACTCAGGCTGAGCTTACCTTTTGTGACTCGGGCTGAGCCTAGAAAGAGTCCTCTGATGGGGTTGAGTAGTGGATCACTCTGCCCAGAGCAGAAAGAGATTCCCTTCCCTTCAGGTGCTCACTTAGACTGGAAGCATCACCCCCGCCCCCAATCGGTCAGAGTTTAATGGATTCCTCCCCAGGCCCAGGAGGTGGGTTAGATGTCCTCTCTGGTCCTTACCAGCTCATGTGTGCTGCATTAATGGTGAAATAACAACTTTCATCCCTTTCTAGCAGATAAATCCATTTGTTTATGCAGCCGCAGGCTTACAGGGGAGAATGGAAATACTCCAGGGGCTTTGACATGAATCTCCCCTTGCTGTCAGTGCCCTACTCTGACATCCCATAATTCAAGTTTGCCATCACCTCTGGCAGGGAAATTTCTGCTAAATCAAATTATCTTTTCTTTTCATTATGCCACCTTTCATAATATCTTATTATCTGTAATTTTACTTTATGGGAAGAAATGCTCCATTGTCTCAAGCTGAATGTAAGGTATGAGGAATATGTCTCTTCTACAGACCTTATGGTTCTTATCATTCTGCATAACCATATTAACTGACAGTTAATAGCTGGTTGATTTATTTATTTATTTGTGCAAACCAGTTTTATTGCTCAGTCATGAAACTATACAAATCCAATCCTTTATTTATATAAAAGCGAAATACCACTCATGCATCGTCACAAAAACTCCAGAACTGTAAAGCCTACAAACTTGAAATTTGGCACGTATGTTCCTCTTGGCTTCTAGGGGCTCACTAAGAAAGGATTTTTTGAAATGACCATCAGAGCATTGGTATTTTGTATATTATTAACACGCTCTGATGCTAAGGAGTTCTACTCCCCCTCACCACCTGAAAAGAAATCTCTTCCAAAGGCAAAACACAACCAGAGGAGAGGAGTTTCAGTTTCAGTTTTAGTTTCACAGCATCAAGCAGCTTTAGTACAGAACAGTTGAGCTAAGCCATGTCCAGGTTCCTTGCTGTCTCCTTGCTCACATAGCAAATACTGTTTCAGTTTCCAAACAGCCCTCAACTCTCTCACACACTGACAGGACGCTACCCAGATGAATACCGATGGATGCTGGTGGGCGGAGGCAGATTCCCCCCCATTTTACTCCCCAAAAACTAAGCCCGACATCATAGTTTCATAGCGAAGCACGGGTATCGAGCTAGTCAAGCATATAAGGAACCTACAGCAGGAATGCATCCAGAACTTTACCCAAAAGCATATTGTGGAAATGGACATATTCTGTTATGATGCCATAGTAATGACAATTACAGGCAGAGGCTTGAGTAGAGTGTAATACAGGGTTATCAAACTCATGTTGTCATGGCATTGTCACATGACATATTGGGACTTTTCCCCCCTTAGGGGTGGGGCCAGCACATGATGCATCTGGCCTGCGGGCCGCGAGTTTGACATCCTTGGTGGTGGAATGGATTTTGATTGTGGGATGAGTGAATGTAGCAGGAAGATGGGCAAGGCCCAGGAGGGTCTCACAGCAAAAGCTGTCTCTTTCTTGAATTTACAGAAGATTTCGCTTCTTTTGGTCCATGGAATCCTAGCATTGGAAGGGATCTAGCTCAGAGGCCCATCCCACAGCAACGGCTGCCCAACCAGGGATAACTTTTCAGTAGTAACCCCAAAGCATCCAGCAGAGAAGAGATGCTTTGCCCAAACCAGCGGTCAGCTAATTGCCATGGAGCCCTTCATCTGCGGGGGTGGGGCTCAAGAATTTGGTAGGTAGGGGAGGAATCCTAGAGATGACCTGTCCCTTATCCTGGCCAAGCTCCACTACTTGGTAAGAAGGAACAGGCCCTGAAAAGAGAAACCAGCTGTCAGCCTTACCGGAAACACAGCCAGATAAGTGAACTCTACTTTGTTGTTAATCTACATTGACAGAATTTTGCAAGTCTGGAAGTACCATTCTCTTGTCTTCAACCTTTAGAGCCTGAGAACGCAAGAGAGAATCCCTTGGGAACCTCTTGCTTGGCCCACTGTGCAGCTGTGGGCTGCTCTCCCTTTTATCTGGCCACTTGGTGCCACCTCTGCCAAGGTCATTGCAGCATTCCACTCCATCACGGACTGTTTAGGCGGCAGGGTCTTGGCTCATCTGCTTGGATGAAATTGTGATCTTGATAGGAAGTGGCTCTTTTTCTCCCTCCAGGGCATAATGGGAAAGAGCAGACCTTGAGCCAGCAAAATAAAAAATAAAAAACCTGCCTGGTTGGTCTCCTCTCCTTGGCTGGGGAGTCTCTTTCAGGGGCTCTTCATCAGGCTCCCTTCCTGCTCCAGGATGACTGTTTGTTGAACAGTTTAAACCTATCCCGATCTTCCAAGTTCAAGTGGAGCTTGGGGAAGTGGGACACGGTGAGCCAACACTTCTCTGAGCAGGCATCAGATCAGCTCACTGTCCTACCAGGGACTGTTCAAAATGTGGCTACCCTGCAGCTGTCTGGATGCTGTAAATAATACAGGCAAAATTAATATTAGGAATTGAGAGGAAGGGAGAGACAGGTGTGGCTGGGATGCAGCTCTAGCTTCCAGTGGCCTCAGCTTGCTGCTGGCTGAGCAATTTGCTTTGTTATGAATTGTGATGGAAGAAGCAGCTGACAAGTCTTTATATTTATAGCAGCATAAGCACACACCAGCTAGTATAAATTCTAATATCTGCAGTGGGAGAGTTTTTAGTGGGCTTGCAAATTGGAGAAATGGGATCTGGAATTTGTGCCTTGCCCCTGGATGCAATTTCCTCCTGAGAGTGAGATATTTGAAAGATTTACTGGGATAAGAGAGGCAGAAAACATGCTTTGACTTATCTCACCTTCCTTAGGGCAAGGGAGGGTTTTCCAGCTCAAGGCTTTCTGTTGGTAATAATCCACCCCAGCTGGAGGGAGCTGGACTGGTGGGATGTGAGTGGAGAGGCACAATTCCTTTTCTTCTACCAGAAACCCCTCCAGCTTCAGCATCTGCTTTGTTGGTTTCAGGCTATATTGTCCATTTTGAGTCTAAAACTTATCTGCTTCTCTGAGTTTTCTAAATTGTTTTTATAGCCAGGCCCATATTTATTTCTATCGTATGCTTGATGCATACCGGATATATGTCTTCCTGCATGGACAGTTTCCACCAAGGACAAAAAGAAAACCGAGCCAAAGTGTTTGTGTTCATAGAAATCCAGCTGATGTAGATCTATCCCTGAGACCACAATAAATAAGCATCTCCAAGTCAAAAGAGCAGCTCCCTTTTTTGGAACCCAACCTTTGGTCTCCTCTGGCTCCGGATCCGTTAGGCTCTTCCCAGCTCTTAGTGTAGATCTGAATCGAATCTCCTTGCCTTCCCTCAGTGAGAAGAGGGGAGCTCTGCCTTCCTTGGGCTCAGGGGTCCAAAGACACAAAAAAGGAAGAGGAAGGAGACCAGCAGTTTTCAAATGTTACAGGACTCAGAGCCTCCTCCTTTGCTGCAGCTACCAAGTGATTTACCAAGCTGGTTTATCACTGGCTTGAAAGAGGGGGGCTTCCTTCCTCCCCTCTCCTTTCTCCAGAACATCTATCTGTCTCTGCCATTTGTTTTCTAGGTGGGCAAGGCGGAAGTATAGCAGTGGGGCTGAAACCAAGCTCTGTACTTGCCCTCTTCTCTTGTTGTTCTGACTTCTGCCTGCTCTCACTGACTTTCAGCTGATCTCTTTGACCAGGTAGCGGCTCCAGAGTCTCCATCGAAAGGTCTCTGTCTATTGCTTGACTTTTCCCTAGTGAGATTGGCCAGGCAGAGGGTCTGAGACCTTTGGGATGCAAAGCTTGTGCTCCCCCTATTGCATGCAGGAGTGTCATAGGTAGGGGCCAACCGTGATGTACCAGTTGGATTCAGCCATTTCTCTGTCTTGTTCTTACAGTGCTGTGTGCCCAAGGTTTGCAAGCAAAGGACAAAACTGGTTCCAGTGATCCATACGTTACTGTGCAAATTGGTAAAACAAAAAGGAGAACAAGGACTATCTTCGGAAACTTGAATCCAACATGGGATGAAAAGTTTTATTTGTAAGTACTAAAAATACGGGGTTTGCATTCTTGTTTGCTACCATTATTCATGATATATATTTGCATGTTTATCACTTGGGCTGTACAAAAAGCCTTGGACTTTCTTATTCAGCTGACGTACAGCCAAAATATTGTTTCTTATTCTTCAAAGTTCACGCATTTGCATTTTAGAATAATCAAGGAGCTGTGCACATTCTAATTTTGGAGGATGGGAAGGTAGATTCTTCTGCCTCTTCCATCTTTTCATTTTCTGGCCAGGGAAATGGTCAACTTTTGGTAGCCTAGAAACACAGTTCATTTGAAGCTGATGCTGATTGTTTTTCTTCTTTCTTAGACATAAAATGCAATTGTGATTATATATAGTCATAGCGTCATCTGCAACATTGATAGCTCTACCAGCCACTGAGCATCTCTACAATTTTAGTTTAATTTATGGAGAAGGACAATCTCACAATAGTATGGTGATTATCAAGCATGGTTGTGTATAGATAATTTGTATTTTAGATTGCTTTTTCTCTAAATGGACCATGGAATGTTTCTGCAGAAAGGCTTCGATGGCTGCCGGCCATCTTGGTCTCAGTTCAAGAGAGGGCAGAGTGGGGGGTGCAGCTCCCTGCTGCTCCTGGAGGAGACCCTTTGCAGCCTTATTTTTCCATGGCCTGATGACAAGCTTTAGGAAGCAGGTGGAGGTTTTGTCCTGCGATCACTCTGGGTGGCCTCAAGATCAGCTGGGGCAGCAACCCATTATGACCCCCCCCATTGCAGGTGCTTCAGATCAATGGTTAGATCCCCTGAAATCTGCTCCTGTCTTAACTGGTGGTAGTATTTTATTGACTCTGGGTGAGTTTCGGCTGACTGGCTGTCCCTGAGCCCCCATCTGGCACCAGTAACAGTTTCCACCCCACTGGCTGTTCACTCTAAAATAGACAAAATAATTGTTAGTTATCTCAAATAGCACGAACAGTGGTGCTTTTGAAGTCCATGGATTGCTCTTTCCACCAATACATTCATTCTGAGCTAATTTTGTTAGCTTGCCCCCCCGCCCCCCCAGTCATGAAATTGGGGAAAGCAGGAGAGTTGAGAAAACAAGCTTTGAGGGAACATATGCTGTATCTCCACTTCACATAAACAACTTCATTTTTTGGGAAAAAAACAACAATAACCCTTTCTGTGAGTTATAGCAGAAATTGGCAGTGCACCATGCCAGCCCTGTAGCAACATGTTTTCAGCTTTTAAAAACAAAGTGACAGCATTTGGTTGATTTCATTAACATACATGCACACATTCATAAACAAAGATTAAAAGCAGCCAAATAATTCAGCTAAAACTTTGAGCATGGCGACGGGGGGACGGATGGACGGACACAAAGAAGGCATTCAGATTGCAGTTCTCCTAGTTGGAGAGGAAGGTAGACTTCTTCCAGTCATGGAAGAAAAAAAGGGGTATTCATCCTGAAGATACACTGTTGAATAATGGAAGAGTGAGATCATCTTTGAGAATTTAATTGAGAATAAGCTCCAGTAAATATTGGGAAACTCGGCTTGTTCTGTATAAACATCCATCAGATCATGCTGAGATTAATGGATGAAATTGAGAACTCCCTGCCCAAATTGTTGCTCTTTAATTATAAAATATAGGAAAGATGATTTCTGCAGAAGGAATTTGAAACCTCACTATAGTCCCTCAGGAAATGCAGAAGAACTAGGGCCTATTCACGGTGGAGTCAGAGACAGGGTGACAGGGTAGTTTCCCCCCTGAAATGTTGCTGAAGAATCCGGAGAGGAATCAGTGCTGCACTCGAAAGACCATCCTGGTGTTCCTATCTGCCTGCAGCATGAACCCAGAAGCCTTCCTTTCTTTCTGCATGGCAGAGACATGTCCTGTAGTGCTCAAGAAAGAAAATCCCAGCTCTCTAAATTTGCTTTAAGCACTGTTGTGTACACACATCGTCTGGAGCTCAGTCCCTCCTTTTTTCCTTCCTGCCTCCCAAGTGATGCTTGCCATCCATCAGTGGCTGTCTTGGGCATCAACAGTTTCTGATGAAAAGGATTTCTAAAAACAGTCCAAGGGCTCCTTCCTTCCTTCCTTCCTTCCTTCCTTCCTTCCTTCCTTCCTTCCTTCCTTCCTTCCTCCCTCCCTCCCTCCCTCCCTCCCTCCCTCTGTCTCTCTGTCTCTCACACACACACACTCACAGGGGTGGGTGAAAGAGAAGAGAGGAGAGGGGGAGCTTTTGTTTCATTTCTTTTCTGGAAGCCAGGGGGATAAAAAGAGGTTGTGTGGTTTACTGGTGGTCTTCTATGTGGCCTCTTGACACTTGAGAATCACCTTGAAGGTTGCCCACTATTGAAAGGAGTGAGGTTGCAGGTACGAATCCTGGCTTTTGGGGAATTCTGAATGGGCATTCCCTGAATCGGTTCAAAAAGGACTTGTGCAAATTAAGCAAAGGTGAACATTTCCAGCCAATCTCTTTTCTGAGAGGGTAGGGACTGCTTTTTCCCTTCCAAATCAGCTGAAACATGTTGTGTCCTTGTGGCTTGCCTGAGCCCTGGCAGTTGCGACAGATGATTTGTGCCACCTGTTGCTTAGACTGTGCCTTGTCAACAGAGTATGGTGGGGTAGGGATTCCTTCCCCTCCTGGGCTAAGATTCTTGCCAGGCTGGCAGGAGAGCATAGAAATGATGAAACAGATCCTCTGCAGGCACTTTTGTTCCTTGGGGAAGTCTGTTGACTGCGGGAAAGTCAATGGCTTCAACTTTCAGGGTTTAAAGCCAGGTTCTCTGTAAACCAGCAAGAATTCCTTTTGAGACATGCTGAAACATGACAAGTGTGATTGCTGTGGGAGAAAAGATGCTGGTTCTAAAATAATAATTCCTGCTACTGTTGTGGGCTTTATATTTGGAATGGTGATGTCATTCAACTGTAACATCTCTCAGCGTATTCATGATCTATGAGAGATTAAAATAAATGGCCAAGGATTTAGAATCTACAGCTTTCTGATAACAAGTATGGATTTATTTTACATTATGCAAATTGTATCTTTGATCCTGCTTGGTCTTCAAATAATCCCATGTTTGCTTTGAAAGAAAATGTGGCTATTGTATTGAGAAAAATATTCTGTCTATCTAGCTTTTTAACCTTTGATCTGTCTCTCATCCCTATTTCATCCTTTTTAAAATCTAATGGCATATGTGTTTGAATATGAAATCCATGGAATCATGGAGTTGGGATGGATCTTAGAGGCAGTCCAGCTTACCCCATACTCAGTATGGGGTAGGAGCCATAATAGCATCTCTAACAGATGAGCATCTGCCCTGTGCTTGAAGTTCTCAAGGGAAAAGTTATCACTTCACATGGTAGGTGTTCAACTGGCTGACAGCTCAGCGCAGTCAGGGAGTTCTGGTTTGGTGAAAAAGGCAAATGTTACCAGCAAGAAAAGCATCCTAGTGAAGATGTTGATTCTTTTCTGTTCCATGACCAGCTAAGGAAAGTGAAAGAACCCTCCTTGCTGTGCTCGGTTTATTGATTGGTCTCCTTTTCATTCATGGTGGGGCAGACCTCTTTTTAAACCCTGGGAACTGCTACTTCAGAACTATTCAACGTAGTGTTGACACCTTGGATGTTGGTGCTCTGGAGACCCTAACATCTCTAAAAGGTGGTGACCATGGAAGCATCTTTTGGAAGGAATCTGAGTTGTCCACATCTTTGCAAATGATGGGGTTGATGAGATTCCAGTGTCTCAGTGACAAGGAAAGAGGAAGATCTCTGGGGGCAGTTTGGACTGCTTCTCACTGTAGCTTGAGGACAATTGATGGCCCTCCAGAACTCACTCCTTCACTTCCTCTAAATATAGTGGAAAGTTGATACTGGGTACAGTGTGGAAAGGAGGGATATTGAAGTGGAAAGGACTTTCCATTCCCACAGCATAGGGCTATCCAAACGGGCAAACTTTTCAGCCTCTCTTTTGTTTCCCATGTTTTTTAAATGTCTTGGACACTTCCAGAATTCCCAGTAAGAAGCTCCTGTTGTGTGTGTGTGTGTGTGTGTGTGTGTGTGTGCTCATATTCTGCATTGAGGGATTGCAGTGACAGCTTACTTCCATTGAGGCTCTGCTGCCTCAATGCCAGTGGGCTGTCGGGCTCACCTCGTCTGCTAGACCTATGCTCTCCACTGCCAGCCTGCCATTTGCTTTCATCTTGGGTGGCTATTTTCTGTCAGCAGAACCTGCACGTGCATCTTACTGTTGTCTCACGGTCTTCTGGGGTTCTGGATGGAAACTACCTTTGGGTATATGTGGCACAGCCTTCAGTAGTCCAGGTTCTCCACGGTGGCCTTTTGTAGGTCAGGGCAATGGCAGAAATAGGGCAGCCAAAGGAATCCCACAATCCCGTGAGGAACCGGAGTAGTGCCAGCTACAATGGATCTCAGGTGTCAATGCACAAGCTCCTGAGGCCTGAGTGAAAGACCCCCTCAAAGCCACATGCTCCGTGCCCCTGCCCCCAGTTCCATTGGCCTGGCTGGGCGAGTGAGGATAGCCCAAACCCCATTTAAAAGGGAGATCTTAACTGCAATTTAACAGCAACTATTAATGCACAGCATGGTCTGCAAGGGCTTTGCTGTGCCTTTGTGCTGTCTTGCGCCTTCATTTAGACCACTGCTCACCTCAGTCATAATCGGCTTAGTGATAGATGGGAGAGGCGTAAGAGGCTGCTGGCAGAGTCATAACCATAAAGTGTGTTAAATGAAATGGATCACTAAATGTAAACAGCTGTAGGGCGAACTGTGAACTGGTGTTACTTCCATACCCTATGAATTGTTAAAATATCAACTGATATTCCTTCCTTTCCAAAGGGCCATATCTGTTTCTAATCCAGGGTTGGCAGAGCAGATGATGGTAGACAGGAAAGAGAAGCAGAGAAAGTCTTGAGGAAATGCAGGGCAGGTTGAACTAAAGAGTTCCTTGTTTGAAGAAGGAGAGGGGTGGGAAGGTTGAGATTTCAGGGTAAAACAACTTTGCATGCAGCAAAATTAAATCCAACTCAGTCTGGTGTATAGTATGTTGAAATTTAATGCCAGGAATGCAAAACAGACTGCCTTCTGTGAAGAGGTTGCTGAGGCGATGGGCACATTCTAGATTTTGAACGGTTGGGAGCCAGAACAAGAAAGGAGCAGAAGATCCTGATGGTTCTGGTCAGCAAGCTGGAGAGACCCAAGCATCCCTTGGAATTGCAGGGATCTCACCAGACATGTGGCCATCTGGGCTTCCCAGAAAATTGGAGTGGTTCATTTTAGCAGCTGTTTGGTGTCTTGAGCCATGTGGGAGGGGGGGAGTCTCAAATGAGCACGTTGCCTCTTTCAGGAAGGGAGCTGAGCCCCCCCCCAAATGTCTTCTCAAAAATTGGTAAATAAATTTGGTTCCTGTTCAAGTCTTGAATTAAAACAGTAAGGATGCTGCCTGGTGTGCTTAGCAGAGTGAGAGACTCCTCCCCATTTGGCTGTAGCTCCCCCTAGATTATATTATTCAGCCAGACATGGTAGAAATGCAGTCTTTTCTTCTTCAATTATTCATTGTGAGGAACAATTGATTGTGCAAAAATGCTGCTAATCCTGGGAGAAGGGAGCAGCACCAGCACTCTGAGGGATAAATCCATTTAGGAGCTTGGTCCTTGGATAGCATCCGTGAGGCAGGTACAGCCCAAAGAGCCCCTGAGGCAAAGGGATTCAGGACATGACAGCAGCCGGTCAAGAAGGACTCAAGACTGATGTCCAGCCAGCATTGGAACACAGAAATCTGAGGGTCCAAACAGCAGAGGGGCCCCGGGACTCCTTTGTGTGTGTGTGAGGTGGGGGGGGGGTGTCAGTTGCTTGCATTTTTCCTTCTCAAGCCTTGAAAATTCCACCTCCTCCTCTTGAGAGCCATGCTTGGGGCTAAAGAAGACATGTGGTTGTTGGAAGACCAGGGGTCTAATTAATGATAACTGGCTGGAAAGAACCACAGTAATGGAGTTATTTATGCAGTGACCTAGATTTGTCCTCTGAATGCTTTTGGTAAGACAGGACATACATTAGTTTCCACAAATAAGCAAAGGCAAATTCTTTCCCCTAAGAGATAAAGAGTTAAATCCAAACACGCTTGCATTTTGCTCCAATTAGCTTCTCTGGATTTATTGCTCCAGATCTGAGTCAGAAAATGCAAGGAAACTTTCTGACTGACTGGGGGGCATCAGGAAGTGGTGGTTTTTTTTTTTTTGCTGCTTTCTGTCAGCCCAGCCCAGCCCAGCCCAGCCCAGCCCAGCCCAGCCCAGCCCAGCCCAGCCACACTCTCTCTTCAGGATTCTAGTCGTAGGCTTTCCAAACCCAGTGGGCTGGCTCTGGTTTTCTCTGGCCATGTGTCCCCCAAATCTTCCTGTGTTCAGGAGCCTTCAAATGCAGTAGTTGCTTGTCATACCCAGTCAGGGTGGGCCTTTGATACCTCCCCTCTTGTACTGTGAGATGGGTTGAGTGTCTCGAAAGCTTGGATTCAACGAGTTGCCATGTCAGGCCCTACCTGGGGTGATGTGACTTCTTGGCTGAGATTCTGCAGGACCCTCCCTGGCCCCAGGAGAAAGGGAGCTGGGGGACTGTTGGCCCACTGAGTTTGGAAACCCAGCACCTGTCTGTCCTGGCCCTAGTTGGTGTTTAGTGTTTAGCCTGGGTTTAGTGTTTAGCTGGGTTTAGTGTTGTGCTGGCTGTCCAGGGAGATTCCTTAACAAAGGAAGCAAAGAAGTGGTGGGGTCCAGACTCCCAAGGAGCAGGGGAAGGGGATGCTTCTTGGCCAGGCCCTGAGTTTTCCCTGCCTTTCCTTTGCAGCGAATGCCACAATTCCACAGACAGAATAAAGGTCAGAGTTTGGGATGAAGACGATGATATTAAGTCACGAGTGAAGCAGCATTTCAAAAAAGAATCGGATGACTTTTTGGGACAAACTATCATCGATGTGAGAACTCTGAGTGGGGAAATGGATGTCTGGTACAATCTGGGTAGGTGATTCCTGTCTCTGAAAGGAGTCCAGCCCTTTTCCCACAGCACCCATAACATCCAGGCAGACATATTTCCTGGAATCCTAGAGAGACGTGCTTTCCTCTGTCTCCAGAAGCTGGAGTTTGCCTCAGGGCACCCTTCTTCTTTCTTCCCTTCCTGGTCTTTGCATCAGCCAACATGTCCCTTTTCTTCTTGTTTGCTAGATAAGCGCACTGATAAATCTGCTGTTTCTGGGGCCGTTCGACTGAAACTCAATGTTGAAATCAAAGGGGAAGAGACAGTCGCACCGTATCACATGCAGTACACCTGCTTACATGAGGTATGTGGTAGGAATGGCTTTCCCTTCAGCACCTCTCCCTAGAGAGCCCTTGCAGTCATGTTCCATTAGGGTTTCCCCGCATCTGAGAAGAGGAAGCTGGTGGAAATGAGCCAGGTTGATCTTCTGGGTATCACAGCCTCTGCCAGGTAGGTGGGGGGCAGGAAGAAGCATCCCAGCTTATGAAGAACTGCTGGGGTAGAGAATGGCCGAAGGTCGCACGGCTGAGTCTCACTGCAAGGCCAAGGGGCCAAAGCCTTCCATTCCCGTCTCCTCGCAGCACCCCAGCAAAGCCCAGGGTGAGCAGAGGAGAGGGCTGTCTGTTAAAGGAGGGCCCTTTGTAGCCATTCTTGGCTGTCCCTTGTCTGGAATCGCGGCGCTATTGCCACCATAGGGCAGGAGTCTCAAGGATGGTTGGAAAACTGGAGTGCTTTCCCCCAAGGGCCTGGGATAAGGATCGAGGGCGCCAATCACACTTTTAGCCCAGCAACAAAAGAAGAGATTAATGAAAACTTAGGCATAATGTAATTCTATCTCCTCTGATAGTACCCAGAAATTGAAATTTCTGGTTGAAATGAAAAATGTGTTTCTTTCAGAGCCTCTTCCACTACTTGACTGAGGTGAAAGCAGGTGGAGCTGTTCAGATCCCAGCAGTCAGAGGGGAGGATGCCTGGAAGGTGTACTTTGATGACGCTGCACAAGAGATTCTTGATGAATTTGCAATGCGCTATGGAGTTGAAAACATCTACCAAGCAATGACGCAAGTAGCATCCCATCTTCAGTCAGTGGCTTAGTGGATTGTCCCCAGATTTTTCCTAAGGCTTCTTTTTAGCGAGAGCAGCTGACTATTTCAGTCTGCCTTAGGGAGCAGATCCTCGTTTGGAAACCCCTGCCAGAAAAGCGCATAGCCTGCCCAGTCACAGTGGGACAGTGTAGATGTGGAAATGCAGATTACTCTTTCCTGTGGTCTTCAGCTGTTCCCTTTAGGCCAAACTGTTTGGTATCCTCTCTTCCCAGATCCCCAGTGGCCCAGTCCAGAGGACAATGCTATCCAAGCTAGGGTACGAGGCAGCATTCAAAGCGTGAAGGTGTGGGGGGGAGGAAGGGGGCTGTATCTGATGGAGTCTGCAGGGGTATGGCAAGCCTTGTCAGCTGCTCGTTGTGGCAAGGCTGCAATGCTGTCAGCTGGAGAGATCAGGAGGAAGCTTGTGCTGAGAATATCCACTTGACAGGGAGATGTCCAGAGAGGGAAGCGGGCATCTACTAACCCTTCCAAGCCTAGAGAAATCTCTCAGGGAAGATACCCTGCTCCTCCTTCATGTGCATTGGCCAATGTTCCCTAGCTTGAGCAAGACCTCTCTATCCGGCTCATTTACTTTTATGGAGTGAATGAGGCTGTTCACATTTAGAAGCAAACCAGAAGGCAGCATTGAAATTCTAGTTCATCGTTCTCATGTTCTTCCAAGAAAATGAAACAGTTGAGGTTTCTTGATGATTCTCAACATGTAGGTATTCATGATGTCCACACATCGTTGGAATTTCAGGGAGACCAGCAAGGCAAAGAAATCTGCCTGCCTCCCTTTTGAGAAATGTGTTTTGACACACTAAATTATTTTATTTCAGTGCTGAAGCACTGCTTCTGAATTACGCCTTTTTAGCTGTGCCCAGGAGAAAGATGAAGCTCTTTTTGAAGGTTTTATCTCTTAAAATCCATTTTATTTATTATACTAATGAATTTCTACAATGCAGCCAAGCCCTTCCAAATCAGCGCTTCCACCAAGGGCATTGGCTACCTGCAGGAGGCAGAACAGAGTTTACCCAAAGGGAACCTTTGTTAGGGGTTGACTTTTGAATGTTGGTGCCGGGCCGCATTCAAAGTATTTGATCTGAGATGAGAAAGAGACACCCATCCTGGCCTCTGCTCGGCTTGTGAATGGATTTCTCTTGGCTGCTCTGTGACTGAAAGGCAGCCTTAGGCAGACCTGCTGCTCTGGGGGATATGGCTGAGCCGACACAGAGCCCAGTGTGGGTCTGCAGCCTGCAGCAGCCTGCTCAAAGATCATCCTCTGGCAGGTTCTACTCAGAGAATAAGCAGGCCTTGGTCCAAAGCCCTGCAGGGGAGAATTTTCAAGAGCCAGGAGAAAGAACAAAACCGGACAGCTCCAACAGAAAGCTGTGTTTCGCAGGCCTAGGGTGCTTAAGCCCTTTGGTCTTGCTGCTAAGAGATACCTGGCTGGCACCTCTGGATAGCAGCCCCCTCCTTGGTTTGTCTTTCAGGCACTTCTCTTGCCTGTCTTCCAAATACATGTGCCCTGGTGTTCCAGCTGTTATGAGCACTTTGCTAGCCAACATCAATGCTTTTTATGCTCACACCACAGCCACCACCAGTGTCTCTGCTTCTGATCGATTTGCTGCCACTAACTTTGGGGTAAGTGTGATTTTCCTCTACTGTTCCTCACATTCAATATTCAAGTTTATGAATACAGGAAATTTTCTTTTTTCCCTGAGCTCTAACATTAGTTAAAAACTCATAGAAAACAGTCATAAGTTTTTCATCCATGAGAATAAAACAAATCCATTAAAATACATCATTTTACTAGGATCAATTCAGTTAACCCTAAAAGATTCAGTCCTGTTTCCTGAAAGAGTTTGTCCTGGTCTTAGGAATGCCCCTTCTAGTGCCTTGTAGAAGTGCTATGATAAAGCTATAATTTTATGCATCGTCGCTTTGAGGATCAAATGCTTTTCCTTTGGTGGTGTTTATGTATTTTGGAAAGCATTTTTCTTTTTGCAATGTGACTTTCTCTTCTTTCGCGCCTGCTGAATGTGACAGAAGCCTGCCTTTCCAGCAAGATGAGGGCAGAGTGAGAAACCCCTCCCCCCACCTTAGAGTCAGGCAACATTAGGGAAAGACATGGCTGTGGGAGCTCAGCAGTCACCAGACCCTGATCTGTTCATGGGGCAAGGAGAGCATCTTCCTCCTTGTTCCAGCCTACCTGACGGGAGGTTGTGCGTATGTGTGTGTGTGGGGGAAATGGAAGAGGGAATACTTGCTGGTCCTACAATTGATCAATCACTTAATCAATAGAATACAATAAATTAGTTAACAGCTTTGGGTCATGGGGAAGCCACCGTGGCACTAAGTTAAACTCAGGGAAATAAACATTGATTATTCTCACAGTCTCTAAGGAAATATATGCCATTCCAAAATGCTTAGCCTTGCTCACTGCAATGGGTAAGATGTGTGAATATGAAGGCTTTGCAAATACTGATCCATAGAGATTTGATTCAAAAGTGATTTGTGTCTTGAAATCTAACCAGATGGATCTATTGGGAGAAATGGCTTTAATATCATCCCACTTGAATTGGTTCAATTATCAAATTGGTTCACCAATGCAAATTGAAAAACATGTTCCAAGTCAGATGATGCCTGATTCACATCTTACTATTAAAAATTATCTTAATTATTAAAAAGTTTTAGTATAAGAGCATAGACTTCTTAGAAATCATGATGTCATGGCACCTCTGTGAAAATACAACCTCTAGATCTCAGTAGGACAGAAAATAACTTGTAGCTGATGCAGAAGCTTCTTGAAATGCTCTTCCTTGTTTGCAGTCCAGCAGGTTGGCCATGGCACAGCCCCCTTTGTCTCAGAAACAGTTGGCAGGCAGCCCCCCTGCCCCCCCTGAGGTTAGTCCCCTTAGAGGCTGGCTTTCATGGCTTTATCCATTGCTTGAGATGGCGCAGTTTGCTTCCTTTCTGGCTGATCACCCAAGACCACGTGGGAACAGGCTGGTTGAGAATGAGCAAGTGACCTGACGGGCATATAAGAGTAGAGCGGTTTCTTCTTGGGTTCCATTGCTGTGCCTGTCCAGGACCCCCAGGCCGAGCCCTACCCATAGACTGTCCCTCTATTGAGATCACCTGATCGGGAATGCATTCTCTTGGCTTCTTACCTTCTCTAGCATGGCAGCAGGCAGGGGCATGCTGAGTGCTGAAGAAGCACTTTTCGTCTGAAGGGCAACCTTTTAACCAAAGCCCGAAGGCAGCTGCGACTTTAGGAAGCACTTACTTCAGCCTCACCATTGGGTGGGGAAAATATGATGCATCCCTCTGAGCTTTCCTGGAGGCCTGCTGCTGCTCCTGACCTTGACTACTGACTCAGGATTTTGTTTCTCCAACCACGGTCTTAACCAACTACAGCCAGCAGACTTAGTTTCCACAAAAGAGGCTGGCGTAGCAAGGAAGATGGCATTTGCCAGGGGAATTCGGGAGGGTGGTCACATCTGTTGTTTCCCAGGGAGGCTCCTCTTGGGGATAGCAGAATAGAGCACACTCTCCTGGGGGCTCCTAATCAATGGACCACCACTATAGCCCTCTCTCCAGCTGGTCCTGACAGCTCCGTGTGTTTACCATGCAGAGAGAAAAGTTCATCAAACTCCTGGATCAGCTGCACAATTCCTTGAGGATTGACCTCTCTAAATACAGGGTAGGTACTCTTTCCTTCTTCCAAAGCATGTGAGTGTTTCTGCCTAGAGGCTGCAGCCTCTTCCCACTCTCTGGAGAACCAGCCGTTTCGATCAAAGCCCAACTCAGGCACAGGGCAGCCCCGTGATGGAGTAGCTGGTGGGCCAAGTCACACTGGCTGTCAGCAGCCTGTCTTCCACTCTGCAGCTGCTGTAAAGCACCAGTTATTCTGTTTGGCATCTGAGAGGCCTTGAACTCTTAGCTCTTCATTTCCCTCTCTTCAGGGAGAAAGCAGAAAGTTGGTTATGGGGAGGAAGGGGATTTGGGGAGCAATCTAATTCAGCTCAGTCTGACTCACTCATGTAGGACATATGGGGGCACTGGAAGCCATGCCCTTCCTTTCATGGGAAGGTTGCAGTGTTGGGCTAAAGCCTTGATTAGCTCTGCCAGCTGAGAAGGAGGCACTGGATTGGGATGTCTCTGGTGTAGGTGCAACCTAGGGCAGTTCTTCCATCCCACTGTAGATAGGCAAGGTGGGCTTCTCCCTCTGGCTAAAGGATCTGTCTGTCTGCCTGGACCCCTCCTCAGCTGCCTGCCATGCAGACTTTTATGTTTCTTGATTCTGCTGACCTACAGGACAATTTTCCTGCCAGCAGTCCAGAGAGGCTTCAGGATCTAAAATCAACTGTCGATCTCCTAACAAGCATTGCATTTTTTCGCCTGAAAGTAAGTTCAGCTCCCTCCCAGATGCTTACATATCAGAATCTAAATCCGGGATTTTTCCAGAATTTTATTTCTATTGGCTTTAAACTTTGAATAAAGCCAGTGGAAGGGAAGGGAACCATATCCTTGCAGCTAGAAACCTCCCACATCTGGTAAGTTGCCCAAACTGTAATGGCTGCAAAGAGTGCAGAAGCCTGTAAGTCCATGCTTGCCTCCCTGCCCAGGTTCTAGAGCTGCCAAGTCCCCCTCGAGCCAGCACCGTTGTGAAGGACTGTGTCCGGGCCTGCTTGGATTCCACATACAGATATATTTTTGATAACTGCCATGACCTGTATGCTCAGTTAATGGACCAGGTGAGTGCCTTCTCCTCACTGCTTCTGCTCAAGGGGTCTCAGATGCATTTAAAGGGAGGGTGAGTCCTGTCCTACCTGGCACTCGGACAAATACTCTGGAATCAATAAACACATAGACATAAACAAAATCTACATGCAAGGGAGATGGGCAGTCAAGAAATATGAATACATGCTGTGCAAAAGAGACAACCAAGAAGCCAAAAATGAACAAAAACCCCCCAAACCTTCAATACCTAGATGAGCATAGCTTAACACCAAGATTCACATCAGACCAGCCGTCAAGAAATAAACAAAACCCCAATGAAGTTAACAGCCCAACTAGACAACCACCAACACAAACAGCACAAGCCACTACAATATAAACTGAGAGCCTACCAGCGCTGGTGATGTTTCGTAGTGTGGGTCGTGAAACATCTGCAAGAAAACCACCAAGCTCAGAAAGCGCCAACAAGCCCCTGAGAAGTGCTGGGAAAGGCACATGGAAAGAGAAGCAAGGTGGGTGGACAGTGGCAGGGGGTGTGCCATTAGGCAACCTGAAGAATCAGGTTGGGGGAAGACCATCTTGGAGAAATTATATCGATGTGGTTGCTAAAAGGCAAGATGGTACATAACTAGCCAGGAACAGCCCTGTAACAAGCACAGAGGCCAGCTGGGTGACGAGAACTCTGCCTCAAGAAAGGACATTTCTGAGCAGACACAAAGTGCTTGTGCAGAAATCCTTTTAGAGATCTTCTTTTGGGGTGTTGAGGTGGAGGAGGAGGAGGAGGAGTGAAGAGTTGCCAAGAATAGCAATCCTGGAAAGTCTTTCCTGCAGGGCTTTTGCTAAGCATTGGAAATGAATAATTTCCAATGTAGCATTTTCCTCATTTTGGCCAACAGGGGAAGAAGCAAGATATTCCTCGGGAGGAACAGGGTCCAACGATTAAGAATTTGGATTTCTGGACGCAGCTCATTACCCTGATGATCACCATCATTGATGAAGACGGAGCTACCTATACTCCTGTCCTGAACCAGTAAGGCGAGAAAGGCCAACATTCTTGAGCTAAGATCCCTCAACTACCTTCCAATTGCCTCCGACTTCATGTTGTAAGCGGAGGCGTTTCCAGTGTATTGGAACATACTCCAGTGTAATGGGGGTCCCTCAGAATACCTACCTTTGCATTCTCCCAAGGGGAGGATTGCATCAGTTCCCTTGGCAACAGTTCTGCTCCTTTATTATTACGTGATTGCCTCCTTCATGGTTGCCAGAAGGGCCTTGGAGTCACTTTTTGGCACCCCCCCCCTTTGGCACCGCCAAACATCCCTGGTTCTTCCTCTCTGCCTGGGTTGACAAGCATCAATACCTGGGTTGACAAGGGCTGCTCTGCTGATTGGGTCCTGCTTGGCTTCTTGCAGGTTCCCTCAGGAGCTGAACATGGGCAAAATCAGCGCAGAGGTCATGTGGATCCTCTTTGCACAGGATATGAAGTTTGCTCTGGAAGGTAAAGGAAGCAGCCGTGGTCAGGCAGGTTGCAACTTCAGGGTGTGCATGTTGGGGCAGGAGCAGAGGCAATTCCACTCAGCCCCAATTACTTCCATTTCTGGAGAGAGTCTTTGAAGATGCTTGTCTCCAAAAACAATAGATGTAACAGGAGATGGAAGGAGGTGATAGGAAACCAGACAATGTGGTCAGTATTAGGTTTCAGATGAAGCAAAATGCCCACCTAAGGGACTGTATCTTCCATGCCTGGCAATAGATCTGGTTAGGAGAAGAGAGGTTGATCTCAACTTGGGGCTTCCAAAAACCACATAGAATTTGTATTCAAGTTTATTTGCCATATTTGACAAGAACTTTGGACAGCAGAGAGATGAAGGGCAGCTTGGTCACAGTCTACTCAAAAGGAGGTTGCATCGAGCACTTCTGAAAGCAAAATGTAGAATCCTTGGCTAGCTCTCGGTCTTCATCAAGTGCCGCTCCTGGCGAGCCAATGGACACCCTTGGGGAAGAGGAATACCGTGAACATTCTGTTGCCTTGGGCAGTGTCTCGCTTACTCAGGCTATTAAATTAACCAGTTGCCAGTTGTGAAAGTCTAGTATGACTTATTTTTCTGGAGCCAAAATGTGTGCCAGGAGACCATAATCTTATTTACGGCTGCAACTTTATTAAATCTTTGTATTGTCTTGTGTCCGTTACAGAGCATGAAAAGCACAGATTATGCAAGAGCACAGACTATATGAATTTACACTTCAAAGTGAAATGGTTTTATAATGAATACGTGCAAGAGCTCCCCTCATTCAGAGACACAGTGCCTGAATACTCTCTGTAAGTGAGGTGGGGATGGGGGTTGCATGGGGAAAGGGAGGGCTGGATTGAGCTTTCATTTCCAAATTGAATGCAGACTACTTTCAATCTTTGTCCAGCTCAGCCTTGAATCTGGAACCCCTTAAAGCTGGTGTGCATTTAAAACTCAAAGAAGCCCAACCCCTTTCCTTGACTCTTCCCACAAAGATGCCATGGAGAAATCAGGGTTGATTTTTCCATCACTGCACTGAAGAGAAGGTGGTTTAGAGAGATTCTCCAAGGGAAGAGGGCCGCAGACCAGATGATCAATCCAGTTCTCATTGTTGCAGGAGGCAGAAGGGAGATTTCCTGGCCTTCACTTCTGCACGGCATTTCCTTTTTCAGACCATTTTCCCCCAAAATGTAAGGTGCAGTTTCTTGCTATAACCATTTACAGAAAAAGTGAAATGGCCACTAAACTAACCTGATTTGTACCCCTATTTGCAAAAGACAGGTTTCTTACCTAGGTGCCATCATGGTGGAAAGGGACAAGAGTGAAGGTGCACCCATTTACATTGGCACAATCCATTTTACTCTGAATGTACAGTCTTAATGTGCATTTAGTGGAATCTGGTTTTAAGACCAAAGACTGACTGGAAAACCCACCCACACGTGTGTTTCCACTCCTAGGTGGTTTGAGCCATTTGTCATGCAGTGGCTTGACGAAAATGAGGATGTCTCCATGGAATTCCTCCACGGCGCATTGGGAAGGGACAAGAAAGATGGGGTGAGCAGCATGAAGAAGGCCAAAACCCCCACCACCCTAACCCCTACGAGAGGTTGCCGGCCCCTTTCCCATACAACAAGAGCAGGGAGCTAGAACCATCAGGAACCGTGGCCTGATCCCAAAAAGAGGGAAGGGAGCTGCTGTTGTATCAGCCAATGCCCCTGAGCAGGAGGATCCCTTGAGTGGTCACCGCATTGCAGCCTCTCTAAGTGATAGACTTTGGGGGGGATTCCCAAGGCGCTCTTTCTTCAGATCCAGTCCTGCAGGGTTGCAACAGTGCGACAGTGCAGCCACATCCTTGAGAAGAAGATGCTGCTCACCCCAGGCTTCTGCACAGCATGTGTTGTTTCTTCTTGTCCCTGCAGTTCCAGCCCACATCAGACCACGCTCTCTTCTCTTGCTCAGTGGTGGATGTCTTCACACAACTCAACCAGAGCTTTGAGATCATAAAGAAGCTGGAATGTCCTAATCCTGCAGCACTTTCTCATCTCATGAGAAAATTTGCAAAGGTGGGTGTTCTTGTGTTCTGTTGTTGCCTTGTGGGGGAGCCTGAGCTACATGTGAGAGCTGATCACAACAGAATCAAATGGATGTCCTGCCTTGAGATTTTTGGCTTTTTGTCCCATCAAAGGGTACCTCCTCTTTCTAGCTCTGTAACATAGCAAAATAAATCTCAAGGCAAAAAAAATGTTCTCTAAGCTAACTGTGATCTGTCTAGAAAACTAGGAATTCACACGTTACATAAAGAATTCTTGGGGAATTCAAGAGAAGAAGTCAAAGATACCAGCTAGATAGAACTCCCATTAAGATTCAGCCTCAGGGTAATTTCTCTGGATCTCTCCAGGTACAGAACACCATTGTTTTTTTAATGTGGTTTCCATTGAATCCAAATTGTTCTGTTGGAAGACAAATAAGATAACCAGAATACCAGAGCAAACAGGGTCAGGAATCCAGAATCCTCTGTGGTGCAGTGGTTAGAGTACAGTACTGCAAGCTACTTCTGCTGCAACCAGCTGCCCACAATTTGGCAGTTCAAATCCCACCAGGCTAAAGGTTGACTCAGCCTTCCATCCTTCTGAGGTGGGTAAAATGAGGACCCAAATTGTTGGGGGCAAGAGGCTGACTCTCTAAACCACTTAGAGAGGGCTGTAAAGCACTGTGAAACAGTATATGAGTCTAAGTGCAGTTGCTATTGCTATCCTGCTGAAACCAACTTTTCTGCTCTGGGCCCCACTCCTCCACCCAATTCACGTGAGGAGGTGGCCTCTGGGAGGCATTTTACAGTTCTTATTAAGCCATATGCCATTTCTCATGTCTCCTTTCCTCTGAAGCCACCTGCCCCATAACAGGTTTGTCTGGGCAGGTTATGAGAACCAAATGAAATAAAAGCAATAAGACTTTAAATGTAACAAAGATAAATCAATATAAAATGTAACATTACCACTCAGAAGAAAAAAACCAAATGCAAACCTATGAATTTTAAAAGGAGGGGTCAAGATAAGAAGTTATCAACAGGTCTAAATGAACAGAAGCATCTTCACCTGGTGACCAGAGAGGTGCCAGGCCAACTTTTCAAGGAAGCTCCCAGGAGTGGCCTGTTTCCATTTATTGGACTGAAGACACTCCCTTGTCTGCCTAGGAAGGGGGTCTTGTGATGCGCCTTTTTTCCACCTACTCTTCCCCACCCCTATTTAGTTTTAGTAAATGACCTCGCAGAAGAGACATACTTTTGGGGATCTTCTGGGACCCTTCTTTATAAATCATTTTCCAGAAACTGCTCTTTAGGCTATGTTAAGCTCTAAGAATGTCAAGATGCCTGCCATCTGCATAGGAAGTCCCGTCACAGAGCTTCTGGCATGAAGAAGGGTGCAAGGATCTCAGGGCTTTTCTGAGGGCGAAGACTTAGCTTTGTTCCCTCCAACTCCAAGAGTGGGCCAGATGGTGACATATTTTAGAATAGTAGCGCTGTACTGCAGTAACTTGTTTCTTTTGTTCTAGATAATCCACAAAGTGCTTACTCAGTATGCTGCAATTATATCAAAAGATTTCAGTTCTTACTGTGATAAGGAAAATGTGGTGAGCAAAATTTGATTGCTACTTTTTCAAATTTAATACTGTGTTTTGTAACCATTGTACGATCAATAGGGAACTGAAGAGTACAAGGGGAATGGGTGGAGGTAAGTTCTCTGCTCTCCTTTGTTGCATAGTGATCCTATCAGAAGTGCTCTGCAGATCACTTCCTTGATATTTTCAGTTCTCTTTTGTTTTACTGATCAGTAAAAGCAGTTTTGCTGACTAAGGGAGCAACCAGGGGCCCTTTACAACACCCAGCCTAAGCCAGACCCAGCCTTGCCATAGCAATGATCATCCTGCGGAAGGATGCCATCTCCTTCCTTTCCAGAGCCTTTGGCAACTGGCTAACCAAAGGTATTGTCCAGGCACTGTGCAGCTTGAGGCTGCTGATCAGCTCATGAGGAGTCCACAACTCCTGGGCATGGGAATCGTTTTTCCCCAAAATAAAAGTTAGCTGATCCGTTGAACACACCTCCTCCCAAAGCTTAGCGGAAACACTAGCATGAAGTCCTCATCAAGACAGAAGTGATGCTAAATACAAAAGCAGCAGTAAACAATTTGAGTCTGGAGAAGCCAACTGAGATTAATCTGAGGCCAATTGTAGGAGGGGGGTGGTGTTGCCAGAAAAGCAAGGTCCAACTGATGTGAAGGAGGCCCAAGAACCCAGGATTTCCTAAAGACTGACATGCCAGACAAGGAATTAGTGAGTTGTATGGTCCATCCTCCAGCCATGTTCCAGGAAGTCTTGATTCCTGACTCTTCCTTTCTTGGCCTGATGTTTCATGGCAGTCTCCTAATTTTAGGACTGGGCACTTGGCCAGGACCTGCACATTCCCACTTTTTCTCCAACACAGCATTTGTCACTTGCTACACCAGCAGACACAACTGCCTGGTGGGTGGAGAGCCAGCAGTAGGTCTTCCCTAATCAGTCTTCTGGGTTCATGAGGAACATCCAGGTGACATGGCAGCTATTCCAGAGGGTGGGGCAGTACAAACCTCAGTGGTCTTGAGGACTACTCAACCAGACGTTTTGCTCCTTTCACCACCTTTTGTGATCTCTTGCCCAGTCAGTTCTCTCCCAGCAGCTAAGACAACTTTCATCCTTGTGGTCTCCAGCCCTGCATCTTGATGAACAACATTCAGCAGCTACGAGTACAACTTGAGAAGATGTTTGAAGCCATGGGTGGGAAAGAGGTGAGTGTCGTCTGCCACCTTCAATTGAACACTGAACTCTTCCCAAGCATTGGATGGCTTAGAAGAGAAAGGGGGGCAGCTCGGCCATAGAAAGGGCCTTGGGACTGGCCAGTGACTGACAGGTGTTGAGTAGGCCTGGCCCTAAGTCTTTTGGGGTTCCACGCCTGTGGATCTGTAGGCATGGGGAGAGCACCCGCATTGGCTGTACTGAGGCCAGTGCCTTTTTCTCTTCCTCCAACAGAAGGGGAGCCTGTCACCTTATTTAATTTTGGCTCAGCTGTAGGAGGCCACAGGCAGCTTCTCCCCATTTATTTCTTCTGGAAAGACGTCAGGCTTCTTTGTCATGAGGGCTAGGCAGTTTGAGGGGCCCCCTCATTGTTAGTGTTTCTATTTCGAGGAGTGAGGGGCAAAGTGGCACCATTTTGCCTTTTCAAGTCCCCCAAATGCAGAGAAGGACAGGTGTCAAGTCCCACTGCAATGATGCCGCAAGAGCTCCGTGCCACCCCAGGCCAAAAGAGCTGGTCCTCTTCCCTGGCCAAAAGCTGAGAGAAATATACGATGCCAGCCCAGACCTGCACCCCATTCCCTGATTCTTCTTCTGCTACACCCTGCGGTGGGGCAAACGAGGGAGATCCAACCAGTAAGCAAGTTCACCCACCTGTCTAGGTTAGCCGTCTCTGAGCACCTTGCATGGAATTGATTTGTTCCCAGTCTTGCCAGTCATAGCTCGGGGCGGGGGAGTGGGCGTGACTATGTTTGTCTGTAATGTGTCATCCTGTCTTTGTCTACTGCCTTTAATTTGCCATCCTTGAGAAGAAGCAAGAAGGCAAACACTTTTCCTATGAGGTTTGTGATGTTGTCATGTGTTTCCAGCCACTGGTTTGGGGTGCAGAAGAGTTGCGCGGGGAGGTCCGTGGGTCTCTGTGTGGAAAGGGTGCCTGCAGAGATGTGCAGTCATTAGAAACACCCTCCTGGCTGCCCAGTCTGCGTGCTTAGTTTCCCGTGGGCAGAAAAAGGGTGTCTGGGTGCAGAGGGTGAGGCAGTTGGCTTTCAAAATGATCTGGTGGAATTAGAAGCTGCAGTTAATCGGAAGCTCTCAGACTTCAATGGACTGACTCCTTCTGGAACTGATAGGCAAGGTGGAAAGAGCAGCTTCAGATGGTGCAGACTAAGGCCCACAACAAGGGCGTGGGGAACGGCAGCAGATGTACACGTGCACAGGCTCCCTTGCACTCCCTTCCACACAAACACACACGGAGTGGCCTCCAGTGTGGTTTGCAACATTTCCGGGAGGGGGGCTACATTTGACCTTCTCCCCTCTACTGTGTCCAGGCGAGAGAGGATCAGCTCCCCAGTCTCCCCCAGCCTCACTAAAGGACTGCCGAACACAGCACCCCTTCTCCCTCCACTCAGGCTTAGGAGACGGAGGAGGGGCCCTCAGCCCAAGCAGCAGGGCCTTCCTGGGAGAGCCTGGGGCAAGAAGCCGTTCTCCTGCAGCCACGGGTGCCATGGGGGTGGGGTGAAGCTGCCTGAGAGCTGGCTGGGCCACGTCCATTTCGGGGTTTAGTGGGGCTGTGAGGAGCCTGTTTGCCCACCGGGGCTGAAACAAGGGATTAAAGGGCCTCCACCATTTCAGTATGGTGGATCCAGTTCCTTGCGCTCCGCCTACCCCACCCCACCTCATGTAGCTCTAGGCAGTGTCCTCCGGTGCCTCGTGGCACACAAAGGGGGTGCACCTGAAGGGGAACACCAGCATTCCGGACAAAACTGGGGGCTCTCCAGGAAGCTGTTGGCACCCCCACCCCCAACTGCTGTGTGTGCCAGTGAATTTGGTGAGGCAGAGGGTGAGGTCCCTGAGCCACTCTCTCGACACCCCCCCCACACGCACACACAATCTCTGTGGCGGCTGCAGGGGGTTTGCATGGTGTCCCCTCCCCTTCCTGAGGGCTGTCTGCGCTTGCCAAGAGGTGCCGCCTCTGGCGTGTGCCTTGTGCCCGAGAGATGGGGAGGAGGAGGAGGGTGGCACCGGGCGTGCCTGAGGCACTCCAGGCGCTGCCAAGCTCTGTTGGGGACAAAGCCGGCACAGGCACAGCCTTCCTGGACTGTCCCCAACAGCTTCCTCTCTGCAGTCCTTCCTCAAGAACTGGCATGGCCTCCAAGGGTTCTTGCATATGTTTCATTGCCGGGTGCTTGGCTTCTGTCCACCATTAATGCAAAACAGCGTGGAAACTCCCTCTTGTAATCCAACCAGCTCCAAAGGGTGGGATGGGGAGATGTGGGCTACTCTGTGGAGCCCTTGGGTGAGGGAGCCTGGACTCAGCCGAGGGGCGGCTCTTCCACACCTCGGAGCTGCCCCCAACGGGTCTGCTTCAGCTCCCAGGTGGCTCCACAGAAGGGGAGAGGCCGCTGCCCTTTTGAGAGGCCTTGGGATATTCCCCCTCTAGCCCACGAAGTGCTGGCTTCCACACTCGTTTTCCATTAATGCCGCCCAATGGATGGAGATTTTACCTCTTTCCCCCCTGCTGGTTATGTCAGAGCATGGGGCCAAGAGGGGAGGAGGAGCAGCTAATCTCACCCCTGCCTTCTTTTCAGCTGGACCCCGAGGCCAGTGAGACCTTGAAAGAGCTGCAGACCAAGCTCAGCAGCGTCCTGGATGAGCTCGGCCTGGCTTACAGCACCAGGTAAGGACAGGTTCCTGTCCACGGGGCCCTCCTCCTCCTCCTCCTGTTCCCCAGCCACCATGCCTGTTCCTCAAGCCCAGGAAAGGCCTGCAGAAAGGGCGGCACAGGGGCTCCATTGGGGAACCATGGCTGGGTCTGTGTGCCTCTGAGGGGCCAAGGGCTTCTCTAAGGCAAGTGGAGGTTGGAGTTGAAAACAGCTTCTGTTTGGTGCTGGCTGTACGATTAGCTTCAGTCTGGATAAATTTTAGATGATTTATAAGCAGCTTTTTGCATTCTGTGGTTTGCAGAATGCAGAACAACAAAATCAGTTGTTATGTGTTTATGTGGCACTGTTTCCAGTTTTAGTAACTTGATTGGTAAGGGATTTTCTTAAAAGTCAGATTATTAATATATTCCATGAGCAATAATAGATTTCCAGATACACAACTGTTTTTTTGGCATCCATGGGAAGGGAAGGGGGGAATGAAACAGGTGGTGGTGGTGATAGTAATAGCAGTAGCAGCAGTATTGGTGGTAGTAGTAGTAGTAGTAATAGGAGTAGTAGTAATGGGAGGAAAAGAAGGTGTGTCTGTTTTTCAAAGGGCTTTCAGTCCAAGTGGCCCTAGGAAACCAGGACCAAGGCAGCTTCCTCGCTCCCTCCACCCCCACCTCCATCCCAGGGTGACCCTGAAGAGATCACCTGGCTCACTTGGTGCAACCAGAGGTGGGGAGGGGGAAGGAAGCAGCAGGGACCCCAGCATGACAGGGTGGGTGGTGGGCAGCAGCAGGGGGCATCTGGATCCCCTCCCCTCTCCTCTCCTAGTTTCCAGCTTCTCATTGAGGAATGTGTGACCCAAATGAGCCTGGAGTTAAATCGGATGAGAGGAGATGGAGGAACAGCAGGCAGCAACAGCGCCGTGCAGGCTGAGATTGTGCTGCGCCCCTTGATGGATTTCCTTGACAAAACGTAAGCACAGGAGGCGGGTGCCAGCGAACGGGCACGTTTGACAGATGGTGTCACAGCTGGGGAGAAAGGGGGGGAGGGTGGGCACCAATGCTGAGCAATAAGCCTCTGCTCAGCGCCCTTCTAATGCTGAAGCCTTCTGGATGAGACCTTCCTGCTCTTCCAACCCACCCTTCGTCGCTCCCTCTCCCCAACTCTCTCTGGCTCAGTTTGGGCGGCAGCTCCTCCTGGCTGTCCCTGCTCCCTTAGCCTTCCTACGAAGGGAAGGGTCCTCGGGGTAGAGGGAGACCCAGGCTCTCCTGCTGGGAAAAATGGCCCTCCCTCCCTCCCACTCTCTGGGGCAGAGGTTTGGACCCTGAGTCTCTGTCTTTCACAGTTCTTGGGGAGGGGGCTGGGGAGCCATCTTGTTGTGGTTTGCCGGCAGCCGGTGCAGACAGCAGAGGTATCGAACAGTGAGGAAGAAAGGGGACCAGTCAGGGAGTCTGGAGTGGACTCGGACGAGGGTCCTGCATCCGATGCAGGGATGGGGTCAGGACCATCTGGGAGTGGGGTGCTGGCTCTGGAGCCTCTGGAGACTGGCAACAGCGAGGCAGAGGACCCAGGGGAGCCTGTTCCCAGTGCGCGTGTGTGCAGAGCTGCTAGAAGGCAAGAGCAGCTGAAGCAGGAGGAGGCTGGGAGGTGATTGCCCCTCCCATAAGGGATAAAAGTCAGACCACAATGACGAAAGCTTTGCAGGAAGCAAAGCAGTTCAATAGATTCTGAGTCCTTGAAGCTCTGCATATTCTGGTTGGTTTTTTCTGGTACTGTTATAATTAATTTGGATACTCCTGTTTTTGGCAGCATTCCACAGCACTCACATGCTTGTGCTTATCCTGGGGGACTGTTTAAGTTTTGTTTAGGCTGTGAATGGAAATAATTCCCAGTGTTGCATTAAAATAGGTTTTGCTTTTAAAATAAGTTTGAGTTTAATTATGTTTGAAGAAGCCTGGGTCAGAACACATCTGTGCTTTCCCTGAGAAGGCCTCATCTAGTGTGCTGCAACTGGGGCTCACGGGCTGGCAGATCCCCCTGGCTGACATGGGCAAAACAGGCATTATGACACAAGACCAGGAACGGTTTGTTTCTTTGCAGCTTAAGTACCTCAGCAAAAATCTGTGAGAAGACTGTTCTGAAGCGGCTTTTGAAAGAGCTCTGGAAGTTGGTCCTGAGCAGAATAGAAAGGCAGATTGTGCTCCCACCCCTGGCAGACCAAACGGTGAGTCTCCAACCCAACCCAACCCATGGGCAGCTCCTCCTGCACCCAGCTGTAAAAAATGGGGCTTACATACCCACCCTGACAAGGGAGGTGCTCAGATGTTCAGCCCTTCACTCATTTGGAGGGCAGATGTTCCAAAGGTGAAGCTCCTTTTGCAAGAAGAAGTGGTGGGTACCCTTCTGGTTCTCTCTCTGGCATTTAAAGACCAGGGCTGGTAGTGGGGGGTGCAGAGCTGGCTCCTGTGAGGTATGCCCTTCTTTTGGCCATTTGATGTGGAGGGGGAACCGCTACTGAGGAAACAGTCAGATTAGAGGGACTTGAACGTGGCTCAAGAAAAGAACAAGATTCCTCGTTTGGCCTGTCTTAATGGGCTGGCAGTTCCCTCCTGGAGTGCTCAGCTGGTGGCCTTGAGGGGCCCTCTTTGTATTTGTGCATGGCATCCTTTCCTTGAACACAGAGCGTGAGGGTCCAGAGGCCTCCCCTGCCCCATGCCTGGAGGTGAGGATGGCTTGGGAATTGTGCCTCACCTTCCCCTCTTTGGCTTCTTCTCAGGGCCCTCCAATGATTCTCAGTGCAGCCAAAGATTTCAGCCAGCTGTCGAAGCTGAAGGTAAGCTGGTCTGGATGGAAGAGAGGGGCAAGAGCCAGTTTGGCCAGATGCCCTGGGGAACCCCAAAACGCAACAGGAAAAAACGGCCTCCTTTGACCCTGTTCCCCAATAACTGTAGTTCAGAGATAGCTTGCACCTGAACTCTGAGGCTGATGGCCCTGGCACAGCTTCCCCTACCCCATCTTAGCCTGGGGAGCTTTTTCTCAGAGAAGCCTTTGGTGAAAGAGCGAAGTGACCATCCTGTTGGAATATTCCAATGGCAAGAAGGCTTGTTGCAGGCATGAGGTGGAGGGTATGGTCGTTGCAGGAAGGTGTCTCACCTCCAGTTCCTCAGTTGCTATTGTGTTTTTGTTTTTTTTTCGGCAGGACCACGTCATCCGAGAAGAAGCAAAAAGCCTGACCCTGAGGCAGTGTACAATAATGGAAGTGGTTCTGGCCACCATCAAGGTAGAGTGGCAGGAGGGTGTGCCCGGTGGGTTGGGGTTAGGGGCAGAACAGCAGTGGGCGGGGGGAGAAGGGAGTCTGTCCCTCCATCTCTCCAGCCTCCTTGAACCTCCTGAGCCTGACCCTTTCAAGCACCAGCCCAGCAGGCTGCCACCCCTTGGACCTGGAAAATGGGTTGACAGGGATTTGGAAAGGCAAAAATAGTTAACCATTTAAAAATGCCATGAATTAATTAGATTTCTCTTTTAGTAGCAAGTGGAGACTAAACTAAGTTGGTCAGTTTAAATATATTCCAGCCCAGCTGGAGGCAAGAAGGTCAGGACAATTGAGAAGCCTGGCAGGATAAAAAGAGGCCCCCCCTCCTACTGTGATTAAGAGGGAAAGAGACGAGGTCTTCAGTGAGGGAGAATCTCTTTTTTTATGTTACCCAGTTTTCCTCAAGACTTTAAAAGCTGTTCTAACCCTTCATGTTGCATTATGTAATCCATTAAGTGGAAGAACATAGAATTACCACAGGAGTTTGAAGATGGAGTAGGAATAGCAGCGAGAAGGGTAGGGAAAAATTCAGTGCCTGTTCTTTTCTTTAGCAGAGAAATACGACAAATTGACAGCAATTTCAGAGGGTTACAAGGCAGCTTGCATAACAGCTTCTCCTTGTCATGGCCTTCTGCATTTATGCTTTTCATTGCGTGCCCTTTGTGGCCTTGATGGGTCCATGTTTGACACAGCTCAGTCAAGCACAGAGGGACCCAGTCCACAGGCCATGTGGCCTAGGGGAGGGGGGGGAGGGGCAGTTGGGCTAGTTTGTGGAGCAAAAAGCTGAATCCAGCCAGTTCTAGTTGCAGGAAGTTGTGTTTAATGCAAAACAGCCGGGGATTGCTTGTGGCTGAACCATCGTTCCCTGGTCAGCTGTTTCATACAAACAGGGACAAAAGCTTTAATGATGACCCTGCCTCAGATTGTTGTTGGTAGTTGTGAAGTTGTGTCCGACCCATTGCGACCCCATGGACAACATTCCTCCAGGCCTTCCTGTCTTCGACCATCCTCTGGAGTCCATTTAAGCTCATGCTGACTGCTTCAGTGAAACTGAATGCTGAGCGCATTGGGTTGTGCTCCAAAAATTGTAAGCCGCCCTGAGTCTTCGGAGAAGGGCGGCATATAAATGTAATTAAAAAAAAAAAACCTCCCTCAGATAGAATCCTGCAAAAATGGGCTTTTCCATCTTTTTCACATCTTTCAGTTTGACCAGACAACAGTCAGGCACGGCATGTCAGCCAGGTGCTTCGGGCTGTGGGCGTCTGTCGTCTTCCAAAGTAACCTTTTGGCTTACCCCACAGTTGAGCCACTCAAATCATCTTGGGAGGGCCCAAGAGCAGGTGGATGAATTCTTATCTCTTTGCCTTTGTTTAGCAATATTTTCACGCTGGAGGAAATGGGCTGAAAAAGAGCTTCCTGGAGAAAAGCCCAAACTTGCAGTCTCTCAAGTATGCCCTGAATTTGTACACGCAGACGACAGATATTCTGGTCAAGAAATTCATCAGCAGCCAGGCTTCTCAAAGTAAGTGTGTTGGTGGCTGCACAAGCCCCTGCTTGGAGTTTCGTGGCCGGGAGCCCAAGGCTTTGAGCTTGGGAGGTGAGGTGGGGGAGGGGCATGAGGGTGCTATGGAGTGTCTGGGTTCTTCCTGCTCACCATTGGGAGCAGACTCAGCCTGGAGGGTTTGGCTTCGTGTGATCTGTCTCGTCCAGTCCAACAAGAGGGATCGGGGATGCTGTGGTAAAGTTTTCGGTTGCTCTAGGGCCAAATTGCTTATGCTTCCCCTCAGATGGTTAAACAGATGGCTGCAATGTTAGCAGGTTAGATGCAAAGCTCCCACTGTTGTGGGGGCTTGGATGTGGTTTCATCTGTGAATGCCTTTTCCCCAGGGCCCATCTGCCCCCTCTAGAGACACATTCATCCACTTAGGTTACTGCCAAGAAACAAAGTCCCTGTTTTCCACTTGCATTAAGTTGTTGTTCAGATGTGGGAGAATATAGGTAGTCCTTCACTTACAAACACAATGGTGCCCAAAATTTCCATTGCTAAGCAAGCCAGTTACTAAGCGAGTTGTGCCCCATTTTATGACCTCTTTGCCACAGTTGTTAAGCAAATCACTGCAGCTGTTACTTGACTCACGCAATTGTTAAGTTGCTCTGGCTTCCCCCCTTGACGTTGATTGTCGGGAGCCAGTTGGGAAGGTTACAAGGGGGGGATCTACCATCAAAAATATACCCCAGTTGTCAAGTGCCCAGATTTTCATCATGTAACCATGGGGATACTGCAATGGTTATAAGTGTGAAAACCAGTCATAAGTCACTTTTTTCAATGCCGTTGTAAGTTTGAACAGTCACTAACTGAATGATTACAAGTTAAAAACTCTCTGTAATTAAGAAAATCTCCAGGTCTCATCTGCTCCTTTAAGACGATCTGTCCCCTTGCCTGCCAAGCTGCAGCCGTGTCCAATTAAAGGGGAAGAGTTGCCCCATGGAGGTAGGAGCTATCCATGGGGCCTCTAAAGATCCCTCTGCCCAGGGAGCAGTCCCTACAACCCTACTGCCCTTGAGCTCTTCCTCTGAAGTAGGCTTGGGGAAGCGAGGCCCGATGCTGCCCGAAGGACAGGCACCTTCAGTTCTGCAGCCCATCTCCCTGTGGCATTTCAGTGGGGCCACCACAGTTCCACAACTGTGAAACGGTGCTGGGGAAGCTGCCCAGCCTTGCTGAAATGGGTGCAGCCACTGCAAACTGGAGGGTGAGTTACATTAGCATCTCAATCTTGAACAGGAAAGATGGTGCTTGTGACAGTGGCCGCTCTCCCCGGCCTGCCCTGCAATTCACATCCAATTCTGAACCCTAATCTGGCAGGGAGAGAATGGCTGCTTTAACTAATTCTGTCTGGGCACTGATGAACGAGCTTTGTCCAAGGGCTGTGCCTCTAAATTAGCAGTAGTAACAGCAGTGGTGGTGGCGGTGGCAACTGCCGTGTTGAGCAGGTGGGGTGGGCTGCTCTCTGCCTTGAGCCAGGCAAACTTCCAACTTCCAGGCACTCCCTGGGGCATCACCCCACCCTTGCTTCTGCAGTGATTGGCCCCAAAAACTGAGTTACTTCTTTTCCATCCTGTAGGGACCATCCCTGGACTGTAGGGACTAATTCACCACTTTCCATCTTCGTTTTAAAATATGCTTATGCCAAGGAGCCACACAGTTCTCTCCCGCCCCCCCGCCAATGAAGCTGGGAAGACCGAGCCTGGGTTCAGCCATACGCTGAGCTTTTGCCATCACCACAGGCCTCTTCCAGCCAGACCACTTGTTCACTTGGTTGTACTTTTCTGAACTGCTGGCGTGGCTTCCTGCAGAGTATCATTGGGCTTAGCCTGGTGGTTGCAGGGAGTGGATTGGTGCTGCTTAGGCCCCTGTGGAGGAAAATAGGTGAAAGCAGCAGCTGCTGTCCTTGCTTAGGGACACTCATAGTGTCACGCCCCTGATGGAGACTGACTCTGAGGGAGAGGAGAAACAGCCGACAGAGAGTGGAAGTGTGGCTCCGGAGGTTGTGGAGGAGGCTGGGGAAGGGCAGAGGCCGGCTGAGCAGTCAGAGGAGGACCCAGGCCCATCCTCTCTTCATCCTAGGGCACGCAGGGAGGAGAGGATAAGGGAGAGATATGGTCTACTTGGGAGGAAAGGGCTTTGATCCTCTTCATGGGCTGCAGCTGTGACAACTGAATAAGAGGACGGACCTGCATACGGTTGAACAAAAGCATGGAAATATCTCTAGTTTATGGTTCCTCTCTGAGTTTGGCGTCCTTTCCAGTGTGTCTGTGGACGTCCTGCAGCCCTTATCTTGCCTGGTTTGTGTTGCTTTTTTCCTTCTTCTTGTAATTGTTTGTGTGGGAGTTTTTTGTCTTCCGTCAAGGATATTTGGAGCTTGCAAGCAAAGTGAAGGAATAAAAGGGGCTTCACCTGTTTTCTGTGACTGTGTTTGTTTTGTATCCCACCCTGGGTCATCACACATAGGATCTGGCTTCCAAGCTGCATTTCTCCTGAAGGCCCTTTTCATCTGCGTGCACTTTTCTGCTGCAGGGACACAAGAATATTGATGAAGAACATTTTCCATATTACTTGGGTCTTCCTCAGTCTTTTCCATCTCAGTTCATTTGTTCTCGGCTCCGAGCTCTTGCTTTTTCAGGAGCCCCTGTGGAACTTAACTTCACACAATGCCAACTTTGGTTGTAACCTAAGCCACACTTCTGGCCCTGTCTGCAGATCACCATCTTCTTTCTGATGCAGGTCAAACAACAGATAACACGGTGGGGAAGATTAATCTCCAGGTGGCTCTGGCGACGCACCCTGCAACTGGCGAGCATAAAGTCACTGTCAGAGGTATGGTTGGCAATGCCTCCTTGTCCCAAATCCAGCCCACCTCTGTGGAGAGCAGGCTCCTCTAGGCAGTTGAAAAGGGCTCAAGAGGGATGGGGAAGGAAGGTGGGACTTCCCTTTTCCTTTGCTGGAACTCAGTTTTGTTTTCTGAGTGTTCAAAGCCAGGACCTGGTGGCTGGGAAGGCCTTTAAAAATGGCTGCTGGTCATTTGCTGCCAGCACAGAAGGGTCCATATCTCAAGACAAGCTGCTTGGTCAGTCATATCGTTTGGCCAAAGCAATTAGTTAAGGGCCGGCATCATTTTTAGCCACCGGCAGCTCATCCTCTCCGCCCCTCCTTTCTGGACCGGTACATGGAGTCAGATGAGGTGGAGAGGTTGAGCAGGTGGGTCCATAAGGCTGCCACTAGGTGAGCCGTGTCTGCCTGTGGTCTCCATTGCTATGTGCAGTTGTAGCCATCGAGGACCTCGTCTGGCAAACCAGCGCCACCTTCCGCCCCTTTGTGGAGGTCTGCATTCTGGGGCCCAGCCTGAGCAACAAGCGGAGGAAGCACGGCACCAAAAGCAAGAGCAACACCTGGTCCCCGAAATATAACGAGACATTCCAGTTGTAAGTGGCTTTTGCTGCCTGTGTGGCGGAGGGGCTGCGGGGGGGGGTTCTTTTTCTGAATCCCCCTCTCTCCCCTCTTCCTAGTCTCCTAAGCAGTGAAGAGCGGCCCAGTGCGTACGAGCTGCACCTCTCCGTGAAGGATTACTGCTTTGCGAGGGAAGACCGGCTCATTGGGGTGGCTGTGGTCCAGCTGCGGACCCTCCTGGAGGGCGGCAGCTGCAGCCCTGCATGGCACCCCCTGCTAAGGAGCATCTCTGTGGATGAGGCTGGGCTGACAATCCTGCAGATCCTTTCTCAGAGGACCAGCGACGAAGTTGCCAAGGAGTTTGTCCGTCTGAAGTTAGAAACACGGTCCACGGAAGAAACAGCCTGAAATTCCGGCAAGGAAATGCAAACTTCCAGTCTCAAGAACCTCAATCTGTCTTTTCGATGTCTGACTCATGCATGTGTGTGCAAGTCTGTGGGAATGTTTGACTCTGTTTCTGTGTTTGCCAGAACATAAATTCCTGTATTTGCAAGGTACGTCCAAGAGCTGATAATCTTTTCTACATGTTCAGATTCTTGAGGAAAAAAATGGAACTGTTCCAATGAAGTGCCAAAACTGCAGCAAAGAGCAAAATTATGAACTGATTTTGTCTCATGACAGCCATTGTGGTGACTTCCTGTTTAACTGTCCTACAGCCCATGCAACCTCATGTTACTGCAGACCCATTTCTCCTGCATCACTTTGGACACTTGGCCTTATTTCCCTCCCATTTTATGCAAAGTCTTGCTTTTGAAATCCTTTTTCTACCATCTACAGGTGCAGTTACTTCAAGAAAGTGTTTGTAATTTTATAGTTGCTGATTTAAAGAAATGATTTTTGCATACAAACTTTTAAAAAGTGGAAATGTTTTATGCTGACCTTTTTTTCCCAGTCTTTCATACTTATCACTGTGAGGAAGAGCTGGCAGAGCAAGTTCTCAAGATGTCTGGTCACGTCTGTTACCGATCTTTAATATCTTGAGGTACATTTGTTCTCCAAAGCTATCAAGGTAATTCCATACTTTTATTAAGGAGTAATTCTACCCCTGGGTTCACTGCTTTTTGGGTCTGGATGGGTCCCAAGTGACATGATCGTTCTCTGGCTAGGGCAGAGAGGAATGAGGAGGACGTGCCTCAAAAGGATGCCGGTGCCGGTAGTACCAGAAGATTCCCGGTGAACGAACTTCAACATGGTGTGTAGTTTCCCAGGTTTGTGTTGTGTGAAATGGTGTTGGACTATACAGGGTTAATTAGGTGGAGCCTGCTGGTGAATGGTTTCCATGAAGAAGCAGTTTTGCTGTTAACATTTCTCACTCTGGCTGTTAGAGATTTTGTTTTTGATTCTTAGCTGAAATCTCAGTTAAGTGCTTTCTTGTTTTTATTTTCATAAAAGTTTCTACTTATGCAACATGCCTATGTCCTGCATGGAGGCAAACATCCATGTGATGTAAATATATTTCATGAGAAATTGTAAAATAAAGGCAGAAGAAACTGCTCCTCTGTGTTCCTTATTGGCCCATCAACTTCTCCTAAAGGCTCTGGAGCAACCTAATGAAGCTGCTTTAGGTCTTCTTCCCTTGCCCAAGACCAGAAGAGCCTTGGAATCACACCCAGGGGCTAGCCACAACAGGTTCCATGCAGAAAGGGCTCTCAAGCCTTGGAGGTTGGGTGCAGGGAAAATTGTACCAAGTCTTGGTGGAGAGACCAACCTTTCCTTACACACAGTTGCTACACAGCTGTCCTGGTGGATTCCTTTTGGCTGTTGATTTCTCAGTCTTTTAGAAAAAGGAGATGAAAGCCCATTGAAGAGGGTAAGACCTGACCATATGAATCCCTAATGATTATTCTTTCACAGATTTATTCCTTACAGGGATTCTTTAATTATGAAGTTTCTTCTCACTTGATAAATGAAAGGAAAAATGGAAGGGAAAATTGCACCATCCCCACCAACCATTTAATCTCTTAAGGACAGTGAGTGAGAAAAGGTGGTTAAATCACTAGCTATTCATCTGTTCTGGTTACATCAATGTGATGTTGGGAGATTATTTTTCAAAGTGTGTAAAAGAGGTCCCTACAGTAATGGAAGGGGGCTTACGTGCCAGAATAAAAAGTCCAAAAGGATGATTCAACCACCCAGAATCCTGGTGGGGAACAATGCAGCCCTGCAGCTGACTAAAAAAGAACCACAAGAAACAAGCAAACGGAAGAAGAGGAACAGATCTACACCCATTGCTGTGCCGTCTTCTGCATCCAGCAGTACCAAAGTATTGCAGGCTGAGACTAGACTTACTGTTTGGGAGCCTGGAGTTTATCTTTCCAGGATGCCACAAATTTAATCCACTCCTTTGCTGATGAACTGGCCATATTTCATATATCGTTTTGGAGAATTTTTGGAGAACCTGAAGACACTGATGGTTCAAGGAAATGGCTCCTGTTTTTAAAAATGGGACAAGCAGAATCTGGGAACTCATTTATACCTGGGAAGATTCTGAAGTGGAAATAATCAGGAATCAAACAAGTGTTGCCCAAGTAACTACCTCATTTGATCAAGTAGCTTTCTTAGTAGATACCTGCAAAGCCTTTGAGAAAGCACCCTGTGTCATCCTGGTTAGCCAGCTGATTGTAGTGGATACAGCTTGGAGGGACGCGCTCTAGCTGGCTCCAAGTTTCTGATCAGCGTAATTGCTCTGTGGGGGGGAGAGGAGAAACCCCCAGACCCTCATGACTAAAAGGAGCTGAAGTGGAGGCACAGCTGATCTTTTCAGCTCTCAGGAGGTCTAATACTGCTGCGAATAATGTCTCTTCTGCGGGCGGTTGCTAGGAAGCTTCCAGCCCTGAGGGTGCCATCCAGATGGTATCCCAGCCAAAGTGCACTAACAATTGTGCAGATACTGCATGGACATCTGCAATGCATCTTGAGCATGATGGCTTTAAGATTCTCCTAAAGGAGAATCTCAGCATTCATTACCTTTGTGAAACAAGCAGGTCTGTCAAGAAGACTAGACAGAACAGAAAAGCCAGGTTGAAAAAACAGGCCTTCCCAGGGAGAAGAAAGGATTACACCATGATTCACAGCACGTTTTTCTGCAAAGCAATTTCTGATGTTTTTAAATAAGAATATTTTAAATATAAATTTGATGTGATAGATATAATGGATGGACAGATATAAATACATGAATGAAGGAAAATAATTAATCAGGATTTGCCATGATATGAGCACTGTTGTCCTGAGTTCTGAGCAACTTGGACATTAAATCCTAATTTGGAGAAGGGGGCTATATTTTGTCACTGCTTTGGCTATTTGTTCCTACCTATAAAGGTAGTCTTCAAATTACAACCATAATAGTCAAACATTTGTGTTGCTATGTGAAGTGTTTGTGAAGTGAGTTTGACTCCATTTTACAACTTTTCTTGCCCCAGTTAAGTGAATCGTTGCATTTGTTACTAACATGGTTGTTAAGTAAACCTGGATGCCCCATTGACTTTGCTTGTCAGAAAGTTACAAAAGGTGATCATGTGACCCCAAGACACTGAAACGATCATAAATATGAACCAGTTGCCAAGTGTCTGAATTTTGATCAGGTGACCATGGGGATGCTGCAGTGGTTGTGTAAAAAATGGATATGTCACTTTTTTCAGTGCTGTTGTAACTTCATCGTCACTAAATGAACTGTTGAGGATTACTTGTACAAAAGTGGATCTTTAACAGATGCCTCCTGATCCCTTTTTCTCAATTTTTGTTTGGGTTTTGAGAATAACAGAGCTGAAGCAGAACAGTTTGCTTTGCTTCGTGCTGATCATCTACTGCTCTCACCACCAAGAACAAAGATCAGCCCAAAGCAGGAACCTTGGCAGCTCAGCTTCTTTTGCAGAGCAGCAAGAGAAGCTGTCCTGGAATGCATTATGCAAAAGCTCCTTTTATCCTGAGCAATCTTTGAAAGCTGGCTGAACCCCTCAGTTGAACCATTGGTCAAAGCTTGTTTCCTCCACCGCAATCCCTGGATGTTCTCCTGCCAGTTGGCAGCTTTGGTAGGAGAGAAATAAAACCGGGAGATACCTTCGCTCCTTATTATACCCAATACACCAACAAGGTTGGCACCATTTTCTGGCAGGAAGAGATGGCTGGTGCAGGCAGTACATTCTATTCTGGAGTACATCTACTGATTCAAAAACATTAATATTTGAGTGTAGTTTGATATCCAAGCTGCTCAGCCATGACTGGGAAGAAGTGATCACCAGACTGACAGATAGAAAGTTGGAAAGGCAGGGCCCTGCTCTATTTCAAAGGGAAACAAATCCTTGGCTTGCAGGATGGAGATAATGAAAGTCTCATACAAAATTAAATTTTAATTTAATGCTATATAAAACGGCTTCTCGACCTCCCCGGGGTTTAGAGCAAACCTAGAGACATATGGCTTTCCATTTAAGCATTTGCTAAAAATTGTTACTGCTGATGGGGATCAGGGCCAGCTGGGCTTCTTCCACTCTAGGTGCTATGATCAGGGAAGTGGCTGCCACTTCAGGCTTGACAAGGCATTGGCAGTGAAAGGGGTGACTTTCCTTCTGCTGCTGCTTAGCAGACTGAAATGATCTCTCCGTCTCCTGAAGGCACCTTTCTCTTGGGCTGTTGATTGCCCTGGAAAGCTGATTGGGAGAACGGGCATCTGGGTGGTAGGAGAGGAACTCTGTTCCTGCTTGAAAGGAAGATGTGTGTTCTTGGCTAACTTTTGTTCTGCCATAATGGAAATCAAGTTCCTCTGATAAACAGGGCTCAACAGCTTTGCCAAACAATCCCCTTTGCTACCCAAAGTAGCAGATATAGGTAAAGAGTTTCAACTAGCCTACAAATAAAATTAGCTGTCCAAATTAATATGCCACTGAGGGAAGACTAAGGTGGTGGATCCAAGGGTAAATGGCTGCACCTTTCCTGCCTTGATTCTCCAAGCTATTGCTATCACCGCAAAAGGCACTCTGTGTGAATTTTCCTGCACCTCCCTATCATTAATAAGATGCCAGAAATTACATCCACCCGCATTTGAGAAGAGCAGGCAGTGCAATTGTGGCTTTAGGCCAGCTGTGCCAAGGCAGATGTCAGTTTGTCTCAGGCTGCTGCCTGCCTCTGTGCCATTTGACCCACTCTTCCCTGGGCCTCTCTGGGCGGGCTATCCTAAACAGAGATGCTGAAGGTGCTTTGGTGCTAGCCCTGTCTCTCTGGGAACCATGCATCAATATTCTACCAGAAGCTGGCAAGGAGTCTTAAAGAACAGCTGACCTCTTTTCATCCTTCTATCTTTGAGGAAGGGAAAATTGTGAGGCACACAGGTATATGCATGCATTTCCATTTTAATGATTGGCACAAAATGCATTTCTAAGAGTGGAGTGGAATCACCAAGAATGTGCAATTACAACCTAAGTTACAACAAGGTTTCTCCCCAACCTTGTTTTCGCTCTACTGGAGGCAAGGAAATGCCCTCTGCAGGCAGCATCTTAAGAGACCAGGAACTCTTGTGAGGAAGGAGTTTGGGATCTAAAAGGAACCCTGCTGGGTGGAGGTTTGCAATTCATTTCTCAATTACACCATCTGATTTGCCAGTCAGCTGACTCAGGTTAAAGCAGCAGGAATCACTAGGAAGGGTGGAAACACCTCCTGGTCATAACTAAGCCTTTATGCATTCTTTTAGGTCATGGCAGTGATGCCAGATCCAAGTGTTCATAGATATATAATAGACTAGTGAGGAGAAAGAGATCCCAATACCAACCAAAGGCTGTTCCAAATCGTCTGTGGTAGTTAGTCTAATTATTCTCTACTAGATGATACACTTCTACAAATGAAAGGGACTCTTGTTCCCAGGGCTTGAAGGCCTAAGCTCTGCAGTTTTTGAGGCATGCTTGAGTCCAGGCCTGCTGGAGCTCCAAAAGCCGCAAGATCAGAGCTCTGTGGTCACCCAGGGCATTCATTTCTGCCCTTTAGTTGAGAACCACCTTTTCTCCACCCTCATCCCCCAGAACAGCAAACAAGACATGCTTGGAAACTCATGCTGAACAACTTCAGTCTGGAAGGCAACGTCTTGTAACCTGGGCAACTTTTAAGAGGCAGGAATTTCAACTCCCGGAATCCCCAAACAACCCAGGCGTTGAAGCCCACACATCATAAAGTTGTCCAGGTTGAGAATTGTTTTTAGGAGTGAAGTTTCTAAATTGGACAGAAGGTTCCCACTTACCTAAGTGTGTGCCTAGTCCTTGGCTATCACCATATGTGCTTCCTACAGTGAAGTCCCATTACAGCTGGGGGTTGCCAGGGCTGCTGGGTGACTCACAGTTGCCTGGTCATGACTTGGCAGGCCGGCCGACATGGAGTTCTGACCAAGATCTGCTCTTCCAGATGGGCTTGTTTTGAATTTCAGGAGCTGTTTGGCGGTTTTTGCCACACGTCAGAAATCACAGCACCCCATCAAGAGTGCAGTATTCAACAGTGCAGCTTCGAGCATAAAGTAGCCCATGGCGTTTAAGCCTCTGCACTCCCTTGCGCAGCTTCAATGAAAATCCATCTGCTTTCTTAAAAGCTGAGTAACAGTCCAGATGCCCGAGATGGTCCAGCCATGCCTCAGCACTTTATTTCCTGCTTCTTGAAGTAGTAACTATCCACTAGGCTAATTCCTATGCAGACAGCAGCTCTAATTGGCCTTAAAATAGTTGAAAAATCTTTGAATGAATCATCATTTTTGGCCACTATTTTATTTCTAATTTCTATACTTGGTTTACAGATATTCCCCTTGAAGCTGCAGCTTACAAAATATAAACTTTAGTCCCTACCCCCCCTCCCCAAATTAAATACCCAAAGAGTATAACTCTTAAGAGTCTTCCATGGGCACCGTGTCCTGTAGCACCTGGACCATCTTCTCCTCCATCAATTTGGCTTTGCCTGAAAAAAACCAATCACAGGTAAGCAAATGGTTTGGGTGTCTCTGAAAACATTAGAGTGGATTCCTAGCAGAATGTGGAGTTCAGGTGCACCTTCTGAACCAGTCAGTGAGGAGAAAACATCAAGCCATTAGGCCAAAACACAGTTTTTGGGGATTAGCCTCTAAGAATCTCCACTTTCCAGCCATCCTGGTTTCTATTGCTCACCTGCACGAGGGGCCTGGATGAGGTGGATGTTTTGTTTGACTTCTTTGATGTCCTGTGCTTTCTGCAACTCTTTCCCCTTCTTTAATCTTGGAGAAAGAAAAGGAAAAGCTAACAAGCATAGCAGCAGAAACACAATAATAATAATAATAATAATAATAATAATAATAATAATAATAATAATAATAATTTATTAGACTTATATGCCGCCCTCTCCCTAAGGATTCAGGGCGGCTAACAATATAAAACCCATTACAAATTTACAATAAAAAGAAATTAAACCAAATACAAGCCTAACAATTAAAATTCAATTAAAATTTAAAACCCTCTAAAACAACCCCCCCTCCCCTTGGTTAGTCCAGACTGGCCTGCTGAAAGAGGCCAGAGGTCTTGAGGTCACGGCGGAAGGAGCGGAGATCAGGGGGCCAAACGAAGGTTCAAGGGGAGTTGGTTCCACAGTGTGGGTGGTCCCACAGAGAAGGCCCTACCCCTGGGCACTGCCAACAGACAAAGTCTGGCCTTGGTATCCCAAGGAGGCCCTGTCTGTGGGAGTGTACCTGGCAATCAGAGCGTGATGCCGGCAGGAGACGCTCCTGCAAGTACCCTGGACCCAAGCCATGTAGGACTTTATAAGTTGTTACCAACACCTTGAATCTCAATCTTTACATGTACAGCTATGCCAATGGGCCGTTTCAATCAAACCCAGGAAAGCTCCTTCCAATATTTGGCATTTCAAGCGATCTAAAAATCTTTTCAAAGTCCATGACATGAACGTTCGTGCATTCTTTTCCACTGCGCTCCTGCACGCCAGCAAAGGCCAATCGCAGCCGATCCCCAGAAATGAGATTTTAGCGCAGGAAACATCCAAACCGCCGGGCTTCTTATCCCCCCAGGCAGCCGAGCTCACCCGGCGAGCAGGGAAAGCGCGTACCTGTTCCAGATGAACTTGGCCTGGCGCCTCCGCTTGATCCCTTCCACTCGCTTCATGGCTTCCACTGCAAGGGAAAAACAGCCGCGCGTCAATGGAAGAAGGGCGTCCGGCGTCCCCGCCCTCCCCCCGCCCTCCCCCGCGCCCTACCACTCTGGCTCCACAGCTCCCGTCGGTACTTCACGGGCTCGTGGCGCCGCTTCTCGAACTCGAAGGACCGGTCCTGCGTGGGGTGACGAGAGAAGAGGGGCCGGGCTGGGTGAGGGGCAGCTCTCTCCGCTCGGTCCCAGCCGCTCCCGCCCGCCGCCGCCGCCGCCGACTCACCACCGCCAGCTCCTTGCCCGCCGCCCGGCGGAAGGCCTTGGTCCAGCGCACCTTCCGCGGGTTGCGCTTCTTCTGGAAGCCCCGGTGGCACTTGGAGCGGCAGAACCGGAACGCCTGCGGGGAAACAGCCGAGCTCAGCGGGGGACGGACGGGGGGGAGGGGGGAGGGAGCGGGGCCGCGGCTCACCTTGCAGTCGTTGCGGACGAAGAGCATCCCGTGGCCCGGGTACACCGGCCCGGAGCAGAAGTAGCACTTCTCCACGCGCATAGCGGCGGCGAGGGCAAAGGAGGAAGAGCGCCTCGGTGGCCTGGCTAGAGCGGCGCCTCGTCTCACTGCGTCCCTTGCCGGCCGGAGGCCACGGCAGCCCCACTGCGCATGCGCTAGGCGCCGGACTCGCCCGCTGCGTCAGACGGTCCTCTCGGCTTCCGTTCTGCCCGCCGAGCGAAGCCCCTAGGTGGGAGGAGCCACGACGGGAGAGCTGTTGCCCCGCCCTCCTCGTGCCGTGATCCGGAAGCGCTAGTCCTCAAGGAGAAGTCGCCCCCCGCCCCACCCGGCCCCCGTCAGGCGGCGGCGAAACGAAGGCCCAAGAAGACGCGGAATCTGGCCACGGACCGGTTTATTGCGCGTCTGCCGGGCGCGGGTGGGCCTTCAGCAGCCGCAGCGACCGGCGGGCTGCGGAGGCGTCTCGGCGGGGCCGTCGGGGGTGCAGGCGTGGGGCCCGTCCACGCATCGCTCCATGCGCTTCATAAGCAGCCCCAGCAGCGACTCCACGGCCGGGCCCACGTTGGCGCCGTTGGCGGCGCTGGTCTCGAAGTAGGGCGCCCTGCAAGCACAGCGGCAGCGTCAGGCCGCGCGCTCCGCCCGCGGGCCCCGCAGGGGAACGAGGCGCCTCTCCCACCCCCGCCCCCCGGAGCCCTGCGGCCGCCCGGGGAGGAAGCCACTTGCCCGTATTTGCCTGCCAGCCGCTTGGCGTCGCCTTCTTGGACCACGCGTTGCCCCTCCAGGTCGCTCTTGTTTCCGCACAGCACCACGTCGGGGCTCTCGCAGTAGGCGTGGGTCTGCAGCTGGCCTGCCGGGGACGGGAAGGGAGCTGGAGCCCCTGGCGTGGTTGTGCCAACCGGCCCCTTCGGAGAGGCCCAGCCGGCTGACTGGAAGCTCCCTGGGGCTCAGGCCACGGGGCTTACACGGGATGGGGCCTTCCACGCTTTCAAGAGCCCTCTGGACTTCCGCCGGCATTCCGGCAGAGAGTAACTGGGTTCCCGTCGGGCTCCCTGGAAGCTCGGCTGGCTCCTGCTGCCTGCTTCCCCCGTGGCTGGAAGTGGGGTGAGACTTACTCATCCAGTTGCGGACGTTGAGGAAACTTTGCTCGCTGGTTAGATCAAAGAGCAGGAGAAAGCCCATGGCATCTCTGAAGAAGGCCGTGGTCAGGCTACGGAACCTGTCAGGAGGAAGGGCCAAGTGTTACCCTTCTGCTCTCTCCTCTCAGGCTGACGGTGTCTTAGTCCAAGGTGGCACATCCACGTATGTCCCCTGAGCCCAGAGCCCTCCTTAGACTTTCTGGTTAAGAGCAAAATATTGCTCTGAAGTTTTACAAGTGAAGGAATAAAGTTCTTCATTACCAAGGGCCATTTCTAAAGTCATTATAAAGAACCACAGAGACTCCTTACATTCTTCAGCCATAGAAAACACCCGATGCATAGGTCAAGTGATGCATAGGTCAAGTGATGGGGGGGGGAGGAGGAATTGCCAACCTCTGGTTGCACTGAGGCATCAAGGCGGCTGGTTCTGTCAGGAGCCAAATTGGCCGGGTAGTGGAGGTGGGTGGTTCAGTCCATTTTTCAAACATGCTCACCTTTCCTGCCCTGCTGTGTCCCACAACTGAAGATGTATCCTCTGTCCTCGGCCGCTGACCCCATCTGGTCTGTTGGGTCGGTACACCTGATTCCAAAAGGATTTGTGAATGTCTCCAGCCATCAGCTGACAAAACAGGGATCTTTCTTCCAACCCCCCTCCCCCAATGCTTTGAGAAAGCTAATAGATCCTTAGCTTTCTTCATTTGTGGAGCTTCTAGAAAAGTAAGCAAATTGGTGTTTGATTAATGTTTGTATAGGTAAATCCATGGGCTCTTTCCCACATGAGCCTGTTGCAATATTTTCCTGCAGTCCATGTTTGCTACCTATGCCCTCTCATCCCGTAGTTTTCCAGAATCTCATGTTTCTGCCTTCCAAGCCATTATGCTGCCCCTGTAAAAAAAAGGTGTGGATGCTTTCAGGTTGGTTTCCCCTTTTCCTATCATGCTGGTGTTTGTAGTGCATGTCTATATAATGCATCTACAATTTGCACAGAGCTTCAAGCTGGGGTTTGCCATTTGCCCTCCTCCCAGCAGTAGCACCCATGTTCCTTGAAGCCATGCATAGGCCCTGCCTCTGATAGGTCTGAACTTGGGCAACTGTGAATCTGCAAAATACCCTTCAGGGTGAGCCATGATTAAAGTTTTTTTTGTTTTTAATGTATGGGAACGTTCCTAGACACAGCAGCCCCATATCCACAGGGAGGAAGCAGCAAATTTCAAACTTGCCTGCATAAACCATATTGAAGAGCTGCAAACATGGTGGCATTGTGTCTTGTTGTGCACAGAAACACTGGATGCACAAGAAGTAAGGTTCTAAGCCTAGAGGAGGATTGATTGCAGGCAGCCCCACACAGGAAAACTTTAATTCCCCCCAGAGCACGGCTGAGAGCTTGGAATGGAAGACAGATGTTTCTCTGTTTGGGAAAATGCCAGGGAAGGGCCCAGGGTTCACTGCATTAGGGGCAGGAAAGGGGTGGATTGAACCTGCTCTCTGGAAAGTTTTGCTCCCCTTGGGCTGATTTGAAAGTAAGACTGCTTTATAGAAATCTTATTTACGGGAGGAAAAAAAGTTTCTGTCAGCCACTGACAAAAGTCTCAAGTTCATCAGCCTGTGGAAGGCGAGAGGTGGACAACCAGGAGCATATTGTCACTAGGCAAAGTTGTCACTAGAAAGGCATAGTTACTTACAGCAGTTCAAAAGGGCAACCCACAACTTTGCACAGGAGAGCAAACAACCGGATGCAGGGATTTTGCAGATGACCCCTGCTTGGACAAGTAGAAAGGCTGCTGGCTGCCTTCTGCTAGATGCCACAAGATTGCCGCTTAGTAATAAGCAGGCATATACAATGGAATGAAGGCTATTGCTGAGCGCATTGGATTGCGCTCCAAAAATTGTAAGCCGCCCTGAGTCTCCGGAGAAGGGGGCATATAAATATGAATTTATAATGATGATGATGATGATGATAATAATAATAATAATAATAATAATAATAATAATAATAATAATAATAATATTGGAGGGCATCGTGCCCCACAATTTCCACTCTTGGAAGGGTGGCTGGCTGGAAGGCAGTTGAGAAGGGGTGGATGCTAGCTCTTGTGCAATGACTGCCAGTATGTGAGAACAAGGTAACCAATCAGCACTTTCTCTGCCTCCCTCCCTTGCAGCCGGGCCTGGTGGCTTTTGTCACTGTTTGGTGCCCATGCAGTATCTGCATAGTCCTAAGCTGTAATGGTCGGTGGCTGTGAAAGTCAAGCTGGTGGATGGGAATGTAGCAGGAGTTCAGGCCAAAGGAGTTGCTGAAAATGGACCAAGAGGACAGAAGCGCAGGGGTTGGGGAGGGGAATCTCAAAGAAAAAGCATCTCTGCCTCTCCCCTCCTTCCTTCACCTGGCCCAACTTCAGGTGTGATTTCTCCCAAAACGGAGGAATGGAATTGGAAGGAGGAAAGCAGACCATGCAGGGACTTACCAGCCTCTTTTCCCGAAAATCAATGCCTACAGTTGTGATGAATTTGGAATTGAACTTCTCATCTGTGTACTGGTAAAGGAAACTGGTCTTTCCAACCCCAGAATCACCAAGGGCTAGGAACTTGATAAGGTAATCATAGTCTCCGTCAGACATAGCGAGTGATCTTCAGCCTGCAGGGGAGGGTAGGAAGAAAGGAAAAAAAGTCTTTTGAGTCCAGGGTCTCAAGAGGAGCCTATCAAGTAAGAGGCTCAAAAAGACACTGTGGGCACCTGGAACACTGTTCCACATCTTGTCCACAGGTAGCACAACTGTGTTGGCAGATGGCTTTGGTGCACTATGGGCATCAAAAGGCCAAAAGCCTCTTTGGACCTGTGCCATTTGGACTATGGATGTTGTGGTATGGAACTGCATGAAGGTGAGGGCAACAGATAGGGCTGCGAAGGCTAAATGGGTCAAGATTTCTCCAGGCCCCAGCACTCATTCCAGGAGATTCTGCTGCAGGTGGGGATATCCTGCCCTCCCTGGTAGTCTTTTAAAAGACATGCTTCCCACACAGATAATACTAGGGAGATGCTCGCCTTGGGCGTTCCTCTCAGTGGAAAAGGGGATCCATGTACTTTCAGCAAACTCCCACTGCCTCCTTGGTTAGCCCCAGATGCCTGTCAGTTGCCCTCAGGCTGTCTCCAAGAGTCTATAAATGCTTCCTCATTTGTCCCTAAGCCCAGCACAAACATGCCCTAGCTGTCTCTTTCTTCCTCCTCCATGACAAGGACAGAGACAAATCATTGGGATTTGGCCAAGAGACCCAAGGGACGTTTTCCCTTGGCCTGCTGCGTCCTGGAACCCCATGGCTGCCTGCAGTTAGATTTTGCCTACCAATCTGCTTGCATGTTTTCATTACTGGAAAAAAAGGCTGTTTTATTCCTTCCACACAGGTCTCCTAATAATTCAGAATGCAAGCTCGGTTTCTGATCAGTCTTGGGCATTTGACAGTTGGGACGTGAGATAGCGAAGCAGAGGAAGACAGGCGCTCCCAAGGAAGACAGCTGGCTTCTCATCATGAAATTGGCCAAGAGGTGAGGCGCCTCCTCCCTCCACAAATATTGAATCAGCAGCCGCCTCCCTTTGTCTATTTGGATTGCTACTGTGTTGCCAGGAGGAAGCCTGGGAGCTTTTTGGCTAATGCCAAGGGGCTCCTTCCCAGAACGCCTGGCAGAGAAACAGATGGGGCGGGAGTGTCAGTAGCGCAGTGCTCATGATGGAAAGGGGGAGCCTTCCCCTTCAGGAGTCTAGACTGCAGGAACCCCACCCCCCAAATTAACCTTGCAGGGGATCCCTAGACAACCTCAGCTACCCTGACCTGCCCTGCAGCACCAGACCCCCAGTTTGACGTGGTGGGAGGCAGGGATGAGTCTTCTACTATACCAAGTGGAGGGCAGTGCCAGGGGCTAATCTTGGAATTGGCACCCTGCAAGGCTGCCCCAGGATCCATTGCAAACTATCTCCCCCCAGATCTCTGAGCAGACAGATGTGGGGTTTCTTAGGAACATCAAGCCTCTCTCTGTCCAGGGCATCCAGACACAGCTGCTGTGCTGCTCTGTGGGCCACATTTGCCTGTGCTGATCTCTGCCTCCCCACCTCCTTTTTGCATTAGCCTCCTGCATTCCCTGATCGGTTTCAGCTGCATCACCTTGCCCACAGAGCCTCCATGCAGAATGAGAATGCTGGAAGAGGGTTAAAAGAGGGAAAGGGGCTGCAAGGAAGCCATAGGGCATTGCCTGCTTCCGCTGCTTGGCACCTGCCTCAGTCTTCCCAGGTTATTCCACCACCCTGGGGAAACCCCAGGCCCAGGATGCTGCTTTTGCCACACACACTACCCCTGCTCCTGAGCTGCTGCTTTGCAACAAGCAGCCAGGCTGAAACTCTCCTAGTGAAGGGAAGTCTTCTCCCTAAGTGAGCCTCCACCTCCCATCCCTCTACACCCTGCAACAAAGCACCCAAGAGGCTGGCCACTCACCCTGCTGCTGCTGCTGCTAGATCCAGAGGTGCCTTGGGCTGGCCTCCCAAGCCCCACCTGCTTCTCAGCCAGGAACGGCAGCTGCAGCAGCTTACGTGTCACCTGGAGACTGATGGGTGGAAGGTGTGCTTCCTGAGGCCAGCCAAGGGCACCAGGGATGGGAAGGGGCTGTGCCATCACCCCTCCTCATTTGCAGGAGCTGAGGCTGCCTTAAATGCCTTGTGGGCTTCCTTTTGCCAAGCGAATGGGTTCGGCTGGACAATTCACAGGGCAGCTTTGTGCCTGGGCATCCCAGTCCCTGCAGAGGGAGCTATTTCCACCAAGGCCAAGCAAACAGAAGAGCTAGCCTAGGAAGGGATTGGGATTGTGACCAAAGGATTCAGACCTGGGAGTGGCATGGAAAGGGGGCAAATGCAAGAGAATGGCATCTTCTGCTATGTAAACTCAAAGGTGCTAAGGAGGGGTGTCCTGAGGAATATGACCAGACACCCCTGCTGCTGTGGGAGGAGGCGGCTTCACAGTTTAGCAGGGTGCTCGCCACTTACCTTTTAGCAAGACCTGTCCCATATGCTAGAGGCGGGTGCGCGCATGTGCGAATGTGGGCATTTACTCTTGACAGCTTCAGCAGCTCAAATTTCATCAAGACAGACTATTAAAATGCTAGATAGGTTCGGCCTCTCATCTTTTGCCACATGCAGCCTCCGTACAATGGTGGCCCTCCCTCAGTCGGACTCTGTAGCTGCCTTCCTGCAGGCTACAAAGCCCGCCCAGGATGCCTCTCCCACTTCCCCAGAGCTAGAAGAAGCCAGCCCTGCAGGATTTCCTCTGTGGAGCAGGAGGAGGGGAACTGGACAAGAGAGTCTGGCTGAAGACCAAAATGGGAGGGAGAACACTGGCAGACCTGGCAAGCGCTCTCGTCTTCAGCTGAAGGGCGTCCATAGTCTCACAACTACAGAGGTAAAATGCCTGATCCCAGAGGCTCTCATACCACCACCCTATAGCGCAGGAGGGATCTGGAGCCTCCAAAAATGAATGCAAAAGCATTGTAGTGTGGCTGGCTTCTGTAGGAAATGGTGTGGTCAAGGGCTTATCAGTCTGTTGCTGAAACAGCCATTTCTCTTGCTAAATCAGTTTGATTGCATATCTGAGGTGTTTTCTTTCATACCTCATTAGAGCAGAACATACGTTAAGCCCCTCAAAGTGCAGAGTTCACATCTTTTTCAGACGAATCCTGAGACTGAAAGGCTCATGTCTGGACCCAAACTGAGAGCACTAGAAGGAAGAATCTCGCCTGCAATTTCTGCCTTGCAGTGAGACACCCCACCACCACCACTTAGTTTGCAAGGCAGGGAGAGGATCTGCTCCCTTTGGTTGAGGACAGAAACAAGGAGAAACAATGGGAAAGATAGGTCCCGGGCCTATTAATTGACAGTGCTTAATTCAGCAGAAAGTGCTTTAAAATATGACTGCGTCCACACGGGCATGGCTAGTATTGGAAGGAAATCTTTTGTGGATGGGGGACCTGCAGTCTGCCCAGATGGCTTATTTCAGTAGAGGTCAACTCCTTTGCCATCCTGTTTGCGTACTGTCTGCAGAATGAAATGTGGAATCTGCTACAACACCTGGTGTTGGTGTCAAAAATTAGTGGGACCAATTTGAGGAAGCCTGGGAGATCGATAGCTCCTAGTGAGGCTGCTTCTGTGGGGCATCTGGTGGGAGAATAATGGGCTTTCTTGGGCAATTGACAGACATTATGGAAACAGACTTCCTGTTATGAGTCAGCATAGATAGATATTAGAGGTTCACCAGTGGGCTCAGGGCAGCCAAGCCTCCACTCTGGACACATAAACCATTTTCTCTTAAAGAGGCATGTATTTGGAGCCAAACCACTTTATAAAGCGAAGGTGCTTTAAAAACCATCAAAGCGTGGAAGACTCTGCCCTCTGCTTCTGCCGTTCAAGCCGCCAGTGCCTTCCTCTACTGTGCCAGTCTTACCACGTTCGCTTCAAGGGGACTCCTGCTGTCTGCATTCCTTCTCGGATGGGTACAGAATTGGAGATTGGCTGAAAGTTAACCTCTGGATGGGAATATTCCCTGCAGCTTGTCAACCTATAACAGGCTGTGCAAAGCAGCAAAGCCTCATCTGCGGGATACAGGCAGCATATGAAACCACACCCCCTCCGGTTGGTGGAAAAAAATCTCCATGAACCAGTCCCTGGTACCCAAAAGGTTGGGGGCTGCTGACCTATAACCATTGCATTTATTCTGGAGCAGCAGGAAACCAAAAGACTTTCCAGGAAGTCCATCCTGACCTGAAGAGCTGCCACAGTATCGGAGAACCTCAGCAGCACATACCTGCTTGGAAAGAGGTCCTGACGGTCTGGGGATGGGAGCTGAAGTGGCCAGAGGCTCTAGAAACAAAAACTGGATGCTCAAGGGGTCAGGCAACAGGCCAGCCAGGAGAGAGGCTCCAAGCCCAATCAGCCGGCTGGGCTGGCTCTTGTCCTTCAGTGATCCTCAGCTGATAGCCATATGGCTGGCAGATTGGGTGATGACACTCAGGACAAAACTGGGCCAAGGCTCAGCCCCTGGTTGGAGCCCTTTGAAGCAACATCTGTTGGGCTCTCTAGCAGAGGGTGGCAGTCTTCCTTGCCATGCCTAGCTCTTCTTTATACTAGTGGAAGTATTAGGTATGGCTAAGAAAGGGCTAATTTTTGCCCCAACCAGCCTGGAGAAGTTTCTTTTTTTTAATTCATATTTATATCCCGCCCTTCTCCGGAGACTCAGGGCAGCTTACAGTTTTTGGGATACAACCCAATGCACTCAGCAATAGCCTTCATTCCATTGTATATGCCTGCTTATTACTAAGCGGCATTTTTACGAAGTCAGCTTATTGCCCCCAACAATCTTGGGTCCTTAGTTTACCTACCCCGAGAGGATGGAAGGCTGAGTCAACCTTGAGCTTGGTGGGATTTGAGCCTGCAATAATTACAGGCAGCTGGAACTAAGTGCTAGGCTATTAACAGCCTGCACCACCAAGGCCCTTTGGTGCCTGCAGTAATTCCAGCCTGGAAGAGGGCAGGAACCAGCGATATCCCTGGGCCCCATCACAGCTGGAACAATTGTCTCTCCGGAAGCAGAAGCCCCTTTTGCTCCATTCAGAGGGGAATATTTTGCACGGGCCTGCAGCTGCTGACCAGGGGTTCAGTAGGAGACTTTTAGAGAGCTGGCAGGTAGCCAAACCTGGGCCCTTTTGTGTGTTTTGCCCCAGCTGATTGTTCCTACCTAGGCCCTTCCAGATCCAGGACTGCGAAGAGAAGAGAGAAAAAGAAAAGAGCCACCAGCCCTGGACCCAGCTTCCCTCCTGCCAAGGCCAGAGATACCAGCTTCTTCAGGACCAGTTTGGACCCCTGTGCAAAAGGCAGCGTTTGCACAAGAGCATCTCCACTCCGGTTGCCTCCAGATGTGGCTGGGCGGGTGTTACCTACACCTTCCTTGTGGGCTGCATCTTTAGGGCTACTGACTGGGAACGGGATTGGTTACCCAGGGGCGGTTTCATGCGATTTCAAAGGACAATTTACTTATAAGGTAATGCATGCGGGATAACAAATAAACGGCACCCGGCTGCCCGAGCAGGAAATCCTACGAATTCTGCTCCCGTCACGAGTCCCGCATAATAAGCAAGGAGAAGGAAAAGCGAGCGTGGCAGAGCCGCGGGAAGGGAAAGAAGGAAGGCCCCGCACCCAACACGTCCATTTCCCAGCCATTTATTCCGCGTCCACCAGGACAAAAGACCCCTCGGCTTCAGGAGCGTCCCGGCACTTGGGAACGATGCGCGCTCCGCTTCGGCTCACCGGCTGACATCACGGCATCCCCCGAAAGGCCCCCTGAGCAGGAAGGAGGCGGAGCAGCGCCGGACTACAAGCCCCAGGGGGGCTCGCTTCCCCTCCGGAAGCGGCCTACTCGTAAAACTTCGGCGGGGCGTCCCTAGGCGGGCGGCGGCGACGCCTTCTCGGGCGGCGGCGGCGGCGGCGGCGGCGGCGCCTCGCAGTCGGAGAGGGCGCGCAGGCGGGCGGCCTCCTTCCGGAGCGGCTCGGCGCTGTAGATGCCGCCGCCCACGCCCAACACGATCACCGTCACCAGGCGCAACAGCGGCTCCCTCCCGCGCATGGCTGCCGTTGCTGCCAGCCTCCTGCTGCGACGCACGCGCGGGGAACCGGCGCAGGCTCGCCTTCTGCGCCTGCGCCCTCCCTCCAATGGTTGTAGCTATGGAGGCGGGCGTGGGGGCGCCTGCTGGGAGGCCTCGCAGGCGGAAGCCGGTGCGGCGGCCGGAGGGGCGGGAACGGCAGGTGGCCGGTGCCGCGTCCGCCCGGGGGCTCCTCGTGCTAAGCCTGGCGCTGCGGCTGGCCTGCTGCCTCTCGGTGCGGACCAGCTTCGTCCCGGACGAGTACTGGCAGTCGCTGGAGGTGGCGCACCGGGCGGCCTTCGGGTATCCGGGGCAACGGCGGTGGGTTGGATGGGCGGCGGGAGGGCGCCTCTGCCCGTCCCTCCAGCGGAGTCCTTAACGGCGCGCCAGATACGGGAGCCTGACCTGGGAGTGGTCTGAGGGCCTGCGCAGCCCCCTCTACCCGCTGCTCTTCGCCTGCCTCTTCAAGACGCTGCAGCTGCTGGCCAAGGACGAGGCGCCGCTGCTGGTGAGGGCCGGCCCTGGGCGGGCGGGGTACGTGTGGAAGTGGCGCTTTCTGGGAGAAAAAAAGCCCGTTTTCCCCCGGAGGAGGAAGACGGCCGGCTGCCTTTCGAAGAAGCCGCCCTGAACCAATTCTGGCCCGAGTGACAAATGGAAATGCCGCCCCCCAACTTCTGCCTTGCAGGCCTATCCCTCAGGCCCCGCCCAGAGCTGCCAAACTCTTGCCCTTTGGGAATTTGCTTCCCCATCATGATACCCAGAGCCAAGTCAGGTCAGCCCCCCTGCGCTTGACTGGCCATCGTTGCCAAGGGAAGCTGCCCGCCATTTCAAAAGCTGTCCGAGGGAAGCATTAGAAATTGCTGAGTGGCACCCATGTGTGGTGGAAGGGCGAAGATCTTTAGCAGAGACCTTTGGCTAAGTCAAACTCAGTCTAACAAAGCTGTTTTGACTTGAAAGCACAATGCCAGTCTGAAAAATCCTGAACAGTGATACTGAAAACCTCTGTGTCAATACAATCTTTGGGGTGTTAGTTTTCCTGCTTTAAATGTGGTTTGGGAGGCTTTCTGTTTTAATGTATGTTTGCATTTTAGTGAAAGATCAGATTTCTCTTTGTAAAAAAGCAAAAATTACTTCCACATTCTTATTGTGTCTCATCTAACAGATTTGGCTCCCTAGGGTTTTCCAGGCAGTTCTGGCAGCATTTGCAGACGTGAAGTTATATTCCTTGGCAAAGCGACTGGATAACTTTGAGACAGCCCAATGGGTGGTGAGTCTCATCCTCTCCCCTCAGTCTGCCAGCTACCTAGTGGTGTGAGACCTGGCAAACTTCAGGCCAAGGAATTTGCTGTGGCTGGGCCCCTCCATCACACCGCTACTCTTCTTTGGTTTTGTTCCCAGTACTTTTGCCAGTTGTGTTCTTGGTTCACGTGGTATTGCTGTACCAGGACCCTCACCAACACCATGGAAGCAATTCTCACCATCTTTGCTCTTTGCTACTACCCCATGGAAGGCACCAAAATGGAGAGCAGGTTAAAAACTTTGTATCATGGGATGTGGGGGTTGTGTCAGACAAATAATTCTCAGGCAGTTTTCTTGTGCTTGGCTGGTTTTCCAACATGTTTTCTTCAGAACTGCTTTTCCCTGCGTTTTTTCAGCCTTGAGCTCAGGGACCCTGGACCTTTGTCTGTTTTCCTCCTCTCTTTTGTAAAATGCATGTAAGATGCTACAGCTCCCATGTACCTTTACATTTGAATAAACTCTAGGGCTGTATTATGGTTGGGAGCCCATCTCAGTGGCTTTCCTGTAGCTGTTTTGTAGTTTCCCATCTGCTGCCTTTCCAGCCGCTGCTACTTAGCCCTGGTTGCACTGGCATGCATCATCCGTCCAACAGCTGCCATTCCGTGGGCTCCGCTGCTGCTTTGGCACTTTGGAAAAGAGTCCAACAAGAGGCGGTTCCTCTGGGGTGCTTGCCTTCCAGTAGGGTAAGTAGGTATTACTTGTGCTTTGTCAAAATCACCACAGTGAACATCTCACCTTTTAAACAGTACTCAACAACACAGAAATGAAAAGAAGCATTATTGGACTCCAGGAAATGCTGTGCTTGGCATGGCATGAATGGGAAAGTAGAGTTGGTTGCGGACGGGTGCGGGAAACAATGCATGGGCCATCCAGGGCCTCATGAGGGGGAAGACCCTGGGCAGGAGAGAACCTGTTGTTTTGCCATAGAACTCTTGCTTTTCTTTTTTAACAGACTAATTGCTTTGGGAGGTTCGTTAGTAGTTGACAGGATCTTTTTTGGCAAGGTAAGCTGGTGTCAAATCCTCCAAGGATTGCTGAGCCTTGAACTCAAATGCCTGGGAAGGGCTGCTGGCACCTCACTGTCTTTCTCTGAGATCTGCTGTTCCTACAGCCTATATGGGCCACCAGTCTCGCCTTACCTTTCTATGCTTGTCCCAACTTCTCTCCCCACTTTTATCTGTCCCCATTTTCAAAAGGGCAAGACGCTTGGCTTGCAAGAGAAACTGGTGAAAGATTGAGCCCAGGCCTTTTTTTGAGGATCAGACCAATGCAGGGTGGAGGTTGTAGGCCTTCCCCTTCATGTGATTCCTAGCTCCTTTTTTCCAACGGTGTAACTCTGTGCCGGAGGTGGTGGTGGTGCAGGTGTAGGATAATGGGTTGCATCAGGGTGATGTCAGTCCTTGCCAAGCAAAGCAAATCCTCCCCCAGCCCAGGCTTGAGATTGTGTAACATACCCTTAGGTTGAGCTCAGTTGCTGGCGTTTCTTTACCTTTGTCCAGCTTCCCAGCCCAGCTTAGAGCGCTGCCAAGCTGGCCATCTCCCATGCAAGCCTTAATCAGACCTGACCCTGCTGGCTTATTTTGCTCTGGAACTGTGGGAACTGGACCAATGTGGCTCCTGAATGTCCCAAGGGGTGCAGAGGAAAATTGCAGGCATTCCTGTCATAGGGCAACCTGGCTATTCCTTTTCTTGTTCCTGCAGTGGGTCGTGGTTCCCCTCAACTTTCTGAAGTTCAATGTTCTGCATGAGCTGGCCACCTTCTATGGATCCCACTCCTGGCACTGGTATTTCACCCAGGGCTTGCCGGTGATCCTTGGTCCCCACCTGCCTTTCTTCCTCCATGGCTGTTTCAGTGCCCCAAGGAAACATCGTGTGTTCTTGGTTGTTGTGCTTTGGACCGTGACAGCCTACAGGTACCCCATGTTCCTGTTCTGAGATTAAGGCTTGTTCCATGCCCTTGCTCTTGTTACTGTTTGGGATTAAGGCTCCTACTTCCCTGCCCTGTCCAGCCAGAGGTGGCTTAATCAGCTTGCCCGTAATCAACCAAGCAAAAGGGAGCCCCCCTGGCACATGGGCTGGTCACGTTCTGCACAGAATGGAGCCTTCCAGGTTTTCTGAGGAAGAGAAAAGCCTTGGACTTAATTATTTAGGTAGAAGCCCGGGAGGGCGGCATGTCCATGATGGCCTTGCCCTGTCCATTTCTTCCAGTGTTCTTCGTCACAAAGAATTCCGATTTATCTACTCCATCCTGCCCATCTGTATGCTCTTCTGCGGTAAGCACTTTGGCTTGGTGGATATCGTCTTTTGTGGGGTCCCTCTCCCCTTTTCCAAAGAGGGGCCAGCTGTTGTACAATGCCAGTCCTGGTAAGTGCTTCTGTAAAAATGGCCCACGCCCGTCCCAAGCATCGTGGCAGCCATGGCCATCTGTCCAACAGCCAAAGCTGCTTCCCCCTACTTCAGTTTTCTACCATATGGAGATTCTTTTATTTCTTTTCTTGATACTGTGGTCCTTGAACTGGTGGTCCTCAACTTACAAGAGTTTGCTTAGTGACTGTTCAAAGTTACAACGGGCACTGAAAAAAGTGACTTATGACCATTTTGCACACTTATGACTGTTGCAGCATCCCCAGGGTCATGTGATTTACATTCGGATGCTTGGCAGCTGACTCACATTTATGGCGGTTGCAGTGCCCCAGGGTCACTGACAAGCCAAATCAATGGAGGGGGGGAACCAGATTCATTTAACGATCATGTTACTAGTTTAACAACTGTAGCGATTCATTTAACAAATACAATGGAATGAAGGCTATTGCTGAGCACATTGGGTTGTGCTCCAAATTGTAAGCCCTGAGTCTTCGGAGAAGGGCGGCATATAAATGTAATTAAAAAAAAAAATGTGGTAAGAAAAGTTGTGAAACGGGGCAAACCTCAACACATTTCTCATTTAACAACATAAATTTTGGGCTCAATGTGGTTCCTAAGTTGAGGACTACCTGTAATTCACATCCTGAAGTGACAATAACTTCCGGGGTTTGCATTGTGTGTGGCCCTTATTCCTTCAGGTAATTATTCACCCTTTCAGAAATGAGCACACACCTGGTGTCCTTCCCTGGCTGAGAACCATCCAGCAGATTCTCTTGAGCAGCGCTTTGGATGGCGCCTCCAGCCTGGCCCTTTCAGACTAGCTCATTTCCGTAGGGCATTCTCTGGTTCAACTGAAGAGGTGGAGAAGGGCTGCCGTCTCCTTCTTGCTGAGCTCCAACCTGCTCCTTGCCCTCTACACTGGTTTGGTCCATCAACGTGGCACTCTTGACGTGATGGTCTACCTCCGGGAGCTCTGCAGTCCTTTGATCCAAAGACAGACATCCATTCTCCTGCTAATGCCCTGTCATTCAACTCCTTTATACAGGTAAGGCCAAGGTTCTTGTCTAGCAGGCAACCTGTCTCCTCCTACCCTGGCATGGCCGAGAGTGATAAAAGGCCATGTTCAGGAAGTAGTCTGCCTTGCATTTTTACTTCAAGGTGGGTGAATCTCTGTTGACTTGTAGAGACCTCTGGCAAGCCTCTCATCTCTCTCCCCACCCTTTTGATGCTTTTTTATCACAAACAAAAAGAAGGCAGGAATGGTGGAGGAATATCAGCCCAGTCAGCTCCCCTTTTAACTGTTGTGGGTTTCTTTTGCTCCTAGCCATATTCACTGCCCACTGCAAATGAGATTTCTTCAGTGCCCTCCAGATTTGATGGGAAGAAGCAACTATCTGGATGAAGCTGACTTATTTTACTCTCACCCTCTCCCGTGGCTCAACAAAGAGTTTCCTAACACTACGCAACTACCCTCCCATTTGGTCTTCTTCAATGTACTTGAGCAGGTAGGTAAGCCCAAGCCTCCTGATCAGCAGAGCCTTCTTAGCAGGGCTCCTTGTGGCCTCAGCAGGGAGCCTCACCTCCAAAGGTGGCCTGTGTGTTCTGACACGCCTAAAGAACTGCATTCTGGTAGCAGAGCCCACCACCCATTGGTGGGATTCAAATATTTTTACCACCGGTTCAGTGGGCGTGGCTTGGTGGGTGCACCTTGTGCACATGGACACACTTTGCATGTGCGCGTGCACCAAATGCACACTTTGCACAGGTGCAGAGGCATTCTAACTCACCTCCTGCAAGCCTGCACGATCCCAGTCACTTCAGCAGCTGCCGCGCAACACTCTTCTATGCCGTGCAAAGCAGCTGCGCTTCAAATTCAGAGGATAAAGGAGTATGGGAGCCCGGGTGAGCCCAACAGCATAGCGGCAGAGAGAACCAGTTCGGTCTCCGCCACTCATTGCTGCTACTGGCTTGGAGGAACCGCACCAAACCAGTAGAATACCACCACTGCCACCACCCTATGCCTCCCTTCCCAAGCTGCATTGCATGTCCTGATAGTAGCACATAGTACATGTTAGTCTCCTTTAGGGTAAGGCAGAATGAGTCTTGCTAGCTCAAGATAACAGTGGCACAGTAGTTAGAATGCAGTACTGCCAGCCATCTCTGCTTTGCAGATCGAATCCCACCAGGTTCAAGGTTGACTCAGCCTCCCACCCTTCCGAGGTGGGTAAAATGAGGACTCAGATTGTTGGGGACAAGAGGCTGACTCTGTAAACTACATAGAGAGGGCTTGTAAAGCACTGTGAAGCAGTAGTCTTAAGTCTAAGCACTATGGCTATTGCTAATAGTAAAACTGGCTGTTTTACTTAGTGGTTCATCAACATTCCAGATGCTTCGTATTTTCTTTTCAAAATCAGTTTGCCCTTCATTTTTCATTGGTGTAACTAAGATTTGGGGAGAGGAGGCAAACTACTAGTCTTGTTGCAGTTTTCCAAGCAAGTTGTTTATTGAACAAACATTTTTCAAAGTAGATGCAATCTACGTAATCCTTAACTGTATTTTTTCCTGTATTACAGGAAATATCATCATTTCTGATTTCAAACAGATATGTAAAAGCTGCCACATTCTTTCACACCCATCTGCCTCAAGGACGAGTTGGAAGCCACATTTATGTGTTCAAAAAAATATTTTGAAGATTGATGGAAATTGTTTAAGGGATGGGGGGGGATGGGGCTGATGCAAGAGAAACAAGAAAGCAGCAACCCCTAACCTGAAGTACGTGGCTAAGTAAGTCTGAAGAGTGGCTCTGGAGAGGTGGAAGGCGCCACTTTTTGTTTTTGCAAAGGTGGCCTGCTCAGACTATATGCAGCTATGCAAACCTCTAAGAAAAGACAGTTTGGAACCACTTTATTATTATTTTTTTACAATGTACAGATGTGCAAGAAAATTTAAAAGCAAGATGATCAGAAAGAGGACACGCAACAAATCCCATCATGATCAGAGTAATTAAACAGTTATCAAGATGTGCTTCTGGAGCATGAGATGAAATCTGTACCATATCTTTTAGTAGAACCAAGTACCAACATGTGCAAAAAAAGCTTATTTTACAACTTGTCTAAAGCTACTGCTTACCCTGTTGATTTATTGTAATAGTAGAAAGCAGCCCAATTAATTAATGCTTCTCAAGAAGACTGCAAGGCAGGAAGAAGGATGGAGACGAAGCCAGTGGATCTTTGGGCCCTGGTGAAAGCTCTCGGAGGGGTCAATCATGGAGGGTTTTTGCCAGCCTGCAGGGCTCCCACACCCCTTCAGTACTTAGTGTCAAAAGGGAGCCGCCCCACTTCAATCTCCAGGTTTGCAGTGTGCCTCCCATTGTTGCGGCCCGGCTTTTGCCATCGGCTTTCCCTCTTAGAACGCTGCTGGTGCTTTGGAAGGTGTTTTTCCTGCTGAGGGCTGTGGGAGAACATGAAAGAGGGGGCTTACTGGGGTAGTGTGTAGAAAGGAGGGGGAAGCAAGCGGTGCCCTTGGAAGCCTCAGGTCCAGGTATTCCAATTCCTTGTCAAAGGAGCATGCTGTGGAAGTACCTATTCTTTTAATATTCCCGATACTAGTGTTTCATGGGGGCAGAGAAATTGGCGAACAGACCAGTAGTCCTTGTAACTTGTACCCTTAACATGAGCAGGGGTTGCCTTTTCACTTCTCGGCTGGAGAGAAGCCTTCCTTACAGATGCATCACTATCATCCCCACCCCCAATCTGCAGCCCCCTCCTTCCCTCGTGTTTTGCACTCACCTGGATCCACACGGAGGTATCTGGTTATAATGATGAAAGTAGTACTGGTATATATACTTGTCCAGACTTTCGAAGGCTCTGTCACTGGCTCTCTGGTATTCTTCCATGTCTTCGAGATAGTTTTTGACATCATTGACAAAGTCTGAGAACAGCATCTGGTCATGAATAAAGACACCGTTGCAGAAAAAGTTGCTGATGAAAATTTCCAGTTCTTGCCAATGATGAAAGTTCTTTACTTCTTGCTGCAAATATTTGTGCATTAATTGATTAAACTCATCAGCCCGAATAGGATCCAGGACTTCGTTGAAGAGGCTAATAAATTCTTGGTGGGCACAGTCAAAAATGCCAGAACAGCCTTTTAGGACGGTGTGGTGCTTTGGGCTACCTGTGGGGCCCTTGGGACACTGTCCGGAAGCAGCGTCTGCGGATAATGGCGAGGGGGGCTGGGTGTCCTCTGCCCAAGGTCTCCTGTGGCCAAACTGCCTTTGGCTTCCTGGCGCCCAGTACTGGGCTGGCTTTGCAGGAACTTCACGAGAACTGCCCGTATGATGCATCGTCCTCCCTTTCCTATTAGTCTCATGTCTTCTGTCGCCATACCTTTTCTTCTCTCTTCCATCAAAGATATTTCTTGTTGTGTCCTTAAAATGTCTAAAAGTGGACTTGACAGAATCTGAGAATTTTCTCAGGTTCTCTTTCACAGCTTCTTTGGCCTGCTTGATCTTCTCTTTATGGTGGCGTACAAATTCCTTTGTAGAATTCTTCATTGCATCAAAAGTTTCTTTTACAGAACCAAAAAAAGTTCCTTTTGGCTTGGCTTTACTTTGGCTTCCTCCTTTCCCTGCCAGTTTCTGGGCTTTTTCTGCTCTCTCTTGCTTCTCTACATGATCTTTAACTTCAACGTACAGCTTCTCCCACAAATCTGACCGCTGCTGTTCAAAGCTGAGTTTCTTCTCCAGTTCAGTCAACATTCCTCGCAGGGTTTCTATCTCTTGGCTCTTGTGTGAACCGGACTCTGCCACTAGCGGCACATGCTGAGAGCTCAGCTTTTCCCAAGTTTCTCGAAGTGCTACGGTCGCTTTACGCTCTTTATCGAGCTCCCTTCTCAGCATCTGAGCTTCAGCCAGTAGGGTCTCCTTTTGTTTCACAAAGCTCTGCATTCTGTGTTTTTCCTCCTCCAAATGCGCTTTGAGTCTTTGGTTTTCGGTCACAACCAGTGACTCTGGGAGAGGGCCTTTGCTCTCCAAGTGTCTTACTTGTTCCCTCAGCTTCCTCAGCTCTTCCTGTAGCAGTGCCAAGGCTTTTTCCTCTCTCTGTAAAGATTCTCTCAAATGCTGGTTTTCTGAAGCAAGGTGATGTTTCTGAGATTCAAAGGATTTCTTTTCCATCTGCGTTGCAAGCCAGCACTTTGCAAGGCCCTCCTTCAGTGACTGGGTGGAAAAAGAAAGCACACAAGTTGCACAGAAGGAAAAAGAGACTGCTCCTAGCCAACAAATTTAGCACCAGCAGAATTATGTGAGCAGAACACCTCCCTCCCTCTACAGAGAAAGGGCACTGAGGTGCAAAGAAGTTCAATTCCGCACTTTGTGTTTTGATGTGGAACAAGCCCTTGGCTTCTTCACCTTTGCCTCAGACGTAGCAACTGGTGGCTCTGCAGCTCAAAGCTTGAAGAACAACAAATACAATGTGTTGCCTCAACTTGTTATTGCCTACTTGAAGTGACAAAGCTGCAAAACCTTGTAAAGAGTCTGTAGGGAATGGAAGCATTCTCCTTACCCCACATGGTGTTTTACTTCCTTGTTGGCACTGCAAAAGATCCCCCTTCATATCATTCAGTTTGTCTTCGTGAGTCTTCTCCACTAGTTCCTGTCGTTTTTGGATCTGAACTGTACCTTGAAACATAAAATTTTCTTTTTTATCTGACAAGAAAAATGGGAAGTTAGGCACATCTGAGACACATCTTAGAGACACAGCTTATTACAGAGACAAGTTTTCTTTCTTTAGTTTTATAAAGTAAACCATTACTGGTAGAGCAGATTGAAATGCTAAGCTTTAATAAAAATAAAAGTTGATACTGTTAAAGCAGCGGACAGTATAGCATGAGGGCACAGGTGCCATGGGAGCATCCACCTCACAGCCAGTATCACCTTAACACCTATTTTGAAAAGAGTGACCTGGGCAGGGGAGGGGAGGGGAAGGGGCAAGCCTACACCAGCCTTCTTTGAAACAATGGTTGCACCAAACTGCAGCAGCCTGGAATGCAATGGGGAAATGTCAGTGACTGAAGCCTGCACCAGCAGCCACTTGTAGTTACAGGAGCTCATGCAGCAACGCCCCAACAAACCGAAAAGACCTCCTGGTGTCAAAGGAGCAGCAGCCACAGCCAAAGGCACTCGGGAGAGCAGCACTGACCTCAGACCAGACAACCTGGTTCCAGGAGAAAGGGCAGTTAAAGGTTATCTTGCCCATAGCAAAAACAAAAACAAGCACATCTGGCAAAGATGGCTAAACTCTGTTTACAGCAGCCCACTTCAATCATGTCTCTTACCTTCAAATTTTCCTAAGGACAAAAGCAGATGGATATCAGCATTTTTCTGATGGTAAGTGTTAATGTTTTCTACCTCCAAACCAGAATCTGGGACCACCAGAAACCAACAAACACTACTGATTGATCTAAGAATGGGTAGACTGCTTCATTCTGAAAGATTCTGAGCCACTTCATTACAAAACCAGAATTTTGCCCATAATTTGGTTCCCCTCTAAAGAAAATTCTGGAGGATGCTGAGATATGTTTCTCAGCTGGTTTGTTTATATTATGTGACTAGGCATGGAGTGTCCACATGTGGTCCACGGCTGATTTACAAAAGGATTTTTCTGCAACACAAAAGGCTACGTCTGAGGAGCTCAGGCTCCTGTTGCGTAGAGTCTTCCTCTGGAGAAGGGCCTTTCGCACGAACTCTGGGCTGGGACTGGAAGTGGACTACAGCTAACTATAAAGGGTGTTCCACATCTAATCCTTATTTTGTTTCTGGGGATGGGGTAAGCGGTTAGAAGTGTTAGATTCTGCACGTCTGACGAGTCAACTCATCACCTGATCGGTCACTGCAGAAATAACCTACTTTTGCCAATGGATCTCCACGTTCTCCTCTCTGAAGGGATATCCCATAAGAGGCAGCGCCTGGCTCGAGCCCACGACTCGGATGTGGAAAACTGGAGTTCCTAGAACTCTCCTCTTTAGTCCTTTGCTCGGTTAGGAGAAAAAGCTTCTTTCCCAGCAGTTCTGATCTTGAATGTTATTTATTCCTTTATGACCCATCCTTCCTGGAGAAATTCAAGACAGTGTATGCCCTACACACTCCTATTTTGCCCCAGAGAACCCACCCCATGAGGCTCTGGCCTCAGATTCCCCCAGGTAGCAGCAGCAGCCGCCTTGCCTTTTTCAGCCTAGGCTGGGCTGTGTGAAGACCCTGACAGAGTTTCTTAGCATTTCCAAAGCCCTGACTTCCGGTGGTGCTTCCGTCGACGACGGATCAGAGACTACGATAGTGCGCAGCTTTGATCTGTGTTTACCTTGTTGGAAGGGTCCCTACGGGACCAGAGTCGTCTGACTTACCTCGGAGGGGTGGGGGAAGAGGGGGAGACGGCCAGCTGGGTCGAGGGGAGCCGCATCTCCCCTCCCTAGCTAGGTATTACTCCCCTGAAAGACAGGGAGAAACGGCAGTCTAAAATGGCTGCCCTGAAGACGGAAAGCTGCCGGGACCTAAGTATGCGCTGGAGCGGTGAAGTGGTGATCGACGTGTAACCAGATAAGAGAATTTGATTTTTTCTTAACAACCCTGAGAAGTAGAAAGAAAGAGCCCTCGCGTAGGAGTATCACAGTGGTGAACAGAAAATAAGAGGAAAATACAAGGTAAACAAGATTGTATAAAAAGCTACAACGAAATTAGAGACTAAATTTTGAATAATATAAATTGGCATTAATTAGGCATTGGAAAAAATGCTGCACTTGCCTGGAATTGGTTATTAAGAAAACTAATTGTGGAAATGGTTGGAAATTAATGTTTAATATAACTAAAAGAGAACAGAAAAGAACTTTGAAAAGTGGAAAGTGATACAGAGTGCCATTTAATGGTCAAAGACTTTTTTTCCCTACAAAATCTTATGGAAATTTACTGGTCTCATAACTGTTATGAAATAAAATAAAATAATAAGAACCCCGGAAACTTTAAAAAGGGGGAGAAATTCTACTAAGATAATATACAAATGCAATTCCCTGGGACTGTTCGATGTTGATTGTGACAAAGAGACTGAAGGATTAATAAGAGAAACAAAGATAAAAGGAGATTTTTGGCAAGGATTGCAATAAAAGACTTTGAATATCAATAACTTAACTGATTATAAAAAATGGAAGAAATAAGCAAAGACTTTAAGTTGGAATTGCAAATTGTAAGAGGAATGCTGAAAGAAAGAAGGGCATTATTGGACATATTGGAAAAGAAAATAATGGCGATGGAAGAACAAAAAATTCCAGTGAGGAGGAGTTAAAGGAAGAAGAAAGTGGCTCAGATAGACATGGAGAACAAGAGATACTGCCAAAAGACACTAAAGGAATTAAAACTATGACATTGATGACAGTCAATAAATAAAAGAGAAAACATGCCCAGGACTTAACAAAAGAAGAAATTATACAAGAAGAAACTTCAAAAAAGAGAACAGGAAAGGGGGGGGGGAGAGAAGATGGGCGAAATATTAGAAGGAAAAAAAGGAAGACCAGGGAAATTTAGAAAAGGGAAAGTTGGCTAAAATTAAAAGAAATAATAAAGCCGAAAAATTCAGAGATAAGGGTTAGGGATTCTATAAGGGGGATACCACATGGAATATATATTGGTATTTAATTTAAAACCTGCTGGGAAATATCTTAGGAATGTATAATTACATATATATATATATGAATATGAACTGTATATAAAATGTGTTGTTATGAACCCTTTTCTTTTTGGAGGATTAAAACAAGGGAATGGAAATGAATTAAAAATACGATTATTAATGATTATAAGTAAAGTGAAGATAAAATGAGATATACTAAGAAGTTATTTTAGTGATTTGCTGGAGGGGATATATACAGTTGACTTTATATACAGTTGATTATTTAATGGATAAAAGTGTATAACGAGAATATTTTATTATGATTAAAGTAGGGGAATGGAAAATACCATGTGGATCCTAAATATATTGGCTTTACTATATTTTTACTCTTCTCATGATTGTTAAGCTGAAAATGTAAATAATGATGATGCGTGAATGGAAATATGAAATGCAAATTTATTTAAAGATGAGTGAAATGGATAATATGAGCTAATATTATATAAGCTTAACGGAAATGGAAGTATGACTATGTACAAGTATTATAATCTGGAAACATGTTGCTCATGTGAAAAGATGTGTAAAATTTAAAAAATAAAAAAACTTTTTACAAAAAAAAGCATTTCCAAAGCCCCAGGCTCCCGTTTTGCCCCTTGAAATACTCTGCTGCACTCACCATAGAAATGTCCAAAGCCCATGCTGACCGCAATCACCAAGGCGAGGATAATGCATCGGTTCAGGCCGCTGCTCAGCGGGTGCTTGGGCTGCTTGACTTCCAGGTCGTGAGGCGGCAGGCCTTCCTCAGACTCTGAGCTGGAGAGAAGCCTCTTCTTTGCCCGCCGGCGCCTCAGGGCAGGGCTGGAGCCATGGCTGGTTTCATCACTGCTGGATTCCTCTCCACTTGGCTGCAGTGGAAAAACTGGGCAGCAAATTCAAGCAGTGAACACAAAGACTCTGGGATTCCCAAGCAGTAGCAACAGCAGCAGCAGGCCTGAAAGGGGGCCTGCCCAGACCAGGCCCTTCCACTGCCCTCGCCGGCGCCTTCCTGCCCTTGTATGTCAGAGCATGCCGCAGAGGCATCCCACTATGCTTGCTGGAACCAGCTGTCAAGCAGACACCTGAAACTCTCTGTGCCTGCTCTGCTTGGAGGGCTGTCCTCCATGCACGCTTTCTGGGGCTGAATCCTTGGCAAGTCCCATAATGGCCAGTCACATCCCATTGGAACTATTTTATAAACAAAACCTTGGCCTTCAACAGAAAGGGAAAGATTTTGAACCCTTTGAATGCAGCTCATTTTCAAAAAGCTGCTCCTGTGCCAGATGCAGGGTAAATATAGTTCAGAAATCAACCAGTCTTTGGGTCCCATGACTTCCAGAGCCCACTGGCAGCTGACTGGGGCCAAAGCAACAGGACCAAAGTTTATGCCAAGCCTTAATCTGGTCAGAGAAGCTTCTCCCTCTTGCATGAGTGGTCAGGTGTGGGGAAACCATCCTCTGAAAGCCCCTGAATCTGCGTCCTGGCTCCGTTCTCTCTGCCTGTGGGCAAAAGGCCACCAAGGGCCCCCTTTGATTAGGGGCTGGAAAGGGCGCCTCTGTCTCCTGCCAAGTAAAGGGGGCTTCATCAGCAGGCCAGCACGTTATCTAGATAAGTCTTCACATTATGCAAAGGATTTCATTAAGCATATCACACTTGGAAAATTGCATGCATGGAAACACACAAGCACACGATAAACAGCAAGTCAGAAACCAAAAGCATGAAGCTGACTAAACTTAAGACTTTGGAATGGTACAATTGTCTCAGTCTTGTAACAGGAAGGGGGAATGCGTTTTCTTACACAGAGTTGAGATTTCTGAATTGGGGTTTGTGTTAGTCTTTTAATTTGCCTGAGACCCTCAACTGCTTTTACACTAATCTTTAAGGTAAGGCTGCTCAAAGAGCTCTGGCTTCTCTTCTGGGAGGCCTTCTCTTCCACCCCACACCCCACAAACATCTCCTCCAAGAATTCTTTCCTGCGGGGGAGTGGTGGGGAAATGCATCCTCTCTGCTTCCAAAGCATGAAAGCATGCCCCTGCTCCGGCCATCATGCCAGCCGAGGGGACAGGCCGGGCATCAGCTGCTTACCCCATCCACTCACCCACCGCAGGACCACCGTCCAAAGCTGCTCCAACCAACCGGCTTTCGTATACAAAACAGAAGGAAAAGATTTTTAACCTCCAACCAAGAGGGTGCAGCCAAAGGCCAACCCCAGAGCAGCAGAACTACGGTCTGCTGGAAGGACCCTGCCTCCTTTGAGCCCTCCCTGTACAGACTCCAGACACTGCCACAGGGCCACAGCTCATGTGCCTTGACTTAGGCCTGGCTGAGAAAGAAGCAGCAGCTGCTTGTTTGTAGGACCCCAGAGGTGCCAGACTGCAACTCTCATCACCATTTTCAATTAACCTAAATGACTGGCAGTCTGCATCTCCTCCCAGAAGAGGTTGAAGATAAGGAAAAGTTATTCTAATGCCAGAGGTGACTTGATTTAAAACACTCACTTTCCAGATAGACTGTGATTAAAAGAGGCCAGAAAGCACACCTAAACTCTACATAACAGCTCTAAATAAGAGCTTAGACATACTCTTGTATGCTCCATCTTGTTTCCTAATCGAGGTTAAAAAAATCCCCAATAACCTCTATTCCAAATGAAATGGTGAGTGGAGGAGTCCCAAGTCCCATAACAAAGACTTCCCTCTGCCTCTGGTTGTCCTGTGCACAGAGCAACGTTCTTTGCCAGAGGTGGCAAGGTGCATGGGACCGATTCTTCAGAAGGCCTCTCCAGACCAGATTAAGACCACTAAGCAACCCTGAAGGATACCTAGCCCTACTTAATCGGAGAGGAGAGTTTCTAATTTGTGGTATATCTTTCACAGTGTTCAAGTGATTACACAGAGAGCCAGATGAAGCTTACACTCAACAATTTAATGATACAGAGAGAGAGAGAGAGAGAGAGGGAGGGAGGGAGGGAGGGAGGGAGGGAGGGAGAAGGGTTTTTTCCCCCAAAAACAAGTCCTAACAATGGGGAGCCAAAAACATGAGCCATCCCAAATGCTCAATAGACTTAGGGCAAAAACTAGTTTCCTATTCTTAGTCAAAACAACTCAAGGACATAAAGTTGGGGGAAATGTTTGAAGACTGTTGCCCTCAGAATGTTCTATGTTTTCACAGAGTGCTGCCTTGCTTTGAAGAGATTGAAGAACTCTACATACCTGTTTCTGGCTGGCAAAAGGTATACTGGCTGCTAGAAGAGGAACCCATGTTGAAATTTTCTGAGGCCTGACCTTCCTCCTCTCCTGAGGCAGCTTCTTCCTGGCTTCCAACTTCTTCCACCTTTGGCACCTCCAGAGTCACAATGTCTGAATCATCACTTACTGCTCCCACACAGGAAGTCTCATCCAGCAATTTTTCTTTTTCATCCTTGGATATAATGTTAAATGAGCAGCTTTTTATTATCAACGTGAAAAAATAAATTTATAACTCTTTGCAGGTGCCTTATCAAGCTGTTAACTCAGAATTTACACACAGATGGCTTGGCTTCTATAGCCTGCTCACTGATGTACAACAATCTTATCAATTGGGAGAGAAAGCTCTGAGCACGGGGCTTCTGGGACCCGACAAGCTCATACCAGGATTGGGTAAGACCTGTTCTGAGGAAGGGCAGCACAGCTTTCCTGCACAGTGTTTCCATAGGCAGTAACTTCCCGACTTGCCCTTATCTCCTATGGCCCTAGGACTGCAGCTTTCTCCTAGGTGGAAGCCCCCAGAAATGTTGACCAGCATCTTGCAAGGAAAACCCAGCAGAGAATAAGGTGGAAGGCTGATACCCAACCCCTCCCTCCTTAATTTAGGGCCCACTCATAGGGACTCTTGTAACAAGGTCAGAGCCTGCTAGCATCAGAACAGGCAACAGAGCAGGGAGGGAAAGATCAGCTGGGCCTCCTCTGTTGGCACAAGCTCTGCCAAAAAGGACACTTGCAATGTTTCACCTTTCGGCTGACAACTACAGATGTAAGAGGCATTTGTCCCTACAGGTGATCTTCTGAGCCTTTTGTTGAATCATGACTTACCCCAGGAACCAGCTTGCTGGGCTCCATGGAGGGCTGGCTTGTAGTGCTCACTGGTGCCCCATCACCCTGGCCAAAGTCAACTACAGAAGGAAGGATGAAGACACACAAAGTTGCCCAGAGCTCCAGAAATGACCCCTCTTTATGGACGTCTCTGCTCTTGCACACACTCATACTACTCAGGCCAATCTAAGTGGGCTTATCGGGCTTCCCCCTCGCGAACCTGGACTGGACAGCATCAATTATATGGCATGAATGTCTACTGTACCCATTTACATAGGAATCTGGCTACAACAACTTGGGAATGATTCTACTACAAATGAGACTTTATCTCCAAGGTTGATATAGTTCCAGTCACAAACCAGTGACTGGAACTCTGGAAAACTGCCGTGCTTTGGTGCTCCTAATGCGCCCCATTGCCATCCTACTACCAACTATGAGTCTGTTTATGCTGCACACAGGGAAGATCATTACAGAGCTTATCCCCAAATGCCTAAGCCAAAACAAAGCTTCCCATTTCATCCCTGGCCATCCGAATCTCAGATCTCTTCCCCTTCCATGCAGCTGTTGGCTCAGCAATCCTCACCTGCAATTCCCAGAAGCTCTTTGGCCCAAATGAGAATGCTGCCAAGGCTCTGTGTCCAGACTCACCTTGCAGAGTGGCAGCCTGCCGCTGCTGGTCTTCCTCTTGCATTGGAGACAGAAATTCCTCTGAGGCCAGTTCCTCATGGCCACTTATGCTGTCAGAATCTGGTGCTACTGCTTCAACGTCGGAGCCCTAAAAACACAAACACGCTCACTGGAGAGTGAGTTGGAAGCTCCACAAAGAGTCCCCTGATAATATCAGCATGTCATTGGAATCTAAGAACAGGGATGGGCAACTAGCAGTCCACAAGCATTTGCTTCCCAAATATCTTTTATTTCTCCTTTATTTGCTCCCCAAATAAATGTGGGAAGGTGGGAGGCCTCTCAGAAACAATGCAAAAGACAGAAATATTTTCAAGCCTCCCAAACTCTGCCCGACGTAGCAGCAGAGCCTCCTAGGGCCCGGAAGTGGACTGCAGAAAAGGATAGAGTGCGGCGCAAATGCTGTTGTAGCTCTCACTGGGCTTCTTCAGCCACTGCCTGTTTTCACCTGTTATTCTGTCTTTCTGAGTAAATGTCTGACTTATACCAGGGGCTGGTGTGTGTGTTACCCTCACACTTTGAAAAAGGAGGAGACAGACTGCTCTAAGCCAAGATAGTCATGCCACCTTCAAGCACCTCGAGACCCTGGGCTACAGGGGACCTTTTCACCATCAGGAATCTGGGGAAATGAACTCCAGATGGCTTTCCTGCTCCATCTGAAAACCAGAGAACACATCCGGTGCCAGAACTCAAAGGACCTGTTCTTTCTCTCTTTTATCTTATACTAGGGAGTGCAATTAGCTTCCCACCACCCCACTGCTTAAAGTCTGGCTTGCTTTGGTTCCTGAAATCAAGTCACAACCTTGTTTTTTGTGGCAGACATCCAGGGCTTCTCCCCTTCAGAAGCTTTGATGCAAGCAGCTCCTGGGTCCCAAAGAAGGGCTTCTCCAGTGAGCTGCTTCTGTCAAAAACCCCAAAGATATCAGGGATTTTAAGTTGACTTTAACGGGAAAACTGAAGAAGGCGGCCAAGAGTGGGCAAGAGTGGCCTCTTGCATGATGGGGTTGCTTCCAGATCAGCTGTGCTCGAGGTCTGGGGGCTGAAAGGCAAAGGCCCCCCAATGTGACTGGCAAGTTCTTAACAGATCTCGGGGGAGGAGAAGGTGGAAACAAACCCACTGAATGCTTTAGCGTTGCTAGGAAAGGCCAAGCCAGCAACGCCCAATCAAGGGAGGAAGAACAGGCGGTCCTGCATCGCCCCCTTTTGCAGCAGCCCTTCCAGGGCTCCGCCAACATTTCCTGCCCTGCCTGGCCAAAGAGGTGCCTCGGCCGTTCCTACGGGGCGCTCCTGCACCTGGGGCCAAGCACGGAAGGCAGCCCGGCCCCGAAGTCTGCCCGTGGTCTACCTCGTGGTTGATGACCGTCCAGCCACACGACGAGTCGCTGTCGCTGGAAATTTCGGACATTTTGAAGCAGCTGGAAGGAAAAGAGACTCTTCAGCGGGCGGCCTTCTCCCCCTCTGCCAGGAACAGGACCTGGGCGGCCTTCCGACGCCGACGCCTCCTCTAAGGCCGCCTGTCCGGAGCCGCCGCCCCCGCCCCCGCCGCTGCGGGAGGGGACGCGGGCCGGGCAGCGCCGGGGGACAGTGGTAGGACCGGGTTCTCCTCCCTTCGCCTCCCCCGCGCAAAGCCGGCGCGGCTCCTGCCCTGGGGCGGCGCTCTGGGGCTCAGCGGGCCCTGCACGCCACCCCCCTAAAGGGCCGCGGGGAGCAACGGCCCTCCGCCCCGCCTTTCCTCCTGTGCGAAGAAGGCGCAACCGGCGCTCGCCGGGGAAGATCGGCCAGGAGGCCGCGGGCGGCCTACCTGCTGGAGCGGCGCAGCGACCGGCGGCCTCCCCTGCTTCGCCAGAACAACCAGAAAGGCGACGCCGCTACGCCTGCGCCTCCCGCGGGGCGTCCGCCGGGAAGTGTAGTCCGCCTCCGCCCGGCGCTGCGGCAGGCTGGCCGCTGCGGGACTACACGCCCCAGGGGGGAGCACGGCCGGGGCCGGAGTCGCGCATCAACAAAGGGCGGGGCCGGGCCGTTGCCCGGGCAACGCGGAGGGCGGCTCGCCGCAAACGCCGCCGCCGCCGCCTCCTCCTGCGTTGCTGCTACCAGGACGGCCGGGTCAGATGGCCGCCGGGGGAGCCTGGCCGCGGAGCGTCCGCGGCGCCAACCCGGGCAACCCTGTCTTCTCGTGCCTGGCGGACGCGCGGGCGCTGGTGACGGGCACGCGCCTGAGCGCGGCGGTACCGCTGCTTTACAAGACCACCGCCAGCGATTACGGCGCTCTGCGGCCTACCTCAGCTACGGCGCCCTGCCGGTTCTGCCCACTGGAGAACACCTTCACCGCCTGCCTGGCCGTTGCCGGGCCGCCGCAGCACAACGGGATCAACACGGGCGCCGACCGCTCGCCGGTGTAGTGCCCCGCCCGCCCGCCCTCCCGCCCCCGCAGGGAGAAGAGCGCTGGAGAGGCGAAGGCGGCAGGAAGAAAAGCGGCTTTATTGGGCTTGCTTGCCGGGAATGAGGAGGCTCCAGAGGGAGCGGAGGACGCCCAGTCCAAAAACATCTTCTAAACTTGCCAGAAGAATTTTTCTACTCGTTGCCTTGAATTATGCGCCGAATCTTCTCCACATCCTGTCCTATATTTTTATCTGTAGGTTCGATCTTGAGAGCAGCCAGATAATCTTGAAGGCCTAGAATAATTTTAGCACCCATAATTTAACTTGAAAGCCACACCACCTGTGTCAGAGCATTAACAGCCTTCCTGAAAATAGCTTTACACCCAGGTAAGCCTAGGGTAAGGGTCAACTCCTCACACACCCAGCACTGGGGCTTCTCAGCCTCTTAATATGAGAAGAATATGTGAAGTTTAGTAGAATACAATTAATTTAATCTAAATACCAACCCCATCTCCACAATTAGCATTTTATAAATAATTACAAAATTATAAGCTAGATTCCCAAATCACATTTCACAAATAACAATGAAGTATGTAAATGGGCCAAGCTATATTGGTGGTGATGTTTTTTTTTTAAATAACTCAGATTAATATCTTTTTTGGCATATGCCATATGGAACTTATGTACATTTTTCTCTGGGAGAGACACTAAACTAGAACAATACAACTGACAGGAAGAGCCTGAGAAGAGACAGGAGAAGAAAAGAATGGCCACCTTATAAAAGTGATGCAAGAAAGCAGCTGGTTCTTAATGAAGCTTAGCAGGCAACAGATTCACACAAGACTAAGCTTGGAAAAGGAAAGGATTTGGAGTTTGGCAGAGGAACAGATGTTCCGCGTCTAGAAAATAAGATTCTCTCCTCCCAATTTCCCATAAACTGAAATATTTTACATAACTAATAATTTTAGTATAGTAGCTCACTTCTACTGGTTTCAAGAAGCACTGCGATTAAACCTACATAATCCTTTTTGTAAGGAGAAAATGACAGCAATATAATGAAACAAAAATAAAAGAGGCATTTTTCCTTCCAAAGACTCCCCTTCCTTACCTTCTTTATACAATTCCAGTTCACAGAATGCTGTCCCACGCCTCAGGTGAGCTTTTAATCTTGCCTTGGCATTGTTGGAAACCGGAGGGGTGAGCAACTCCAAGGCCTGGCAAAATAAAATGTACAGATGGAGTGTGGACTAACCCGTCTTTGTTTCTAAGTGCATCACTAAGGTCCTTTCTATCAGTTCAAGAGCACAAATATATCCTCTTTAAAGGTAACCTGTAGTGGAAGCTTCATAAGTGGATCCCTTGATACAAAAGGTGCCCTCTAAATTTGAGTGGAATTTATCTTGGATAGGAACTATGCCTTTCCTGCCAGCTCTGATGTGGTGGGCTGATGTAACCAGGAAAAGATAGCATGGTCCCATGCTACAAAGGGCATGGCAATTCATTTGTTGGTTTTAATTCTGTAATTGGGATTTATTTATTTAATAGTTTTTTAAATTTTATATTCTTTGTTTTTTATTGTTGTGAGCCGCCCTGAGTCCTTCGGCAGATAGGGCGGCATAAAAATCCCATAAATAAATAAATTAAATAAATAAATTTAAATAAATAAATAAATAAATACCTGAGAGGCATCCTCAATTACTTTATGTAGATTTCTCAGCCTCAGGTGGCAAGCAGCTCGATTCAAATATAAGGTTGGTATCTGGCTATTAATACGAATTGCCAAGTTGTAAGCATTGATGGCAGCCAGATAGTTACCGGTTTCAAACATTTTGCTAAAAAAAAAAATAACCCATGTGAACAAAGGAATAGCTACTGCATTTCCAACAAGGCTTAAAACTTTGACATCCTTACTAAAGAACCATAAACTGATTGTGTCAACCGCCCACTTATTTAGTAAGAGCTGAACATATTTACAGGGCTTTGTGACTCAGCAAATGTATTTTTCTACTTATTGACAGCACACACACATACACATAAATACACTGCTGACTCCATAAGGTTTACAAGACACTAAAATAGAAGTCTTACAACCAAACAACAACCTAACTATCTTATCTTGGTATGCATATACGTCACACCCCATTTCATTATAATTAATGAAAAGGCCAGTTACACTATGACTGCCTTGAAAATGCTGTGGCATAGGGGAGCACTCAGGAGCTGCCATTCTGGTTGCTTAAGAAAGAAGAATGCAGGAGAGAGAAAGCTGTATACTAATGAATATTGAAGCCCAACAAACTGGCCCCAACCCCCAGGCTGTGGACTTGGCACTGGTCCAAGTCATGCCAGAAACCGGTCCGTGCAAATGAAGCCCCATCTGCAGGATGCAGGCAACACACAAAACCCCGCCCCCTCTGGTCCGCGGAGAAACCTCTCCACGGAACCAGTCCCTGGTGCCCAAACGGTTTGGGGCTGCTGCTCTAAACCATAGTGGGTTTTGGAGACCACCTTTGGGAAGTCCATTCCAAACTCACTTTCCCTTGTCTTTCAACCACTCTGGGTTCTTTTCCTCTTCTTTTAAATCCTTGATCTCAGCAATATCTGCATTTATTATCCTGCGAGCCTCTGCTTGTTTACATAGCCACTGCAAACAAAACACACACACACAACATCAGCTAGCTGCTCCTAGGTAAACTATCAGAGAAGCATGGCTTCGAAACAAGTTCTTCCTCCCTAGGATTCTACTCAGAGAGGCTCAACAGATTCCATCCAACTAGTAAAACTTGTTGCTGTTGACATCCTGCTCTTGCAGAGGCTGCCTCTTCTCCTAGGATTTCTGTTAACAGAAGAAGAATCCCTGAAGACAAATGACAACATTTCTCTATATGTTGTATTTTCCCTACTTTATGTCAAAGTTTGCAGCTACAATGTTTATTTTTGTGATCTACAGTTAGCACAGTAAAGCACTGCACACATAGACATCATAAAATCTCTCTAACTGGTCTCCCTTAAACATTTTTTCTTCAGGTATAGCTTTTTTTTTCTAGCATTTTGTCTCCAAGACTGTATTGCTATTGAGGCGATGCCAGTCCTTCTACATAGGCCTAGTCAGGAAATATATTCTACATGTTTGTCTGAACAAATACTTATGCTTCTGTAACTGTTCCTACAGGGTGTCTCCAAGGCTCTGTGGTTCTCTACAGGTAATGCGGTGGTGTTGAAGATGCATTCCTGATACTACTTTTCTTTGCCAGAGCATTTAATGACCATCCCCTTTCCCTGGGGCTATGACTTCAAGCCATGCCTCATGAAATAGTGTGGAGCATTTATTCTAGATCTGCAGGGTAAAGGAAGGAGAATATCAACTGGGAATATCTTACTCTTCACAAGCCATTACAATTCCTCATTGTTTTATGAGGCATGGCCCAAGACAAGTTGGTGGTGCCTTTCCACGCAAGGACATTGAATATTTTTTCAACCTTGGTGTTGGAAAGTAGTGGAGAAAGCAAGCACCATCTCTTTTCCAATAACATGCTACAACTCCTCTGCCTGCCAGCCCCCATGGCACAAAGCAGCCAAGCCCCCTACCTCTTCCTCCTCTGGAATTTGTGATTCTCTAAGGGCTGTTGGAAAGACACGAGGTGTAAAATGTATCATAATGCTACCAGGAGGACGTGGAGAAGGAATTGAATCTTCCTTTATCTTTTCTGAAAACATATTTCCATAATTTCCACCTGTAATAATCAAACACAAAAGCTGTTGAATGCTATATTCCTGTTCATAGTTAATAGTAGCAATAAGGGAGAAAAAGGGAGTCCAGCCACAGATGTTTCTTGTTTCTGATATTTATAAAGTAAATGTCTGCAGATAATAAATGCAGGAAGATTGAAACAAAACCAAATACTGAATATATCCCTACGACGCATTCCTGGAATGTGCTACTATGAGTTATGTCCTGCGTAGATGGTGCTGTGGGGAGAGACACAAAAAAGAATACAGGGCTGTACACTTGTATCATGCCAGCCTTTTGAGGCATATTCCAGAAATCAGAATGGAATTTTATTTCATTGATCTAGGCCACAGAAACAGAATCTTGAAAGCTCCCCACTCGAGTTCTCCCCACTCTCCCTTTTAACACTATAGTGAGTTAGGGAGGAGATAGACTGAGATGCTTTGCCACATTTTTGCTACTGCTGGGGCTTAAAGCATGCTTTTGAATATGCAACCATCACAGACTTGGCCTGGTTTCCCCAAGGTGAAATTACTGCAGAACATGAAGCAGACTTGAGAGGCTGAATGCCTGTAAGTGCCTTTGTCTCTAACAGTCACCCTTTCCTCAGGCTGGCAAAAGAAAGCACTATGGTAATTGATCGCTACAACATTATTTGAAAAATGCTTTGGGGTAGTTATTGAAAGGATTTTTGAAAGGATTGTATTTTTAGTTCACATATGTTATGAATCTACACACTGAAATTCAACATGGAAAGCTTTTGATTTTTTTAAAAATATTTTAAACAGCCACACCAGAGCAAAAAGACTGCAGTGTCCCATGAAAGGAAGTGCCATGTCCATATGGTAACATGAAAATGTTAATACCTTTAGTTAATGCTCCTGATGTTGACACTCCCTTTCCAGCAAAAGATCCCAAGTTCTGGCATTCTTTTATTTCTCCGAGAACTTCTGTATTTCTGTCTGGCAACTGGAATTTAGTACATACTTTCTTTTGCATCTCATTCTGCCTTTTCCATGCTTCAATCTCCTCAGTGCTTTTTTTTCGTTCTTGTTCTTTTAGCTCTTCTATCCTTTTTCTTTCTGCTTCTTCTAGCTGTTTGAATTATAGGACATTCATTCTGAAATTATTTTTCTGTTAAGGGGCAAGTTTCCTCATTAACGACTTATCAGGCAGGTAATTAGGATTCCCACTTTCAGAGGCACATTTTTCAGAAGGCCACAGAGAAGTTAAATATAAGACAGAATCTAGTAGTAAAGGAGCAGCCTGCTCCATAAAACTCAAAGGCACCCGCACCTCTTCTCTACAGTATCATCTGAGCATAATGAGGATTTGCAGAAATGCAATCTGATTTCTCACAGCAAATGATAGTTACTGAACTGCTAGTTTTAATTCTGCATCCACCTACTGATAGTATAGTACCTCGTTTCCAGAAGCATTTCAGTATTAGCCTTTTATTTATTAATTTTAATAAGCTTATAAGTTGCTCCAATCACAAAGGACTGAGCTGCATGTACAGTATACACAGACACTGCTAGCACTTAAGAGTGAAGTAGGTGGAGAGTAGATGTTCACCAGAATTGATAACCCATCCAATGGGTGCTAGGAAAAGCAAGAGTTGCACTCCAATGAAAAGGAGGTGAGTGAGAAGGAAGAAAAAAATGGAGGATGCAAGTTGAGTGAAGAGCCTGAGGACTATGAACAGCTGTGGGAAAACAAGTGTAATGGGACAAAGGAAATTAGAATTCAACTGTTGCAGAAAGAATAGAGGCCCAGTTGGCGCAAACTCGAGAAGAGTTATAATAAGGACCAAAAGGCGTGCCAGGGAATGAAGCTGCCATGGCTTGAGATAGAAGAATAAAGAATCGGCTATGGGGGTTCAGATGTGAAAATACAAGGCAAACAAGATGTAGAGCTTGGACACAACAGCATGGTAAAGCATTATCGCGGTCTGTAATTAAAATTTATTTGAGGAATGGTTCCAAAGTAGAAAGGCCAGACATGGGTTTGTAATTGGGGGCGGGGGAGGACAGAAAAGGAAGGAGGAAAGAGAAAGACCGCCAAGAAGAGGCTGGTGATGGGTCAGAATCCTAAGGCTAGAAGGCAAACCAAGCAGCCTTTGACAGCAACCACCGGCGGTGCTTCACTTCCTGGGAAGAGGGCTGTTTACCTTGATGGCAGCATCCAGAGCAAGTCTGCCGCGTTCCCGTTTCTCTGCAGACTTTGCCGCTGCTTTCGCTCGAGCCTCCTCCTGAGCTTGGCGGACGGCCTCCTCGCGAATTTCCCGCATCTTTGCTTCGTTCCCTGAAAAAGCCGTTCCGACTGGGAAAGGTTCGGGGCAGGAGACAGAAACCGGCCGCACGGGGGGATTTGGGTAGGAACACCCCCCCGCCGCCGAGCCGAGCCCCCCCCCCGCCGCCCCTCACCGTCCTCCACCCGCAGCGACGCCCACGGGGCCGCCTCCTTCTTGAGCAGGGTGAAGACGACGCAGCCATCCTGGATCTCGGCGCGGCTGCGCTCGGCGTCGATGGGGGCGAAGAGCGCGGCTTCGAAGAGCAGCGGCGGCGCGTTCACCTGCGGGAGGCGGGCAGCAGCGGGTTACTTGGCGTCCGCCGGGCCTTCCGGGCAGCGCCCTCCGGGCCGCCCCTCGCGCCCACCTTGAGGTACTGCTCCGTGCAGAAGAGGCCGTGGGGGCGGAGGCGGCCGGCCCGCAGTGGCACGGTCAGGCGCACGACCTCGGACGTCTGCTCCCAGCTGAAGTCGCGCACCCAGACGGGCATAGCGGCCGTTGCCGGGACGCTGGACGCCAGAAGCGCCGCCCCTCCCGCAGACTTCCGCCGGAAGCCGCTCTAGTCGCGTGCGCCGCTCGCCGCAGTAAGTCGGCACTGCCCGAGCTGGTGTTAGTTCGATGCCGCTGAAGGGAAACGGATGGTGTCGCGCCACCTATTTCCCAGAACAGGACATAAATTCCACAAACGACAAAATAAATAAAAAAACCTGTTTAATGATTGCCATCCATCCACAACGGAACAGAAACGTCATTCCTATACTTCCTAGAGTAGCTCACACAGGCACCATAATATGAAATCCTTTGTATTACATAGTAATTTCATTTCTTACTAAGGGAACAATAACGGACAAAGTTTGGGAGCTTGATTCCAATTTGAATTACATCAACTTTGCCGCGGATTGGGAAACCATTTGGAATAGAAATTATAAAATGACAAAATCGACAACATATAAGGAGAATACATATAAAATGTTTTATAGGTGGCATCTTTCTCCCTCGAGATTAGTGAAAATATATTAAAAAATGAGTCCCATGTGCTGGAAGTGTAAGGAGAAAGAGGGAACATACTATCATATGTGGCGGACCTGCCCAGAGGCTCAGAAATATTGGTGTAAAATTCAAATTTGGCTACAAGAAATTATCGATGAAAAAGTAGATTTAGAACCAGAGCTCTTTTTGCTGGGAATTCTCAGGAAAAGATATGTAAAGAGTATAAAATATTTATTAATACATATTTTAACGGCCGCAAGAATTACATTTGCGCAATGTTGGAAACAGCCCGACATCCCAAAAGATCAAATGATTATACAAAAGATAATGAACTGTGCGGAAGTGGATAAATTATCGCTAAGTCTTAAAGATAAAGAAGACTCAATATTCTATATGGTGTGGGAACGTTGGTACAAATGGCTAGAGAGGAGATAGAAGAAGGAATAGGAATTATCAATAGAGGCATAAATGGAGTATAATACATTTAAGTAGGAGTTAATACTCGATAGAATATATAAAAGATTGCTAAGTAAATATCGCCACAGGTTGTTCTGAACACAATATTTTTAATGTTTTAATGGTTTATGTTGGTGTGTCCGACAGTTTGTGTTTGGTGTGGGTTTATTTGTGTGTTTTTAAGGTAATAAAAGTTAATAAAGTTTTTCTAAAAAAAAAAAGAAATAGGCACTATAAAAATAGCAGTAGAATTCAAAAACACTAGCTGGGTTACCCTCACTAGATAAATTCCAGCTCACATACAAATCATTTCCCAGGGATACCCGTCGAAGAACAACTGCTTTGTTTTCCTTCTGGGATGGACAGTCTACCTTTTCAACTGGAGAAAGCGCAGAAACAGAGTGAGAGAGTGACAGGTACTAATAATATATTGCAATATTATGATTCGTCCACTGCATTCTATCAGCAGAGTGAAGAGTTTTGCAAAAGCAGCCCTTTTGTAGGCCTAAACCACACCATCAAGAAGAAAGCTTCTCCTCAAGTTCTTCTGATGAAAACTGAATGCACTTGGGCAGATAATAAAATGTGTGGAAAGATGGGAGTTTCACAAACCATGGGGGGAGCGGATTTGCTCAGGGGTTGGTGTTCAGGGCCGGTAGTCCCGCCATTTCCCTGATGCACATCAGCTACACGTCCTTGTCTGCCATGCAAGTATCGCAGCCCCAGACTGCCGAAGCCTCTGCGGTCAGCAGACCATACGCCGACTCTGTCATGCCTGCGCAGATCCGGTGGAACCATTTCTGACAGGAGGCTTCACAGAGGATGGCGTCCTGGTCATCATTCACCTCGTGGGTACAAATCCCACATGGATAAACTGGCTCAGAGGGCACATGGCCGTGCTGAGGGGGATGCAGTGGGGTTTTGCTGCTGCTGCGGCCCCCCCCCCCAGCCTTCTCGGAGCTGCTTCCCTCGGGACCTCCACAGGGCAGGCAGGGTTTAAAGGGGGTCCCATTCGCATGGGCACTCTTCAGGTTCTCCATGCGCTTTGGCAGGACCCCCTCGGGGGTGCCCGCTGGGACGTGCCTGTGCCCACTGGCCTTTACATCCCTGCTTCCTGAGCTCAGCGGGTCCTCTGACCTGAGCAAGGTGTGATGGTGCTGCTGGGACAGGGGTTGGTGCTTGTTAACCCCCAGCTTCAGGAAAGCTTTCACCTGCTTGTAGTAGGTGGTTGGCCCCGGATCGTAAGAGTGGTTGGGCTCCGTCAGGGAGCTGCCAAAGGCCGGGTTGGAGCCGGCCCCCAAATGCCCAGTGGACGGAGGCGTGGCGCCAGCATTCTGCGCTGGCATGTGGCCAAAGTTTTCTCCCGGGTTGGGACGGAAAGGCTGGCCGGGCCCGGGCAGGGCTTGGCTGGCGCTGTAGAGCTGGTGGCCAAAGGCCGCCGCGTTCTCGGGTGGCCCGAAGGTTACGGCCGGAGCCCTGCTGAAGGCCGCCACCGCCGCGCTCTGGCCAAAGGGGGGCGGCTGGTGGCGGAGCGGGAAGACTGGAGCCCCCGTACGGAGAAGCCACTCGGGGCAGCAGATGAGGCGGCATCCTGAAGGCGTTGTAGCCCTCGAAGGCGGGGTACGTGGGGCCGGTGAAGTAGGGCCCCCCCGCGTGCTTATTTATTTATTTATTTATTTATTTATTTGACTTGTATGCCGCCCTATTCCCTAAGGACTCAGGGCGGCGAACATTAAAACAGAGAAAAATTTACAGTAAAACAGGATTAAACAAGTAAACAAGCCAAATAAAGTTAAAATAAAACCCAACCCGCCCGGTCATTCGAGGCCGCCCGTTGGAACAACCAAGTCTTCAGGTCCCGGCGGAAGGAGGAGGTCAGGGGCCAAACGGAGATCCACGGGAGCTGATTCCAAAGGGCAGGTGCTCCCACAGAGAAGGCCCTAGCCCTGGGGACCGCCAGCCTACAATGTCTGACTGACGGCACCCCAAGGAGGCCCCTCCTATGAGAGCAACAGGGCGATCGGAGAGTGATGCTGGCAGGAGGCGTTCCCGCAAGTACCCTGGACCCAAGCCATTAAGGGCTTTATAAGTTGTAACTAATACCTTGAAGGCGACCGGAGGCAACCGGCAACCAATGCAAGCCGCCAGGAGGGTGTAACATGGGAGTATCGGGATACCCCATCACAGCCCGCGGCTGCATTCTGCACCAGCTGAAGCCTCCGGACCGTCCGCAAGGGAAGCCCCATGTAGAGAGCGTTGCAGTAGTCAACCCTAGAGGTGACAAGCGCATGAGTAACCGCTCAAGGGCATCTCGGTCCAAATAAGGGCGAAGCTGGCGAACCAGCCGAACCTGGGCAAAAGCCCCCCTGGCCACAGCTCCCACATGCTCCTCCAAACCGAGCTGTGAGTCCAGGAGGACACCCAGGTTTTCGCCCTATCCACGGGGCAACACCTCTCCCCATGACCAAAGATGGTACATCCAATAAAGACCGAGATGCCGGTAAGAACAGCCACTCCGTCTTGGTGGGGTTGAGCTGAAGCCTGTTACTACCCATCCAGACCCATCACCTCCAGGCACCGGGACATCACGGAGAGAGCGCCACTGATCTGGCCTGGGGTGGAGATATAAAGCTGGGTATCATCAGCATACTGATGATACCTCACCCCAAAACCTCGGATGATCTCACCCAGCGGTTTCATGTAGATATTGAACAGGAGAGGCGAAAGGACAGACCCCTGCGGCACCCCACAAGTGAGGGGTCTCGGGGCCGACCTCTGCCCCCTGCCAACACCGACTGCGGCCCGAGAGGAAGGAGGAGAACCAACGCAAAACGGTTCCCCCCACCCCCAATCCTCTAAGCCGCTGCAGAAGGATACCATGGTCGATGGTATCGAAAGCCGCTGAGAGATCTAAAAGGACTAGGACAGAGGAAAAGCCCCTGTCCCGAGCCCTCCAGAGATCATCCATCAGTGCGACCAATGCTGTCTCCGTGCTGTGTCCGGCCCTGAAGCCCGACTGATACGGATCTAAATACTCAGTTTCCTCCAGGAACAAGGGAAGCTGCTGAACCACCACGCTCTCAACAACCTTCGCTAAAAAGTGAAGGTTGGAGACAGGACGATAGTTGTTCAAAATAGCTGGGTCCAAGGCAGGCTTCTTGAGGAGGGGCCTCACCACCGCCTCTTTCAAGGCGGCAGGAAAGACTCCCTCACTCAAAGAAGCATTAACAACTACCTGGAGCCAGCCGCACGTAACCTCCCTGGAGGCATATACCAACCAGGAAGGGCACGGGTCCAATAAACACGTGGTGGAAGACAGCCTCCGCATGATCCTGTCTTATAGGCTGCGGCGTAGCGGTCGTCGAAGGGGTTGGCGGCGATCAGGTGTTCGGCGCTCGGGTTGGGCGGCGAGGCGTACTCGGAGGGAGGTGCGGGGAAGGGGGCGCCCTGCGGGGGTCGAGAGCAGACCCCTGAGCCCCGCGGGAGGGCGGCCCCTTCCCCCCTCCCCGCCCCGGCCACGACACCCACCTCGGGGCCTCTTGAGCAGCGCGCCGGGCTCTTGTTCCGCGGACATCGCTGGCGCAGCATGGTGGGCCGCCCCGCCGGGCAGGCGCAGCACCCTGGCAGCCCCGACCCGGCGACCGCGATACGCAGCCCGGCCCCTCCGCCAGCGGTGTGGACCCTGCCCGCGCTGCCCCCTCTCGTGGGTTGGAGGTTGGGGCGTCCCGGGAGGACGCTGCTCCTCCCGAGCTCCCCACCCAAGGAAGCGCTCCGTTGCCCGACCCCCGAGAACTCCTACCGCCCCCGCTGCCAGAAGGGGGGCGATGCAGTTCCTGGCAAAGGGCGGAATTGGTGGTCGGTGGCGTCCTGCCCTAGTTGTTTACCCCAGCCGCCCGGGGCCCCGCCTCGAAGGGTTTGGAAAAGGACAACGGCTTTCCAAAGGAAACAGGCCGCCGGTTACTACAGGAAACTTTTATTTCAACTGTGCAATCCATCTGTGTAAGACAGGAGTTTCATAAACATTTTGGCATTTAAATTTCTACTCATTTTTGGCATGAAGTTTGTGCTAGCAACAGGACAAGCCTGGGAAGGATGAAGGGAAAGAGGAAGGACACAGGTAAAACATTCACTATGCTATCAAAAGGGTTTTTTTTAAAAAAAGCACATTAAGCAAAATGTTTTTAAAAAAAGACATCTTAAAAGGTACATTCATTATCAGACCATCACCAACTGTCCTCACACAATGGAGGTCACAGAGCTGATCCCCTGAGTCAAATATAAAATTAATTCAGCTCCATTCCCCCATTGGCTGGCCAGCTGCTGATGACCCTTCAAGAAAACAGCAGGAGTGGCAAGAGCCAGAACACCCTTGGCCAAAAGGCCTTGCTGGACTCCCACACTGGCAATTCATTCACATCTTCAAGAATACAGGGAAGCTAATTTGTTTTAAACAGCCATTTAGCAAAGTGCCAGGCCTGATGAGCAGGGGCTGTGTAGCGTGAGAGGACTTGGGGGGAGGGGGGATTACTAGCTGGTGGAAGCTTCATGTGCCAAGTTGCTCAAAAAGAGGAGTCAGCGAAGTACACCCCAGTGTTGAGGTTCACACATACTCCAAAGCACAACTGGAATCCAATTGTGATTGATTTCAGATACTTCAGGGACCACCTTTCCCTCTTCCAAATCGATGGGAAAATGAATTCAGAGCTTTACCCCAAGGTACAAGTGAGAGTTGGATAGTGTTGCCACCCATTTTGAGATGCAAAGCAAGGCAGCCAAGGTGTGTGAGAGGATGCCCTGGTGGTGCCATTGTAACTCCCTTTTCCTGAGGCTTCACTGCCCTGCTTTTGGGGTGAGGTGTTACTTGAGAACAAGAAGATTAAAAGCAGCAGCAAATGCGTCACAGAAACAAACAGAGCAACTCTTGTGGTAACGATGCCAGCTAGGGTTCTGAAGCACCCCGAGGTTGAGATGGAAAAACATAAAACTCTTTTAAAATAGATAATAATCTCAGGATAGTGTTCAGAATGAAATTAAGGCAGCTGTCTTAAACCTGAAACCTGGGAAAAGGGTCTCCCAAACAAACAGAAACAAGATTTGCCAAACCTGCCATGACTGGTGAGGTTCACAAAATGCATGCTTTATACACAATGCTTGCAGATCACTGTGGCTGAGCCCACACAGCTCAGTTGTGCCCCCCAATACAGGTCAGGTCCCCCCCAGTACCTGGGGTAGGGGGAGAGCCACATTCAACTGCAAACTGCACACAGAGACACCTTGTGCACCTGATCTGGCTCTTTTTTTGGCACTGCATGGGCATTGTGCCCTGAACTGATATTTGGAAAAGTGTCCTTCACTCAAGGGGCGTTTTACTGCTCTTCAGAATAGAGGATGTGGTTACAGATGTTTCCATGAGAACCAACTTCTCCACTTGCACAAGCTCAGAATATGCACTGGGGGTGGGGGCTGCAATTCAGGTCACGCTTCCAAATGCTTTCTTGGATGTCCCAGGGAACTGATGGGGGCAGATGCCCCTTAGGTCCCCCTGCATTCAAAAGAAGATGGAAGGAAAGAAACCATTTTGCTAGGAAGCATCCACAGGTCCCAAAAGTGTCCTGGTGAGAGTCACCCTCAACCTCCACCCCACACTAACTTAGGTTTTCCCTATGATGAGGGAAAGATCATTCACACACACACACAGCCTCGTATACGGGTGGTGGTGGGGCATCTGAAACGATAATGTCGATTCAAAACAAAACAACAACAAAAGTAAAGAAAGGTCACCTACCTACCTAGCATAGGCCTCTACATCGAGGTAGCCTTAAATATCTTTGGTTTTCTTCATTTGCTGCTCTGCAACCTTGGGCACAAATGATTTCCAACTTGCAAATCCCCCTCCCTCTCTTGAGCTGCTGTTCTGGCAATTCGGAAGAAAAGGATCCTCTATGGGAAAAGGGGAAGACTCAAGGAGGCCATCAGACCCCTCTCCTGGCCCAGGATGCCTCTGCTCCAGCCCCACCTCTGCGTGAGGCAGGCTCCACCAAAGGGCTCAAGGGACAGGGCGCATCTTCAGCTGCCAACCACCAGAAACAAGAATGCCCTGGCACGGCCTCATCGTCCCCAGAGGTGGTCCAAAAGTGTCAGTATTCACAGCAAACAAGTCTTTGGAGAAAAAGGGGGCCCACTCAGCACAGCGGGCCTTGAAACTCAGCAAGCTGCCCACCCGAGCACACATCGTTTGATGGTGTGGCAGGCTCAGCTTTGGCCAACAAAACCTCCCAATCAATCTTTGGCAAAGAATTTCCTTTTCTTCAACAAGTATAAATGAACATTCAGAAATATTCTCTCTGCTACTTAATAGAACTGCTGAAGAAAAGGAAAACAAAATTACACTTAAAGTCTTTGGAGCTGAGAGGGTCTTACTCCAACTGTTACAAAACAGTTCTGGCAGCAGCAACACTAAAGATCACTTTGTAAAACCAGTCCACTCCTAATCTCCATTTGGTGTTTGGCTCCCTTGGGTTCATATCTACTTAGGCATTAAAATTATTAGATCCTGCAGATTTTAACTATCTCAATTATCTTTTGCAGAAAATATGACGCTTTCTTCTCCTTTCCATAGAACATTCTTTGGTACAAGATTAGTATTTTCTTTCAAAACTGGTGGAAGTGTTGGCCTGGCCAACACTCTCAGCTGACACAGCAGCCTCTGGGCTCTTGCAAGGCCATAGGCCAGCCCCAAAGTCGGGCAGGGAGAGATGGGAGTGGGACCATCGGTGCTCTCAGTAAGCCTACCACCCTTCAGACCCACAACCAGCCTCGTGTCCTAAATGTACATTTCCTGTCACCTGCAAGAGACCCACCTGGGAGTCACATCTGGATAGTTTGCCAAAGCTTTTCCAAATGGAAATAGGAGGGAACTGTACCAGCTAGCTTACAATTGTGGTGAATACGACCTCTCTTTTGCTCACCATCTCATTCACTCGCTCACTCGCTAACTTTAGAACAAAACAAAACATGAGATACCCTGTCAGTTTGCCTTACAACACGCAAGACAGCTTAAAAGGAATAAACTGCACCCTGAGCACAGGAAAACAATAACACTAGAATAACTTTAAAAAAGAGGTAGTATATAAAACAACAGCTGTGTGGGAACCAAAGGGATGCTCCACTGTGCCTTTAGGGGAGAGGGGCTCTGTCCAAGCACTGGCCTGGGGGCTGTGTCCCAGGCTAATGGGCTCCCATGCTCAGGACCAGCTAGGGAAACTAATGGGGGACCCCCATCCCAACCAGCAGAGCACATGTAAGGCCTCGTTCTGAACTCCAAAGAAACTTCACAAGTAAGGCAAGCAGTGAGTTCACAACTATCTAATGGAAGGCACCGTTACTGCTAGAACATTTGGGGGAATCATCTGGCCAAGGGAGCACAGCAGAGGTGGAAAGCCCACCCCTCCCGTCTCCCCAGCTGTGGTCTCTAGAGGAAGGCACTGACAAGGCAGGTGGAACCCTGGGGCCCCAGAGCTACCTGCAGCCTCTGCCCTGCCGGCCCCTGGAGAGACGTTCTTTTGGGGATCATTCTGCCCGAGGCCAGCGGGGCCTCTGCTTCCCAGCACAACTCCTTGGCTCACAGGCACACGCTCGCTCTCCATACATTCGGGGAAAGGACTCAGGGCTGCCAGGAAGGGATCACCAGACTTGCAGCCACAAGCAATACTTTCACACAAGCAAATGAGGTAGTGTGGTGGTTGCTTCCTTTGGCGTCTGCCTTGGCAAGCTGAGGTAGATACCAAGCAAAGGGGGCACCTTTGCTCCAGTGACAGAGAGGAGGGCTGCCCTGCTCTCCTTTCACATTTTTGCACACTGGACATTCATGAGGGAAAGAAAACACAAGGAGGCATTGGAAACGTGGGTTGCCTGATGGTCCTCAGGCATCCCACGGAAATCTTGGCCTCCCAGTTCATGGCTCCCTGCATGATGTCCCATTGCCACTGCCAGCCACCGGTGGCTGGAGAGACCTAGGGACAGGACAGCTGGCTGCCAGGTGTGAGTCGCTGCCTGGGAAGGAATCTGCAGCCCCAAGGCCGGGAGTGGGGTGCAGCTCCTCGTTGGACTCGTGGGAGAACCTTCCTGAATCCCCAGTCTCGTGGCTGCCTTGGCTGTGGGCTGAATGCTCTGTGTCGGTTCCCAGGCTGCAGATCCCTCGGGCATTTGGCTGCTGCTCTTCGCCAACCAGCATGGCTGCCCCCGACCGGCACAGGAAGGCTGCTGAGGCCAGCTGCCTCGGGGCCTGTGGGAAGAACAAGAGCTGGATGTTTGACGCCGTTCCCACTGAACGTGGGCCACTCCCCCTGCAGTTGAGCCTTGCGAATAGAACCTGCCTCACTAGCAAGTAGCCTTCTTGGGAGGAAGGGCCCAGCTATTTGTGGGCCGGCCTGCTGAGACACCTGGCCTTGCTGGGCAGTGACTGGTCCTTGTACATTACCAGCATCTGTGACGGAGGAGCTGAAGGGAATAAGATTTCTCCAAAGAAGCAGGAGAAGTCAACCAAGGAAGTTCTGGCAGCGTTGCTGTGGGTGCAGAGAACCCCGGGATGCCAGCTGGAGTGGCACGTCCCAGCACAAGCCCAGGTGCCTTAAAGGTCCCTTGCCAAGCCGGTTCCAACTTCTCAGGGGCCTGCCCTGCCCTCTACTCCGGCAAAGCCTGCTGGGCTCACAGGATGCCTCCAAGGGCAGCCCTATCGCTTGGTAAGCAGTCCAGGAGCACAAACGTCATGCACAGGTGCAGCCTAGCTGCAACCACAGTGGACTTCTTACCCGGGTACTGCCAGGCTGAGGGAGGGGTGATTGCTCAGGGTGATAGCTAAATTCAGAGAGAGGTGAGATCTGAAGCATGGTCCCCTCTGCAAGACGGATGTTTTTGGGCGGTTGCTACTGCTGGAGAAGGACTTGCAGGAGCCCCTTCCCCTTTTCCAGGCACTTAGCGTATCAGGGGAGGAGCCAGCGAAGAGCAGAGGAGGGCCCTGGGCCACAGCAAAGGCCACGATCTCCCCAGGAGGTGGACCTTCTGCTGCGCTGGTGAATGGAGCTGCAGCTCTCACCTCCTCTGCTTTCTCCTTCCGAGAGCCACACAGGAAGAGCCGTTTCTTCTGGGCTCTCTTCTTCGTGACTGGACCAAAGCAGTTTATGACAAGGTCAGTTCCACCCTGAAGGGGAGGAGAGTCTTCCGTTACCCTCAGGGAAAAGGAGAAGGGCCCAAGGCCTGCCTGCCCATAGACTAGCTCCCAGGTCCACTCCCCAAGAGTCAACCATGGTCCCAGGACACACTCTGAACACTCTCACCTGCTGAACATTCTGGGACTCACTCCTAGGAAAGCACGCAAGGGACAGAGCCCACTTGCCAATCCCCTTAATGCCAATCCCCTTTGCCAGTGAGCCAGCGTTTCTGCCAGAAGACAGAAAAACCCTTAGAACTCTCCCCCAGACCAGTGAGGGAAGAGATAGCCGCAGTCCTTCTGTGAGGCCGAGGGTATTTCTTGGATATTTATCCCACCTGTTGTTCTGGTATTAAAAAATGCAGCTAAACCACCAAATGCGGCACGTGAGGGCAGAGCCAAAGGCAAAAGAAGCAGCTTTAGCAGCCTGTCAATGTATTCCTAGACGATGACCGCTGAAGGATTTGGCTGCTGTCCCGCATGAGGACCCTTGCCCAAGGTCTTAGAAAGCTGGGGAGATTGGATGGGATATCCCACATGGAAGGGTATTCCTATTTACAACCATGCATGAATAAAACTTGCTGCATACAGAGCTGGACTGGAAAGTCACAATGACTGGATCTCATATCAAGATACAAACTCCAGCTCAGGGCCCAGCTTTTCTTTCTTTCCTTTCCTTCAGAGCCCTGGGAAATGTAGTTCCAGGGCCCCTCCACTTGAAGCAGCCTGCTCACTCTCTTTTAAGAGCCACCAGAGTGGCCTTCTCCTTGGTCAAGCTCAAAGGTGGGGTGTTGGGCCTCCAGACCCTGCAATGCCTTGTCCAAGAGATCTCTCCTATATCTTCCATCCTTTGATTCTGCAATGGGGCTAGCTAGTTGTTTTGCTATAAACCACCTCAAGAACGGCAACCGAGCCAGAAAAGCAAACAAACGTATCCTTTGTACCTTGGCATCCAGAAAGCTGCCCCCTGTAATCCTGGGCAAGAGAGATTGCTCATTCTCTGCCAGGCTTTGCAGAGTTTTGGCTCTCCCGTGGCTCCTTGGGGAAGAGTGGCTGCCACTGCGAGGGAGTGGGTCAGGGCTGGGCTGGCTGCTTTTGGAAGGGGTTGCTTTCCTGGGCAAGAGGAAACCAGTGGTTAAACTACCCTTCTAGCTGAAGGCTGCCCGTTGATAAGCGCCAACCCACAGCAACCCCATTCTGAAGGAAGAGGGCAGGGGAAGCCTGATAATGGGTGGAGGGGCAGGAAGAAAGAGGCAAGAATCCGCCCCCACCCACCCCCAATATTGCAAGGGCGCCTCTAACTTTTGCCTCCTCCATCCGCCGCTCCTTTGGAACGTACAAGTTAATGGTGGGAGGGTGTATTGAGACAGAACAGGCGCACAAGCAGCCTTCTTTGGTGGTTGGCCAGGCTCTTGGTCACTTTGTCCCTGAGGCCAGGCGATCACAACCTGAGCTTCTACCAGTAAGGATTCGCTACTGGTCTGTGTACAGACTCTGATGCACCCACACACCCCACATTGGCATGGTGGGGCCCCCCCAGCCTTTCACCCACACACGTGCAACAAATGTACCTCGCTTTGCCACGGTAGATCAGGATAAGGATGCAGACTAAGATGCACACCAGGGCAATGGAGACACCTGCAATGATGCCCGTCATTGACCTCTGGTCCAACTGGTAAGAGCCAGAACGAGCTGCAACAAGGAAATGGGCATTTCTATCCCAGAGGCCTAGGTGGGACGCCCACAGCAAGAAAGCCCACCCCCACAATGTGCCAGGCTGCCCCTTCTAGGAGAGTGGGGAGGGGCCTGGTAGCCAGGGGGCAGAGGGACTGTGTGGTGCATCCCGGCTGGGCCAGGGGCTCACTTGTGTCAGCCTCTGCGGAATCCAGGCGTTTGGGTCTTTGGTTTGCCTCCGAGGGCTCCTTTGGCAGGACCGCAAGTTCCACAGCGCTAGAAAAGGGCCCTTCGCCCACTTCGTTGGACGCAGCAAGTTTGATGAGGTAGACAGTCCCCACCCTGAGGTTCTCCAGTAAAGCCATGGTTATTGTTCCTGCAGGGAGGAAAGAGAGATGAGGTGCCAGCCCTTTCCGTTCCTTGGATAACCAGTGCCAGACTGCATGTTGCCTGGCACAGCCCCCCAGCCCATTCCTGCTCCTGAGACTCTTTCTGAGGGTTTTCATTGGGCGGCATCCCTGTCAGATCTACGACTGGCCAAGGCGACATCCGGTTATGGAGTGGCAGCAAAACCCGCCTTGTTAGCAGAGCCTGACTTCTAAGGGAAGAGCCTTGCAAGCTCTGCAAACAAATTCCAAGGCTTTTCTTGGGCTTCAGATCGTCCCTTGAAGCCATTGGCCCAGCAGATCAGGGCTGCCGCCTCCAGGGCAACACATGTGGCAGCCATAAGGTTGGGGGAACGTGGGAGGGCCCCAGTCTTGGCACCCAGCGTCTGCAGGCTCCCACTCACCTTCCCGATGCAGGACATGCCACTCGCCTGCGATCCAATCTTTCCTGGTGCCGTAGAGAATGGTGTAACGGGAGACAAGGGTTCTGATGCCAGCTGGTGGCTTCCAGGAGACCAAGGCTGTGTCTTCCTCAATCAGTGTTGCCTTCACTTCCAGGGGCGGACCAGCTGGGGCTGTGGGCACAGGTAGGCTGTCAGTGAAGCCTCTGGAGCTCCAGAGGCCTTGCCTGGTGGAGTCCGAGAGGCTCCCCTGTGGCTGGAAGTAGATTCTCAGTCAACGAGTGCCAGGCAGCAGTCTCCTGCTCACCTTCTGGGAGGGTGGTGTGGTAAACCACTGGACTCCATGGGCTGGAGAGCTGATCCACATGCAGCCGAACGGCAAACTCATACTTGGTGCTTGGCTCCAGTCCTTGGACCATCAGGTGAGTCTCTGACCTGGACAGAAGGAACCGGTTAGCAGGAGATCCCTGCCTGCTGCTTTTTGCAACCCTTGCTGAGTATGCAACAGGGAGGAGGCAGCACTGGACTGGCCATGCAGTGGCAGGGCTCCCCTTCTTCCCAGTCAGGACCCGGGGATGCTTCTCTGCCTGGATTGAGGCGGTAGGGCCTGGCCAGGGGCACTTTCCTCACGCAAAGCCACCAATACCCAAAAAAGGCCTTGGGCAGATTCTAATCTCCCCATTGAGAGAATGCCAAGCAGGAGATCTTCCAGCTTAAATACATGATTAGCAGGAGAAAGAGCCAGCCACCAGGCCTCAAAACCAGACACGGAGAAGGCCTGCCTAGTGCAAGAGCCATGGCGAAGGCCGGTTCTGCCTTGGGTGAACGGGAGGGGTCCTGGCCTCCGAGAGGAGCAGAGGGAGCAGGTGAAGAAGGCCACGTACGTTTGAAGGTAGAGCACCAAAGAAGCATTCTGCAGCCCCACGGGGTGACAGCGGAGAGTGTAGTTGATGGCCTGGGCTGAAGTGAAGGCAGGCCGCCCCCAGTGCAAGAAGACGGAGGAGGAAGAGTTTGCCTTGGCGTAAAGGTGGTGGGGTGGCGGAGGGGGTGGCACCAGGCGGTCCCGAACAGCTGCAGAGAGAGGAGGTGGCCTAAGTGTGAGGGAACCACTTTTGAGGGGCAACAGTGACCAGAGACCCAGCATCAGAAGTCTAATCAGCCAAGAGGCCCTCAAGTCAAGTGGCATTTTCTCCAGCCCTAAGCAGCCAAGACCCACTGCCATAAATGGCTCTCCTCCTCCCAAATGCCTTTTCTTTAGGCCCCTGTAAATTATACCAGGGACTTCTGGAGCTAAGGATCAGGAGGGAAAAGCTCCAAACCAACCTCCATTGTTCTGAACCCACATTGCCCTTTTCTGAGTCTTTACATTATTCGCATAATTCAAAGAGCTTCTGGACGTGCCACAGTTACAGCAGAAAAACAAGCTGGACACTCACACACGCAGCCGGGGGTGCTGACAGTCTGGTCTGCCTCGTAGCCTTCCTCCATGCTGTTGTAGGCCAGCAGCCTGACGTGGTACTTCCTCCTGGGGTCTAAACAAGGTTGGAGAACAGTTGCTTAACACCGTGGGACCCAGCAACATCCTGATCCTCAGTCAGTGTCTAGAGTGGCCTCCTCCAACTTGGTGCTCTTGGCACCCCAGAATTGCAGCCAGCATGGCCTGATTAGAGAGTCCTCCCCCTCCCCTTCTTCCTCCAGCAGCAGCCCCAAATTTGCCCCTTGGGCTCATTCCTGCTCTTGATCATGTCTGGTTGCTCCAGAGGCCCTGCACAAGGACCGCATGAACTACAGCAATGCACTGCATCCACCAAACTGGGAGAGAGAGAGGAGAATGGGGGCCCAAACTCTCCCTCCCCTGAATCTCCTAACCAGGAAGACTTAGCTGCAGCCTTACAATATGTGGAGCTTTGATGCTCCAGTCCTGCGGTTACCACCCCACCTTCAGAAGCCCATCGCTGAACCCCTGGGCTATGGGCAAGCAGTCAAGGAAACAAAGTCCCCCGCCCCGGACCTAGGTCACTCCAGACACAACTTTGTCCTCCTCCTCCTCCTCCTGGGTCCTCTGGTCTATCCACTAATCTCCAGCCAGCCTCTTCCCACAGCAGGACACCAGAGGGGGCCCTTCCCTTGCTCTGAAGAAGCTGCCGGCTTGGAGGGGTGGCAAAATGTGGCCATGAAGACTGTCCAGCCAGCCAAGTCTCTGGAGTACTGCAAGGAGCGTCTCTATTCAGCACCAGTTTGGATCCCTTGGTAGAAACGGGAACAGTTGCCAAATCTGAGCCAAGACCGTTTGCCTCAGAGGGAGGGGCCTCTTCACAGATCTTCCTTTGAAGGGAAGCACCCCAAACTCCACTCCCCAAAGCCCCCTCTTTCTTTCAGCTGCTGTTCTGAGAGCCTCCAAAGGGGCCCGAAATGAGGCCAGAGGTCAGGACTAGATAAAACAAAGGAGGAATCCAAGGTCAACCTAACCCTCTCCTTGCCACCTTCTCATCTCCGCTGATAAAGGACTGGGAAAGCCCGGGGGGAGGGAGCAGCTCTTTGAGGTAGGCAGGTCAGCAATCAGATGGGGCAAGGACTACGGAGCTGCTGCCGATTGGGCTGTCAAGCAAGAGGCATTTCAAGGCCCACCAGAGTTTTCTCCATGCAGAGACAGGGAGGTGCCCCCACCCCCGGGCTGAGATTTCATTCCCCTTTTCCAGTTCTTTCGCTGTCTCTGCCTCCTTCTGCAAAGGATGGGCAGGAGGCCACATTTTATTAGCTGGATCTTTTTAAAAACTATTGGAAGGCAATTGTCAAAGCTATGCCCATGGGGGTAATGACGGTTAGCAAAGAGGCTGGGCCAAAATTAGCAGGGCTCCATGGGACAGTCCAGACCCTTTTGTCCCTGGGTAAGAATCAGCCTCAGGAGCGGCCCTGCTTCTGCCACTGCCCCCTCCCCCGGTCTTCAGGACAAACGACAAAGTTCAGCCAAGAAAAACTGCCAACGTTCTTGCGGGGATTTGAGAGCTGCTGAGCCTTTCAGGGAAAGAGGCCCAGGGCCCCCACCAAATGTCCAGTTTAGACTTTTGTCTTTCTGTCAGCCATTGTTGAGCCCGCAAGACAATCCCCTCCTCCAGCTGCACAATAAACTCCAGATAATCATTCAAGAAGAGGCCAGCAGGCAGGCTGCTCTGACATCTGGGTCGTGGCCTCTGACCCAGGACCTGGGGCTCTCCCAAGCCTGCTCCCAGCAACCGTTGCCCAGGGAGGGGGAAGGGTGGGAACAGCCCGGCAGAGGGAAACCTGACTCTCTGAGGGGGTGCCAGGGCGGAGGGAAAACAGGGTCCAGCTATGGATGGGGGGGAGGAGGGGAGAAGAGCTCTGCAGGCACTGCTGACTCCAACAGCAAGACATTTTACAGACACACACACCCACAGAGAATATGTCTGTATGTAAAATAAGATGATAAAAAATAAAGGATTCCCCTCGGCTGAGTTGGCAGTGCCTCCTCTCTCGCCTGCCTTCCCCACCTGCAGGACCGATCCCTGAGCTTCCTAGGAGGATAGAATCTGGCCCAGGGAAGGCTGACTTCTTGCTGACTCCCCCCTCCCCTTGCTGGACTGTGTTCTTCCACAGGAACGGGCAGAAGAGAGGCACCCCTCTTTCTGGAGCTGCTGGGGCACACTCTGGGCTCCAATGCAATGCCATGGTTTCATTCCCAACACTTTGCAGCCCTGGCCACACAGGGTGCCCTAGCCATGCAATGTGTCCCTCACTCTGGGCAGCCGAGAGCTTCCAGTGTGATGGCCAACTGATGGTCCACCCATGCAAAGAGGCTTCTCTTGTCTCCCAAAAGCAGAAGGGAGGCCCTGCTCCCGCCCTCCGAACCCCATCTCCCTTGCTCTACCTCTCCCCTGCTCTGCCCAGCTGGCCTTTGCCCTTCCCTAGTTTCTTCCACAGCCAATGGAGCCACACTCCCACTCCCTGTCAGCTGCTCAGCCTTCCCCTCTGAATCAAATTCGGACAGGGGCTTGACTGTGCCTCCATCTTCCCTGGGACAAATGCTCCCCATGGGAAGGATGGGTTTCAGTCCCGTAACAATAAAAATGTGCTGAACATCCCCCCCCTTCCAGAGATCACTCTGATCTGGTGAGCACTTTCTCTAGGAAATTGATTGTGTTACACTTCTTGTGAAATGGGTGGTACAGAAACACTAAACAAAGCAGCATGCAGTCCTTCTGGCTGCCCTCAAATGCCCAACACACCCCAAGAGGCAAAATCATGGCTTGTGAGGATGACTGCAAATCTCTGCTTTCAAATGCTTCCAACTAAGGGTTAGCAAGCCATGGTCTGAAGCAGGCTAGCCAACAATTATTTCAGCAAACCAGTTTGATAGGATGTCCAAACTGGGAAATGCTAGACTGCCCCTCCTCCAGTCCAGTGCCCAGCAGCTCCAGAGAATTGGAAGCTCCCACTATGGGGATCAGCTTGAATGAACACTGAAGAAAAGCAGCGCAGAACCCCAAGCCTCCTTAGAGGCTGGAGGAGGAGGAGGAGGAGGAGGAGGAGGAGGAGGAGGAGGAGGAGGAGAAGAAGAAGAAGAAGAAGAAGAAGAAGAAGAAGAAGAAGAAGAAGAAGAAGAAGAAGAAGAAGAAGAAGAAAAGAGACAAGCCAGACTTCCCCAAAGCAGCCTGGGCCTCATGTCAGCCTCCCCTGCTCTGCCACAGCCCCTTCCTCCCTTTTGTTGGTGTTCATCCCCCACTTTGTAAGATGAGACCAGGGCCTCCTACAGCTCACCTCTCCCAACACCATTCAGATGAAATTACACAGCGAGAGGAGCAGGGCAGGGGGAAGGGGCACGGTCATCTTAAAGCACCTGGTGGAGGAGGGGAAGCTTGACCATTTTTGCAGTTAGTTGCAATAACAATATAGAAATATAGGAAAGTGACTACCAAACAGTTCCAGAATGCCTGAGGCTGCATACCGCTAGGAATCTGCTGTGTTGCCCGCCTCTAACCATCTCCCAGGAAGGGCCCCACAGGAGGACAGCACTCATTGCCTGCCCACTAAAACGGAAGCCCTTGTTTCAACATTCAGCTGCGTAAACCAGCAGGGGTGGGGGGGTGGGGTGGTGTTTCCTGCAAAGCACAGCGGTTCATGTGAGCTGTGCAAACTGTCATTGAAGGGAGAAGGCAAGAAGTGTGCGGTGCGCGCACACACACCCACACACCAGGGGAACACAAGGGTGTGGGGGAACAGAAAAGGAAAGAGGCCAGATAACCCCACAGCTCTTTTGTCTGCAAACCAAGCCCTTCATCTGAAAGCTTTCTAGACAAACCAAGAAATGTCCCCATCAGTGGTGCAGCCAATTGCAGGACATATCCCACCACCAGGGAGAGTCCATTCACGATGCTCTAATCATCAGCTAATAGTAACCACCTAATAATAATAATAATAATAATAATAATAATAATAATAGTAGTAGTAGTTCTGCCATTAAAACTAACTCTGTGGGTTGTGCTGGGTCCTCTGGAGAGGCAAAATAAAAGCCACATCCATAGTCCTTGCCCTGTGTGACTCGGAATGGCTCATGCCCGCTGGTCAAATATCCTCAAGTATTTATTTATTTATTTATTTATTAATGGGACTTATATGCCGCCCCATCTCCGAAGACTCGAGGCTTACAATAAAAACAAACACAATAAATATTTAAAAAAGAATTAAATTAATGGTCCCAATTAATACAAAACTTAAAAACCACAAAATCTAAAACTACTAAAGTACCCAGAGAAGAAGACCATTATCTGCGCAAGATTCTCAACTCCTGATGAATGTATCTTTTTTAAATGTATACTGAGAGTGTTTACACCAAGACAAATTCCTTGTGTGTCCAATCACACTTGGCCAATAAAGCATTCTATTCTATTCTGTTCTATCTGCACAAGATCCCCTTCCCACGTAGCTCCCTCACTTGCCTGGCCAGTCTCAAGAGGGCCTTTCCCAACTCAGCATCTCCAGATGTGCTAGGACTACCATGCCCATATTTGCAGAGAGTTAGGAGGGCTGTACAGAAGAGCTTGGAATCTCCAGTTCAACACAGGAAGGGAAGCGGATCCTGGTGGGCAGTGAGATTCTTCTTATTCTGAGGCCAAAGGATCATTTGCTGGGGCTATCAACTCTTGCCTAAAGCAGAAAATCTCTCTACAGTCCTTGAATTTGTATGAACCCCCTTTTCAAAATCTTAAGCTCTGGATGGCAACAAAACCTATGAGCAAAGACAACTAAAGCTTTTAATCCATGTGGATGGCAACAAAACCTATGAGCAAAGACAACTAAAGCTTTTAATCCATGTTCAAATGGTCCTTTTTGGTTTTAGACACAGGCACCCACCAACCCAGGTCTTCTAACTCCGGAACCCCTTTCATGTGCTAATGGCACTTAACAAGCTCTCCCTCCCATCCGACTTGGCCAGACCTTCAGTGACCTCACAAGAGCATCTGGGATGGTGGGTTGATTGATCCCCCAAATGATCAATGGACAATGTTGACTTCATTTCCTCAGGCTTTCGGTCTCTTCAAACGCCTCTGCTTTTTCAATTGGGATTGAAAAGAGCAGGGTTCATCTCAAGGAAATACAGTGTAATTCCCAAATTGTAAACACCCAAGAACAAGTATGTACAACTGCATTCTAAAGATTCTTCACAGAGAAAGGAAAATACATTCATGTTTTCCCCCAGGAGTGAAAACAGTGGAAAAATGTCAGAATAAAAGCACAAACATCCTCAGGATGGAAGAGCTCCCCCCCTCGCAAAGTGCCCCCACATAGATGGACAAAGCCTTGAGGTACCCTTAGCTCTGCTTCCAGCTGCACCACAGGAAAGGATGCTAATCAGTCCTAAAACCAATTTGGCCACATTTTCGATGACACACTCATGGTGAGCACATCTGCCTTAGAAGGCACATGGCAGCAAAATTCCTGTTAAGCTTGACCTGCGCATCAATCTTTTAATTAAGAGGCAGGAAGCACTTTAGCCAAACAAAAAATGGTTTGAAGTTCAGATAGCATGATGATCCATGCTGCAGTGTGAGATTGGCTGTGGAGCTCTTTAGGGCTGCTGATTCTTGAGGAGCCAAAGGTGGAGCCCACCTGCTTCACCCTCTTTGACTCCCCCAGCTGCTGCCACCTTCTCTTGCTGACTGCCAGGTGCTACGATGCATTCAAAGCATAATAAAGGCCTGGGGCATCTTTTCACAAGGAGTTTTGTCAAGTCTAATGCAAGGCAAGACTCTTGCACAGAAGAAGCTCACGCATTCCTCCCATGAAGCCTTCAGTGTCTTCAAAAAATCTCCCTTCCCATGTAAGAGAGTGAAAACACCATCTCAGTTGGCATCACTGTCAGTTGTAGCATAGCTTGTAGAGTGAGAAAATTACAGAAGACAGCAGGCTGTCTGAGGACCTCCAGAAACAGCTCTGGGCATAGAGGCCCAGAACAAACACGGATTTCCTGCAACTCCAGCTGGGTCACACCTCCTGATTTCCAGTGACGTTTCTTAATAAAAACAAGGCCACCCTTTGGTTGTGTCTGTGTTTTCCTGAGACGAAAAGGCCCAGGGCAGAGAAGGCCCACAGATTACCTTATGTCTCTTTCATATCCTTTAAACTCCTTTCATTTCAGATATTTGCTGAGATTAATTCAAGGTGGAATATTCACCAGGAGAATATACAGAGTACAACTTCTCTCCTCTTGCAGAAATTGAATGGAAAACATCTTATTTCACACCACAGAGGAAGGCCCCATCCCACCCATGCCTTGGTGAACACCCACAGCCACAATCAGACAGATCCTCCAGACTCACCTCTTGCCAAGCCTTTGGAGCCTCCCTCTTGCCTTTCATGGCCCAGCATCTCCTTGGCATAATTGGGAAGCAAACTGCTCAACCCCTAGAGACAGCCCACCTTCCCCTGGGCTACGTGGCTGGGGGAAGAGAGTTGGTTTGGCTACTGGCAGCTACTGACACATTAGACTTGCCCTCCAATTTCAGAGTCAGACGGCTCTTAGACTGCTCTTTTGCCTACTAGCTAAACTGCCTCGTCCAGGGAATTCCCATAAGGACTGAGGCGATCTTCTTCCACTTGGCAACTCCTCTTTCAGCCTTAGAATTTCCTTTTTTTTTTTAAATGGCAGAGATGGTCCTTTCTCTTGGGAGTGCAGAACCTCAACCTCCCTCAGGGGTCCTAGAGGAGGCATTCTTGCTGTCTGGAGGGGGTTCCCTGCCACAGGCCTCAAGGCTCCTCCCTTTTTTCACTAGTTAGCATCAAGCTTAAGAGAACCATAGTGAGGTCATAGGAAGGTGGCAGAGGATGGGGCAGAAAGGATTCTTCAACAGAGGCCCCCTGGGAATGGACTCAGGGCCAACTGGGTCAACTCATGGAGGGAGTGGAGCCTTAGTAACCCTAGGCAAACGGAGCCTTTGCAGCCTAAGCATCAGGACTGAACAAACGTGGTCTGAGCAAACAGACATTTGCAGAAGCAGTGGGCTTCCACAGAGGCAAGGCCTGCCCAGGGTGGCTCCTTGCTCATGCCACGGAGTCAGATAAACTTTCCTCTTCACCCCCCCTCCCCCAGAAGATTCTCTGAGGGTGTGAGGTCGGCAGAGCAGGAAGGATCTACAGAAGCCCCTCTGGGAAAGCAATCTCCATGAGGCATTTATCCCCTGTTGAAACCACATCTTTCCTCTCCCAAACACAGGGGAACGTTTCGATTCCCAAGCATAGCCTCGCCCAGCCAGGCACAGGGAAGAGGACACAAGGCCACCCGTAAGCATGGCTCTTGTAGTCCTCTTTAATCTTCCTTCTTTCCACCCTTTCCTGCAGGGCTAGGATCTTCCGCAAAGCAAGAAAGCCTATGTTTATTCCTCAAACAAAATAAACCTGCAAAGGGCCCCCTCAGGGAATTTCAATGCCAGGAAAATGTTAGACTGATCAAATGAAGAGTGGCTAAGATACCAGCCCAGGTTCCAAGCAATAATGTAGAAAGCAATAGGAGTTCAAAGAACCACAATCATAATTAGCATCTGGGACTTTTGGCACAATCACCAAGGGAGCTGAGTTGTTTGTTTATAAGGGGGCAGCCCAGAATTCAAGCACATAATGCGGAGCATTCAAAAATAAACAGGGGACACCAAGCAGGCGGAGTCTCAGGGGGACATGGGTGTCTATGCAAAAGCCTTGACTCCCAAGGACGAAGAGCCAGCCAGAAAAGGAAGCGGGTAGCCCTGCCCTTGGATCTTCAGGGCAGCCAAGGCAGGTGGGGAGGCAGCCTTCCTGGAGCAAGTAGGGTGAGGAAAGGGCTGTTCTTCAGCGGCAGCTACTCTGCAGGTGCCAGCTTGACAGGAGAACCTGAAAAATGACTGTGGACTGTGCCAAGGTGACTATCCAATGCCCATAATCCCCCCTCCAAAGCTCCCAACTGAATGTCTGGGAGCCCAACTGAGCACCATCTCTGCAATGGATGTTGCCAGTGGAAGCTTGACTCCGCCATCCCACCCCGCTCTCGCTTGTCCATGGAGACGCTCTGCACATTTCCAATATGCCTCCTGGTCAGGCTCGGCCCATTCAGACGCCCTTGCCATACAGATGGCTCGGCTGCTTCTAGCCAGTAGACAACCTGCAGCATTAACTTAGCTTAGCCACAATCCTCTGAGCATTCGGCTGCCTCTTTTCCTTTTCAACACCAACAATATTCCAGCATCAGCAGCAAACATGGCCTCCTCCCTGGTCCCTCAATCCCCATGAATAAGTTCGGCCATGTCTAGGCTACCTTGTGAGGGCTACAACTGACCTTCCCGGACCACCCTTCTTGTTCTCTGTTGCCCCTGATGGCGGTAAAGGAAAACCTGCCCCTGAGCTGAGAGGGTCATCAGGTCCTGCTCACCCAGGCCGCCGATGGTGTAGGAGAAATCCCTGGCCCTGAGCAGAATTGGCCCACTCTCTTGCTGGCCTTCTGCCTTATAGTACAGCTTGTAGCCCTGGATGGCAGCCATGTCTGCAAGCTCTTGCTGCCACTTCACGGCAATTGTTGTGCAGTTCAGGGGTTCGAGGCGTAATTTGGGAGACTTTGGTGCTGGGAAAGAAAGGAAACAAGAGGTTCAACTTAAGAGCATCAGGGGAGAACTTACACCTTTATTTGACAGCCAGTCTTACAGCCTGTCAACTTCAGCCACTTTAGTGGTTTGCCACCCTTTGATTTGATAAAGGGAATGGGAGGCAATCCTGCCAAAATTAGATGTGTTTATTTATTTGCTGAAATTATATGGCTGACCATCTCACAGCTCACCAAAAAACAAACGGTCCCACCACATTCTGGCCCCAAGGCTGGAGAAGAAAGCCAAGTCACCCTGGACTCTCCGGCAATCTTAGCAGCAGCGTTTTCTCCTCGTAACCTCCCTTTTCCTCCGGCTTCATTTGCTTTTTGCTTGTTACAAACCAAATCATTAAGGAAGGAAGAGCCAGTGTTGGGGAGCATCCCATCTAAAGCCCCCAGTCTACACCCAACTGGCCAAGGCCTGTGACCTTCCAAACCAACCTCTGACTCTTCCTCAGGTGGGGGAGAGCTCTGTCTAGACAGAATAGCTCTGCTACTCATTTGGAGGAAAAAGAGGGGGCACCTTTGACACTGGTGGCTTTTGGGGTGCGATGGGAAGTCCACAGAGAGGCCTCGCCCCAGCCGACTTTTGTGGCAGCAGAAATGCGAACCAAGTAGATGCTGTCGGGCTTCAGCCCCTGGAGCAGGTGCTGATAGGTGGTGCCTGGGAGCTCCAGCCCCTGGACGCTGCTGTCTGTGCTGAGACGGAAGGAGAGGCGGAAAGCCACCACCTCCCCCCGACGGTACTTGACTGGGATGGGCAGCCAAGAGATGAGGACGTCAGAGGGGCTTCTGCTGGTCAGGCTGAGCTCGGGAGCCTTCAGCGGAACTAAGGAGGAGGAAAGATGGAAGACAGAGTCAGCCCTTCCAAGGGCCTGAGGGAGGCTGTGGGCCAGATTGGAAACGGAGCGCTAAGGGAGGGAGGGAGGGAGGCCTTGTCAAGAGATCCTTCCCTCCTGGTGCTGCTGCTTCTCCCGCTTCTCCTGTTCGTCATGTTTTGTTTCCATAGGTTTGTAATCCATATGGAAGGACCCAGTTCTTGAGAGAGTCTGACTCTCCCTGGTCAAAGTGCTGGAACCCGCCAGGCACAGGCCTCTGCTGCTGAAGCAAAGAAGGTTCCCGCAAAGGACTCAAGCCCCACCGTGACCCCCTTGGCTGATGGCAGCTTGGTGGTCCTAAGAATTCAGGGTCTGACCAAACCCAGGAGGGAGGATCCTCCTCTACGGACTAAATTGTTGCCAGTTGCTGTCCCCCACCCCACCATTGGGGTTCTGGGTCTCCTATGGCTGTTTTTTCAGCAAGAAAGCCAGTACCATCTTCCAGTGTATGTCGACTGACGTGGTCAGACATCTGGCTGGCCCCCAGGGGCATATAGGCCACGACATAGAAGGTGTAGTTGCTGGCCGGGTCCAAGTCATCAATAATATAATGGGTAGTGTCATTACCAATCACCACTTGGTATTCTTCGTTGTTTAAGCCTGGAACACAAAAGGAACAGGCCGATGGCGGCAGCAAGAGCACATTAGGAGGGCGCCACTAAACAGCGCGAAGAGGCCAGAAAATGGGTGAGATCTAGGTCAAAAATGGGTTTTGATCTAAAACGGAGCCAAGCATCCTTTGTCCCTTAGCGGTATTATGGGGAATTTATGTCTGTGGCAATTTTGGTCCAAATGCTGGCTGTCCGACTCAGCCTATCAAAGGCCTCTGGAGCAGAAAAGAGCTCTGGACCCTCCTTAGGCCCTGAAGCCTGTCAGCGGCCCACCCGCTGTGGAAAAGGCACCCCTGTCCACCCAGCTGAAGCTGCATTGGCTCCTCCACTTCAGAATGAAGGCCACGGGCTGACATTCCACCAGTGGATTTCCCAGAGTTTTGAGTTAAACTGATAGCATTTTAATTAGGCAAGTTCACCAGTACCTCGCAGGCCTCCAATTAAAGGACTGTTAATTAGGCACGATTCCTGACCTGCCACAGAGGGAACCTGTGTGCAGTGAATGGCTGCGAAGCCCCCTGTGGCGCTGCGGCTCCCGGCTCAGACACAAGGGAGGAGAAAGTTGCTCCCTGCATCTTCGTCCTTCTTAATCACTAACAAGGCATCAGCAACAGCCCTGTTCTTCCCAGCCCCACAATCACCCTTCCCCCATCTTTGAAGAAGAAACCAACTTCCGGAGCAGGTCCCCTCATTTCTTTGACACATACACACACACTGTGAGAAAGCTTAATTCTCATGTTGGGGAGCTGCTGCCGAGGTGCCTCTGATCCACGCAAGATGATCTGGCTTGTGAGAAGTGTCCCAGCCCATTTGGGAAACAGAAAGCAGGGAGCCCTGCCCACCCACTCCCACCAATTAGGGCCCTCAGGAGCCCCACCCTAGGGCCCAGCTGAAGGCCTCTTAAAGCCAGCCTTCTGCTCTCACAAGGGCCAAGCAGGAGGCGCTCCCAACCACCTGTTTCTGCTCCAGCGCTGAGATCGGTCCCCCTTCCAGGATATGTTACTCCCATAAGAGCTGTTTGCCAGCAATTTTTGCACCCTCAAATGGGTCTTTTTCCTGGAGACAGACTAGTTAAATATATCCATTTGCTGGAATGAATCAATATCAGCTTTTCAGTCCAACTAATTTATGCAGTATTTTCCAAATATCTGGTGATCTTTTAAAGAAGTATTTAATAAATGTCAAAATGTACAATATGATGAGAAGGAAGATACGGTTGCCTCTGCTCTGAAAACCCTGAAGGTCCCTCACCTACAGAAGCAGCTCCACAGTTGGTCCCACGTGGACCCAGAAGGCTCCTGGCACTGTGAGTTTTTCATCCCTCCCTTTTGCAGCAGAAGCAGCTCCAGTGCGGACGCTCTCTTTCCATGGCCCAAGAGGCGCACAGCAGCCCTGCTCCACTCACCTTCCGCCTTCATATAGTGCACCGAGTAGGCAATCACTTTGTCTGAATTATACAGCGGCCTCTCCCACGCCAAGAGAATGGCTGAGCTGGACATGGTTTCTGCATGGACATTGCAAGGCGCACTGGGCCGGTCTTCAGAGAGAACCACCGTTAGGCGTGCCCTGGCAAGGACAGACCCCTGGCTGTTCTCAGCCACACACTGGTAGATGGCATCGTCTTCAGGGATGATCTGGTTGATCACCAATTTACTGAAAAAGTGAAGAGGGAAGGCATTAGAAGGGAGCCAAATCAGGCAGGTGAAAAGTGAAGGATGTGCCAGCAGGCCAGTCCATAACCACGGACTCCACCAGCCTCTAAGCCTTGCCCACAGAGCAGTGCTGGGAAGTGTGTGTGGGGGCTGAGTGCCCCCGTCATGCCACTATTCTGCCCATCAGATTCCATGGAGGAGCAGTGTTTCTCAAGCACCTCTTGAACAGAACCTGACCTCAGGGAAGGGCACTGTCCCAGTTCTCCCAAGAGCAGGCCCAGTCCTCCTCCTGGGCTGCATGTCTGCTCCTCACCTGGGCAGGACTGCCCCTTCTTAGAGATCCAAGAACCAAGCAGCTGGCTTCCCTACCTGCTGTAGGTCTTGATTCTGCCATTGGAATGGATCTTCCGGCCATTCTTCAGCCAGGCTATCTTGGGGGTTGGAACGCCTTCTGCCTGGCAGGCAAAACGGGCTGTGCCAGCTCGGGGCCTGGTCAAACTCTCTGGCCACTCCAGAAAAGCAGGGGGGGCTGCAAGAAACAGGAAGCGGGACCCATTTCGTCTTCTCCCTTTCTAAAAACAGTCTCAACTGTACATCCCTGGGACCCAGGCCCATTTCTGACAGAGGCTCCTTAGAAAGCCTGGCCCACCTCAGCCCAAGGCAGCCTGTGCAGCTTATCAAAGGGCCCTCTGTGCCACGGGGCTTGACTTGAAAGGCCACCTCAGATCCCGCCTCCTGGCCTCCCTGACTCTTCAGCAGAAGAAACTCTGGGGCCCCATGCAAGCAGTGAGGTCCCGCCCTGCCCAGAGCTAAACCACCTCCAACTCGCTCCTCACCTAGCACCAGTAGTGTTGCCATTGCAGTGGTGAAGTTGCGTGTGCCAGGGATTGTAGCACGGCAAACGTACACACCAGAATGTTGTATCTTCACGTCCGAGATCATGAGGTTTCCATTTCCAAGCACCCGTGTGTTGAAAACATCGATGGACTTGTGGTCTGTTTTGAAAGGGACATTTCAACCATCTGCCTTGGTTTGTGGTGGTTCCCACCCTGGGCTGCCTCATCCCCTCTAAAATATCTGCGAAGTACAATCTCAGGCATTCACCCAAATGTCAGACCTCTAGAGAAATGCCAGCAGACCCCTAACGCCCCTGATAGCAAAGGCTGGCTACTTCCCCGCTTCTGGTGCTGTGCATCAGGATACACAAGGATTGCACAACCAGCTGATCTTGTGATGTTGAGAAGCATTTAGCAAAAGGCAAGCAGTTTTTAGCTTTCTGCCCCGAATGGACTCTTTCAACTGGCATGGATGGTGCAGGAGCTTCTGCCACAAGTCACAGTCAGATGCCCATCAGCCGGGAAAAGCTGGCCATGCCTACTATCTACCATCAATGACCGTTCTCTCCAATGAAAGTTTTCCTTTCCAACTCTGGGGGCACTGACTGAGAACTTCAAAGGGACAATTTCCCTTTTCGCTTGCCAACCTGTGGGCAGCAACAATGAATGTGGCACACTCAAAAGGGTTTCCCACTTATTCTCCCTCATGCAACCTGCAAGTGATGGCACCTTTCATTTGCCCACAGCTGGAAGCCAAAGAGCCACTGTGGACCATCTACCACTCACCAAGGCGACTCCAGGACACAATTGGTTTTGGATTCCCGATGGCCACACACTCAAAGATGACTGTTTGGTGGAGAGAAGCCGTCATGTTTTGGGGACCAGCTATAATGGATGGCTTATGGAAGAGTTTCATATTGGTAGCTGTTGAAAACAAATACATACAACAGAAATGTGTTGTCCACAAAATCAAATGCGAACAATTTCAAGACTTAGAAATGGAATTCTGGAGGGAGGCACTTTGGTGAAGATTCTGAACACCATTGTTTGCTGCCAGCAATGTTCGAAAGGAGCAAGATTTTCTGGATACCTGGAGCAACAGTGAGTTTAGCCTCGCCACTCCTCCGCCGGCCGACAACTGTTGTAGCAACACAACGATAACTCCCTGCATCTTTTGGCTCAACGTTGTAGATCTGTAGCACTCCAGATGGCAGCACCGTTATCCTGGAAGGACAGAATGGCTGTAGGAAAGAAAGTCCACCTGTGCTTCCCGTGTGTTTGTGTGTATGTGTGTGTGTGTCTGCCTTCCCCTCCCCGCCAGGCCCCCTGCAAGCTGGTTGGGCTGCTTGTGGCCAGAGCTAGGGAGGGGACCCCAGGGACCACCCCCAGCCCTCCCTGCTGGAGTAGTCCAGATTGTGGGAGGACGCAACAAGGAATCGGCATTTTGGAAGGCAGGATCGTGTTCTCAAGTTGCACACAAAGCACGGCTGCATTTTCTTAAACTCAGTGCTGGTTTCAAATGCCACCCTTTCGCTTTCTCAAAATCAAAACGGAAACCACCTGCCTGAAGCTGGCAACTGGGTGGTGCAGGCTGTTAAATGCCTAGCACTTAAGTTCCAGCTGTCTGCAATTACTGCAGGCTCGAATCCCACCAGGCTCAAGGTTGACTCAGCCTTCCATCCTCTCAGGGTAGGTAAATTGAGGACCCAAGTTTGTTGGGGGCAATAAGCTGACTTTATAAAAACGCCGCTTAGTAATAAGCAGGCATATACAATGGAAAGAAGGCTATTGCTGAGCACATTGGGTTGTATCCCAAAAATTGTAAGCCGCCTTGAGTCTTCGGAGAAGGGCGGCATATAAATGTAATTAAAAAAAAACCTGCACCTTGTGAGTGGTGCTGCTTTTGCATTTCGGCATGATTGGAGAGTCAACCCACAGGCAAGGCGGGTGGCAGACTCAGGCCCCTTGCAGCCTCCCCCCTCCCCTCATGGGGCTATGGGACAGGCTGAAAGGGAGATGCCCCATGTCCCACCTCCTGAGGTTTACAGGGGCCTAGGAGAAACCCCCAAAACTTACCTCTCTGTCTCCATTAGCAGCGCTGTCCCATTCACCTCCCAGGTGATGATGGCTGGAGGGTGGGCCGGGATTTTGCAGGCAAATCTAGCCACGCCCCCTTCGTGGACCTCCGTGGGGAGAGGCTGGACTTCAAAGGCAGAGAGGGCTGCAAGGAAGAGGGGGAAGAGGAGAGGCTGAATGAACCCCAGTGGGGAAGGGCTGACCTCCACTTTTCGCTGCATTTAAGGAAGGCCAGTAGCACAACGGATCCAGTTATCTTGCAGTGACAGGCTTGTTCCGAGGAGTCCCAGGAGGTCTTTGAGAAGGCGGCCAGGAGCCTCCCTGGGACTCAGCGGGACACTGGGGCCCCTCTGTGAAAGGCAGGCTCCCTGGCGGTGCCTCCCCCTGCCTTCCCAGGAGCCTTATCAGCACTGCTAAGTTGCGCCTCAATAAATTCCAATGCTGCTGATAAGAGGGAGCCTTATCAGCAAGGTCTTACCAGGGGTCAACTCAGCAGGCAGGAGCCACTTTGCCTTCCTGGAGTCTCTCTGGCTTCTTTGCTGGATAACTGACCTGTTTGCCCTCTTGGTGAAGAAAGCACCAGCGCTCCACAATGAAGAAGCACAAAACTAATTGCAGAGAAATCCCAATGCCCCCCCTGGAAATTCTGGGCCCCTTTTGCCTTCAGGAAAGGGCTGCAAGCCCCGCTCCCTTTCTGCCGTTACCGCCACACATGCATCCCATTACCCTCCTGGAGGGTCACTAAGAGAGTGCCACAAAGAAAGAACATTTCCTGCGACAGAGCAAAGGAGGAAGGAAGGGCATTTGTCTTGGAACCCCGCTCCCCATCCATGGGCAGCATCTCCTTGGTGATACGGACACTGCAGAAATTGTCAGTGGAAGGAGGCTGTGCAGCACCTCTATTGCTTTTCTCTCTCTCCGCACACACACCTACACACACAGGCACACAGCTAGAACCAGCCACCTGAAAGGAAGGTAGTTGAGAAGCCTCGTGGGGCAGTAGGTGAGTCTAAGGTCTGTGGCTCTCCTGCGGGAGTGGAGCTGGTGGGACAGCCACTGGGGACCCTGGGGAGCAAGGGCTCTGCAGGGACCCTCCCTCTACCTTCCGCCCAGCCTGCTCTGCTGCAACAGAGTTGCCAGAAGTGTGAATGGTGTGTGTGTGTGTGTGAGCTGAGAAACACATGGATCAAAGCATGAAGGACTGGTTTTTCAGCATTGTGTTTCCCTTGGAGAGGTGTAGAGGCCTAATAAATCCATCTTGCTGGAGAGACAGAACAAAAGCTTTCGTGGATAAAGAGGAAGGGGCATTCCAGATGCAGTCATGAGGGAGGGTCCCAGCCATCTGTCTCTCCTGCCAGGCCCTATTCATCACCTCTGCCAGGATAAATCTCAGCAGGGGCTGCTCCTCACAGGTCTAACAGTCACAAGAGGGCTGACCCACAAGAAGCAGGGCGAGCTCTGGGGTGCCCCCCCCCAAATTAAATAGAGGACACCAATGGAGGGGCTTGGAGGTTCCTTGGCCCAGTCCCCAGAGCACCCCCTTCCCAGGGACTCTCAGTGTGGCGTTGAGTCACCTCATCTCCTGCCTCTTGGCAAGATGGGGGGGCTCGGATAGCAGCTAGACTGTAGCTGAGACTTATGGAGAAAGGATGACTTAAGTGCATGCCAGCCAACTGACTCTTTCCCTGCAACGGGCAGCAGCCACATCTGCCTCCTCCCCACTCCCCCTCCCTTTACACAGAGTTTTCTCCCCAGCAAAAGAAAGGAGGCAGGATGGCAAACTGCTATGCCAGGAGAGCTGTGTGGCAAACTCTGGCTCCAACAGCAATGTGTAAAAGGGGAGGGGATTTTGAGCCCCCATATCTAATGTCACCCTCTGCAAAAGCTAAAAAGCCAACCAGCCATGGAGGCCCTCAGGCCAAGCCTGAAAATAGAGGAGCCCACAGAGCCAGATGGAGCTGCCCTGCTGACTGGCAGGGTTGGCTCCCCCCGCCCCATCACAGCCTTCTAAATGGCCAGAACCCAACCCTGCCCCAATCAAGGGCTCCTGGCCAGGGAAGGCAGAAAGGGCCTGGCCCCACAGGTCATCGCTGAGCCCTGTCCCCCACATGAGGCTTTGAAATCTGCACAAGTGGTCACTAGGTACGAATCACTGGGGCAGATCCCGAAGCCTGCACCCTCCTTTGGAAGGGCAGGGCAGGAAGGGTCCAGCGCCCGCCAGACTAGGCACGTGGGTAGGCATGCAAGGGGAAAAATCTCCTGGGTGACCAGACCATGCAAGGCAAGCAGGGCAACATGTGCAGGGGGCCTGGGGAGGGGGCGGGCAGGTTCAGGGGGCAGCATTTCTGCAGGGTTGGCCTCCAGAGGATGGGGAGAGCTGCCCTCTTGAAACCTGAGACGTCCATCTCTTTGTACAGCTGCAGAAAAAGAGACCCTCTCTCCCTCTTCTTTGACGGCAGGCCAAGCTGGGCAGGGCCCTGGTGACCCCAAGTACCCTCCTCCTCTGCCGGACCCCTCCTCTTCTGAGCAGATGAATAGCCTTCCTCAGCAATGCCTGCCCCCCCCAACAAAAGAATGTGAATCTGGACACTGGAGGGAAGCGAGGTCTGAACAGGACTACGAGCGGCTGCCTGGCGCTTCCAAGTGTGGCCTGAGCTTCCAGAGGTCAGCCGGGAACCCTGGCAACGCTCCCCCTGGCCCGCGGGAATGCTGGGCACATTCACCTCCCAGTGGGCTCCGCGTGGCCAGGCAGCTTTTGTCTCCCGCAGCCAGACCAGCAGTTGGGGATGGGGTGGGGGGGCTTTAAGCCAAGAGACCCTCCTCAAAGGACACGGTTTCAGTTGCAAGCACACTCACTTTGCCTGTGCATGCATGAGAGCCTAATTAAAACTGGCCTTTCCTTTGATCTGCGAAGGAACAGGGTTTGTGTTGATATTGCAAGGGCTGAAGAGTAAACCAAGGTAAGCAGTAATGGGGATGAAGAAGCAACTTCTTTGCAACGTTCTGAAGCAGCCATTGAGAAAGTTCCTGCCTTGCCTCTTGCCTTGGGAACCACTCCTGTCCAGAGCACCTATTAGCCAACAAACAGGCTAAGCAACACACCAGACCTCCATTGCTCTCTTGGCATCCAGGGTGGGTGCTAAGCACCACACACGGCTACCACCCCAGCAGCGTTGTTCATTTCTGTCTTTTGCCTCCAACAGGTTTTGAATTGCAGGTTCGCGATATCCACAGACTCAAACCTTTATAACCAAATCAGGAATATTTGGTCCTTCCTTCATTCAGGGTATCCTGTAATGTGAATTTTGGGATTTATAATAAAGAACACATTTTTTTCAGTTTGGGAAACTGAAAGACAGTTCCAGGCTTCTCTAGAAAACTACAGAGTTGGAGGTATGGAGGATGCTGTGGAAATAAGGACCCCAGAGGGGAGGAGGGTCTTTGCTGGGGGGCTTCCCCCAACTGCCCTCCCAGTGGAGGAGGATAAGGCCCGTCTTCTATAGACAGCGCCCAAGTTTACAATAAAGGAGAGGCATTTTAAAGATTCCCCAGCACCAAACCATAAGGAAGGATCCCACTTCTCTCTCCACCGAGTGGGAGGGAAGCAGGAATCCAGACACACACAGACCCCCCAGCAGCCAAACCGTCTCCCAGCCAATGCTTCAAAGAATGCTTCAAAGGCGGCTCTCCTACAGGAACCTAGTGGGCCTTTCTCTGGGCCAGACCTCAGGTGGGAGCCCAGCAGTTCCTCCCTGCTGTATTTTGCCTTGTTTTTTTCCCACAGAAAGGAGGAAACGCACAGCAGCTGCCCTTCCCTTGTCTTGCAAGGGAGCTCAATGCAGCTAGTGACTAAAGTGTTTTTAACACATCTTAGCACAAAGTAAACATCAGCTGTCACCCAATCCAAGACTGTCTCTGCTGCTCTCCCGAAGGGGACCATCAGGAGGTAAAGAGCGGCTCCCTGGTTAGCAGCTCAACACCAGCCCTGGAAATGATGCCCAGGTGAGCCTTTCCACCTGGGAACAGCCCATTCCCCATGCAGCAGCTCTGGCTCCCCAGATGTGGGAATATGCCTCTCAGGTCCATTTGCTCTCCTCCTCCAGCAAGGCAGCCAAGGCCACTACTGCTCCCTGACAAACGCTCTGCATACCAAGACAACCCTCTGCGCCCAATAATCGACACAAAGAATGGCAACCCAACTGCTGAGCTGGCACCTCCCACAACTACCGGAGCTCATCTCCCATGCTGCTCCACTATGGCTCACCAGCCACCACAGCTGGTTGCACACAATGCCCTGAGCCCAGCACAAAGCGCATGACAGCAAATTGTCACCAAGCAACCAAAGAGAAGTTCTTGCCTGGGGTAGCAAATGCCTGCAGCCTCCCAAGTGGGTCATGCTGGACAAGAGAGGCGATTTCCAACAGCCTCCATAATGTTGCAGACAAGAGAATGATTAGGAAAACCAGCCAGAAGGATGGAGTCCTCAAAGGTCCTGCTGGCCATATGGGGGTGGGGGGGACGACGACACAAGTCAAGTCTGCTGTAATTCCAATCAGGCAGGATTTTCTGCTCCCTTGAAGGCTGCTTCTTTCTGAAGAACACCAGGAACAGCAGCCAGAACATCCTGCTTGGTCCTGAAGGCTGGTCTGCTCCTCACTTCTGCCAGCTTTGCCCCATGGTAGCCAGAGAAGCACTTTCTTTGGCAAAGCCCAGGGTTCAAAGGAGATCCTGTGGAGCAGCAGATCCACCTTCTGCAGCCAAGGAACACCCTTCAGCCACACTGTCCTTCCAGCAACAGGGCCTGCAGAGATGCCACTTTCTAGCAGTGTTTGCATATTGACCCAGAAGTGCAATGCATGGCTCTGAAGTGGTTAATGAGGAACATTTGTTCCTTATTTTGCTTGGGTCTTAGGAGCTGCCTGCTATGGCAAGGAGCCCATTCACAAGAGCTGGGTGGGGCGATGGGGGGAGGAGAGGCAGGAGCTCAGATTAAATTTGAGGATAGGATGCAACTCTCTCCTTGGCATTGAGCCCAGCATTCCCCTTACAGCATTGTATTGGCAGCTGTTTCACCTCCTTTCCCTAGCATTGGGTCCTTCCTTCCTTCCTTCCTTCCTTCCTTCCTTCCTTCCTTCCTTCCGCTTCTTATTCTTTCTTTGCCCAGACAAAAGCTTTCCTGGATGGGTGGCTGGGCATCAAGGCAAAAGCTTAGCATTGGGGATCGCTGTCCAATGGGCACAGGTTGCAGCCAGAAAGCCTTTGCACCTTCCCATCCCTCTGTTGATTGCAGCCAGTGTGGCTGAGCACCCAAAACAGGCAACCTGGGTCTTCACTTAGGTGAAGGTGACTAGCTATGAGCCTGGAAGTAACCCCAGTTTAAAGCTGGGCCAACAAAGACTCCCAAGGAAAACAGTGCCAAATTGAAGCCAAAGTGGCTGCTGGGGGGCTTTGCACTTGTGGGCAGGAACTGTCAACCCGACCCCTAGCTTGCCTTCAGACATGCCCCTTGATGACTGGCGCCCTGGTCTGGTGGGGGACCAAAAGGCCCAGCTGTTCAGCTGAGAAGCAGGGGAATGGGGTGGGGTGGGGGTCCTTTTGGCCATTGCAGGAAGCCAACAAACTCACAACCCCAGGAGCAGCGGGAACCGGTCTCGTTCGGTGAAAATAAGCTATGGGAGCATCCTTTTGTCTTTCAGCCTTAAATTCTTCCACCACCCAGACTAACCGGGATCTGTTTATGCAAACCAGAGGCCAGGGACAAAACCTGGGTTAGTCTTCTGCAGTTAACATGTGCGTTAGAGGAATGTTCAACTAGGCAAACTTATCCCCTATCTGGGAGAAGTCAAAGTGCCTGTGGGCAACCAGCCACAGAAATAGTTATTAAGGTGGGGAAAAACTGGTTTTCCTTTTCTGGACTTCAGACTGTTGAGGAACAAAACCGTTTCCATTACCCTCCCCTTATTCTCCATGTCCTATAAAAGCAGTTATGGACCTGAAATCCTGTTTAATAGTTTGCATTAGAATTAAAGCTGATGCAACCTCCTTTCTGTTCTAACCTGGAATGCTAAACCACAGCCTGAGATCATTGGGGGGGAGGAGGGGCAAAGAGGGGATGCCTCTAATTACTGGCGCTCCAGGAGGGCTTGAATAACAAACAAAGGTTTTTATTCCAAAAAAAACTGGAAGTCTCACCTGTAGGCTAAAACAGATAAGAAAGGATTTTCCTTCCTGGCCCACAGCAAGGTCTGCTGCTCAAAAAACAGGAAGAAACCTTCCTTGAACTTCAGCGGGCAACTCTTGGAGGAAAAGGAATTCTCTAGAACTGTAGTTCTCCTGTGCCTCCATAGCCAAAGCCAAACCAGTCAATGGGAAACCCCTCTTGCTTGCCTTGATCTATTTTGCCTTGTTTGTATTGTGTTTCTGATGCTGCCACCAAGCTGGTCTTGGTCATGGGCTCAGGTGGCTTCAATAGGACTCTTTCAGGACATAATGGAATTGCTAAAAAGCACTGAACTGTCAAGAATTCCAGAGGAGACAAAAAACGATGCTCAATGAAGAGATCAGAATGTCTCAGGTACTCAAGGCAATAAATAAACAAAAGATCAACAAGTCACGAGGCCTGGACAACCTCCCAGCAGAAATATACAAAGAACATCAAAATACTCTAGCACTTTTACTATTAGATGTATTCAACGTGGTTCTAGAAGAGGCAAAAACACCACAATCTTGGCAGGAGGCATCCATAACTTTGATACCGAAAGAAGAGGCAGACCAAACTCTAATCAAAAACTATAGACCTATATCACTCCTATAATTATAAGTTCTTCATGACAATAGTAGCAGGTGGACTTTAAAAATTCTTCAACAAATTTATCCATAAAGACCAAAATGGCTTTCTACCTAATCGGCAAATAAAACAGAATATGAGAATCATATTGGATGTTTTAGAGTATTATGAGATTCATAGCGGTCAACAAATGGCATTACTCTTCCTCGATGCACAAAAGGCTTTCAACAACCTTAAATGGTCATTCCTTTTACAACAAATTAAACCTATGGATTTTGGTGAGAAATTCTTTATTATTATTAGTACAATTTATTCAGAACAGAAGGCTAAAATAATCATAAATGGAGAGGCAACAAAGGATTTTAAGATCCAAAAAGGAATTAGACAGGGCTGCCCATTATCGCCATTACTTTTTATACTTTTTTTTTAAAATTACATTTATATGCCGCCCTTCTCCGGAGACTCAGGGCGGCTTACAATTTTTGAGATACAACCCAGTGTGCTCAGCAATAGCCTTCATTCCATTGTATATGCCTACCTATTACTAAGCGGCATTTTTACAAGGTCAGCTAATTGCCCCCAACAATCTTGGGTCCTCAATTTACCTACCCCAAGAGGATGGAAGGCTGAGTCAACCTTGAGCCTGGTGGGATTCGAGCCTACAGCAGTTGTAGGCAGCTGGAACTTAAGTGCAGGCAATTAACAGCCTGAGCCACCAAGGCCCTTACTTACTTACCCTGGAAGTATTTTTTTTTTAAATTCATATTTATATCCCGCCCTTCTCCGGAGACTCAGGGCGGCCTACAATTTTTGGGATACAACCCAATGCGCTCAGCAATAGCCTGATTCAGTATTCAGCAATAGCCTGGTTCAGTATTGACCAGAACTGTTAGGAAGGAAACACAGATAAAAGGTCTAGAGATTAAAAAAGAGACATTTAAATTACAAGCATTTGCGGATGATTTGGCATTCATTTTGGAGGATCCAGAACAATCAGGACCAAAACTTATTGAGATATTAGAAGAATATGGTAAAGTTGCAAGGCTAAAAATTAATAAGGATAAAATGAAAATACCAAGTAAAAATATGACAGAGAAGCAAAAAGAGAATCTGGACAAAAAATGGATATACAGATAGTCAAAAAAGTTAAATACATGCACCACATTCAAAGAAGATAATTATGATAAATTATACCAACAAATTAAAGAAAATTTGGAAAGATGGAGTAACCCAAGACTATCATTATCAGGAAAGATTTCGGTAGTTAAAATGAATGTGCTCCCAAAATTGTTGTTTTTATTTCAAAAAATACCTATAAAGCTGAACCAAAACTTCTTTAAAGAATTAAAAAAGATAACCTCTAATTTTGCATGGCAGGGGAAAAAAACGAGGATTCAACAAATTATTACAAGAAGCCACAGAAAGGGGCGGCTTTGGCCTTCTAGATTGGGAAATCTACCACCAAGCAGCTTCACTTACATGGATTAGAGATTGGATAGTACTAGAAAATAGAAGAACCCTGAAATTAGAAGGCCACGAATTGCAACAAGGATGGCATGCGTTTTTATGGCCTGACAAGCCAGGCTTACACAGACACTTTCAACATCATAGAATTAGGCAAGCACTTTTTAAGATCTGGAATAAAACTAAAAAATAGATATATTTAGAAATGCCAATTTGGATATCAATATTGGAGGCAGTAACATATCCAAACCCATTGAAACAAGGGAAAGCTATTATTTACAAATATGCCTTAAACGGAGATGGAGAGTTAAAAATTAGACAGGACCTAAAGCAGCATCGGATGGATTTAGAGTGGTGGGAATATTTACAATTACAAGCAAGGTATAAAAAGGATAAAAAAGAATGGGCAATTAACATGTAAGAAATAGTTTTAGACAGAATTCTGTTGGGATCAGAGGATAAATTAATAGGGAAAATTTACAAATTTCTGTTAGCCTATAAATTAGAGGAAGAATAGGTAAAGGTGGTATGGGCTAGAGATTTCGGGTATAGTATTAAATTGGATCAATGGCAAACAATATGGGAAAGGAATAAAAAGATTACCATGGCCACTGTATATAAGGAAAATTTGCTTAAAATGTTTTATCGATGGCATCTTCCACCAGCCAGATTGGCTAAGATGTATAAAAGCCAGTCCCCAAATTGTTGGAAATGCTCAACGGAACGGGGAATGTATTATCATGTGTGGTGGAGCTGCAAAAAAGCGCAAGAGTTTTGGCTCAGGACGGGGAAGTGGTTGGAGGAAATGTTGGGTTTTAAATTAGATCATGTACCAGAATGCTTTCTATTAGGAATCATGCCAAAAAATATAATAAGGATGAGCTATATTTGATTATACATATTATTACTAAGGCAAGGATAGCATTTGCCCAGAACTGGAAAGAGACAGACATACCAAGTGAAGATGTAGTAATAAACAAAATCTTGATACGTGCTGAAATGGACAAGCTAACTTTAGTGATGAAAAATAAAGATGAGTCGGCATATTACATAATTTGGGATAGATTCTATCACTGGTGGGAGCAGAAAGGAAGGTCTTCAGTTGGGAAAGGAGTTGCTGAGAGGGTAAATGAATGGATGAGATGAAAATAGCGCCAATGATGTTGGAAAATATAATATATGAGCAAACATATGTATATATTTGAATAATTGTATATAGGAAAATATATATCTATGCGATACTGACCAAAAGTTATGTCAAACTGATTTCACTATGTTCAATGTTTTTAATTGTTTTGCTCAATAAAATAGTATTAATTTTTTTAAAAATGGGACACTTTCAGGGACTGCCAGGCCTGTGCCTGGCTGGTACCTCCAGGAGGGCGAGGGGCAGGGTTTCCATTGCCACTAGTGGGGCATGGGGCCAGGAGCAAAGGGAGCAGCCCCCATGGGCCGGTCTCAGACAAAATGTTGGCCAGAGGGGCCCAGCCCTAACCCCCATGTTATCATTTATTTACTTACATTCCACCTTTATTATTTTTACAAATAACTCAAAGTAGCAAACATCTCCAACACACCTCCCTCCTCCTGTTTTCCCTACAAGAACAACAACCCTGAGAGGCGAGTTGGGCTGAGTAAAATGTTGTCATTTCTACACCTGTGAACAGGAATTTCAAAGCCATTTAGAAATGTAGTACAACAAATGCACCTGCCAATTTCAACCATCTCTTCTTCTGTCTGAAATACAGCTGTTTGTTTGGAATAATTTCAGGAGATTCTGCAGTGTTCCATGGGCCAGATTCTCATTTCGTCCGAGTCCTGCCTGGGCCTGCTGATATTGGTCCCACTCAGCTCCTGTTACTTAATAGGGCAGGCAGGGCCAGGGCTGGCCCCAACTTCAAATGCTTAACCTTCTTCCAATGATATTAGCATTTTACTCTCACTTGGTGCCTCACAAAGAAAATGTAGAGGAGGAACCTCCCCCACTTCAATTATCCTGCTGTGTATTAGAAGCCATGCTATTGACTTTACACTATCTTATCTTTGGGTCCCCTGTAAAGGGGGAAGGTGAGGAAGAAGCAGTTTCCTGCCCCCAGGGATGCAGGGAGGGCAAGCCAGCCCCTGGGGCCTCTGCGGAACTATGCCATCCGCTTTGATGGGCTCTCAAGATAAGGGAGGGGGAGGCTGTTGCGCCCATTGGGAGGCTGCATTCCTCAGGAACAATTCAGGGCAATCACTGACTTTGCAGAGAAGTTGACATGGAAATCTCCAACCTGCGAAGGGGGTCATCTGCTCTTTTAAACCTCATCCTGGCCATTTTCTAACCTTTTAACCCAGTGAATCTTTAATTTGCACACAAATAATGGAATGGTTGCAGAAAGTGCAACAAGACTCCACTTCCTGGCTAACTTTCTCAGCTCCTCCTGTGTTGGGGCCTTAAACTCTATGGCAGATTAAAGTGTTAGATTTCCAAAGGCAGCACCCAGAGTTGCACTCTGAAACTCAAGGTGCAGGAAGGTGCTGAAAGGTCTGAACAAAGATCCAGGGCGGGGAGGACGGGGACCCCCCATGCTTCTCCAGAGGAAGGGAAGAATGGGAAGGCCCATCCTCCTGCTGAGAACGTGGGGGGTTCAGCTTAGCTACAAAGAAGAAAGTTGTTTTGTTCTTCAAGGCTGTAAAGCCATCACAGACCAGGAGAAACTCTTTCCTCTCAGCACAAAATGCTGGAAATCCACCGACCCATCCCCCAAAGACCCTCGCAGCAGACAACAGGCAGCATAGCTTAATTCCCATCTACTTAAAAGAGTTTCAGCCTTCTCACATTAATTGTAGAAGTTATGGACATCAAAGTTTGGGCATGCAGTATTTTAAGCACACAAGGAAAAGACCATTCTAAAAATTCATACACTATCAGCCTTCCCATCTGCAGGAAAAGTGTTTTTGATCATCAGTGCAGAGCTCCAAATTGTTGGACATAATGAGGAATCACAACAATGCAATACCCCCGCTTGATGTCTTCCAGACACATCTAGGAGAAGGAGTTCTACAGCTGCAGGACATCAATGAAGTCCAAGACAGAAGACCGCAGGGAGCAAGGCTGCCAAGCACAGTTGGAGGATTTGTGGAGACAGGTGAACTCTGGGGTTGGCCAACTGACACCCCAAATGGGTCTTACTGTGCACCTGCAAAAACCCTTGCCCTTCTCTGGCACCTCTGAAAAGCTGAGGCAAAAATTCAGAGTGGGTGTCCTTTATGCTGTCTTGAGAGCACAGTGCTGCTGCTTTGCTGCTCTGCAACACTGCACACCACATACAGTCACCCCAATAAGGTATTTTCTCAGTTTGTGAAGGCATAGTATAAATGTCTTTTCACCCCAGTTTCCACAAAACAAGCACAGCCCCCAGATCTCTGTCCCAGCCACTTACATGTTTAGTAGAAGCAGCTCCCAGGGAAGGGGAAGATCCTGCTGCAGAAGAGACACCCCCTCCCCCGAAAGGCCAACTCTGTTGCCAGATCAAAGAGGGAGCTGTTGCTGCTGGCCCTTCCCTTCATCAACACCTTCCCTTTTTCCGGCCTGACACTGCCATGCTGATGGCAGGAAGGATAGCTCCCTGCACCCCACAGCTGGAGCCTGCTGCATTGCTTGAAAGGAGGGATGCTGGGTGAAGGGTCCTTTCTGCAAGCACTGGCATATCCACCCCTGTGTGCCCTCAGGGCAAAGAGTTCCCTGGCCATGGAGCAGCTGAGGGAAAGGATCTGCTGGAGGGCACAAAGGGATTCTTCCCAAGATCATTTCCTGCAGCTCCTTTTGAGACACAACCATAAAATACTGCCTTAAGACTCCTCTACCGAAAAGCGTGCAACTTCCACACCTAGTTTATTTCTTGAATTATTCTGCACCACCACTTGGAAGAGGGGAATACCTTTAAGCTGAACATGTAATTAGAATAAAGAAAGGTATGCATTAAAACAAAGGTGTAAAAACTGTCCTGCAATGATGGGGTTGCAGGCCCAATACAGCATTTCTTGCAACAACTGACAGGCAGATTTTACCCAGAGACCCTGAAGACCCCTTTGGCCCACCCACCTCATCTGTCTTACAGGCAAGCAGAGAAAATGCAGGAAAACTGAGAAGTTAACCTATCACAAGATCCCATAGCCACGCTCTTAAGGAAGCATCTAGTTGGTTAACCAGCAAAGTAGCATCTCAAAGGACCATTCTGCTTTTCACAGAATGGGGGAAGGGGCAGAGAAACATTTGGTGGCCAAGCAGGGTCTTCCCGAACGTCAGCAGGGGCCTCTTTTCTACCCTAGGGTCAGCCAGCCAGCCAGCCTGCCAAGGAGCTCTCTCTCCTCAGCAGCTCAGCAATGCAGGCAGAGGCTCACATGCTTTGAAAGGGCCACAGGACAGCAGTAAATATCCACAAATACCAACTGACCACAATCCTTTTGAGTTTTTAAAAAATTGATTTGGGGAATCAGCCACAAGCCACGATTCAGAGATGACAAGCCAGGGTTCACACAACTTATCTAGCCACAAAAAGCCAACTGTGGTAGCACAGCATAATTTTCCAGGTGCTTAAAAACTAAGCAGCCTCCTGTGTCATCAACTGTATGGATTGGAGCGCCAATCTTGCTGCCTCACAGAGGGGAAGCAGCTGCTGATGGGTGCACGGAGGCAGGTATGCAGAGAAGGCCTAGCCGCTTTCAGAGCATGGAACACACCTGCTTCTTCAAAGCACCCCAGGACAGGTCAACCTGCCCCAAACCAGAGGCACCACCTCCATGATGTGCTGGAACTGGCCCTCAAAGAAAGTCACGGACACTTACTTGCAAACGTGAGGTGCGCTTTCTGGCTGAGAACAGCGCCGTGTTTATTCAGGGCCAAGCACTGATAGACTCCTTCATCCAGCCTTTCGCCCGGCATGCCGCTCTCCAGCTCGCGTATGTATAAGGAGCCATTGGACAGAGAATGCATCTGTTCGCTTTCAGAAACTTTAACTCCATTTCTGAGCCAGGTGATGCTGATGGGGACCTCACCCTGTGCCAGGCAGTCTAAAACCACCACTTGCTTTCTGGCCACAGTCACATCTTGAGGCTCTTTCACGAAAAACAGTTCACTAAGGCTCCTTATCCCTAGAGAACAAGAAGAGGGAAAGGTGAGTCGGAAAAGGCGCTTTTTGCCAGAGGCCTTTTACCCACTTTTCAGCCACAGGTCACCAGGGGCCTCACTCTGGCCAGCAGCCTTCAACCCTCTGGGGCAGGCAGGGGAGAAGGGCTGGGCTTTCTGCTGGCCCTAAAAGCGTCTCCTCCTCGGCCGGCTCTCGGCACCAGCCAGCTGAAGAACCGGCGCTCGAACACGGCAGCTCCGGGAAAGCGGGGCGCCTCTGGGCCTGCAAGTCCTGGCCTCAAGCAGGGCCGCCCGGCGGAGGGGCCCGGCCGAGCTCCTTTGTGGTAGGGGAGGGTGGGCCGCGCGTTGTTCGTGGGGAGGCACGCGAAGGGACCCGCCGAGGAGGCTTTGCGGGCGGAGCGGGCAGCCGACAGAAAGCAGCTCGCGGCTCTCCGGGAGCCCAGCCGGCCGAGGCCGAGGCCGAGGTCGGCTGCTTCGCGAACCGCGGCAGGGACCGGGCAGCGGCGGGCGGGCGGCGCGCGGTCCGGCTGTACTCTGGGCTGCCCCGGACCGGCCGGGCTTCCAGCAGGGGCTCGCCAAGGGCCGCCCCCTCCGCACGTGCGCCCAGCGAGCCGGCTGGACAGCAGCGGCCGCGGCCTCTCGCCCCGTGGGCGGCTGTCGGGGCCGGGCGAACCGGGTCAGATGCGCGGCGCCTGGCCGAGAAGGGACTCACCTGGGAGGGCGGCGAGCAGGAGGAGGGCGGCGGCGGCGGCGGCGAGGTCAGGGCTCCGGTGGGGTGCCATTTAGCAGCGAGCAACCGCGGGCTCTTCGGGCATGGCCCTTCCCGGCCGGCCAGCCGCGCGCGCCCCTCGCTCCCCGGGCCGAATGGCTTCGCTGGCGCGGCCGGCCTCTTGCTCCCCTCCGGCCGCGCCCGGACACAGAGCGGAGGCTGGCGCGCGTGGACAGACCGCCACACAAAAGCGGGGAGGGGCGCTGTGGGGCCGCCGGAGCAGGGCAGGCCGGGCCGGGCGGAGGGCGCGAGGCTCCCCGGACGCGCCGCGGATCGGGCGCGACTTTGGCCGTCGGCGCGGCCGGGGAGGGGCGAGCGACCCCCTACTCGCCCCTCCCCGCGAGGCCGGAGCCGGCACCTGAGGTCAGAGGCGCCGGGCAGGAGGCGGGTCCCCGCAGTCGGGCGCGCGCATTGGCCGCCTTTCCCTGTCCGGGCGGCGCATTGCTTGAAGGGTGGCGGGCGGCAAGGCGCGCAAAGGGCGAGAAGGGGTGCGACGGCCTCTTGGTCCTTCGACGCCCAGCGCCGCTTCGCGGACCCCGAAAGCTCCGCCAGCTGCCCGGTTTTTCCTTTCCCAGCCCGGAACCGGCAACGGCTGAGCCTAACCCTCCCCGAGAAGTCTGCGGGCCCCGCAGCTTGGCCTTCGTCCCACCCCGCATTGGAGCCTCTCTTCCCCGGCCCGAAGCCAGCGAGCGAGCGAGCGAGGTCGGGGGGGGGGAGGCCGCGCCTGGGCTGAGGCCGTCCTCCGCCTCCAATCCCCCCTGCCTGAATGCGGGGGGAGGAGGGGTAGCGGCGGCAAAGGCGGTGAAGTGACCGGCCTCAGCCCAAGTAAGTGCTACAAGTTGCGACGTTGTGTAGCCGATCCGAGCGCTGCGTTGTCCGCAGGTAATTCAGGGAGGCGAGGGCTCCGTTTCCTGCTAGAGAAGCTGGGGCGGACGGAAGGCCCCCAGCGCGTCCTTCGCAGTCTGGCCACACTTCGCCTTCTGCGCCCTTTGTGGGACGGCAGCGTTTCGCACAACGCCCAGGAGCCGCTCTCCCGGCGCGGCTGTGTTTGCAAACCGGGGCCAGTTTCCGTGGTCTCCTCCCCTGCGTCCTTCGCAGCCTTTAGTCCTGGAAGCGGCTCCCAGGGTGACGGAACCTTCCGCCGAGGACTCCGTGGAGAATCTCCATCCTGCAGCTCACGGTCGTCCCAAAGGCGCTTTTCCAAAACGGCCGCCTTTCCTTTCGCTTCTCCTTCAAGCAGCTGCTTCGGCTCTTCTTGGAGGAGAAGCGAAACGTTTTCAAAGGAGAAACCAGAGGAAGTCCAGGTGCCCCTTGAAAAGCACCCTTGGGATTTCCGCTGACATCGGTGGCATCGACTAGGGCAGGATTGGAGGGTCTAGTGAGCGTAAAACTCCCCGACACACACGGAACCTGTTGCTTTGGGAACCAGCGTGGCTCCCTGGGTTTCAGGCGCCCCCTTCTGGGCTGGACGGAGCAGAAGATCGAGTGGCCTCTGCCCTCTTGTGGCAAAGGGAGGGATCGCAAAGATCTTGCCTTGGGGAAGTCCAGCATTGCCCTTGGATTGGGGATTCTCAGTCACCCTGGGCACGATTGCCCCAAAGAAGCTTTTCACGTCTGTTCTGTCTCCACCACCCCCCCCCCCAGCTCAGTGCTCCCTACTTGGGGAAGCAAGAGGGCTGCCCTTGAAGGATGGTTGGGGGCTCCAAAGCAAAACCGGGAAGAGGCCAAGACAACGTTGCGATTAAGCCATATCATTAGACAGCAATAGCACTGGGGGTCCATAGTGCTTGGAGCACTCTGAGAGGTTTACAATGTCAGCATTATTTGCATATTGCCTCCAACAATCTGGGTCCTCATTTTATCCACCTTGACCAACCTCAGAAGAATGGAAGGCTGAGCTAACCTTGTGCCCTGTCAGGATCAAACTCCAGGCTGTGGGCAGTTTTCCTGCAATACTGCATTTTAACCACTGTACTACAGGGCTTTTGGTGGATATGATTCACAAAACTAGAATAACATATTGAACAATTTCCACTTTTGTCTGCATTTCCACTTAGAAAGTTTCCAAGATTAGGAAAAGCACCCAGCTTCTCTGCAGCAAATAGAAACCCTGGCCTGCCCACCCCGTCCCCCAGTGTCCCATCCAAGCCTTGCTTTGCCATGGTGGTCTCTCCCCTTGGGAGCCAGAGGATCTCCACAGGCCTGTGGAAGCCTTCCAGGGCTTCTTCTTGGGGGGTCTCCCTCGGGCACTTTCTTGAGGGCTGCTCAATAAGGCTCACAGGTGGGAGGCTACAGGAATTGTGACCATAAGCTTCCTTCGGGGAGCTGGCCCACACACAAGCCTGCCATGGCTGCCCTCCCACCCACTTTGCCCCACACTCTCCCATGGCAGTGGTATTACCGGGTTGGGGTTGTTACCATTAAGGGCCGCCCTCCCTTCTGGCCACTTTGCTGAACCCGAGACCCTGCTTGAGCCCTGTGGCCACCAGATCTCCCCGTCCAGCCTAGCTCACCTCCACCTCCAATGCCACTTTCCTGGGGGGCCAGGGAGAGGGAAAATGCAGCCCAGGGTCCTCGCTCTTTCCCAAAGAGACATGCTGGGTCCGGAGGAGAGCGAGTGCCAAAGGGACAGTGTCCGCTAGCCTGTGTCCAGTCCAGGAAAGCCCCCAGAGCCCCCTCCCTCCCCCAGCCAAGCAAGAATGGAGACCTTTGAGCTCCCAAGAACTTGCTTCTGGAGTCAAACTTCATAGAAAATGTTTTATTGTTCCTGAAAACATTAAAAAACAAATGTTGAGCACTTCCAATAAAAAAAATGAACTGAAATGCTACGCGGCAAGACCTACCCACTGTCCTTTAGCGGTCCAACAGACAACAAAACGCTCCTCGAAAGCTGGGTGACCGGGTTTGGGAAGGGGAGTTCACGGAGGGTCCAGGTGCGCCAGGAGTGGCTTCTTCACCCACTTGGGGAAGCAGCAGCGTCTGGCCAAGGGTGGCCTTTGAGCCTGGCAGGATCGTGAAGCGAGTGGGCAACTCCCCATGCCAATCTGGTTGTGCAGAACTGGCCCCGATCCAGCAGAGGGGAAGGAGGGAGGGACGGGGTGGCTGACGGGAGTCTAACTAGCACGAACGAGGCAAGCCGAGAGAACACTGCATGCACATGGGTGAGGATGCACCAAGAGGTGAGGCAAACACAGACTGTTCCTGCTGTAAGATTCTCAGGTAAGAGAATAAGAGGAGATGTATCTCACTGAGATAATTTTGCTACATAAAACAAGCAACCTTTCCTTCGGGGACACCCTGCCTTTCCTGGTAGCAGAACAGCCCAGAACCTCCTCCTGAAAACTGCCCTGATCCCAGGGAAGGGGTGGGCCATGAGGAAGGGCAACAGGGAGGCCTGGGTTGTGGCAGTGCTTGGACCCCCAGGAAGGGCAGGCAAGGGAGAATGAGGGGATGACCCCCTAGCACCATTAGAGCTGGGATGGGGGGAGCCCCTTCACACTGGGGTTTGCGCCTGGGCCCAGCAGCTCCCCTGCCCCCGTGTGCTTCCAAGCACCAGCTACACTATTGCTGGAAAGGAAACGGAAGTGGGTGTTTCTGGTCTGTGCTCTGCCCAGGGGCACACCTGGATTGGGCACTGGAAACTCACTGCTTACGCCCAGCACCCCAGCGACTCCACCTCTCTGTATCCCATAGGACAGCCCCACCAATACTACTTGAGTGGGGGGGTGTATGTGTGAGAGAGAGAGAACCATACGCCCAGCAGTGTGGGGTGGGTCACTGTGCCTGGGCCACCCTGGAAAAAGCTGAGGCTTCCTCCCTGGCTGAGAACCACACAGAAACGAGTGGCCCCAGGGCCCTTCATGTGCTTGTACTGGAGCAGGTTCTCATGGCTTCAGAGGCTTCACAAGACGCACCTTTACGTGGGAATAAAACTCGAAAAAGCTTGCTGAGACAGACCTCCTCCTAAGCCAGGAATCGGGTGGAATGGTGGCAGCTCCCAGACCCCAGAGGGGAGGCGAAAGAGGCCCTGACTTCATCCCCTCTCCCTCTTCCCACTGCTGACCTGGTGTAAGGCAAGGGCACTGCCTCCTGGGCGCTTCCTTGTAAGGCACCCCAACCCAGAAGGGAATTAACGCACCTTGAACCGCAAGAGGCTCCTTGGGCTGGCTCTGCCCAATCAGCTGCCTCGGGACACCCTCTCCTCCAACAGGCAGGACCACCCCACCTTCCCTGGAGTTGTGCTGGTAAGAGGCTCACAGCTGGTGAGACAGGGAAGCCACGCAAGAGCAGTGCGCTTGGGACAGCTGCTCATCTGCTGGCATCAAAGTGCCAATCCCTGGGACCCTGCCCCAGCGGCCCCCCAACTTCCACGTGGGTGCTGGGAGCAACACTCCCAAGGATGGGCTCAGCCACGGCAGGCTTCCCGTAGTTTCTGCCATGGAAGGCCTCGGAAATTCACCCTCCAGCGTTAGCAAGATTCCTCCAAGTGGGCATGACTTCATCAAGAAAGAACTGGCCAATTGTGTCAATCATGGAAACACTAACTAGTTTCTGCAGAAAAATGTTTCTTTTTTTTTCTTCAAAAGCCTGTGAGTTAGGGAAACCCAAATCACGGTCATTCTTGCATTCTAGTTTTTCGTGTGAACAAAAAGAACTATAAATCCTGACAAACATTTTAGGGTAGAGTTGCCATGGAAGGAAGAGATTTATTAATTGCAGGGGTTGGAACTAATCTTCCCTACTCAAGGACATTAAAAGCATCATTAAACTGTTTGCTTTTAAAACATTCTGGTGTTTTCTTAATATGAGCCACCCTGGGATAAAAGGTTTGGGCTGCTTCTCCTTTCTTGGAAGCCTCTCCTGCTCCCACCACAAATTAGCCCTTGATAAGGAGTTAACATCCATCTGACTCGAGTTGTGCTGATTTCCCTCCTTCCTGTCTAACGCTGGCCTTCCCTGGCAACTGGCCAATGAGCACCCCCCACCAGGGCCCTCCCATGGAGGGGGGGCCAAGTCCACCATCCTTTGGGAAAGGCCTCCTGGAGATCATCTCCCAACCGAGTGACTTGGGAACACTGGCCCGGCTGCCTTTCCCACTCTGCGGGCATACGGTGTTTGTGATCAGGGTGTATGCTCTCTCTGGTGTGCCAAGCATGCCAGCAAAGGCACAGGCTCTTTATGCACCCAGAGCATAAAAACCCGATGCACCATGCAACCCATCCACGCACCCTCCCAGTTTCAGCATTGCCTCTCTGAACCCTGATGCCAATGGAAGGCCCTGCAGAGCAGGCGGAGGGAAGGCCGGTGGGGAGCGCTCCCTCCCCCCCTCCCCCCGCAAAGGCTCTTTCTCCTCCAGAGGCAGCAAGCCATGTTTTTCAGTAAGCAAAATTTTTAAACCTAATACTGGCTCTGGAGCAGGCTGCATCCTTCAGAAATGCCTTAAAAATTGGTTAAGATTGTATACACCCTGCTGAAGAATAAAGCAGCTGGTAGAGCAGTTCTTTTTTTAAAAAAATGTCACAAATTTTGTTTCTGCTGCAGGAGGCACTTCCATTAAGACAAATACAGCATGTCTTGTCTTTAGGTTTTCTTAAATACAGTGTGCTACATAGATTTTATACACACATACACACACACGTGTGTGCGTGTATATATATTTACACACACACGTATATATACACACATATATACATATATATATATATATACGCACACACTCACAAACATGTATATGTGTGTATACATACACACACGTGCACGCACGCATGCACGCCTTAACCCAACATTTCCACAGCGGGATGGTCCTTACTCTCCATCCAATCGAAACCTGCAGAAGTCATAGAGCTGATGGACTCGTTGCAGATCTGCTGGAACAGGGGGTCGTTCTTCAACTCTTCCAGTGTTGCCTCGTCGTCTTGGCCCTGCGGGTGGGCCGGGTCAAAGAGCAGGTTTGGGTCCAGGGCATTCAGGTCGTTCATGCTCCCGGAGAGCTCCGAGGTCAGCCTCATGTCGCTGGAGAAGACTGAGGCCACATTGGTCAAGTCAGGAGGCACCTGGCTGCCCTGCAGGCTGCTATCCTCCAAAAGCTCCTTCACGGTGCCGCTGAAATCCAGCTGCTGCTCCCCAGCTTCCGAAGGGGCTGCGTTGTCCCCAGAAGCAAAGTCTGCCGGGTCGGGGCTGCTGTTCTTAGCGAGGTAACCTGGTGTTTGGAATTCAAAAACGGACGGGCTGCACGGCGGCATGTTCTGGGCATTGGCACTTGGAAAGGCAGCAGAAGTCTCTAAAATCTGAGTCAGGTTCATCCTGGCGGTGTAATTAGAGGGGAGGTTGTTGATGCCCAGGCCACGCATGGCATCGTCGTTCTCCGAGTCCAGCTTGCTGAGCAAGACGTTGGTGATCTTCTTGGAGCTAGGCTGCTTCTGAGGCTGTGGAAAGGCCGTCTCCATCATCACCGTCAGGGGCACCGACTGGCTGCGCTGGGCGAGGTTACTGGCACTTGGGTCTGCATGGACGTTCGCCAAGGAGGTGTGAACTTCCGGGGCGACCGGACTCCCAAAAGAGCCCACCATCGTTCCAGAGCGAAGCACGGCCGTGACGGGACAGACAGTGCTTCCACTAAGATTCCGCTGGCGGTGTACGGCGGGACTGACGCTCCGGCATCTGAAATGACTGCCATGAGAGGAGCCGGTCCCTTTGTTATCGAGAGGAGCAGGGACGGCAAAACCTTCCTGCTTGTTGCCGACGGGGGAGACAGGGGTCACTCGCCCAAAATTGGGATCGTGGTGCCGTGACTGAGACTGGTAGGACTGGCCAGGGACAGCAAAGGCATGGGGCTTCCTGAAACGGTCTTCCACCGACTCCTGGTAGCCAGGCAGAATCCCCTGGCTGGTGACAGAGGAGCCCCCCACGCTGCCGTAGCCAGCATTCATCCATTCCAGCTTGGTTTTATCGGGGTGGGTGGCCATGGGCCGCTGCATGGGCTTCACAGGACTGCTGGAAACCACGCTGGCATCATGGTAGGCCATGCTGGAGCTAATGGGGGTGAAGGCAAAGGGGTTTCTACACTCCACAGGGCTTGGGGGCACGCTGCTGCTGCAGTTGGAGTGTGGGGTACCGACAGGCGTGTGCCGGCTGCTCCCCAGGGCGCTGTCAACAGGTGTGGTCTGCGCCATCCTGGAGCTGGCGATCCTGCCATGGGCTGGGGTTGGGGTGGGCGTATGAACAGGAGTGCCGCTGCTGTGGATCGAGTGGTAGAAGTGGGCACTGCTGGGGTGAGGAGCCAAGGGTGCCCCCTGAGCTGCCCCCGGGTTCTGGAGAGCCATCCCCAGGGAGGCGCTGTAGAGGTGTGAGGTGCTCAGGGACATCTGCTCCTCCATCAGCACCAGCTCCTCCACAATGCTGTCCTGGGTCAGGTCATCGTCAAAGGAGAAGAAGTTCTCGTGGGACTGGGAGGCGGCATCCTCAAAGTCCTTCAGCTCCTGTTGCAGGGGCAGCTGGCCGGAGCCCTGGCCAGGCAGGGGCTGGTCGAGAGGGGGTGGCGGGACCTGATCTGGCAATGGTTGCCCAAAGGCTGCACCGGCTGGCTGGAACCCTTCTAAGTGCACTGGCTCCCAGGCGGACTTGGCCAGGTCCTCAGAGTCGCATGGTCCAGCCAGCGCCATAACACTGATGGGGGGCTTGCAGGCCTCTTGGGCGAAGGGGGAGCCCTTGGCCAGTTGCTGCCACACGTTGGGGTTCAGGCTGCCCTCGGACTTCGAGGCGTTTCCTAGGACAAAAATGTCTCCTTCCAACTTCATTTCCACACCTGCCGAGGAGGCTGCTGGGGGTGGCTCCAGCAGGGAGTCGCTGGGGGCAATGATGAGGTCAGCATCCAGGGGGCAGGAGGCCTCCAGGCTGATCCCTGAAGCTGCGGACTGGATTTGGAGGGCTGCCAGGCCGGGACCCTGGAGAAGGGCAGCCGGACTGTCCCTGTTAGGGAGAGGCAGGATGCCCGTCTGCTGGGCTTTCTTCGCACCGCTGGCCTTGGGGGCTTCTGCAGAGGCTTGCCCCACGGAAAGTTTCTTGACAGGGGGGCCCTGAGCATCCACAAAGGCAGAAGGCAGCCTCTTCCGCAGGACTTTCGGGCACCCTTGGTCGCCTGCAGTAGGCGAGGGGGCGATGCTGGTGCTGGAGACATGCTGAGCCGCGTCCGGGGGACCCGGGGGGCCTTCATGCGCCTGGGAAAGGGATTTCCTCTCTGAATCCCCCCCCCGGGGGTCACTGCTTGCTGCTCCAAGACGCTCCTCCGCCTGGCCTTTCCAGGCCTCGGCTTCCACTGTTCTCAGCTGGTCCACAGGTGTTAGCAGGGTGACTCGGACCGCTTGAGCAGGGTTTGCATTCTCCTGGTTCTGCCGCAAGCTCTCATCGAGCACCAGTTCTGGCTCCAGTTTGACCTCGACTGAAGACGAGGCAGAAGCTAGGCCTCCGCTACCACTTTTGGTTCCCGGGGACTGGAGTGAAATCACAGACCCGTTCTTGATCTGAGGGATGCCCCTTGGCTCGTCTGCGGCTCCTGAGCCAACGGTGGAGGCTGTGTGCTTGATGGGCGTGCCACTGGCACCGCTCGGGGCAAGCGAGATGGCGGTCATTTTGACCACGTTCATGTGCTGAGCAGGAACCACCGTCTTGATTGGGCTGCTCGTGAAGAGCACTGTGGTTGGGGAACGTATGGTGAGCGCGTTGGTGTTGGCTGGCTTTGGCAGGATCTGGGCATAGCGATGACGGGCAGAGCGATCTCCCACGGGACTGGCCGGTACATTCTGGGGAGTCTTTGGAGACTGCTTGACGGGCTGCATGGGCTGAGTGACCACCTGGACGTTGAGTGGAAGGACTTTGCCATCAGCCGAGCCCATTGGGCTAGGAGACGTTACCAACTGCCGGGACCTTGGCACCTGCAGGGGAGAAAAGGGGACACAAGGGCTGCGCTCTGAGCTGGCCAGTTTGCTTTCTTCTAGCAACAGGGGACTCCATGCTCCCCACTCCTAGCCATGCAGGACTCTCCTTCACATCCCCTCCCCCCGTCCCATCTCTTTGCCCTCCCAATTCTTGACTCAGTGCCTCAACCGGCCTCTGCCCCTCCTGGGTCACTCCAGCTAAATGCCTCTCCAAATCGTGGAAAAAGCCCGGTGACCCCTCCGTGGGTCTCTGCCTGGTCCTGTCCCAACATTCAAGGCTGCTGGTGGCAGCCCTGCCCACCCCTCCCTGCCTCCCCAGGAGACTTACCGTGATAGGACTTGGCACGGCAGCCACCACAATGCCAATGGACTGAGGGGACAGGATGGCCGGGCTCCCATTCGGAAGACTGGCAACCCCATTGCTGGCTGTGCCCTCGGCCTTCTTGGCGGGGGACTCGCCTGGCAGGGGAGACTGCAGTTTCTGCTCCTGCTGCTTCTTCTGGATCTTGCGCTGCAGCTGCTGCTTGGCATCCACAGGTGAAGGCAGCGTCTTCACCTGGGGCTGGAAGGAGTTGCTCTCTGCTGTCGGGACAAAAGCCGACGACGGCTGGGGGATCCCCTTGAGTCCTGGAAGGGGCAGGCAGAGCCTTGACCAGGGGGAAGGCTCAGCTCGGCCCTCCCAATAAACCCCTCCTCCGCCACATCGTTAAGGAGCAGGGAGGTCCAGTTTGCCCTTTTACACGGGCAAAAGAAAATTGGGGAGCCCCCCTGCCTCTCCTCACCATTGCCCAGTCCAGCCGACCAGCTGCGAAAGACGCCTGGCAGACCCCCTACCGGCCAGCGTCTTCCACGGCCGAAGTGCCTTTCTCAACATCAGGGGTGAAACCACACCCTAGGAATTAAGCTTGACCCACGGAGGCAGCTCTTGCATGGCTAGATGCCTTCCTGATGCCCCTCAGGGGTCCCCGGGTGGGAGGGACACTGCTTCCTCCCTTCTTACCTGCAGGGGCGCCTGCCATCACTGCCAAAGCTGCCATGGACTTGGTGCCCGTGTAGTGGCTTTTCACCAGGAAGCGGGCCAAGTCCAGGACAGAATCAAAGGGCTGGCTGAGCACTTTCTGAGCCCATTCGCAGACCAGCTGGCAGGCAGCGGACACAATCTCCTCATCGGCACTCTGCAGGCGCCCAGCAGGCTCTGCTCCATCCAGCTGAAAGCAAAGCACAGGGAAGGACTGAGAAGCGTGCTCGCGACTGCCCTGCCCCCGTCTCTGGGAAACCACCCCTTGGAGGACAGAAGGAGCCCCCCAGCCCTGAGGGCTCCACCTCTCATCCAGGGAAACGGGGGCTGGAAACCAACAGCTCCAGACCCTGCTGTGAAACCTCCTATAGTAACCTCGGTTTTGGTCAGGAGGATTATTTCAACCCAAGTTTTATGGAAAGTCAGCTTCTCTCTTTAAAACGTCACTGCCTGCAATTAAGGCTGCTGTCGGTAGACGGGGCACAGTGCTTTGTGTCTGGCTAAGGCACAAGCACACGCTGCCGAAGTGCCCCTTGCCCCACTGCAGAGTTTCACAGCCCCAGGCCTCAAAAGGCGCCTCCTCATTCGAAGCATCTCTGTGCAGGAAGGACTCCGGGATGCAGCCCAATGAGGAGGATTCTTCGCCAAGTGAAGGCCGGCCTGCTCCTTTTAGAGCAGGGGCGTGAAACTCGATTTCATTGAGGACCACATCAGGGTTGTGTTGGAGGGCCAGGGGTGGGCAGACGTGTGGGGCGTGGTCCATGGTGCGCATGACACAGGACTCGTGTCGAGGCCCCTGTGGTGGCCAAGTGCTAAGGTGGGACTTCCCTGGGACCCTCCCTCTCATTATGATCTCCCTTCCTTCCCTCTTCTTCATTCTCCTTCCTTCTTGCTTCCCCTCTTTCCTTCTTTTTCCTCCCTTGCTCTCTTCCCATCTTTCTTTCTTTGTCTTTGTCTTTCCCTCTGCCAGCACAAATGGGGCTGGGGGGGGAGCGCAGCCCACCTCCATTTTCGCTAGCAGAGGCAAGGCAGGCTGGTCTCTTGCTGTCTCCAGGCAGGCCCTGCTAGGCCCCGATCTAAGCACCCCGCAGGCTGGATCCGCCCCGCGGGCCTCGAGTTTGACACCCCTGTTCTAGAAACTGCTGCCTCTCGCACCCCTCCGCAGCCGCTTTTCGAGCCTTCCCTTCTCTTTGCTCAGCATCATCGGGCCATGAAACCTCTTGGGACAGAAGTTAAACCCGCAAACTGCCAGCACAGGGTGGACCTACAGTATATTGTGCTCCGTCCATTGCAGCTGAAAGGCCTTTGTACCACTAGGACCCCTGTCAGCCCTTCCAGCTGGGCCATATCACGCATGCTGACCAGGCGGTGGTTATAATCGGGTCAGAGTCACAGAATCTGAATGTCCCATTCCCCCCTCCCCACTGCCTTGTCTCCATGAGGACCAGGGAGGGGCTCTGGTCCAAGAGGATTCCTCAAATTACATTTCAGGTGTCAAATCCCTTTCGTCTGGCCACCATCTCCCTCCGGCTCCTGGAGCCCTTCCCCCCAGTCAACGCCCTAGAGGGGCCGCCCACCTGCAGGGAGGAGACCTGGAGGGCAGCAGCTTACCCCGTCTCCAGTTTTAGGGAAGTCCAGATTGGGGAGCGACGGCATCTGCACGAGCGCTTTCTTCCGAAGTCCACTGTAGCAATATGTGATTTCAAACATTAAGGGGGTATTATCCGCTTTCAAGCGCTGCCTGCCACCCAGCCACAACCCAGCCACCCCCAAAGCCCTTCCCAAAGGATATTTAGATTTGCCTCGCGTGCCCAGGCGCCGGGCCTTCATGTTGGGAAACACGTTCTTCATGATCTTGCCAAAGTCTGCAGCACTGAGCGGGTGGTAGCCAAGATTGTCACAGTAGCTCCTGAAATGAAAGGAGGGTCACAGGAGAGGCCCTGGGCCCGGTGCCTGGCTCAGCCGAGGGCGGGAGAAGAGTGTCCAAGAGCAAGCAGGCCGAGAGGCAGGAAGATGTGGAGGCTCCGCAGAGAAAAGGGCAGCCGGCACTCCCAGCGACCTCCCAGCGATTGCCCACAAGAAGGGAGGGACCTGCTTTGTCCAGCTGGCCACACGGCTTCTAACCCTAATCCTGCAGTCCCTGCCACTGAAGACCCCATTCCCTGTCCCGCCACCCCCTCCCCTCCACCTTTCCAGCAGGGAGAACCCAGAAACCTCAGGAGGAGGAGAAGGAGGAAAGAGGGAAAGATGTAAGGGCAGCCTTAGGGAGCCTCCCACCAGCCCTCTGGGCAGAGCTGAATCGCTCTCTGGGCAAGGGAAGGGAACTGGTACCACAAAACCCATCTCAGCACTCCCCCAGCTCTTCCCCAGGAAGCCTGGCTGCCCAATCAGGGCCATGGCACAGCAAAACCCCAGCATTGGAGAGCAGGCTAAGTGGCTGGATGGAGAACGCTGGCATGTCAGCACGGATGGTGGGAATGGCTGCTCTCGCCAGATGGCAGGTTCAGGCCCTGCCCGCCCTGCCAAGCCCCAGAAGGCGAGCCCAGCCGTGGCAGACTGACCTCTCCTCCTTCCTGAGATCTCTGAGACTCCAAGCGGGGACTTGCCCAGGACCTCCCTCCAGATCAGTGGGGCTGAAGAGCTGCCACCTCAATTTGGAGGGAACTCTCCTACAAACACCCTACGGAACACAATGGACCCCATTTGGGAGGGGGAGGCGAGCAGAGATCCGGCCCTAGTGTCCCAGTCAGCAGCAGCATTCCTGAGATCCAGAGAGGGGAGCAGCCAGCAGGCAGAGCCAAGGGGCACCAGGGCCAGAGGCTGCTGGAGAGGGAGAGGGCGGAAAGCAGCCAGCCAGCCCTTCGCAGGCGCCCTCCCCGGCCACCGACGGGAGACTCACTTGTACTCATCGTACACTTCCTGCTTGGGGAGGGAGGTCTCCGGGTGTTCCTCCAAGGTGCTCCGGATCCAGGAAAGGGCGTGCACCTGTTGAGCGCGGCTGGAGGAGACAGACAGCTGGTCGCTGCAGCAAGAAGAGGGGATGTCAGGCGTTAGCAACATCCCCACCAGATGCCCCCCTGCCTGGCTCAGGAGGAGGGCGGCCTCAGTCCGCGAAGGCCCTTGTCCCTGGGGAACTCCCACCACAGGAGCTGCTTTCCAATCGGCCTCCCTGGGGCTGTCATACAGAGCTGGCCCGGAGTAGAGAGAGCATGCGCCCCATGAAGCAGCGAGACCTCTGCACACATGGGAAGCAGTGGCCCCGAAGGGTCTGAGCAAGCTCCCCATGGAAGGTTGCGGTGCTTTGTTTCACAAGGGAGGTACTGCACAAGCGAAAGGGGTGGGGGGAGAGGGCTGGAGGCCACGGAGTCAAGGAGAAAGCCTCCTTCCAGCAGGGGCAGCAGAGCTCAGACACTCCCAAGGTCCTTCCCAGAAAACTCTCTTTCCATTAACCCTGAAGGGTTCAAGGTATTGCAAAACCTGCCATTTCTTGGGAAAGGCTTCTCACTATATCACCAGGAGCCAAAGCCCCCCCCCCCCTGCCCCGGCACAGCCATGTGACCAGGTGTAGTTGAGGAAGGGGCAGATGTTCTTCAGATCCTGGGATACACCCACCTTACCTTTTCTCACCATTGCTGGGACCAGAAGGCAGTTGAAGGTAGAGGTAGAGTTTCTGTAAATCTGTAAACTTCTCAACTTCTTGCTAAACACAGACGGAGATAGGTCACCACCTTGAGGCCAGCACTTCGGAGCTCCTGTTTCCACAACCTCTTTCCTGGGAAATTTCAGGGCAGCCCAGAAAAGCTGGCCAACTCCTTCCCTGCCCTGCTGTTCCTCCTGCCCCATAGAGGTGTGGGCCTTTGCTGTCTGGAAGCTCTCAGCCAGCTGGCACATGAAAACAAGCCAGCAGCTCAGCAGAGAAGAGTTTTTCAGGACAGGGCCTTCCCCCAAGAAGCCTAACGACCCCATCTTTGGAAGTCCCAGCGCCTGGCACCAGTGCCCAGGGTACTCTGCAAGTCCGTAGGTAAGGGGCCCCAATTATAAGTGCCCCATTTCCAGCTTTTACTCACCAAAATGCAGTCCACTTTAGATTGTACAGCTTTGCTAAAGAGGGAGGGGGAAAAAGCAAAAACAAAAACCCAAAAGTTAATAGGCAGGGTCATTATAAACAAGTGCACATCATAAAGTTTCTGTGCAGCACCGCAGGCTCCCCAACTGCTCTCATGGGAAAAAGGCCTGGAGGACTGTCAGCCGCCTTCAATTTTGACAGAGAAGCAAAAGGTATCTGAAGACTGACAAGTGGAAGTGGGACTTGGAATCCCCTGCTTTAATCAATCAGAATCTTGAAGAATGTTCTCTATGTAGCCTTTCGTCTTTGAATGCCTTTATTTAAGGAGTGGACATCTCCAGGCATGGAAATCACTTTCAGTGTGTGAGGAGCATATAATGTTAGACCCGCTGACCGGTGCTTTCCCAAGCATGTAGGAGACCAGAAGAGGAAGAACGCTGCCAAACTCCGGACGGCTCAGCTTCTCTGGAAGCCTCAGGTCCAGAGAGGAGAAGCAAGAAGACCGTCAGGAGTGGCCACTCCCTGTTTGCGGAGAAGCAGCCTGGCCAGGAATGTCCCAGCTGAGACGGGACAATCCACAATCCACCTTGGATGCACCTTCTCTGGCTCAACCACAGAAAGCAGAAAATACCTCTGATCTGATTCTGCCCCTGCAATTCTCACCCAGGGGGGGCACCTAAATTCCCTCCACGAGGAAGGCCCACTGCAAGGCCGCTGCCCCCTCAGCTACCTCTCCTCAGTCAAATGAAGCCCATTCAAAGCCAGCCAGCCCCCATCTTGTGGCAATGAGTCCTACCAGCCATAACGGTGCACTCTCTGTTTTGCTGGTTCGGCCTCGCACACTTCGTCTACCTGCTCTCCTGAGCCCCCAATTTCATGCTAGTCCAGCCCTCAGGCTGCAGGCACAGCGGCCTGATGCTGCCACACACACCCTCCCCCAGAGGACTCTCACCAGCACCCAGGAGGTGCAGGGAAAGGCCAGGCCGCGGGATCTAGCCTGGGCCTGGCCTCCCCTCCGCACCAGTGCCATGGCAAGAGAAAGCCACCAGGTCACGGGAAGAGCAAAGCCGAATCAAGGGGCAGCAGCGGCATTTCCACCCTGTGCCCAGTGTGCCAGCATCTGCCTTCAGCGGCTGCACCCCACACCCCATCCTGCTCTTCAAGGGAGTCAGCTAAACCCCTGCCTCTTTGCCTTCCCTTCCCTGACCAGCGGGCTGGGATCTGAAGCAAGGAAGGCCCACCAGCCACGCAGGAGCAGCAGGGGGACAGAAAAGTCAACTTCCCAGGAAAATGCAGCTCTACAATGTCTAGGAAAGGCACCCAACCCACGAGGCTGCAGCTCCTTTCCTTGTGACCGAGGGCATGCGGCTGAATGGGTTGCTTGCAGCTCCTCTGCCCAGCCCAAAGGGACCCCAGTTGTCATCAGGGCTACTTGATAAGTTTAGGGGGCATTCCAAAGCACCGGGGTGTCACACCCCTACCAAGAGTGACACACTTGTGAGTGGCACCTGCAGCAGGAGCTCCCCATGGCCCTGTCAGTCATGCAGAGCAGTACTGTTGTGCAGGGCAGGGGCACGACCGAGATAACCAAGGCAGCCGTGGAAACAGGTCAGGCTGAGCTCCCCCTGGTCCTGATGCTCTGCATCTGTAAAAGCCCCTGACCCCCCCATATGGCCCCACAGCTTGCAAGCCATCTTTTTCTGCCTGCCTTCTGTATCCATGGGGCCAACTTGCCTCCCCGCAACTCAGTGCCTCCCTCCTGTAATCTGCTGTTTGGTCATGAATTCTCAAACTCTTTCGGGTCTTCCTCCCCACACCTGATTCTTGCTGTATGAGAACCAGGACAGGTTCTAGCAACCCCCACACAATGCCCAGCCGACTCTCCGGACCACGAGGATCCCAGGTGTCTCCTGCCATCTCTGCGCCACGCCCCTCCTCCTATCCTCCCAAAATTCACCTAAACTCCCACATCCACAGAGAGGCGAATCTTCCTTGTGGACACAAAAGCGATTAGCATAAAAGCTTTAACGAAGCGAAAATAAAGCAAAAGCCCACAGATTAAATCCCCAAAGGCAGCAGAAGCCCAGACAATCTGCCGTTCCATCCGTGAAGGAGAAAAGGAGAATCTCCAGCCTTTTCATCCAACCAGAGGAAAAATGCAGCGCCAGGCAGCCAGACAAAACAAAGCCGCCACATGGCCTTGCAGTGGTGGGCTTGGCTGCGCCTCCTTTCACGCAAAGAACCTGTTGGAGGAAAAATGGCACCATTTCGAGAGAGGGAGAAGCAGTGGCCACAGACACCCCCTCAGCCACTGCAGAGCAAGAAGAGAAGGGTCTGCATCGGTTGTCACAGGGGGCTTGGATGAAAGGTGCCCCTCCCTGTCTTGGTCACCACTCTCTGCATGACTCCCCCAACCAAAAAACGCCTTAGCCACGTGATGCCCATTTGGGGGGCGGAGGGGTAGCATGTCACTGAGATGGAACAAAAGGGCTTAAATGATCTCCCGGACGAAAAACAGAGCAAGGTGAAATGACAAATAAACTGTTGAAGAAAACAGGGATTAGAGTGTTGTGCAAATACAGCGGGGTGGGGTGAGGGACTTAATGCAAGCTCCAGAATGCCAAGGACTGCCAGAGGCAGGGCTGATGGCTGTTGCTTAGCTCTGCTGCGGGGTGGCTGTTTTTGTGCCTTTGATGCCACCTTCTCCCTTCTCTACCCGGCTGCGCTGCCACCACCCACTAGGACATTCCTGGACAAGCCAGGTCCTAGGTGGGGATGGGGGTCAGGGAGGGCCCCTCCCTGGAATGCCCCTTTTTTTGAAGCATTTTGATGCGCTTTGTGTTTGTGAGGGCTTTTCCTTTTATTCAATCGGCATCTGAGAATATGCAGGCATTCTATGACATCAATTGACTGGTCTCTGACTTGATAGTAATTATTTTGCACATTACTTTTTTTTGCCTTAATCCATTTGAACATTTGCTTTAATTTTCTATGGTACTTTGTTGGGATGTATGGCCCACAAGGGTATTGTGTATCTACATTGTAGATGAAGATTTATTGTCGCTGTACCATTTGTTTACTTGTAACCTGCCTTTATTATTTTTACAAATAACCAAAGGTGGTGAACAGATCCCACACAGCTTCCTCCTCCTATTTTCCCCACAACAAGCCTGAGAGGTAGGCTGGGCTGAGAGCGAAGGACTGGCTTAAGGTCACAAATGTTATTTGTAAACCATTCAGAGTCACAGCTGAGCTGAGCTGTGTAGAAACTGATAGCTATTATCAGCTATAAGAAAAAATGAAGCCATTAGCTAACGTGATCTTGTGGACTTCTATGAAAACATTTAAAAGCAAGCCCCTTGTAAAAGAAAGCCATTCGTCCTGTCGGCTGCCCACAATAGCTAAATAAATGGCTCCAATTTATCATCATCATTTCTGTTGAGATTATTTTTTTATTATTATGTGTGATACCCCCTGTAGGATAACCAATCCCACCACACAGGCCTTTGGTAGGGAGGTGGACTCTTCTGGTGGGCCTGCCTGGAGGTAGTGTGTCACTTGTGAGTCACATAGGGACCCAGCAGGTTTCAGCGGCATTATTGTTTTTGTTCATGGACCACCTTGGGTTGAAAAACTCATTTTGTGGCACATGTGCTGCTGTTGAGGTCCCTGGTCTTTTTCCTCCATCCAGGTACATAAAAGCACCCAGCCCAGATACGGCACAGCCACCACCAAGTCTTTCCAAATACGTTTGGCCAATTTGCTGTGTAAAAGGCTTCTCCGGTGCTCTGATCTTCCCGGCTCTAAAGCAGCTTGCAGCAAAAAGCAGCAAAAAGCAACAATGCAACGCACCTGACAAACGGTTGACATCCCCCCCCCCATCAGCAGCTCAGCGGAGGAGCGAAGAGCCTCATGGCGGCCTCATCCTTCACAGCCCTTCAAGCGCTGCCATATCGATGACCCTCATTGGCACCAAGCGATAAACCAGGAAAACCCCCGAATCCGGAGAGACCCAAATCGGGGAACGACCGGCCCACGCGAGACGCCCGCTCAACATTTATTAACGTCCATCAGAAAGCGGCAGCCAAGCGGCTCATCGGGGCTCTCTCGTTGGCCTTAAGAAGTCCCCCCAGGCCCCCGGGGGGAGGACAGCTTCCCGGGGCCCCTCCAGAAGACGCCCCGAGACCCCGACGGGCATCTCCCCGGCCGGCCGCTCAGCCCGCCCAACGCCGCTGCCCGGAGGACGAGCGCCCCCCCCCCACTGCCCTCCGCGGAGGTGCGCTCGGCGCTCGCGGGGACGAGGCCGGGGTGGGCGGCGGCCGGGTCCCTCGGAGCAGGCACGACAGCCCGGCCAGGCAGGCCCGCCGCCCCCGCCCCCGGGCCGGGTCAGGGCTCAGGCGAGACGGCTCCGGGACGCCGCTGGGGACGCCGGGGCCGATCCACCTCCGCGGGCCCCGCGCGGCGGCCAGGCAGACAAAGGCGCAGCGGCGGCGGCGGTGGGGGGGCCTCGTGGCCATTTTGTCTTCCATCTTGGATCCGGCCCGTCCCCGGCGCCGCGGAGACAATGGCCGCGTCCCCGGCCTGGTCCCGGAGGGCGCCCCCCGTCCGCCGCCGCTGCCCCCCGCCCGGCACTCACCAGATGGAGCCGCGGATCTTGTGCTGCAGCGCGCCGGCCTCCGCGCCCTGCAGGCCGGGCACCAGGGCGGGCAGGGCGGGCGCGGGGGCTCCGCTGGGTCCGTCGGGCGCGGGCGGCGCCTCCTCCGCCATGCTGGGCCTTCCCGGCGAGCGGCCCCCGCCTCAGCCGCAGCGCAGCAGGGAGCCGCTGCCTGCCCGCCCGGCGCCGCCGCGCATCCCCAGCACGGCCGCCGCGCCGCTAGGCAGGGGGGCGAGGGCGGCGCATGGCGGGCGGCCCTCCGCTCGGATCAGCGCCGCGATGCCGCAGCTCGTCTCCGGCGCCGCCGGGCACCACAGCTCAGCCGCCGCCACAGCACCAGCAGCCCCGCCGCCGCCGCCTCTCCCGCGCAGCCGCCGCCGCAGCGCCGCCCGCTGGCCGAGCCCGGAGCGGCAGGGAAAGCCGCGCGCGCGCCGCCGCTGCCCGGGCCGCGCTGGGCCGTCGAGGACCGCGGAGGAGGCGGCGCGGGAGGCGGGGCGAGGGCGGCGTCTCCGGCTTTCCGGGACGGAACAGCAGCGGCGGCCCCTGGCCGAGGGCTCCGGAGCGCCGCCAGGCCGAGGTAGGGACGAGCGCCGGCGCCCTTCCCAGCGGACAATTTCCTCAGTGCGGACTGTCGACCAGTGGAGCGGCTTCCGTCCGGAGTCGTGGGCGCTCGCTCCCCGGAGGATTTCAAGGAGGCCATAGAGTCCCCTGCTTGAGCAGCGGGCTGGACTAGCGGACCTCCGCGGTCCCTTCCAGCTCTATTCCGATTGGAGCCGGAGCTCTCCGCCCGGGCACCTGGAGGGGCAACGGGAGGCAGGGGGAGAGCAGAGCCCGAGGACGGGGAGGGGCGACCTGGCGGACTGCGACTCCCAGGGGGCGCCGCGGCAAGCAAGCGCGAGCACGCAGGGAGCGGCGCGGTTGCTTAGCGACGGTGGGCCATGGCGGCGGCCGGGCAGCCGTCGGGGGAGCAGCCGCCTCGCCCTCGCAGCGCCGCCCCCCTCCTGGCCCGCGAGGAGGAATACAGGTAGGTTGCGGTCGGCGGGGGAGGGGGCGCCCGGCCCGCTCCCGCCCTGACCGCCCCGTCCCGTTGCAGGCGCCTGAACGCGGCCCTGGAAGCGGAGGCGGCTGCGGTGATGCGCCAAGCCGAGGAGCTGATGGTGAGCGCGGGGCGGGAGAGGCGGGGGCCCCGGCTGTGGCGGCCGGGGGGCGCTTCTGACGGCCGATCTCCCTTCTGTAGAGGGGCCGACGGGAAGCCCTGGCCAGGCCCGTCTCGGCCCGCGAGAACGCGCTGGAGGCGGCGGCGGCGGCGGCGGCCAAGGAGAGGTACGCCGGCTGAGCCCCCGGGTGGGGAGGGGGCGCTCAAGCCTCGCTTCAGCAAGGTCGCCCCCCCTCTCCCGCGGCTGCTCTGAAGCCCCCCGGGCTCCGCATCGCCCCTTGATTTCCCCGCCCCCGTTTCCCTACCGGGCGCAGGCAGAGGGAGGAGGAGGCCCAGCGCTGCCCACTCTTCACCCGGGGGAGGCCCAGCGCTGCCCACTCTTCACCCGGAACCGGAATGTTTGTAGGGGGCCCTCCGGTAATTCAGACGGCAAGGGGGCGGGCCTTCCGTCCCTTCATGGTGAATGAAAGCTGGACTTGAGGGCGACGTGCTCCTCTCCCCTGCTTCTTTCCAGGGACTTCAGTTCTCCCGAACCTCCAGTTCCTGTTGCCCAGAACAAGGTACCTGAGCAGAGTTTCCATTGGGTAGTTCCCTTGTGGGGGGAAGCTGAAGGGTTTCTAGGCCAGCCTTATCTTGGGAGTTTCTCCTACAGTGAACTATCTGGGCAGCAAACTGCGCCTTCTGCCACTGAGGCTGAGCCTGGGCCCCAGAGGGTGAAGGAGCCCAACTCCTGCTTTTAACAGCTGCTCTAAATAGCCATTTTTAAATAAAGGACGCTTTAAGCAGCACCCGGCCTACCAAGGATCTAAAACGGTTTGTCTGACTTCTCTTTTGCAGCTACCCAAAAAGAAAGCCAGCGCGGCCCCTACAATTCGAAGTCGGCCACTGACTGGAAGAAAGGGGAAAAGACCTCTCTTAAGGTATAGGACCATGAGGGCGAACCTAGGGCATGCGTGCCCAGAAGAGCCCCACTGCACATGCGTGCGCACCACCCTCCTGACAGCTGATTGTTGGGTATCTGTGCACGCATGTGCAGAGACCACAGGTATAGGACAGCGGTGGCTAACCTTTTTGGGCTCCTGTGCCGAAAATTGTGTGCATCCTTGCGTGCATGCACTCGCATGCCAGCACCCAGAAGGCAATGCCCACAGTGCCCCCATGCCCCCTGTGCATGCATGCATGACCCCCCATGTGCCCCATGTGTCTGTGTGTGCGACCCCCCGTGCGTGCCTCTGCGCATGCATGTACGATTCCCCCATGCGCCATGCATCTTTGTGCATGCGTGCGCACACTGCATGTCTCTGCATGCATGTGCGTCTCCTGTGCACCCCCGCCCCTCGCACATACGCACCAGATACCTGACAATCAGCTGTCAGGTGGGTGGCATGCACAACATGCGCTGTGAGGCGCTCTCGGGCAACCTCTCATGTGCCACTGCGTGCCACTTCCGGCACACGTGCCCTAGGTTTGTCATCACAGGTATAAGATATAAAACAGGATCGGCATTGGCAGCTTTTGGGAGCTTGCAGCTTTCATAATATGATAGTTGTAGATGAATTATTACTTCTATCCAGCAATCTGAAAAGGACCCAAGTCAGCCAAGCTGTACCCAGGCAGTTTGGTCAAAGGAGCCATGTCCATTCCAAATCTTGACAAATTCCCCTTTTATACAGGGAGGAAAGAGCTTTAAATGCTGGAGGGGAGAGATGTGCGTACCCTTTTCTAGATTGTCTCTGTCCCTGAATCTCCTCACTTGCTCATACTTGTTGGACTGCTGATGTGTTCTTTTTGTTGGCAGATAGTTCTGTAGAAACATCTATAAAACTTGCAAAACATTCTTCAATCTTCTTAGCTATTAGATGATTCTGGATTTAAAGAGGATCAAAACACTTCACACAGATTAGCTCCATGTTACAATTTTAATATGCATCTATGTTTTGTTGTACTGTTTTGTACAAATGCTGTTCTAGGAGTAGAGAAGGTTACTTATATTGGGTCAAATACACACAAGCATGCAGTGTCGTTTTTACAGTTTCCTAGTCATCCGTGTTCCTCTTCATATTACTTTCAACTTTCCAGTACAAAATCAAGATTACAGGTTGACTCAAGCAATACTGATGTTGCTGCTCCAGGATGCTCCCTGACAAAACTAATTGGGAGAATTGAAGGGCAGCTGGAAGAAGGAAACCTGCCTGATCTGGAAGATAATCTTATTCCAAGTACAGGATGTGAACTTGGAGCAGGCGAGTGCAGTTGTTTGCTGGGCACTAATTTGCTTTTCACGAATTGTCCCTTTCTTTTTGTAACGGGAAAATGGTTTTCAAATGGTTTGAAACATGCCTATGTAATCTACCTCCCAAATGTTTTTTTTCAGGGTGGTTTAAACAGGGTTGTCGTAACATGGGCTCTAGAATTGTAGATTCTACATAAGCTGGATTGTTATATGGAGTTGTTGCCAAATTGCAGAGGCCCAGATCCGGTTTCTGAAGGCAAAGCTGCGTGTGATGCAGGAGGAGCTGGATGCCATTGGGCAAGAATGTAGCAAGAAGGTAAGAGCAGATGCTGACTTGCTTGTGTTAAGTCATGGATTGTACTTTATGGTGGTCTACTATGTTTCACACATTCCTCTGCACGTTCATTCACAACTCTTCCTCATAAAAGGCAGGTTTTCCTTGCAGAATATAGGAGAGTGAGGAAAGGCCTGGTAGGAAAGTTGGAGGGGATGTCCCAGAAGAAAAAGAACTGAGGCCTCTCCCAAGGAAAACAACAAATGTGTCTCCAGGGAGGAGAATGTCTCTGAGCCCCAAGGACCACTACCCAAACAGAGTGTGGGCTTGTTTTTTTAAGTTTTGATCTAAAGTGGGAATTCTGGGGGAAAAAAGATGACAGAGTTGCAGAGAAGAAACACAGCATTAACCCAACAGGCTCCAACTCTTGTGGCTCTTAATTTTGGGCCTGCAGGATGAGGAGAATGAAAATTTCAGCAGCCGTCTTAAGGAGGTTGAAGAAGAACGTGGCCGGCTGCAACGCGCAGCCAGCCTACAGCAGTCTCAGGCAGAAAAGTACAAACTGCTGTCAGAGGAAGCCACCCGAAAAAATGAATGTCTGCAGCAGAAACTCTCCATGCTAGAAAAGGTAACAAAGCCATTTTGATCTCTTGCCTACCTTAGGAGGGTAAGTGTGACATTGCTCAGAGGGGCTAGACTTGCACATTATGCTAAGCTTTGATTTGTTTAATCATGATTTGAAGTTCTAATGGCTCACAAGAAGTTAATCCAAAGACACAGAAATTATCTCTCCTTCTTGCTGCTGCAGCAAATAAGCTCTCCTCCTTGCTGCTGCAGCAAAGGGCTTCTCCTCTGAAGCCAAGGGAGGCTTGGCCATGTTTTAACTTGATACAACAGGAACTGGAGAATCTGAAGCGAGCACAAAAACAAGCTGCGGCAACCCAGAGCACGACAGACATTCGCTTGAACCGAGCTCTTGAGGAAGCTGAGAAATACAAAATGGAGCTGAATAAACTGAAGCAAAGTAACAAGGTAGGGGATATGTGTTAGCAAGAAATCCTATCAGCCTAGGATAGCACCCCTCCCCCTTACCCATCTGTCTTTTTCTATTAACTGTTCAGGAAACATCGTCCCAATTTTTCCTCATGTCAGCTATCAAATAGGATAAGGCTAAAGTCACCCAGGAAGCTTCATGATTACAGCTTCCTTTCTTTCTAATTTGTTGCATAGTCTTTTCCTGTCTGTTCCAAACAATGTATTCAATATCAGTTATAAAATGAAATAATTCTGCGAGCACATGCATTGTAGTCTGTCTGTCATGCCCGTCGGAGTCTTGCTTATTTGACTGTGTTGGCTTTGTGCCACGCCCTGGGTCATCATGCTGACTTTCTCCTGGTGACAGAATCACAGATCTTTCAAGGCATGTGTGATGACCTGGGGCGTGGCACAAAGGCAACACAGTCAAATAAGCAAGAAGAGTCCCTTCATTAGCTCCAACTTTGCCCCCAATGTCCAGGTTACCTTTGGCTGGAGAAAAACTTTCCTAGGAACAGTCTTTAAGTGGAGGAAATTCAGTCCGAAAACAGAGTACATACAAACTGTTAACTAAAAATCCAAACAAACCATGCTGCAGTAATTAACTTGACAGGGCAGGAGAAGGAATTGCAGACTTGGAAGCCCAGCAAAACACACAGTTGGGAAGACGCCAGAAACAGATAAGCCTCAGCTAAACCAGATAATTCACAATTTGCTCCCAACAACTTGCTGTGTGCAGCTTCCCTTTTTAAATACTGTGTTCCCAGCTGCAGCTAATGAAGGGAATCAGGGCCCTTTCCTCCCCTGTAAGCCACGCAACATGTCACTCCCTTCCCCATTCCTCCCTGCGTGCCCTAGGATGAAGAGGGGGTGGGCCTGGGTTCTCCTCCGAACCCTCTTGCTCTTTCTCTCCCCTGCTCTGCCCAGCCGGACTTTGCCCTTCCCCAGTTTCTTCCACAGCCAATGGAGCCACACTCCCACTCCCTGTCAGCTGCTCGGCCTCCCCCTCCGAATCAGATTCCAACAGGGGCATGACAGCATGGCTGTATATGTATATGGGGTATTTTGTTGGGAAGTTATAGGAGCTTATGTTTGTCCAGCACTGCTGAGCCTTGTCATTCGTGGATGGCATTTGCCCTCTCCTTCAGAAGTGTCCAAGGACTGTATTCATAATGATGTAACAGTATCTGTATCCTTACTTTCATTAGGATGTGGTCAACCAAGAGCATAAAAAACTTGAAGAACTAAAAATTGAAAATAAGAGACTGGAGAAACAAAAAGAAGAACTAGTGGCAGGTTTCAAGAAGCAATTAAAACTTATTGACATTTTAAAAAGACAAAAGGCAAGCTATCCTATGCTATTAGTAACTTTAATTGAATTAAAATTAAGGGTGCAGCATAATTCATTGTTTTGACTGAAATCCAGTCTATGGGTTAAAAAGCAATAATGAATTTGGACATAAGAGTAAATCCACAGTAAGTGTAAGGAATCTCTGTAGCTAGGGTTTTTGGGGGGAGGTGACAGGTGGGGAAGAAATGAAATATGTTAAGCTCCCCAAAATCAATTTTAATTCCCATCTCAGATCCCAAAGGGGGCATACCAGAGTTTCAAATGGTTCCTTGTTGACAGCCCTTCATGTTTGGGCCATCTTACGATATTGCTTGCTGAGAGGTGGAAACTGGTTTCTGTCTTTGGATGACCATTCAACAAGGGTTCTCAAAAATACACCGGGGTGGGGGGTGTTACATTGCAAGAAACAATGCATTTCTCATTATTTTTCAGATAGTGAAAGAGAATGAGCAAAACCTCTCTCAGAGGGGTGGAAGAAACTTTTCTTACTCGAGTAAAAATAATCTTTCTCCCTAGATGCACATTGAATCTGCCAAGATGCTTTCTTTTACTGAAGAGGAATTCATGAAGGCTCTGGATTGGGGCAACCCTTAATTCAATACACAGCATCACTCCTCTGCAGAACATGTGGGGTATTTTCAGAAGAGTGAAATTGAACCACACTTTTCTGGGGGGAAAAGGCAGAGTATAAGCTTTACACTGTTTGCTTCTTCCCATCAATGTTTTTGCTAGTAAGCTCTTTTCTCATTCTCCATCACTAAGCAGGGTTAATCTAGCCCTTTGTCAACTCTTTTGATAGCCGTCATTAAACTTATAGACTATAAAAATAATTTGGATGCTCACCCTTATTATTGGAAGTAGCTTTATAAAGGGTTTTTTCAAAATAAAACTACAGGAAATAATTGATCTTGAGCATTTTTCAGTTAATATAACAGATGTAATAATACATTGTAGAAAAATAGCTAATTTGAGAAATAAAAGCGACACTACTGAAAAAAATCTACCAGTGTTCAAGGGTGCCCCCATGGCATGGTTTTTTGTTTTGTTTTAAATCACTAAGCAAAGGATAATACAATTCGTTAAAAATGCTCCTAATGTTTGGAATTATCTGCCTTCGAAGAGAAATCAAGTTCTCTCAACTAAAATTAAATCCAGATACAGAGTCTCAAAAGGCAGCCAGTATGCCACAGAGAAGACATGCTGGAATGGCATTGGGGAGATCCAAATTCAGATCCACTCTTAGCCATGGAAACTTGCTGGATGACTTGGGGCTTATGGGGTTTTTTAGCCCTACCCTCCCTCACAGGGTTGTGGGGAAGAACAGGGGGGAGACACTTATGCTGTCTAGAGCTGAAGAAAGGTCAACCGTATAATAAAAAAATATTGCAAAGAAACTGGGAACACTAGTCAAAGAAGTAGTTTATCAATATAAAAGTCATTTTTTAAAAAGTCTATGTAGCAGTGAATACAATCTGTAGGCTGGGATAACTGCTAGGTGGGCTCTTCAGGTGAAGCAATGAAAACTCAGTTGACTTCTGACAGCCCGTCCCCTGGCCTCTTTTGGTAAGCTTGCCGGAACTCTTCTCCAAGCATATGAACGTCTTGCTCATCTTTAAGGATTCCCTGAACATCCCAGAAGAAAAAAGTTCAATGGAACTTCTTCAGAGCTATTTTCAAAACTGCTACTTAACTGCACAGCTTTTTTAAATTATACAGACAAAATAGCCCCCTTTTTCTTTCATTTTAAATGTAAAACCCTTCAAAACAACAGTCCATCCTTGTGCAGCAAATGTCCGACTTTTTGAAACAAATGAGAACTAAAAGATTCTGCCACTTTATCACAAATCCCCTTTCAAAAGTCAACTGTGGCCAAGTGTGAAGCAGTCCAGCCACTTCTGGTTTCAGCTCCGCAGGCCCTCCTGTAGGATCTGCTCTGCAGATTCAGTGCAAGTACACTTGAACGTGGAAACCCACTGAAAGATTGCTGAAAATACTCTGCAACCGTTTAGCCACTTCAGGGCACCTGAGCCCAGTGTGGGTGCAGGACTGCAGGATTTGGGTGACGCCACATTTAAAATCTTTGGGTCGTCTACTTACCCATGTAAGAATGTGCAGTCCCAGCTGGAAAACAGATCATTTTCTCCCCATGAGGAGAGGAAAAGGTAGAGGCACTAGTGCAGGGGGTCTCCAACCTTGGCAACTTTGACTTGTGGACTTCAACTCCCAGACTTTTCCAGGCAGCTTTGCTCGCTGAGGAATTCTGGGAGCTGAAGTCTGCACTAGAGCACTTGCCCCCACACTCTTCCTGCTGGGGCCTGACACGCAGCCTGTGACCGCTCTGGTCCAAGCAATCCCAGCCCCCAGCAAGCCTCCCACTTGGTCATTAGGCTGCCTCGACTTACCCGTGGAAGATATCCCAGCAGTTGAACTGCATGCTCTTTAAGAAGCTTCTGCCGCTCTTCCTCAATAATGTCAGCAACGGTTCCTCTCCTTCTTTCTTCTATTTGTCTTTCTTCTAGTTCACGTTCCTATGGTGGTAAAATTGAAGCGTGTAACCTTTTCACTTCAAAAGCAGTTTCATGCTGACAAATTATCAGCTGCTGTTCTTAATGCAGGCTGGAATCGGTACTCAAATGCCACAGCTGGGTCTTTCTGGAACGCCCAGCGGGTGTAAATAGGCTTGTGTTCTATTCAAACTACTGGTTTGGAGCATGGGTGGGATTCAACCGGTGTTACTACCAGTTCGGTGACTATGTTTGGCGCCTGACGCACGCTGTGCGCATGTGTAAAAATCCTTAAGCTGTGTCACCCAAACAGCTGAAAAGCACTGTGTGCAGCTGCGCAGCGTATGAAAAGCCACTTTTTTCCTGCTTTTTCAACCTCAGCTGTGCCACGCAAAGCAGCTGAGGTTGAAAAAGCAGGAAATAAAGGTCAGGTAAGAGCCCGGGTAGGCAGGTGGGCCAAACCAGCAAACACAGCACTGGTTCGGTGTCTGCTGCTCTTCAGAGCTACTGGTTCTATAGAGCCGGGCAGAACCGGTAGCATCTCACCCCTGGTTTGGAGAAGGCTGGGTTTGTTCTTACTGCTTTCTTTCAACTCAACAGATAGTGATCTCTTTCAGCATGCTGAGGGATAAAGTAGGCACTACTAACCACAATGGTTAAATTTGTGTTTACTCCTGAAGATGGCAAAATTAAGCTAAAATTTCATATGGGGAAATGTTCTGAATTGGGGTAAGAAAAATATAAGAGACAAGTACTGGCTGGGAGACAACTAACTTGGTTTTAATACATGTGAAATAGATCTGGGTGTCCCTGTTGACTGCAAATTAAATACAAGCCAGAGTTGTGATGAAGCTGCTCTCTACATGGGACTTCCCTTGCGGACCACTTGGAGGCTTCAGCTGGTTCAGAATGAGGTATTTTAACTGTATTTTAGACGTGGGTTTTAGAGTTTATTGGGCTTAAATTTAATATTATTTTAATTAACTTATTTGTATTTGTATTTTAATGTTGTGAGCTGCCCTGAGTCCTTAGGGAGAAGGGCAGCATATAAGTCCAATAAATGAATGAATGAAAGGCAAGTGCAACCTCTGCATCATTACAGAGAAAGCCTGAACTCCCCTTCACTCTCCCTTGGTCAGGCCCCATTTTCAGCCCCATATGCAGTTCTGAACAGTGATCACTTGGAGGCCATTCAGAAAAAGAGATGGAGAAGCATTGTGCAGAATGGCTAAAGGATCTAGGTATATGTTTTACTGACCAAGAAGATGATTGAGGGGAGATGTGGTCACAGTACTCATATGCAAAAGAGGGAACTAGCTTATTCCACATTTCAAGGCGTAGGAGGAGAACAACAGGCATAAACTGGGAAGGAGGTTCTGGCCAGGCTTTGGGAGGAACCTCTGGGCATCATCTATCAAAGTGTGAAATATGAAATGTAGCTCCCTCCTCAAGCTCTTCAGAGCTTGGATGCTTATCAGTTATAGAACCTGCATACTAGGAAGGAGGTTGGACTGAATGACCTTCCCAGCCTCCTCAGTTCTAGAATTCACTTTACCTTGTCTGCGATGACCTGTTTGCGTCGTTCTTGGATCAGCTTCTCCACCTCTCTCCTATGTTCCAGTTGTTTCATTCTTCGTTTCTGAGCATTCATCTGCTCAATACGGTCATCTTCTGCAAATTTGGCTAACATGGCCTGGCCAAAGGCCGCCTCTTCTTCCTTCAAGGCCTGCAGCAGCATCTTCCTTGAAGCCAGCTGTTCTTCATAGGAGTTCCGGAGCTCTAGGCGCTGCCTGATCCTCTTCTCCAGCTCTTCCTGCACACGGAACAAAGCTTGGCTCCAACCGCCTTTTATGCTCTCCGCCAGAAGAGCAGGACTCGGGCATCCCCCTTTCCTTGCTGCCCCCATGGCCCCCCATGCCAGTCTGGGACTCGAGGCAAAGGTATTTACCATCTCCTTCTTCCTCTCTGTCTCAGCCTGTTCTTCAAAGTGCAACTCAGCTCGGATTTGCTCAAGTTCCTCTCGCTCCTGCTGCTCTTTTTTCAAAACTTCTGCAAGCTATAAGCAAGAGGAAAGACAAGTTTAGGCAGCTCCCGCCCAACCAAATCTGGGGGACAGAACAGCAACGTCAATACCATTTGCTGGAGTTTCCTTTTTTTCTCCTCATTTTCATGAATCTTTGCCATTCGGTTGTCTTCTCTCTCCTGCCACATGTTAGCAAATTCCATGATCTTTTGGTTTTCCTCTTCCATCTCTTCACGCTGTCGTCTCCTCCGCAGGGCCTGGTCTTTTTTGAATTCTTCAATGAACTTCTGCGTTGTTCTCTTTTTCTCTAGTCTGTCTTGTCTTGCCCTATGGGAAATGTGCAGAGCTTCAGTAATGCCCCTGGAAGAGCCTGGCAACCTATCCTGGGAGCTTTGCTGCTCTCTCTCTGAATTGCCTCCCCCCTTTCAGTGAGTACTTTGAAGTTTCTCAGCTGCATGCACTGGGTGTGGACACATAACTGGTATGGACACATAATGGATTGCCATAAATCTATCTTCCAGAAGTCCCACTTGTGACCGACCATAAGAAGGGACCACAACTAAAGATGATTGGTGTCATAGTATGAGAACCATTTAATGTGGCCCCACCCAGCCATGGAAGGAGCCAAAAGCCTTAAAAGATGGTCCAAGCTTTGCCCCCTGTGAATTGGGCCAAAGGTTTCCGAGATGCCTCAAGCAAGTGAGGGAATGGACAGAAGCACTACTGGCCCCTGGAGGCCTGCTTGTTCTGCACAATGGAGCAGCCTGTTACGACTGCTCCTCAGGGATGGGAGCTTAAGCAGAGACTCCACAGTCTCAGCAGATGAATCTATGATACAAAAGCAAAAAGTGCCAGTCCCAACCCACAGCATAGTACAGGTAGTCTTTGACTTATGAAAATTTAGGCTGCAATTTTTGTCACTAAGTCATGTCAATGTTAAAGTGAATCATTACCTTTTTTGCCAGTCATTAAGAAAATCAGAGAGTTGTTAAGCAAATCTGGTTTCCTCCACCGACTTTGCTTGTTGAAACCCCACCCAGCCCCGGGCATATTGCAACTAGAAATACACACCAGTTGCCAAACACCCAAATTTTGATCATAAGTTGCAGGGACATTGTGATGGTTGTAAGTGTGGGGATCAGCCCTTTTTTTCAGTGCTGTCATAACTTCCAACTTATTAAATGAATGGTTGTAAGTCAAGGACTACCTGTAATTGTCAGGCCAATTCACCCTGAAGAAAGTACAAGTAGTTCAGTCAAGAAAGTTTAACATAATATAAACTAACTTTTCATCTTCCTCATAGATCTTCCTCACAATTTCATCAATCAAGAGTTTCTCTCTAAGGAATTCCTTATAAGCCGCCTGCTTCCGCCTCTCCTCTTCCTCCAGCTGTTTCTCCAGTTCTTGCTGATAGAGCAACTTCTCCTGGTTGCGTCTCGTTTCAACAGCAGTCTCTGCCTTGGCTGCTCTTTCTTGCTCTTCCTTCATTGCTTGGTAGATATCTGCATCCTCCTTCTGTTGGCACAAATCCATCTACTTGCTCTGTTTTCCTCCTATTTACTTATAACTTACAACCATTCATTCCATCTTCCTTGTCAAGTACGTTACTTTTCTCTGAGAAGATAGCTTCCAGATCCGTTCTCTCTACTGTATCACAAAATCTAAGATTTGTTACAAATCATTTAGGTTCTCAGACATCCCAGCACCATCTACATATAAAAGACATCTACACTCATATCCCCAGTCAACACCAGCGTTCTTTATGCATGGCCCATAAATATTTCTTCAATTACATTTTCTGCCATTTTCCAACATTCTCATTTATTTCATCAAGAGTCCAAAAATTATTCCATAAAACTAGTTACCATTTTTTCATATTTCAGAGCGTCTTTCTCAGCAATCTGAACAGCCCTCTCTTTATTCATATATGCAGATTTCAATTTCCTCTCCAGTTCACGCAATTCAATACTAGAAACAAACAGACAAAAAAACCATGAAAATGATTATTGATTCAAGAGCCCTCTAAAGAATTAGCATGAAAGGCACTGGGTGAGGTGACAGTAGGAAGCGTCTGAAGTGTGAGCTAATTAAGGAAAGTTACAGACAGTCCTTGATTTATGACCACAACGGGCTGGAACTTTGGTCGTAAGTTGAGGCACGTGTGTGACTGAATCCAATTTTTCTGTGTAGGCTCCCAAATGGGCAGTTGTTGCCAAAAACCAACAAAGAAATTTGCAAATCGCAGTCCTGTCCATGGCACACTGCAACTGTGTTTGTAAATGAAGCCGTGTGTGTGTGTGTGTGTGTGTGAGATATTTCACAACAGTGTTTTAAAAGCCATAAAGCACCATTTCAGAGTCTACTGTTCCTTTGAATGGCCATTAAGCGATTTGATTGTAAGTTGGGGACTTCCTGTATATGCAAGGACTGATCCCCTCTGCTCCCAAAGATACTTGGATGGGCACCAGCAGCAACTTCTGGCTCCTCCATATGCTGCGGTGGGTCAACCGTCAGGACGACCCTCAAACAACACAGCCACAAAATACAGTAAATACCTATTTTCTTTGATTTGTTGCCTCATTTTTTCATCTTTAAGTTTGTCATGGTTTAATCTTGCTAATTCAGTTGCCAGTTTTTCTTCCTGCTGCAATTCCAGGTCTTTTAGCCTTTTACTTTCTTCCGCCTGACAAAACACAGAATCACATACATTTCAGTGTGTTTGTCCACAATTGTCTCCATATTATTTACAGTTCAAATAATATGGGCTTTGGTTGATAAGAATGCCTGCAAAACCGTCCAGGAAATGGAACTACTTGATTAAATGTGCAGCGCAATAGCGGATAATTGGTCATTAATAATTACCTTAATATTTTACCAATATGCTTTCCTTTGCGGGGAGGGAGGCCCTGGGTTTTCGCTCCTTCTCTCTGAGAAGCAATGAAATGGGGAGGGGGGGCAAGGACCGTGAGGACAGCCGACTGCAACTCCCGCTGCTGACCAGGGGAGCCTCGCCCTCCTTCCAGCCGCGACCCCGGCGCTCTCCGCCCGCGCCCACCTTGCGCACGGCCTCCTCCAGGCGCTGCTCGTGCTCCTCCTCCCGCAGCAGCCGCGTGACGCGCTTCTGCTGCACGCGGTCCTCGGCCTCCCACATCACCTCCAGCTGGTGGACGCGATCCAGCTTCTTGCGGTGCTCCAGCTCCCGCATCTGCTGGAAGTAAAGCTCGTGCTGCTTGCGGTCCATCAGCTGCGCCGCGGTGGGCTGCCGCCGGCTCGGCTTCTGCGCCATAGCCGCCGGAAGCCGCTCGTCCCGGGCTCCAGGGAGAGGGCGGCCGGACGGCGGCCGAGGACAAAACGCGGCGCCCGCTTCCCCCGGCGCCGCGCTGCCTAGCAACGGGCGCGCTTCCGGCGGAAACCAGGGAGGGGAGCGCGCCGCGTCTCTAGGCAACTGTGCCTCGGCTGAGGTTTGGCGACCCGGCGGGAGGAGCTAGCTGCTCCGGTTTCCCCACCCCCGGGTCCTTGTGCTCGCCGACACTCCCGGAAACCCCCTGTAGATGCGGCGGGGCGCCGGGAAGGGAGCGGGGCTGCCCGTCCGCCCTCGGCAAAGCTGCGGGGGATCCGAGGAGCCAGCTCCGGCGAGACCAGACACGCTTGAACACCCCCGAAGAAGCCCGGGGGGGGGGCGCCTACAAGGCCGGGATCAGACCGCCCAACCCTCCTTGCCCCGTTGGCCGCCCTCCCTCTGCTCAGCCACCCATACTGCCTCCGTCCTTTCTAGCCCTCCGCCCGTGGCCTGCAGGGGCTCCATGTTTATGTTGTGGGGTTTTATTGTCCTATTGGCTTCATTTGTAGCCAGTCAGAATTTGTAAGTTGGGTAGCTTATTCATCCTTCCAGTGAACATACACGCACCCACCCACCCACCCACTGCTGCTCCACAACAGACAGGGAGGCTGTGGGAAAGTTTTCTCAGGTGCAAAGGTTCCCCTCAACCGCACCACCCGACTCTTCCCAGCAATCGGTTTCTGTTCAGATGACCAGCTCGAGAACTGCGTTGTCCATCCTGTTCCTATTTCCTCAGTGGCTGGGGGGCCTGAGGGCCAACGAAAGCAGCTGTGCAGCCTTGCCTCAGCATGTGTGGTGCCTTAACCCATTAACCCATCTTAAGGCAGGTTCTAAATGCCTTCCTTCTGGGGGGGAAAGCCTGGAAGCCTGCCGAGGGTGACCAAGCATGAAACCCGGGACTCCACAAGCCAGTTTCAAAAACATACACACGAAAAGGAACAAAACCTGTAATAGTTTCTTGCAAATATTTACTCCAAAATATGTACATTGGTGTCTTAACGGAAATTCAAAACATTTAAGTTCATAAAAACAAACCTCAAGTTCATAATCACTTTCTACAAGATTTAGAGGGCGTTTTAGTTAAGTGTTAATATTGAAAATGCAAACTATTAAATCATGTTGTACATTCCTTCACTAGCTACAGTATATCAAAAGGATTTTCATGCCACCCCGCCCCACCCTTTCCATTTGTTTGACATAAATTTAGATCTAAAATCCCCCTTCAGTACCTGACTTAAATGCTTCCAAATTTCTTCTTCCTCCTTTTGGTAACAGATTACATCTTTTCAGCTTTGTGTTTCTTTCAAGTCACTTTGTATTTTCTGGGCCTGCCGTTAACAGAAAGAATAAAAGCATAACTGCCCCAAATGAAGAGCCGGGGCCCACCTTTCCTACAAACAGGTATGTACAATTTTGTTCTGCTTGCACACAGGGAAACTCACAAATATATTTATAACCGTCCACTTTCACTGAAAGTTTTAGTTGAACTCAGCCTCTTGTAAGATCACACAGATCCAGAGGTACCCAGACTGTTGCCATTGATGGGATGGGGATGCAACCCTCAGCCCAGGGTTTCCCTTGAGTGTTCTTCTGGTACATAGTCGTTTAAAAAAAAAGTGGCTTCTGTAAGAGTCCTTCCTTTGAATCCAGTAACATCTTTTCCTCCGGCATCACATATTGTAAACAGTCACGGGCTTCTTCTGGGCTCCCTGCCTACCTAATTTGCAACGGACAAGCTGCACCCCTGCCTTGCTTGTTTCATCTTTCACCATCTGTGTTGTCAAGGCAAAGTATTTTTCCTTCAGCTGGTTTCATCATTGGCTTCCTCCTGATTACTGGCTAAGTCCTCTTGGTTCGGGCTGCCGCCTCCAGAAGAAAGGTCAGCTGGCTCCGAAGTGAGCCCGGTTTTCGTGGCTGAGGCTGGGACCTTCTGCTGCAAGATTTCAGTGGCCTCGTGCTCAAGCACCTCAGAGGGAGTCAGCGGCTCCAGGTGAATGCTGCCTTGCTCGCTTGCATCGGAATGGGCGGAGTCGGGCTCTCCCCTTCTTCGCAAGAACTGTTCAAAGCTGACCTCTTCCTCATTGGATGCCAGCGGAGTAGAATCCATGTTCACATCTGCCAGTTGAGCTTCCTCTAAACTGGCCACCTTGGCCTGGGCATCAGAGTCAGTCCACTCTGGACAAGCACTGCTTTTATTGCTTCCAAGCTGGGTGGGTTCTGCCTCTCCTTGCTTGTCAAAAACTGCCTTTTCACAGGAGCTCTCCAACAAATTTTCTTGCAACCCTGGAGTCATACCGTTTTTCACAGCTGACGAAGGACTTCCTTCATGCTCATCGGCAGCTGGATTTCCAAGAGGATACCTCACCATTCCAGTCGGAGAGTTTTTTGAAAAGGTGCAAAGCTCAGCAATGGAGGATTCATCGCCAAGCAATTCAGAGATACTTCCTCCACATTGTGCAGTTAAAGACATGGCTTTGTCCCCATCTTCAATTCTGTCCTCACCTCCTTCGCCTGCAAGATCTGCAGAACCGACTGAAGGAGCTGACGCTCCTAAAGCAAAGGCATCTTCGATTCTTTCACGTCTGCAAACTAAAAGTCCAACATCACTTTTGTTTCTCAGAGCACCTGCATCCCTTGCTGCTTCCGGCACCGTGGAATCACTTGAACTGACTGGGAGTTCCCACCCAGAGGAGCTTTCTGTAGCAGCGGTGCTCCCGTTGTGCTCAGCAGACAGAGGGCCAAGGTCATTCTGATTGGGACAGCAGTCTGGACTGCCCATCAGTTCGGAAGCACAAGCACCTTCTGGGACTGGCAAACCAACTTTGCTTTCAGCAGCTACAAAACTGGGGTTTTCTGGATGTGCAGAACCCTTTATGCTACTATCTTTGGGAGAGCTATAGAGTTCTGAAGTGGCTGCAGCCAACAGCAATGCAGGGCCTTCCTCTTGTGCATCGGAAAGGTATCCATCCACCTGCTTCCCAAGGCTGGCAGAGCTGCTTCCTCCTGGGCAGGCTTCAGGTTCTAGGCCAGAAACTGGGTTGTCTTCTTCAAGAGGCAATGGTTGTCCTTCACAGCTGGCCACTGGCACACTTTCCTCCTGCTGGCTTCCAAGCCCGCCTAGGGCCGGGCTCTTAGAGCAGGCTTCAAACTCTGAACTAAATCTCTTTTCTGGAACTGGCCTGTTAGTTCCTTCACTGTCTGCAGCTAAAGCAGCATCAGTGTCCTGCTTTCCAGGAAGATCAGCATTTGTTTCTCTCACAGACCCTTTCATCTGCAGGCTGAAAAGCAATAAAAACACTTTAATTACTTGACTGTAATAACACATGTTAATTGCTGCAGCCTATGGGGTTTTGTGGGGAGGGGTCCTATACCCCCACACCTGCAGGACGGAGGGTTGAAGGGCTCTTCCTCTCTTTGACATTCTCACCCTGGCCAGGCAGGGAATGCTTCTACCCTGCTGGCTCAGTGCCTGGAGGCTGGGAGGTGTAGGGGATGATCAGCCTGGGAGAGAAAGGGGTCAAACAAGGGTCATTGGACCCTTTTGCACTCACAAGCATTCCAAGTCCAGCCACCTTTGAACTCCATTGGCTCTTATCTCCCCCAATTTGCTTTGACCATTAGTGGTTCAGATTCTTGTAGAGAGCTTAAGCTTGCAATAAACCTATACGTTCACTTGAACTGCCTGGACTCCTCGTTTTCTGCGCTTGACAGCTCTGACCCAATCTCAACAAGGAGTCTGGGGGACCTGCCCACTCTTGATTCTCAGTAGGGCAGCTCTGCTCTGGGCGGAGCTGTGGCACAATCTGGGGATCCTCCTGGGCCTGCAGTTCCTGCTTAAGGACCAGGTGACAACTCTGCTGGGGAGGGGATCTCTGCACAGGTCTGGAGCACATGGCACCAAGAGCAAGATACTGCTTCCTACCTTTTAGAGCAGCCATCCATTTCCCTGGGGTTGCCACCTGTTGCATGATCCAGAGAAGAGAGGTACTTGGCTGCCTCCCAGCCCAAAGAATCGATGGCCCTATGCTTCACCACACCCCCCAAGCCTTACAAAAATCTAGAGGTTCACTTGCACTCATTGCATATGATTTGAACAGGCACAAACTCATTCACACTTTAGTTTGTGAAAGATCAAAATTTACTTTTACCTTTCTGAAATGCATGCTGCTCCTTGCTCTTCACATACGGTGGGCACCAAATGCGTCTAAAAGAAAAGAACACAATAGTACATAGCATCGTCGTATTTTCCCTCAAGGTTCACATTTAATACATGAATAAATGCAACCCACAGAAGCTGGATCCCTGACAGAGGGACCAAAGAGCAGCATTGCCACAGAAACACAAGAAGGAAACATGCAGGTGTGGAGGCACCCAGGATAGAGATCAGCAACATGATAAAAAGTAAGCCAGCTGGAAGTAACTGCTCCAGGGTAGATGGAGAGAAAAGCAAGTGGACCAGTCAGGTGAGGGAGGGAAAAGAGCGAGCATGCACTGGGACAGACAGAAATGGTGTGCAGCTAGGGGATGAGACGCACTCCCAAGTAGGTTAAGCAACAGGTGGTATCAAATTCTGCCCCAGATTTTTACATTCAGCACTGCTATTTTCTTCTGGCTTCCTTCTGAGGTGAAATTCTCCCCCTCCCTCCTGCACCCTCCTCTCTACAAGACAATGAATGGATTCCAGCAACCTTCAAGGGCAGGCCAATTTGCAGCCAGATCTGAGATTTTTCTTCCTCCACATTAAAAGATGTAATTGGAACATTATGCTACTGACAGAGGGAAAAGGCTGCTGTTTAAAAATTCCTTATTAAGAATATGATTACCATTTTTAAAACCTATCATCTAAATATCTGAAAGCAGGTAGTGTTTGAAAGCTGTGTATTATTGCCCTGTGGGTTATTTAAGTGTTACCATTATGGCTGAAAATACACATCATTTACTAAACACTTTCAATATATATGGCTACATAAAAGTTTTAAGAAAAAAAAGGGACTACCTCTGATTTTTCTTCAATTTCATTGTTCAATAATGCATCCTTTGCTAGGCTAAAGGACAAAACAATACTGGTTAGCTTTAATGTTGATAATATGCTGTCTAAAACTAAAATGAAAACACACTAGCATGTATTTTTAAATTTGGAAGATCTTCATGAAGAGTTGTTTCTTTCACTTCCCACAAAACAACTGCCATGGAACTGTCTGTTATTTGTCTCTTGTCAGTGGTTTGGTCAAGGTGACCCAGAGGGGTGTGATTCTCCCTACCGAAAAAAGCCCACTGCTTATGCTCTTTGTGGCTGCCATGTACTCTGAGGAAGTGGGGAGAGGATGTGAATATCTGGGATATTTGTCTCGGTGCATTAAGTAGATGGCGTGCACAAAACTCATTGCTTTGGGAATGGATCCCAACTGTTTTTAACCTTTTTGTACATCTCTGTACTCTTTTACACTTTGAATGGAAGGAAACAAGCTACATTTCCTGGTAACCCCACCCAAAAGGTATTCCACTCCATTGCAAGCTCAAGCCAGAAAAGATGTCCAGCCGCACCTGCTTCCCTGCCCATCCTTTCCCCAAGAAGCAGGACCTGTTAAAGTTGCCCCTTTAAGGAGAGGGGCTTCAACACCTCCACCTTATCTCTCAGGGGCAGGTTCTCCTGCAGTGGAACAGAGTTGCAAGGACATCTGCCCACACAAAGCACGGAAGCAAAGAAAGGCAAGGCAAGGGATAGCCTAGAGTGCCTCAGGTGGGCCGTGTGGCTGCTTTTGCCAATCTCAGGTTCTTCTTTACTACATCAGGCAAGGGCTGCTCTTATGTTCATCTGCTTACTCTACAACTCCTGTGAAGAAACAAGAAGAGTTGAGGAGGGAAGTGGAAAGGAATGACTGCCTCCTCCTCACCACACCTTTGTGGTTGTAACAGGTCAACCAAAAGGAGGGATCCTTCAGCTCCATCAGTGCATCTTGACCAAACAAGGAGGCTCCAGGCCCAAAAGGCAAGACCTCTATCTGTCACTCACAGCATAGATTTTTCTGCAGTAGTTTTGAAGCCCAGCCTGTACCCGAGATTAAGCATATATTATTCAGGTATATTGACTTCTAAATAGCTTATCACATCACCAAGATTCATTTTTACTGTTTAGGAAATTCCTCTCAGTGGATAGTGAGAAAGATGCGTCTTTTATAAAACCAGATGCATTCATCAGTTTCTGTAATCCAATTTAACTTTTCAAAGGCTTTTTGCTCAAAGAAATTGCTGGTATCTGGTATCTTCTTTGCTGATGCAGTGAAAAGTGAAACCTAATTCCCTGAAGACTGGCATGGCACCCACCACATCATTAATTTTCAGTGCAACTTGTGGGCCAGGAAAGGCTTCACCAGTGAGCCCTAGGGTTGCAAAGCATTTGACAGCACTGAAGTTGCTCACCACTTGTGCCATCCCCACTGCTTTCAGAGGACAAATATCTTTGGCCTGGGTTCAGCTATTTTCAAAACCTCCAGATTAGAGGGAGATCCTAAGCACCATTACAAAGGGGAGGTTCCACACTTGTTAACAGAACATGAAAAAAGAGATGTGTCTATCTAATCAGCACAGCCAAACTTGCTTTTTCCACAGCCTTTGTCTACATAAGGAAGAAGTGGCAAGCCCAATTCCATCCAGCTGACCAAACAGTTACATTTCAAAAAAAACTCACCCTGAAACATCAGCAGCAGTGAAGCAATCCACCGGAACTAAAAGTGAAAAAGAGAATTCAATATTCAAGGTAACACCAGTGTTTCATGGCAACATCTTAAGCCAAGGCCCCAGAAACACCTACCTTGCTCTACAATCACTTGGCAAGTATGAGTCTGGCTTTCATTAAGGTGGGTGGCCATCTTGTCCAAGCCAGAAACCTCCGTCAAGAAATCACAGTTAAGACAAACCACAGTGGTGCCCCTGGGGAGAAAGCCATTGGAGAAGCTTGAGCTCTCCAAATACCTACCATGGAGGTCTACACTGTTGTTGGCCCCTACTTGCCCCTCAACCCCACAGGGGCCCTGGGCCAATAGTCTTGCAGTGCTCAAGCAGTGCCAGTGAGGACACGATGCTGTACTTCCGTGGAAGCAGCTAGAATGGCACTGCACGCTATCAAAAGTACACAGCTTAAATAAAAAAAATTAAAAGATGGTTACCTCAGTTCATCTGAATGTGTTTTATAAATCCAGAATCTTTTAGTTTGGCGAGTGCTATGAAAGCTACAAAGAAACAGAGTACCTTAAATTGAATTCCTGAAAGAAATGACTTGTTTCTACCATAAAATATACTACATTAAAAAGGCTACGATCATGTGGTTTGTGTATTGCATCTTGAAGCACATTCTGTGCCAACACAATTAACAAGAAATGTAAAAAACCCCAAAAACCCAGGTTCACCTGAGAAGAGATTCTAGCAGGCCTTTTCCTGGCATTCTAATACAGTCCCAGCTGTGTTTTTCCCCACCGGCCTTCAGGGCAAATGGTGCAATTCAGCCAGAAGCAGCCAAACAGGGAATCAGGTTAGGGAAACGAGGGTTTTTACTTTATCAACGTTTGTACTTAGGGGTTAAAGTAGTTTATTTTACTGTGAGCAGCAGCTGATTGTGTATCTAAACAACCAAACTCGATCCAGGCAGAAGCTGCTAGCTGGAAGGCTAAGCAGTGAAGTCAGGCAGTACAGAGCCTTGCTTTGCCATCTCAAGGCTTTCTGTCCCTCTTACCCAGACTAGAGCTCAAGGTTTCTTACCCCATCATGTGGTTCACATAAGCTTTACTGCAACTGGTGGCATATCTGCACAAACTGCAGCGCACATATGCTGGGAAGTGACTTGCAAAAGTCCGGATGTCTGAGCAACATTCAATGCATTTCTGAATATTGAGACACCTACGATTAATCAACGTCACAATTAATTATCAAAGAGTAGGTTAATTCACAGGTCAAGCCACTGTCTGCTAGGCAAAACTTGCTTAGCTTAAACTGGGGAGCCAGATGCAGTGGCCATTTGGACCTGCAGAAGCCCCAGGTGCTGTTTGGCTTCTAAATAGCTTCTAGCAACCCCTGAGAAGAGTTACCTTAGGTTATTTAGCGCTGTATTTGCAACCTTATTTGTTTTCTTGCTGCCGCCGCCGCCGCCACCACCGCCGCCGCCGCCACTGCTGCTGCTGCTGCTGCTACTGCTGTGGCTCTTGCCTCCCCCACTGCTGCTCATCCCCAGGACCTGCTTCTTCTGCACGCTCAGCGGCTTCAGCTTGGCCTTTCCTTTGCAACTGGCAGTCGGCTTGTTCTGAGCTTTGCTGTTCGTGGCTTTTGTTCCAGGAGACAACAGCAAGGTGGACGTGTTTGTGCTCACAGGAGATGCCATCACAGAGGCAGGTTGAAGAGACCCAGACGAGGCTCTAATTGTAACCTAGAATGTGAGACTCTTTCAGTTTTCTCTGCCGCACAAAAGCCAGTGCTGATCTACCTGCTCTGATTTTAAAAGGAATTTGGGCAATCCTTTTTTTAAATATTCAAAGTAAAAAGTAGCCACAGCACAAGACTGTGATGTCCTCTGGATGCCACAAGGGAGCTAGGTGGCCAAAGGTTCTCCATCCAATTTCAGCAGAGCAACAATCAAAGAAAATTTTCTAGGGCCTCAGCATCCTCATGCATCACCCACAGAAGAGCCACATTCTGGGGTTGGATCTCACTGTCAAATCAAAAAGGAGCTAGCATTGAATCATCAGCCTGCTACGCGAGAAGCAACACCTCCCTTCATCTACCAAGAGCAAGACACCATCTCAAAAAGCCTCTGTTCCACCTGAGCCTCCAAAAAGGAAAGGGTGGATGTGGCCAAAAGAATCCAGAGATTTTTGGTATCATGACTGACAAGTGAAAAGCAAAGTAATGAGACTATTTCTTCCATGGGACACCCCCAAAGAAGAAGAAAAAGCAAAAGCAGCAGGAATTCCCCTGGAAGAGCTGCAGGCAACAAGTCCTTAGAGCAGAGGTTCCCAAAGGGGCCGCTCAAGCCACAGCCAGTGTCCTAGTCTCCCAGGGGAGCGGCCAGACAAGGCCCCGCCGACATCCTGGCTGAAGAGGGCACCTCCTGGGCAGGCAGAGGAAAGACCTCACCACACTTACTTTGGTTCCTGGAGGCAAGCCCTCCAACTGCACAGGTTTTTTGAATGTCCGATGATGCTGAGATTTGTGGTCGAGTTTTTCTTTGCAGGTCAAGAACTGGAGTCTACATTTGGTACAACGATGTATTCCTTTTTTCTTCAGGAAAAGAAAACAAAAGGAGGGCATTTGGATGCTCATCCCAGAATAATAAGGCAGACCATTGAACTGAACTCACAATGCAACATTGCAAGAGGATCCGAAAATATAAAAATTGTGGCCACTTGCAACAATGCCCACAAAGGGGATTTATGGACATTCAGCATTCCATCTCAAAAACATTCACACTAAGCTGCAAAGCTCGACAGCCTCTCATCCCGTGCTTTGCTTTAGCCGTGCCTTCCCTGCTTCGGCCACAATCGGTGCTTTGCCCGGCATTAGCTGTGCCCAAGGTCTCTGGTCTCTTTGGCAAGATGGGCAGCAGCCACAGGACGCTGCACAGGAGAAGCAGCTCGGGGGAAGAAGCATGGCAACCACCTTCTCTGGAGAAGTACTATGAGGTGGATGTGGGAATTAACTATTCTTTGCTCCCTGCTTACCTTCCTTAAAGGCTACAAATATTACCTGATGCCTCATGAAATGGTGCATGTAAGGTGCCCCAATTTTAATAACTTTAAGACAAAATGGGCAAAGCAGGTTCTTTGTGTTTTCATGAACGGATCTGAAATGTTTTTCCACATCCGAAAATGCTGATGATCTGTAATTGCAAACCTAAATATCAATATAAAGAGGGAGGGGGGAATATTTACTTCTAACATCTGTTCTTATGAACAAGGAAACATAGACAAACGTGCAAGAAAAAAAAAGAAAGAGGGGTTGGGAGTACCTGGCAGACATAAGGCATTTCCCCAGGCTTGTGATTGTCTTTCATATGCTGCAACAGAACTTGCTCAGTTTCAAAAGAGAGTTCACAGATTTTGCAAATAGCTAAAAAAGAAAATAAGCAGCAACTGAACTTTGAGACATCATACTAGCACCTGTAATTCTGCTAGGAGTCTCAAAGGGCGCTTTATAGCCCATATGGTCCCAAAACGTTACCCTCTGGTCACAGGAGGGCAATTTGGGTGCTTGGCAATCTGTTTGCAGGTACATTCCTGCATCCCACTGAAGAAGCTCCCTTCCACACATGGAGGGCAGCTGAATTCCTTCAACCAGCCCCAGAGATGGGAGGCAACGGAGAAGCTGCAGTTAGACCAGCAGTGAGGTGGGAGGCCCTGGGAAGCCCAGATTCAGGTCCCAATTGTGGCCATAAATCAAATTACTATCTGTAATTTGGCTTCTAAATGAAAGCAAACAAATGAGTATTATTCATGACATATATATGACAGGGTAATTATTTTAATTAATTGAACTGTTAGTCTGGGGGTGAGGTTGGTATTATTGCTTTCTCCCCCCAATGGACAGACGACTGAGAACTTCTAAATTCGGTTCAGCCCCAGGAACCCAAAGTCTACCAAGGTCCTTGTCTGTGGATTGTTTCGCCTTCTCCCTCCCCCCTCCCCCTTTCCCACCCTGAAGAACTCACTGGAGGACTCATGAGGCGTGTGGGTGCTTTCAATGTGGCACTGCAGCTGAAAGGGGGTAGGAAACTGACGGTAGCAGTGCTGGCAGGTGGTGTGGCTTTCCCAGCTCTCACTGTTCTGTTTCTCAAGCTCCAAATGATGCTTCATGTGGTTCATAAATCTGAGAGGAACAGTTCACAGTTCAAGCAGCTGCTTTTAAAGGGAACCTTTAATTCCACGCACCGAGGGATAGAGGGACCCTTCTGTTTGGCACGTGGTGTCAATGGATACCCCTCTGGCTGCTGGCTCCAGGGACAACCTTTGCCATAGTAAATGGTTAATTCCTCTGCCACGTGAGAAAAACCCAAAGGACCAGAAAAGTAGTACATTAAAGCATGTTGGCACAATCACTCATCCATTTGAAATTGATGAAAACTGGAGGGACTTCCAGGTATGAAGCAAAAAGATCAGGAGGCCCCAAGTCTGGAGAGCTGAAGGAGTTCTGGCACCCCAATTATGGAGGATTCCATTTTCTTTGGGATCTGGCCATTGGCTATTGGACTTTTGATTCACCAAACACAATTTTTAATATTTAGATCTGTTCAATTATTGGCTGTGATTCTTCTGGGTTTATTTAGCAGAACTCTTTGAAGGAATGCAAAATCAGTTCTGCTAAAATTAAAAATAAACAAGAACGACACCTTAAGCAAGGTACTGCTTAGGCCTGCAACCCTCCACTCCAGCTGCTCCTAAGCTTCACGGAACTGTGCCTCTTCCAGTCTATAAATACCTGATGTTGCTTTTGAGGACTTTCATGCAGCTGGAACACTTGAAAGTCGTGTGAGTCTTCTGCTCCAGACGCACCTGCTGGAGGTTCCCCTCGTGCTTGCCGTAATAGAAGTCATTAACCAACATGATCAATTTTCCTGTTTCTGCTTCAGCAATTTTAGGTGATATACCTGAGCAGTCTGTTTTGGTTATTCCCGAAAAGGTGTGCACCATATCAGGACAGCAATACTGAAAAGACCAACAACTACCATAAATTTTGAACAAAAGTGCTGAATTGTTACAAAAATGCTAAGAAGCTAATCAAGATGCCTTTGCAGGCTTTTAGCAAAATAGGGTATCTTGAGTTCAGAAGACTATTAAAACATATCATCAATATCTATTGTAAGTACTGATAATCCCAAATTGTTAGCAAATTAATATACCATCATGAAATGAAATTGCTTCTGATGGAGGAAAAACAGACCGAAAATTAAGACCAGTAAGGGTGCCAACAGAAACCATGTCAGAAAGAAATCTCCGTAACGAAGAAGGAAAAATCCCAAAGAAGTAATAAGCTTCCACAGGTGCATAGAACTGTCCACTCTTCAACCTCATCTGTGCCTTTTTTCAGCTACAGCAGTCTGGGCTGCGATTGATAGAGTGGATTTAGTGGGCATTTTCTCACTGGAATGGGAACACAGGTTCATCTCAAAACAAAAATATGGCAGCTGAACAAGCTGTTTTAAATGGCACCTGTGCAAGGCAAATTGGAAAAACCTTTAAAAGCCACAAGAAAACACAGTTCTCTTTATCTAGGTCCAATCTATACTAAGAATACCAAACAGAACAGTCCCAGATTTGTTTAGAAATGCCAAGTGACTCAATATTACATCTATAACTGTATTTTACTTCTATCCTGAAGATATTTACCTTTATATGATTTTTTAAAGGCTCCAAAAGGTTAAAATGAATATTACATTTTGGGCATGCCTGTGGAAAAGGGGCTCCATTCTTAATATTACTTGAAGCGACATCTATGAAAAAAAAGAACGGGATATGTTATTATTTAATGTGAATACATCGGGCAGATACATTAAATTCATTATCCAAAAGCATTCTTTCATCCATCTGACCATTCCCTGGAGGTGAATGAACCCCTTACGTGGATTCCCTCGGATCACAAGCTATGATGCCCTCCCTTCTTGTTAAGTATTTCAGAGTAGTTTTTCAAACACCGTCGGACAAGATTCCCCACAAACAAGACATCCCAGCAGGTTCTTGGTAGTCTTACCTTTCTCAAGTAGGACCAGGTCATCTGGAGGTTTAACAGAGGACAGGAGAGGTGACTCACTCTCAGAGCCTGTTTCGTTAGCCTTAGCCTTTTTGGGAGTGATACTACTGGCTTCAGAAGTGGAGGGACGCTTGGACAAACCTATGTTTTAAAATTTAAATTTAAGTAGCTTTTCATAGCCAATTGCTCCTCAGTCTCTCAAATTGCAGGCCAGGTGACCCTAAAGGCATAAAATTGGTCCAGAGACACAGCTCACACTGCAATCAAAGTCATTTTTTTCTCAGAAGTCATACCTACTACCTTGTTCAGCAGGACTGTCACTCTAGGAAGACCCTCCAGGCCTTATTTCAAAGTTACTGATATCAAAGAAGAGCATTCCTCTGAGGTACGCCCTCAACTTTCCTCAGATGTTTGCACAATATTTGATGGTCCCTGACTATCAGTAAACCCCACTCTAAGTTACCTAATTGTGTAATGAAACATCTCCAAGAAAACACGATGCTCAGAAAACACCAGGGACCCCTCAATCCCCAACTAAATATTATGAGCCTGGCCACCCCTTTCTATAAACCCCGTTTTTGCATCAAATCAAAATGCTAAATGAAAAACCTGACTTACGCATACCTGCAGTGTTCATGGGTGATCCACTCTGGTATTGGGATCCTCCTGAATTCTGCCTTACGCCAAAGGTCAGGCCTGAAGTTCTATCTGGGGTCACCTGCAAAGGATGTGTTCAATAGCTCAGCCACGGGACTCTGATTCTACAGCAATTTTCTGTTGCTGTAGAAACACTTCAAAAGATCCACAGAGCACGGAGGTTTACCCTTTTAAGGTTTCCGTTCTGGCCAGATGCACTTTCTGCCAGGCCCTTCCCCATTTCCAAAGCTCCAACTGGCCCAGGGTCCTCGGTGCTCCTGCCCCCTCTGTCAACTGCCCCATGTGTTCAGAACATGATTATTTCCAGGACACAGTAAGCAGCAGCCCTCACTGCTTGGGGGACTCTTGCTGCTGGCATTGTAGGGCAACTCCAAACCTACCCGGTTCAATGCAACAGGCTGTGCCGTTACGGTGGCCACCGGCCTGGACGTAGACTGGGTTGATGCAGGAATATGGAGATTCCGTGACAAGGACTGGGGAGGGGCAGATATATTGACGGGTTGGGAGATCCCAGCACTAGACTTAGCTCCTTCCTGCGGTGATGAACATCCTGAAAGTGGCTTCTGCAAGACCTGAGACGATCCCGAGATGCTGCTGACGCGTGGCTGTGGCTGAACTGCTAGGGTGCTCGTTGCAGGTCTGCCCGAAGAGAGAAACCCTGGTGAAACAGCCACAGCACCTGCCATGCGAACCAGGAAACAGAAGACGACACACTGTTAGACTCAGAGGCGTTCGGGGACTTCAATGTTTGGCATCACTGGAGGACATACCTCTTTTGGGGGCATCATTCTGCACTCCAATTCGTGTTGAATTCGGGTTAACTCTGTTCAATATATCTGTTAAAAATGATCATTACTGCTTTCAGAAAACAAAGGAGAAAAAAAATACGCTCAAGGGAATTTATCAATATGTACCTAAAGAAGGAAAGTAACATCTCACTGTGAAGTTGCACTAATTCTTTAAGTGTTTACAGTCTCCTCATTCCTGAAAGAAGTTGCAATTGTTCCAAGAATGGATCCAAGAGCATCGTAATCAATTATCCCAGTTTAATTAAACTACATTCATGCTATAATTCCTACCAGTTCAACAAGGTTTTTAAGTGAACCCACCTAGGACAGACATGCAAGTCAAGCTCGACTAGCCTATCAGCAACTCCCTGGTGGGCTGCGGCAACTAACTTTTGCTCTTCTTTCCCTTGTGTGCACCCCTCCCCCATTCAAAACAGCCCCTTACAGGTATTGGTTGGTTTGGAGCTCAAGAACTCCCCAACAAAGATAGGCTCGTCGTCATCATCGTCATCATCATCATCCTCAACAACAATGGGCTTCGCTTTCTGTTGCCAGGGTTCAAGCTCTTCCTCCTCACATTCCATGAAAAGCTCCGCCATTGTGGAACTGGAGGGTGAAAATAGCAGCAGGTAGAACAGGCAGCTGTTACGGGTGCCCAGCTGTTCTAGTCTGGAAAGAGGCCTTGTTCTGACATGGCTGCGCTCCTTGCTTTAAAGCCATACTTGGCCCAGCTGCAGGGCAGGCCCAGAGGCCTCAGGAGCCCCGACCCCACCAGAGGCCCACGGCTGCCTCTTCACAAGAAAGAACCCAAAGGCGATTTTCTCTGCTTCAACCCAGCAGGCGGGCCAGTTTCAGAGGTTCGGAATCATGAAAGCCAGTGACGGCTTACATGGAGCTTCATTTAAGCCAGGCTAACTACCCCACGCCAACACCTGAGGCAGCACCCGCCTTCTCACTGGGCCCAGCCCAGGCTCTCTCACCCGGCAGCCTAACAAAGCTTTCCTTAAAGGGAAGTTGAGGGGAAACGCGGCTTTCCTCGTCATCTCACGCTGGCCCAGCACAAAGAATTGCCTAGAACTCAGGCAGTTCTGCGGTCCCGCCGGGAACCTCCTTCCCAGAAGGCGGCCTTGGATAACGCCACCCTCAGCAAGGCGAAAGGCGCACCGCAGGCTTTCTGAGTAGGAGGCAGCACGGAGCACGGTCAGGGCAAAAGCCCTTCCCAGGAAAGCCCTTCGGGGAAGGGGGAGCAGGTGGGGGGCTCCCAATTCGGCCTCCGGGTCCCGAAGCCTCGGCCTTTCCTGCCCCTTTGGCCCATCATCTCCTGGGAGAGCCACGCGCGGAGGGGCCTCCACGGCCTAGCGAACCCTTCCCTTCCGCCCGAGGTCCACGCTCTCCGCTTCCCTCTCTGGGGCTTCCCAGCCAGACTCTGGCCTGGACGAGATGGAGCCGCCGGGCCCCGCGTGAGCTGCCCGGAGACCCTCCCGCCACCCTCGTTTTCCCCGCCCCGGGAGCCACGCGAGCCCGCCAATCTCCCGCCCCAAGCCTGTCTATGCAGGCAGCGGGCCTGCCGGGGAAAAGGTCTCGCCCCCACCACCACTCCCCGGGCCTCCCGGGCCGCGAGCGCCCCCCGCCCGACCCTCGCCGCCCCCGCCCGCAAGGCCCGCTCGGAGGCCGCGCTCCATCCAAGATGGCGGGGCCGCCGGGCGCCTCCCCTGCCGGACTGTGCGGGGCGGCGGCGGCGGCGGGCTTACCGGGGGGGGAGGACGCGGGGGGGGCGGTCTGGCGGTCGAACGAGGGCGGCGTTCGGTCCACGCGCGGTGGAGGGCGGGACGCGCGGAGGCCCCTCCCCTCGAGCGCCCCACGTGGCCGGCGGTAGCGGTGCCTTGCCGCTCTGCCTGCCCGTCCCGTGTTAGATCGCGGCGGAGACGCCGGCCAGTCCAGCGGGTAGGATGGACACGAAAGGCAACTCCCCGCGCCTCAAATCCGCGAGGCTCCCAGCAGGTCCGGAGGGGAACCGTCGTGCGCCGCCCTTTGTTTCCCGCGCGCGGCCGAGGGGCGTCCCTGGAAACAGCGCCCCCCTCCCCCGGCTGGCTTGGCCTGCCAGACGCTCTCCGCAATGAGCGCCGTGGGCGGAGCCACACGCGCCCCGCCCTGCACGGGACGCTCGGGGCGGGTTAAGCAGGCACGTCAGGGGAGGGGGCGGGGCCTCTATCAGGCGCCGAAGACGTCCGTCCCATTCGAGGGCCGCCGTCGCTCCGCGCGGGGATCAGCGTAATGCGAGCGGGGTGCTGGGTGGCCTGTGGGGGAGGAGGTGGAGAGCATGGGTGGTCACGGCTGCACAGCCGAAGCGCCCGAAGATGTGACCTCGGCTCCAGCCGAATGGGTCCCCGCCCACCACGACCCCAGTGGCGCCGCCTTTCGGCCGCGGTTTCTACGCCGCCACCCGAGCAGCGGCACTCGGGCCCTTCTCCGGCGCTGTTGCCGCGGCTGGTGGAGCTCGGGTGGGCGGGGCAGGGCCAAGCCCCACCCCGTGCGGAGGGATCCCGGGAAGTCGCCGCGACGTGCTGCGGTTCCCCAGAACTCGCCCGAGGGAGGCCGCGCTTTCCACCGGGGGGGGGAGCGGCGGCCCGGTTGGGATAGACAGGCCACGTCGCCAGCCTCTCGCGGCCGCGGGGGCCCCCAGAGCAGGCGGCGGGACGAGGGCGGCCTCTCCGCTGACGGCCGGTACCCGTCCCGCAGGTGGCGGAGGCCAAGATGAACCCGCAGCAGCAGCAGCGCCTGGCCGCCATCGGCACCGACAAGGAGCTGAGTGACCTGCTGGACTTCAGCGCGGTAGGCCCTACGCGGGCGGCGGGGGTGGCTCCCCTCGAAGCCCGCCGCGCCCCCGCTGAGGAGCCGTCTCTCTCTCTCTCTCTCTCTCTCTGTCTCCCCTGCAGATGTTCTCGCCGCCCGTGAACAGCGGGAAGGCCCGGCCCACCACGCTAGGGAGCAGCCGGTTCGGCGGGGCAGGTAAGGCCGTGCGGGAAGGAGCATGCGGGCGGAGGGTGGGGCGTCGGCGGAGGGGGCCCAGGGCGGCTCTGTGCCGAGGCCCCGTGGGTGCGGATACAGGAGTCGAGTGGGGCGGGAAGACCCTGGGCGCGTTTTTCTCGAGAGTTCTCGGTGGCTCCTCTCGGGTTTTCCGCTAGCCTTTCCTTCTGGCGACCGTCTTCTGGGGCCCCGATTCCACCAACAGACGATTCAACGGCTGGGCAGAGCTTCCCAGCTGCCTCCTGGTCGTCGGCCTCGGGGAGAGCCTTTTCCAGCTCTCCGCTCCTCCCCACGGCCCCCTCTGGCCCCGCGAGGCGCTGGGCGTGCTGGGTCCTTCCCGAGGAGGCCTTCGCTTTCTGGTGCTGCAAGGATGCAGCAGCCCGTGGGGGGGAGGGGGCTTAGCCCTGGTCTCCTCGGCTTGGCAGTAGCACAAACCCCCAAAGATGGCGGGACGGCTTCCTGGCGCTTTCCCAAGGAAGAAAAGCGCCGCTTGGGCTTTGCTCCCAAATGGGGCAGCCAAGCCCAGCGCCTCCCTCCGCTTTGGCAGGCCGTTCTCTTCCAAAGGGGGTTCCTCCCCCCACTTGCTTGCAACCCACCGGGGAGGGAGGGGACCCTGCTTAGGTGTGCAGCCCAGGACAAATGAAGCGGAGAAGGTTGATCCTGTGGTGCACAAACGGTCTTCGTATTGTACTGTTAGTAAAGCTCACCATCTTATCCCAAGTGATGGTTGCTAAATGTGCTTCCTTACTTATCTACTTAGTAATATGTTGAGGTAAATTTAATCGTTAGCATAAGAAGCAGAAATAATTGATAATTAGGATTTTCGGGTTTTCTTGACACTGAAGACAGTATTATCGGTCTAGAAATTGCAGTGAAAATTAACAAAGCTGCAAACTTGCATGTGTTGCGTGTTATCCTTAGTTTTCTCTTTCAATCCCTTCATTTACTTTCTATAAAAGAGCAAATGCTTCTGTTGCATCAATATGTGCGTAAATTTTAACAGATTTAATATTTTATTAAAGTTCATAATCCTTTTATATAAATGTAGGAGGAACTATATTTCAAGAAATTATGTTTCTGATCTAATTGTAATACAATATACCTTGTTGGAGTTGATTTAGTGACTTCCTTGCCAAATCTTGAATTTTCATGTGGTAAACTTTGCACATATGTTCTGTATGCTGAATATTAACTTAAAAAGTTGCATGTCAATTTTTCCTACCGTACTACATACAAATTCTTTTTAACATTTTGGATAATTGATGGATTTTGTGACTTCAAAAATTTTATAATCTGAAAACTGAATTTGACAAAATCAAATATCAGTATTCAGTTTTAGGAGCACGTGTTAAATAGTAATACAATGCTTACATGGAATCAAAAACTCACCTCTATTTAAACATGAAAAAATTCTTTCAGCACTTTAACTTGCTATGCTATGCAGTACATCTTTACAGTGTAATTTGCCTCATAAAGCTTTTAATTGTATTTGTGTAATTTTAAAATTATAGCACAACTTTTTTTTCTATCCCTCTTTTTATTTTTTCAGGTCATTGTCTCCAGCGTCTTTCATATCATGAATGAATTATTGTCATTATTTCCTGAAAATTAAATAATTTTATTTGCAATTGGGTATATAGTTATAGAACTCAATTGGCTTAGTTTGGGTCCTGAAATCTAGTTTATGTCAGGTAATTGCCAACTGATTTGTAGTTCAAAGATTCTTTGCCTCTGAAGGGAGAAGTTGTATTTTTGGTGTATCAACTTGTCTCTCTGTTTCTTATCCTTGTAATGTTAGGATGTCTTTGTTGTTTAGCAAAATTAGAAAACGGAGTTTTCTGCTCATTGAAGAGCATGCTTCAGTTTTTTGTGGCAGGTGCTTCATGGCCAATATTTAAGGGACTTGTCTATTATTTGTATTCCTCTTCCACTGCAGCTCAGCTGTCCACAACAGGTTTGCTGGTTACTCGTGTCTGATGTCATGTAAACTTGCATTTAATTCTCGTATTAAGTTCTAATAGTATTGTTCGCTAATACTGTAATATTAAGTAATTTAAATTATATTTGTTTCTTACATGCTATTTGCTTATTCTTCTGACAGTTTGACAAAGTGAAATGAGCACAATATTGACTTAAGTATTTCCAGTAATTCTCCTTAGGGTGTTTGTCTAATTCTCTATTAACAATTCTTTATAAAGGTTATTGCAAATTTGGTTGGCCAAATTGTTTCCTTTTAACACATTATGGTTCTGACAGCACTTTGCAATTGCATTTTTAGGTATGATTTGAATATCTTGTGTTTGGGATTTGCCAGCTTTGACATAAAATGTGTTTATCTCTTAATGGTTTCAATATTATTAGTCTTATTACAATTTGAGTCTTAAGTGATATTTAATTTAATGTCTACATTTTTATTATATTATGGTTAATTTTAATATACATCCTGTATCACTCAGTCTATATGATGAGCTATCTAATTTGGTGGGCTAAATGTGAAGACATGCCAGAATCTTTCAGCATTTCCTCAGAAATGGGGAGCATAAAACAGATTCTGAAAAAAATTCCTTGGAGAAAACTTTAAAATTTCTTATACTTTCATACCATAATCTGCATTTCTATTTTTTCCCCCTTCAGATAAAATTGAGTGGACAAGAAAGCCTCAATAGTGTGTTGGAAATTGATTGGCCTATATCCAATCTCCCCTAGACAGTGCCAATAATTTTTATTTGTAAAATTAGCTGGCCACCCATCTTACAGATTTACATTTAACATTGAGGAGTATTCAGTCTGTGTTGGGCATATAGAATAAATATGTACCTGGACTGATTCCATTTTTTCCACAGCTGCCTGGAGAATTCTCTTGGTTATATTATGTGGCTCCTGTGAAGACTATAACTTTCAACTACCATTATAGTAATTGTTGCTGTGGCTTGTAGGGCTTAATAAAGTGTGCAGTTCTGCTTTTCATATAATGCTTAAAAATTTTAGAGCACTAACTTTAGCACGTGTGAAGGTATTTGGGAATGACCCTGGGGGCTGAGTAGTTTACTACAGACTTGAGTAATAAAACGCAGGTGATCTTGACTTACTACCACAATTGAGCCCAAAAATTCTGTTGCTAAGAAAGACAATTGTTAAATGAGTTCAGCCTCATTTTACAATCTTTCTTGTCATAGTTGTTAAGTGAATCATTGCAGTTGTTAAGTGAATCTGGCTTCCCCACTGCTTGTCAAAAAGTTGCAAAGGGTGATCACACAACCCCAGGACATTGCACTGTCATGAATGCATTCCAGTTGCCAAGTGTCCAAATGAATTTTGGATCACATGACCATCAGGATCCTGCAATGGTCATAACTGTGAAAAAGTCATAAGTTTTTTCAGTGCCATGGAAACTTCAGATGGTCACTAAACAAACTGTTGTAAGTCAAGAACTATAGTCAGTTTGCTCTAGAAAACAGTTTAGCAAAGCGATTAAGTAGTCTTACACATAATTCTTATGTCCAGAGAAATTCTTATCAGGCTATAACATCCCAAAAGTAAATTCTCAATTAGAGCTTATAAACTCATTTCAATACCAGCAGCATTAGTTGCAGGAGTTCTGTTCCAGTGTAAACCTGTAGATAATGAAGTCATAAATAACAATCCCTTGAGTCTGTTGGAAGTGTTCAGACTAGTGGTTCCCAAAGTGGGTGGTACCACCCCCTGGGGGGCAGTGGGATGCCTTAGGGGGGCGCTAAGAGGCAAGGGGGCCTGCAGGGAGGCGCTAAGATGTAAGGGCGCCGGCCCTGCAGGTTCACCATTGACTAGCACCGCTCCAGAGCCATTGCCTCCAATGCGAAAGCGGTGGCACGTTACGTGCCGCCACGGCCGCGTTTGACACGCCGCCCCCCCTGCTGCCTCTTAGCGCCCCTCTGCTGGCCCCTTTGGGGACACTAAGAGGCGGCAGGGGGCGTTCAAGGCGCCGGCCCTGCAGGCTCACCCCATTGACTGTTGTACAGCACCGGAACCGGCGCCTCGAATGCGGCAGCACGTTGGGAAAAGCCGCCGCCATCGCTTTCCCAAAGTGCCACTGCTGTCGCATTCTGTCCGTCCATCCATCCATCCATCCATCCATCCTTCTATCCAAAAGGTCTCTCTGTTTGCCTGCCTGCCTTCCTACCTATCTACCTACCTACCTGTCTTTTCGTCTACCTACCTACCTACCAATATAGATCTATCTATCTACTATCCATCCAAAAGGTCTGTCTGTCTTCCTGCCTGCTTACCTACCTACCTATCTACCAATATAGACCTATCTATCTACCAATATATCTATCTGCCTGTCTCCCTCCCTCCCTCCCTCCCTCCCTCCCTCCCTCCCTCTCTCTCTCTCTCTCTCTCTATATATATATATACATACATCCATCCATCCATCCATCCATCCATCCATGTTCGAAGCGCCGGCCCCACAGGCAGATCGGGAAGGTAGAGCAAAGCCAGTCTGGGAGGGAAGGAGGGAGGGAGAGAGAGATCTGATGCATCAGATTGAATGAGGCCTAGTTTAGACTGAGGCCCTTTTCCGCATTGAAACATCTTTGCCAGCACATTGAAACCTCTTTGGCTTCTATTAAAGGTTTTGTGGACGAAATATGGTCAAGACTATCAGGAAGCCCTCACATTTTGTTGAGGCTTTAAACAGGATCCATTGGACCAGATCTCCACCCTAAAACTTGCTTTTCCCCAATGTATTACAGTGCCAATTCTGAAGAAAGCGAAACCAAAATGTACTGGTAAATTACAAGGAGAACACACACACACACACTCCCTTCTAACCCTGCTGGAGCAGGTGATTGGACTAGAATAGATATCTAATTATCTTTCTCCTCCCTCCCTCCTTCTTTATTTCTTTTTCTTTCTGTCCCTTCCATCCCCCCTTTGTCCCTTTTTCTTTCCCTTTTCTCTTTCTTTTCTTCCTCTCTCTCTCTCTTTTCTCTCTTTCCCTCTCTCAGGCTCACCCCTTTAGATCAGGGGTTGCCAAACTTTTGGACCTCAGGGACCACCAAACTCATAACCTTAAACCCTGGAGACCACTAATATGAATTTTGACTGATGGTGGCTTTCTGGGGTTGGTGGGAGAGAGAGAGAGAGAGAGATCTGATCCAACCTCTCCCTCTCACACACACAGGCAGGGGTGGGATTTAGACCCCTGATCTAAAGCTGTCAAAACTCCAAAAACAGGTCAAGTAGCTCTGGGGAGGCCAGTCATAAATTAGAACACTTGCTAAACAATCAGCCTTCAAGTGAGGACCATTTATATTTGGTTTGCCAGTCACCTGGCCACGCCCACCCAGTCACATGACCAGCAAATTAGGCCACGCCCACAAATTTGAATCCCACCCCTGGGTGGGGGGCACTGAGGATGAGTTTGTAGCACCAAGGCGGTGGACTTAAAAAGTTTGGGAGCCACTGGTTTAGACCAAGGGTCTTCAAACTTGGCAAGCTTAAGACTTGTCGACTTCAACTCCCAGGATTCCAGAGCTAACATGACTGGAGGAGGAATTCTGGGAGTTGAAGTCCACAAGTCTTAAAGCTGTCAAGTTTGAAGACCCCTGGTTTAGATTGTGGAGTCTGTGGGCCAACACGGTTGTCTGTACCAATATACAGTAGCTGCATTCATTTACCACAGTCGCTGGACCAACTCATTTGTATGGGGCCTTCTTGCTTCACTTACCCTAAGAAAACAACAGCCAAAACTGAGCCACCTGTATTTGACATGTTAAATTCTTTGCAACTAAGTAGGTACAACAAACTACTACTGTCAGATGGGGAAAATATTCCCAAATCAATTTTATGTGAAAAACAGTTCTGTCTGGAGTTAATCTTTTAAAGTTAGTGTATGAAATGCATTTTAACAAAGAAATCAGAACTTCGGGAGATGAAAATGTTCCCAGAGAAGAACAGATAGTTGAAATTTTAAAAGAGTTGGATGAATCTGTTCTTAAGCATGTGTTATATTTTGCATGTGTTATGTTTTGCTTCAGAACCGTGCACTTTTTATTTCTTATCCAATAGAATTAACCACATTAGCTTTCTGTTATCTATCTATGACAGGCACTTTTGATCCTCTCCCGACTTCCTACAATGGAGAGCACTGTAGGATATTGTTGTGGTCCTGAATAAAGTTGGCTACCCTTTAACTCCCTGAGAATTTCACTTGTATTTTGTCATATCCACTCCAGAGGTGGTAGTCAGCAGTTTCTGACCAGTTCTGGAGAACCGGTAGGGGAAATTTTGAGTAGTTCGGAGAACCGGCAAATACCACCTCGGACTGGTCCCACCCCCATTTATTCTGTGCCTCCCAAATCCCAGCTGATTGGCTGGGTCTTTGGTTGCCCTGCACAGGAGAACGGAGCTGGAAAGCAGGTTAGTGGGGTGGGGAGGGAATGGGATTTTGCAATAACCTCCCCCCCAGGAATGAGGAGGGAATGGAGATTTTACAGTATCCTTCCCCTGCCAAGCCACACCCACCATTGCCACGCCTATAGAACTGGTAGTAAAAAAATTTGAATCCCACCACTGATCCACTCCCTTGCAGAATCTTTGTAATTTTAACTTCAACTTTTAATTTTAAAACAAAAAGGCAAGTGCCTCTGAAAATCTGATGAAGACAACAGCTACTGAATTTCATGTTTTTTTCTTTGATTACAATTGTGGAAAAATGCAGACAGTTTGATCATCTGAAGATGCGGAAATTGGATTTATTAAAGCTACATTTACAGCATAGCAGTGTTTTAGTTCCTTAAATACTAAAGTTACGTTCACAGAAGTTACTGTGTCAAAAATTTAAGCAGCCATAGATTTGTGAAATTGTTTTCTTAATGGCTTAATTCCTTTCAATCGAACATATAGCAAAAATAATCACTAGCATTTGCCTACTGACTGTGATATTGTGGGGAAATACATTTTTTAAAAAGCTTGAAAATAAAATGAACAGTGGATTTTTATTTCCACATGTAATGTAATATGCTTAGTATGTTATTTCACTTGAAATCCTATCAATAATAACCAATTAAATAAAATGATTTGCCTCTCAAAGCATATCCGTCTACAAAATCAGTTGACTGCCATCTGCAAGTTTCAGTCAGCCTCTTTCAAAAACAAACCAGCCACTTTCAAGAAACGGAAGCTGTTACAACTAGTGAGATGATGAACAAACCTGGATAAAGAGAAGGCAAGAAGATGATGATAGGAGCTAGTAGGAGTGAAAAGGGGAAGGATGAGAAGGTTAGTTAGGTCTTAGACTATGTGTATTTAATCCAGTGAACAGCCCTGCCCTCTTCTAAGGAATCCAGTCTTTATCTCTCAGAGATCTGTTAGCTCTTTGTACCTTATGATGCTAATTTCTATACAAAAGCTGCTCATCTCAATTATGTAGGAGATATATTTGTCAGCAATTACTTGGGAAAAACTGCACTGATTTTCAATCCTTCCTTGAAAATATTTCTAATCACCTCTGTATTACAGTTGGGTAAACAAAATCATGAAGGCTACATGCTGAATTATACTGGCAAAATTTCAAATCAGGATTCTTAGGCTTCTAGATTAATTCCTTCCATGTCATTAAAACTATAATATATTTGGCTGTGTAGTGTTGTATAACACTTAACACTCCTGGTTTTCCTACTCTCATAGAGTGACTAAAAATAATTCAGAAATTTTGTATATGGTTTCTTAAACATGCTATGTATGGCTTGTTGCATTTAGATAGTTTTCAGCCTTATGTGTATGTCTTGGTTTCTCATGCAGTGAAATGGTGATCAAAGAATTTTCTTCCCAATTGTGCAGTGTATTTTGTTTCATTTAAGTTAGCAGACTTTAAAAAAAATGAAATGAAATGTAATGTAATTTCTGAATGTATTACTGTGGAAGCCAGAAATGCCACTTCAAGCAATGGATTATAGTTTCCTGAAAAAACAGTTTTACTCTGATAAACAATGAAATAAGAAACTAAGAATGAAGTATTAGCATTGCCCTCGTATATAGATATATACACTGCTTTAATGTCATTTAAAGTGCAAAAAGGGAGCAAGATATAATAAGCCAAAGAAATTAAGTGTGTGTGTGTGTGTGTAATCTTGCTATTATTTGTATGTACTTACATTTGCATATGACTTACATCATAAAATTAGGTATTGTCCCTCAAAGTGTTACGTACCACTTTAAAAAAACCTAGCATTCATTTACACAATAAAAATAATAAACTTGGTGGGCTGGGGAATAACCTGCTTCTCAACAGGGATCTGAGGAAGGCCATGTTAGCTGGTATTGGCAGGGTTTTTTTTAACTATAAAACCACAGAAAAAAGTATCATTTTTTTCTCTAGCAGCAGTACCTGCAAGAAACAAATGCTTAATGAATTTATTCTCAGGGTAAATTTTTATTTATTTGAATTGTGACCTTGTCAGCCATTCCAACTAAACCAGATTGAAAAATGACTAAGTGAACCAAATTTACTTTATTCTAAGCTTATTGTTTTTTGTTCCCCTAGGATTTTTTTTTTAGCAGAACTACTTTATGATGCTACATAGTTGATTATCTAGTTATTTGATGCTGCTAATTTTAGAAAAAACATTTAGTTAAATTTAGTGTATATAAGTGGAGATCTTTTCTACATCAAGATAGGAAAGATGTGTGTGTGTGTGTGTGTGTGTCCCTGTTTCTGTTATTGGAAAATATTTAATTAAAATCAAAATGGGAAATGTTCCTTTGCTTTAAAAGTTTTGACATTTTAAAAGGCTTTTGAAATGAAAGAAAACATTTTCAGGTATTTTGATAACTGAGAACTAAGTCAGATTTATCAGTGTTTGCTGCAAATTCCAACTATTAAAATATGAAAATATTTTTAATTAGTTTTACATCTCTGCAGATACTTACCAAAGTAAATTATGGTATACAAAATTTGTGTTAGCTTTAATGATACTATGGAATTTTACTGATCATTGAAGTTTGATTGTTCAGGTTGATCTGTTAAAATTAAATGATGCACATTTAAGCAGTTTTGGATAAAGCGGTTGATCAGTCTTGTCTGAATTGATAGCAAGGATCAATCTGTCTGGATAACTTGTTGGATAGATGAAAGCAGAATTGATAGTAAATCCACTTTTGCAGCCAGCATAGTTGCTAATGAGTAATGATCCACCAGGCAGCTTCTGAGTTTCTCTTGTAAATGTATTGCCTTGAGATATAACTAATGTAGCTGTGTTGAATCCATTGAACTTTGATTGGATATTATATTAAATTGGAAAAGTTGCCATGAATAGAGCACGTTTACAACCTTTGTTTAGTGATGCTAAAGATCTGGCATAGGCCCTTCCTTGTAAGAACAATGTTCTGCTTTTTCTATTATAAACCTCCAAATAAAGGCAAGTGTGGATTCATTAGCAACCAAAGTTAATTCCTTGTTTTCTGTCACTCAGATTTTAACGTTGTGAGATTCAGTATGAGTGGATGGTATGGGTATAATTTTAGTTTTTAAAACAATCACAATAGTCTTTGACTTCCAAAGAGTGTGTTGAGGATTGAATTTCAAAGCCATGTTACGGTATTGATTTTGGTGGCACTTTTAATATTGGAAGTACACTGTAATTAACTGATGGCTGCTTCTCTCATTTACACTAGAACAGAAATACTGTACTCCAAAGAAACACATTAACATGCTTAAGGCTTTAACAGTAATTAACGTACCAGGTGGAAGCCAGTTGCTTAAAAGGAACTGTATTTAAGAAAATAATCAAGGCCCCATTATTTGCTCTGAGTATTTTATATGGAATTAAGTGTGGTTGCAAAGGTGTATTGTTTTCTGAGAGGGGACTTTAATTCAGCCTTCCCTGGCCTGGCGCTCATTGGATATTTGAGAGTGGTCTTTCCTGGATTCCCATCTGCTGGGCTTTTTAGCCAGACTGCCTAGGAAGCTTAAGACCTGTTGGGAAACAGATTGTGGAGAAAGAGTCCTTTGACCTGAGTTCCAAGAGAATTGCCCAGTGCTCCCTCCTTCCTTCAGAGGTTCATATTAATTTAGTAATGAATATATTATCTAGTGTAGGGCTGACCTAAATTGTAATTTTAACATCAACACAATTATTTTGACATCACCTGAGATTTAAGCACTTAACAGCTAACATAATATCTGATAGTGGGTTTGTTTGCTTTTCTTGGAAGATTTAGGATTTTGAGCCTGTAAATTCCCCTCATGTGGGGATGTTGCCATTAAAAAATTGTATTTGTTGCTGTCTCCATCTGCTTGCAGGGAACAACTGTACCCAAGCGTCTTGGAGGATATAGAAGAACTCCATGAAACAGAATAAGCAAGTAAGATATAACCCACCTCACCTCTAATATAGAAGCAATAGAACTGGAAAGTGCAGAATGGTTTCTAAGGAGAGAAACTTGTGAAAAAGAATAGAAAATTTAACATTGGATCCTATGATCTTTAAAAAAATGTTTCATTAGTGTTGGGAGTAAGATTCAGATTAGAAAAATCAAAGGCAAGGGAAACTACCTATGACCTCAGCTTCATTACCTTCTCACTCTCAAATGTAACAAACTACATTTGAAATTGGAAAGAATGTCAAAAAATAAAGTCTAATAACTAGCAAGAAAAAGAAAATTAAGAATGTTTTGGCTTCTGATCAAATCACATTCTTTTGTATTTCTACTGTATGTGTTTGTCTCTTGGCTCTATCTTGGTGTGAGATAGTTTTACATTCTTCAAGGAAGCCTGTCAGCATGGTGGATAATGGCATCTATAAAACACCTGTAACATACAATTAGTCCTAGACTTGCAAACGTTAGTTAACCATTCAGTTACGAGGGACTCAAAAAAAATCACAATTCATCCTTGATGATACATCTGCCTCACCACCTCTACAGTCCTGCAATGGCATTTTGGGCACTTGGCAAATGGCTCGCATTTACAATCAGTTGCAGAGGTCCTATGGCCACAGGATCACATTTTGCAAGGCTTTTTGCCATTTTCCAGCCAAAAACTTATTAACTTATTTTAAATTTTAGATTAGCTATTATTGGGCTTGTGATTTGTTTAATTCTCTTTTTAATTATTTATTGTTGTTGTATGTTTTAGTTGTGAGCTGCCCCGAGTCTTCGGAGATGGGGCGGCATACAAGTCCAAATAATAAATAAATAATAAATAATAAAAGCGCCCATTGGAGAACCTGGATTCAGACTTAAAAACCAGGTGATTCACTTAATCATGGTGACTTATTTAGCAATTGTCATGTAAACATTTGTAAAATTGAGTCCAGTCGCATGACTCAACTTACCACAACAATGTATGACTAAAATTTCAGACTCACTTGTGTTCATAAGTTGAGAATTTCCTCCATAGGAACTCAGATGCTTCATTAAGATCTTGGGATGAAACAAGGAATGCTGGTCTCAACCCCTGCACATTTCCCTTAACTTGGACTGGAATTAATTTGGCAAGATCATATGGACAATAATAGGTTGCAGGTAGAATGTTGACCATTTTAGCCACATACAGTCAATGGGAAAATTAAATTGCTGCTAAATTTTTTACATTACTTCAGATAAAATTCAGGTGAAGGGTTGTTGTTGTTTTTTAATGGCTTTGTTTACTATTTCGGCAGTTCATTCAGCTTCTTTGGACTATTTGGTGATTAGGAATCAGTTCAATTGCTATTTTGAAATTCTGCAGTTGCTAAAAGCTTTGAAATGATTGAAGCTCCTATGCAAATTATTTTTATAAGAAATTGAAGAAAGTTGATAACATAATTAACATGAATTTCATGTAAGCTTCGGGATAATGAGCATGGATGTTGTGCTTTTGTAAAGCAGTGGAAGTTGGCCTTGAACAATATAAATTTTTGATTTTATAATCAGTACAATGGAAAATTCTGTTTCGGGTATATCTGACACTTCAAAAGAATGTTCAATAAAAATAAAGTCCAGGCATTACAATCTTAACTTGGTGTTATTGTATTTTGAGCTAAAACTCAAAAGAATTGCTGAAAAGACTTTGAATTGATGGTTGGGAATAAAGATGTTCAAATATTGCATCCTTGACATTGAAAACCCTTGAAGACTGAAGAGTTTCATTCATAGGGATGATAAAGCAATGAACATTGGATGGATAAATCTGTACCTGACTTGCAGCAGAGGATTGCTGATAGGCGGTCATTGTCACTGGCTGGAGTCTTGCTTGGAGTGGGTGGCCCAGAAACAAGAGGATGTGAGCCTTTGGGTCAGTTTTGGAGAATGTTTTGTTTATGAAATAATTTTGCATAGCCTTTTTTCTTTTTTCCCATTTGAAACATTATTTTGTTAATACTATTATTGCTCTGCATACTTTTTCCTATTAATTTGCTTTAGTTAAAAGAATTCTCATCGGAATGGTGGAATTTTGAAATGTTAAGTAAATTTAATGGACTACTTTTTGCTGGGGTCACACTTTTTGTTCCTGTTTCTGCCAAAGATCATTTAGCACTTCAAAGATTTCTGTTGCAAGCATCCATTTAAGGCAGTGCTTGCCAACCAGTGGGCCGGGGACCATTGGTGGTCTGTGAGAAAATTTTGGTGATCCGCAGAAAAATGTTACCCCAAAGCACCCCCCAAAGCAATTAATCCAGGCTGTGTGGGAACACAAGGCTTGTGTCGCTTGCAGTGTGAACCACACATGGTAGTAAGGGGAGGAGGAAAGAGCGGAGGGAGGGGAACTTGCCCCAAGTGCCTCGCCTGGCCACCAGGCTGCTTCTTTCTGCTTCTTCTTGTTTTTGCCTGCACGCAAGGAAAGCAGCAAAAGGATTTCTTTCTCTCCCCCAAACTGCCAGAAATGAGTCTTTGGGATCCTGCAAGGCATCCTGCTCCAAGCGGCTGTGCCAGTGCGACAAGTCTCACGAAGACTCATTTCTGGCGGAGTTTGAGGGAGAGAAATAAAGACTTCTGTGGCTTCTGCTGCTTTCCTTGCATGAAGCCAAAAGTGTCTCTCTCCCCCCTCCCTCCCCCCCCCGAGAAGCTGGAGCTGGAGATGGTATCCTGTGATCCCAAATAAAGAATAATTGATCGGTAGGAAAATGGTGTGGGGAATTTTCCTGCAGACTTTTTTGGGGATTTTCCCAGGGTCTCTGCTTCTTTCTGCTAAGACCCTGGGAAAATGTCAGCAAGCCACCATCAGTCAGAATTCATATTAGTGGTCCATGGGATTTAAAATTATGAGTTGGGTGGTCCCTGAGGTCCAAAAAGTTGACAACCCCTGATTTAAAGTACTTGGCTTGCTTACAAAGGCAAAACAAATCTAGGTAGCTTGCATAAGCAAATCTGATTTATTGTAAAGACAAAACCCAGGAACAGTCCAATGAAAATGCAAAATAATAAGGAAGTCAGTGGGATTTCATAGCTTTCCTAGAAAATCTTTGATGGTCTTGATGGAATGTTCTTTGGGAAGTGTTGAGTCGAGTGCAGTTGATTGGATAGCAAAGCCAGTGACTTTTGGCATTACACGTTTGAGTCTGGTTTGCTATACAATAATAAGAAAGCAACTCAATAAAAGTGTCACTTTGATGTTATCATCATTTGCATAATACTGAAAAACTAGTTTCAAATTATTCTCAACAGATTGCATAATCATAATATATTTAAAGATATAAAAAAGAACAATCACCTGAAGATTTTTACAGTAAAATAATGTTTCATTCTATGCAACAAAAATGTATAGACAGTGCTTTTCATTTTTCCATAGTCTGATGTTTTAAGTGATGTTTTCTTATTTCCTCCTGTTTGTGAAAGTTATTTATTTATTTATTTATATTTGAACTTGTATGCAGCCCCATCTCCGAAGACTCGGGCTGCTCACAGCTAAAAACATAGAACAATAAATATTTAAAAAAGCATTAAACCGACAAGCCCAAATATAGAACACAACAATAAAATAAGTTAAAAACATCCCTCCCCCAAGGAGGGTCACAACCAGGTTGGTCAAACAACCAAGTTTTAATTCACGGCGGAAGGTACGGAGATCAGGGGCCAGACGGAGCTCCAGAGGCAGTTGATTCCAGAGGTCGGGGGCCGCAACAGAAAAGGCTCGTCGTCGGGGAAATACCAACCGGCATTGACTCGCCGATGGGACCCGAGGAGTCCTTGCCTATGAGCCGCACAGGGCGGCGGCACTAGATATTGGAAGAAGACGCTCCCTCAGATATTGGGGACCCATGTCGTGTAGGACTTTGAATGTCAAAACTAAAACCTTGAATCTCACCCGGAGCGCAATCGGCAACCAATGCAGGCCACGCAGAAGGGGGGTAACATGAGAGAACCGGGTAACTCCCATCACCGTCCGCGCGGCCGCATTCTGCACCAACTGCAATCTCCGGATGGTATGCAAGGGCAGTCCTAGATAGAGAGCGTTGCAGTAGTCTAGTCTCGAGGTGACAAGGGCGTGAGTGACCGTGCGTAAGGAGTCCCGATCCAGAAAAGGGCGAAGCTGTCGAACAAGACGGAGCTGGGCAAAGGCCCCCCTGGCGACGGCCCCCACCTGCTCCTCCAACCGAGCCGTACATCCAGGAGGACCCCAGATTCGCGCCCTATCCACAGGGGGTAACACCTCACCCCCTATGGCCAAGGATAAACAATCCTGGATGGGCCGAGACGCCGGCACGCAAAGCCACTCAGTCTTGGCCGGGTTGAGTCGGAGCATGTTCCTACCCATCCAGATCCGTACCGCATCCAAACACCGGGACATCAGGGAGAGGGCATCACTGATCTGGCCAGGGGTGGAAAAGTACAGCTGAGTATCATCAGCGTACTGATGGAATTTCACCCCAAAACCACGGATGATCTCACCCAGCGGTTTCATGTAGATATTAAATAAGAGAGGGGAAAGGACCGACCCCTGTGGGACTCCATAAGAGAGAGCCTCGGGGTCGACCGAACCCCTCCCACTAACACCGATTGCGACCGCCCGAGAGGTAGGAGGAGAACCACTGAAGAACAGTGCCCCCCACTCCCAACCCCTCGAGGCGACGCAAAAGGATACCATGGTCGATGGTATCAAAAGCCGCTGAGAGGTCCAATAGGACCAGGACAGAGGAAAAACCCCTGTCCCGGGCCCTCCAGAGATCATCCATCAGTGCGACCAATGCCGTCTCCGTGCTGTAACCGGGTCGGAAGCCCGATTGGTACGGATCCAGGTAGTCCGCTTCATCCAGGAAAAGCGGAACCTGCTGAGCCACCACACTCTCAACAACCTTCGCCAAAAAGCGAAGGTTGGAGACAGGACGAAAGTTGTCTAACACGGTCGGGTCCAAGGCAGGCTTTTCAGGAGGGGTCTCACCACCGCCTCCTTCAAGGCAGAAGGGAAGACACCCTCCCTTAATGAAGCGTTGACAACTGCCCGGAGCCAGCCGCAGGTGGCCTCCCTGGCGGCATAAGTCAGCCAGGAGGGACACGGGTCCAACAAACATGTGGTGGAACTCAGTCGCCGCATAATCCTGTCCACTTCATCCTCGGAAACAAGATCAAACTCATCCCAGAACGGTGGCCAGACTACCCACAACTCGTTCCTCCGACCACTGCAAATTAGAGGACAACCCGTCCCGAATACGAGCGATCTTATCCGCCAGATATTGACCAAACTCCTCAGCCCTGCCCCGCAACGGGTCCGGCCCCTCCTCTAAACAAAGGAGGGAACGGGTAACCCGAAACAGGGCGGCTGGGCGGTTATTCTGCGGACGCTATGAGAGTGGAGAGATAAGATCTTCTCGCCTCTCCCATAGCTACCAGGTAAGTCCTAATATAGGCTCTTAGCTGGGCACGATCGGATTGAGAACGGGTAGACCTCCACCTGCTCTCTAAACCCCTACGACGACGTTTCATCTCCCGGAGCTCCTCAGTATACCAAGGAGCAAACCGGGATCCACGACGTGTAAGGGGACGCATGGGGACAACCCTGTCGAGGGCCTCTGATGCAGCCCGTTGCCAGGCCACAGCCAGATCCTCGGCAGAGTTGTGAGCAAGGGAAGAGGGAAAAAAGACCCCAGTTCTGCCTGGAACCTTTCAGGGTCCATCAGGCGCCTGGGGCGGAACCATCTAGGAGGCTCCTCCTCCCAGCAGTGGGGGGCGGCCTGCTGGAAGACCAGCCGTAGGGAGATAGTGATCAGACCATGGAACGGGCAAGGTTGTAAAAGTAACTTGCCCTCTGTCACTCCGCCACCGTTCAGAGACAAAAAACTAGGTCAAGAGTATTCCCCTCGTGAGTCGGCCTTGAATCAACTGGGTCAGGCCCATGGCCTCCATAGATGCCATGAACTCCTGGGCCAACAAAAAGTTGCCCCCCCAGGGAAGGCAGTTGTTAAGTAAACCAGGGAACATCTGACTATCTGAATCTTGTCCTTATAATTTTTCTCTCTGGTGATCTCCCTATCCAAGAACTTGGTATTTTTTGTTTTGCATTTTGATCACAAGGAAAAAAAACAGTCCTACTAATTTGGTATTAGAAGCGAGTTTGACAGAATTTTTCATGGGAGTGGAATCTTAGTTGCATCTATGTAAGCTGTATACAGTATATTTGAGTCTATGGGTACTGTAGATTTTGCAAGTCTTTTAAATGTATTGTGTTCTTTGCCCCAAAGGTGCTTTTTCAGGAGGCAACTGGAAAAGTCCAGTTGCTTCCTGAAAAAGCACCTTTGGGACCCATGTCTTGGCTGACTGAGAATCTCCATAGACATATTGTTTTTTTTTTTTTTGCATTGGAATACGAAAGATCTTTATGTTTCCATTTGCTGTGGTGGTCATTTTGCCTTCTCTTATGGAGAAAAGAATGATATGCCAAGGGTGACTTCTGCCTTTGTTAGTGCCAGCCACCACACTTCCTCAGTCCTTGGACCAAGTACTATAAAATTATTACATCATTGTCAGCTGTAAAATGTGGCAAAGACATAGTGGGCTGTGGCTCTGGGAAATGCTCTAGAAAATTACCATTGTATAATGATAATGTACCTATCGTGATGAGATTTATTGCTTTTGTAAGTTTTATGGAATTGTATTTCTCACTTAACAAATGTTATTTCTTTGTGTTTTTTGAGTTAGTCCTCAAATAGCATTACTGTTATAAACATTCTCAAAAACAAATCATTTATCCATGCAATGTATTCATGTAAGATTTTGTGCCATTTTGCATTAAGTTTAATACAGTTGTTACATCCTTTTTACTCACAAGTCTTCAGTTGTGTATCCAAGAAGTTAAGAGGAAAAATAAAAGTTATTAAACTTTACTACCAGTAGTAAAAGCAATCTCCTTAATGGAGCTTAAAAGTAAAACAATTCAACACTGATTTAAAATAAATTATGGATGTAGATCCAGAGAATTACTGCCTTAACGCTTTTGTTCTTGACATATGTTGTTGTGGCACTTTGGATATTTTTGCAGAATAGTACATCAGAGCTCACATAGAGACCTTGTCTCCAGCTTTTTTAAGAAGTCACGCCTTTTCCCAGGTTTCTGCAACTGCCTCACATCCTAGAAAGAATACCTCAATTGAAGGAATGTCATTCACATCCTCAGTGTTCTGAGGCATCTCTTTGGAATTGAGTTCAGAATTGATCCAGAGCCCCAGAAAGCATGCAAAGTAACCAGCTAGAGATGAATCAACATGGTGATACCATTAAACTTTTTCCCTTGCCAAACTTTGTGAATTTCCAAAAAGCATTTGAAGAGAAGAGAGCAAGGAAATATCGAGTTTCATAACATTTGTGAATGACTTGCAATCAAGCTTGACTCTGCAGTATGTAAGATCATAGATTAATATTACTACATGGCAAACAGATTGAAAGGAAATACAAAGAAGAGCTTTCAGAGTTGCCTTAATTGTCTTCAACAGGCAAATATGATTCAGTGTAACTAAGCGTTTTTTCAGAATATATCCTCACTTAATATAAGCTGTCATCTAATTTGGGTGTGAGTAGTCAAGAGAAAGCTGCCCTGGGGTATCTTCTGAATGCTTTCAGGAGATTGAAAGTTGAGCATAATTTAAACTCATTATTTCTTTGAGTCTTTGCAGTTTATTACAAAGCATGCATTTTCTTTCTACTGGTAGGTATGGAGGAACAAGCAGGGGGGATATCTTGGGGAGCAAGCGGTCAGTCAAGTCCTTCCTACGAACTTACAAGGGTAAGAGTATAACTTAACTGTAGTTAAAGCTGATTACAGAAATATCCAATATCTGAGCACTTTCCTGAACATGTATTTGCCTTGGGGTGCTTTTAATGAGCAACCCTGAATTATTTCCCAACACAAATAACTAATCAAAAGATGAGATACGAGCTAGGGAGAATTGTGAACAGATCTGAACATGTGTTACCGTAGCTGTCCAGGTTTGGGAGTGCAAGGTTTGAATCGAGTTCATTACTGTCAGGAGAGGGCCTCATGTTTCCCACAGTTTTCCTGACTGCAGTTTCCTCATGAAAGCCTTCCAGCAAACATTGGTACCCCTAGCCAAAATTGGATGTTAGGTTTCAATATAAATTTGTTTATTATCATCATGTTCTATTTATGCATGTCTAGTAAAGCAATTGAAGTAATTCTTACCTATAGAATCGGTAATATAGCATGCTTGTTTGAAATAGTTTGGGTCATGTTGAAGAAAATATTTTTTACTACTAGAATTCAATGCTTTTAAATTGTTAGTTGAAGCACCAGCCTATGGCCTAGAAAGCAGAAGACTCAAGTTGTAGTCTTGCTTAGGTCTGAAAGCTGGCTGGGTGACTTTGGGCCAGTTAGTCACGCTCAGCCTAAACCCACCTCACAAGATGGTGGTTGTGGGGAAAGAAGGAGCATTGTGTATGTTTGCCACCTTGAGTTACTTACAAAATAATAAAGGTGGGATTTAAAAAAATATATAATCTGTTTGCCTCCAGATGTTGTTTAATTACAATTCCCAGTCAGTTCAATTGTTTTGATTACAGTAATTACCAGGAATATTATTTAATTTAATGACATGTTTTGGACTAGAGGTTCACCCCTCTAGTAGAATATAGAATGTTCCAGCAAAAAACAACCATAAGTTACTTGAAGAGTACTTTGATAACTAGAATTGTAATGTCTCCCTGGCTAGCTAACACAATCCCAGCAGCACTTAGATCATTGTGGCCAACACTACAGCCTCAAACCCTGATTATAGCTCTTTTATTTTTTATGAGAATTCATAAACTCTTTTCCTAAAGGTTGGCAAGTGCTCTTGGAGATAAGTGGGTTATAAACATGTCACCATCTCCTTAGTCCTGTAAGGAACTATAAGTATACCAGGACAGCATGGTTCTTACGTGGCATGTGTGCTTCAGGTTACTAATCTCTCCAAGAGCACCAAGTGTATGTATGTATAACTTGTACAGTTATTCATGATATAAACTACTGTCCAAATAGACCACTGATCAGCCTCATCAATTTCATCAAAACTGAAATCATCAGTTTTCTTATGATTATGGTTTGTTTATTTAGAAAATGTTGGTAGATTATGCTAAATGTTTTTCTCTTATAGGAAAATGGCAGCCTTCTTGGAAAAAGCTCAGATATTTCAACAGCTCTGGAGAAGCTGAAACACGAGGAGGTAGGATTCACTTCTTGTATGTATTGACACCCTTTGTAGAATTTCTCTTCTGTTTATCTCTTTTATATTTTTACACACAGTCTCCCTGAAATGCCAAACAGGAAACTTTCCTGACTCTACAGGTTGCCCAATAAATCACAGAATGAAGAAGTAACATTCCAGGAATAGTCTGCATGTGAAGAGAATCATGGTGATTTTTTGGGGGGTGGGGAGGGCATGCAGGCCTATTGAACTAACCCTGGCAGAGAAGAAACATGTTGCGGCTGCAGCCCTGGCTTCCCTTTTTGCCTTCCATTGACCAGCTGGACCAGATTACGGAGAAAACTATGTTTTAGTCAAGGGGTGGATAGACACAGATAGGGTAGGCACAGGGGAAAGGCTACAATTCAGGAGTGGTGCATTAACTTGGCATGCAGACCATCTGGCCTTGCAGTATTTGGGTGACCAAGATGAATCTGGGGAAGTCTTGCTGGCTGAGGAGGGAAGAGGTAACAGTTAGATCCAGAAATGTCTGCTTTTAGAGATGGGACAATCCTACTTATCCCATATTTATATTTATTGATTGATTGATCAATTCCATTATATGACACTTCTTCAATTATAGTCTAACAGTATTTTTATCAAATGCAAAATATCTACAATATAGAATCAACAATTTAAAACTTCCAACATAAAATGTCCCAAAGGTGCTTTTTCAGGAGGCAACTGGACTTCCTTGTTTTTTCTTTTGAAGACATTTCACTTCTCACCCAAGAAGCTTCTTCAGCTCTGACAGGATGGTGGAGAATGGTCAGAGCTGAAGAAGCTTCTTGGATGAGAAGCAAAATGTCTTCAAAAGAACAAATAAGGAAGTCCAGTTGCCTCCTGAAAAAGCACCTTTGGGACAACCATGACCTGGATGACTAGAATCTCTACAAGCTTCCAACATAAAAATACAGTAATAGGATAAAGACACCAGATGGAGTAAACTTAACCAATTTACATAAGTATGCATACTTCTAGTGCTGTTAATTACTGATAATGTTACTAATAAAGGATTACTACTAATAAAAGTGGTAACATCATACTACCAAACCTCCAAAGTCTAAATATAACCGTCCAATCAGGGATGTGCTCTGTTACTCAAAACTATCACATTAGTTGTATAGGAAGCCACTGGAAGACTGCAAATTATAGATGTGCTCTGTGCAAAATATTTTCTTAACACATTATGCTGGGTTTGAATAGAAAAGAGACGAGATATTTTGATCTTGGTTAGCAACATCATGTTTTCTGGGCAGCTGTTACTCCATGCTGCCTGTCAAATGAGAACAGGTCAGAGTTGCTGGAGGACACCCTTAGGATCATAAGCAAATTATCAATGTCATTAATACTTTTCCTAAGTGCCTGTCATGTGTGTATTGATGATTTTGAAGTGAATAAAGTGGAAGAGTCTTCATGCCCCCGAAAAGGTAAATGTGAAGAAGGAAGTTGTCCACTTGTTCATGGGCATTTATCCTTACTTGCTGGTATTCCAGTGAGAACTCACAGCAAACTAAAACGATTTTTAAAAATATTGTCATCATAGTCACAAGAGCCTTTAATTAAACATTTCTCAAACATATTGCTTGAGTCTGTCTCAAGTGAACAAGAACCAACAAATGACCTTGTTACCCAGTTTTACAGCAGGGAGCCCTAGTTTCATAAGCTATGGTGGCACAGAGTCTTAGTCAAAGGCTCCTGGGTTCCCAGGCATCATTGTATGGAACATATTAGATTGTATATGTGGGTTTTTCCTGTATTAGAAGGCGAGAAGACAAAAGAAGGGTATAGTTAACAAATGATTGTGAAAAATATGTTACATATTTATTTATTTATTTATGAGGCTTATATGCCGCCCTATCTCCCGAAGGACTCAGGGTGGCTTACAAAGTAAAAAATCCAAATACAAATATACAAATATTAAAAAACTATTAAACCTAAGGTCTCATGAATATGCCAATTTAAAACTATGCTAAAAACCCTCCCCCCCATCAGTCCTGGTAGGCCAGTTGGAACAGCCGCCCCGAGTTGGCTGAGGGGGCGGCATATAAGTCCAATTATAAATAAATAAATTAAAAAACAGCCAAGTTTTTAGGTCACAGCGGAAGGAGCGGAGGTCAGGGGCCACCCGGAGCTCTAGGGGAAGCTGGTTCCATAGGGTGGGTGCTCCCACCGAGAAGGCCCTACCCCTGGGAACTGCCAGCCCACATTGCCGAGTCGACAGCACCCAGAGAAGGCCCTGTCGATGGGAGCGCACGGGACGCTGGGAAGCTGTTATCGGCAGCAGGGTCTCCCGCATATATCCTGGTCCAATGCCATGAAGGGCTTTATAGGTCAACACCAGCACCTTGAATCTCACCCGGAGGGCAACCGGTAGCCAGTGCAGCTCACGCAGGAGGGGTGTAACATGGGAGTATCGGGATCCTCCCATCACAACCCGTGCCGCTGCATTCTGGACCAGTTGAAGCCTCCGAGTGGTCCTCAAGGGCAGCCCCATGTAAAGAGCATTGCAGTAGTCCAGACGGGAGGTGACGAGCGCGTGAGTGACTGTACGCAGGGCATCTCGGTCCAGATAGGGACACAGCTGGCGCACCAGGCGAACCTGGGCAAATGCCCGCCTGGCCACGGCTCCCACCTGCTCCTCTAAACTGAGCTGTGCATCCAGGAGGACACCCAAGCTGCGCACCCTATCTATGGGGGGCAGCACCTCTCCCCGCATAGCCAAAGGTGGAATATCCTGGACAACTCGAGATGCTGGTATATACAGCCACTCGGTCTTAGCCGGCTTGAATTGGAGCCTGTTCCTCCCCATCCAGACCTGCACCACCTCCAGACGCCAGGACATCACGTTGAGGGCGTCACTGGGTTGGTTTGGGGTGGAGATGAAAAGCTGGGTATCATCAGCATACTGGTGATACCTCACCCCAAAACTATGGATGATCTCACCCAGCGGCTTCATGTAGATGTTGAACAGAAGGGGTGAGAGAACCGACCCCTGAGGCACCCCACAAAGGAGAGGCCTTGGGGCCGATCTCTGCCCTGCTGCCAACACTACCTGCATACGGCCCAAGAGGCAGGAGGAGAACCACCGTAAAACGGTGCCCCCTACTCCCAACCCCTCGAGGCGTCGCAGTAGGATACCATGGTCGATGGTATCGAAAGCCGCTGAGAGATCTAACAGAACCAGGACAGAGGAATAACCTCTGTCCCGCGCCCTCCAGAGATCATCCACCAGCACGACCAACGCCATCTCAGTGCTGTATCCGGGCCTGAAGCCCAACTGATACGGGTCTAGATAGTCAGTTTCCTCCAGGAACAGTGGGAGCTGCCAGGCCACCACGGTCTCAACAACTTTCGCACTAAAGCGAAGGTTGGAGACCGGACAAAAGTTGTTCAAATTAGCCAAGTCCAGGGCAGGCCTCTTGAGGAAGGGCCTCACCACCGCCTCTTTCAAGGCGGCAGGGAAGGAACCCTCACTCAAAGAGGCATTGATTACTGCCTGGAGCCAGCCTCGTGTGACCTCCCAGGCGGCATAGACCAGCCAGGAGGGACACGGGTCCAATAAACACATGGCAGCATTCAGCCTCCCCATGATCCTGTCCACCTCATTTGGAGTCACAGGATCGAACTCCTCCCAGATGATATCTCTAAGACCAGTCGTCATTCTCCCGTCGGACTCTACCCAGTCGGAGTCCAAGCCTGTCCGGATCTGAGCGATCTTGTCTGTCAGATGTTGACTAAACTCCTCGGCACGTCCCTGCAGAGGGTCTTCCCCCTCCCCCTGGTTAAGGAGGGAGCGGGAGACCCTAAACAGGGCAGCTGGGCAGTTACCTGTGGACACAATGAGAGCAGAGAAGTGTACACGCTTCGCCGCTCTCATTACAGCAAGATAAGACCTAAAATAGGATCTTAACTGCACTCGGTCAGATTCAGACCTGCTGGATCTCCAACAGCTCTCTAGGCCTCTCTTCTACTGCTTCATTTCCCGAAGCTCCGAGGAAAACCAGGGAGCTAATCGGGATCGCAGTGGGTCAGAGGCCGCAAAGGAACAACTTGGTCTAACGCCCCGGCGGCAGCCGTCTGCCAGGCGTCCACCAGGGCGTCCACCGAGCTGTCGGCAAAGGAGGCCGGAATTGACCCAAGCGCCGTCTGGAACCCTTCCGGGTCCATTAGGCGCCTGGGGCGGAACCATCTCGTTGGTACTGCCTCCCAGCGACAAGGGGTGGCGCATTGGAAGGCCAGTTGAAGGAGAAAATGATCCGTCCATGACAGGGGTTGTATAGTTGGAAATCTACCCGCCCCCCGATCATTTCCCCACATATATTGTGACAAAGGCTTTGATTGTGTCAAAGTGCTATTGTCTTCCTGGAATTGCTGTTAGAAGAACTGGGAAGGATGTTATACACTGTAGCTTAGTATCATTGTGGCCATAACCAGAAATCTTCAAACTGCTTCTGCATGCATGTATCCACCAATCAAGACCATGCCCCACCCAGAATTGACATTCACCACAGGGGCAGCAAATTCTCAATGGTGTAATTAAAAATCATACATTTGCATTTATTTTATGGAAGATATTGAAGTCTCATCTCTTGACATTCATTTATGAAAAAGGTAGTATAGTATTTATAGTAGGATGGAAATTTTAAAATAGTCAGCTTACATATATTCTGTGACACCAACATTTAAAATCCAATTTCATGAAAAACGACCCACTGTACATCCATGTTTCATTTCAGTTTACTTGAACTTAGTAAGTGGAGCTGCAAAATAATAACTCCTTAAATACTGTTCTTTATGCACAGGGTTTTATAGATACTCCTTCCTATGGTGATCAGTTGCGTGATGAACGATTAGGACCCAGTGAAAGATTATCTCCAACTCCTTTCCTGAATTCAAATCTGATAGGTAAGTTGATATTAATTTCTGTGTGGCTCCTAGAAAATGGTTTTTTCTCCCTTTTTTCTAGATTAATGCCATTGGTATGATCAGGCAAGAGTCAGTACCAAGAATGGGGCATTAGAAGTTGGTCTGTACCAGGACAATCCCTTGAATATGTTGTCCCCAAAGCCAACAGCCCTAGGCTGCATTAGCAGAGGGATCGAATCACGATCATGTGAATGTTAGAATCGCTTTATAAGGCCTTGGTATAAGGCCACCCTTGGAATTTTGCATCCACGATATAAAAAAGTTGTTGAGACGCTAGAAAGAGTACAGAGAAGAGGGTTGGGCTAGAAGACCTCCACAGTCCCTTCCAATTCTGTTACTCTCTTATTCTGTTATTTTTGGCAGAAGCCATTCAATATGGGAGTCACCAGAGAAAAGGAAAGCGGGTGGAGGGGGAGGGCAAGGAGGTGTCAGATGACAATAAAGAAGGAAGAGAGGTCCAAATCGAGAAGTTCTGTGAATAATTCAATGATTGGGGATAGCAGAGAACAAAGGGAAGCTGCGGTAGATACACAGAACAGAGGAGTTGTGTGGCTGTGGTTTGGGTCAATGCTGCTGGCAAGGCAAAGAAGGGGTCTGCAAGGACAGCCACAATTGGCTTTCGGTTGCTTTAATGTCTGGTTTTAGTTTGCAGTGTTTGGACTTGCTAAATAAAGGCAGAGATTGCAGTACTTTACTCAAGTATATTTGGAAAAAATCACTGCCATTATTGGTGCTTGTAATTCCATGGAAGAGACGGACTGCCACTACAGTGATACCAAATTTCATGCTAATCTCTTAATTCTTTGAGTCTGCAGCTACCTGTGTAAGTGTATATTAGCTCTCTTTCAGCAACCGTGTTGTGTGCCTTGAGGCCATAGGAGAGGGCACAGGTTGCAGGGATATGTGCTTTATGTTACCTCAACATGGCTTATTTAACCAATTAGGTTTTTGAGGAAGCCACAGTTGGCAATACAACTTGTGACTTACAAACTACAGTGACTGATTTAACAACAAGTGTTAAACCCCATTATGCCTTGGGTGATGTCTGATGTCATTCATAAGCAGATCTTGAAACTCCATGTGTTTCTTTACCAAGGTGTGTCTTGCTTTTTGAGAGAGGAAGCTGATCCTTGTGTGCTTGCTTGCTTGCTTGCTTGCTTGCTTGCTTGCTTGCTTGCTTTCTTTCTTTCTTTCTTTATTTATTTATTTATTTATTTATTTATTTATTTTGTCAAGCGATTATAAGATAACAGGTATAAGTATAACATAGTTATGAATACATGAAATGTATTTATGTATTTAAACTAGATTACTCAAGCTTCCCCTGTTGGTCGTCTAGCAGATTAATCTTCACAGTATTTAAAATGGTGTAATTTCATAAGCTTTTCAAAAGTCCTGTCAATGCATCATTAAAAATAGTTATTTGTCAGCAGAATGGTATTTTATTTTATTATTTTATATTACGTTCAGGCACAGGCATGTTTGCCAGGAAAGATAGTGAAATATTAATTGCTAGTGGCTTGACCAATGGAGGTTTTAAATTCCTTAATGATCTTCTACAATACTACATTACAGGAGCAAAAAATGCTGAAGAATAGAAAAGGATAATTATTCAGCAATGAGCATTATGCTTTAGACAATGAATTTTAAAATTGGTTTAGACATTCTATAGTGTTTTTTGACAGAGGAAATTATTATATTGAACTGATTTGTTCCTAATTCTAATTTTGTTAGGAAGACAACATGTAAAGAATTATACATTTTACTTTGACAGTAACTGTAACTGGTTATTAAAGAAAAGTCTCTGAATAATTCATGTGTATCTGCATTTTCTGGCTGTATATTAATTTGGTAAATAGTTGCAATGGAACAATAGTAACTATCAGTATTCATAGATTTCAATTATAAATAAATTGAGGAAAGAAGGAAAATACAGAATGCTTCTTGGTTAGTGTGTTCATGATGCAACTTAGAAGAGGTGTTGTGTATGTGCCTCTCTCTGGGGAAGCTAATTATCTTCTCTAAGTGCTCTAATTACTGTGCCTTGAAGATATTTTTATATTAATGATTTAAATTACAAGTAAAAACTTGCTTTTGGCTTACTTCCTTTTTCAGAATCATGTGAAATATGGGTGGTGGTTTCAGAAAAAAAATCACTTTGTCCAGACATTTTTAGACACTAACAATATCTACAGCTTGCTGCAGTTTTTATTTTATTTTATTTTATTTTATTTTATTTTATTTTAATTATGCAGGTTTTCAAATTAGGGTTTATACAGAGCAGAAATAACTGAGGAAGTAATTATATTTGGTCCATGAAACCAGCCAATGAACAATCAGGAATAATGTTGATTCATAAAGTTTACTGTCCGTGCAGTTATGCTCAGGCTTTAGGAAATACAAGATAGTGAGTTTGAACTCCTGCTACACAAAGGAAAATATTGAATAGTTTAACTGAGACCTTATGGGTCCTGGTTGCTGTTGTCCAGACACAAAGGTCATGAAGCTGGGAACAGAGGCCGTCCCAAGTCAAGGAGCACAGGGGTTCTTGTCTACTTCCTCTGCTTTTGAATTTGCTGGCCCCTTCAGAAACCTTCGACCATGAAAGATAGCTCTACCAACCCAGGTGCTGGTCTTGCTTCTGCCACACATTCTTCTTGGGCTTTAGAAAGCAGATGCTAAATCCAAGATGTTTCCCAATGTATTGGCAAAGTGTTGGAGATGTAATTACAGCCAAGGAACGTCTATACATACGTGGTGGACCTGTCCCAAACCCGGAAGTATTGGCTCAAAATTTAAACATGGTTGGAAGAAATAATGAGACAAAGAATTGAATTAAGACCTGAATTGGTTTTATTAGGTATAATAGGATCAAAAGTTAGTAGGAACTTCCAATATATTATACTCCACTGCAGCCAGAATCTCATTTGCTCAAAATTGCAAAAAGGACACTATCCCCTCCGAGACAGCAATAATAAAAAAAAATCCTCGAATGCACTGAAATGGACAGGCTAACAATGATATTAAAAGATGAAGAAGAGAAAAAGTACTATAAGATATGGAATGTTTGGTATGAGTGGTTAGAAAGAAGACGCAAAGGCGTCAATTGACAACAAAAATGAGAAGGTATTAATTAATGATGTATATATGTATATACATGTATATATATGTTAATAGTTTTATAAGTTAGATCGAGAAAAAGAATATAAGTGAATAAGAATGGAGAAGTAATTGATATAGTTTTAGACTTTATTAATTAGTGTGAACACCGTTACAGAACCGTTGTAAAAAGTGGAAATTGTTTTTTTTTTTAATGTTGAAATGTTGAATAAATTAAAAAAAAAGCAGGAACTGAATCATAACGAAGTCGTTATAAGAGCAAGGCATCTCACTTGGGTCCCACTTGCCAGCCTGGGGAATCGGTTAGAATTACTCTTCCTTTCAGAATAGAAATTTGGAGAAGCAAACCTGAGATGTTTTTTCTTTTCTTGGGTACCCACCGCTGTACCTATAGATCCCATTGCATGTCTGTCTAAAGTTTGAGAAGGAAGCAACTTATGTGTGCTCGCTCTCCTGCTGCTGCACAGGCAGTTGCAGGTAACCTGCTTAATATAGTTTCCTTGTCTCCCAGCTGGGGAATGGGACTGCTTCTCTGCTGCCCCTTCCAGTGCCCAGTGAGTTTTAGAACAGGGGGTATGGATGGCCTGAAAAATCTTGGTCCAGAGGCCCCAGAGAGGAAAAACACCCGTTGGCCAATAGTTCTCTATGGAGACTATAGAAACCTTGCTGGAGTTTTGATTGATTGTCCTGGCACATGGTTAAAATGGACATAGCCATCACTTCAGAAAATAGTTCTGAATAAAATGTGAAGGGACCCTATTGACTGCAATGTAGTTTTCTGTAGCAAATGTTTACATTATTTAAAATTTCTACCTATGTTAGCGTGATACATCATTATTTCTCTGTGCGAAGATTAAATATGTAGTCCTTTAGTCAAAATGAGTGGAGTTTTAGGACTCTTGGGCTGAACAGAAACACTTTTAAGATAGAAGTTTCCAACTTTGTGTAATTCAGCCTTATGCTACTTCAAATCAGCGACTTCATTGCAAAGAATACTCCTATTAACATATACACTGTGAAGCACTTTCAGTGGAGGTTATTAAAATGCTAGTTTGTATCCTCCAGTGAATGTAATGATGTGTGATTATGAAGTCATCAGGCGTGGACCAGGAAGACTCCAGAGAGCCTTCCCCCATCTGAAGTCCTTGGGGTACCATTGATTGGCGATCATGTGTTTGTGTCCGATAGACTGTGAAATGGGGTGTTGCTGCACGGCTGTGTTGCACCTGCACCCCACAGAGGTGATGGATTGGTTTGGTCATGTGGAATGTCCCCATCTGGTCTTCACTAATGTGTTTCCCAGCAAATAACAAACAAGCAATAGAAAAGACTAAAGGAAATGTTCCTTTTAAAAATAAAGCAGTATTTTAAGCCATGCTTTCCCCCATTTCCATATGTTTTACAAAGCTAAAAATGTGCATGTTTCAACTATAGAATGATGACAAATCTTTTATGAAAATCTCTGTGAAATAGACTTTTGGTAATGTCTGAAAAATATTGATCCAGCTCTGCTTTTGCAGAACATATTTATTGTTTTGGATAGCTGATTAATCTATTCTTACAATCTCACTTATTTAAAAAAATGCTTTATTGTGAACCAGTTTTGAAATCAAAATGATAAACCATTATCTGGACATTTTAATTTTTTAAATTGGGTGTTCTTGTTTGATTTTTTCTTAATCTCATTTTTTCCATAATTGATCTATTCATTCCACCTTATGACTAATTACATATCAGGCCACTTCATCAGCCCTATTCATCACTGTAGAATGTAATAATGACATTTCAACAAAGGAAAAAAATAAATATGCAAATAAGACTCATTAACATTTGCATGAGCTATTTGAATAATCGCATTGCTGACAAGGCTGTAATTAAACGAAATTGATGCTATGTTTAGGGTTTGATGGTGTATTTTCTTAGCGATTTATTGTTCCTCTGGAGGCCAGAATTGGAGTTCTACTTTTGAGCATCTTCTCTGCCTGGGTCACCAGGTCATGCCAAGAACTGGAGACTTGGAAGGTTTATCTGTGACTACCCAAATAGGCCTATAAAAATACTTGCCTTAAATAAATTTAGCTCTAATGATGCACTGTTGTATTTCTGAGTTATGCAACACCTATATTAAAGACATGAATATGAGAATAGAAGAATATTCGTTTTTATCAACATTCTTCTGTGAATCACATTACAGTAACGTAGCAGTTTTATTTTCAAGCACTCCATCATGCTGTAGAGAAGGTGTGTGTGAGAGAGAGAGGGAGAGAGAGAAAGAGATAAATCCATATTGGTGCTTTCAGTTTATTTTAAGTGAATATTTTTATGAAAAGTATAATCAGTCCACAACACAAGGTCATAATAAAGAGCACTGATAGAGGGTAGTGGCCCCTCAAGCACAACATGCTGGGTGGAAACTCACAATGGAACCTGGGCAAGCAAGCAATGGCCCCTTTTCCCTGTCACTCACGGCTGCCGGATCCAGGGCTTTCTGGCTCTGGTGGTAGGAAATGAGCATCGGAATGAGCTGCCCTGGCATCCACATCTGTGGGCCCCTTGAACTTCTTAAAACCATCCTGGCTCTTCTGTCTTGTGCAAGAAGCCCTTCCATTAACCAGTCCTGTACCTCCCCACACTTTGAGTTCTGTGATAGACTTTGGAGAAAGCCAGACTAGCGCCTGTCTCTTCTATTTTCTGCAACATATCCCAGTTCATGAGCTACTTCCATCTGTCCCATTCCCTGCTTTCTCTCCAAAATGTTTATGTATGGTTGTTTAAGGTTCCGTTTCAGATACCGGTTATCACTTTGAAATTCATTTAAGGCAGAACGCTAAGTTATTTGTGGGGCTATCTGTCTCCAGCTACTTCCACTTTCCACAAGATCCCACATGCAAGGGTGGGCATGTTTCACATCCCTTTGGTTAAAACAACAGTAGGTGGTGGGACCCGGAAGTGCCTCTGCACCTCTCCTGTGGCCCCTTAGTGGCCCCAAGGAGCTGGGTTTTTTTCTATACTCTGTGTGTGATGTATCTTTCATTTTTGTTTTGGTGAGTTTTTGCTATCATGCCCAAATCACATGGTGAGTGGGCGGCTATTGAATTGAATGAATTGAATGAAGAGCACATTGGAGCATTGTATAAATGCCAAGTACACAGACACACACACACACAAAACCCCTCAGTTGTTTCAGTAAATTATTTGTGGCAAATTTGCTTGGTTTGTCTGCACATGAAGAGGAAGTGAAATTTCGACTTCTAAACTGTAAACAAAGTGAAACGCTAGTTCTCCACTTTTGTACACTCATCAATTTTAAAGTAACCAGCAGGCAACTCAAAAGATCAGCAAAAAGAGGCTATTGAAGTAACAATGTGCTTACCACCATAATTATTTTTATTAAACTGTGAAAAATAATTATACCTTAGTTGTGAGTCAACATTCTCTGTGTTCTTAGTAACTGCTTATAAACTCTGGCAATCCAGGATGAAGACCTCCTGGGAGGAGAATGTAATTAAAATGATAATAGGCCATGAGAAGAGCGGTTTTGGCTCATCTTGCCCAAGGGAAGGATATCTGTTAGCAGAAGCCTCAAAGTATAAACAGCACAATACATTTCTTGAAATATTATTCCATGAAGCAATTGCTTTAATCAATCAGTTTTATTTGTGGTAAACAGAACTGTGTCCTTTCCAACTCTGTTATTCCGAATGGTGTTTCTCTAATAAACAGTTACCTTCTGATTGGCTCCTCTACTGTAGTTGGTGGAGCTTCATTGGCACAGCCTCTTGTTTAGCTTACCTAGAAATGAGGTTCTTGGGATGCACATTGCCTGATTTCCAGCAGTTAAAACTAAATGAAATACTCAGATTTGTGCAGAACCCAGTTTCTGTTTCTGTTTTTAATCACTTTACCTTGGTTGCATAAGAGTCACAGCTGGGAGTGAGAATACAGTTCCTTCCACATTATCCGAAGTGCAGGACTAGAAGTGCCATTGCAGTGATTTGATGAACGTTCAACTGGGATGGTTTTTCTGCCTGGAGTACAGGGAATCCCACTATTCCCGCCCCACCCCACCCCACCCCGGGTTCTTGGGGTGTGAGCAAGCCATCCACCCTTGCCAACTATGGTGTCAGAAGGGGTTAACAGCAAAGGAGTACATGTAATACTGTAAAGTAATATATGAAAAATCAAAAGGCAGTGAAGCTTATTTGTTGCCTTATTTTAGATTACAATTGGATTTGCATAAGTTTGTGCATTTTATACAGAAGAAGCTGCAGCACTCCAAAGATCTGTTTATCAAGGACTAATTTTTCAGGAAAGATAAAATATACTGATCTCTGGTGTTAAAAATCAATTCAATTAAACATATTAATGAAATAAATAATACACTAATTAAACTGTTTAGGGCATGTGCGATTCCTTGTTTAAATCACTGTTTCTGTTTAGCAAAATATTTTGTAGTTTTTCCTGTTGTTCATTCACAACAAGACTAATTCAGTGCTCCTTTGCATAGTATTTGCCAGAAAGCAGTTAGGAGGAATATGGTGATGACCTCACCACCAAATAAGCTTCTTGGCTTTGCCAGAGTTGCTTCTCTGAGATGCCACCAGGATCGCTAATAGTCTAATTGTAATTATGCAGTTGTTTATCTAACAACTGATTGATTTTTAGTGATCTAAATGGATTTGCTTTATCAGTGTTATCTTTCATTATTAGGGCCTTGAGCGTTATTTGTAATGAATACACATTTAATGATATGTTCACTTGTGCTATGGATTTTTCTTTAATTGATGGCAGATCTAGAACCTCAGTTAACTTTGAAAAAGGCAGAACTAGGCCCTGGTGGGGCTTTGAGTGGCAAACTCCTTCCTACTCCTATTGCCAAGCAGAGTTTGTGGACTGCAGGGAATGTAGCTTGACTTGAAAGAGGCTGTACCTTGTTAAAAAAAATTCTGAATCATCATTTTTCATTAATGGAGCAAGCATCTCCATGCTCCCTGCAGTAAGAAAATTGCTGGCATAAGTAAGTCATCAACCTTCCCCAAAAGGTCAGTTTTGCATGCCCTGCTTCTCTGTAGCTGCTGGGCATGAAATGATATCTCTCCCCTCCCCAAGTAGCTAAACTTACTTAAAATACACAGATTAATATATTTTTATCACCATTTTTAAAATTTAAATTTTAACTATAAAAAATAAAAATTGATTAAAATATTTTAGCCTTTATGGTGTCTAGCCTGCCTATTTTACAACAGCCCTGTCCCGTGGGGATCTATTGTAGGCTTGCAGTCAATGTAGAAAGGCTGACTGCTGGCCCTGAGCGGAAATGCTTGAAAGCCAGCCGTTCTCTTGGGTGCTCTTAAAGGGATCTATGCCCCCTCCCACAGGAGTTCAATAAGGCAGATTTAAAGTTTTCCTGCTGCCTCACAGTTATTTTTCCAATATTAGTATTTTACTATTTTGCTAAAATGTTATTTTAAACCCTGCCTAAAATATGACATAACTTAAGGGTTGTTTATCAGTTGGTGCAGGGCTTTTCAATTAATGGGACAGAAAATGCTCAGACCGGTTAACATGAGCAGCAGGATTAATACTGCTTGAGAAAAAAAGGGCCTGCTGGGTATTATTTTCCTTGGTTGGCATCTGGCAGTTTTTGGAGCACTTAATTGCTTGACTGGGCAACTGTTACTGGTTTTGTTTTTGAATATGGATATGAATTTATTCTTATGAGGAAAGTAGAGCTAGAAATTGGGTTAGTTGCATCCAAAACCCATGATAGAAATTGAGGGGTCCTCAATTTGCAGTTTCACAAACATTTTTGTTGGCAAGGCATTTTGTTTGATGTGTTTGATGAACCTCATCAGGAGACATTTGGATTGTGTGTTGCAAAGGACGCAGAGGGTTATGAGACCAAGACCCAACCCTGTACCTTGGGGGAGATGCACACGTTTGTTTATTATTTTAGAAGGTGATGGCATGATAAAGTGTAAGGTAGATAAGATAACCTTTATCACCACTTTGTGTATACACATTGGCACACATGAAAAATGAAATTCTGATGCCTGCTCTCAAAAGAAAATGTATGTGTGTGTTTGTGTGTGTACACACATATATACATTAATCACAGTCCATTTTGAATATGTAGGGAGGGGGCAACAGGCAAAGGTAATCACACAGGAAAAGACTCTTAATCCTGAGAAGTATCAGCATGTTGTGCTTTGTATGCTATCAAGGTGTGTCAAACAGTTGGAAGTATTCTTAAGCCTTTTGTCTTCCTCCAAATTATTTACTGCTTTTGTTAAAAGAAACATTGTGTTGGTTTTTATTTATATTCCTTTTTAAAATGTAAAATGCTGCTGTCATTAGGAAGTTTTCAGTATGTCTATAATGGACATTCATTTTTAAGTTTGTTTGCTTTCTAGGAAAAGCCTCTGAGAGGAGTCAGTTTCCAATGTTTGGTCAAGATGCCGGGCTCTCAGGCTGTCAGGTAGATCTGCCATTTAAAGAGTTGCCATTAGTTTTTTTTTCTCTTTGAAATTCTTAATACAAATTACATACACACAAACTCCTACACTTTTACAATATAGTAGTTTTATATTAACACATTATATTTCAAGGCTGTTGAAGTTGTGGCAGAACAAAGTTTTCTGTATTATTTATTAGATTTCTGCTTTATCCTTCCTCCAGAAGCTCCAGACAGTGTACATGGCACTCCTACTTTTTCTCACAAATATAATTTTGTGGAACAGATTGCTCTGAGGGAAAATGACCAGAATCTGAGTCTCTCCTCAGGCAAATTACTTTTCCTCAATAGCTGTGATCTGCTTTTGAGGCAGAGGAACCAGAAATCCCCAATATTATGGTATATGTTTTTTCTCAAAGATTGTTAGGCTTCTTTTTACCCAACTTTCAAAGAAATAAAACAGAAAAATATCAGCAAATGTCAGCATTTCACTATTTAGTTGCCATTGATTGCATAATTTAGTCTATTAAGAAGCTGCTATATTTTGTTCTTCAATTTCTTTTCCTATCAAACAAAATCCCAAACTCAGTAATCTCTTGAACAGGGATTGCATGGGAACCTGTCAGGAAACATGGAGGGAAATTTCAAGCAGCATGGAGAATGAAGGCGTCTTGTGCTAATCTGCATTTGACCGGCAGTAAAGTCATCTTCTCTGAGGAGAACTCAAACCATACTTGATGGAAGTGTGATTTTGTGTCCTCTTTGGAGAGGGTGGTGAAAGGGTTGATCGGAGAATTTCTGCTCTAGAGACCATTGGGAAAGATCAGAAATTCTTGAGCAAGGTAGGAGAAGCTCCTGAGGAGGGACAGAAAAAGAGTGAACCTTGCTTGGAAACCTAAGGAGGAAGTGTATAATGCACTGAAGCAAAAGATCAGGAGGCCCCCAGATAGAACTCAGGCTTTGCCTTTGAAGACCATCCTCAACCCTCTGACCATGCCCTACCACCCCAGCTTCGTGGAAGAGGGCAGAAGGCCTTGGAGACCAAGTGGGCCTGTGAGGAGCATCAGGTAACCAGGCTGGAAATAGTGTTTGAAGTGCTTTGGAATGAAGAGCAGCATATGCGAAATAACTCCTTTTAACTTTTGAAGGGGACCCTTTTTTCCCCAAAGATTTGGTTGTAAGTATAGAAAATGAGGTTTCAGTTGGCTGGAGGACTTCTGTTGGTCTGCACAACATCTCACTGAACCAAACTTCATGGGGAGAGCTGCAGCAATTACAAGTGATCCAGAAGAAGTGAGATCTTGATAACACCAGGTTTCTTTACTGATATCAGTATTACTCTTAGGAGGAATGTATTCTGTCTGAATATATAACCTCCAGGTGGAATTGATCTTAATATTGCTTTTATTTTTTGCAAGTCAGTAAAAGCAAGATGAGTTAATTACATCTATATTGATTTTTAATTTCACAACCAGTAGTAATTCATATAAACTTGGTGTTTTCCCCCCAGAAATCAGCAGAAGTAGAAAAGAAACCTTATTTCTTTGAGTAAAGTCCTTTTTAGAAAGAGCAATTAGACTTATATACTGCTCCACAGTGTTCTACAGAACTTTAAGCAGTTTTCAGAGTCAGCATCTTGACCCCAACAATCTGGGTCCTCATTTTACTGGCCTCGGAAGGATGGAAAGTTGAGTCAGCCTTGAACTGGTCAAGATGGCAGAGTCAGCCTGCAATAATTCTGCATTCTAACCTTTGCACCACCAGACCCTTCCTTATTGTTACAAAACTAGAAAGTTATCTAAAACTGGTCTAATACAGAGCACGTTAAATCATAATATGCTTTATTATTCTGTAAACTTAGCCATCATGAGTTAGAAAACATAGTTTACAGATTAGTGCCTTGCATTAAACCTTTGTTTTCCAAAAATTCTTCTGAACTTTGATAAGGATTTTTTCTTTTGTCTTAAGATGGGCAAACTCTGCCAACCTGCACAGCTAGGTTTCCACTGATGGTGATAATCATCTCCCATTATATAAATAGAGTCAGGTATTACTTGTTTTGTTTACAGACAAGTCTGCTTCGGTCTAACATGGGTGTTGGAAGCCCAGGCCCCCTGGCTTTCTCAGGAAAAACTGGAACACCATATTATCCATTTTCCTCTGCAAATCCACGACGAAGGCCCCTTCGTGATTCATCTGCCCTTGGTGAGTCAGTCATGTTGTGCCCCTTTCCCCCCAAGGAACACATTGGATTATTGGTTTCATTTCTTGGATAAGATGCATTTCACAAAATCCTTGAGTTAGAAATGGGAGCAAGGGAGAGAAAGAGGCTGCAGAAGGGAACTGCATTTTAATAGCCTGGAGGGTAGAATTCAGTGATAATTGCTCCAAGTTTCTCCCTTTGCCCCCTCCCCCTATTCACACAAAATATTGTGTGTGTGTGTAAAAAAGAGACAGGTGTATTTTCTAGTCTGGATAATAGTGCAAATTGCTTACTTCACCATCAGATTTAACTCTTCAATTTAATTATCTAATAATTCAATGTTATTTTTTGAAGAAAGGAATTTGTTGTAATTTATAATGAGAAAGCACATTTGGGGAATGTCCTTCATATTACAAATCCAGGACTATTCTGATGATAGCTATTGAAAGACCTCACCCAGTGGCTTCAAATAGAAGGTGAACTATATATGCTTCTGATCTTCTGAGTTCCTTTTGCACTGTGTTGTGTCATTTTACTTCAATACCGCTACATTTTCCTGTTAATTAAAGCATGGTTTTTTTTCTGTGCAGATTCTCTGCAGACCAAAAAAGTAAGGAAGGTGCCTCCTGGTTTACCATCTTCTGTAAGTCCTAGAGGTTTTTAACCTTTTAATTAGAAGCACACGCTGATGTATCTAGCTATTTGTTAACTTTCTTAGTCATAAAGATTCAAGCTTGTTACTGAGGAAGGAGACAAATTAAAAAATAAAATTGGAATGCAATCTTGTGGCCGTTTTATGCAGAAGGAAAAAGGGTGGTGCATACCTTGCCTTAGATTTGAGCAGATAAAGAGGATTCCAGACAGACCTTTGAGTATGCAGAGGAGAGGAGGAGGGGCACATGCAATGAACTCATTCAGCATTAAGAACAAAAGGTTTTGAGGTGGTAATACTGAGACAGAGCAGAGGGCAGATCCCTGGTCTGGTCCTCCCATTAAATCTGTGGTTTTTAGAGCTGCCAGCAGCAATTTGTGGAATCAGTTTTACCTGCTAATTCCTGTAATCCAAGGGGAAAGGAGTGTCCCAGGATCTCTTGATACACATCTTTTGATGTTTAATTAGTCATTATGTTGCTGAACAGGAGGACAGAGATTAATAGCACAGAATGGTAAAATTTACATTGCTAATGATCCCACTTGTCTTGAAGACCTTAAGGTTTGATTGGTAGGATATGTACCGCTCAGCTTGCTTCAATAGGACTGAGGTTATTAATATGCATAAATCACCAAGTCTGATGCTTATTGTGAAGCCCTGGTGGATTTCCAAGCCTTCATTAAGCCTTTTCTAACTTGAGCTGAGCATCAAAGGCTTTCAAGCAGCCGGTTTGTTGATCCTCTGCACAATGTTTTTTTAATCCTTTGAGAATAAAAGACTGATGAAAAAAGATTTGGAGGGGCTTGGTAGAAAAATCATTATCAACTATGATAATCTTATGCTTTTGAGAGTTTGAATTATTAACCATGTTTCATTCAATAAAGTAAGAAACTTGTTAAATGAATCTGCATTTAAAATCCATATCAGATAAAAGCAAGGTCTTTCATCCTCCCTCCCTCCCTTTCAGAATACACAAGAACTCAAGTCTTTGTTGTGCAAATGGAGGTGTTGGGCTTTTATTCAGCAGCACTTGGCACATGGCGCAAGTGTGCTTGGATGAGTTATAACTCAGGAGTTGTGCAGGGTGAATTGGATGCGCTGCTGCTGCTGCTGCTGCTGCTGCTGCTGCTGCTGCTGCTGCTGAGGGCAGGAGCAAAGCCAGTGGGGCCTCCACAGGGCGGAAGGCGGAGCTGCAGTTTGCTTCTCCTTTCCCTCATCAGCTGCTCCTCCTCCTCCCAGGTGCAAGTTGCTGCAATTAAGCTGGAAGCCAAGCTTAATGCTGGATGCCCTCAGAAAAGCTTCTTCTGTATAAATACCTGGCATGATAAACTCAGGAGCAGAGAACCAAAGCCATTATTCCTAAATATAGGAACCTTCCCCTCCTCTTCTGTTCCCAAGAGAAGTTTAAAGCTACTCCAAGTTACCTTTTATGATATTTTTAACTACTGCATTTGAATGACACATACCATGTAGTAACTTGGAAAAGAAAATCTACCATAGATAGTTAACACCTGAACTAATAGTCATGGACACAAAGATAGTAACGGCCATCTCTGCATCAACAGATAATGCTAAGCTGTTGCATAAGGAGCCTCGGTGGCGCAGTGGTTAGACTGCAGTACTGCAAGCTACTCCTACTGCAATTTGGCAGATCGAACCCCACCAGGCTCAAGGTTGACTCAGCCTTCCATCCTTCCGAGGTGGGTAAAATGAGGACCCATATTGTTGGGGGCAAAATGTTGACTCTGTAAACCGCTTAGAGAGGGCTGTAAAGCACTGGGAAGCGGTATGTAAGTCTAAGGGCTATTGCTATATCAATTTCTGAACCACTCAGGCTCACGTGAAACTAATGCATAAGCACATTTAAACCCAGGGCAGAAGTGTTTCAAGTTCCATCCTCCATAGCTCGGAGGAAATAATCCCACTTCTTTATGAAATGTTGAATGTGGATGTCTTGGTTGGACCAAGCTCTCCTGTCTGTGATTGGGGAAGGGGCAGGTAGAGGCAGGTGGGCAATTGGAGCTCCACCCAAAGGTGTTCTGCTCCTTTGCCCAACTACCTGTTGGAAAGGGTTTTATCCAGTGCTGGGACGGTGTGTGTTCTCTTTTCCGCTGAGTGAGTCTGTGCTTGAAAGAACATAGGAGACTTTGAATAAAAAGCCAAAACTGGCCATAATTGTTTTGTTGCTGTATGTTCTATGCAGGGTTTTTTGATAACCTGCAAGAAGAGTGAATCTGACATATGAAAAAGGGGGTAGGGGGAATAAGCTGCATATATATCTTAGAAAGAATTCGCCATTCACATTCAGAATGCGAGACCCAGGATCATCCAGAGAGGCTGAGTTGGTTAAGATAAATGGTGCTGTCTCACTTCTCACTACTTTGTCGGAGGCTGGCTTGTGCGTGCACGAATGGGTAAACATGAACGTATCCTTCTTCCTTTCCTTATTGGAGAAACACTAACGGTTCAGAAAAGAACTGGGGCATTTTATCAGTTCATGGAGCTAATAGGGATGAAAGGGAGGTTCTTAAAGATTTTGCTTGATTTCTAAGGCTGCTGGGCTGCTCTTTCCAATCTGGAGTTTCAGATACTCTCAGGATTGGCTACCAAATGATTTGGGGTGGGGTTAGTGTATGTAATATTGTTCAAAAATTTGAGTTAACATTTATATCAAAAATTATCCATTGCATAATGATTATGCTCCCGGTTCAGAAACCTAAGACTCTAAAATAGGGATTTCTTATTAGTTAGTATGATGTAAATTGCATGCATGATTATTGCATATCATATAATAAAACATGCACATTTTATGGGAGACATAAGCTTGTTTCCAGGTTCTGATACCAACATTTGCTTCAGACAGAGCAGAGACTCAATCCGGTTTCATTTGCAATGTGTCATGCAGAATTTGTTTTAGATGCAAAATATTTCAGCTTTTAATCTTTATGCCCTGATAAATTATGTAAATAAGCCATGTTGAGGCTCAGTTACATCTACAGTACAAATAATCTATAGTTATTGTCGAATCTTTTCTACTCATTGATGGGGACTATGGAATCTCCTTGGATGCTGGAGTTGGTGACTAACTTTTTATTTGAAGACATTTTAGCGAACACTGAATAGTTCTGGATTGACAAATAATCTGACAGCTCAGACTAAGAAATGCAGGTTGATGTCAGGACTGGAGAGAAATTGCTTGTTCTTTTTAGTGGTTTCTCCAGTGAAAAGCGCACTCCTGCAGTTGTGATTTTGTTTCCTTCCCTCTGCTAAAATCATTTGGAAGCTGAGCTGGGAAGTCACATTTACTTCTCTCAGTCGTAACGTAACAGCTTGGGTGAAATATTGATTTTACTCTTCCTTGGGCCCAGGCTATTCCCCTTTGTTCTGTGGAGAAGGGATGGCTTTGCTCTTAAGTGTTTCCAGGCATATGGCGGAGGAGGGAAGTGATCCTAAAGCCTGGCAGGGCTGGAGACTTCAAAGCATCTGCTTGTTGCTTTTCAAGAGTGACTTGTGAACTGGAAGAAAATTGAATGAGAAGTCCCCATTTCATTAAACTCCATGCAAACAGTATTGTACATTTTACTAAAGGTGCATGCATACTCATAAAACTTCTATCTTTAAAGTGTATGGCACAGTATGTTAAAAGCCTTACACTTTTGTGGTATCCAGGTAAACAAGCATCCGGCGCATCACTCAGTGCCTCCTTGGGTGAGGGTTCCCTCCCTGCCATCCTTTGGACTGATACCAGAGCCCTGCAGCCTGTTCCTGGCTCAGTTCAGGGCGGCTCCCTCACTGAAGTTGGAAGCTTTGGGACCGGCTGCCCATCTGGGCTGAGCCCAAGACAGTGCAATGGTGCCTTTTTAAGTGTGGTTCTTGGCAACATGCATTTTGAACTAAGCATGTAAAGGCTCTAAGCTCTTTTGCTTGGCATAACCACAACAGGTCTCTTGGGAAGAAAAAGAACCGCATTTCCTATGTAGCAGAGATTTCATGGCATCTCAATTAAACCGATCATATGGTGAGCAACTAGATAAAGTCAGAGCTACAACTACAAGAATTCAAGTATTTCATATGAAGTTTAAACAACACAGAGCAAAAATAGCCTCCTGACAGCCAACAGTTAGAAGCGGGGGTGGGATTCAACCAGTGTTACTACCGGTTCAGTGACTACGTTTTGCCTCTATTTTCCTGCTTTTTCAACCTCAGCTGTGCCGTGCAAAGCAGCTGAGGTTGAAAAAGCAGGAAATAAAGGACAGGTAAGAAGAGCCTGGGCCAAACAGCAGCAAACACAGAACCGGTTCGGTGTTTGCTGCTCTTCAGAGCTACCGGTTCTATAGAGCCAAGCAGAACCAGTAGCATCCCACCCCTGGTTAGAAGCCCATTTTCTGGTTGATGGCTCAGTTGCTTGAGGTCCCACCTTGACTTCACCTTTACCCTCAGTGGCTAAAGGGGACACAGCTCTCTGTGTCTGAGAAGAGTTAGGCCAGGTATGTGATGTGGAGCCAGTTGTTCAAAATAGCTGGGTCCAAGGCAGGCTTCTTGAGGAGGGGCCTCACCACTGCCTCTTTCAAGGTGGAAGGAAAGACTCCCTCACTCAGAGATTCATTAACCACTGCTTGGAGCCAGCCTCGTGTCACTTCCTGGGCGGCATAAACCAGCCAGGAAGGACACAGGTCTAGTAAACATGTGGCAGCACTCAGCTTCCCTATGATCCTGTCCACCTCATTGGGACTCACAGAATCAAACTCTTCCCAGATAGAATCACCAAGACCTGTCGCAACACTCCCATCGGACTCTGACCAGTTGGAGTCCAAGCCGGCCCGAATCTGAGCGATCTTGTCCGTCAGATGCTGACTAAACTCCTCAGCACGTCCCTGCAAAGGGTCACCACCCCAACCCCCCAAATTAAGGAGGGAGTGGGTGACCCTGAACAGGGCAGCCAGCCGATTATCTGCAGACGCAGTGAGGGCAGACATGTACGCGCATGAAGTCTGAGACCACATCAGTTGTATTTTGCTACAAAAATTCTTTGATCCATTCTTTGATCCAGACTGAAAAAAGTGCAGTTTGATATTGTTGCTTGTGGGGGAGGGTTGGAAACTGCTTAAAAACAAGGTGCAGCTCTCAACTTCTATGCTCCACCGGAGCCTATTCTGCTGCTCTTTTCTATCTGTAAAAACATGGAGCTGTCAGAATTTTGTTGTGCAGAGTTTTCCCCTCTTCCTTGTTCAAAATATAGCAAAGGAATCTCAGGGTTATTTCTAAGAATAGTGAATTGTCCTCTCTCTTTCTCCCATTCTCTCCCCATTTCTCCTGCTGTGCCGTTCAGTGGCAGGTCATGACTAGAAGGGATGTTTCTTTCAGCTAAAACCTCAAGTAGGATATACTGTGTGTGGGCACACTCTTACACATGCTAGTACAGGCAGCTCTTGACTTACAACCATTCATTTAGTGACCATTTGAGGATACCACAGCACTGAAAAGAGTGGCTTATGACCCTTGTTCATGTTTACGGCTGTTGCAGCATCCCCATGATGGTGATCAAAATTTGGACCCTGGGCAACTGGCTCAAACTTACAACCTTTGCAATGTCCCAGGGTCTTGTGATCCCCTTTTGGCCCTTCTGGCAAACAAAGTCAATGGAGAAGCCAGATTCACTTAATAACCATGTTACTTATTTAGCCCCTGCTGTGAGTCAGTAATTGTGACAAGAAAGTAAAACTGGGTGAAATTCATTCCAATGTCTTGCTTAACAACAGAAGCTTTGGGCTCAAGTGTGGTTGTAAGTCGACTATCTGTACCAGATGTGAATTCCCCCAAAAGCCCTTAAGGGCCCTTGGAGACGTGAGGCTCCATATTCAGCCTGGGCTCTCCACCTTCTAGGCTCCCTGCTTGGTTGTGACTGGACCCTTTCTGCTGCTGTATGTTTCTCCTTCTCTCCCTTTCACTTCATGGATTTAGGTCTATGCACCTTCTCCTGATTCAGATGACTTTAATAGAGAATCTCCAAGTTATTCATCTCCTAAACCACCAAGCAGTATGTTTGCTACCACTTTCTTGTTACAAGGTAAGAAAGTTTTTGCTGACATTTTCAAAGTATATACAAGAGAAAAGGAATAAATAGCATTAGTAACCAAATAAATGAGAGTACAGTTTATTACATTTATGCTGTCTGAAGTCAAGAGTATAATGATATTCATAGAATGTGAATTGGTAATAGCAGTTTAAGGGCATATCTTAAAGTAGATCTAATTAGCATTTTTTCTTATAGTTTGGGCATTTAAAATAGACAGTTGGGCTTTCATTTTATGACATCTCTGTCCCTTATAGAATAACTGCAACAACATCCTTGTTCCCAGGGGCTAAAGGAGGTAATCTTAGCAGTCTTGACTTTTTCTGGATTCATAGATGTTTAGCCTGCTTCTTAGTCACAAGGTTCCCAAGGAGGTGAGCATAAAATACAGAAGATTGTTAGGTAAAACAAAACTGGCAAGCAACAATTGCATCTGTACCAACAAGGTTTACAGTGGTTACTTGGTTCTCCCTGATTCAAGGAGACTTCTTGTGCCAGTTACATATCCTCTAGAAAAAGGATCTAATGGCAGTTGCTTCTTTTACAGCAGTAAAATGGTCACTACTATACACCTTAAAGCAGGGAGGTTATTTAATTATGCAGAATCTCTTTGTTAACGCAGACCAAGCTGAAAAGACCAATCCAAGATTCTGAAAATATGTTTGCCAGGACACATGTCAGTGTCAGATCCGTCTCTTATTTTTTCAGTTTCTCCTTTAAGAAACTAGGTTCTCACAGTTGATATGCTGTTCTTCTGCACAGCTTTTGTGCGCTTGGGACTGTGTTGTCCTTGGCTAGTGAATAGGCCATTCACTGAAAATACTTGTTCTTCTGATTTCTGTTTGACTTTCTCTGGGAAATGCTATTTTGCTGTGCAAGACTCAGAAACCAAGAAAGGAAAGTTATAAAACAAGTCAAACTTCAGATGGTTAGACATCTCTAACTGAGTTGAAAGGGTGGGAGGAAAGGCTTGATCCGTGGGGCAGGCAGCTCATCTGCATGCTCGTCCTTTCTGAGCCACTCACTCCTCCCCCATTCTCAAGCCTGTGCAGGCTCTGCTCTTTGCCTGTTCCTAAATGAGGGCTGAGTTTCTGAAGAGTAGAAATAGATAATTCTGCCTGATTTTCATCCAACAATAAAGGTGGGACCCACGTCGCTCCTGAACTTTGGAGCCCCTCCCATGGAATGAGACAGTCAGGTTATGGTGGAATGCTGGAAAGTCCTTCTCACCTTTCACCCTCCGGTAGTTACGGCAGCCAACATCCCCACGAGCGCCAGGTAAGAGGGTGCCATGTGTCCCTGCATAGTCAGCTAAAGTAGAGGCCATGGGAAAATCAGTAAACATTTTCAGGGCAAACTGTGGATCAGAGCAAACTCACTACTGGTCTCTGGAATGGTTCGGGGTTTTCAGGAAGTTCGTCTTCCAAACCAGAAGAGCTCCTGATCTTCAGGCATGGCCCAGCATTGGTCCTTGGAGTGGCCTGATCTGGCTGTGCAGCAATTCAGATTTGTAGGGAGAAAATTGCTTCAGAGCTTGCTTGTCTCTACACATAGTGCCTCTTGGCACCTCAGTTTAATAACGTATGGATATGAAAAGTGAAGACTTGTTAGAATGTATTGTATATATAGTGTTTGATACTATTTATATTTTCCATGCCAGTCAAGTTTACCACAACAGCAATCACAAGGAGCTTTCTAAAATTGTGAATCAGCAGCAGAAACAATTTTTGCAGAAACACAACGTGATAGCCACAAGAATGAAAAGAATCTAGAGTTGCCTATTTGTCCTGTAGTTGCACAATTCAAATAGATTTTTAAAAGGAACTCCTTTTTATCACACTGAACAATATTCCATGTTTACAAGGCAATGCACTGTCGAGGTTTGAAAATAAAACAGTATATATAATCTGCCTCATTATATCTGCAGTATATGCTTACATCAAAAAATGAATAAAGCACAATTCTTGCTGTGAAGAGGGCTGAGAAGGGTCACTTTGGACCTAATGGGACCTTGGCTTCCTGTCTAGCTTCCTGTTTCACAAATGAGATTGGATGAGCTCTCAGCTCCTACATGCCTTTCATTCATCCAGTTGCCCATTACATTTGAGCCCGCTACCCCTAAGAATTGTAAAACTAAGTTTTAGAGTTTGTTACCAGAATTCAGGCTTTAGTTTGCTGAAGTGTTATGAATTTCAGTTTTAACCAGTACCTGTAGCAGCATCTGCAGAATGATGGGGCCCTAGTTTTTATTTCCAGATGATGGAAAAAGAGAGTTTCCCATTATCGCCAAACGACCCCACCTCCTTCATTCAGTCAGCATTGACTTTAATGCCTAAAAATAAAATCTCACATTCAGAGATGATTGTGGATTATTGAGGCAAAGTATCATTCTGCCCTTCGCTTACTTCATGAACTCTGGTTTAGTTTGGATGACCATTGCTCTTTTTAACCAAGAGTTTAGGGTTACTTTGAATTTTGCTAATACGAAATTGCCACTCTTGTTCCCTCCTTGCCCTGGGATTCCATTTCTGCTTTTTCCTAGAGTTGTCCTCCTCATTCAGCTTCACCAACAGATGGAAGCACTAGCCTTCCACCCATGTCCAGCTTCCACCAGGGCAGTAGCAGTAACTCATTATATGCTGCCGCCTCTCATACTCCACCAGTCAACGGATCAGAGACCAGTCTGCTTGGTAAGATCTCTGGGTCCTAAAATTGTCCATAAAAATTATAGCTGATTTAGTTACAGTTAAGTCCTGATAGTATAATTATCTGCTAAAACTGTAAAAGGGGTTTGTCAGCTGGCAAAACTTACAATGTTGGTATTTTCAGGGTTGGAATATTTTCACATCTCTCTTAATTTGATCTCCACTCTGAGAGCACAGCCTAGAAAACATTTTTCATAGTTGTGGATCTATTCACCAAGCTGGTGTGATAGATCTTAGATGGCATTGTATGTCAATCTGGATATTATTTGTGCACTGCTCCAAAATGTGTGACAGGCAATTTTTTTGAAAAAGTGACTGGACCAGGAATCATTTGTCTTTGATGGTAGTTGACATATGGTTATAACTTCTACTCAGGAAGAACATATATTTACCTTATGAATGAGCTTCAGTTTTTCCCCAAATCCCAGATGTATAGATCTTATTGAGGTGACATTTCAGCTTATTCATGCATTTGGTGTGTTTTGTGCACTCTGATTGGTGATTCTAAAGTCCTTTTCATGAGTTCTTACAAAGATATGCATTTAAAAAAGAAGACGAGGATTCAGTCTGTTGTCTTAAGCAGCATGCTTTGGGCTATTTAACTAAACTGTTCCAAACCACTAAATTATTTATTTGTGCAAATGTGATCCTGAAAGGCTGTACGATGCTTACCCAGCATGATGGGACCAATGTGGTAATCCAGGACTAAACAGTTGGTTAGGCAGATGAGTTTTCCTAGCTTGAACAATACTCCTTGAGGATCAGATCGCCCCAGCAGCTTCATTTTCATTCTAATTGGTACTGATAGGCTAGGAGGCAGCAAAACTGGATCCGTAGTCTGAGAAGTATAAATTCACGTACACAAGGAAGCGTGAAAGTGGTGGCTGACCTCAGAAAGACATCAGCAATAAAGGTGGAACCTGTCTCTTGTCATTGGATCAGTATGTCCAAGTGGCTGAACAGATGAAGACCAAGATGTTTTGCCTGAAGACCTTTGAAAATAGGAACATATTTGTCTAGCCTAGCATTCTCCTCCCACAGTGGCCATTCATTAGGAAGGATCCTGAATTTGCCTAAGGGAATCAACCTTCTCTTTCATGAAGATTAAATGCTGCAGCTGGATCTGGCATTCAGACCTAAAGTTACTTCTGTTTTCCATAGATTTTGGACATGCCACTACCATTCTTCTAATCTCCCTCACCTGAAGGGTACAACGTTTGAAGGGCCCTTGGCTTCTTTATAGGCAGAACTAAGGTTCACAGAGAAACTGCAAAGTTTGATGTCCTCACCGAGGTCAGAGTTTCTGCTTCTGCCATTGCCAGGGGGCTCAGAGGGAGAACGCCTCAAGGTCTTACCCCTTCCGGGCCAGGGGTAAGGCTTCTCTAAGGATATCCAAGTCCATTCCGCATAGCATGTAACCGTCTTAGTTACTCTGTCAGGGAAATTCAGGATGTTTTAGATTGAGGCCTCCTGCGTTGATTGGGGATTGCAGTCAATGGGCTATAAGGCCTTGGCACATACATTTTTAAAGCATGATAATACTGCCTTTGAAAAGGTTGCAGATGAGCACAAGTAAGGCCTATTGTAGAGACGTGTATTTTAAATGCCAAGTGTGAATATTTTCTTACCTTTGTAGCATGGATAGAAGAAAATGTTTGGATTTGCGTTTAAATTCTTGACCATAACAAGACCAGGATAGGGCAGCCCATTTACCTAGGTCCCTAAAGTGAAGAATGATCCATGGCACAGCTCCAAATGGAGGCGATTGCCTCTCCTTGCTTCAAGTTCTGGAATTCCAGGGGATGGGAGAAGGACAGCCCTGTATAAAGCGATGCAGGGGATGCTTTGGGGCTCTGCAGTTGACTGTAGGTTGGGAAAGTTTGCTTTCCAGCACTCTTTGAAGGAAGCCCCGTCTTTCTCTTAGCTTCTTTGCAAACTAAGCTTGCCTGTAGTTAAGAGGATGTGCTTTCCCCCTTGAGAACAGCAGCTCAGAGGTAATTCCCGGTTTCCCGTCTTGATCTCTCTCTTCCTCTTCCCCCATTTTGCTCTCTTAAGTACAGTCCAGGTGTTCTCACCATCTGCACCACACAAATGTTGTGTTGCCTTTCTCTTTACAGTTCATAGAGGGAATCCTGCTGGAGGTTCACAGACTGGGGATGCCCTTGGAAAAGCTTTGGCTTCTGTAAGTAATTGTATGTGGATCAATTCCGTGAAGGACCCAAACTCCGTATACAAATTCTTGCCTTTCAGATTGCCTCAAGTAGCTCTCAATGCATCTGGAGGTGTCTATGGCCAGGCAATCCCAGGGTGGCTTGGATGTGAGAGTGGCATTCCCATGAATCTGTGACTTGGTTTACACCTAAAGCTCCTTTCAGGCACATTATCTGCAGGCATGGCAGCAAACCCTACCTCCCCACCCCCCATAGGCAGGCAGAGGGGAGTGTGCACGTGGAACCACAGAAAACAAGGCACAAAACCCAAAGCCAAAGACAAACTGATGAAATAATTATGTGCTGTAAAACTGCATTGCTGAAGGCTTTATATTTCCCAAGACTTTCTGCAGAGCTCTCCTATACAGGATTGTTTCTTTAATGCCATTTATATTTTAAGCCGTGACCCTTGAAATATTCCTCTACAGATTTACAACAGGGGCGGCTAATAAAATGGAGTAGCATAGCATAGCACACAGGAAAGCTGTTGATTGTCCAGAGGTTAAGAAATACATTCATCATGAGAAGTCCATTCTACAATTAACTGCATGGCATAGGCAGTGGTTCAGTGTTGCAGCTACCTTGCCTGTAGCAGTTTTGCCCTAGAGTTTCCTCCCCAAAGCTTCCTCCTGTGGTTGGCTCCCTCCACAGAGGAGGAGTCAGTTCCTTTAGAAATGGGAGATAGTAGTTTACTAAGGGCCTAGTATGAACGCGTACTGTTGGAGGCAGAAGAGAGGAGTTTAGTGTGTACAGGGAAACAAGCAGTTTGCATAATTGAAAGGTAAGGAAGCCCTTCACCTTCTTGGTGCTGCTTGACATGAGCTAGCAAATCAGTTCACAAATTGGGGCCGATTGTCCGCCTCTCAGCCCTGCTACAGCAGAGCAGTCCTGGGTTTTCCCTCACCCGGAGATGTGTGCTCATTGCCCTCTGCTACTTTTTTTTAATTCATATTTATATGCTGCCCTTCTCCGGAGACTCAGGGCGGCTTACAATTTTTAGAGCGCAACCCAATGCGCTCAGCAATAGCCTTCATTCCATTGTATATGCCCGCTTATTACTAAGGGGCATTTTTACAAAGTCAGCTTACTGCCCCCAACAATCTTGGGTCCTCAGTTTACCTACCCCGAGAGGATGGAAGGCTGAGTCAACCTTGAGCCTGGTGGGATTCGAGCCTGCACTAATTGCAGGCAGCTGGAACTTAAGTGCTAGGCATTTAACAGCCTGCACCACCAAGGCTCTTGAGAAAGGAGGCGTGTGGGTGAAGGAACCCCCATACTTTGTCCTTCGGCTTTAAGCCTATCCGATGAAGCAATAAAAAAACCATCCTGAAATTGTAAAGCTGCTGCCTTTCTCTCCCTTTTCAATGTTGCCATTAATAGTAGAAATAAGATTGCGTTTGATGTGGTGCTTTTTAAAAAAATAACAGGGTGCAACATTATTTGTTTCTAAATCTAAATACCAAATTCCTTTCAAAATAAGGGCCTTGGTGGTGCAGGCTGTTAATAGCCTAGCACTTAGTTCCAGCTGCCTGTAATTATTGCAGGCTCAAATCCCACCAGGCTCAAGGTTGACTCAGCCTTCCATCCTCTCAGGGTAGGTAAACTGAGGACCCAAGATGGTTGGGGGCAATAAGCTGACTTTGTAAAAATGCCGCTTAGTAATAAGCAGGCATATACAATGGAAGGAAGGCTACTGCTGAGCGCATTGGGTTATATCCCAAAAAAATTGTAAGCCACCCTGAGTCTCCAGAGAAGGGCGGGATATAAATATGAATTAAAAAAAAAAACTCCATGGTTAAAAAAGAAAGGTCAGTTAATACATTTGCAAAGGTCCTTTTATTTTAGATTTAAGCCTGAATAATTGCAGTCATAGTCTTAGCTGGAAAGGAAGAGAGTACATGAAAGTATTTACCCAAAGCTCTGAAAGTCCAATGGATTTTACTTGGGCTTGGATAATGAATGTGTGGATAGAAAGTAAAGAAAATCTGGGCATGTCTACCATATCTAATGTGCCTCCATGAATATTTGCCAAACAATAATTCCATAGATGGTGCCCATAGGAAGTTACATGGTGAGAGAAGCATCTGGTTTATGTCAGTGTTTAATGCAAAAGTAAAACACTTGGTTTTTAATTTAAAGAAGATCAAATCAGAGGTTTTTCTTCAACGTTGTTGGCTATATCAAATCTCTTTGTCCAAATCTACGTTTTGCTTCCTACTTCCAGTTCAGAGAGAGCAGCCTTTGTGCAGCTTGGGTAGCTCAGGGCTCCACAGTCTCTGAACGAAGAGAGGGAAACATTGGGAAGTTGACTTTTCCAAGTGATCCTTGAATGGCTTGTATTGCTTGAGGCCCAGTAGGATGAGGACATGGGTATTTTAAGTCCCTCAGTTAACAGCTCAGAGCCTGCAGCTGCAGCGTTGGTGACTTGGCCTTTGGCAATCCTGATGGAGTTTAAATTCCTCATATTTTGTTCCTAGTCAGATGTGCATCTAAGGTAAACAGTAGCATTGGGAACTATTATATAAGAACTATAGGAACTGCATTGGGGAGAGAATCGCAAGGAATTACAGTTATTGATTAAAGGAAATATTTGTCCCTTAGGGATGAACTGTGGGGTCCTTGGTGCTCTCTGACCCTGGCTGTTTTCTTGCAGGCATTTAATTACCAAACTAGGTAATATCATCAGTCTTAGTGTGGATTGCTCTCACTTACCAGGTTGAACATTTCTAGACATTTCATTTTCTTCAATTGTTGTTCAGCTGAATTTTTTAATGTGTAGATTCTAGTATATCAAATAGTTCAAATGGCTAAATTCATATTGTGATATTTCCTTTTTTTTCCAGATTTATTCTCCTGACCACACTAGTAGTAGCTTCCCTTCAAATCCTTCAACACCTGTTGGATCACCATCCTCTCTCACAGGTAGTACCCATCTCCGCCTCCTCTCCTCTTTTGAAATCTTGTAAGACCTGGTTTTCTAGCATAGAGATGCACTCTGACAATTGTGCTGCTGTTTTGTTGGCAGTAAACATCGAAGAGCTGCTGAACATGTGCAGACAACCTGTGAATGCCCCTTTGACCAAAATTTGTTATTTAAGGTGCTCCCATTCAGGATTTTGGGAATCAGTCATTACTTTTCTGGGATGGTTATCTCCACCCCACCCCACCCCACCCCCAGCTGTCAGTCAGCATACTGTGCTTGGTCCTTGCTGGGCTCCATAAAGAAAACCATTCCAAATTGCATATAAAAATAATAGAAAGCTCTTTATAAATTAGAAAATGTTGGCAGCAGTAGGATATGTTTCTCCTGCATGTGCCATGCTTCAGTGTTGATTTTGACAGGTGCTGGTCAGTGGACAAGAACTGGAGGACAAGCCCCTTCGTCTCCAAACTATGAAAATTCTTTACATTCATTGGTAAGAATTGCTGGGTGACTCTGGTCAAGAAATGGCTTTCTGTTTTTATTGGTACAAATCTTACTTATATGTTCATTTCCTCTTAACAGAACCAAGATATTTATTTTAATGTAGGTTGCTTTTCAAAATCATTTTCATGGGAAAACGTACAGTGCATTAAAATCATGTTTCCTTTTTTAAAAGCAAATTCAGCAATAATTAAAACTAACATCAAAATAAGTTTTATCTTTGGGAGATTCTTACGTTGAGTTGAAAATAGTGTAATTCTGCTTGCCGCTTACATTACTACATCAGCATTGCTCTTGTTCATGGACCATTGGTCTCAAAGGATATTGCAGAATTTGAAAATATGCCAAAAAGCAATTGGTATAACGAGAAAGGAGGTATATCGCATTGGGCTCTTCAGCACAGAAAAATTAAGGATAAAAACCCTCAGCGTGTATGGAGTAAAATGGGATCTAGACGTGGGACCATCGGCCTGAAAGGTGTTTTGGGGGATGAATCCAGAGCAGTGGCTCCTGGCCATTGCCTCTGGATTCTGCGGAAGAGGGAGGAGGCCCCCACTAAATCCCCTTGGGTGCCTCTGTGGAGGAGATACGGTGATAGGAATTAGTGCAGAAAACTCAGTCCTGCCTCAGAAGCAGAAGAGAAAAATAATGTGTATAATATTGATGAAGCATTTTAAGATCTCTCAAGGTAATACAAATACAGTAATTTGCCTACTGCCTTCCATTGCGAACGTACATAAGCAGTCTTTTATCCCCTTAGTTCCGATTTTAATTCAATCTTTTTGGAATTAACTAACCACTGATGCTGACCTGCACACCAGCTATTTACCTCAGCTCTTTATCGTTACTTAACTTGTGCCTTGCTTCTTGTTCTGTCTTGACTTTGCCAGAAAAATCGAGTTGAGCAACAACTTCACGAGCATTTGCAAGATGCTATGTCCTTCTTAAAAGATGTCTGTGAGGTACTATTTCTCTTTAGAGGGTACCTTTTGGGTTTTTTTTTAGGGTGGTGGTGGTTAATTTTACTTACAGATTTTTAAAAGTAACAGCCCACCCTATTTACTATGGCACAGCTGATGCATCTCTTCCTTCCATCAGTTTTAAACTTTAAACTGTAAACAGGCTTTTTATGTTTGAATGCTCTTTTGCATACTTTATTTGAACAATCAGTAAATGTATGGCAAGATAAATGCTGGCATGAAACCGGGAAAATCTGATTTGAGAGTTCAAACCTGAAAGCAAACTACTCTCTCAAAAAAAACCCTCGCCCCCTTTCCTGACTTTTGCATCCAGGCAATAATGGTCAAACCGAAGCTCTTTGGGAAGAGCAGGGCCGGATGCTGATGGGGCCGGTGGCTTGCTGCTCATTCACAGCCACCGTGTCTTTTGGCTGAGAACAGATCAGGGCCACAGAGGCTCTGCCCGACTCTCGGGAGTGGCCAGGGAAAGAAGGAAGAGTTTGCAGGGTGTGATGATGGAACTTGGAACCTGTTTTTAATACTAATCTACTCTGGCTATTTCTGCTTGCTGTCATTTGTTGCCTAGAAAACAGTCGTCTTGTCAAAGTCAAATTATGATATCATTTTTCCTTTTTAATCCACACTGAGAGTTTTGCTTCTTTCTTTTAAGCTTCATTCCAGAACACCAAACAAGATTCATTTTGTAGTTCATCTCTCTTTTGTTTTGGAGCCAGAAGTGTTAGCCTCTCACACAGTTGCTGGTTGCATTCTGGCTGTTTTTGAAGTCCTTTTGATACCACCACATTCCCTGGCTGCCTTTCCCATTTCCCATTGTAGAACGCCTGAGAATTGAATGGAATAAGCAGCTGTGTGCCATCAATGACCTTCCTGCCCCTCTCAATCCCAACAGCAGTCCCGGATGGAAGATCGCCTGGACAGACTCGATGATGCCATCAACGTGCTGAGAAGCCACGCCGTGGGGCCTTCGACAAGCCTGGCAGGGGCCCACGGAGAGATGGAGGGCTTATTGCGGCCATCCCACAGTGGGCCTGTGAGCACTTTGAATGCCACTTGTGGCACACCTGGCCTGGTCATAGCCAGTAAACAAGCCTGGATGGTGAGCTTCCGATCTTTCCTTATTAGGCAGAGCCTTGTGAGAGAGCACCCTACCTTCCTTCCCTGGTTTTGGTCCACATGGCACTCTGGGCCCCATGAGACGCCTGGAAGAGGGCAGGTCCCTCTGCTTGGTTATCTATGGAGATTCTTAGTCATCCAGATCATGGTTGTTCCACGGTCCTGCTTCTTCAAGAGGGAACTGAACTGGGTTTTTTTGAAGATTTTTCACTTCTCACCCAAGAAGAAGAAGCAAAACGTCTTCAAAGGAAAACAAGAAAGTCCTCTTGAAAAAGCACCTTTAGGACCTCTGCTTGGTTCTTCCATCTTCTCATGCCCTGCTCCCTTCTTCATACTGTCATGTCTGTCTCTCTCACACACACACGCGCATCCTTGACCACAGCATCGCAGCACCTCTGCAGCTCTTAAGGAGCACATAGGACCATCCTTAAAGAATGTACACAAGGCAGGAAACAAAGTGGAGAGTTATCAGTCAAAGACACAAGAATGGATTCAGAGGGCTAAAATGGAAGAGCTTGCATTCTACAACCATTGAAGCATAAATATTGTGAGATTGATATCCTAGTCCACAGAACATCCCATGCCATGCTTCCAGGAAAGGCACTCCAGCTCATTCCAGGTGCAGCCTGTGATTTCACTGCCTCACAAGCTGTTGCCACAAGCCTTGTTTTCTCTTCCTTCCCAAAAATCAGCCACAAGATCTTCCTTCTGCTGGGAGGGAAGCTCCTGCAGAAAGTGTGATGGGTGACTCCTGAGGAGTAGAGACCCTCAGAAGCCCCTCCACTGGCTCACTGAGCTCCTACAATTTTCTCAGGTGGCATACACATGCTATTTCTGCTGTAGGGTTGCATTCAGAACAATTTCAAAAAAAAGTCAGGATGATTGGACATTGCTGACCTCACGCCAGGCTGAATGGCGATCTGTGTCTGTGCTGCCTTTGTCCTAGGTCAACACACATCGGGAAGATAGTGTCGGCCTCAGTAGCAATCATTCAGAGCTGTGCAATACTGGTCCTGCTCAGAGTACAGAACAAAACCATAAAACCCAAGAAAACTATAGAGGTGAGTCACATTTCAATTTCTTCAGTCAGGAAATTAAATGTGAATCTTTGTGAAATGAGTAACGAACGTGAGCCCTTTTCGTGGATCGGCAGGATTCCTCCCCTTGACCACAAAGATGGTTTTTTCTTGCTTATGAGTTGGATAAAGAACTTACCATGCATTACTTCAGATTCCTCGGTTACATGTCTCCCCAACACATGCATGTGCACACACGCACACACACAATCTTGTTTTCTAATCTAAAATGTTTTATCTTCCTCATGGAAGAGCTCTTGTAGCCAGTAGCTGTTTTGATTGCTCCTTGTGCAACAGTAATATTTTTTTAATACGGTGTTTAAACCAGAACGGGTGCAAAGAATTGCAAGAGAGGGAAGGATGCTGCTGCACTGGCAGCTTTGTCTCCAGTCCCTTTCCGACTTAGTCCTAGCACTGAGTGTGCATAGAGCCTCTTCCTTGGATAGAGAACCCTCTGGGGTTTTCCAGAAGTTTCTCATCAAATCACACCCATCTGGACGTTCCACAGAAAACTTGCACCCACCTCTGATAATCTGCTTTTTTCTTCAACAAGTTTCAAATTGCAACTCTTCAAATATGCCCAAGCACTATTTCATAGGAATGATCACTTTCTGTTTGCTCTAGATTTTGCCTGCCATCCAATAAGAGGATTGGTCACAGCTTCTCTTTTGTAAAAGGGGGTGAGTGGGGGTGGGGGTTACTGTTCTTTATTCTTCTGTATTGGGTTTTTTATTGTTCGTAAGCAGCCCAGAGTCACCGAGAGTGACTGGGCAGCCATATAAACTTTACAAGCAAATAAATAAAATAGGCCATGTTGCACTTTATTGGCTTTCCTTGCAGTGCCGCCCACTGGGCTGCCAACCCCCTCAGTAGCTCTGGGCCCGCTAGAAATCAAGTCGGAGCACAAGGAGAAAGATGCAAACACACAGGAACCTGCCTCCTCCGATGACATGAAATCTGATGATGAGTCCTCCCAGAAGGATATCAAAATCTCCTCCGGAGGCAGGACGAGGTATGTTGGCTTCTTTCCTGCTATCCCAGAAATCAAGTGGATCACAATTCCTTCAGGGTAATAAAACTAGTTTCTCAGTATGTGCCAATTGCAAGGATCAGTTGCATTTCCAGAACATGCAGTAGGAAAGAATCTGGTAAGGAATCCTCTCCATTTCCAGGTGTGGAGGGCTGGCCATTGCCTCCTATGAGCAGAAGAGGGTCTGTAGAGATGCTCAGTCCTCCAGGTCATGCTTTGCCCCTAAGGTGCTTTTTCAGGAGGCAACTGGACTTCCTTGTTTCTTCTTCTGAAGGCATTTCACTTCTCATCCAGGAAGCTTCTTCAGCTTCCCCATTATCCTGTCAGAGCTGAAGAAACTTCTTGCATGAGAAGCGAAACATCTTCAAAAGAAAAGTTGCCTCCTGAAAAAGGCACCTTTGGGACAAGAGACAGCGGGGCTTCCCTTGGGGTTGAGGCCTGGGCGTCAGGCTGGGATGCGGATGTCTTGGATCTAGGTAGATGGTTGGGGATGGGGGGATGATCAGGTTTCCTTCTTAAGCCTATGCGACCGCATCACTTAGCGACAGCAGCTCCGGTGGCTGTTGTAACCCCAAGGTGTGTAAGTTGTTGAAAGCGCAGAGGCAGGAGTCTCAACGAGCAATGCGGGGGCGGGGGAGGTCAGGGGGGAGCTGGGCTGCGCGCAGCAGGTGAGATTCATTAGAGCTACTTGCCACCTTCCCTGCATTGCTTGCAGAAAATGGGCAGGGAAGGTGGTAATAGGTGATAATGTGACCACAGCTCCCTTCAGCGTTGTAAGCTGAGGACCCAGGTCACAATTACGTCTGTGATGGCCAGAACTTCAAGGGCTGCTTGCACATCCGTTGTCTTAGTGCCACCATAACTTTGAACAATTACTGATTGAGTGGATGTAAGCTGCGGCCTGCCCAGTCTGTTGTCACTTCTGATCCCTCCTGGTTCATCTGACCCAAGTCACAAGGGCTTCTGGCTGCACTTGCTGTTCGAACAAAGCAGCACATGGCTAAATCTTAAAAGGTTTGGCTACCACAGTGGACAACTAGCAAGGGGAAGAGGACAGTGAACTCTCCCCTCTGTCTCCCCTGTATAACCAGGCAGGCCGTGACTTTGTACCCACTCTTCCCTTGGAGTGTTTGTGACAGAAAATGTACCCCCCCAGTGGCTTTTCTGCAGATCTAAGCATGGAATTGTTTCCTGCTGTAGGCATTGCTATAAAAACTCTGGCTGGTTATAGGCAAGGCAATTTGACTCAGTACAAATGTGGAAGAATAAAAGTCTCCACACCTTTCCTGTTTTTGTTTCAAAAGTAGCACAAACGAAGATGAGGAGCTGAATCCGGAGCAGAAGCTGGAGCGGGAGCGGGAGCGGCGGATGGCCAACAATGCCCGGGAGCGCTTGCGTGTCCGGGACATCAACGAAGCCTTCAAAGAACTGGGCCGGATGTGCCAGCTGCACCTGAAGACTGAAAAGCCTCAGACCAAGCTGCTGATCCTTCACCAGGCTGTGGCAGTGATCCTCAGTCTGGAGCAGCAGGTCCGAGGTAAGCTGGGGCAGGAGGCACGAGGGGGTGGAGGGCACAAAGGCTTCCTTTGCCCCTGAAGGCAAGCACTGCCTGCTCCCCATTGCAGGCTTAAGGTGAGGAGGCAAGCTGGGAGTAATGTCTGTGGTCAGGAAAAGAGGACTTTGCTCAACCAGAGCCATCTTCCTCTAACGATAGCACTTATATGCCGCTTCACAGTGTTTTACAGCCCCCTCTAAGCAGTTTACAGAGTCAGCCTCTTTCCCCCAGCAATCTGGGTCCTCATTTTACCGGCCTCGGAATGAGGAAAGGCTGAGTCAACCTTAACCCGGCCAGAATTGAACTGCCAAACTGCAGGCAGCCAGCAGAAGTAGCCTGCAGTGCCGCATTCTAACCATTGCACCACCACAATTCATCCTCTAGAGAGGAAGTCAGTTCCAGACTTCTGTCCTTTTGCTCCTTCTGTTTTTGTTTGCTTGTTTTCTTGTTTTACTTGTCTGCACCAGATGGCCAATCATAATTTGCCATCTGGTGCAGAGCCTTGTGTTGCAAACAGAGGCACACACACACACACACACACACACACACACACACACACACATTTTCTCAAGTTCATCTATTGTGATTCTTACATGATTTGCCTGATTTCAATAGCTGAAGCTGAAAATAAAGTTAATCTGCAGTAACAAATCTATATTTTGCCCATTTCAGATTTAAACAATCCTTTCTAGAGGTCACGTTATAAAATTCTTTATACTGTCCTCCTTTGGTAGAAGTGAAATAGGGCCTCCAATAGGCAAGCTTTTTTATTCCAGAAATGATGCAGCTGACAGCAAAGCCACCTACTTCCTGGGTGTCCCATCGGGGCTTTGCTCTTTCTTCCAGGACACCAGCTGGATCGGCTGGGGTTCTTCTGGAGGTGCTTTCTCAGCTGAGGCATTTCCAGGATGTGTATCTAAATGGTATGCGGATGGTATCAGAAGTGGTATCTAGTCAAGGATCTGAAGCACTGACACTCACTTCATCCCTTCTGCTAGCAGCATGGACCTAATTTTTTTCCTTTTTGCATGCCTCGGGAGTTTTGTGAAGAAGTAAGAATTGGGAACTGTCGGTCAAGAAAGACTATTGTCTGTCCCTGTTTTTCTCTTGGGAGATTGAGCGTAATGGCTTGTGTCCAAACCCTCAAATCCTTGCTTAGTCTGAGGCTGTCTGGGTGACTTTGCATCCATCACCTTCCCTTGCTTGACTCCCTCACGGGACTGTTAAGAAGCATTTAAGCAAGCCTGGAGGTCTTTGAGGGAAGAATGGGTTACAAGTGTGTCCCACTGAAAGTGGACTTTTAAATAGAAAGGCTCCTTGTTTACTACCAGAGTAGGTTGGACCTCACCAGAGATTCCAAGGAGCAGAAGCCAGGAGTTCCCACAGAGCTCTGCATGGGGGAGCAGTTGGAAAGAGGGCAGGCAGGGAAGCGTAACATGCAAGGGCTTTTCTGCCAATCCTGCTCCCAGGCAGAGGCTGAACGTCAATGGTGCCTCAGTGCTTGCAGCTTAAAGAGATGTTTCCTGTTTCTTTCTGTCATTGCTTCTAGAGAGGAACCTGAACCCCAAAGCAGCTTGCCTTAAGCGGAGGGAAGAGGGAAAGGGGTCTGTTGTGTCAGCAGAGCCCCCAGTCCCCCATCCAGGAAGCCATCCAGCACTTAGTGAAACTGCCAATCCAATGGGACACATGTGAACATCAATGAGGTGACCTGTTTTATGTCTGCAGCGATGCGGGGGGGATGACATGGGTGTTGGTGGGCACATGGGGTATGACAAGACCCAAAAACTGGTCAGTTACACTTTGTGTTAAGTTGATCTGCAGCATAACAGAGCCCAGGCTGTGTGTTGGAATCCTTTGCAAGATCACCAGCAGGATGGATGAAAAGCAACAGTCGCGCTCAACAAAGTGCATGGCTTTTGTTGGGGGTGGGTGAGGCTGCGCAGCTCTGGTGCCTCTGCATAAGAACTGGCTCCACCGGAAGCAGGCCAGAAGCCAGGCCACTTGGCCTTTCCCACGGTGCCCTGCAACTGTCGGTGCTTCAACACTGCCCTTTCAGTGTCCAGATCGGAATCCGGACCCCCATGTGGAAGAGACTCAAGAAGGAATCTTTTCTTCACACAGACCCTCAACATAGCATTAAACATCTCACCAGAGAAACAACCCATCCAGAAGTGGCCCTGTGAGAACCCCCGGCCCCTGAGAGAGAGAGAGAGAGCAGCAGGCTCTTCTTCCAGTAGGACTTCCTCCCCAGAGACGGTGGTGCCTCCCCTCCTCCTCCTCTTCCTCCTCCTCTTTGCAGTTCTCCTGTCACTTCAGCACAATCAGAGACTCGGATCTCCTCTCCACTTGGTGGGGAAACTGCCTTGTGCCTAAACCGAATTGGCAGATGCATTGTAACTAGAAAACGTTATTTATTTGTAATGGAACTGTCAAGGTCCACCGTATGAAGGGAAACGCTGATCTGCTTAAGGCTTGGTTGAGATACTGATGTTGAGAAGTGCATTCTGAGAAGGAAGCTACAAGGCCACAAGCCCTTCACATTCCCACCCTGCGTGTGCCAGCTCCCCTTTCTCTGGCCATCAGACATGTATTTCCTGGGTAGGTACCTTGATCTTGAGTAGCACCAGCCTGCAGGCAGCCCTCTGACTTACAGCCCTCGGCCTCTCGCATCACAGGCACAAGCCACGTAGAGCCATAGCATTCCTTGAGCCGAGACCCCCTCTGCCTTTTGCCTTCTCAAGCGACTCCCTCCCTTCGAAGCCTTGTAATGGGACCGAGAGGAAGCCCGTCCACAATTGCCCTGGAGCTGTAAGAACAAGCATAGCACAGTCTGGGATGAGAGCAGTGCAGGGAGATGACCTGGGGTGCCTGATGCCTAGCTTCCCCCCTTCCTGGTCAGCAGCCTTTGCTGAGGGCCGAGCAGGGAGGGCCTCGGCAGTCTGGGCAATTACTCCCCCTGTGATCCCCCTCTGAGCTTCCATTGTGAATGCTGTCTTCCATTGTAGCGGCCCAGAGAAAGGCCCGCCATGGCCCTGCCCTGCCATCCTGAGCAAACTTCTCTCACAGGATTTGAATTGCTCCTCCAGCTTTGAGTGTTGTGGCTCTAACTGGCTTCCTTTCTACAAGGGGGACATGCCTTTCAGATGGTTCTTAAAGGCACATGCTGGTTTGTTAAGTGGCTGTCCTAAAGTGACCCTGGGCAAGTCTCTGTGGCTTTTTTCTGCTCCCTTCTTGGTATTCCCAGCCTTTGGCTCCTGGCTGGCGACTTCCTGGCTCTGTTGGGCTGTGCAGGGTGTGTGCTGTGTGCCCCAAAGTTTCCCTTTGGGAAACCAAGAGAGAAAACATTTGGCTTATTTTTCACTATAGCTAGTCTTTTATACAATAATCTTGTAAGAAGTTTCTTGAATTCTAAATATTACTCTTTCTAGATTTTTGAAATCAAAAGTTTTCAGTAAAAATTTCTTACTTTATTTTACTATATTAGGTAGTAAGAAATGAAGGGTTGTTTATCATAACCTGTTCATTAATATCAGAAATTTACAATAGCATTGTAAGAGCATAGTAGGGTTCTAGCATCCTGTGTAGTACCTTATGGAGTATTGTAAGAGCTATTTGTCCAAGATGAATTGCTTCTCATCTTGTTACTCAATTCCCAGATGTTGGTTTATTGCAAATTTGTACCTTGTGTCAAATTTCAAGATATTACAGATGCATTTTTTTGACCAGCAACAAATTCAATACCTTTTCTGTCTTGTCAGAAAACACCATGTATATAACATTTATGTAGCAATAAATGTGCCATCCTTTTGTAATTATTGTTTCAGGCAATCTTTAACCATTTTTATCCCCTTGTCTATTTTGGCCAAATCCTTATCTGCACAGAAATAGAAAGGATGAAGTTTAAATGAACATGCCAAGTCATTTAAAGCCATATTGAATTTAGTGTTTAAAAAGTGAAGCAAAGCCATTCCCCATTTAAATTAAGATTAACAAGGATACTGAATTTGTTTCTCTAGATTTACACTGTTCCTCTATGTGCTGGTTTAAACCATCTGGAACATGCCCAGGGCACAGGCCTGGTTCAGACAAATCCACAAGCAGAGACCAGAGAAAATGTTCATAAAGGGACTCGGCTTTCCAGGTTAAGGCAAGGCAAGGCAAGGGCCAGGAATGGGAAGGACCAGGGAAGTTGGCCACAAGGGCATTACACCCAACTCAAGTGAGGTGCAAGGGCAGAAGAGCAAGAGGTACTATGGGCCTCAAGACAAAATGGCCCAAGATTCTTCCAGAAGTTGTGTTGGGGACCAGGTAGAGGATGAAATGTGGAGATTGCCTCCCGCTTGGTTTTGTTTCTGTGCAGATTGCTCTTCCCATGCCATTGCAACATTTATTTACTTATTCAATTTATATGGCCACTCATATCAAGCAGATTTCTAGGTGCAAACAATCATAAAACCAATTTAAAACATAATATAAAAAAATAAATGTATATAGCAGCCAAAAAACTCCATATATTCAATACCCATATAAGATACAAAATCTTCAAAAATAAGATTACAAAAATAATGGAAAGAACTTATAGGAGCAGGCAGAAGACATTTGCAAATGAGGCGAGCCACAATGGCTGTGGGATTCAGCCTGCCTCTCAGGAAATGGTACTTGCCGTCAAGGGCTTCTTAGGGACGCCACTCACCAATTATTACTACGGTATATTTACATATCACCAACGCCACACAGACTCCTTGCAGCATAAAGCTCAAAGTTCTGGAAACAACTCTTGGACATCTTTGCAGGTGCATCCCAACCCTTTGCTGACCTGGAAGGGATGAAGGCAGATACACCCCTGCACGTTACAGATGTTGGGGATGTTACAAACTGAGGATGCTTGAGATTTGCAGTAGGCAGACCACTACCCAGGGCCCTTGGGCTGCCTCATGGAATCTCCCAGAGTTGCAGGGAGCCCCATTCAGAACGACCTCACCCTTCGTGCCCTGCTTGTGATGGATCACCCTTGGGGGGGGGGCTTATGGTTACTCCCGCAGAAGGAAAGATTGGCTGTCATCTTGGTTTGTTGATGACATAAGCAAATTGCTGAGAATCCCGATCAAGTCACAAGTGGAAAAGATCTGATTCAGAGCTAGCTTGAAATAGAATTCTAGAGCTCTCTTCCTAGCAACACCAGAATCCAAACGATGGCTTAGAAGCTGCCATGATGTCTGTCTTTACTGTCAGTCAGTGAGTGAGGACCACAGGATGTTATCCATGAGCCAAGTTGTGTGAAGGATGCCATTTGGTGAAACTGAGCATCCTTTTCTGTCTTACTGTGGGGCCTTCACTGCACTGTCCAGCCCTTAGCACCACGGGGGGCCATGCAACTAAAGCTTCCTTTACTCTCCCCTCTCAGCAGTCCTTATGCTCCAGCTAGGTAAGTTTTAAAAAGACAAAAGTAGTTTTGCGAAGTTGAGATAATCCAGAACCTTGCTTGGCACCATTCTGCCTCCTGCTTCCGCTCCTTCCCCAAGAGCCACCCCTCCCCAACTAAATTAGGTTGGGAAGGGCTGCTTTGAAGACTGCAATGCGGTGGACGGGTCTGTTTCATAATTTGCTGCATCTTCAGAATCTGCCACTGGTTGTAGCAGTGAATGGGTCCCAGAGCAGTTAAATTGGTTGAATAAATAGAGCCTTGCCTGGAGTCCAGCCCAAGCCCAGAGCTCTTCGTAAGCGGCTCACGTTTTCTGTTTTGAATATTTCAAAGGAAGGAAGATGCATGGAAGCTAAAGCTGTTGGGCCCCAGTAGCCTTACAAAGGGCATGGAAGCTGGCACACTAGATTACATGGAGAAGTGGCCCATTGGGTGAGTGGTTAAGGCAGCAGGCTAGAGAGGACCCCTTAGGCACAATGCCTGCTGGGGGGCCCTGGAAGGTGGAGGCGGTGGCGATGGCAACCCACTTCCGAAGTCTTGCCAAGAAAAGTGAGGGCCTTGTCAGCAGGACCCACGCGGAACCCCCTGTCCTGGTTCAAGAGATGCCCAGGGCTTCCTCCAGCAGGTGGCGCTCTTGGCTAAGGTCCAGCGCTCCGAGGGTCCCAAGGGAGGCCGAGCGGGAGGAGCCCCTGGATTTGGGGGCGGGGGGTGAGGCTTCCCGGGATTTCCTTTCCGGGGACACGAATGGGCGGGAAGAGCCCTTCGGAAGCAGGCGCTGCAATCGGGCCTTTGACAGAGGAAGGCGGGGGGGGCGGCAGAACCTTCGGGCCGCGGTTCCCAACAATGGGGCAAACCCATGGAGAAGAATCCCACCTCCAGAATCGCCGCTCCCACAAGACGCCTCCCCGCGGCCGAGGAGCCGGCCGAGCCCCCTGCTCTCCTCGCCGCGGCACATCCCGGGGCCGCCTCATTTCCTGGCTCGGGGCGGCGGGGGAGCCGGTCGAGGCGGGACGGTCCCGATTCCCGGCTGCGCGGGCTCTCCGTCGGGCAGAAGCCGGCGGCTCCTGAGCGCGTGCAGAGGGCGGGCGTCTTCGCCCCGCCCGACGGGCTGCCCGCCGCAGGTCCCTCCCTCGGCGGCCTGGAAGAGGCGGGCGGTCCGGGCGGCGGGCAGAGACGCTCGCTCGGCGGGGCTCGGCTCGGAGGAGGACGCGGCGGGGGCCGGACGGAGGTGCGCGGGGCCGGGGACGCGCTGGGCGAGGGGCGGAAAGGACGGACGGCCGCGGGCTCCCTCCGCAGGACCCGCCGGCCGGGGAAGCGGCGCTGCCGGCGCCTCGCCTCCCTTATCCGCGGACGGGCGGACGCTATCGCTGCCTCGGGCGGCCTCCCCCGGTGACTCCTTCGGGGTCTGGCTGGAGGGACTCAGGAAGCCAAGCTCGGGTCTGCCCGGCTCTTTCGCTTGGCTGGCGGGCGCGCACCCCGCCCCGCTGCCCCGGCTCTGCCCAGGCCGCCCGGCTCCGGCGCGGCCCTGGCGAGGGGAGCGGAGGGCCCGGCGGGGAGGCGCCCGCTGCCTTGGGCAGAGCTCCGCCGCCGGGCAGGAGGGCCTGTCTGCCAGCTGCGCGGGGCGCCCCGGGCGAGGCTCTTCGCGCTCTGCCCGGCGCCAGGCAGGGACGGCGGCTGGGCACTTCTCCCGGGCTGGGCCGGTCCTGCGCTGCGGCCCCTGGAGATTCGCCTCCCCACGTGGGGTTGGGCTGCCCTCTCGGGCGGGGGAGGCTTGGTCGTAGTAGGGCGTCGTTTTGAAAAGAATGGGCTTTGCCTTCGAACGATGCCCGGGAAAGGGCGGCAGGAGCGCCTGAAGCCGAGTGTCTCCGGCGGAGCCCCGGTTGCAGGGAGCAGCCCTGGCCGGCCCTGCGTGGCTGCGCCCAGAGAGGAGCAGAAGCCGTTGTGGCTGCGGCCTTTCCTCCCTCGGCCTTCGGAAGGGAAAGGACTTCCAGGCTGTAATGGACCCGCGAAGCCTTAGGCACATTTTAGGGCAAGACCCCGGGTGGGAGCCTGGAAGCCCCGGTGCAGCCTGGCCTGGCCTGGCCTTCTGCTCTCTGCCTGGGGCAAGGGGGGTGGGGTCTGGGAGGTGGGGGGGGCTTCTCCTTCAGCAGAGGGGGCTGCTGTGCTGCCAGGTTGGGTAGGGGAAGCCCGCTCGCTGGCTCCCTTTCGGATCTGACCCAGCTGCTTCCCTCCTCCTGTCCCGCCTGTCCTGTAATTGATGGGGTTTGGAGTGCAGGCCCAGCTGTGCCCTGGGTCTGCGCCACCCATTTCTCTCCTTTGTGGCCCAGCATCTCCCTCTTTGGGGTGGCGAAGGACCCTCTGTGGCCGGGTGGCTCAACACCACCGGCTGTGCACGTGGCGCATCAGCCCATGGGGATGTGGGTTTTGATGGGACTGCTGCACTAAAAGCCCAAAATCTTGTGTGACAAAAATATAAGGGAGGCCGAAGCTGGCTCGGTTCGCATGCTGCAAGAAATTTCTGGGGAAAAAAAGACTTGTTTGGGATTGTTTGTTGTGCCACGGTAGGAAGGGAGAATCAACCAGTTTAAATTTGGTTTTAAGTCTTTGTTATAAACCCCAGCACTTTTCTACCTCCGGTGCCAATCCAGCGTAGGTTTTGGCACACCTCCAGCACTGCCATGAGATTTCTGGAAGCAACTGAGCTGCTGCAGGGGGAGGCAGGCCTTGGGGTTCCCTCGGTCTCCCCTTTCCCTCACAGAACTTCCTTCTCACACCTTTTGTGAAAATGAGGCCAAAGGTAATTCAAGGAGATGCTAGGACTTTCCCAGGAGACCCTCCTCCAAAGGCCAGATGACCTAGGTACATGTGCAGTGAAGGTGCAGAGAAGAGTCCGAGGGGCCCTCCATGCCAGGAGCGTGGATGGGACCACGCCTGGATCTGTAGAAGCAACAGGTATGCAACCTGACCAAAAAGCAGAAGCAGCTGACAAGACCTGGCAGGCGGAAGAGTCAGAAAAAGAGGTACACAGCGAGGAGAGAACCTGGAGCTGCTGCCAGGAGAGTCGGAAAGAAGGGATTTTAAGGGGAGGAGCCGTTTGTGTGAAAGGAAAAGGAACGCACAACAGATCATTTGCTTGCTACTAGAGAGAAGAAACGCAAAGAAAGCGCTGAAAGTCCTCACTTTCAGGCACACCTGTTCACATCAATCCGGCATGCCCCTCAGATTCCCACCAGAGGCAGGGTCCTCCTTTTAAAATGCTTGCAAATGGACCTCAGAGAGGCCTGCAAAATGGCACTGAGAATCAGTGTCGGTTGAGGAAACCAGCCGAGTTGTCACCAGGTCTGAAAAGACTAGATATTTTGACCCTGAGAAAGTCTGTGCTGTGTTGCTCGGTCTCAGAAAATGAGGTTAGATTCCAAAAAGGTAATCATTTATGGAATACCCACAGTGGACTTTGTGAAGTAAGGGGATGCAGCCAGTGTCCACCACTCATTTCCTGGCAGGCTAATCTCTCTTTACAAGCAAGTCTGTTTCCCCTGCAAATCCAGCTGCAAGTACAACTGTGGTGGGACTATCCAGAAACCAGGGTTACAGTGGATATACATTTGTATGAATAAAATTCAGAAAGGACAACAAGTAGAGATCTCCAAAGGTATAAAACAGAGGATGACAGCAAAAACAGAAAGTGGAATAAATGCAGGGAAACAGACACTTTCTGAGAGCCAGTACCCCTCAACAAGCAGAATGATTGACCTCTAAAAAGCAATAAAACAATGTGTGTGGCTGGTTCTATGTAGATTTGAAATCCGAAATGGAGTAAGTGAAAAAAAGGAAACCCCTGGAGATGGGGGGCATTTGGGCCCTGGCCTAAATGCAGCACAGAGAGCAATGGAAGGAAATGACAGAATAGGAGATGGAGACTGAGGGGAATTGGGGAAAGTGTAGAAAGGGAAGGAAAAGAAGAGAACTTGCACTGGGTCGACTTCATCTGAATACTGCAGGGAACTGGTTTGCGATGGCACAAAGTGGGGGAACTGGGTGGGCTCCCTGGGCACTGCCAGAGCAAGGGGCTGAGGAAAAGACAGAGGTCTGCCTCATTCTTCCAAGAGAATGGAATGATAATTGAGGAAGGAAGGAAGGGCTTTTGTAATGCCAGGAGCTGTGCAGAGGCAGCAAGAGGAGTGGAGAGAAAAACGGCAGAGGAAAGAGGAACGACAGCTGGGGGTAGGCTAGAGGCCTGTGCAGGAGGAGCTGCAAGGGAGAAGGGCACCCGAAGCTCCTGGAAGGCCAGGTCGCCTTTCCCCTGCCGGAGGAGAGCTTCTCTGCACGGTATCCATTTCAGGCACTCTGCAAAACGGGGCCTGAGCTGAAGGAAGCCCCTGCCGAGGAAGGCTTGGCTTGGCTCAGTTCACAGGCTTGGACACAAACCAGCAATTGCCTTTGAAAAGCGAAGCTGCCTGTGGAGATTTCTGTGTGGCTCCCAGTTGTAGCTCAGCCCGAGCTTGGTCACTGCTCCTCTTGAAGGCTGCTGGCCTGCTTTTCTTGGTTTGGGGAGGAGTTCAACTTAGATTGGGAACTGGTTTGGTTTGGACGCTCTTCGGCACATTTGCAGCCGACTTAAAGGGGAAACGAAGAGAAGATGCAGCTGTGAATTTTGCGTGAAGCTTGTTGCTGCTTGGACTGACAAGCCCAGGAAGCTCTGCAAACCGATCATCTTCTGGGAGCTCCTGCCGCTCCATGGAGGAGTCCAGGTCCTCCTTTGTGGTGAATTTCAGAGAGCCCCTCGGTCGCTTTAGGTGAGGACATCACGGATGGATTGTAGGAGAACAGAAAGCATCTCCAGCTCCTCTGCCTCCTGGACTCCTTTAGGGAAGGGCTGGAACAGTCGGCTCCAGAAGGGCTCTGGAGGAGAACCGGCCCTGCCTGGGCAGTCGTTCTGGCCTGCTGCTTTTGCATAAGCGGCACAAGGCCAGCCTGTGACCAGCCCTTTGAGAGAAGATGGATTTAGTTCCTGCAGGGCCACCCCAGACCAGGCAGGTTTGTGCCCAGCAGGCCTTGGCTCTGGCTACGGAGTGTCTGCCCCAGGACAGACCCCCCCAGCACCATGGCTGTGGTAGGAAAGCTCCCCTGGGCTCCAGCCTGAGAGGCTCACCAGCCAATCCAGCCCAGCCTTGGCACTAAGCCCCCCCGCCAAGCGCCCTTTGCCCCTTGCATTGTGGGCTTCCATTTCAGGTGAGGAAGGGGTCCTCTTTCCCAACTCCTCTCTTCACAAAACCAGCCCTCCCTTTAGCAGCCAATGGGAATCCTCTGCCCTCTCAGCTTTACCCCTGCTGAGGTGAGCTTTACCCCTGCTGGGGGTGGGGTGTAAGAAATGCGGAGAGGAAGAATTCCCTGCTTTGGTTTCCCTTCCAGTCTGCCCCCCCCCCGGGCAACTGTCCCCTCTTGTGAGTGGCTGCCTGCCAAGGCCTGCCTGTCCGGAGAGTCCCTTCCCACAAGGGAGGATAAAGAGGGCGATTGTCCGAGCTTGGAGACAAATGGAGCAGGCAGCCTGGCCGCTGGCCACACTGGTTCAGCCGAGACAACGCTTCGGCCCCAGCAATGCCATTGGGCGGCCGGGCAGCAGAGCTAGTGAGGCAGCCCAATGACAACGCTGAAGGCCACTGAGGATTTGCCCTCGGGACTTGTTGGCACTGAATGAGCATTGCCTCTGGCCTCTTATTGGCGTGCCCGGGACTCGGCTGAAGCGCAGGAGGCTGCCCTGCAAGGCAGGCTGCGGCTCCGGAGTTTGGGTGCCTTTTTCCTTCCTCTGTTGCATCCAAATTCCTGGGTGCCCAAAGGCCCGGGAGTGACTGCATAGCCGAGAGAACTGAACCCCCAGTTGCTGCAGGGAAGGTGAGGGCCGGCAGCAGTGGGATGCCTCTGCAGACCCAACTCTGTTTTGCAAGGCAGCCGCACTCTGGCATGCAAAGCAGCCCCAGAGAGAGCAGCAGAGCTGACCAGAGAGGCCAGGGGAGGATCCTGCTCCGTGTTTTGGCTCCAAACGGGCATCTGAAGAGCCTGTAATCAGCCTTGAGCCTCTAGGGAACAGGGTTCAAAGCGACATACTTGGATCAAGTATCACTGAGCTTGGAAACACTCTCAGAACTGTAGTGTGTCTTTTGTGAAACGACTCCTTGATCCCCAGCTTCCTTTAGGAGGGCAGCAGCTTGCAGGGAGAAAGTGGGGAGGTCTCTGGAATCTGCATCTTTCTTCTTTTTAGGGGCACCACAAAGTGGACTGGCTGGGGGTACCTAATTGGAGGAGCTCCTGGTCAGTAAAAATGTGATGATCATAAGTAACTTCCAGCCGGGCACCAAATACCGTGAGACTGGCCTGCGAGATTCATAACCCGTCTGGGAGAAGCTTCCCACCCAGCAGAAGCAAGATGGGCACCCTTGTTGCTGAAGGAAGAGAAAACCCGGCTTGTGCAAAGAGCTTGAGGGGTGTTGAGTCACAGGCTGCACCTGAATGATCCAGGAGCCCCAGCTAGGACATGGAGTTAAGGATTTGGGTTTATATGCTGATGTTGTTTTGTTAGAACTGTTACTGTTTTAAGGACGTGTCAATTACAGTGTAGAATCAAAACAGCATTAAGCCCCTGAAATCAGTGAAAAATGATAACATATTAAGAGGCGGCAAATCATCTGATATCATTAGTAGACTCTGTTCAACCTGCATTTAGCTGGTCATCCCTAATCTACAGGCCCACATTCTGTGGTGAGTCTGCCAGCCTCTTTGCTAGACTCCGTCCACATCAGTCAACAGTACGGACTGTTTCTTACAAGCCAGTTTCAGAATCTGTTCTGGTCACCTTTAGAGGTGTCTGTGGATTCCAGAGGATGTGAGGCCTGGTCCAGTGTGATTAGATGCAGGCCTTGTTTCCTGGCTGTCTTTCCTGATAATTCCTGGAAGCTGAAGTGAGATGGGAATAGGTGGAATAAACCAGGGGGATTCATCTGAGAGTGGCTTGGAGGTCCGGAAGGAAGCACAGGGCTGAGGCAAGCCGGCAGGCCTCCTTTCCTGCCGATGGCCCACCGGGGCCTCCACCTCCCTCGTCCAGCTGAAGCTCGGGGTCCAAGGTGGTCTGGATCTGAGCCTCCCCACAAGCAGGAGAGGATTCCCAATGGCGAGCCTTGAAATGGGGAGTAGGGCTGGGCTGTGCCCCAAACTGAGCAGGGTCAGCTTTGCCCATTGCTAGCCTTGGAAGCAGCCAGTCCAGGGCCCGTGGGGCTTGCCAGCCTGGACTCCAGGAGGGGGACCAGGTTTTGGGGTTGGGGAACTGGGTCAGGAAACAGAGCTGCTCATTGGGAATTGAGGCATGGCAGAAAAGCCGAATGCCTGACCTGAGTTTAGCGAGGAGGCAGCAGCTGGGGAAGGGGCACCAGGCAGGCGGCCCAGCTCTTTTGGCTGCTTAAGGCCTGGGCGGGAATGGCAGACTGTCAAAGCTGGGACCTAGCCTGGATCTCTTGCCCATTTTCTGCAAGGCCGGCAGGCCCAGCCTGACACCCCAGAGGAGTTCTCCAGAAAAGGCATGTTAGAGGTGCAAAATTTCAGCATCAGGACTTGGGTGCCTTCGGGAAATCAAGGGGGCCAAAGCGAAGTTTCCTGGCTCTGAGCCGGAAGCTGAGACAGCAGAAAGAAGGCCAGATTAATGTTTGTCTGCACTTGATGAACCGTATTCATCAAAATGGGGGCTTCTGGAAGGTTGCAGCCTCTTCCGACAGGAGACCATCCAAAGCAAAGTATTTATTGCCAACAGATGAACTGAAATGTTAATGAAAGGCGGTGGAGTAACTGATGCAAAACACCATGAAAAACAGGCACAGAGCTGAAGAGAGTAGGAAGCGCAGCACATCCTGGGCTTTGCCTGGTGCCCGGCTGGCACAAACAGCACTTAGGCGGCGGAGGCGGCTGTACCAGCCGGGCACCCTGTAGGAGAGCATTCCAGAGAAGGGCGGCTGCTGAGCAGGCCGGCTCTCCTCCTCCTGTGCTTCCTGTAGCTGGAGGGTCAGGAAGCGGGGAGCCCCCTGGCTATGTGGAGGGAGGGAGGGAGGGAGGGCGCTGCTGCCAGGGCCTATAGGAAGAGGGGGCCTGACGAAGCTGGGGTGCCACTGAGCTCCACCTGCATCGCAAGGCCATTCGTCAGGGCGTCCTCGGACAGCTAGGAAGTTCGGGAAGGCTTCTTTCTGCCTGGGCAAGATCACTGCCTCACTTCTCCCTCTGCTTTCTTTGTAGCTTTGCTCTAGGTGGATGATGAAGTCCTCTCCCAATGGTTTCCGGCAGCGGGACCTTGTGAGCGCCCCTGAGATGGCAACATGGGAGAGCCCGAAGAGCCCTCCGAATGCCAAGGCCGGGTCTTATGGCGTCACCATCCGGGTCCAAGGGATCGATGGCCATCCGTATCTCGTGCTCAACAACACTGAGGGAGGCTTGTCAGCAAATCTCTTGGGGCCTGAAAATGGCCAGCAGGTTGCAGCTGATCAGCCCACGCCAGATTCTGCTCTTCCTGCCCTTCAACTCGTCCGGAAAAGCCACGAAGGAAGGCTCTTTGGCAGGCCTTGGGATAATGTGCCACCCAGTTGGATCAAAAGCCTGAAGCAAGTCAGCAGGGCGGAAGAAAAAGAAGCCACCTCACCTTTCCAAGCTGAGATTTCCCAGGCCTCTAATTTGTTGAACTTCCAGAAATATCCAGAGCTGCTTCAACCCTATAATCCTGCAAACAGTATCTTGAATCTGAAGGACCTTCAGCCTCGCCTGCTGAGCAAATCCCAGTCTCTTGAGGATGAAGGGAAATCGGATTCCAGGCCTTGGAACCCGTCTTTGAGGATGGCAGCATTAGGTGACTCCACCCCCCAGTTTGCAGAACTGGCTAAATCAAAACCGAAAACGGTCGACTTGACCAGGCCCGACCAAAACAAGCAGCAGCAGCAGCTGGGAAGCCCCAGTGAGGCTGACCACCCTGGCGGAAGGCCTGAATGGCTCACTTCTGGGGCAGGACCTTCACCTGCTGCGGTTTCCTCTGCCTGCCTGGATCCTAGGAGATGCAGGCCAGACCTCCTCCCTTTCCGCCAGCCGGACTCGGCAGGAGCAGCCCTGAATGGTTCCCAGGAATCTCCCTCTCCGTCCACTACTCCAACATCTGCCGCCTCTGTGTCCAGGTTTTTCCTAGATGACCAAGAATACGCCATCTATGCCGACCACGTCAACCGGCATGAAAACCGGCGTTATATCCCATTTTTGCCTGGAACCGGCCGTGATATTGATACTGGCTCCATTCCTGCAGTTGAAGAGCTGATTGAAAAGTTTGACAGGAAAGTTTGTCCCCAAAGGAGGGGAAGATTAGGGTTTAGGACTCGAACTCTCCCAGAGAACTCGAAGCGATCCAAGAGCGTAGACAGCGCCTGGTCTCACGGGTCTCATTCTGGGCACATTGGTGACTTCACCAGAAGCGTAGGAAGATCGTCGGAGCATTTGGTCCAGTCCTCCCAAGTTTGCCTGCAGAAACCACTGTCTCCAGAGAAGAAGGCAGCACCTCTTGGGGAGCAGGTGGCCCCTCAGGAGACAGGCAAGCTCCAGACAACCCCAGAAATGAGAGTGTCTCCCAGCAGCCATTTCGGTTCCTTGCAGTATCTGAGACAAGATCAAATGAACGCAGAGAGTTTGCCTTCGAAGTCTTCTACGCTTCCAAGGCAGCGTAAAAAAAGAGACCATAAAACTCTGGCCTCCACTCTCTTGTTCCCAGAAAGTACCGTGAGTCAGACTCACTCAAAGATGGAAACTTTTGCTTCTGCTTCAAAAAAGTGCTCAGGTAACTTGTGGCAGCTGAGGCTGCTTCAGTGTGAGCCAGTCAGAGGCCGTTCGGGACGGAAGGGGACAGCGATGCCTGGGGAAGGGAGGCTGCTGGGTGGAGAAATGGGCAGAACTGAGTGGAAAGACTTCTGCCTTCGAGGCAGTTGGGTATTTTGGAATGAACAGCTCCATGCTGCAAATTTTAAAAATAGATCATTTTTGTCCCCGATCTTCACACACAGCATTCTCTCAACTACCTGGCTTATTTTCTCAAATAGCTCAAAAAGTGGGAGGTGGTCCCATTCAGGCTTTTGTCTCAAAGGGGCAGGGTTGCCTTCCGCATCCAAGGGTTGGTTTCCAGGCCTCTCTGTGACCCTTCAGAGCTGCTTGCAGCAACTGCTGAGCGGAAGGGCAGCACAACTTGTGTCGGCCCAATTGGAAACGAGTCTTTCCTTCTAAGGCATGCTTTTCATCCTGAGTTTTGTGTTTCAGGTAACACCTGACCTGCTCAAGGGCCAGCAAGAACTTGCCCAACAAAGCAATGAAGAGACAGCCAAGCAGATTCTCTACAGCTATCTCAAGGAAGGGTCAGTGGGCTTGCGTAACACCTTCTGGTGGCATGGTGTTTTGTACCTAGTCTTGCTTGGGGTCTCCGTTTCTGGGTTCCCCAAGGTGAAGTTCCACTCTGATTAATTCACACAAGAACTCCCTACAGCCAATGCCCCTCTGCAGGCAGCTAGATCCTGCAGGTGGCTGGAGGATCCAGGGTCTTTGCTTTCTGACCATTTGAACAAACTTTGGGTCTCTTTTCACATTTTAGTGCTCGTGAAAACGAGGACGCTACCAAGAGGAAAGTCAACTTGGTATTTGAGAAAATCCAGACGCTGAAGTCCAGAGCAGCCGGCAGTCCCCAGGTGAATGGCATCAAGGAAAGAGCCTTCGGCCTCCTTCGGTCTGCCTGTTCTGGGAGGGCAGCCCTTGCCCACAGCTGGTGAAGTGTCTTCGCCATCGTGTGAGGCAGGGTTGTTTTTTGCAAGCAGTGGTGCCAGTAGGCACTTCCCTTCCCCTCAAGCAACCAAGGTGTTTTGTGGCTTCTCTCACACAACTCCCTTTTGCTGCTTTCTTTTGAAAAGTCCCCCAAGGTCCCTGGTGAAAGCCTTATGGGGCAGTTTCTTTCATTGCCTCCTGGGCAGTTCAGATGTTTAGAACAAAGGAATCTTGTTTTACTGCAGACGCCTGGTGCTTCAGTGGAAGTTGACATGTTGGTGGAAGAGAAGAAGCGATTGACAAAGGAGGTTTCTGAGCTGCAGAGGAAGCTGGACTTGGAATTCAAGGTAGCCCCTCCCCCAACTGCACACATGGACAGAGAAGGCGGGTCTTTTAAGAGCGGCTCAGCCACACAGGTGCAGGAGCACAATTCAGCTTCCAGAGGACTGCTGGCCCTTAGAGCCGCTTGCGTTGGGGCCTGCGTTGGGGCCAGTCGTCAGATCCAGGCCCAAGTCTAAATAATAATAATAATTGCATGCTGAAGATGGGCTGTGCTCCTTGCCCCAGACGCCCCCTAGTCTTTGCTTCACCCTGCAGCCTTCAGAAGGAACAAAGGGAGTTCCCTTGCATGGATGCGTGGCCCATTTGCCAATTCTCAGAAATACTGGAGTCTTTAGAAAGGTACAAAGAGATTTAATAGATTCTTTTTATCTTTTCCAAAATGTGCTGTTTTAGAATCAGCAAAACTTCAAAGCTGAAAGGCAGACAATGGAAGCAGAGCTTCAGAAGCTTCGACAACAGCTCGAAGAAAACAGGGAGGAGAAAGACACGCTCAGAAGGCAGCTGAAGGAAAGGGAGAACGACCTTAGAGAAAACCTGGAGGAGTGAGTTTTGCTATGAGTGTTCACTATAGTAATAAAACCCAATACAAACTAAAGGGAAAGAAGAAAGTATATTGTTCTTCCTACAACAATATTGGAATGAACTAAAGCCGCACCCCCTCCCCAACCTTTTGGGCACCAGGGATCACTTTTGTGCAGAGAGGTTTTTCCATGGACCGGAGGGGGCCTGGTTCCACAGGCTGCCTTCCTTCCTTGGATGGAGTTTCACTTCTTTGCGCGGACCGATTGCTGGTGGGCAGTCCTGATCCACGGACTACAGGTTGGGGACCCCTGAATTAAAGATTGTGACTGTTACAAGTAAAAGGAAGGAATATAAAAGTTTGTTTATTTGATCAAAATTAAAATATGTTGTTACTTCTGGCAGCCCATTATAAGACTTTCTGCTGACACCAGGACTGAAAAGATGAGGATTTATGGATTTGTCCCTGGAGATGGTACCAGATATGGGATGAAGAGATCAATGTTTGTAACCTCGGAGGGGTTGGAGAGTGACTAAATTGGTTTATACTTGTGATGAAAGTTATTTCTTTGTATTTCTTTCTTTCTTTATTATATTTGAATTTTTTTCTTTCTTCTCTCTTTTCTTTTACCTCACACCATTTATTGTCTCTTTCCACTCGTTCACTTCTCTTGCAACTCATCTTTTACCCTTTTGGCCACTGTTAACTCTTGCCACCAAACTGCTTTCCTGAAGCTTTTGAGGGCTTTTGATGACTGACCTGGGTTCCAGCTGGCAGACCAAAAAAGGCACCTCAAAAACGCTGTTTTCTTCCTCCCCTTTGAGGCTTTTCCAAGTGAAAATGGAACGGGAGCAGCACCAGAGGGAGATCCGGGACTTGCAGGATCAACTGTCCGAGATGCACGATGAACTGGACAGCACGAAGCACACGGAGGGCAGCGAGAAGGAGCAACTCACGGAGGTGAGACGCTTCTCTTACTGAGAGGACCCTGAGCTGGAGCAGGAAAATGTGGCAGACAGGAAGCCAGGAGTTCGGAGCCTTCTGAACGCAGCCTCCCCCCTGTCTCCTTCTCCGTTCCTGAGTTTAGGAGCTGATGCAACTGAAGCAGGAGCTGCAGGAGCTGCTGGTGCTCCACGACCAGCAAGAAAAGACCCTGAAGAAACGCGAGCGGGAGCTGACGGCCCTGAAGGGCGTCTTGAAGGAAGAGATGGCCAGCCAGGACCGGGAGATGGGCCACCTCAAGGAACAGCACGTCCGGGAGCTCCGGAGCCTGAGCGACAGCCTGGCCAAAGCCACCGAGGTCAGTGAGGCACCCAGCAGAGTCCGCAGCTTCTCAGAGCAGAAGGGCAGCTCGGCCCTGGTACCCGCCAGCCCCCAGCCCTTGCCCTCCGCCGAACCTTCTCCCTCACCTGGCGGGAGAAGTGTCCGGGGCGGCCCAAGGCTTCTCCTGCACGAACAGACTGTTTGGTGCTGTGGTGATTATTGCCAGCCTCTCAGTCCTGGCACCGAGAGGGCTCCGCATAAGGGCTGCCCATCGGAAATGAAAGGAGGGCCCTTAATCGCTCGCTCTTTTACTCTCCCACCCATTTTTGGCTTGTTTGGAAGACAGGTATTCCTCCATTTCCCAAACAGACCTTGAGACAATCTGTTTTTAATTGGGTAAGTTGTGCTTTAAAAAATATAATTGCCTGTTGTTATTTTGAAAAATCCTCCCTCTGAACAGTCTGTTGCTCCTTCAGATCCGCCCTGTTGCATGTGCGCTTTACTTCAGCCAGCCAAAAGTCTGCCTGGGGTTCTACTCTCTGCACGGCAGGGTGTCCCTTCGGGAGTCCTTCCTAGGACGCCCTTCTTCCTTTCTCCTCGCTCTGCCCCACAGTACAGGCAGGAACAGTGGCCCCCATAGTCTTGGGGACCAGGCAAGGAAGGGAGTCAGGCCGGCCCACCAGGCTGCGCCTCCTCACCTCCCCTCATCTGAGACCTTTTGCAGACCGCTCGGCGAGGGTTGGGTGGCAGGGGAACAGGCAGAAAAATGTAGTGGTGCCCAGTTTCTGATGGACTTGGCCTGTACCCCCCACCCATCCACCAGGCCACCCTCCCCAGGTCTGTTGCATTTTGCTCTGGTTCTGGGCTGCCTGGGTCGGCTTTCTGCAGCTGAAGAGGAAATGTCTCACCAGAGGCCGGGCATGAGAGGCCTCTCGGACCAAGGCCCTGGGGCAGGGAATTCGCCTGGCCCTCGCTGGGAACGGTGGTTAATGTGTGCCCGACAGCTGACCTCGGTTGCCCAGAAGAGCTGTGAGCCGCCCACAAGGTCAGCCAGCTGCTATGCCCTCCCCCCTCTTGCACCTCTGTTTTGGGCTGCTGCTGTTTTCCAGGGCCACCGGTCACTTGGTTGGGCATCAGATATACTTGGAGAGCTCGGCTCTTCTGGCCAGCAGGCAAAGCTCAATTTTTCTCTCCTGGCACTAAATCTCTTTGTGGTGCTCACTCGAGTAGGAGGCGGGGGTAGAAATCAAACTACCCTAAGGAATTCCATTGCAAGGAGGAAGAGGCTGCCAACCTGCCCATGCCTGAGCGGCACTTTTCAGGGAGAAAATTAAAAGGTGGCAGCTGCTGCTAATGATGCAGCTCATTAACCGTGGGGAGCAGGAGGTGGATTTGCCTTGTGGGGAAGGAGGGGTTGAAGCAGCTCAGCTCTGCTCCTGCCCACCTGAGAGCCAGGACAAGAGGAGGAGGGGAGGCTCTTTCCCTGGTCTCCCAGGTGCCTCTTTCCTGCCTGGACACCGAAGGGGAGCAGGAACAGCCTGACTTCTGAGCAGGGCCCACAGTGCGGCCGCCCCCGTCTCTCCCGTGTGATGCTCTTTCTTCTATCCTTTATTTAAATGTTCACAACTAGGTTTTCCATGAAAAGCATCGGAGCTGTGTTCTAATCATTCAAGGTGTTAACATTAACATACAAAGTCCTCCATGACATGGGTCCGCAATATTTAAGGGAGCGACTCCTGCCGACATCAAGTACTAACCGCCCTGTGCGATCACATAGGCAAGGACTCCTTGGGGTCCCGTCGGCCGGCCAATGCCGGTTGGCGGTCCCCCGACGACGAGCCTATTCTATTATGCCCCCGACCTCTGGAATCAGCTTCCCCGGGCTGCCTGGCCCCTGACCTCCGCGCCTTCCGCCGTGAATTGAAGACCTGGTTATTTAACCAAGCGGGCTGTGACCCTTTGGGGGCGGTTTTATCATGGTTTTATTATGTATTCATGTAATTATATTTCAATGGGGCTTGTTAGTTTAATTCTTTTTTAATTATTTATTGTTTCCTTGTTTTATTTGTGAGCCGCCCCGAGTCTTCGGAGATGGGGCGGCATACAAGTCTCATTAATAAATAATAATAAATAAATAAATAATCTAGAATGCCAAAGGAAATAACAATTCAGAGACAGGCGTCAGGGTAGAAACACGCAAGCAGGTTTAAAAAAAAACTTCAAGATTAAGCAATGCAGGAGGTACCTCCTGGGCCAGCAAAGTACTTGGAAAGTTTTTTGTTTCAGCATTGGAAGTTTGAAAGGGGGCAGATGCCATGACCTGGTCCCTCACGGAAGTAGCAAGCCCTGTCAGCTCCACAGAGCCAAGGCTGTGGCCTTGAACCCGGGCAATGTCACTAGCTCTTTCCTGTTCATGGGCAGCAGGGATTTCCTCACCATACTCCTTGTCCTGTGAATGGCTTTGGGCGGGGAATTCGCCCCTACGTTTCCCCAAATGTCGACCTCTCGGGATTCAGCCAGACCTCCCGTTCTCTGATGTTGGAGATGTCGCAACTCTGGAGCAGCAGCAGCAGTGGACGTCACGAAAGAGCGCTAGTTGTCCCCATCTTCCCCGCCAAGTCTGAGAGGGCCATTCCTCCTCATTGCACAACCTTGCAAGGAAGGCACAACTCCTGAAGTTCAAGGCCAGTCAGACTGGCTCTTGAAGCGCCTTGTTTGCGTCTTCTGGGTTCCTGATATTCTCTGTGCATATCTGGCTCTGGGAACAGGTGATCCCGGCCTCGGTTTGTAGGAATCTCACCCAGCCAGTTAGGTGGCTGTGATGCAGGGCTGTGTGTTGACAAGACTAATCGCAGCTTAACCCTTGGAAGAGTCACAGAGAACTGCACTGCCGTGAGCAAGTTCACTGAAAACAAGTGCATAAAACTGCTGGGTTCTGCTCCGCCTTTCAATGTGCTCAGGACATCCTGAACCAGTCGCATTGGTGCCCTCTGGCCAGGGCTGCTTCCGTGCCCTGCTCTACTTTAGCAGTGAGAACTGCAGCCCTTAATAACACGTAAAAAGTGCCCTATTACTTGCTAATGAATTCCAGGTCTGCCTTCTCTCATTTTCAGTGAGCACTTTATTGCTAGCCAGAAAAAGTGTTGCTCCTGTTTAGCTTCATTGCTCTGTTCTTGTGCCTGCAGACCAGATTTAAACCTTCCTCCTCAAAAGGAAGGGCAAGACCTTCTCCGAAGGCTTGTGGATGACTGGAAGCAGGCAGCCGAGGGGACGCTTCCCTCCTCTCTGCCTCTCCTCCAGAGCCCAAACAAGCTTTTAAGCAGTCATCCTCTTCCAGGCAAGAGGCCTCTCTCTTCGCAGTCAGAAAAGGTCTTTCCAGGCTCCTCGGACAGGCGCAGGCTGCCTGTGCTGGGCACCAAGACCCCAGGCGGGGATGCAGACCAGGCTCCCTTGACTGCTCCCTCCCCAGCCTTGCTGGCATTCCAGGGCGAGGAAGAAGTTAAACCCACACCACGCATCTCCAGGGAGGGTCAACCGGTCTCAGCACTGCACCGCTCTGATCCAAGTGACGGCTTGTCTCCCTAGGAAATCGGTGCCCTGTCCAGTGCAAAGGCTGAAGCTGAGAAGGAGCAAAGGAGCCAAGAAGGCCGAGTGGCTGGGATGGCAGAGCAAAACGGCTGGCTGAGGAGGGCCCTAGGGCAGCGGGAGAAGCAGCAGCAAGACCTGCAGCTGGACCTTGAGGACTTGAGGGGAGCCAAGGAGGAAGCCGAGGAAAGGCTGAGAAGCTGCATGGTGAGTCTCAGGGCGAGCAGGGAGCAGGGGAGGATGGAGGCTTGGCTGCCCTTGCCTTCATCGCATCACTGTTACCCCAACGACAATTGAGGTTCACTCGAAAACTGCAGGAACCAGTGAAAACGTCCCTCCGCCTGTTGGGAGGCGTCACCAGCAGAAGGCAGAGCTGCCGCTGCTGCCTCCCACCCAGAGAGGTCAGGCACCTGCCAAGTGTCCCAATCCCACCAGTGCCCATTCCTGAAAGGGACCCTCCAGGGCCGCCTTCTCCTGGCATTCGCTATGGGCCTTGGAGGAGGGCCTGGGGGTCGGCAGGGCCTCCTCTGGGCAGCTTCGCAGCTCTTAACCTTTGTAAATAGGGCCCATGGCTGGGGCTTCAGCGGGGCTCGATGTCTCGAAATGCTGGTGCAGGCGGCGGCAGCTGCTGAGGTTCAGACAGAGCCAAGTCAGAGTTTTTGTTTGATTGTTTGACAATATATTGGTTTCATTGTTATTGTGAGCTGCCCAGATTTGCTTAAGATGTGCAGGCCAATGAGTCAATCTCTTGTCCTGGCAGAGAGAGATGCAGTCCTTGAGCCACGCCAAGGAGGAAGCCCGCCAGCTGGCCTTGGCCAAGGTGTCCTTGGAAGCCCAGCTGGAGGACGCCCAGGTGAGAAAGAAGCAACTTTTAAAGGTGGGGGGGGTGAGACAAACGGCGCCCTGGAGTTGTACGGAGCAGAGAGTATTAACAAGAAGTAGCAACTGTGCACAATGTCATCTCGACAGCTTTTAATGCTGGGGAGTTTTCTAGATGGTGGCCGTTGTTGCTGGGTCTGCATGCTCCTGTTCTCTCCAGAGGTGCTGCTCCCGGGCCTGTCTGTCTTGAGCGTCGTCCTCTTCCTCTCAGTTGCTGTCAACCTGTAGGCTGCAGCAGAGGCCAAGAGGCTTGCTGCCCTTCTTTCGCTGCTCCCTTGGGCCTTTGCCTCCTGGTTCCTCCTGTGAGGAAGCTGGAGCCACGGTGGGCAGCCTAAGTGTGTTCTGCTTCCCAGGGCCTTTGCCTTCCCCCTGCTGGCAAACGTCCGGTGGCTGCTGCAGAATTTGGATCAAAGATGGGTTGATTTTTTTAGTTCTTCTGATTGGGGCAATATTGGGGCAATATGATGCATGTGGAACATCTGGGCTCATTTATTTCCCTCCTTCGTTATTTCTACAAAGAAGGCAGTGAACATCTCCAACACCCCTTCCTGCTGCTATTTTCTCCACAGCAGCAACCCTTCTTCCCCTGTGAGGTGGGTTGGGCTGAGGGGGAGGAGGGACTGACTCAAAGTCACCCAGTTGGGACTTGAACTCGCAGTCTCTAGCCTAATGCCTCCACCACTAGACTGCACTGGCTCTGCAGGTAGCATTTCATGGCCTCCTTGAGATGCCTGAGGGGGTCTTTCCCTGTGCTTGGGGGGGTGGGGTGTCAGCTGAAGGCACCAGTGGGAACAGAGCAGAGAGAGGAGGCAGCCAGGACAGATCTGTGCCCTGGTTAAGTGGGGAGAGCCCAGGGACCGAGCCTCCACCCTGCCTGGGAGGCTGCTCTGCCCCTGGCCACTGGAGTTCTCGGGGGCCCACACAGCCACGTCTCCCTCCCTCCGCAGCGGAAGATCAGTCGGCTGAGCCAGGAGCAGCAGCAGTTGATGGGCTGCCTGGAAGCCGAAGCTTCCCAAAAAGATCAGCTACAGAAGATGAAGCGCGAACTGGAGAAAGAGCGGCAGCAGCTGGACGGAACTGTTGAAACGCTGCAGAAGGAGGTAAATGGCCCATCTGGCTGGAGAGTTTGGGGCTTCTGGGTGAGATTAGCATCCCTACATCTCAACTGCCAGCCACCAACATTTCAGAGGAGGCAGCACAGAAAAACACCTGGTGACCAGATCTCAAGGAAGCAGCATCTTCTGCTTTTCAAATAATGGTCAACCAGAGTCACTGCAGAAGTGCCTGGAAATCCCTTACAGGTGTTTACAAAACACGAATGGCAGAGTGAGCTCTCTGGCTCTCCAGGTGCGGCATTTCAGCAGCAAAAAAGGTTTCCATTGGATCCACATCCTTCCCCATCAAGGTCCGTAGAGCCTGAGGTGAAAGAAAGATCCCAATACCATGGTTACTTTTAATTAAGACCTCGGCAGCCCAACCTAGCAGGAAGAGGGTTTTCCAGGGGGTTTGGGGCACCTGCCTTTGCCCCGTAGGCGTGGGAGTCCACCTGGCAGTTGAAATGTTCCAGCTACCCTTCTTGGAAAACTTTTATCCTCCCCCATAGCAGTGCTTTTCTCTTGAGTAGATGGCGGAAATCGTTAAAGTGTCCCAGGAATCAACCCAGAAACTCCGGAAGCAACTTGATGAGCACAAGGAGAAGAACCAGCAGCAGTTGAGAGACTCACAGCAGCAGCTGAAGGACAAAACCCTGGAGCTAGAAAAGGCCTCCCAGACCATCCTCAGAATGCAAGACCAGGTACTGACCCCTGGCCTTCTCGCATTCGTCAACCTGCCTGTCTGCCTTCCTGCCTGCCACCAAGCATCAATTGGACCATGTAACCAAAAGCATCAATTAAACTCCACCTAAACTAGAAGGGACTGAAACAAGACAGCCCAGCAGAAACTAGTTGTGGGCAAAACAGATGATAAACAGCTAATAATACCCAAGTGAGGCTGACTCCCAATTGTGTTGCTACAACATCAGCAAGCATTCCTCACCCCACTTGTCCCCCTGAGGGGGCACCCTTGACCAAGTCGGGGCTGCCCCAATACCTGACTCAGGGTACTGGCAAAAACCACACCAGGGCCTGTGAGCCTGAGGTCCAGCTGTCCTTGCCGGAGGTCAGCCCAGCCAGTGCTTGGGAATAGTCTGTCTCGGTTGCATTCCCAGTGCCAGGACAAGTAAAGCAAGCTTCTCCTGGCACTGGGACTAAGCATGGAACAAGCCAGAAGGAGGGGTAGGCTGGCTATTAAAACAAACAGGCGGCTCTTAAGAAATGTCACTTGAAAATGGAAACATCAGGAAGCAGATTATACAAAGCAAATAAAGGGGGGCCATTTCTTAAGAGGCTCTGCCTTCCCTCTAGCCACCCACTGGGGTGAGGGGCCAAGGACATTCAGGCCCCTTTGTCCTGACTCCGGTAGCCTCATGTTGCATGGCTGCCCCCTTGTGGCCGGAAGAAGATTGCACACACATGCTCTCCGAAAGTTCAGTGCTCCCAAGCGAACTTGCGCTCCGAGGAATGGGCTGACCAGCTGGACGAGGCCCCTGGGCCCTGTGGCCCAGGTGTCTGTCCTCAGGATGGCCACCAACTGCCAACAGAAGACCCCAGTCTGCCAGCTGTTGCCCTGTGGAGGCAGCCATGCTGCCATCCCGGCTAAGAGCCCTTGATCCCCAGGACTGTCCTGGATGGGTCAACCCGTTCTTTAAAGCAGCCAAGCTGGGAACCAGCACCGCATCTCGAGGCACGTGAAGACTGGGTGAAAGTGCTGCACAGTCTGCCAGCTGTTGCACCCTTTCTGGAGCTGATCTGGAATGGGATCTGGACAGGCCCAGTCCACAAAGGGGCTGTCTCCCTGGTGTTTCTGTGGGAAAGGATTGCAGAACCCTCGAAGCCTTTTGCGCTGTGAGCATGAGATGTTTCCGTTTATCACTTGCTTCTCTTTCAGGAAATGGGTTGGGGTTAAAGTTAAGATTAGGGCTAGCGAGCCAGTCTGCATACAGAATTAAGTGTTGGCTTCCTGTGGCACCTGTGCACCTTCACAGACTTGAGGCTAGCTGAGATGGAAGAAACGTAGGATCTGGGTCTGCAAAATGCAGAAATGTCTCCCTGCCTCTAGATCCATCTGTCACAGCAGGTGTCTACAGAGCATACAGGTGAGAGGTTTATGGGATACATTCCTTTGACTTTCAGGTACGTTTGATGGAGGAAGAATTACAGGGTCACAAAAAAGCCCAAAACGAAATCCTCACAAAGACTCGGCTTTTGGAAGACACGGTGAAGAACTTGGAATATGAACTGGAAACTAAAAGCCACTTGAAAGAAGATCGGGCAAGACAGGCCAAGATACTGGAGGTAGAAATGAACTGTATTTGGGGAGGCAGGTGGAGGCGGAGAAATTAATTGTCTTTTGCTGTGCAAAGATGTCCGTCCACTCAGTGTCCCACCTGCGAAACCCTGAAGGGCATCTGAGGCAGCCGCCTCTTCTCCTGAGTAGCTTATTTCCCTGCCTGGTGCAGCATCCCTTGGTCTCTGAGCCTCGTTGGCTCTGGGCCACCCCTGGATCCCGCTTCAGAGCGGGCAGGACTTGGCACAGGATGGCCAGCCAACATGACTGGGGGTTGCAAGGCAGGTCCTCATCTTGCAAGATCCTTGAAGTAAAACCCACTAAACTGCCCCCCCCCCCGTGTGCTTGCAGATGAAGCTTGGGGGGCTCTGAGCCAACCGAGGCCTCCCCCTCTCCATCTGCAGCTGGCACAAAAAGGAGCCCATGTGCTCACCTGTGGAAGGTGTGGTTTCCCATGGCCCATTAGGTGAAGGGGACTCCAGTGACAGCCAGCCAGAAGTGGGGGTGCTGAGAAGGGTGCTTAGGCTGTTTCAGGTGGAGAGAGTTTCCATCCAGAGCTGCCTGCCTTCCCAGGGGCTCTGAGCTGCCTTTGTGGCTGCCAGGCTGAGGCGTCTCCCTGGAGAGCCCTTGGATGGCTGAGTAGCTGCTCCTGTTCTCCCCTTCCTTCCCTCTGGGCGGGTTACACTTCAAGGGGTCCTTCTTGCATTGTACGTGCCGTGGATGTTGCAGGGGGCCCATGTTCTTCTCCTCAGGACAAGATATTGCAGCTGCAGCTGGAGCTGGAAGAAGAACAGAGCAATTCCGATATCCTGTCTGGGAGGATTGGCAGGGCCAGAGAGCAGGTAGGCCTATGCTTCGCTCAGGGGCGGATGCAAGACTGGGGAAGGAAGGAGCAGGAAGCCCCGGCTGGGCCTGATCTGCCACCAGCGGCCGCCTCAGGAGCAGCATTGGGAAGCAGGCTTGGCCCTCCCCACAATCAGGACCCCCTGATTGCACGCATGCACCCCCAGCAGCCAGCCCAGGTGGGTTCCTGGAGGTGGTCTGGCCCCTGCAGTGGCCCTTGTGGCTTAAGGTGGCCCCTTTCCCCCGCAGCCTGTGTGAGACCAGCAGGGACCTTCTCTTCCTGGCAAGCTCTGGCAGAGGCTTCCTTTGGAGGCTGGAAACACCATAAACCTCAGCTGACTAACCAGCCGATTGCCTCAATTAGGCAAAATGCGTCTTTCTTTTCGAGGCTCCGGCACTCCCAATTCCGTACACACGGGACAAAGCCTGGCTTGTCCTCGCTCCGGGCTTGGATGCAGGGGTTCCTGAAGAGTCGTAACAGTGGAATAATAGCTCTGTTATTGGTCACTGTCACTGCCGAATAAGCTGCCACCCAGCCAGGAACAAGGAGGGCGGCCCAGCCCAGCTTTTCTCAGGGCCTGGATGGGCTGCTGCAGGGAACAGAGCACAAGGCTTGTCACATCTCACGTAACTGCAGATGTTGCCACAGGCGCAGCCTGGCTTAGGCTGCCTCTCTTGCCTTTCCACGTGCCATTTTACCGCCTGGGTCCTCAGCCTGGACTGCAGGTGGCCATGTTTCTTCCCTGGTTCGATTGACTGTTCGCTTACTGTGACTGTTTCTCCCCTCCCCTCCCCTCCCCTCTGCTTTTCCTCTTCCTCTGCAGATTGAGCAAATGAGGAGCGACCTCCTTCAGGAAAGGACAGCCAGGCAAGAACTGGAGGGCGACAAGACCACCCTGGAAAGGCAGGTCAGGAGGCAGCCTAATCTTTGCTTTGCTCTGCCCTGAGACTACAACACCCATCCACCCCCATCCCCAAGCCTCGCCCGGCACCCTCCGGGTCCATGTCCAGCCTTGTCCTGAGTCCCCTGCCCTGGACCCCAGCCCCAGAGTCCAGCACGCTGCGGGTTTCCCTGAGGTTTGTGTCCAAGCGGGCTGCCTGCATCCCAGCACCCACCCCTTCCTCCTCCAAGCCTTCAGGCTCCCTTTGGCCTTCCTGAGGACGGATCTCTCGGCTCCAACCTGCCAAGCAGGCACCACTTAATGGTCCCAGCAACGTCCCAAGGCTGCTCGGGCAGCCGCTGCCCAATGGAGCCGGCCGGGGTGCTGCTTCCCCTCCCTTCTGGGGCAGCAGCTCCTCCTCCAGGCTGGACTGGAAGGGCGGCTCCTCTGCCCTCCGCCCACATCTCACAGCTTGGGGCAGGGGTCCTTCCTGAACCCCCTGCTTGGGGCTGGCCAGTTTTCCGGCTTCCTGGGCTGCCAGGTGCCTCTGCTGATGGACGGGGGCGATTCCTCCTCCAGAACAAAGAGCTGAGAGGCCGGATCCTGCACCTGGAAGCCTCTCACAAGCCCAGCAAGGAAGGCCTCGTGGCCCAGATGGAAGCCCGCCTCCTAGAGCTGGAGGAGCAGCTGGAGAGTGAGGAGAGGTACGAGGAGGCACCTCCCAATGACCCCCCCAGGGCTCTTCTGCCCCCCGTTCCCGGGCTTGGAATCCAGCCCTGCCGCTTTGCTCCGTGGGTGACTCCGGGATTCTTGCCCACAGATGGGAGGCTGATGCTGGGGTTTCCCTGTGGCCTCCCACCCAGGAAATAGCTTGATTAGCCAAACAGAGTTTTAGGAATGGGCCCATTCAATGAAATCAAGTTAAATTGGAAAAAATAACCAGTGCACTGGAGGGAGACAGGTTGAAGTGGGAAAGGCCATTTGGAGGGCCTGTTGCTGCACCCATCAGCCCCTCGTTCAGTCACAGCATCTTTCCCCAAAGCCCAGGCCAGGAGGGGGCTGGGTGAGCGAGGCAGTATGGAAACATGGGCCCCACCCTTCCCTTCCCATCCGGCCCAGCCTGCTTGGCTGCAACCCACCCACCCACCCACTGCTGAGGCCCCGGTGTCCAAAGAGAGCAGGCAGCCATTTGGCCAGGGAGGCCAGGATGAGGAGAGCCAGGAAGAACCTGGGGGGCCAGAGGGGTCTTCACCTGGTGCCCCTTCCTAGGGACCGAGCTCACCTCCAGTTGAGCAACCGCCGACTGGAGAGGACTGTGAAGGAGCTCCTGATGCAGGTGGATGATGAGCACCTCTCCTTGACTGACCAGAAGGACCAGGTAAGCAGAGAAGGGCCCTGGGGGACACATTGCTTCTTAGGGGCCCCAAGGACCCTCCGTCTGATCCCAGGAGGGCCTTCTCCTCGCTCCACAGCTCAGCCTGCGCCTGAAGGCCATGAAGCGGCAGGTGGAGGAAGCCGAGGAAGAAATAGACAGGCTGGAGAACACCAAGAAGAAGCTTCAGAGGGAGCTGGAAGACCAAGTGGACCTCAACGAACAACTGCAAGGACAGCTGACCACCATCCGGCAGGACCTCAGGTGGGAAAGGGGGCCCAACCAGCCCTGGGCAGCCGCCTCGACAGCTGCCAGTTGACCTCGTGCCCCGGCTCACACACAGGCAGGGCCCCCTGCTCCCTTCTTCTTCGCCTTCCTCTCCTGAAGAGGAGTGTGTTGCCTTGGCAGCCGGCCTCCCCCTGAGCCCCTCAGCCTGGATTCTCCCAACACGCGGACCAGTTTGTGCTTGAGTGCCCAGAAATGGGGCTGGGAAAAAATACACCTGCCCCACAGCAGGTGTGCTCTGGGGGTCCTTGAAAGACTTCACACCCTTTGGCTGCATCCGCCACGGCTTTATCCACTTTGCCAATTAGACCAAACTCCACGTGTGGCCCAGAAGGTCGCAGGCCGTGTCTCAGTGGGGGGGGGGACCTTTCCTTCTGCAGACGCCAGAAGACTTCCAGTAAGCTGCTGAGCGACTTTGACTACGAGGACGATGACTTCAGCACTGATGGGGAGAGCCTTCTCGATGCCCCCCTGGGCTTGAAGGCCTTCAAGCACAGTGATGGCAAAGCCAGGAAGGATGCCAGCCAGCCTTAATGGCCGGGAGTCAAGGCTCTGCGGAATCCAGGTGACACCAGCTGCAGGAATCATCGCATCAGGTGACCGTGGCTCCTTTTTCTTAAATGTGCCTAAATGTTCAGGTTTATTTCAGAAAGAAACTCTTGTGAACGAAAAGGCCTTCCAGTTCACACATTCAGGGAGGCTTCCAGCTCTGAGCGCCTGGCCGGCCCCAGACTGCCCCCAACTGCTTGGAAGCCATTTCAAAGGAGGGGAGGGAGGGTGTTTGTTACTAGAGCAGAGGAAGGAATATACAGAGCGGGAGGTGCAAATGTACATGTTTTTGAATCACAATTTTTTGCAATTCTTGCAACATTTTTGTGTAGTTCCGTGTTTTTATAACACACATCAACCGTGCATAAGCGTTAAAACCCTGTTGCAGTAAACTCCATTTGTTCAGCAAACATGTTTATGAGCTGAAGGAGAGCAGCGTGGCCTTGGGAAGGTGGAAAAAGCAGGACACCAGGAGCCATTTCCACTCAGGAAAACTGTTCCGTGCTCCCCGTCTCGGCTTCCTCGCTCTGGCTTCCAGGGATCAGGTCAATGGGAGACCGCTGGCTCCTGATCTTGCCACCCTTCCGGAAAGAGACTTTGGCTCCGACCTGGAGCAGCCCCAGGTGCAGAGAAGCAGGGCTGGCTTGGCCTGCTGGAGCCACGGCTGCCGTTGGGTTTGGAGCTGGAACCACTGCTTTGCTCTTCCCGGATGGCGATAACTGCTTCTCTGGTGGGTTATAAAGGGCTGAGAAGCACATCAGAAAAAGCATTTCTGTTGTCCTCCAGTTTTAATGCTTTAATGGTAGCTGCCTGCAAGCGGCATTTGAATGCCCTGGAAGAACTTACAAGTATTGCAAACGTTTCTATTATGATCTGCATTTTTATTTTTCCACCAAATCTTTGCTCTGTTAGGACAACCTTTAATGAGGAAATAATAGTATTAGCAGCCCTAGGCAATTGTTCTCTTCTACAACTTTGTCGAAGAGTTCAATTCAAAACTGGTTAGCATCCAATGTCTTTTTTCAGAGTCCACACTGAGGATGTTAAATTCCAGCATAAACAAATCCTGGAAGCTTCACAAATGAGCCTCCTAGCAGAAGAATGCAGTCCCTTGAGAGAGGGAAAATATGCTCCCAAAAAGCTTTGGCATCTGGACTCTGTGGGTTTGTGAATGGAACCTTAAGTAGGGTCTGCTTTGACTCCACAACATCCTCTGGGCTTTAGCGCCAATTCACTCCATGGGACACGCCAAGATCGGGCTTCCCTCCCACCCACAAATTCCAAGGGCCGCATAGTGGGAGCAGAGACCATAGACTGAGGAAGGGAATGGGAGGAGAGAAACCCAGGATTTGGATTTGGGCTTTTTGAGCATGTCTGCATGTGTGCCTCAAATGCAGAGGCAGGATGTCCTCGTGTCCAGCTGGCCTGTTCACGGAAGGAAGGCCGCTGGTCTTGACTGCTGCTGTCTCTGGTGGCCACGTGGCTCTTTCTGTTGCCATGAGAGTTGAAAAAAAGCAAAGTTCAGCTAGCTTGCTGAGCCAAGAAGAAGTGGCTTTTTCCTTGGCAGGAGCCCCTGGCCAGCCTGCTGGTTCAGCCCCGCCATCTCAGGTGGGGCAGGAGAACCGTTGTGGAAGAGGAGGTGGCAGGTGGAGCAACCAAGCGCCTCTGCTCCCACAGGGAAGGGCCCTTGTTTCAGTTTCATAGAATTCCGTTAGTGGGAGCCACAAAAGATGTCCTTAGATGTCCTTAGATGCGGTGGACAGGATTATGTGGAGGCTGAGTGTCACTATGTGTTTATTGGACCCGTGCTCCTCCTGGCCGGTATATGCCGCCCGGGAGAGTACACGTGGCTGGCTCCAGGCAGTTACCAATGCTTCATTGCGGGAGGGGTCCTTTCCCGCCACCTTGAAAGAGGCGGTGTGAGGCCCCTCCTTAAGAAGCCTGCCTTGGACCCAGCTAATTTGAATAACTTTTGTCCTGTCTCCAACCTTCGCTTTGTGGCGAAGGTTGTTGAGAGCGTGGTGGCCCAGCAGCTTCCGGCTTTCCTGGAGGAAACTGATTACCTAGATCGGGCTTATCAATCGGGCTTCAGGCCCAGTTACAGCATGGAGACGGCATTGGTCGCGCTGATTGACGATCTCTGGAGGGCTTGGGATAGGGGATGTTCCTCTATCCTGGTCCTGTTAGATCTCTCGGCAGCTTTTGATACCATCGACCATGGTATCCTATTGCGGCACCTTCAGAGGCTGGGAGTGGGAGGCACTGTGCTACGGTGGTTCTCCTCCTACCTCTCGGGGCGCACGCAATGGGTGTTGGCAGGGGGGCAGAGATCGGCCTCGAGGCCCCTCCTTTGTGGGGTGCCTCAGGGGTCGGTTCTTTCTCGCCTCCTGTTCAACATCTATATGAAGCTGCTGGGTGAGATCATCCGTGGTTTCGGGGTGAGGTAGCATCAATATGCTGATGATATCCAGCTCTTCATCTCCACCCCGGACCACCTCAGTGATGCCCTCCCCATGATGTCCCGATGCCTGGAGGCGGTACGGATCTGGATGGGGAGGAACAGGCTCCAGCTCAACCCAGACAAGACTGAGTGGCTGTGCTTACCGGCATCTCGGGTTCAAGAAATTCCATCTTTGGTCATGGGGGAAGAGGTGCTACCCCCCGTGGATATGGCGCGCAACTTGGGTGCCCTCCTGGATGTACGGCTCAATATGGAGGAGCAGGTGGGAGCCATCACCAGGGGGGCATTTGCCCAGGTTCGCCTGGTGCACCAGTTGTGCCCCTACCTTGACCGAGATGCCCTACGCACAGTCACCCATGCGCTCGTTGCTTCTGTCTTGACTACTGCAGTGGTCTCTATTTAGGGCTGCCCTTGCGGACTATACGGAGGCTTCAGCTGGTGCAGAATGCAGCTGCGCGGGTTGTGATGGGAGCGGCCCGATACTCCCATGTGACACCCCTCCTGCGCGATCTGCATTGGTTACTGGTTGCCCTCCGTGTAGGATTCAAGGTGCTGATGTTAACCTATAAAGCCCTTCATAGCTTGGGTCCAGCGTATTTGCAGGAGCACCTCCTACCAGCATCAAGTTCCAATCGCACAGTGCGCTCCCACAGGCAGGGCCTCCTGGGGGTGCCGTCGACCAGACAATGTCGGTTGGCGGTCCCCCGGGGGAGGGCCTTCTCTGTGGGAGTGCCCACCCTGTGGAACCAGCTGCCCCTGGGGCTGCGGTTGGCTCCCGACCTACATTCCTTCCACCGCGATCTAAAGTCCTGGCTATTTTTACAGGCCGGCCTGGAGTGAGGGAGATTGGGGCTTTTAATTGGGTATTTTAGTATTTATTCTATTTGTTGTTTGGATTGGACTAATATTTTTAACTAATTATGTATGTATATTCTTGTGTGAGCCGCCCCGAGTGCCCCTGGAGATGGGGCGGCATATAAATCCAAATAAACATAAACATAAACCAAAGGTCACAGAAGATAACCTGAAAGATTGGAACTTCTTGATAGACGGTTTCTGATCACAGCAGATAAAGCAGGACACATCTTGAAACCAGGTAGTGCTTTTTTTGCTCCAGTTCTTCATGAATGAGATCGTGAAGTAATTTGTCCAAATTGTTTAGGTAACTTTAGAGCACAGGTGCCAAACATGCAGCATCACGTTGCCGTCACATCCCGTATGCCGATGTTTTTCCCTTTGCGGAGCGGGGGTGACACATGCAGCCCGTGGGCTGCCCGTTTGACATGGCTGCTTTAGAGCCTGCCTCCTGCCAGGAGAGATAAGGAGCCAATGGACTCCTTGATGTCATGGTTTGAAAATAGGTGTCAATACGTAAAGTGTTTGTATCCACTGATAGCTAGTGGGAAAATATTTGCCCTGAGATGTACTTGATTTTCAACAGATTTATTCTCAGGAGGTTTGCAGCTAATCTGAATGAGATGCATTTTTCTTTATCTGTCAATAGCTTTTAAAAACAAGGAAGAAATTACCTGGAAATGTGCTGTATTGACAATCAGTTCAAACTCTTGTATATTTTCTTCTGATACTAAAATGCCAACTTTATTTTAATACTACTCTTTACAACTCTCTTCTTGGATCGTGTCTGAGCAAGCTGAAGACAAAAATCTGTTGGGAAACATATTTACTTTTAATTTCAAGGGCTTTTACTGGAAAAACACCCAGTATAAACTGAGACTGAGACTGTAAAGAATTTGGAGAAAAACCAAGGAATTTTTGCAGCTACCTCCAGACATGCTAAACCATAACACTCTAGTTATTTTGAAATAAATGATAAATCTTTCTGCTTTGGTGTCGTAGTGTGCAATTCTGTGTGTGCAACATTAATGCACAAGGTTCCAAAAATACCCCGTTATGCCCACCGATTAGCTTGAGTTGAAAAAAAAGGCAAATAATCCTCAGATGTTTCCTGTTTCCATTTGCTAGTAAGTTTCCCATCAGGTTATGGCTTGTGTGATGTCCCAGAAATGTTGCTGTTGATCTCAGGAAGGGGGGGGGGATCGGGGCCATGAGTCCCTTCCCTCCAGAGGAGGACAAGAGAAAAACTGCTTGCGCTCAGCTCAGTAGCCAAACAGCTTCCTCTCTACATCCCCCATCCTCCAACACGCTGTATTTCAAGACACTATTGTCTGCTCCAGCAGAGAGGCAAATGGAAGTCCCTCCAGCTGCCCACCCCCAGCAGATCTTAACTGGGGGCTTCTCTAGTGCTGTATGAGATGGGCAGGTGATAGAACTAAAACCTATCAGGAACCCTGGCTCAGGTCACATTCTGCACGTTTCCAAAGCATTGATGTGGGATCTCATTAAAAGATGGGTTATGCATCATGCTACAGAACTTAAATTACAAAATTATTCCTCCTCCTAAAATAATTTGATTCCTGTTAGCGAGTTCCTGAGTCACTTAACCTCAGCCTAAACACATTCTCCACTCTGTCCTACTTCCATAGTTTTGAAGGACATCCATTCATAAGGTTCTAAAGTGATGGTGTGCATACAGGTGCATAAGGATAACAGTTGGTGCCACTTAATCAGCTGTCAATAGGTTCCAAGCAAGGTAAACAGGACATCAGCCCTGAGAGCAGAGGCCTCCCAGCAGAGGGTCTTGAAAGCAAATGGGCTGTGGGAGAAACCCCCTAGCAGGAGCAGAAGGGTAGGAGGGCAATCTAAATAGGGGCTCTTGAACAGAAGTCTCAGCTAGAGGGTTAAGGAACATCTTTTTCCCCCTCATGTTCTTCAATATTTAATCCCATCTGTGGACCATCCGTGATGGTCTCTGAGCTTGGCTCTTTGCTTGCAGACGTTTCGTTACCCAACTAGGTAACTTCATCAGTGCAAGGGAAGGTGGGATTTGCTCCCGGTATGTTCCCTAGTTGGGTAACAAAAGGTCTGCAAGCAAACCATCAAGCCAGGAGAGCACAAAGGACACTAATCCGGAGCTACGGAGATTCTCTTCTATTAACTTCTTCATTTACACAACCGTATCTCTGTGGGTGAAGCAAGAATTAAAAGGTCAGATTCTCTCCAACCTTTGAGTAATCATTGAAAAATCAGGATATGAGTCTACAAACAAAACAAATACTTGCAATATCAGATCCATGGCGAGGCCATTATGCAGCCCTAATTAGTGTCAGGGCTACATATATGATTGAAGGCAGAGCTGCAATTAAAGTCAGATTGGCTAAATTATTATAGGCTTTGACAGAGCCTAAGTACTTATTAAGTAGGTTAAATATTGTAAGTAAGACTAGGAGTACACAAAGAGAATACACAATGGCTGCCAAGTCTCCCAACTTACCCAAATCTAATGGCTGATAGGATTACCCAACGTGAAGAATTGACCATTCCCAAGATGGGGCCCTCCAGCTCCAGCTCCATACCGTCCCTTTGGGGGGAGAAGGGAGCTGCCTGTCTGCTTCTGGGCTGCTCACCCCCTTGGCCCCGAGCGGCTAAGGCAGGCCAGTCCCAAGTAGTACTTAGGTACCTATAGGAGCAGTGGATGAGGACTGCTGTGTAAATGACACCATTTACCATGATGTTAATTTTTATGGTTCCTTTTTGTTTGCCAAAACGGATTGTGTTTGACCGTTGGGATTGTCTGCGCATTCCTGAGGGCTCAAGAGTGCCCTTGTGGGGTGCGCAGAGAAGCCACATGGGGCCACCAAGGTCCCGAACCACAACACCAGAACAAACAAAAGCCAGGGAGGGAGGGAGGGAGGAGCCAACTCCAACTTCTCCACTCCGCTTTGGTTTCGGAGGAGAGGCACTGATTCAGCGGCCGATGCATCATGCAAGACCTTACCGCTGGTCACGGTTCCTGGGCCCAGGTTCTGCCCGGTTTTGCCATTTCTTCTGGTTCCTCAACAGGAAAGCCTTTGGGTGGACAGGCAGGAGAGAATAAAGCCAGTGGGATTGGCAGCCACTGAAGGCTGCTGCTCTCCGAGACCCGTGTCCTTGGGTGTGTCACGTTTGTGTCATTCTGGCTTAATTGCTCAACTGACATTGTAAGGGTGAATTCTAACCCTGATGCAGCAACCTTGTGATACCTGTATTGTCTTGCTGAAGGAGGCCAGCAGGTTTCCCCCCTCAGCTGCCATGTACAATGAACCCTCTCGTTGGAGGAAATGTTGACTAAGAAAACGGCACCATAGAGGCCTCTTGTCATCTCCACTAGTATCTTCTAACGCCTGGAAGAAGGTTTATGTCATACCCAGAGAATAAAAACTCTATTTAGGGTGGAGGGGGGTGGTCTTTGAGGCTCTCTGGGCTTGCTTGTTTTCTGTGTGGAGAGATTTCATTGCAGCGTCCCCAGTGCTAGTCAGGGGCGCCGTTTGTATGCGAGTGGCTTCCCTGTCAGCCTCGGGGGGGAGAGGGGGTTGAGCGGGGAGGGCAGGGCCCTTCGGGAACGAACAGCCGACAGCGTTTTTGAAACAGAAACTCAACGTTGGCCTTGAAATTAGGTCGCCGCTTTCCCCTCGGAGCCCGAAGTTCGGCTTCGGAACAGGCCAGAGGGGCCCGTGGCCCGTCCTTCCCCCGCAGAACCCTGGAGGAGCTTTCGCCTTCCAGGCTCTTCTAGCGCCGGCAGGGCCGAGCTGGGGCAAACGGCCAGCTGACTTTCCCACCCGACCGACCGACCCCCAGGGAGAACAGGCAAGACCGGGCCGGGGCTCAGCCTGGGGCCGCCCTCCACAGCTTGACGACGGCGGTCTCACTGGCCGACCCGGGGCTGAAGCCGCGCCTCTGCGCCCACCGCCGGAGGGCTCGGCCAGCCTCGCTCCTCGGCTGGAGAATTGACGCAGGCTGTCCGGCCACAGCGGCCCCGAGTCGAGCCCGGACAGGCTGAGGGGAGGCGCCCTCCACAGCCTCCCGGGGCGAGGCCGGAGCGGCCTTCCCGGAGCTGTCTAAGAGGCTCCGCCGCCACCGCTTCCCTTGGAGCCGAGAAGGCAGCGAGCCTGTTCCGGCCGGGCGGGGCGGGGCGAGCGCCCTTCCTCTGCCGCGCGGGGCGGCGGAGCGGCTCACTTGGTCAGAGGAGGCGCCGCGCCCGGCCGTGGCGGAGGCTGCGGAGAGCGGCCGAGATGCTGCGCTACAGCTCGGGGCTGACGGTGACCCGCACCAAGCCGAGGCAGCCGCAGAGCAGGCGGAAGGTGAGCGGGCGGCCTCCTTGCCCGGAGAAGCGGTCGGGGCCCTTGCGGAGCAAACTTCGCGACGGGCAAAGAGGCGCCTCAGCCGCCGCGGCTCCTGCCTGCCCGGTGGGCCCGCGCCTGTCTTTCCCCGAGGGGCCCGGGTTGGCCCTGAAAGCGAGAAGCCCCCGAACAGGTTGCCGACCCGCCGCCCGCCTTCGTCCGCAGGGCCGGCGAGCGTTTCGCCGTCTTCCCGGCGAGGCTTGGCCCGGCTGGGCTCCGGTGAAGACGGAGGCTCCGGGAGCCGGAGGGCAGAAAAGCCCCGCCGTCTTCCGGCGTCTTGGGCGGCGCGGGCCCGGCAGCGGCTCCCCAGAGTCTGGCGGTGGAGGCAGACCAGGAGGGGCCGCGCCGAAAGTCGGTGGAGGCTTTGGGAGGAGCGTCCGGCAACGGAGGCCTCGGCTGGCTGCCCTTGCCCGAGTCAATGCAAGGCTGGCTGTGCGGGGTAGGACGTGCCTGCTCCGGGGGAGGCTTGTCTCCGTCTGCGGGGCTGCCCTGCGATGGCGGCGCTTGTTGCCACCTTTCCCCTATCAAAGCGTCGCTCGGAAGTTCCCGTTTAGTAGAACTGAAGGCAGGACGTTGATACAGATTTTGTGCACCAAAACCAGCAAGTGAAAAAAGATTCGGTGGTTTTAGTGCGTTATTTATGTCACCTGTAAACATTGTGAACCTGCCTGGTGCCCTGCTCTGTTTATGTTCCCTTGGAAGACAGTGAGCTGCTGCCATCGGCTTCCTTCTGTTTTTATTTATAAAACTTCCCATGCTACCTATTCCATAAGAGCATTCCATAGGAAATGAAAGCTAAACGAGGTGAGTTTTGAAGAAAATGTTTGGGCAGAGACAGCCCCCTGCCCTTCGACAGCATGTGGTCATTTCTGAGTTGAGCTGCCCTTCCTTCACCTTGGCTGCTTACCTGCCCCAAATCAAAAGGGAGCAGCTTTTCTTCCTCTTTGAAAAGAGAGGGGAAAATTGTAAGCAGAATCTTACAGAGTGGTCAATCCCTGGAATGCACTACCTGACTCTGTGGTCTCTTCCCCAAACCCCCAAAACTTTAATCTTAGACTGTCTACTGTTGACCTCACCCCATTCCTAAGAGTCTGTAGGGGGCATGCATAAGCACACCAACGTGCCTACCGTCCCTGTCCTAATGTCCCCTGTTATTCATACCCATTTCATGTACTCTTAATCATGTTTCCAATTATATCTGTTATCTAACACATGCTTGACAAAATAAATAAATAAAAATAAATCTTTGCTGTCCTCCAGGCAAACATCTGTCGGCTGCGCTTAACTCTGCCCCCCGAAGAAAACTGGCCTCCGTGGGGAGGGACATATACTGCTGCTGAAAAGACCCCAAAGGTGAGATGGTGAAGTGCAGTAATTCACAGGACACCCTTTGGTTTGTGCCCCCCCGCTCCCCATTTGCAGACCTACATTTCTCCAAGAGGGCAGATCCTGCCACAGAAACTCTCTCAGCTTCTTTGGGTGGGATATGGCATGGAAATGTCCTTCATTCTTTGGGGGGAAAACCCAGCCAAAGATGTTCAGTGCTTTTTTAAAAAAATTAAGGCAGATGGTTTGGTTCTGAAGGAAAAGCTGTTGCCGGATCTTAATTTTGAAAATGTTCATAATCTAGATTACGACCTGATTAGGAAATGATTTCAGAGGCCCTTCCTCACTTCCCAACTTGAGGGACCTTTTAGGGTTATCACCACAGGGAGATGGGTTGGCTGAGAGGGGGGTGCGGGTGGATGTTTGGACCTTTCATGGAAACATCCTTCTGGCTGGACATGATTTAGTTCTTCCCCTTGCATGGTTTTCCTGACTTAATTGCTGTTTGTACTGTTGAGAGAAAATGCCCATAATAATAGACTTACATTGGAGAAAGAGCCTGAGGGAAAGGGTTTGTAGACTCCTGCAGAAGCCCTGGGGGAGCACAGGCACACCGCTAGTGCAAAGAAGAGCTTTCAAGGCACGCATTGCTGCACCAGGCCAAAGTCAGAGTTCTAACAGCTTTATTATCACCACACCCATGGCTTTGTGAGGTCACGGGATCATCCCTGCGCTCTGAGGTTGGTGCCAGTCAGACTTTTGCAACACAGCTGTAATCCGCCCTCTGAGGGACAATGCTGGCTGGCCGGGGTGGGGCTCCAGGGACAACACTAAACTGGCCAGCAAAGCAGCTTCTCTAATTCCTGGGCCCTGAACAGCCGTTACTCCCCCCTTGTGGCCTGGCTGGAGGGGTGATGCCGGAGAGATGGGGGTGGAGGGGCCACTCTGCAAATCCAGCCAGAGGAGCCACCTCGGCCATAAAAGTCAGAGCTTGCTGGGCCAACAAAGAACCCCCCCCTTCCTCTTCCTGCTGGAAATGACCTGGGCGTTGCATAGCCAAAGGGGCCAAAGGTTATTGAAAACCTGGTTAGATCACCCTGGAGGCTGCTCTCCTATCCTGATGTGCTAATCTGCCTTCACACAGGAAAAATGGGGGTGGCTGCACTGTAGTGGGAAGGGAGAGCCAAGGGAGCGGCTCAGAGCAAGGGAGGAGCGAATGCTGGGGCAGGAGTGGCAAGGCCAAGACCCCCTCTGGGCAGCATCTCTGGGGCCTTCAGCTGCTCACCTGGCCAAGAAGACCTTCGAATCCACCAGTGGCTGCAGGAAAGTTTTGCTTCTCCAGCCAACATCTTCCCGTTGACCTGAGAAGCAGCTGCCCTCTTGAACTGCAGCAAATAGGATGAACTTGCCTGGGAATACTGTTTATTTTTTAATGTGGCTGGAAATAGTAAGCATATTTCCCTTTCTCTTAACATGTAGCATTTGGAGAAGGGAGTCAGGCTAACTGAACTAACAAATTTTGATTTTATTAAAAACCTGCAGCACAGTTTATACTATTAACCTGTTGTTTTACAGTCCTACAGTGAGAAGGATTCAGAGAAGGTTGTATGAACTCAAATCCTACATCAAAATTATGTACCGGATTTGTTGTTCTGTTTTATTCATCCAGGCCTGGGTTGTGTAACTTCACAAATATACTGATTTGCCTCTAGAAGGAACCCCAAAACCCACATCACCTCATCAGCCTCAATACTTTTTAAAAAGCAGGACAGCCAGAGGATTATCACCCATGGCCATCGGGGTCACTGGGAAACCACTTCAAATGGCTCTGGCGCTGTTGGGATTAGAGAGGAACCCTATGGATACTGCTCAGAAATACACACCATCGTGTTCAAGAAGGGCTCCTCTTAGGTCATTGTGTGTTGGGTTGCAGATAATTAGAGTCTCCAGATTTAATTAGATTTGTTTCTGTGTAAAATTAAGTTTTGTGTAAGCATAACTTATTGCTGAACTATGAGAGGCTATCTTGAGTGGGAAGAATGTGATACTTTGAGCAGTGCCAGAACTTCCCGTTCTGTACCTATTCTTCAGAAGAGCACCCACTTCTGAACCCTTTTATTCCTAGCTCCAGTCACTTCATTCCTTAGTGCCAGAGAGGAGCTCTCAGCTATGAACAAGATTATAGTCAAGTGTTGGATATGAAACCAAATAAAACTATCCAGGAAATGAAAAATTATTTTTGCATCTGGCACTCCACCCAGGACACGCCTTCCTCCCCACCTTTTGTCTAAACAAAACAACGTATTTTGCATGATAAGTCTGTATGCCATCAGGCAACGAGGTGACTATGCCCACATATTGCAACAGAGTAGCTTATGTTGATGTTTTAGACAATTAAAACTGGATCTCAAATGCTCTCTGGGCATTAAAGGCAACTCCTGCAGGAACTTCTGGGAGGGCAGAGAAGCAGAATCGGCTTCAGCTTCTGAAAGGGCCCCACCCCTCCCTCCCTCCCTCTGTATGAATGCTTGCAATAAGAACATTTTAATAAAGTAAGTATAGATTTTCCCTTCTTGAGGAAGACAAATTAGTTTTAAAGGTAGCCGCTGAATTAATTCTCTAGAACTGTTTTTGTGTCTTCTGTGCCTGATCAAAGAGTTCATAGCTTGGCTCAAGTGACAGCTACTTGTAACCGATGCTGTGGTTTCCTCTGGAAATGGGGAAGGTGCTCAGAGAGGAACGTAGGAAGGTCTGGCTGAAGGCCCGTCTAGGCTGGCCCCAGAGGGTCGCCAGGCGTTGCCCAGGGAGGCAGGCAGGCAGCAGCCCTTCCGTCCGGCTGCCCTCCAGCAACACCTAAGAGAATTCTGCCCTGCCCTGAGGACTGGCCTTGCTGGCCCAGGCTCCGTTCGGCCTCAGGGGATGTTATGCTGGGCCACCCTTTGATGTTCGGAGCAGTTTTAGGAAAGAGCACATTCTGGTAATATTACTTGGATGTTTAAAAAGTTTCATCCTTTTATCTTGAAGAGCATTGTGAAATTAAAGGTGGGTTAGAAAAAGTCACACAATAGCGTGTTACTTTCCCTTTTCTTTACATTTAAAACTTTTGAATATACTCCGACAGCAACTCTACCAAGCGCCTGGCGGATTGTCTGCTGGGGACTTAAAGCATGGTGTTGTGTACGGTGTGGTGCACCGGTCTGACGACAACCACAACAAAGAAATGGTGGTTTATGGATGGTCAGCTCACCAACTGAAAGAAGAAATGAGATATATACGAGATGTGAGTCACATTTTTATACAATGTTCTTGCAGGAAGGGAAAGATTTTGATTGGCAGCTGCTCCCTTCCCTATCCTTCTGTCCCCGAAGCAAAGGTTTCTCTCCTTCTCAATCCAGCAATTTTCTGGTGGCTTCTTTCTTTCCCATGGCAGGATCAGGACCATTCACTCCATTAGTCGGTGCAGTCAGTTCTGGTTTCTATCTGAACAAAATTGTGAAATGAAGTCAACTTCTTGTCTGGAATATAATTTGTACATCTTTAAATTTTGCAAAGTATCTCCATGCATTTGGATTCCTGGTGCACGTATCACTGACCAGGTGCCACTGTAGCCCTGGCCACATCACTTGTGAGTCTTCAGGAGGGTCACAAAGGAGAGAGGAATACGGGAAGGGGCCTCAGGTCCCATTAGGTTTGGCCCAGGCCTGTCTGTTGGCAAATCTCAGAAGGCAGCAGGGGTGCATTCTGCCCCATCTCCCCCCGAGGCTCTTCAGGGGCTGGACGCAGGGCAGGCCCCTCTCGAAGCAAGAATCCTCCGTCCACATGTGGAGGGGCCCTGGGCATCCTTCTGGTCTGCCCCCACAGACTCCGGAGCAGAACAGAGGCCCAAGGCTCCAAGAGGGGCAAGGCAGATGGGGAGCATCTCTTACTCAGGTATAAGCTTCCCTCCTCTCTAAGGCAGTGGGACAAGAGTGGAGGTGTCACCTGGCTCTGTGAATGGGGGGGGGAGCCCCGGGATGGGGCTCCTGGGCTTAGCTGAGGAACCATATTTTAAGCTGTGAGAGGTCTGACATGATACTTGCCTCAGATCCCAGATACGAGAAAGGAACAGCCAGGATTTTCTTAAATTGTTTGGTTTCCTGTTATTTTTATAAACATTTGACTATTTAGACTCTGAAAATTACTATTTACCTAGCATGGAGAACAATTTTATGTATTGTAACCTTTCTGTTCCAGGTGAGATTAACATTGGAAAGAGTAAGAAACAAAATGTATGGCGAATACGATGAAATGAAACGCAAAATCCAGGAGCTCTCAAGTGAGCTGACAGTAAGTACAATGGCCACTGAGCAGCGAACTTCTTCCTATCCACTTTTGGCACTGCTTTGTCCGTGTTGGGGTCTGATGCTCCAGCTTCATTTCTTACCAAACTGATGCTTTCTGAGCGTGGTTGGAAGCCTCCCCAGCTGCAGCCTGCTCATCCCTTCGGAGGTGCTCTTTCTCACATTCCTTTCTCAAGAGACTCTCCTGCACTGGACTAGATCCGCACCTGTGTTTTACGGACCAATTTATTAATATGTGTTTATGGAAAATATGGATTGCCTTTGTTGCACCATCCTTTACACTCCGATGGCTTTTGCATTGTCAGCCATTGTGACATGCGCCCGTTCAGGGGGGGCCTGGCCTGGCTTGCAGATTTCTGCTTCGCTTACCTTCAAGCCGCATTACTTTTCTTTGAAATGCCAAGGAGACACCTCTGTTCCAAATCTCCAATATGGAGCTCAAGAACTGATGTAAGCTCACATATTTTTCATAAATCTTTTTCCTGAAGTCCACCTGGGGGTTAGGATTTGAATCTTTTCTTCTGTGTCTCTTGAAAGGGAATATTTTATTTGGCTATATGGAGCTGCTTCTTGTCTCTGCCAGATGTTGGTGGACTGCCATGGATGGTCAGCGGCAGCTCCTTGGGGAGTTAGTGAGCATCTATGGGTTCAGCAGTTGGCCAGGAGGAGGATGGCATGACTTTTTTTGCCAAAACAGGCTTCAGCCTTACTTCCCTGCCAGCAGTTCGTTGCTCTGGCAAATGTATCGAGCTTGCTTTTTCTTTTATGGGCTTCCAATAAAAGTCATTGGATAAGGGTATCAATTCCAAAGCAAGCCTGACTATTGGCCCTGGGCGATTCCTGAAACTCAAGCCTGGCATTACTTCTGCAGGTGTCACATGCTGAGCAGGCATCCCTAGAAAACCACATCCAGGTGCACGCGGCAGCCCTGGAGAGTTTCCGCGAAATGAGCAGTTCGCTCACCTCGGCATCCATTGAGCTGCAGGTAAGTTGCTGATAAAGCTCCCCCAGCTCCTCCCCCACCCTGTTGGGTCAGCCTGATTCGCAGCCCTGTCCGTAGAGGGAAGGGTTTGAATCTGAAATTCAGCATGCTGAAAATTGGCTTCCTTGCTCTATAGAAATGGCTTTGCTTATAAAAGGATATTGCGCTGAAAATTCCTAAGCTTTATTCACAGTACTAACCCAAAGACATGGTGTTGATTTATTAATTTAATTAACTCACAGGTTTTATTTTCTAACACTTGGAAATTTTCAAGATCAATGTGCTGTATTTAAACATGTGGCAGAATTGGCCGTTAAATTTGAGAGTATATGTTTTAGTATGGCAGTACACAAACGTAATAAGCAGAAAATGTGTAAGGTGGGTGTTTGTTTATTTATTCGGTTTGCATACCAGCCAGCTCCCAGCGAACGTTGATGTACTCTGTTACTTTCCTTCCCTCCAGTCACACAATCCCGTTTCAAGGCTTAATGATGTTTCCTGGGTCATTCACCACCCAGAATCCCCTGGAGTTAGTCAGTTAATATTAATAAGTCAATAATTCCTGGATGGATTTAAGCTAGATGATTTGCTACCTTCTTCCAACATAACATACATTTTGCACATTTTCTTTCTTAAGAAACCCAGAAATGTAAGTTAGTTCTTTTCAAGTCTTGCCCAAAAGTGCATTTGAAAGAAAAAAGGATGAATCCTAATTTTTGTCAAGCAATTGTGAATGAACTTTGTGTTTTATTGCACACGTTTTCAGAAAACCTTAGTTGATGTTACTTTGGAGATACGTGACCAGATACATAACCTGAAACAAACTCACGAACAATCCATGGAAAAACTGAAGGAAAAGCAGAAGGCCTCTAAGGTGGAAAATGAATCTCGTGAGTCGACTCTGGACGTTTTCGATCAGGGCTAACTCCATTCACCTGCTTCCCCACATTTGCCTCTGAAGGTGCATTCATGCTGAGCCCATTTTCCAGGGGCTGACTCCCCACCCCACCCCACTCCAGGCAGGCAACAGGAACTGAAGCCACATCCCAAACAAAAGGCGCTACTATTACTACTTGAAATTCACCCAGTGTGTAAACAAGGGGCAGAAGCCTTGCAGACCTTGCCTGCTTATTAGCCCGGCTTTTTACTCAGATCCATTTGGCTGCCACAGACAAAGCTGATTTTCCGTGGGAAGCATCTATTTCTCTCTCGCATTTGTTTCATTAAATAGAGTCCCCTCCCCCACCTTTCTATCTTTTTTAAATAGGTGGAAAGCTCACAAGAAGCAAATGCAGAAGTCATGAGAGAGATGACCAGGAAACTATACAGTCAGTATGAGGAGAAGCTCCAAGAAGAAGAATGGAAGCATAAACTTGAGAAAGAAACTCTCCTTGTACGTGGGACGCTCTGACATTCCCTTCAGAAGGGCTGCCACCATTAGTGCAAGTCAGGGTGGAGAGCCAGTTTCTGGGGTTGTTTGTAGTCTGTGGACAGGAGTTTTCAACTTAACAGTAGAAATTCAGTTTGCTAAATTACCAGTTTGAATGGGGCTGTTCTGGGCATGGCTTGTTGAAGTGTGTAAAGGACATCTGTGCTTTTATACAATTTTCAGTGGTACAGAAGAGTGATATACAGAAAACATTTTACTTAATGTAGAATCTCCTCTCTTAAAATATGACTTTCCAAAGTTTTAAAAACAATTAAGATAATGGGTGAGGAATAAGGATCCCTAAGCAAACTTAGGAATGTGTGGATGTGGCAGTTTTGCGCATATTATCTGGAAGTTAGTCTCATTTAACTCAGCTTTGAGCTAAGCTGACTTTAGCCGAGAAGAAAAGCTCAGGTTTTTCATCTGTGAAAAAACTCATAGTTTTCAAATACGCATATGGGGAACTGGGCGGTAAGAGGGGATGTCTTTCCTACAGTTCTGTTTGAATGCACGTCCATTCCCTGGAGATTTTAACAGCTGTAAAATCACTGGGAATAAATTGCAGTTTGGGGTCTTGCCAGGAGGAACCGGAAACAGGTTTGTGGAAGACCAGGAATGGATTGCTGCTTGTTGCTGCGAGCAGTTCTTAGGATTTGGGGAAGGAGGGCAGCAACCCACCATAAGAAGCCAGGCAGCAGGCGGCCTTCGAATCGCCAGGTGGGGGAATGTGATCTGATGTGTTTTTCTCTTGGAAGTTGGAAACGAATCGTTTACTTACGGCCATTGAGGATGCAAATAAGAAGATGAGACTTACAGAGACAAGTTTGCAGGAAAAAGATCAACGGATTGGAGAGCTGGATCGACTCATTCAGCGCATGGAAAATGTAAGAACACTTAAATCTTTTTCTAAATATAAGGGTACAGGTGTGTTGGAGCAGGGTTCGCCAACCTTTTGGACCTCAGGGACCACCAAAGTCATAATTTTAAATCCCTCGGACCACTAATATGAATTTTGACTGATGGTGGCTGCAGGAAAAAAGTCTGCAGGAAACTTCCCCATCCCGTTTTCCTACCAATCGATCATTCTTTATTTGGGATTGCAGGATACCGTCTCCAGCTCTGTTCACAGGGGGAGAGAGAGACTTTGGCTTCATGCAAGGAAAGCAGCAGAAAAAGCAGAAGTCTTTCTTTCTCTCCCCCAAACTCCGCCAGAAATGAGTCTTTGCCGGCGCAGCTTCTTGGAGCAGGAGGTCTTGCCGGGTCCCAGAGACTCATTTCTGGCAGAGTTTGGGGGAGAGAAAAAAAGACTTTGCTGCTTTCCTTGTGTGCAGCCAAAAGCAGAAGAAGAAAGAAGCAGAAAGAAGCAGCCCGGTGGCCAGGCCAGGCGCATGGGGCGAGCGGGGCAAGTTCCTCCCCTCTGCCCTTCCCCTCACTACCTTGTGTTGTTTGCAATGCAAGTGATGCAAGCCTTGTGTTCCTGCAGGCCATGTGGGCAGCGCAGCCTTGTGTTCCCACGCAGCCTGGATTAATTGCTTTGGGGGGGACATTTCTCTGTGGACCAACAAAATTTTCTCGCGGACCACCAGTGGTTTCAGGCCCACTGGTTGGCGACCACTGTGTTGGAGGTTATTTCCTCCACGCTCTTCACACTTTGCAAAATAAAGATTAAAATCCTCCGAATTTTTGCAGTCCACAATATTTCACATATTTATTTATTTTATTTATTTATTTAATTGGTCTTATATGCCGCCCTATCTCCTGAAGGACTCAGGGCTCACATAAAACACCCAATACAAAAGTTAAAAGAATTAAAAATAATTAAACTAATTAGACCAAATCAATATTTAAAACCCAAACCACAAAACATTTAAAATGAAAGCCCCCAGCCCAGGCCAGTTTGTTTGAATAACCAAGCCTTTAGGCCGCGTCGAAAGGAGCGGAGGTCAGGGGCCAAGCGTAGCTCCAGGGGAAGCTGGTTCCACAAAGTGGGCGCCCACACAGAAGGCCCTCCCCCTAGGGACCGCCAGCCGACATTGTTTGGCCGACGGTACCCCAAGGAGGCCCTGACTGTGAGTGCACACCAGGCGATTGGTGTTCGATGCTGGCAGGAGACGTTCCCGCAGGTACCCTGGCCCTAAGCCATGTAGGGCTTTATAGGTAAGTACCAGCACCTTGAATCTCACATGAAGGGCAGCCGGCAACCAATGCAAGCGGGAGGGTGTAACATGGGAGTATCGGGATACCCCCATCACAACCCGTGCAGCTGCATTCTGCACCAGCTGAAGCCTCCGCGTGGTCCGCAAGGGCAGCCCTATGTAGAGAGCATTACAGTACTCGATCCGGGATGTAACGAGCGCATGAGTGACTGTGCGTAGTGCATCTCGGTCCAGGTAGGGGCGCAACTGGCGCACCAGGCACACCTGAGCGAATGCCCCCCTGGTCATGGCTCCCACCTGCTCCTCCAAACTGAGCCGTGAATCCAGGAGGACACCCAAGTTGCAGACCCTTTCCACAGGGGGCAACACCTCTCCCCCCATGACTAGAGATGGGGCATCCTGGATCACCCAAGATGCTGGTACGCATAGCCACTCGGTCTTGGCTGGGTTGAGCTGTTCCTCCCCATCCAGATCTGCACCGCTTTCAGGCAACGAGACATCACGGTGAGGGCATCACTGAGTTGGTTTGGGGTGGAGATGAAGAGCTGGGTATCATCAGCATACTGATGATACCTCACCCCAAAACCACGGATGATCTCACCCAGTGGCTTCATGTAGATGTTGAACAGGAGGGGAGAGAGGACCAACCCCTGCGGCACCCCGCAAGCGAGGGGCTGCGGGGCCGATCTCTGCCCTTCTGCCAACACAGATTGCAAACGCCCCAAAATGTAGGAGGAGAACCACTGAAGGATGGTGCCTCCCACCCCCAACCCCCTGAGGCGCTGCAACAGGATACCATGATCGATGGTATCAAAAGCCGCTGAGAGGTCTAATAGGACTAAGGCAGAGGAATATCCACTATCCCGAGCCCTCCAGAGATCATCCATCAGCGTGACCAATGCCGTCTCCGTGCTGTACCCAGGCCTGAAACCCCATTGGTACGGATCTAGGTAATCAGCTTCCTCCAAGAACCTCGGAAGCTGACATGCCACCATGCTCTCAACAACCTTCACCACAAAGCGAAGGTTGGAGACTGGAAGAAAGTTGTTCAAAACAGCTGGATCCAAGGCAGGCTTCTTGAGGAGGGGCCTCACCACCGCCTCCTTCAAGGCGGCCGGGAAGAACCCCTCGGTCAACGAACCGTTGACAACTGCCTGGAGCCAGCCTCGTGTAACCTCCCGGGTGGCTTACACCAGCCAGGAGGGACACGGGTCCGGTAAACACGTGGTGGAACTCAGCCTCCGCATGGCCCGGTCCACTTCATCTGGAGTCACAGGGTCAAACTCTGGTTCATAGGTACCATGAAGGCCAGGGACAGCATTTTTTAATCAATCAATCAATCAATCAAATGTTTATCGTCAATGAACAACATGTGTACAATGAAATTGAAATGAGCCTCCTTGGTGCTGGCCCTGCAAGTCTATCACATTAAACCTAATTTTGGTGTTTATGTTGCATTCAGAAGCCTGACAGCCCACGGATAAAAGCTGTTTTTCAGCCTCTTCGTTCGGCTGGCTCTGCTTCTGTACCTCCTGCCCAGTGGAAGGAGAGGAAAGAGGTGCTGACCAGGGTGTGAATCATCCCTGAGGATTTTCCTCACTCTGGTGAGGCAGTGGCGGGTCCTGGCGGTGTCGTCCAGCCCATCGTTTTTTGTGCTGTGCTGATCACCCTCTGAAATGCCTTTTTGTCCGCGGCTGTCAAGCCAGCATACCACACCGTGACACAATATCTAAGGGCGTTTTCTATCGTAGACCAGTAAAAGGAAGTCATTGGTTTTATCATTTTCCTCCATATTCTAGAGGGGTTATTGTGTCTCTTCCTTGATCAAATGGATTTGGTCTGCAGACAAAAGATTCCTTTTGCAGCTAGAAGGCAGAGAGGGGGAAATACCCCTCCCCCATAGGCTGGTCTCCCTTCCTGTCTGTGAGGTATTCCTGGAAGGGGAGGGGTCCAGCCTCCAAGTAGCTGCCAAGTCTACCAACTGTGGCAGGAATGGACAATGTAGGTGGGCGAAAGATTGTGCCACTTCAGCGATGCTGTAGAACAGGATGAGTTTTCAGAAACCAGAATGATGTGTCAGCAGACTTGTTAACTCTTAGGAACTCGCAATTTGCCTAGGAAAACAAGTCCTGCTACCCAGATAATCCAGGCCACCAGAAAGGCAGGGCTGCAGAGCTGGTTGTAGAAGATTTTCTCTCTCTCTCTCTTTTCAGAACGTAAACGTGCACTTTGTCCTGGGCCTTTTCCTCTTTCTTGGCTGAGGCCTTCAGAACCCTCAAAGGCCCTTTCAGTGCAGCTCCTTTCATTGATTTGAGCAGGGGAGGGGTCTGTGGGGAGAGATTGGCTGGAGCAGGATTGTCCTGTTGAGATTGTGTTCTATAGGGGTCATTTTTTATTGGAGGACCAATATGCAGCTCCAGGGAGATGGGGAGTTGATCAAGCCATGGTTTGAATGGCTGTTAGAAGGCAGTCCTCACAATTTGCCTGGGTAGATTCTTGCTCCAGAAGATTCACAGGCAATTTTAAGGTGATGGGGGGGAAAACTTGAAATCTATGAACTGACAACAGATTTATGAAAGTTACAACATTCACAGACTGCAATAATATCTGTGACAGAGAAGAGAACTGCGGTACTCTGTGACAGTCTGCGGACCGGTAACTTTAGTCACAGCACTGAATGTTGCTTTGAAAAGTCAGTGCTCTCACTTACTTGGCTGGCATTATGACTACTGGGGGGGGTCGTTGATTAAAGCAAAATGTCTTCATTTCCCTCTGCATTTCTCCCCTCAGGAACGCCATCAGTTGCAAAAGCAATTAAAAGAGTATGAAATGCAACTACAAAGAGCGGATCTTTACGACCAGTCCAGCCAACCAAGGTAAGGTCACCTGTCAGGAACTTGGTCTTCTGGTTCTCTTGGGGAGGCTACTCAGTTGGAAGAGGGACATGGCTGGGTATCCTGCTCCCATCCTGGAAGGTCTGCTCGAGCAGGCCTGGGAAGGTGACAGTGACCATAACAAGCTGGGCTCTTTGCTGGAAAACAAGGAGCAGAAATTGCAGGTTCATTGAGAAACCTCAGCAGAGAAAAGACTATTTCAGGCCAGAACTTTTGAAAGCCCTTAAAGAGCCACTTGGGACCCGTTTTACTGAAAGGGGGACAAGGAGAGGCCCTTTGAGTCCAGCTCCCTTTCAGCCCTCCCCACCTGTCTGATCCACTTGTCAACGACCCTGTGAGGCAAAAACACATTGAGCTTGTGGGGAAGGGACATACCAAAGGTTGCAATTGTGGGGTGTGTTTTGTTTAATGGGCCTATTTCCTTGGTCAGGTCTCTCAAGCTGGAGGACATTACTGACAGTCTCCGAGAACGAATCCAGCACCTGGACGACATGGTTCTGTGTCAGCAGAAAAAAGTCAAGCACATGGTGGAGGAGGTGAGTCGCACACCGGGCGGAAAACCTGTAATGCGTCCATACAAAGAGTCTGGCTGGTGATTAGAGCTCCTAAGGAAAAGATCCAAGAGCAGAGGAACATCCAAGTAAAACGGCTTCTCCTGCTCTGTGGTGAAGTTCTCACATCCCACGTAAGTTTCCAGAAGAAATTCTAGAAGAGCTGTCTTGAATGCGCACATCCAGATCAGGGTTTAGTAGATCTTCTTGGATATAGCCTGGATTCATGGCTTTCTCCAAAAATCCAGGAAAGGTCTGCAGTGGAGAGGCAGCCCTGCAATGCAGCCACTTGACCATTTTAGGGCCTGCCAGAGCAGGAACCAGCTATCAGACCCAACATTTTATAGGATTCCCAGCAGCATGTCAACAAAATTTTTCTCTTAATATTTCTTAGGAATTGTTTTCTCAAGTGCCCAGAAGTTCCAGCCTATTCCATCAGAATAGGCTGAAATAAAATGTCTACATAGAAGTTGATGTATTTTGTGAACCTTTGTGATATGAAATTGGCACTTAGTAAGGCTGAAAGAATGAAAACGAGGGTAGTTGACTAATTATAGGGAGTAACATTCAGGCTGGTTAAGGGATGGGAGGGCAGATGCGAAAGGAAGTTCCTTATTTGAGAAACTGTTTGCAGAGTCCACTCTGAGAGTGACCTTCCCCTAACCAACTGCATCGCACTGTCTCTAGGTTATGGCCCACGAGCTGTTCTCCACGTTTAGTCTCAGATTCATTGGACGATGATAGATGGGGGTCACCCAGCACAAAAAGGGGCAGGAGCCATTACATGCCATGGAGAAAAAAAGTGACTCTGGTGCCAAGAAACCAAACCGGATTGTGCTATTGTAGCTCACCTGGAAAGGTCCAGTGGGCTACAGTGGCAGTTCTGATGGATGGCCCATTTCAGAAACCGAGCTCCAAAAGAAGAGACCCTTGGCCATAAACACGGTGAGCCCTCCTAACCAAGGGCTTCCCTTTACAAGGGTTCTGGAACGCTCAGTGAGAAGAAGGCCACCCAGAGGAATCCTTTCCTCTGGGCATTCATTCCCCTTTCGGATGGAGCGGAAAAAGGGGTCATTTTTGTCTGCTTAGTTTGGATGTCCAAAGGCAAAACGTGACTGGGAATGAACACACAGAGACATATTGCGCCAGAGACGACCCTTCAAGCACTGGTGATATTTTTGTGTCATTCCCATTGTGAAACCTGAACTAAGACTTCAGTCGAGGCTGAGCACAGAAGGAAAAGCCGTAAAGACAGCTTGAAATATTTCATCACCTAAAACCAACTCTTTGCAATGACAGTCACATTTCCAGAAAGTGTGAGGCAGAGTTCAGCTGTGCTGCCCCCACCCACCCACCCACTCCAGTGGGAGCCTTGGTGCCCTGAGACTCTCCTAAGGTTCTGCGGTAGAATCCCATCCGGCTTGGATTAGGCAGAGCACCTGCACAGAGAGAAAGGCACAGTCGGCTCCAGAAGTAAAATGGTTCCTTTTGTGCTGGGGACATTTGCATTAATAGGTGACTTGTATTAATAAACGTTTAGCAGTCTAAACTGTTCCCTGGCTCTCCTGATCAGTCCTTCTCCACTCCACGTTCTTCTTACGCGGTGTTCTGCTTTTGGTTATCCTCTGGATGGATGAACCTGGAGGACACCCTCCGTTAACTAAACTGGTGGTAACAAAAGCTGAAAGGGGCTTTTCTTTGCATGCGATTCTGGAGAGTTGCTGCTAATGGTGTAGTAACACTGAGTCAGAAGGCCCAGCGGTCTGGTACTCCTTGACAGGACACTGAGGTCCTTTGCGTGGAAAGCCAGGGTGGCCCCTCCCGATTCCTGCCTGGCCTCTACAATTGATGCGGTGGCAGGTGGAGGGGCAAAGGCCGGGGAGAACAAGCGAGGACACAGGGCTGCCTGGCTGCCGTGAGAGAGAAGGTTTCCCAAGGAAAACTCTTCGACCGATGGAAGAATCCCAAGGAAGGGGAAACTGCCATGAAGACAGAGGGGAGAAGCAGAATGTCACCCAGAGGGTCCACAAGGACAGAGAAGGTTGCAGATGTGCTGGGAACAACTGTCGATTTTTCCCATCTCTTCCCCCCCTCCCCCTGGCTCCCTTGTTGCACTGGTGGTGGAAGATTCCCAGGGGGCAAAATTGGGACACAGAGCAATCCCTTAAAGGCTGGAGACTCGGACAGTGCACCCTTTATCATACGCTGCCTTGTGCAACATTATTACGTAGTACAATTTTGTTTATAAGAAGGTGTGCTTTAATAAATACTTTGTTTTTAAAGAAAAGCCTACTGATTCTGCTGTTTCACTCTAAATTGGTGGTGGTTGGGCACCAAAGCCTCCCCCAGGCCCTAAAAGGCCAGTGCCTTGTATCTGGAGCAGCATCTTGCAGACCTCAGGCTAGGGGGCAGCAGAAGAGAGGAGCCCACCCAAACCCCGGGGGAGCTTTTCAGGCTGGCTTCCGGAGACAGGTTTGTGTGCCTGGCTTCTGACAGGTTTCCTCTGCTGCTCTTTGGGCAACTCTATATTTCAGTGAACTACTTTTTTCTTAAAGTGTTCTGTTGCTTAAAACTTATTATTGAAGTTTCCACTTGCAATTATGTCACCTTGAAAACATTCTTTGATGAGGGGCGGGAAATATGTTTATTTAAAACAACAAAGAGCGACTTTGCTGACTACAGAAAAACAAGAAAAGGTAGTTATTATTCCATGCTGTAATAATAACTCTAATTGAGACAAAATAATTGCCAGCTGGTCATTTTTAAGGGTTTGGTGTATTTCAGTGTATCCTCAGGAGCTGCTGTCCTCTTGGGTGTCTCTCTGAATCCTCACTGCACAAGCATTTCCTTTCAGGCTGGTGGAGCCAGAATTGTTGCTGGTGTCCCTGGCTGGCCCTCTCTGTTGCACACTCATGCACACACTCAGCTCTTCCTTCATTTCCCACCAAAACACCCTGCTCTCAACTCCCTGCTGGTCTGGTTCCTCTCCTACCTGCTTCCTGGTGCTGACAGTGTGGTAGATGTGTCACTTATGGCCAGGGAGGCCTCTGCCAAGGTGGTGTGTGGCAAGAGCTCCAGGGAAATGCATCCTGCCCCATTTGGTTCACTTAGTCTGCATTTCCTTAGGAGGCCAATTTGTCTGCCCAATTACTGACAAGGACACTGAAGTTTCAGCTTTTGCAAATAGCTGCACGTTCATCTGGGTGCCCAATAAATCTGGGCTCTTGTGCGTTGGTTACTGAGATACGAGCCACAGTGCATTATCACTGCCATTTGCACTTTCTTCTAAAGAATGTGGGGGTGCAGAGGATGGGCAAGTTTCTTGTGCAAAAGCTGGGAATGAAAGCTGAAGCATGAACATGTCCAAAACTCCAAGTGAACTCTACCGGGGGCCTGGAGGCACACCCCAGCCTCGCTGAGGGAGTCTGACAATGTGGGAGGCCTTATGTCTTAAATGGATTTCCTCCCCCCCCCCCCGTGGAAGTCAAGATGGGTGCCGGGTTGGGGGTGTTGGTGACCTGCTCCACAGGCCCCCTTAGTTCAGCAGGGCAGGGGGGGAGGGATGTGAATATTGAACTCCTATCCGGTGGGGATCAACTCCTCCACTTTTGAAACCTGCCAGATTGCCATGCAGGGCTCAATGGAAGCCCCCTCCAAGGGCCGGAGGCAGGGGTAAGAGTCTGCATGGCCCCCTCCCCAGGCAGGAGGGGCTCTCGAGCATCAGCCCCTCCCACCGAGGGCTGTGACCCTTTCCCTCTTCTGGGGTCCGAGGGAGTCCTCCTCCTGGCCTCCAGCAGCTGCCTGCGCTCAGTGCCGGTAGGATTTATCTCGTGATTTTAATTTTATGTTTTGATCCTCTTGGCCACTTTTGTTGGAAAGGCAGGAAAAAAGGCACTAAATTAAAAAAAGGAAATCTTTGGATTCATTCTCGGAATCCCAAAGCAAATTCTGTTTCCTGGTGCTAAATACTTACCTATGCCCCGATCGCAATTTGAAAATTACCCAACTCTATTCTGCAGAAAACGTTTTAAGACCCTTCCTTCCACTGTCGGATGATCATGGACTGTGGAGAGGCTCCGACGGCAGCAGCATCTCCACAGTGGGTCAAGTGAATGATGGTGTGGCCTTTTCTGGAATGACTGTTTCTTCTTCTTTTTTTATAGATAGAGCTGCAAAAGAGAAAGTTGAAAGAAAAGGAACTCTTTATATTACAACTTTTAGAGAAAATCTCTTTTCTCGAGGGAGAGGTAAGCGTTTGATTAACTAACAGAACATGATCGTTACCGGTTACACTCGATCCTTTGCTTTCCCTGCGTAAAGTCTCTTGGGCTGTGTCGCTTTCAGCTGCTTTGAACTCTTTCAGTCATGGTTTTAATTCCGGTGACTGGCTTTGATTTTCCTGGGCTGTATTACATTGGCAGCCTCCTTGGGCGGGGCCCACCTTCCAATCCAGGTATTGAAGGCCCTCAGCCAATGATGTCTGCATTCATCCATAACTCTGACCTTCCTCCGATCACACTTCAGAACCCCCCCATCCTAGGCTTCCTGAAGGCTGGCCAGGAGATGGTGCAGAGTCCCCCAAGCGCCAAGTTCTGGGTCATGAAACCCCTTGGGCCCCTCGCTGGCCCCCTTCCAATCTAGCTTGCCTCACAGGATCGTTGGGAGAATGAAACGGAGCCCTTTGGCAGTTGGCATCTCCTCCCTGCACCTTGCAAGAACCTCTGGGAAGTGAAGCCTTAGAAAAATGAAAAGTGTGAAGTTCTGTGTCTCCCCTGGAGGGAGACCACCTTTCTCTCCTGGGTGCGGAGGGCTTGGCTGGCAGGGCAGGCAAGGTGGAGACAGGACGGTGTTGTGTGTCTTTCAGAACAAGGAACTGCAGGACCGTCTGGATTACCTAAGGGAGACCCAATCCAGGCCTGAAGTGGACACCAGAGATGTCGGGGTGGAATGTGACTTCCCTGCCAGGTAGCAGCCTCAAGCCATCCAGAGACTCCTTTGCAGAGGGTCTCCTGGAGGGAGCTGGGGGTGGTCTTCCCTAGGGGGTGAGGCTGGGGTCCCTGGCAAGCAGACAAGAGGCTGCATTTTGTCAGGGGGCCTCCCGCCAGCAGCAGGCCAAGGCCTTGGCCACAGGCTTAGCCCTGCCCTTCCAGCCTGCCAACTGTGCCAACTGGCAGTTTCCACCCAGAGGGGCTGCAGGTGGAAAGTTTCTGTGCATGAGGAGGCTGGCCTGGCAGGCTGTTTCCAAGCTGTCTTGTCTTTAAGTTTCCTAATAAACCAAAGTTAATTTACAAGGGCTTTAAGCCGGAGAGATGAGATTGGCAACTGCCTGTAAGCCTTCTCGTGACCCTGCCTGACTTGGAGGGGTTTGTACCTCCAGTCCGTCCACCTGCCTAATATTTGTGCGGTGAATTACAGTGAGGTTGCTTCTGTCCCAACAGCCGCCAAAACGGAAGCCAGCTGCCTCTCGAAGTGCTGAAGCCAGCCAGGACCTACCGTCCGTTCATGCGGGTCCTGGAATATTCTTCCAAGCATCATCACCTGGGCCCAGCAGCCCCCTGCCAGTGAGGCCTTGCCCAGCCAGCTAGCTTGATGGGTGGAGGGGAGCAAGCAGGGCGGGCTGCTTCTGAGGTCAAGCCCTGGGGCCGTCCTGGGGCCCACAAGGCCACAAAGTGGAGGAACGGGAAGAAGGAAGCACTGTGCATTGCAAGAGGCTTCCGTCCAGGGATTCTGGGAAAAGAAATGGATCCGGGGTCCAAACTTCATCCAGGATGGCAGATTTTCGTGCTTCTGTTGGAAAAATAGTCATTGCAGCGACTTGGCTTCTGGCAGCAGCTACAGCCCGAAAGAGGTTGCCACATGCCACTGACATGCACTTGTGGCTCTGCCACAGTGGTGATGCTCCTTGGCCCTAATGCCTGAAGAGGCTACAAGTACCCAGCAAAAGCCTTCCTATGTGTGTGGGCGTGTAAAGGTTTGGCCCCTCCAGCTTTCTGAGCTAAGGGCCCTCTGCTCATCACCTCATTATTTGCAGGTGCTGCTTTGCGCAGGAGATCCTTCCACACCTGCCTTTCCATGGATCCAGGAAACTGCCTGAGCCTTACGTGCCAGTACATGCCGGTTCTGACATTTCTGCTTGTAAAGATCCAGTTCAGATCTTTAAACGGCTGCAATTTTATAAGCCCAGATTTCTTAAGCATTTATCCCTTAAGGTCTTTTAACGGAATGTCCCAGGCACAGAGACCCTTGAATAAAGTTGTTCTCTGTTGTTCCACTACTTTTAGTAAGATCACATTGTTTTTAAGTGTATCGTATGCATAGAAAGGTGAAATAAATGCTATATACCAACAATTGTCTAATTGGCCATAACCTGTTACGAGTTACATTCAAATCGGAGTTAGGAACGGGAATTTTCAGGCTGCCCAAAACAAGAAAACCGGAGTTCCTCCTGAACGGTGCCCCTTTGGGGTTCCTCTCGTATACCGGGAATCTGGCCAAACCGAAGCAACCACCGGGACCTCCGAGAGAGGTTCCCGCCCCCCGCGCTCTCCTCTCCACCCGGGCGCCTCGAAATCGTCGTGCGGGTGCCGCTTTCTTCTTTCGGGCATCGGCTCCCGGGAGCGCCGATTGCTGCAAGCTGCCGATCCGAATCCGGACCACTCGGCGGGCGGCCACAGATCCAGCCCCGGAGCTCGCCCACGCTCGGGATCCGCCGCTGCCTGCGGACGCGCGTGAGGACCTCGAAGCGCAGAGACCGAGTTGGCGCTGCCCGACTGGCGCGGGGGGGGGGAGGTGGGCGGGACCGGCGCGGGGGAAGCGGCTCCTTCGCCCGAGGGGGCAAGTGCACAGCTGGCCCGGCAGGGGGCGTCCAGCCCGGGACAGCTCGCAATCAGCCCGCTCTCTGCGCATGCTCGAAGCTAACCCGCTGGCTTCCTCTTCTAGAGGCGCCGCAACTCCCCAGTCTTTTAGTCCGGCCGGCCGCCGTAACCGGCTTCCTGCAAGATGGCGGCGCCCAGCAGGTGGCGGAAGAGTGCTGCCACCGCCGTCGATGGTCCTTCGTTGCCAGCATGGCGAAGCCCGAGCCTAACCCGCTCGGGAGAGGCGGAGGCTGCTGCCCGGGAGCTGCGGGCATGCTTCTGGCGGGCGAGCGAAAGGCTGCGGTGGCGCGGCGGACTTGGCGGTGGAAGAGGGAGGCCGGCGCGGAGCCGGCGCGTGAGTATGGCGGGGTCGGGTCGGGTCCCGCGGGCTCATTCTCGGCCCCCCGCTAAGCAGCTCCCTCCCGCAGGCGGCCCGGCGGAACCCCCCGGAGGGAGAAGCGGCGTCCGGAGGACGTGTCGGCCGCCCGGCTGCCCCCTCTGCGGCACGCGCCCGCGCGGCTGCTGCCCCTGGCCGAGTCGGTGGCCATCCAGCTCCGGCAGGAGGAGGCCCGGCAGGTGCGGAGGAGGCAGGGGCGGTGTCTCTGAGTGCCCGGCAGAAGCCGGCAGTGACCTGCGCCCTTTGGTTAGTTAAATACAATAGACGCCTTCACTTTAAACATGACTCTATAAAGCCTTTGATACTTTCTGATGTACCTGTTTTATGATGTGTGCTTGAACAAAAGTCTCAGTCCTGAGGTTGGGGAGTTCCTCTCTCCACTTCTCCATCCAAATAAGCTTCTTTGTGGCTTTCTAGCTCGCTCTCATTCTGATCTTCTTTTGATATCCAGATGCAAAAAACTCTTGCAGTTTATTTTGAATCCTCCTCCCCCCCTTTTTTTTCTTTTGCAATGTTTTCCTGAAAGGAGTCTAGTGACCTGCATACTTTAAGTGTGCTTGCTTTGCAATAATTTAATTTATCTTTTTGTTTGACACCAATTCATTTGTCTGATGCAAGGTTTTCTTGTTGTTGTAGGAGATGCAAGCTAAGGTTGCTGCCCAAAAGCTAGCTGAAAGGCTTGGGATTAAGATGGTTCACTATGAGCCAGAAGGGCAGGTGATGACCGGCTACAGAGAAGTCAGGGATGAAGAGGGAGACAGCTCAGCTGAGGATTAATTCCAAAGAGAACCGCCCGGCAGACGAAAGGCAGGCCTTGCTGAAGAGGTTCTCCATGCTCAGAGCCCCTCAGGAGTGTGCTTTGCCTGGGGGCAGCATCACTATTGCCTAAAGTTGCCCAAAGTTGCCCACAGCAGCCTGGCTGTGGTTTGGGCTCAGCACAGCTCTGGAGCCTGACAGTCCCGCATCACAAGCATTGGGAGAAGAGAGCAACACCTGACCAAACAGCTTTCCAGGTGCAGGGATTGAAGATAAACTGTGGAGGAGCAGCAGAAATTTTGTAGCCGCCTTAGAGTCTTCTCTGTTGAGGGTTGCTCCAAAACGAACACAGTGCAAGGCTGCAATATTTTTTTATTAGAGTTGTTTCTACATTCTTTTTAATTTACATTAAAATTTGGGACCTTTGTGCACTATATGGATCTTCTTGTTCTCTCCAGGAGGAAAAAGATGTCCTGCATTAGGGGGGCGTTCTCTCTACTGCTCAGTGCAGGGAACACTGTGTCCCACCTGCCCTCCCCAAATGGCTGGCCCTGAGGGAAGAGTTGGGACCTTGAAGCCCTAAGGCCTCTAGGTCAGAGGTCGCCAACCTTTTGGACCTCAGGGACCACCAAACTCATAATTTTAAATCCCGTGGACCACTCATGTGAATGTTGCCTGACGGTGGCTTGCTAACATTGGTGGGAAGTCGGTCCCATATTCCAGAGCTGCCGTAGTCACAGGACTGGCCCTCTGGTCATCCCGGAGCAGCTACTCCTCCACCAGGTGCACCATCCTGCCATGGACTGGAGGAGCTGCTCCGGGACAACCAAAGGGCCAGTCCTGTGACTATGGCAGCTCTGGAATATGGGACCGACTTCCCCACCAATGTCAGCAAGCCAGCCCAGGGCCGACTTCCCTCCCCCGCCGTTGGTCTTACCTTCCAGTTCCAGCTCGTGTGGCTCTACTGAAGGTAAGGTTTGTACTCGGCCGAAGGGTGGGGGCTAGCGGGTGGGCCATGTGGGTGGTGCAGCCTTGTGTTCCTGCACAGCCTGGATTAATTGCTTTGGGGGGGACATTTCTCTGTGGGCCACCAAAATTTTCTTGCAGACTACCAGTGGTCTCCGGCCCACCGGTTGGCGACCACTGCTCTAGGTGGCCTCTGTTATGGATGCCGAAATCCCACAAGCCTGGTGGGGAGGCTGGTTTAAGAGGTCCTGTGGGAGAGTTCAACATGAACGGGCTGCAGCTGTCCAGGTGTTCATTCCAGAGAGGTTTCTGTTGCTTTCATAACCTTGGGGGAAGCTGCTCTTGGCTAAGGGGGAGGCCCCCCGGGCTGGGTGGGCATTTTGCTGGTTCTGCTTTCCCGAAAGAGGAGCTGAGTTTCAGATCCAACTTTTGCCCTACTAGCATTTCAGTGAGTGACTGGGGCACTTAAAGAGGCCTTGTTTGATCATGAGCGGAGCTCGGGTGACCCTCATAAAATCTTAAGTGCAACATAGTTCAGCCCACATGACTGTCTCCCAGACAAAAGTGTAGCCTTAGTGAGGGTCTCATATTGGGGGGGAGGGGGGCTCCTCTGTCCCTGCTCTTCGTTTACTTAAATTAGGAGCTGCAGAGCCACTGGTTGGCTTTTAAAATAAGTGGTTTGTTATCAACCTGAAGAACAGAAGAATTACAGTCCTTTTCTAGAATTTTGCTTTTCTTACAACAGTTAATTCTGCCTCTCATTTACTCTCCCTTTCTGGTTACTTTTCCTTCCTTCCCACTGACTGGCTTGACTCTACTGGTGCTCCAAATATGGCAGGGGTTTTTCCACTCAGTCTTCTTGGGGTTTTCCAAATAAATCCACCCTTTTTGCAAGTGAGCAGGTGCAACGTACCACAACAATGGCTGTTCTCTCCCACACACATACAAACATACAGAGACATGTATTTTGTTCCAGTTGTGCTGTTCCCTTTGTTCCTGTATAATGGTTTTCAAACTTGACTTTAAGATGTATGGACTTCAACTCCCAGAATTCGCCAATCCACACATTTTAACGTTGCCAGGTTTACAAAACCCTGCTCCAGAGCCTTCCTTAGCTCTGCATCGATTTCTCTGGGGAAGATTGGTTTGTCCATCTTTTAACAGTCCTGAGCTACCACCTACCTTCGTTTTATAGCAGATTGTTGATAAATGCATCTTTGGATTATTTTGTTTTGCCTTTTTTATATAAAGGAAGAGTAATTTCACCTAAATTCAAGTGCTGGAGTTTATTCCTAATAAAATTGTGAAAAATGTTTTGGTCCCCTATTCTTTTCTTTTTCCATTCTAATTCCTCCAGATTGTCACCACATCAATTTTTGCAAGGGTTGGTGATGGGATAAAATATCTCGGCTGTCCTCAGACTGAAGGCACAATCATATGTCATGTATTCAGGCCGCTCTTTTGCAAACCAAGCAGATTTTTCCCCCTGGTGGCAAAGGGCCAAGAATTTTAATGAAAGAAAACATCAAAGTTGCAAAAGAAATGAGAATATTAGTCAACGATTTGCGGGGCTGTTCCCTGATAACCTTCTGTTAACTGACTTCAGAGCTATGTGGGAGCAACTTAAATAAACATCTGGATACCAAGTTTAGTCATCCCAAGTGACAAAACCCAGACAGATCTTCTGGGCTTGCAATAATAAATATCTTGGGGAAGCTTCCATGAATCAACTTTAAATCCCTGTTTTCAATTATTCTCATTTTAGAAAGACATCAGAGTTAATTATCCATGGATAAAACCACCTCTGAAGTTTATTGAATTTGGCTTTTTTCACTATGCTCAATTCCCATTTTTACTCAGATCATATAATTTAGTTTTGCTTCCAAAATGGTAAGCTGCTTGCCCTATGAAGTGCTCAAATTTTTACCAGGAGTTTGGTGATACAGTACTCTGTCCCATACTGTCCCCCCATCTCTCTCTCTCTCTCTCTCTCTCTCTCTCTCTCTCTCACACACACACACACACAGACTGTGTTTAGTGGGAAAAGTGAGGGGCAGCTATGCAACTCTGGCATCATACAACTCAAAATGGGAAAAGCTGTACCTAGTCAAGCCTCGGGTTCCCAGGATTCTGTGGTAGCTGGGGAATTCTGGGTGTTGGCCACAAAACCAGGAAGACGTCAAGGTGGGGCCCTGCCACGTAGTGTTCAGAGGCAATGCTTCAACAGGAAAGAGCATGGATGGCATGGCTGTCCTAAAGTTCATCCCTGCAAAGTGGGTAATGGTGCTGAGTGGAAGGACAATGAGCTTTGCGGGTGGGATTTGGGGGGGGTGTGTGGAGGGGCTGTCCTGCAGGGTAGCCAGTTCCTTTCCCAAGAAGGGAGCTTCCACTCTTCAAGGCCAGTGGAGGGAGAGAGCTGTGAGCCAGTTTCTCGGCCTGCTCCCACCCCACCCCTCCTCATTACCAACAGCCCCAGATCATCGGCTTGCTGTCCTATGCCAAGCCGGGGCCAGCTGGACTGAGCCCTGAGAGAATTCTATCACACATTGGGTGCTGCTCCTGATAAGATGCAGCTCCCTCTCCAGCACCTGAGGTGGGCTGCTTTGAACCCCTCGCTTGGCTTCCTCTGCAGCAGCCCAGCCCCAGCCAGCTCTGTACTACAGAGGTGTTGCCATGCTGTAAACATTGAAGGGCTCTTGAAAATAAAATTGGTTGGACTTACTAAAAGCGGGGCGCTTCCAGAGCAACAGCTGTCATCCCTTGTGATAAGGAGGGAAGAAGGAAGAGCTTGAAATTAATCAGGTTAAAGAGGCCAGCATTCAACAACTGATTAAAGTAACACTATTCCCAGGGAAGCACATGCATCTGCTTGTGTCACATTAGCTGGGAGTGAAGCTTTGCAGAACTGGGGAGGCTCCACTGGGGCCAGGCACTCCAAGGAACCTCCAGGCGGCAGAGCAAGAACGCTGGGGGAAGAGGGAGAGGTCTCCTCCCCTTGCTCACATCTCCCCACAGTGCCAGAAGCCATTTGGTGGCCGTTCTTGGGCTGGCCTCCCCAATCAGCATAGCCAGCTCTTCACAATGCTTGCTAGATGAACAGGAATTGGGCAAGCCAGCTGTGGGGGTACCACAAGGTTCTGTCTTGGGCCCAGGACTCTTCAATATATTCATAAATGACTTAGATGAGGGAATAGAAGGGGAACTCATCAAATTTGCAGATGATGCTACGCTGGCAGGAACAGCCAACACCCCAGAGACCAGCTCAGGATCCAAAAACATCTTGACAGACTTGAACAATGGGCCCTATCCAACAACATGAAATTTAATGCAAGGTTTTAAACCTGGGCAGGAAAAGCCAAAGGCACAAGTACAGCTTAGGGGAAACCTGGCTCAAAAATAGTAAGTGTGAGAGGGACCTTGGAGTCCTCCTGTACGAGCGCTTAAACGTGAGTCAGCCATGTGCGGCAGCAACCCAAAAATACAAACCTTGGGTAGAAGCATTAGTACCACTTTATAAATCCTTAGTAAGACCACATCTGAAATCCTGCATCCAGTTTTGGTCACCACATTACAAAAACGATGTGACTTTGGAAAAAGTACAAAGAGAAGCAACTGAGATGATTAAGAGCCTGGAGGCTAAAACACAGGAAGAACGGCTGCAGGATTTGGGTTTGGCCAGTCTAGAGAAAAGAAGGACTAGGGGCATATGGGGGTAGTATTCCAGTATTTGAGGGGCTGCCACAAAGAAGAGTTGCGGGTCAAAGTATTCTGCAAAGCACCTGAAGGCAGACCAGAAACAACGGATGGAAACTAATCAAGGAGAGAAGCAACCTGGAATGGAGAAATTTCCTAACTGTGAGGAGAATTAACCAGTAGAACGGCTTGGCTTCAGACACTGTGGGTGTTTCATCCCTGGAGGTTTTTAAGAAGAGACTGGACAGCCATTTGTCTGAAATAGCCATTTGCCTGAGCAGGGGGCTGGACTAGAAGACCTCCAAGGTCCCTTCCAGCTCTATTCTGATTCTGTTTCCTGCTGTTGGGCCCCCTGCCTGGCCAGCAGATGGCAGCAAAGAAGCAGGTGTCCCTTCTGCAGCTGCATTGAGGCCGGAGGGAGTTTGCCAAGTGAGCCTCAGGAAGGCTCTGCTGCGATCTTGCAGTCCTTCCTCAAGCAGGAAGGGTCTGTGTTTGGGGGGGGGGAAGGAAGCAACAGCTGCCCATCGGCTCCTGCCGGCCATTTCCCCATCAGTTTGCCTCCACTTAGATGTTCAGGCAAGTCTGAAGTCATATTCCGGCAGGGCTGGGCTGCTGGGGGTCCGCAGGGGTTCAGGAGAGCCCCCTAGCTAAGATTCTGCACAGTTTGGAGAACCCCCAAATCCCACTCCTGGATGGCCCCTCCCTCCCCTCCCCTACCAGGAGTCCCCACGCAGCCTGTACTGGATGCAGGTAAGTGCAGGGCTCGCGCAGGGACTCAGGGAGGGCGAAAAACAGCCCTCCTGGGAGTTCAGGAAGGCCAGAAATGGGCCCATTTCCAGCTTCCATAGAGCCTCCGGGGCCTGGGGAGGACAAAAGTACCCGCCCCCCACGGTCAGAATTTACAAGCTAGCATCTGAAGATCTTTGGGGAAAAGGAAGAGCATGAAGGCAAATAAAAGGACCAGAAGTGATGCCTTTTGATTTAGACATCCAGGTGGGGATGGGGGAGCTACTCCAAAGGGATCCCAGACATAGGAGGGATGCCATAAAGTTGGCAGCCTAGGAGGATGGCAGTTTATCGGAGTTTGGAAGCAAGTTCCAGGCAGAAAGCATTAAATTCTAAAATTTGCATGGAGGACATCTTCTTTGACAAGCAACCAATTTATAATTAACTCAATTGGAATTAAAGATTATTGTAGATGAATGAAAAAAGCAGGGGGAAGATGTCCATTTGACAATAATGGAGTTGGACAGTTTGTAAAATCCTATGTGGTGTTTGGAAATATTTGTGTATCCATCCACAATTTTCCCTCCTGGATGCAGATTAGCAGCAGAGCTGATACTGGCTGCCAGAGGCTGGTGGGGGGGAGCTGGATTACAACAAGGACAGCTTTATTTCTTTTGATGTCCCTGGATGCAAGCTGTGCAATGCCAGAGACGCTTACAGCTGCATGCATATTTCACTTTTTGGGTGTCAGTAAATATGCATGGTCTGTGTAAAGGTTGAAGAACAGCAAATGATTCTGAAGGGGAAAAATGATCAAATAGCCACAGCCAATTCTCCGTCTCTGAAGCAAACTAACAGGAAGGCCAGGAAGATCTCAGTCCAGGAGGGAAGCAGGTGAACTGCTAAGAGTCTGCTGCTCTTTATTCTTTAAAAGAAAAAAGCGGGAGATGGAGTAGAATATGGAGGGTCTTTCAGTTTCTAGGACCATCTGCCCTTGGAAAGGAAAGTGACTGGGGTGTGTGTGTGTGTCCAGCTTTGCATGTGCAAAAGCAGGAGAGGTTCCCGTGTGCCAGGCCAGAACTGCCTCCCTTTCAGCCACAGAAAAGGCCAGTGGAGAAGGGAACCTGCCTCTGGTCCCAGAGAAGAGGGCAGAAGTGCCGCAGCCTTTGCTGGCTGGCTCCTGCCCCCTTCCCCACATGGCAATGGAGCAATTGGCTGCCCGATCCTGGAGAAGGTCAGGCTTCATCCTTCAACGCCTTGAGGGTGACGGCCAAAGCCCTTCTCCTCTTGTCTGCCTTGATGGATGGGGTGTCCCAGAGGGGGGGGCACCCATCATGGGACCTTGTGGGGTTGCAAAGGGACCCAGCTCTCCTCCCCTCAGTTGTGTGTGGAGGTTGACACCTCCGGCTTCACCCGTCCCTCTCTTGCCAGAGCCGGCCCTTGACTGGGAGATGGGGGGGAAAGAGCAACACCCCTCCAAGTGTTTTCTGTCAAAATCAAAGCAGAGGCTGGGGCTGCCTGCTGTCCCTCCATAGTTGTTACAGATGTGTTGTTTCAGCAGATGCAAATTATTTTAGGAAGCTCCCAAGCAAGGACCAGGAGGAAGCTGAAAGGGGGAAGGGGAGAGAAGGGGCGGCTGAGGGGGGGCTTTCTCCAGCCTTCTGCCTCAGGACAGAGAACCCAGCTTGGCAAGTGGCACCAGCCGCAGTGACCAGCAGGGAAAATGGCCTTGGGGGCCCCTCAGGACACATCAGGCCCTCAGGAGAGGCCTGCTTAGAAGGGAGCGCTGCCTGCTCTCACTTCTGCCCGAGGAAAAGAGCCCCAAACCCATGAAAGGCAGCTGAGGGAGAGAGGCCTTCATGAGGCTATCTGAGCTTGGCAATGGGCACCTGTTACTCCCACCGATTCATCCTGGAGCCCGCCCTGGGGGGACGCTGCCTTTCCTTTGGGAGGCACCACCTCTGCTTTGGGTCAGTGGTTGGAAGCTCTATGGACCTGCTCCCCTCCTGCTCAGTGGGCCACCTGCCGGGGTTCGGCTGGTGTTGGCGTGGGTGTGTTGGGCCAATGGCCCTCCCAGCACGCAGCTGGGTTTGAAGCGCTGGAGGCAGCTGGGCCCAGAGATTGTGGGCCCATCCCCACATTCCCCATGCTGCTTCCCAGCCACGTGCCGATAATGTGATCAACGCTCCCCTCCAGGCGTGTTGCCGCATCACTACATTTTGGCACCAAGTGCTGTTTCCAAACACACCACAAAGCCAATTCAGGCCCCCAGTTGATTCTGCCAATACAAAACTGCACAATAGTTGTGTGTGCATTTTGCAGGCAGATAGACTGGCATGAAAGTGCTGGAAAGATTATTATTTATATCAAAATAAAAATGATCTCACTTGTATGTAAACAGAACGAAGCACCACGACAGGACAAAGGGATTGAAACGGTTTGAAGCTTAAAACTATATGCTTTGCTAAGAAGGAAGAAAATCAAGTGACAGAACGGCAATGATAGATATTTTCTTTAAAAGTGCCGGTTTGTGCATCTGTTCCTTTGTTTAGAATTATGCCAACCCTGCAGCACTTCCCAATCCGCTGAGTGGCAGTTAAGTGGGGGTCCTTCCCAGGAAAGAGCAACAGCAAAGAAGTGATGCTCAGACAGATGGGGGGGGAGATTGGGGAAGCCCAAGCCAGACAGCTCAGAAGGGTCGAGTCCATCAACTGGTGGAGGGACGTGCCAAATTTTTCAACTTTCAATTTCCAAACATTAGGGGTGCTCAAAAGTTGTGACATGCCTTGGGGATTGTAAAGATATTTTAGATGTGCTTGGTAAATAACTACATAAATATCATAACTTTTTACCATTTTGTTCGTATCCCCAGACTCAGAAAGACACAATTCTGAGAAAGAGAACCTGCCAACTCACCTGTCATGTCCTCAGCCTTGTGTGCAAACACCGTAGTCAACCAAGAACACGGAGGAGTAAAGGCTGTTGGGTTTAATTTGCCATTGAAAAAAAGGATACAGCATGGTGGGCAGCTCCTCCTGGCACTGATGTCTGAGTAACCACCAGGTTCTCCTCCTGGCCTCAGTGCCCCTTCCTGTGCCAGCTGCAGATGGGCATCCACGCCCAAGCAGGCAAAAGAGTGCCACTCCTGCCCCTGAGCACCTGCAGCAGACGAAGACGTGTGTGTGTGTGTGTGTGTGTCTGAGTGTGTAAAAGTGGATCAGTTCAGCCATGCTGCAGTGGGGACCTGGAGAAATACAGTCCTTCCTGGGGATCCAGCCAGGGGCATCCAGGGATCCTGGGGAGTCCTTTTTTAGGATCTCCTGATAAGAGTCTTGTCCTTGCAGACCCTCCTGGCAAAAAGGACAGGAAACAGGCTGCCTGGAGGGTGGCCAGGGCAGTTGCTGGATATAAAGGAAGGTGGGCAGGACAGGCATGTTAAAGAGGAAAGGGGAAGAGAGCTCCAACTGCCCACCTTTGCTCCTCTCTGGATCTGCTGAACTCCGTCTCCATCCAAAACGTATTTCCGCTATTCACAGTCTCTACACAAAGCCTGAAAATGGGAACTTCTGCTTTGCTTCTCTAATCCATGAATATTTTTTTAATCCTGACACCTGCAAACCATTTCTCCAGATTTTACAATTGAGCAAGAGGGATGAGGGGGCCAGAGGGCTCTGTTCCCAGTGTTTGGACTGTAAATGATGGGGGAAAAAAACCCTCTTTGTTATCAGATGGTGTAGTTATTTGAAGTTTGGTGCCCTTTAACCTTGGAGGCTGACACATCATTTATCAATTCTCTGCAAAAATGGTGGCGGATGCAGGATGCTCTCAGGGCAGGACAAAGGCTGCCGAGGGCCCAGAGCCAGAGATGCCTGGCCCACCTCCATGAACACCTGCCAGTAAAATGAAGCCCAGGCAGAGGAGCCAAAGGGACCCCCATGGCGAGAAAGCTTTTTCCTCCTGGACAGCTTTACGTTGGGCCTGATGCGGGCCGGAAGAAAAGCCAGGACCCCATAAGATGGGGCTGTGCTTTGACTGCAGAGTTAGTACCCCCACCTCCTTGGCTTCTCTCCCCACCCCCACCCACCTGGGTGTTGCCACCCCTGCTGGGTTGGGGATTCTCCAGTGGAAGAAGAAAGGGGAGGGAGACGCATGCCTGACGATGGCCAAGCCTGCCGGTCTTTCCTTGATGTGGGAAAAAACGCTCAGCCTCCTGAAGACGAAACGGAGTGAGTGGCATTGCTGCCCACCTTACTGAAAAGGAAGAAGAGAAGTTTCTGTTTATCTGCACACTCATCCTGGTGTGGTAAACTTCTGCCGATTGAATAATTAACTGGCAAAATAATTTAGTATCCTTTTTTTTAATTCATATTTATATCCCGCCCTTCTCCGGAGACTCAGGGCAGCTTACAGTTTTCTGGGGGGATACAACCCAATGCGCTCAGCAATAGCCTTCCTTCCATTGTATATGCCTGCTTATTACTAAGCGGCATTTTTACAAAGTCAGCTTATTGCCCCCAGCAATCTTGGGTCCTCACTTTACCTACCCCGAGAGGATGGAAGGCTGAGTCAACCTCAAGGGGCTGACTTGCTTTAAAGTAAGAGTAAAAATGGCAACTTCAAATCTCAACAAATAAATGCTCTGTCTTACATATTGGCAAAAAAATCAGAAAATAAAATACAGGCTAAATAGTCAAGACCTTGTTGATGATCCAAACTCTGTCAAGAATCTTGGAGTACTCATCTCTAATGATCTAAGTGCTAGAGTCCACTGTAACTACATAGCCAAAAAAGCATTAAGAGTTGTTAACCTAATCTTACGTAGCTTTTTCTGTGGTAATATTACACTACTAACTAGAGCATACAAACATTTGCTAGATCAATTCTCGAATACAGCTCATCAGTCTGGAACCCACATCACGTATCTGATATTAATACAGTTGAGAAAGTCCAGAAATATTTCACAAGAAGAATTCTCCACTCCTCTACTCATTGCAGAATACCTTATGCCACCAGCCTTGAAATTCTAGACCTAGAAAACCTAGAACTACACTGCCTTCAGTCCGACCTAAGTATAGTATATAAAATCATACATTGCAATGTCCTACCTGTCAATGAATACTTCAGCTTCAACCATAACAATACAAGAGCACACAATGGATACAAACTCAAGGTAAACCGCACCAAACTTGATTGCAGGAAATACGACTTCAGCAACAGAGTAGTCAATGTCTGGAATACGCTACCTGACTCTGTGGTTTCTTCCTCAAACCCCAAAAACTTTAACCTTAGACTGTCTACTATTGACCTCACCCCTTTCCTAAGAGGTCTGTAGGGAGCGTGCATAAGCGCACCAATGTGCCTACAGTCCCTGTCCTATTGGTTCTTTTTATTTTTATTTTTATTATATGTATCCATTCCATGTATTCATAACTATGTTTATACTTATACCTATTATCTTGTAAGCAATTGACAAATCAAATCAAATAAATAAATAAATAAATAAATAAAATTAAATAAATATAAATAAATAAATAAATAAATAAATAAATAAATAAATAAATAAATAAGAGAAATGGGCGCTTGTTGGCTTTTCTTATCAAGAATTCCTCAAAGGGACTTGAAGTGTTTAACTTGGGTTCCATTGTTAGAAGCCACCAAGATCTTCCGCTTCTCCTGCTCTGTCTTCTCACAAAAGAAAATAGTTCATGGTCACCTCTCACTGGCCTTTTCCCCTCTGGTTTGGGGGTGCTGCTTGGAAATCTTTGGAGGCGAACCTCTTTGCTCCCAGGAGCCCCATCTTCCTAGCAAGCAGCCAAGAGTCAGAGATGGGGAGAAGGGCCAGAACAAGCAGGCCCTCTGAATGGACCCATCGCTGCCATCGCTATCCAACTACCGGCTCCTGCTGAGCCTCTTTGGATAGGAACAAGCTACCGGGGGGGGTGAGGGGTTCTGGGGGGGTCCCTCGGTCCCTCCCTCCCTCCCTGGAGTAGGTTTGCCCTTCTGGTCTTGGCAACTGGTCAAGGCAGCAAATGGCGCTGATGGACAGGGCTGGGAGGTGGGTGAAATAAGGAGCCCTTTGGGCACTCGGCCATGGAGGGATGCCACGGAGGTGCCAAATGGGGGGGGGGCTTCCAGGATGGATGCCCTGCCAAATTGGGAACCACCAACTGCTCCCAGCTGGCATTGAGGTTGGGGGGAGGGGAGGGTGACTGGAGGAGAGCCTGGCCATGCCCAGGCCTCTCGTCTTTGACTGCCCCCCCAGTCAGCCCCTACCTCCTAGGCCTGGGGGATTTCCCTACCTGCTATTTGGGGAGATCCCTCTGGCCCATAGCCCAGGGGCACAGAGGCAGCCACTCTGCAGCCTGGCATCTTCCCCAGCAGCACCATCTGCCCGTGCCTTGCTTGAAGGATGGAATCCCCTCATGAATGGGGCCTTGCCTGGGTGCTGAGCTGCCCACCCCCAAACCAGCAGCTCCTGTTTTTTTCTGCAAAGCGTGGCTCTCTTTGGCCCTCGTGAGGCTCCTATGCACCCTGTGAGCTGAGGATGGAACCCTCTTGAGTGTATCAAGAAGGAAACTGAGGCAGGCTGTTGGGCAACAGTTGCTTCTCCAACCAGGGTGAATGGCCATCCAGTTCTCCCTTTCGGAGTCCCCACTGGCTCTGCAAGGGGCTGCTCCCTCCAGGCTTTTGCCCTCTGGGCTTGTGGACAGCCCTTGTCTTCTTTTGCCCCACAGAGCTTAAAGGGAGCCTGCACCCCTCCCCCTCCTGAGCCCTCGGAGACCTTCTGAAAGGACCTTCCCAACCAGGAGAAAGCCATCGCTCTCCCCCTCCCCCATGTTTGGCAATGGCAACCATTTGGGGAGCAGAGCACCCCAGCGAAGGAGCTCCCCCCACCATCTCTTTGTGGCAGAAATGACAGGTCAGCGAGAAGCCCTCCACCCCGGGCCACATGCCCCAAAGACTTTGGAAACACTCCTCCCATCTCCAGGCTGCCATTCCCCGATCCCAGGGCATTGGCCTCATTTTCCACAGAGGAGGGGATGGGCGGATAAGGGTTGGCCATCGTCCCCTTGCTTCCTGGAAGGAAGCCTGGGGCCTGTGCTGCTCCTGATCCTGTGGGCATCCTTGTCTTCCCATCTCCTCCCTGATGCCTCCTCCACCTCCAAGAAGGTGGTCCCGTAAGCCTGCAGGTCTCCACTTCGAGGCAACTGGAAGGCAGTGGTGGCTGCCTTGCTGGGTGTTCAGCACAAGGCCCCCACCCGCCCCCTCCCTCCCTTGACCCACGGCCTTCCTTTCTCCGCCTCTTGGCCAGGCCTGGTGGGGTGTCATGGATATATTCCTTTTGGGGCATTCCTCTGAACGGGGCTTGGGAGTGGATGGGGATTGCAGGCTGGCCTGCTGCCCATCACCGTGGGGGGGCTTCTGAAGGGGTGGGCTCTGGAGGGCCGTGGGAGCCCAGAGCTTAAAGAGAGGAGATTCTGAGAGTGCCAGCACTACTTGTCTTGCAAAGGTCACAACTGCTCCCCATGAACAGCTATCCCTCCTTCTAGCTGATCCAGGGACAGGAAGCCCAGCCCCACAGACCTCACTGCCTCCCTTGAAGAAGGCCAGTGGATGGAGGAGAGACCCCAGCCCTATCCTGAGCCCTTAAGAGGAGCTCCCTGGTGCCCAGGTTGGCTGGGACCTTTTTCTGCAGACCTCCTTGGAAACGCAGCCTTGCACAGGTTGACTTCAACATGGTTGCAAGAAGAACCTCCCCGAAGTCTGCGTGGTCCTTGTTCGCTGAGCCTTCCAGCCCCTCAGGCATTGAGCGACTGGGGCCAAGGCTGACCTTCCAAGGCCCCCTTATTTAGCCCTGGCGTTCCCAAGACCTCAGATCAGCGGACTTGATCCTGGCAGCCTGTGAATGTTGTTCCTGCCGGACTCCCCACCATCTGCTTTGAACTCCTTGCTCTCCCATGCCCAGCCAGTCAAGAAGATTTATGGCGCTGTCTTCTGATGGCCATGTTGTATGCTTAAAAAAGACATTCACTTGCAAGGAGCATGTTCATCCCCTTGTTACTGAACCCAGAAGGGAGTTACGGGAGGAAATGTGGACTTTCTGAATTGAATGCTGGGAAATCCAGCAAGCTTGCAGCCTGGCTGCCCTCAGGCTAAGGAATCTAAGGACCCAGCAGGAGCTTGCAATGCTTCCAGTCACCCAGGATGAGCAGATGCCCGACGCAGGAGGGGCTCCCTAGAGGCCATCTCTCTCGCTGAGCGAGCGCTCCTTTGAGAGGCCCCGTGATCTCTGCAGAGATGGGCAGCCAAGGAGGAAAGGGAATCTTGCCTGGCCCTTCTGCTTCCTGAGGGTCAGTGGAAGGTTCTGGAGCAAAGAGCCCATTCCGAAGAGAGAGCACTGCTGCTTCCTAAGAGAGTTGATGGGCTCAGACTCCTACTGTTTAATTGGGTGGAGTCTGAATTGGTTGGGCTGGAGTGGCAGGATTGCTCCCTCTCTGCTGCCTTCCTGTCCCTTCTTCTGAACCCCCCCCCCTCCACTCCTGCCCCCTCTGACTTTCGGTCCAGAGGAGAGAGGAGGAGCCGGATTGGGCCCTTCTGATTTTAAAACCATTTTTGTCCCAATGAGTTGCTGTGAAAGGAAAAGACGATGCTTGCTTGCTAGGTCCATGCCTGTTCCAGATTTCCTTCAAGGCAGCTACTGAAGGTGATCTGGATCCTCTAGCGGCTCTTTAAAATGGGCCAATGCGGAGCCTTCGAATCAGGGGCAGGTGGGGGAGTGGAAGCCCCCAGGGAGCTGCCGTTGGATTTGGAGGTAGGTTGCAGCAGAGGTTTCCTTTACCCCAGTGGCCGGAGCAAGGAGCCTTTCAAGCAACTGGGTCATCAGGTTAGCCCTCCTCCTGCATCTCGGAAAGGGATCCATGTTTGAATGTCTTCCAGGTGCAAAGACACGGACTGGTCACTAAGATCCTCAAAAAGCAACAAAAGCCTCTTAGCTCAGGTGAACCCTGGACTGAAAGGCTGCTGACAAGCCAAGGCCAGAAAGTTTGCAAGGCCAGGCGCCTCCGGAGTGGAGTTTTGCACTCTGCTCTTCCTTGGTTCACCCCCATCCACTGCTAGCAACCCTCGGTTGCTTTTCAGGCCAGCCATGGCTTCCCCAAGGAAAGTCTGTGGCGACAACTCTTCCCGAGGAGGCCCAGCTGGTTGGGAGGCAGGCATCCCGGGAGGGGGGCCGGGAGGGGTGGCCGGGTGCTGTTGCACAATGTTTGTGGTGCTGGCAGGCATACAGGCCATTAACACATCAAATGCAGCAGGACTGGTAGGAGAGCCTGGGAGCGAGCCGCATGGGTTGCTCTTCCTGATCTCGGGTCCTTTTACAGTTTTTGTTTGGCAAATGGACAGATTGCAGTGGTGCCTTTGAAGTGGGTGATGATGTTTGGATAATGTTTCCTTTCCCCATTCATCTCTGCTGAGGAGCAGCTGCTTAGAGCCAGATTTAACGGACAGCGTCCTCCGAAGGCACCAGGCGCTTATCCGAGTCCAGGCCCTAATTGATCCGGCCAGGCAGGCACAAGCCCCTCCCCGCCAGGGCCTTTAGCCTTGGCTCCCCGGGTGCTGCCTGACAATCCTCCCCCCAGGTTGAATCGCTGGCAGCAGGCCCCCTTGGCCAGCTGTGCATGAACACCCACATGACAGGGCCCTGGAGGCACGGGAGGGGCAGGGTGCCCCACAGGTGAGCCCAGCTGCTGGCTGCCTTGGAGCTGGCCCAGCCCAAGGCTTTGCCCTCCTGGTCCTCGTGGGCCCTCAAACATGGGGAAGGCTCACAGTGTTCATACCGGTGACTCATCCCGAGAGGAAATAAAGCCCCCCCCCTCAAAACTTTGTCCAAGAGTCCTGCGGAGAAGCCCCAATTTGCTACAGAGGCCGATGATTCACTTTCGCTGATAGCTTAACTTTATGGCCACAGTGGGTGAGGACGAGTCTCCTCTGACCTGGATCGCAATTCTAGAGCTTTTTTTTTTAAAAGAAAGTGATGCAGCTGCAATAATATTCCCTCCAAAATCTGTTCTCCCCCACTTCCATTCTAAAAGGAAAATACTGCTACTGAGAAGAAGGCCTCGCCTGGCTCGGCTAGGTCTCTGGAGGGTCCCACTGAGGAAAAAAGGGGACAACCCCTTTAATGGGATGCTTGAAGGAAAATGAGGATTTTCTTCTGGTGGCCACTGCTAAAACTGTGTGCCAGATTTTAGGTGAACTCAAGAGACTCCCAAGACTGATGTAAGCTTGAAACTGAGCCCAGCCATTTGTTAATGTTTAAGGGGAAATGGTAATTTTGTTACCTAACAATAATTGTTTATTTGGAATCACACACACTGACACCACACATATAATGTAGAGTATATAGTATAAATGCTTATTGCTAGCACAGGTCTTTCTGAAGGTACACAAGAGAAAAAGAAAACTTTTCTTCACCATGAATATTGGATATAACAAGACAACTAATTACTTAGAACATTTTTTTTTTAAAGCAGCCTTCTGCAATAACACTACAGGATGTGACATTCATGTTGCACAGCTCAGGGATAATATTTGTATCTTGCTTGTGCTTCACCACTGGCAGAGAAGAAGAGCTGCGACCATGCCCTGGCAGAAAACGCTGGAAGGCGAAGGAGGACCGAGGCAGCCCTGGCACTCAGAGGGAGCTTCTCCTGTGCCAGGCAGGTGGAAACGGAGGGCACCTGCATGTACACCCATTGTGTGCAATGGGGCTTGTCTAGAAGATGCCTGCTACTCTGGGCCACGTGGTGTGGGCGGGGGGGAGCCATCTGTTTTATGCCACGGAGACCCCTGTGCTGCCTGGAGCCAGTCTTGGGCGCGGCCTGTCTCCGAAGAGGCTGAGGGTTTCTGACACAGGCTCATTTGGGAGACCCATCCACCGAATGCAGCTGAGTATACACAGCTGTCCTCCCAACAGGCCAAAGGCGGCCCAAGAGCCACGGCTCAGCGCAGCCCCTTCAGCCTTTGGGCTCCCGAAGCCCTGGGAGGCATCCTGGGCTTTGGCCCAGCTCCTGGGGAAGCCCGCCAGATCTGGCCAAGCGCTGCGCTGAGGCTGGCCGTGTGGTTCACAGGAGCTCCCAGCTCCCCAGCCAGGAAGGGGGGGTGTCCAGGGGGCCCCGAGTGAGTTGAGGGCTCCATCTTTTGGAACAAAAGCTGCTGCCTGAGATCATTTCAAGCAGGAAGCAGCCAAGGATGGTGGTTCCTGCTGGCGTAACTTGGCTCCACCTGCCAACCTACAGCTTCCCATCTTAATTCCAGCTGCCTGAGGCTGTCGGTCGGCCGAGGTTTTGTGGGGGGATTGTTCTCCTCAAAACCTTTGCCAGAGGTGGGAGGGATGGCTGTTTGGTCACCCAGGGGAGCCACTTCAAAGGGGGCCAGGTTGGCACCTGGGGCAAAATCGTCTGGGGAGCTGAGAGTGAGGGAAGAACCGCCTGGATGATTGGGCCTTTGGGAGTCAGCTCCCTGAGCGACTTGGAGGCACCTCAGCAGGGGAGGCGTGCCTTCTGCGGTCAGGCAAGGGGAGTAAATGGAGGCTCCAGGAAGCCCTTTCGGGAAGCAGCAGTAAGTGCCTCTTGGTGACCCCCGGGGGAAGGAGAGGGAATGGGAGAATGGCTGCCGCCTCTCCAAAGCCCTCCAGGAGCCCCACCTGGCCAAGGCACCTGTTCTTTCCACCTGAGGAGAGCTAGCAGAGCCTCCCAAGGCAATGGTACAGGCAGCGGGATGGGTGCCCACAAGATGCCCCAGGCCTGCCTGGCTGTGTTGCCCAGAGAACCGAGCGGCTTTCCCAGCCAGGGGCTCCTCCTGCCTGCTCCTCCCCCCTGTCAGCAGGGGAAGGGGCCGTCCAGCTCAAGCGGCTTTCCAAAGATCAAAGGAGGGCGGTGTCAGCAGTGGGAAGAGCCCCAGGTTGAATCACGAACGTGGCTGCCATGTTATCTTAAACCAAACAAACATCAGTGTCACTTTTTAACAATTCCTGAGTGCTCAGTAGTCCCTCTAGAGAAAGGTAGAGGCGCGTCTGGTGCTGGGGAGCCCCCTCCTCTTAGGAGTTCTTCTGAGGAATCCTGATGGTCACCGTCTTCACTTCAGAGTATTCTCGCAGGCCACACTCTCCCCTGGCCGCAGAAGGAAGAGGAGGCGTCAAGGCTGGGCCTGGTGCCCCCCAACCAGCCCTCGGAGGAGTCTGGGCCGTGGACAGGGCCAGTCCCTACATTGGCCAAAGGAGGGCCGGCTCAAGAAGGGACACGTGGGGTGTGGACAGCTGGGACTCACTCCCCGAAGGACGAAGACAGGAGCCAGCCACTCTTCTCCAGCTGGACAGTTCCAGGCAAAAAGGGAATCCTGGTGGGCTCACCCCAAAGTGTTGTCCAGCAGGGGGAGCTGTTCTCCCACCCCACCCTCAACTTCACCTTGATGGGGGGAGGGGCTGGGATCCTCCGGATTCACCCCTCAGAACCTGCAAGCCAGCCCCCCTCCAGGACCACCTGCTTACATTTCTCTTCCGTTGCCAGACATCTTGAAACCCCCAAAAGGACTCTGGGCATTTAAGGCGTTGTAGCAGTTGACCCTGGATGAAAAGAGGGAGAGGGGCATGAGGGCAGCACCCACCTCTCCCACCACCCGGGACTGCTGCCCAGCTGTGCTCTCAGCCTCACCAGACAGTTCCCGCCTGCATGGCGGAGGAGACGGTCAGCGCCTTGTTGATGTCCCTGGTGAAGACGGCAGCCACCAGCCCGAAGTCGGAATTGTTGGCTCTCTCGATCACTTCCTCCATGGTTTTGAACCTCAGGATTTCTTGCACAGGCCCAAAGATCTGGGGGCGGGGGGGACAGAGGGAGGGCAAAGGCATTGATGGGAACAAATCCACGAGGATTTGTGTGCCACCCCTGTGTGAGGCTTCAGCAGCACATGGGAAAGGATGGCTTTGTAGACACACAATTAATTGCACAAAAGAAATTCACGAAGCTTTAAGCCTGGGGCAATGGAAAACAGATGAACAATGGGAATGGCAGAAAAGGGTGTGCCCCAGAAATGTTCCCCTTGAGGAAGTGACACACAACCCCCCCCCCCGCCTAAGAGACCCCAGCTGCCAGGCTGAGAAGCACCCAGTGAAACCTCCTCGGACCAGGGAAGGGCAGGAGAAATGACTCCGGCCAGTTCAAAAGAGAGCAGCTGTCCCTGGGGATGGACTTACTGGTGGCTCTTCCAGGAAGCCATGGAGATGTTGGATCGACAGCCAAGTAGGGCCCTATGGCCGATCAGCTCAGGTGGACTTGGGGGTCTGGGTGAGCTCAACAGAAGGAGTTGAAATCACAGCAGGGGAGGGGGAGGGGGAGCCGGGGGGGGTCAGTTGGGTACCTCTTCCTTGGCGATGCGCATGTCATCAGTCACGTTGGAGAAAACAGTGGGTTCGATGAAGAAGCCCTTGCGCCCCAATCCTTGGCCCCCGCACTCCAGCCTGGCCCCTTCTGCCACGCCGCTCTGGATCAGCTCCAGGATCTTGTTGTACTGCTTCTGGTCAATCTGAAGAGAAGTGGGGAGGGGAGGCTCTTTGGCACTCCTGCCCCGGACTCTGGCCCGGCTCCTCCTTCCGCCCTGCCATTGTGGGTCTCTCCCAGCCACTGGCCCCAGGCACAAGTGGCCCATCCCCTGCCCACCCACCTGTGGCCCTTGCTCAGTGGTGGGGTCAAAGGGGCTGCCCACAACTCTCCTCTTGGCCCGTTCCACGCTCCTCCGGACGAACTCCTCATAGATGGGCTCCTCCACGTAGATGCGGGAGCCGGCCGTGCAGCACTGGCCTTGGTTGAAGAAGACCCCTTGGTGGGCCTGCTCCACCGCCTGCTCCACTGCAAGACCAGAGAGACCCCTGAGGCTTCACCCAGCAGCCCCTGCCTGGCCCTCTGGGGGGGAGGGGCTGCTGGGCCGGGGGTTTAAAAGACCAGCACATCCCGTGCTGCATGTGGCTCTGCCCACAATGGACTCATTCATGGCTTTGCTTGCACAAGCTGGGCTGGATAAAATCTGAAGCAAGGCAGAATGGGCCCTGGGTTCAAATGCAAAGGCAGTAGCTCCAGCCCTTGGCCTCTTTTGCCTGCTGGGGTCCAGCCTGGAATCCTGAATGGATCCCTCCTTTCTTTGGAGAGATGGTTTGGGTGATTAGAAAAAAATAAGATTATTAAAAAATAATGTAAGTCATGCTGCGTTCATAGAATTAGAGGTTAGTTTACACTTATAACCACTATAAAAGAAAATCAAAAACCATCTTTTCTTTCTCTTTTTCCCCGCACTTTGGATTTTTTCTCTTTATTTTAAATATCATTTCTTAGTTTTCTATCTTCTAGAAAGAGAGGGAGGGTTGTTCTGAGAAGAGGAGTGCACTGCAAAGAGGCCAACTTACAATCTGCGTCCGCAAAAATAATGTTGGGGCTCTTCCCCCCGAGTTCCAGCGTCACCCGCTTCAAGTTGCTTCTGCCGGCTGCTTCTTGAACCAGCTTCCCCACCTGAAAGGAGGAAGGAGGAGGAGGAGCCTAGCAATGCCAGGGCTCTGGGCAGAGGGTGCCGCTTTAAACCCCCCCCCAGCCCTGCTTTGGGTGGGTCAGAAGCAGTGGGGAAATTAGAGTGGCGCTAGCCATGAGGGAGACGTGGGTGGGAGGCAGGCCAGTCTTGGTTCTTCTCAGGTAAGGCCAAGTTTTGACTCAGAGACAGGCCAGTAGTGCTTGGCTCTGCTGACACCCTTTGCATCCTGTTACAGAAGGAAACAAATTTTACATTGGTTCGATTCGCACAGAGCAAGGTTTCTCTGACTTCAGAACTACCAAATAACAGCCCAATAAACTTACGCAATTTAAAGGGGCAGGAAAGGGTGTCAAAATCCTATTTGTTCTCTACCCTCATTTATTCATATTGTTCTTTGATCCAATTTGTTTTGAATTGCTTTCTTTGTAATTTGTTAAAAACTCTGCTTTAAATTTGTGGTGAGTTGCTTTGGAGATGTGGTTTATGGCTGAATGGGAAATGGTTACATTAAAAGGGAGGAAAGGAGGCCTTGCAGGTATCGGACACCTCCCTGGAGCCTTGTGGAGCACGCCAGGCTAATGCCAGCCTCTAGGAGGGGCCCATTTGCTGTGCAAACAGCCCCCCCCTCTCGGGCCAACATGGAAATCTGCTCCCTGAACCAGTCAGCGGTTGGTGTGCAGCTCTGGTGCACAGCTGAGCTCACCCTGCCAGACCAGCTACCACTCCGTCCAGGAGGAGGCTCTGCCCACACCCTACATGCAGAACTGGGTTGTAGCCAAGGAGGGTGGGAGGCTGGAGCCAGGTGGGAAACCGAAAGGAGCTGCTCCCCAGGGGAGGTCCTGTATCTATGTGAGGGTGGAACTTGAGGCGGTGGAGGAGGCCCTCTAGGGCACGGAATGGCTTCTTTTGGCGCCAAGAAGCCTGCTTCCCTGACCTCCTCCACCAACTCCCAGCTGGCTTCTGGGCTTCCATGGCTGGGGCAACTTCCTAGCCTCGCAAGGAGGCCCCATTCAGGGTTGCCCCTGAGATGCAGATCACTGCCGCATTTGGCTAGAGGGTCTGAAAATAGGTCCAGGAGACGGGCAGAGAGGCAGGGGGCTCTGGGTGTCCACGATGCCCTGGGAAAGGTGCAGGGCCAGGCCCGCTGCTCCTCCTGGAAGTGGCCAGCTAGCTGGGCTCTGGCAAGGAGGCAGGAGGGGCCTGCTGAGAAGGGCAGCGATGATCAGCGGTAAGACAGCTGTTTGCTCCAAACATTTGCTTGGCGTGAACCAATATTGGCCTCTCCCGTAGTTTGCTTTGATGGTCCTGCCCCGTATCTTGTTGACTAATGATGAACTCATGCTTTGTTCAGCTCTTCACGGCATAAAGAAAACACCCGCACCAGCGAGGCAGGCCCCCTCTTTCCCAAGCCTTTGATCGACATTGTTGAGGGACCTGGCTAAGCATCTTGGACCTTGCACCAAAACCATTAAAAGGAAACACAATGCTGCTGCAAAGCAGAAGGAGTCCAGCTTGCTGGGGCGTGTCTCTGCTGCACCACCCAAACCCCGTCCATTCATCTCCACACACAAGCCGCATCCGATTGCCCAGGGAAAGTAAACTTGGATCGAACTTCAATTGTTCTGAGATGAGTCTAGAGTTTCTGTCTGCAGGAGACGGGGTGTGTGTGTGTGAGGAAACGTAAATCATCTTTTGAGAGGGAACAACAATGCTTTGGGACAGAAACTCCAGCTAAGCACTGGGAATTTACAAAACTCCCCCAAGAGGAGCCAAGCGCAATGTGGCAATCCACGATGCATTATTGCTTTCAGGCTCCCAAAAGCGACACCCAAACCGGCCTTCCTGAGTAAATCCCAGTGTGTTGCTGGCCTTTCCCCCCACAAGGCTTGCCCGAAGGGATCAAGTCAGGTCAGGCATTCGGTTTCCAAGAGCCCCCAATCAAGAAATTCCCAGGCAAAGAATTTAGAAAAGGGCCGACTGTGGTTATGGCTACCAAATGTCAGACATAAGAGACACCCTGCAAGACCTCCTAATTTGGGGGCGATAATGGCATTTTGTAACTTGGTTTAGGAAGTGCAGAGTAGAAGTATTTCTCTGCCTCCATCTCGGCTCCTCACTGTCTTCCTCCTGCAGTTCAAGAGCTCTAATGGAAGACCTTCACTCCTGATGCTTCACCTCTTGGCTCAGCAACCACAATTTTCCCAACAACATGAAAAGGTGGCTTTTGCCTCCTTGGCAGTGAACACCCCTCTACTTTTTGTCTCAGCGGTGGAAAGGAAGCAGAAAGCACTCCAGCCCGGGAGGTGGGGGGCATGGAAATGACCCACAGATGCACCATTGCCTGCCTGCCTCCCCAGCCAGTGGGGCATGCAGAGCAAGGCTGACTTGGGACAGATCTGGTTGGTCCACAGCCCCAGCCTGGCCACCAGCCTTGCAGCCTGGCTCCATTGGTTGCCCAGGGAAAGGTGGGCGCAACTCTGAAATGGCAACGGTGCCAAGCAGCTGAAGGACAAGGATCAAAGGAGCCTCCTTCAGAGGGGCAGTGGGGGGGCTGGTGGAAAGGGAAGAGAGAAGCAGGACCCCCCCTGCCTCCCCCCGCCAGCTTCTCCGAATGCTGCTTTGCAGAAGAAGCGATTCACAGAAGGCAAAGGAGAAGCTGGCAGTCACCACCCCTCTGGCGGAGAAGGGAGGGCCGTTTTGCTCATTTCCCCACTTCTGATGCCTGGGGCTCAGGCACAACTTTGGGAAAAATAAGGGCTGCGTTGGGCCTGCTTTGCAGCGCCGTCTCTAATGAGCCATGGATGAAAAGCTAGCAATGGGGGACTGCGTGGGGAAGTGACCCATGACCAGGGAGTTTGGGGAAGACGGACCCTGGCCGTGAGAGGCTCATGGGCCGCCAGCCCTCCACCTGCAGGAGGTGAGCTCTGCACAGGGGAGGGGGCTCGAAGGGGGCACATCAAAGGGTCCTGGGAGGAGCATCCATTCTGGTACCCAAGTGGGAGGAAGAGGAACGGGCCTGGATCCTGGAAAGGCTGGAAAGGCCAAGCCAAACCTGCGTCCCTCCCGGCTGAGGAGCCCCACTCAGTATCAGCCGGGGTGAAGCTGCAAACCTTCACTGCAGGAGGCCTCCCCGTGAACAGCCCGGGCAGGGATCCTCTTCTCACCAGAAACCCTCCTGAATTGGGTGGCACCTTTTTCCAACCCAGCCCGCAGGGGGTGCAGGAGCACGGCTGAAGAGCAGGCACAGCCTTGGTGTCCAGCCCTGCCATGACAGAGGCTGGGCCGGCCAAGCGTCTCTTCCTACGCAGCCCAAGAATCCTGGGGGAAAGGCATGGCTGGCCAAGGGCTGCACGGCTGAGCACGGCATCAAGAACACCTTTTGCTATGGGTGAGTAAAAGGAAGAGGGGGAGGGGCTGCAGTGGGCTGGCAAGCTTGCCCACCAGCCCCGAGGACCAGCAAGCCTTCTCCAGGGGGGATCCGAGCCCCACTGCAGGACTGCAAACCACGTGTCTTTTGAGACGTCGGTGGGCCTGAGCCGACAGCTGCTCTGGCCGAGGCGGCAGTTGCTGGAGCCGAGTCTCTTGGGTAGCCAGGAGCAGAGCAAGAGCCTGGCAAGGCATGGAGGGGGAACCAAGGGGGCTTCTTGGGGCCCAGCAGGCCGAGGAACGAGTATCTCAAAGCACCTCCGGAAGGGACTCGGCTGACCTGCTGCTCCAGGAATTCCACAGGACAGGAAATCAAAAGCAACACGAGGCAGTTTACACTCTGGCTGGATCAAAATATTCCAGCTGCTCCTGCTTTAGGTTCTTAGAGAATGGCGCTTTTTTTTCATCCTGCAATGCTTTTCTCTTCCTGTGACCAGCTTTTCAAAGCAAATACCAAATCTGGGCAAAATCCAGAGCATTTTAATTTTAAACGCCCATTAAAAATGAAAGCCCTCTGAAATGACAGGGAACATTTATTTTGGCTGCAATCGGCAGTTCTGAAACCAAACCTTTCCGTGTTTCCTTCCCACAGCAAGTCAGCAGCAGCCTGTGCGAGAGTCTCCTTAACCAAGCACAGGCTGGAGCTATTCACCCAATTCACCAGCCCGGTCAGCTCCCCAGACTCTGAGGGGAGTCCCCTCCCTCATTAACCTGGATGAGTCATGGAAGGTGCCTTGAGGGGGTGAGGCTGGGAACGGACACACACACACACACACACACACACACACACGGAGCAGGGAGGAAGCAATTACACACAGGGTCTGGGAAAGGATAGGAAGACAGGTTGCCATGACTGGAAAGGTGTCCAAGTACTGACCACAACACCAACCACCTGGCACCCACTCTCTTCCTGAAAGCTCTGCTTCCTGAAGGCCAATGCTCCATCCTGAAAGGATGGGGGATGCTCTCTCCTGCCCCCCACGGCACCCACTCTTACCTCTGTGGAACCGGTGAAGGCGATTTTATCGATCCCTGTGTGCGAAGCAATTGCTGCCCCCACAGTGGGTCCAAATCCTGGCAAAATGTTGACCACGCCTGGGGGAAACCCGGCCTGTGAAGGGAGGGAGGGAGAGCAGGGCTGAGTGAAAGGCGGGCAGAGCAGGGGCCAGGGCCACGCATGTGCTCGGGGCTCCTTACCTCCTTGATGAGGGTGCCCAAGTGGAGGGCGGTGAGCGGGGTTTGCTCGGCCGGCTTGAGGACCACCGTGTTGCCACAGCAAAGGGCTGGCGCAATCTTCCACGCAAACATCAGGAGGGGGAAGTTCCACTGTGCAAGCAGAAGACTTTTGTGGTGAGTCAGCCAGCACATCGTTTTAGCCAAGGAAAAAGGGGGCTCTAAACCGGTTGACTGGACGGATTGGCTTCGTCCTGATCCTTGCAGCAACATTCCCCCTCCTTTCATATGGCCACAAGTGACCGATCTGTGATCCTGCCCCATAGATTGCCCCTTGGCCCTCAACCGACTGCGCCGGGGCTCATCCTGAGCATGAACTGAGCAGAGGGATGTGGACGCAGGGAACGGCTTTTCCCAGAAGAAGCACTTTGGGGCCAGCTCCTGCAAGAACCGGCCTGGGGGGGGCAGCAGATGCTGGCACAGGGAGGCTGGCACAGAGGGCCCCTTAATGCCTCCTTGGGAGCCCTGCTCCATTTTCAGACTTTTTGGCACCCTTCCTGCCAAAAACACAAAGCCGGGGTGCCCCAAGGGAGGGCTGGCTGTCCTCTGCCTGCCCAGGGGAAGAGTGGCCCTTCAGCCGAATTGCTCAGCAGACCCTCCGGGTCCCCTGGGAAAACTGTCTCAGGAAAGAAGGCACAAGGTATGGCACCCCCTGCCTCCCTGATGGGTGCCCCAACAGTTTGGATCTATTGAAGACAAAAGGTGAAATGCCTCCATGAGGGTGTCTCTTTTCTTTTCTTTTCTTTTTTCTTCCTTTCTGTCTTCCTTCCTTTCCCTTCCCTTCGTCCTTCCTTCCCTCCCTCCCTTCCTCCCTCCCTCCTTCCCTCCCTTCCACCTCTGCATTAGTCTCTCTTGGCCCACAGCCACCAAAGGCTGCTGGATTGTTTGGCTTTGCTCGCTCTGGTCCTGGGAATTCTGGGGCTGAAGGCTCCCTAATGATGCTGCTCTAAAACTCTATTAAGATGTGCAAATAAGCAGGGGAAGGGTGACCGGTGGCTGCGGATCGCCTGCAGTGTGTTTCCCCTGCCTCTCCCCCGGCCCGGCCGCCCCTAATGAGAAACACACCCAGGCTGAAGCCCCTTCAAGGGAGCCGATTCCAATGAAAATAAATACGAGGTGCAGCGGAGAGACTCACCGGGATGATCTGTCCACACACCCCGATGGGCTCATGCCTCGTAAAGGTGAAATAATCTCCGTCTGGAAGAGAGGGGCCTGGTTACTCTCACGAGCACCCCAAGAGGAGCAACCGGAGGGAGAAGACCAACGCAGTGTGTGTGTGTGTGTGTGTGTGTGCAGATAAAAAAGAATGAGGGTACCAGGGCTACTCTGGGGAGCATCACACGGCCAGCCACGAAGGCCGACTGCTCCCATCCTCTGGCCCAAACAAGCACACACACACACACACACACACACACACACACACACACCAAGCATTTGTCCCTTTCAGGGGCTCCCTCTGCTCCTTGCACCAGAGCCCACCACCTGGCTGGTGCCCCACCTGCCTTCAGGAGGGGCCAAAGCCCCCCGACCTGCTGGCTGATTCTGTGGACTTCCTGGCTATTCTGCTCTGAACGGGGCCCAGTCCTGTCCCTGCCTGGGAAGGCTCAGTTTGGAGGGGTGATGTGAGCCAGCGCCCACCAGGAGTGTCTTGGCTCAGAGGCCAACCAAGCAGGACCTGGCCAGAGAGGCCTGGTGATGCCGGACATTGCTTGCCTGGCAGAAGGCTGCAGCCGATCCGGGGGATGATGGGCACAGCCCCAGCCAGAGCCATCTAGAGCAGGGGGGGGCACATGGCTCCCCAGAGAACCAAAGGGGAGAGGAAGGGGCGGCCAGGGCAGGGACTCGTGCAGGGCCGGCCTGCTCTGACCTAAGGCGAGGTGCGAGGGCTTCTCTGGGACTTGGGCCGTTTCTCCAGAGCTTCTGTGAAGGGGCCCTGCCAGCTGTTGGTCGTGGGGAACGGCATCCCAGGCCCAGTCTTGTTTCCAACCGGACGTCCAGGCGTATTTCCCACTCCTTCCCACTGAACAATTTGGGGAGGGGGTTGGAGGGAGGGGGACCTGCCTGGCCAGCTGGGATCTGCTTTGGTGAGCAGTGATGTTTTCAAGGCATTCCAAGGAGCCACATAAAGACTGGCCAGTTATCAGCAAAAAGGGAGTGGAGAAAGGAAGCCAGCACAGATAAGGGAAGCTTCCACTCCACGGAGGGAGAGGGGAGGACCGGGGAGGCTAATTAGGAAAAGGCCCAGGGGAGATAAAAGGAGATGGAGCCCCACCCCCACCCGTCCTCCTGTTGGGTAGGCCGGTCGGCAGCCAGAGCCATCTGGAGGGCGTCAGGTCTGGGCAGGCCCTACCAGGCAGGGCAGCTGCAGCCAGCTGTTTCTTGGGGAGGGGCTGCCTCGCCCCCAAGGGATGTTTGGGACTTGAGCATTTTCTGACCGACTCCATTTGGGAAGCCAAAATCCCCAAACCAGGAGAAGCAAGGAGCCATTTTCTCTGTTCTGCCGCACCTGGCTGGGTGGCTCTGAAGCGATTCGGAGTCACTGTGCTTGGACGAAGGCCAGAGGAGGCAGGTGGCAAATGCCAGTCCCAGATTTCCAGGGACATCATTTTCACATGCAATCCCTCCTGGAGTGAGCATTCCTCATGCCCTGCCAGTGCCCGCTCCTTCCACTGAGAAATGCCCCACGGAAGCTTCAGGGTGCCCAGGAGAGCTGAGCCGGCTACCTGCCAAGCTGGGGGCTTTATCTCTCAGCTAAAGAGGGGGAAGCCCCCTGGCCCCACCCAGAAACCTGCCTCAGGGGTGGGCATCCGGGCACTCAGGACTTCCCTTAAGAGGGCCCGGACTTTGGGGCTTGATTAGCCGGTTTGCTGTCCAATTTCACCCCACTTTTCAGGGCTGTTCCTGGCCTGAGATGGGGGCCCTGAGGGTGAAGCAAAGCGCAGCTTGGGGCCAGGCAAGGCCGGCTCCTTTGACTCGGCCCAGCCTGCCAGGACTTCCAGAGCTCAAGGAAGCCTTTGGGGCCCCTTTTCCTCCCTCTCAGGATTTGCAGTTTAAGGGGTCAACGGAACGGCCTTCCCTTGTGCAGAAGGGTTTCTGGGAGGAGGGGGGTGAAAGCCGGCCATCTTCTCTGTGCCTTGCCTGCCCACCTGATGTGCACCATAAAAGGGGTGTTGGTGAGGCCGAGTAGCAGCACTTGACAAAAACAGACCGCCTGGCCCAAACATTGAGGTTTCTGTGGCTGCAAATCGTCCTTCTGGGCGGAAACTGCGCAGGCAATGCGGACAGTTTTACTGTTTCCATAAAACCCCTGAAACTCCCTGGCAATGAAAACGATCCTGCTTTAAACTGGCCACTTATGGCTCTTCATCTGGCTGTGCCTCGGCAGCCTTCTCTGGCTCAGGGCATAGGGTGGATGGCTGGGGGGATCAGCCAAGGTGCAGCTAAACAGAGCCCGACAAGCACGCTCTGCTGCCCCAGAGGACGAGGGGTCTGCAGGAAGACCAGGGGCTCGAAAGGGGCCCCTCTAGCGGAGGACGGCCCTGCGTCCACTCACAGGCGACTGGTCTCCAGTGGGAGCTGGTGCTGGATCTTGAAATGGCAAAGGTGCCAACGGCCCAGCTTGGAATTAAGGAACAATGGATCTCTGGGTTCAGAGGAGGAAAGGCTCAGCATATGGCAGCTCTGTGCAGGTGCCCCAGCCTGGTACTGGAAATAGGCCACAGAACGAATGCAGGGCAGACTCTAACTTACCCACCGGGATGGTCAATCCGTGAATCTTGTCTGCCCAACCGGCAAAATACCGCAAGGTCTTGATGACGCCGTGAAGGTCGACGTAGAAGGCCTGGAGGAAGGGCTTCCCACTGTTCAGCGACTCCATGGTCTGGAAGGCCAAGAGGAGCAAGAATCAAGGCTTGGTTTTCGACCTGGTAGCAAAAACGGCAGTGAAGGAGGAACGTCCTCCTGTGGGGACGGCTGTTCTTGGAGCTTGGTGTAACAGACTGGTTCTGCCCACAGTGCCCTCCGTGCCAGTGTGCACTCAGGGTCTAGTGCACATGTAGAGAGGGGGCGCAGAGCTTCCCAGGACCGCCAATGCATCTAACGGCAGAGGCCTAGCAAGGAGCAATGCAGTGGGATTCATGTGGAGCGCTCCCCTTGCAAGCTCAAAACCCTGAGACTTTGCTATGGGGGCTGGCTGCACAGGACACGCAGCTTCCACTGTGCACTGCACCCCAGCCAGTTCTATGCTGGAGGGGGGGCACTGTCTTTTCCCACAGGATACCTCAAAGCCATCCTGGCAGCAGTTTTCTGGCATGTCCCCCTGAAAGGTGGGGAGGGCTCCGCACAAAAGCACACTGGCTCTGGTGCCCCAAGGGCCAGAGGTCCAACCTGGGTCCTTCAGACCAGCCTTTTGGCCCCAGCAGAAGGCAAAACGCCCCCTGGCCCTCTGGATGCTGGGACCAAACGGCTACCAGGCAGCAGCTCCCAAAGAGAAGCTGGACGTCCCTCCAGGGAGAGCCGAGCGGGGCTCAAGAATGCCCGTCTCAGCTGCTGCCCGAGGCTCCTCTGGCAGCCAAGATAGCTCCCGTGCCCTTCCCCACTGAGGCTCCAAACCAATCAAAAGAAGCCGCCGCAGGCCCTGGTTGAGGAGACATTCCCATATTCCTCTTAAGGAGCCCCATAAAGTGTTTGCTGCCACGGCTTAAATCACTTTTAAGAGCCCCCATTATCTGCCCACGAAGGTTGCGGCAGAGGAAATGCATCCGTGGAAGCCGCTGGGTGAGAGCCATAAATCCAGCTGAAGCGCAGGAGGGCCGCTGCTCCTCCGTTTCCCCTGCCGGTGGGGCCGGCAGCCGCATCTGTGGTGGACAGATTCAACAAAGGTTTGGCTCAGGAACCACAAATCCAGCCACTGGCAGACAGCCAACTGATTTGCTGAGCCCCTCCCTTCCCCCCGTGGTGATTTTACAGCGTACGCTGGTGGTAAGATGATTTAAGTGTTGACAAAGCTGGAATTAAGATGTTTGCTGGCTTAGTTCAAAGCGCTTGACATGTGGAAAATAACATTAGCCATGCCACCGTGTCGGGTCTCACCACGTGGGGCCTGGGCCATGCAGCTCAGTGCCTCTTGGGCACCCTGGGCGGGGCGGGGGAGAGCCCAGATCTGCCCAGGGTTGACCAGGAAGGTGTTTGCACCCTTGTCAGCCGACTCTGCCCTGGAGCTCAACGGCTGCTCTCAGGGCTCTCCCAAAAACGTAGCAGGGCTTGAGTGGAAGAAGCGTTTGGAAAGGCAGCGTCTGGCCTCCCTCCCCAGTGTCCCACCCACCCGACTTACGGCAAGGAGGGCCCGGTCTCTCTCCACCAGGTCGGCCAGCTTCTCCAGGAGTCGTCCTCGTTCAGAGGCATCCATCCTCCGCCACACCGAGCCCAGGGAGAAGGCCAGCCGAGCAGCCTGTACCGCCTTGTCTGTGTCAGCCTGCCAAATGGGAGAAGCAGGTGGGCCGGAGATGCTCAGGGTGAGCCAAGAGCCCCCCCTCGCTTGGCAACCGGAGCCCCCCAGGATGTCTCGCAGGGGCCTGGGCAGACCTGGATATCAGCTCTTCCTGGCTGTGGAGCCAGCCAGGTCATTGGCATCTGGCCATTTTCCTCTCAGGCTGGCCTACCTGACAGGGCCGTTGTGGGGAGATGCGAGGGCAGACTAGAAAGGCCACTAATGTTTACCTTGTCGGCTTCTTGCACTTCACAGATCTGTTCTCCTGTTGCAGGATTAAATACGGGGAATATTTTCCCACTCTCTGAATTTTGCCACTCATTGTTGATAAAAATCTGAAAAGGCAAGAAAAAAAGGGGGGGCCTTTTTGGTTTTGGCTAAAATGCAGAGCTTCCCCTTCATCTTCCCCCTTCCGGCACTTTTGGGGTGCTGGAAAACCTCCCCCCCTGCCCTCCTAGAGAGGCCTTTCCCACCGAGTCCTTTTAGGACCATATTCCCAGCATCCCTGCTCCCCATTCTCTCTCTCTCCCCGGGGGCCCTGGGAGCCGTAGTGGCGCTTGTAGCAGGGCCTCCAGGTAGGGAAGTTCCCCCTGGGCTGCCTTCCCTGCTTTCAGGGTTCTCTCCTGGGAGCCTGGACAGAGGCTGCCCTGAAGGACGGCTTCCTGCCCGCCTCGTTTTCTGTCGTGCGTAACTGGCAGAGACCCCTTGGCTGTGCCTGGTTCAGAGGAGAGGGAGAGCCTCCAGTTTGGGCAAAGCTAGGGCCCTCCCGTGATGCTCCCCTGGCCACAAGCAGGCAGGAAAAGGCGGTGGGGAAGTTGCTACTGTCAATGGTTAACATTCGCTTCTTCCTGTCCCACCACGCTGTATAAACAAAACTCAGGCTTTGCCAGATCATTTCTGTAAACGGACTGCCTTCAATTTGGCTGTAAAGGGGGAATATTTACTCTCTCCTCCATATAAAGTACCTCGTCCAACTTCTTGGAAAGGTTTCAAGTCCTGAAATTCAGCAGCTGGCGGCTCTACAAGCCCGACCTCATGCTGAAATAACTCACTTTTGGGGAGTTTTAGGCATCTGGTGTCAGGTAGTGCCACGCCACAAGCCCCCTCCCTGCTTGGCGGATTCTTCAAGGATAAAGGAGGCTTTGCCAGCACTTTTAAGAACTTCCAGTGGACATTGATTAAATGCAGAGAGCTGTACATTTGATCTGACTTTCATTAGGGCCAGTTCGTAAAAATGCCACCGGCTCCAACAAGGATGACACATTGTGCGAACAGGGATCCCTGCGAAGCCTCAAATGGGGTTTTCGTTCCACTCGTTTGTTTTGTTCTTATTTATTGCGACCATTGTAGTGGGCAACATTAAATCAAGGCGGATACTTGACAGCAAATGTTGCTATCAGTGAATTATATACAGCTCTTCCCCAAGCCCAGAGGAAGAAAGGGATAGCCTCAGGGAGAAAGGGCCCCTTTGTAAATCATGCCCAGATTGGCACCGCCCAGAGGGGGCATTGTTCCTTCTCAAGTGGGAAAGCTCTCCGGCCTGCACAATTGCCCTGGAATCAGGGTTAATTAAGGCTAGCTGCAGCCATAAATCAGCTGGGGGATTTTTACAGCTTAATTCAGCCTTAAGCCACAGTGTGTGTGGGTGAATATATGGCCGGTAACTGATTAACCAGGTTTCCCAAGAGTTGCTAAGATGGGGGTTTTGGACACAAGGGGAAGGGGAGTAGTTAGCCATGGGCTTTGTTGTCATCCAAGGCGGTCATAGCCCAGACAGTGTGGGCAGGCTGGTTCTGTCAGGCTGGGGGGGCATCATCCTGGAAAGTGTGGGTGCAGAGAGCTCTTGGTGCTCCAACTCTGCCCCTTGGGCTCTGGCTGACCCCCTGCCCCTCAGCTGCACCAACCGGCTGGGCAAATGGCATTTGGTGCCCGTCGACCTTCTCTTAGCCTCAGGTCAATGGAGTTGTGCCCAGTTTTAAGGCTAGAGAAATTTCCAAGAAACAAGTGGAATACTTTCAAATGCAAACGCTTCTTCCGGACAGGGTGCCTTTTCCATAGCTGCCTTTTGACAAACCAAAAAAGAGCATCAGCTTGCAATGGCTTCTCTCTATGGCCTGGAGCTGTGAGAGACCATCTGATGCTTCTGGGGCTCACCTGGGAGACTAGCCTTTTCCTTCAAAGGGAGAACCTTGCACAGAGAGAGAGGGAGGGAGGGAGGGAGGGAGGGAGGAGAGATTGCCATCCATTTGGGCCCGGAGCTCACAGTTGCTGACTGGCCTGGCAAGCTGGGATGCCCCCATTTCCTTTGCTGGGAGACCCTCCCGTGCGGCTGCACGTGATGTGCGACCCTCTCTGTGCCGCTGGCGATGATGTCACCGGGCTGCCTCTTGGAACAGCCGCCCACGTCCAGCCGGAGCCGTGGCCTGTGGTCAGCAACGAAGACGGCATGTGCTTCCCCAGGCCTTGCTTTTCCCTGGCTTTAGTAAGCCCCATCCTTGTGCTTTTTGACATTCCAGAAGGATTTTCCCCCTTCTGTACAGGAAAGGGATTTCAGCATCCACTTAATCACAGGCTCCCACCCCCTCCCCACCCCCATAAGGGAGAAGCAGGTTCCTGGATGAATCAGAATTTCCTAGTTGCACTGCTTTAGTAGCTGGTTACAGTTCCATCGAAGTGATTCGTTTTTCATACTATGCTTGATCCTCCGAGAGTTTTTGAGGCCAAACCTGTAAAACTGGAGGGGGGGGCACAAATGCCAGAGACGCTTCTGGAGGAATCACAGCTGTTTGGCCCCAAGCGTCTGTCCTGTGGCTGGAGCTGAGTGCATAACGGTACTTTTGGGGGATAATTTTGCAAACACGCAAGGAATGCGGCTGCTTGCCTTTCCCTTGGTAGGTATTTCATAACCCTGCTGATGCTGGGCCAGCACCTGAGCCTCTGGACACGCTTGAGCCTTCCTGTCCTCATCCTGGGCAAACATTTCACGGGCCCTGGGGCTGTTCCAGAGGCCAAGCCTCCAGGCTGCTGAGTTCCTGAGAATTCCTCTGCTTTGGGCCGGGAGGCTGCCCTGATCCGCCCGAGGCCACTTCCACGGAGGGGAGGCTTGAAGGCCTGGGCTCAGCCTCTCCAAGTAGTCGTCCACCCATCCCTGGCTTTGCCCTTGGACAGAGGAGGGGGGAGGTCAGGGGCCCCTGCCTGAAATGGCTTGGCCCTTTAGGAGGAGGGACTGCCGAGGCCAGCCCTCTTCCATAGGATGAGCACCATGGGGACAGGACACAAGCAGCATGGGTCTGCCTGTCTCTCTAGGCCCCAGAGGGGCAACCAGCCTTCACCCTGAGAGTGGGGGCGAGGGGCTGACTCTGGTTGATTTGACCATTAGTCTTTCAGTTGTCCAATGGGGGGAGGGGGGACCCACCTAAGCTAGTGGGGTCTGTGGCAGCTGAGACTGGGCTGCTCTCCACCTGCAAGATGGCGCAGATGCCCCAGGCAAGGAGTCACAACTGCAGAGAGCCAGGACGGAAGGGGAGGCAAAGGAGAGTGGCAGGAGGAGAGCCCGATGGGGAGTCATGGGGTGCTGAGGGAAGGAGGGAAGCTCCCCTTTGGGGGAAGATCAGAGGGAGGGAGGGAAGGAAGGAAGGAAGGAAGGAAGGAAGGAAGGAAGGAAGGAAGGAAGGAAGGAAGGAAGGAAGGAAGGAAGGAAGGAAGGAAGGACCTGCTTTTGGGAGGCAGAGAAAGAATCCGTCCTCAAAAAAGGGGGCAGGACAGGCCCCGACCCACCAGCCGCTGCTGATCAAACGAATCTCGTTCAACTCCTAGGACTCCCTGGCTGCTTGCAGGGAGCAGCTTGACACCAACTAGGCCCTGCTGGGAGAGTTTCCTGGTGGATTGGGCCCCTTTTCAGTAACACAGGCTTGAATTATGCCTCTCTGTGTTGTTTTAGGTGAAGAGAGTAATTCTAGCCTTCCTGTTAATAATCAGCTTCTGGAAATGCTGTTCTTTACTAGAGAACACCTCATCGTTTTAGGGAGGACACAGCCTCTCTCTCAATATTTATCTCTTAAAAAGCAAAACAAAGAAAGGCCATGGGAAAAAGACTGGGGCGGGGGAGAAGCCCCCGATTCCGCTCGGCTTGGGAGCCGCTTTCTCCACAGAGATGAGAAAAGGGCTGGAATGCCGCTGGCTCCGTCCTTCCCGGCCCCTTTGGCCCGATGCTTCTCCTTTGCATGATAAATCACGGCCCAGTGTCTACCTTCCTGTTTGATCTCAGCTCAGCGAGATTCAGTGCTGAAGTGAAAAACTCCAGGTCTGATAGGCCAGCGATGAAGCGCAGAGCCCCCTGACCTGGGGAGGCCCAGCCACAGAACGGCCCAGCGCAGCCCCTGCCCTGCCCGCCTGCCCACCCGCCTCTTCCCTGCTTTCCCAAGCCAAGCCTATCTGGGGGCTTATGGCCAAGCCGGACCTAAAGAGGGATTCCCGGGCCCAAGCGACCCTCGCAGCTGAGTGCTGCCCCCAAGGGGCTGCAAAAGCCAAGCTTCGCCCCCACCCCAACATTTCCTCTGATGGGCAAAAGCATCTTCCGGGCACAGAAGGGTTTCTGCAGAGAGCTCGGCCCAGGTGGCAGCGCCGCAGGAGTGTCCCGGAGGAGTCCTTCCGTGACAGCTGTCCATGGCGGTGCCGCTGGCAGCCAACAGCCAGAACTGAGTTCCAGGGAGTTCAGAGACGGGGCAGCTTTGGATCCACCCAGGTGGGATTCCTTGCTGTTCTGTGACCCTGGGGCCTCGGCGCTGGCCCCCTGCGATCCCTTTGGGGATAGGGACCGAGTGACTCTGGGAGTCACGTGAAGGGGGCCCTCCTCCACCCTCCTTCCTGCTGCAGGGTCTCCGGGATCTTCTCTTGCCTGGATTCAAGCCATGCCGAGCCCACAGAGTGGCCAGTTTCCAGGGTGGCTCTTGGGCAGCGTGCCAAAGGCCTGCACAGCAAGCCTTCCCCTCTTATCCTTGGGAACTCGGGGTACACACCTGGCCTGGGCTGGCTGGCACCAGGAGCCCCACAGACACCCAAGTCCACAAGAGGACGGCTTTATCATGGGGACCTTGGTGGCTGGAACCAGCCTCCCCCACCAGCCCTCTCGCCCCCTGGAAGAATGTCGGGTGAGCCAGACAGGCCTCTGGCCGGTTCCACAGCTCCTGGCCCTCCTCTTTGCAGCTGCTGCCCTACTTTCCTCACAAACAGCGCCTGGTGCTCGTGGAGAACTTCCCAGCCACCCAGGACTGTGCAGGCAGCCACGGGGCGGGGGAGGGGGCTGCAGCTGCACAGCAGGAGGAAGGAAGAGGAAGAGCCTTTTGCCTCCCCTCCTGGCTGGCTGCTGCTGCAGCTCTGTCCTAGTGTGGAGGCTCAGCCAAGGCTGGCAGGTCAAAGAGGGGCCGCAGGGGAGACTCCCGGATCCACCCAAGCGGATCCACCCCCTGCTGCAGAAACCAAAGGCTCCTTCCCTCCTCCAGATTTTGCCCCCTCTCCAAAGCACCCAGGAAGCCACAGGCCCTCCACACCAGCACAAGCCCCCACCAGCCTCTTCGGATCCTGCCACCAGTGCCCAGGGAGGGGTGGCATTCGGTGCTGGACTCAGAGCAGCCCCAAGACATCACTTGGCCTGTTGACTTTGGCTTAACGCAACATGGGAACCTGGCTGTTGTTTCCAAAGGTACCTGGGGCAATTCTGGCTTATTCCACAGACCATCATTGCAGGAGGAGGCATAGTGTAGTGCCATGTGAGATCCCAGTGGCTGTGATTCATCCTGGTGGCAGCCCTTTTTTCCACGTGGGTATCGAATGGGCACCTAACCCCCTCTTTCCTGAAGGTCTGAGTCGGGACAGCCTGACAAACATTAATGGCCAGCAGGGTGTCTCATGGGGTTCTTCCAGCCCTGAACCCGGGGCCAGTGGTGCCCTCCATTCTCTCCTGCCCACCACCAGGCATCTTCTTGATCCTGGCTGGGACGCAGGCAGCTAGCAACGTTTCACAGACAGACACAGACCACAACCAGCTAGCATTCATCTGACATTCATCTAGCGGTCCAAAGCCTTCTCTGCCTTCCCAGGCTGTGCCCTCTGAGAGGGCTGGGTGGGCCATGTAGGGCGGCATGCTGGGTGCTGTGTTAACCTGAGCTGGGCGCTTTGTCTTGCAGCGAGAACGGCATATTGGGTCAATAAATCCTGCCCTGTTCTCCCTCCATCCCTCCACACGTTCCTTCACAGGGGGCTGTTTCATTCTGGCACTTCCTTCCAACTTTGCTGCTTAGTTATTTATTAAACGTACGTCTTGCCACAATTTCATGACTCTCAGCAGCATTCAAGGAATGAGAAAGAAAAATGAAAACCTACCTCATAAGATTGAATTATAAGAAAATAAAAACTAAACTACAAAAACGAATTAACAACCATTCTCAGCAGAACACTAAAAATAAAACGCAAAAGATGCACAGAAGCTGTCTAGGAAAAGCTTGTTTTTAAGAGCCTCCAGGAGGCCCTCGAGGGGGGAGAGAGGCTCGATCTCTGGGGAGCCGCGTCCAACAACCCCCCTCCAGCCCTTGCAGGCTGGGTTCCTCCGCCTCCCGGAAGGGTGGGGTGGCTGAACTTCTGGGGGCCCCCACCCTCACCAGCTCTTGGGCAAAGGACTTCCAGAGGGGTTCTCAATGTCACAACCCAGCAGAAACCTATTAGAAATAAAACGGGTTTTATGGAAAGACAACACCAGAATGCAGGCAATTGGCAATATCCATGGAAGCCCCACAAAACTGACCCATTAAGGGATGTGCAAGTTAGGAGGCGGGAGGGAGATCTCCTCTGGTGCCAACCAAGAGGATAGCTAAGGCCAAGGGCACCTGCGGGGCCCTGCAAGGCCTCCCTGCCAGCAGGCTGGGTCTGCCACCCCATTGGAAGGCCTTGGAGCGTGCCAGCATGGAGACAGGCTGGCCTGGCCTTGCCCCTCAGGTGCCCATTTTCAGACCCTCCCTCCCTCCCTCCCTCCCCCAACTCAGCTTCAGGTTACAGGCAATATTCCTGTTCCCGAGCCCGCCCACACTCTGCAAAGGTGAGAGAGATGTTCTATGGTAGCCCCCTCCCCCCCCTGGTGACCGGCTCCACCTTTGCTTCAGAAGAAGGAGAGCGAAGAGCGTCGAAACCACCACGAGACGCTCGAAGAGGCGGTCGGAGAGACCTGGATTGTTTCAGACTGGGGGAAAGGGGGAGGCGTCTCCCGCAGCCCAGCGGATGGATGGAGAAGACGCGTCCCGCTACGCCGGGCTATAAACTATCCCGGGGCGGGGAGGAATTGCACTCTTTCCGTCAGCACACAACTGCCTAAGCGCGGAGGAGTCTCCGGAGCAGCCGGCCCGGCCAGGTGGGGGCCTCCTGCTGCACAGCGGTGCCACCCCGAGGGGCTGCCTCCTCCAGACGCGGCCTTCTTTCTCGATGTGCCCAGGCCAGAGCAGGCTGACGCGGCCTGCTTGTCCTTGATTTCTGCCCCTTCCCCTCGCCTCTCACCTGCGCCGTTACGCTGAGTTATTGGCTGCAATTTCCACCCGGAGTGTCGGAAAGCTGCCTTTCTTCTCCTGCTGAAGGGGGCTAAGCAGGGACCGGGAAGAGGGAGGGGCCCCGCTTGGAGGCTCCTAAGTGGAAAGCGGGGAGGACCAAGAGCAGCATCGCTGCTTTTTTCATGGCGCTGCTGCTGCTTATTCCTTGCTATCTCATCTGTTCTTATGACATCGATTAAGAGGCATCCTCGGCCGGGAAAGGGATTTGCCAAAGGCAGGCAATTCTGGCAATCCCGGCCACTGTGCTTCAGAGAACGGCAATGTGTTAAAAGTTTGGCTTTCTTTTTGCAGGCTGGGGGGTGGGGGGCATCCAGCCTGACTTACTGCTCCCAGGGTGCCTTGCCGCAATGCAGGAGAGCGTAGATTTAATTTAAAAAGGAAGCAAAATTTGAAACTCCCTGCATGAAGTTCGGAAATTGGAGTCCATTGAAGCAGCATGAAAGCAGAAGTCACCCCAGCCCCCAGCCCCCGCCCAAGCCTCTCCACAGCCAAACATAAGAAGCAAGCTGGAGGTGGGGGGGTTGTCCCCAGGATGCCCCCAGCAGTCCTTAGAACAAAGGCAACAGCGCTGGCCACGGACCGGCTTTGGGGCTCAGCCAGCACAAACAGAGCTGGACGTGGCTGTCCCGCTCATGGGCCTCCCTCACTGCTCACGTGCTGGCTGGGGAGCATGGGGAGGATGGTCCAGCCTGCACTGGAGCTGTAGCCCTTTTTTGCAGCGGAAGAGAAAAAGGCCCTTGACTCAGATGACCTCCAGATTGGTGAGGAGAGATTTCCCTTCCTGGCATCTGCTGGACAGGGAGCCCAGCCGGGCTGAAAGCTCAGCCGGTTCTGCTCTTGACCTGCCCAGCTTGGCCTTGCCTGGCTGGAGGAACCAGGCTGCCTGTTGGGACGGTTGTGGCCACAACGAGTGGGGTTGGTCTGGATGCCCTCCCAGGGCCCTGCCAATTCTAGTAGCCTGCAGTGTCAGGCAGCCATTTGAAAATTCATGAATGAGTTGCTCAGAGGAAGAAGAGCAAGGAAACCATCGTGCCTTTTAATAATGGAATCTGAATGAGACAGTTTAGGCCCAAGGACCATTAATCATATTGTTTATTTAATTAATGGTTTGCATTCATTATAGCTGCCCAACCCAACTTCAATGGACTCTGGATGTTTTACAAAACCAAAGAAATCCATAAAAGCAAAGAAGACACCAATTCAACAAACCAAACCCAACAAGAGATGAACTCCTGGCCTGGGACTAAAGATGATGGATCTGTCATCCAGCCCTTCGCCAGCACACAGGGGGTTACAACAAACCATCATCCTCAGCCCGTGCAGCCAGGCAGCGCCTCAAGAGGGTCTGGGGGCAAAAGAAGCCAAGATGCAGTTGGGGCTTCAGCCCTGTTGTTGCGGCTGCCATCTTGGCTTTTTTGACCCGTGCACCCTCCTGACCTTGCTGCTGTTCTGAAGCGCAAGGAGAGGGGAGGCGTCACTTCTGCCTGCTGCAACCCCCTCCCCACTCTGACCAGCACTTCTGCTTTCTCTTCCCAGTGGATCTCCAGAAAGGGATGAACTAGGTTTACATAGCGGGGGGGGGAGGGCACTGGCCGTCCCGCAACCCTCCCAGCCCACCCCTCTTGGCGCTTCTCCATCCTGAGCACAGAGTGGGCAGAAGACCAACAGAGCTGCCTCAACCTTCATAACACACTTTGTCTTCTGATGAGGGGCTGTTTATCCAAGCCGGTCCCAGAAGCCACACTGGGGGGGGTGTGGATGCAAAGGCCCTCTTGCCAAGGAGAGCTGGCTGGCTCCACAGATCCACCATGGGGAAGGGGTGCAACCACATGTCCTGCCTCCCCATCGCAGCTGGACAAAATGGCCGTTTTCTCAGGGTTTCTCCAGGCCAGATGTGCTAACCGCCCCCACCATTGCAAGTCAGAAAGAGGTTTGCAAAGGGAGCAAAGGGATTTTCCTGCCTGTGCTCATCCCTCTGGCCTTTCTCGCCCCCACCCCAGCCATCCTGCCTCATCCTATCTGGGACCCCTTGGGGTGGGCCCTTCCTGAGGGAGGGTCGCTGGGGGCAACAATGTGAAAAGTGCCCCCCCGGCTGGGAAATGGGAGCAGCCAGGCTGACAGTCCAGGTGGGATTCAAAGGAAGCCGAAAGATCTTTTGGAGGGACAGCCAAGTGCAGCCCCTCCCCTCCCAAGGACCCCTTGGGTCAAGGGCAAGGTGGGCCCACCCCAAGAGAGCCACTGGCAGAGCCAGAAAGCTAGAACTTCAGGGCAGAGAAGAGCAATGTCTCGGCCAAACAGGCAGGGGCTGCAGGCACAGCGCCCCCCCAGAAAGAGCCATGACTCAGACAGGAATGCCTTTTGATGTCACGGAGAGGCATTGGTTCCATGCTCAAGGGGCCCTGACAATCTGCTGGACGGCCCCAGGATTCCTGTGCCTCTGCCTGCCATTCGACAGAGTCCCAGGCAGTGAAGAGGGGCTTTGCTTTACGCCTCCCCACTTATGCTTTCTGCAAACAAGCGAACGCATGTCCTGAAGCACACTTCCTGGGAAGCATTGCCAAGCGAAATCCTTGGAATTCATTTGCAAAAAGTCCAGATGCAGCCTCCCCCCACAATACCCAAGAGCATAGAAGGAAACGGGGTCCAGGGCCCCAAAGTGCTTCTGAAAGCCCACAATCCATGTGCCTCCCCCTGTCCTGAGCCAGCCCAGCCTCAAATGGCTGCCTTTCTCCATTGGACTGAGCCCCAATTAATCCGCCTGCCCCAGGTTTGGGCTGGCAAGAGCCCAGAAAGAGCTGCACAGCTGCAATTGAGAAGCGGCCTCATCTTTGGGCAAAGCCGCCACTGTCCCACGGCTGATGTGCGGAGGACTGATGGGTCACCAAGGAGGGCTTTCTTTTGACACTGGGTTTATTTAACACAGACTTCTAGGCAAAGTAAACCATTTCTAGAGCTAGCAAAATACTTCCTGGATCTTCTTCCCACCTCCCACCCCATAGCATGTGCCTGTGGTGAACAAACGGAGAAACAAATGCTGCTGCCCCACAGGCAGGCCGGCCGGCAGGCAGGCAGGCAGGCAGGCAGGCAGGCAGGCAGGGGGATCAGCCGGAGGGTGGGAGGGGGGCATCCGAGGGGGTTGCTTGTGCAAAGAGTTTCTGCCCAGCAGCCCCTGGACAAAAGACTCCGGGGGGCCCTGGATGCCCGGACGAACAAGGCACTCCCTCCCTCTTATGGCTGTCCTTAAAAAGGTCCAGGGGAGTGGAGGGGTCTGGGGCTTTGGACCCTCCGATGCAGCTCCCAACTGAGGGGCAAGCTCTGTCCTGGCCGGCCCTCATGGGGCCAGGAGAGTGTAGAGCCTCACACCAGTTCCCTGCCTTCTTCTGCAACGGTGAATAAGCAATGAGAGAAACCTCCCCCTCTCTCTCTCACACACACACACACACACACACACACACACACAGAGGGTTTCTTGAGATGCCAAGGATGTAAGCAGCTCTCTTCCCAACTCTGCTCCTGAACAGGATTGTTTAGAAAAGTTGTCACTTCAGACCGAGAAGGGAGCCCAGCGCCTGAGGGAAGCCAGTCGGCTCTTTTCTGCCTCCCTGTTTTTCTTTCCAGAAAGTGAGAAAGGCGATCCGGGCCTGGATGAAAGTCTGGCCAGAGAGCCAAGACCCTCGATTAAAGGCTCCAGTGAGCTATAAATCACTTGTCAAGCCTGCCTGGGGAGGAGAAGCTGAGAGAAAGGAGGATCGGGGGAGAGGCAGGGACCCCAAGAAAAAGAGCCGGAGTGGGGAATCTAGCGATAAATCCCTTCTTTCGTCTTTTCCCACTTTTGTTTTGTAAATGTCCCCTCAGATTCTCTCCAGGGATGTTTGGAAGAGGACTGTTCCACTAATCATCACCAAAAATGGAGCTCTGCAGAGCAAAATCTGGGAATCTGTGAGAGGGAAGCCTCTGTAGCCCCCAGGAAGAAAAGAGTTCGACTCCCATCTGGCTCAGCTTGGATGATCCCAGGACAGCCTGACCATCCTCTGCCCCTTGCTTGATCTTCCTCCTGGGACACTTTGCTCCTCTGGAGGTTTGGCACCATCTCAACCCCATTTCTACTAAGCCCCCAGAGTCAAGAGCCCCTTAAAACAGTCCCAGGCGGCAATTTTGCCTCTTCCGGTTCTACCATGCAGAAGACCTGCCCATCTGGCTTCACGTTGCCTTACTTGCAGGAGCCTCTCCACACGTGCTAAGTTATAATGCCAGGTGCCCCATCTGTCACGACCAACAACCAACAACTCGCAGGGGAGGAGGACACTGGGATTTGTAGTGCAGCCACCGGTCAGTCACCAGCCTGCCCACCTGAGAGGAATTAGCAGAAGCCATGACTTCCTCCTGCATAAAAGAGGCAGCCAGAAACCTCAGTCCTGAAGGGGAGGGCCCAGGGCAGAGCTCTCCCCCAAGAGAGAGTGCCTGGCACTCTGCAAGGCTGGACCAGTAGCTCCACCTTCTTTCTGCCACCCAGGTACCAGGACAACCATCTTGCCCCTCTGCAAATGTCAGTGGGAAGAAAGAGGTCAGAAGAAGAGATGATTCAAGACACTCGGAGATATTCTGATCTCTGGCCAAAGAGTCAGCGATGAAAAAGGAGGGGAACACTAACCCCTCAGTTAAAACGAGCAGTTAAATAGAAAGAATGATGGAGTTGGGAGGGCCCTTGAAGGTCTTCTAGTCCAACCCTCTGCTCAAGCAGGAAACCCTACACCACTTCAGACAAAAAGATTAAGCAACTGTGGTAGGCATCGAAGGGAGGGTGTAGCCACAGCCCTTTACCCCACTGATCTCCAGAGGACTTACAAGCTGCTTTTGCAAAGTTAACTGCAGCTACACTCCACCTGAGCTCCACCTCTCACTGAGCTCCATGCTTTCCCTCCCTGGAATCTGGTCAGTGATTTACAAGGGATGTTAAAAAAAATGACTGCAAACAAACGGAAGGGTTTATTTTTAAGATGAATGTGGATGATTGATCCAAATGATCTGCAGGGCTACATAAAGGCTTTTAAATCTGCTTAGCCTAGCAATTTCTTAATTTTTAAAAGAAGTGGTAAATGAATAAATAAATGCAGAAATTCAATTTGAAAGTAAAATTATATTTAGCAAATGGAAATAAAAACACACCACATAACCACCCTATCTTTAGGTTGGCAACTCTTTTCAAGTGTGATCCATTGTTTTTTCAAGGTTGAAGCACTGGATCTCCCTTTAAAGCATTTCAGGATTAAAGTATGAGGAAGGTTTGATCTTGGGCTATGATCTAGTGAGAGCATCTCTTGCAAAATTTCACCCAGTTGAAATCACCCTGAAACCTGTGCAAGGAATCTTCCAAAGGATTATGTCCAACATCACTGAGTAATAGAAACAGGAATTCACAGCCAGAAAGTTGCAAACTTCAACTGGCCAATAGAACTTGGGGTAATTGTATCTCAACCTTTGACAAACTCCAAGTCTGCCTCATGTGTAAATACATAAAACAAAGACTTGGAATCTCAGGATGAACCTTGTTAAGTGCTGGAAAACAAGAAATGAGCCTTTGCCCAATCAGACAGTCCCAACTATTTATTTCCTTAAGAAGCAGCTCAGCAAAGGAGGACTCCTTCCAAATTTGCCAGACCTGATTGGATTGCATCTCCGACAGGGATGCGAATGGAAAAGCCGAGATGGATCTATTGAGCTGATTTAAACAGAAAGCAAAACAAAACACTCACAGCTTTAGTTGGAAAGAACAAGGTTCGGACAAAGGAACACATAAGTTCACCCAAACTCATCTGGAACAACTGACATTTAGAAAGAAAGAAAGAAAGAAAGAAAGAAAGAAAGAAAGAAAGAAAGAAAGAAAGAAAGAAAGAAAGAAAGAAAGAAAGAAAAGAAAGAAAAAGATTGATTCTTAGAGAAAAAGAAAATTCTGATGTAGTAAGTTAAAAGGGAAGCTGGGAGACTGAAATGCTAAGGGATCTTTTCTCCTGTGTGTGTGTGTGTGTGCACGCGTGCAAATTACGGCGTGGGTCTCCCTCTCTGTGTCTGTCACCCAGTCAACTGCCTGTGCTCAGGCTCTGGAGAAGCTCTGGAGGAAAGTGCAGAGGAGAAGGTCCCTCCGAAGGCTGCTCCGCTTTGCCAGCATCCTAGTTTTCAAAGCTTTCCAGGAAAGAAGGGAGGGAGGTCACTTACTTTGGTGTGCTTGATTTCCAGGTTGAGGGTCGGAGAAGGCAGCAAGTGCAGAGAAGCCATCAAGGCTGCCGGGTCCGCCTTCATTCCAGCAGGCACCTCAATTTTGCTGGAAGTCATCGCCTCTCCTGCCTCTGCCTTTCCCAGCGCAGTTCTGTCCCCGTTATCTGGCCGAGGATGATGGTGACGGATTAGGGGTGGGGTGGGGGAGAGACAGAGAGACAGGGGGCGGCGGACTTTATCGACTTTATTCCCCGTCCCTCAGGATGAGTGCTGAAGACGCGGCTGCTCTACTCAGCGCGTCTAGGCAGGTGTTAAGGCAGCCGCTTCTTATAGGAGCCGAGGGCAGGGCCAAAGAGGCCGGACCGTCCTACCTAGAATGGAGGCTCTCCGTTTACACGAGCCTCTCGGGCCCCCACCCACCCCGCCCGTGGAGGGGGCGCCAAAGGCAACAGGTCTTCCTCCCGGCTGGCAGCCAAGTCCAGCCAGCGTCCTCGGGCTTCCCCTGATGCCCGCACGGGAGGAAGCGGAGGGCGAGGAGGGTGCAACGGGGGCTCAGGGTGGGCAGGGAGGCGGGACGAGGAGGAGAGCGGGGAAAGGAGAACGCTTCCCCGGGACAATGAAAGGAGAATTAGCACCTCGGTCTCCCATGCAGCGCAGCCGAAAGGCAGCCGGAGACCGGCGGTCTCGAAAGAGAGGCTGCAGGAGGGGAAGAGGCTCCAGGAGGAATTTAGGGATCTAAGTAAGGACTCACTGCGAGGGGAGGGGAGTCATCAAGATGTCAGACCCTGAAAATCTCTCCAGACGTGCAACTGCGCTCTCAGTGTAGGTGGTGGCTGTGCCAAACTCTGGGGCAGCTTTCTACGGATCCCCCATGGCCGTCTCCACCAAGGGAGTTCTGGAATCCAGCCTCAGTCTCCTCTCAGTAAAATGGGAAGATCCCATGGGGAACGAATGAGTTGGGAACAAAGAGAACAGCTACAGCAGAGATGAAGAAAAAAAATTCCTCTGAGCCTGAAGGCACAAAAAGGTGAACGCAGCTTTTCTCCCGTCGGTGCCCCCCCCCCAAAGGGGAAAAGGGGAAAAGACATCCTTGCCCGAGTTTGCAGGCACGTCCCCTGACCCTGGGCCGGGCTGGCTGGGCCCCCAGGGCGAGAGGGCCCGCTGCTCGAGGGCAACGGAGAAGGACAGACAGACCCTCTTGGCAGTGGGGGCAGGCAAAGGCCCAGACGGCGCCAGGATCGGAGTAAGGAGCCCTGCTATTCGCCCCTCTTCTATTCGCCCCCCTTCTGTGGGGACCAAACGTGTCACCCTGGCTTCGGGGGTGAGCTGCAGAGAAGCCCCTGGCTTCCTTCCCCAGGGGGGCTTCTGCTCTCGCTGCTCCTGGCTCCCCTGCCAGGGCCGTTTTCTCTTGAGAGTCGCCAAGCGGCGTCCAGAGTTTGCCAGCTCCCTGCATGAAAAGAGACAAAGTCTCCTTCCTTCATGGTCCCCGCCCTGTAGAAGGCTGTTGCCCGCCGTGGGTGCCCGCTTGTCAGCGAGCCGAAGGTCTTGGGGGCCATCGACTCGGGCCCTTGGGGGACTTGCCCGGCCCAGGAGGACGAGTCCGCCCAGCGCAGCTTTCCGAACCTGGACGCAGAGCCAGCCACCCGCGGCATCTCCTGCGCATTTGCTGCCCTCTGCTGGAAGCGGATGGAAGTGATCTTTCTCTCACGGCTGGCTGAGGAGTGAAGCGCATTGCTCGGCGCCCGGTCGGTGCCCTGGACTCAGCGGGTCGGGTGCCTCACTCTGCGAGGCTCCCCAGCATTTCTGCCGCCTGAGGGAGCCCCGGAGGAACAAGAGAACAAGATGTGCAGAGGGCAGGAAGCTTGTTTCATTAACTTGCAAGACGAAGTGATGGACGCTGTTAAGGAAGGAAAGATTCAGAGGACATATAAGGGAGACTCTGACAAAGGGTCAAATGAACGCCCCCACCCCCCGCTTTAAAGGCTGCCTACCTTTGAATGGCAGGTGGAGCTAGATCGGGCAAGTGCCCCCTACATCCCGGTGCTCCTTATGCTCCCTTATGCTTCGGCCTTTCAGCTCTGGGTATGCTCTCACTAATTCCCTTGCTGGCTTTCAAAGGCGACTTAGGATTTAATTGTAGGGCCAGGATAGATGACCCCTTCTGGCCTCCCTTCCACGCGTCCCGGGACACGTGTTAATTAAATGAATTCTTTAAGTGCTGCTGAACCTGGGGTGATTTTAGAACCAGCCACTGTCTGAAAGGCCCCGCGAATTTATAGCTTTGGCTGGCTGCAAATGGCAGCTGCGGGGGTGGGGTGGGGGAGACAGCCAGAGGCACGGTCGGTCAGATGCTTCTGCGGCCCAAATATTACTCCTCCGGAACTTTCTTGACTCCGGCCGCCGGCACTACCCTGTCAGCCTGGATGCGCCCCCCTTCCAGGCTCCGGGCTTGCTCGGGCAGGAGCAGCTCCCGCGCTCCGCAGCTCCCGTTCTCCCGGCGCTTGTCGGAGCCCTGAACGCACCGGACGCGCAATGCCGGGCTGCTGCGGAGGCGCTCCTGGGCCAGGCAGGCACAAGCCGACAGAAGCCGCGCGGAGTCGGGCATCCTCTTAGGAGACCCAATCGGGGGGAGGGGGTGTCGCCGCGGTTCCAGGTTGGGGGAGGCGAGGCGGGAATGTTGCCTCAGCAGAGGCTCAGGGCCTCTTTCCCCGCAGTCGGGAGTCTGTGCGACAGGGGAGACGTTCCCCAAAGGGTGCCTCCCCCCTCCGCCACCAGCCGAGGCTGATCAGGCCCAGCAAAGCTCCTCCGGGCGGCCGGGTGGGGCGCCGGGATACAAGCCCCCTTGAGCGAAGGGCTCCACAGCCAGCACCATGGAGAGCTCCGCCGGTCTGGCCGCCCGGGATCCCTCGGGGGATGCGGGAGGGAGGGAGGGAGGGAGGCAAAGGAAGGGAGGCTGCCCCGTGGCCCCTCTCGCCCCCGCAGCCTTGGGTTGGCCTGGTGCGCAGAGAGCACCCGTGGACACCTGGGCCCTCCTGCCTCTGCTGGAGAGAGGGGCCCAAGGGTTCCCCCCTCCTCCTCTAGGCAGCAGCCCCAGGCCCCCCAGGCCCCTCTGCAAGGTCAGCACATGAGGCCATTTACCCTCCCCTCCCCCAGCGTTTGCAGGCCTTCTGGAAGTCCTGTCCCCACACCTTCTGATGGGAAGTTCCACACCCCAGTTGCATGTCAGGATCTCAAGGAGGAGACTTGAGGAAGCCGAGCTGCCTTTGCAACACCCACTTCTTGGTTTCTTCTTCCCTCACTTATCAGTGTGTGTGCAAGAAAAGCCTCCCCCCACCAGGGGCATCAGATGAAGAATGCAGGGAGGTGGCTGTTTGTGGAGCCCAGGATGGGCCATTGGTAGTGCTAACCACGTCTCATGAGGCAGGGAGTCCCAGAGGCCTGGGATCAGAGAAGAGAAAGCCCTGGTGCTTTTGCCTCCAGGATGGACAGGGGCTGAAGACAACCTTCCCAGCCCTCACACACCACCGCCATGACAGCCATGGCTACGCTGCTGCTTGGTGATGCTACTTCCCTTATTTTCAGCTCTTCTTTGCCTCCCCCTCACTTGTCCCCCCCCTCCAGAAATGCATCAAACCTGGAAATAGGGTGACCTTTTGGCTAATGGACGCTGTCTAATGAGCAGATGCCATTAAGCACATTCCTCCCTAAAAACCCCATTCTCCCCCCATTCATCATTGCTAATGCTCCCTTCTCTGATCCCCCTTAAATTTTTTATTTTTACCCTTTCGACAAAAGTACAAAGTCTTTGGTCTCATTAGGCAAAGTTACACATTCAATTAATGCAGCTGTTATGCCTTAATGAATACGAGTGAAGGCAGACAAACCCCCTTTCTTCCAGCCACAGGGAGGAGGCAGGGCACAGCCAACCCCCCGCCCCCCCTTGTGCCATTGAGGGCCAGGCCTACCCTCCACTATGAGGCCCCTCTCTGCCCAGGCCAGGCCAGAGGGAGGGGCCATGCCACCCAAGGCCAGGAGCAGGAAAGTAGCCTGTTTCCCCTCTGGCAGTGGCAGCAGTGCCTGGCATGCAGGCTCAAGTAGGGGGGGAGTAGCTGTTTGGCCCTTTCCTCTGCAAAGCTGTTGTTCCAGGAAGGAAAGCAGGGGCGGGGGGAGAGAGCCAAGCAATGGGAAACGCAGCCAGGTCACAAAGGCCGGGCAGTGGATGTGCACAGGATGTTGCCTTTTGTTTCCTTTATCCCTCATGGCCGCTTCCTTTTACACCAGCCAGCCACCGGTGGCAAAATGCAAAATGGCACAAACAGAACAGGCTCTACAATATCTGCACTTGTGCAGATTTGTGACAAACAGGTAACCAAAGCCCTGCCCTCCCACCCCATGCACAAAAGAGAAGTTCCCAAGAAGGGCAGCAAATGGCCCCCCTTTGCAGCACATCATGTGGGGAAATGCCTGCAACAACGAGGTGGGAGTGCAGGACGGCAGAAGGACAGTCGTCGAACACTGAGGGTGCAAAGGCTTCTTGGCAGCCCACCTGCCCCCACCTGCCCAGGCTTCCTTGGGTCTGTTTGGATTGGGCCCCTGGCCTTGAGCCAACTAGACCGGTGTCTGCAGCCTGCGTGCTGGAGCTGAAGCTGGAGCTGGAGCACTCCGGGCGAATTGCGAGGAAAGGCCGACGGAGAGCAGACTCCCCACTGAACTTATTCACTGGTGAAGACAGTGGAAACAGGGACTTGCAGTGAGTCACGAGAAGCTGCTTTGCTTCCCTTCCAAGTGGGGAAAAGTCCCATTTCTGGAGCTGTTTATTTAGCCAAGAAAAATCAATGTTGATCAAAGAAGTTACGAAACCATCTTTGTCACAAGGCCGTAGAGAGAACATGGCTCCGCCCGTTCTCTGGATCTTGAATAAAGGGTCAGTTGACAAAACCGTTGAGATGAGCTTCAAGAACAAAAGGAGGCGAGGCAGTGCAGAATTCACCTATAGAACTCCCTGCCACAAGATCTACAATGGCTAAAGGAAGTGCGCAAACTGCTGGCAAGGAATCAACTTCTGGGAGGGTTCAGATTGAAGGGTTCATGCTTTGGGCCTAGAGAAGTGGGCCTGTTCTCACCAGGGCATGTGGAGGCAGCCTGCACCCCCCAGCCAGGTGTGGAACCTACAGCTCAGGTGTGTCTGAACACGCCTCTTGGCAGCCTCCCCACAAAAGGCTCTGCAGCACCAGCCAATCGCCAACTGGCCTCTGGCAGGTATATAAAGAGCGGCTCCCTTTCTCCACTCCCCTTGTTCTCCTGCACCTTTACAGCTTTCAGCTCTCACAACCGGCGTGTGTGTGCTGTGTGTGTGTTACTTTTGCAGTCAGCAGCTGGCTGGCTTCTCCTGGCAGCAAGTGAGGGGCTGCTCTGCCTTATCTCCGGCCTGTTATAAATAGCCTGGCGCATGGCGAGAAGGCAGCAGAGGATGGGGTCTCTTGAAGAGTGATCTGGGAAGGCAACCGGAGGCCCAGAAACCCCCAGGCTGGTCGGGGCGTTGCAGGGACCATTTGAGGAGTGAGCCAAAGTTCAAAAAGGGGCAAGAGGGACACACTTTTGACAGCACATTTTCCCAGTCAGAACAAGCCAGGACACCAGGATGACAAAGAAGGTAGGAAAGAGCCTGAAAGAGAAAGTGACCCTAAAGAACAACTTGCTGAAGGAAGCCCTGGCAGAACTCCTGGGGACCTTCATCTTGGTTGTAAGTATGGCCTCCCCCCTCCCCCCTCCCCCAACACTGGGGGCTTCAGAATAGGCGCAGGGAGGGGGGCTGGAAACATGGCTCAGAAATCAATGTACACAGACATTGTTGCAGCTTGTTGGGTGGACAGTGGTTTGGTCAGTTTTGTGAAGAAGACCCCCCCAGTCCGTTTCTACCCCACACCTCCACCTGTTGCCCCGATCACCTTGGGGCGCATCTGCTACTTGGAGAGCATTCTCTCTGTGTGCGGGCTGATGCCCGGGGCAAGATGCGATCAGGCTTACAAAGCAGAAAGAGAGGGAGGGAAATACAAGCAAGGGGGCGCTGTCTCCAGGCCAGTTCCAGCTCTGGCATAAAACTCCATTCCTGCCATGCTGAGAAGAGGCGCTCCGTCAGGAACTGCAACCAACAACTCACAGCTCCTTGAGTGCCAACGCAGCTCCCCGTTTTTCTCAGGTCCATCAGCAACAGATGTTAGATATTCTTGCAAACCAGAAGATAAACCATAACATCCCCAGGGCTTCTGGGGGTCTGGCTGAACTGCTCACTAACCAACCGTCAGACAGCAGAAAGCTAGACTGGCATAGACTTGGCTGTTCCCCTGACCAAACCCTCTCCTGCCTCTGCTCCCAGCCCCTGCCAGGCGACAAGAGCAGCCAGGCTCTGTGCCCCTTGAGTTGCCCTTGGCCAAGGTCAGCCCAAGAGGCAGACAGGAGTTGCTCAGGGGTGCAGCTACAATCCAATCTGTGCCATGGCTCCATGAAGACAGGGTCTCCTGGGACCTTGAGTAACCTACTGGAGAACTTGCCCAAGACAGGATCCCAACGGCTCCATGGGAGGGATGGAGTTGCACAAGCGGTTGCAATACGAGCTCCTTGGAATAAAGAATGCTGGTTATTCTAACCTAATCCGGAGTTTTCTGATAGGCAGAGAGTTCATAGCTCTGCATATTTCTGCATTTCACTTAACTCCTCATAAAATGAACCAGCCAAGCGCAGGGGACCAGCCCTTCTCCTGTCGGCCCACCCTCTGACGAGATGTCTGTTTTCATTGGGCTCTCATCCCAGAACTGGACAAGGCCACAGCCACAAAATGGTGAAGCTGCAGGCTTGACTCTGACCTTTGTTTAAAGGCACTTATTTGCTTTACTAATGTGTAAGAGGCCTCCCCTTTCAACCTTGCAGTTGGAGGTAGAGCAAGATGGGTGGGATCATAGCTGACCCATAACAGGATCAAGGGGGAGGCCCCGGTCTGGACCAGTCCCCAAATCCAGGCTGAGGGAATCCCCTTCGGCCCATGGCAGAGGCTTGCTTCCTCTTGGAGCAAAACTAGGTCTTCAGAGACCTTCACGTGCTTTTATCAGAATGGCTGACTTGCAGCTAAGCCAGTGGCTAAGACGCATCTCTTGGGGTGACTTGTCTTTCCAAGCAGCCCCCTCTCCTGCCAGCCCCCACCCCACCCATTAGGAAGTCTCCTCCTCTGCTACCTGGGATGGATGCAGGCCACGCTTGTGCAAAGTGCTTTACAACCTTCCTTGCACCTTTGAGGAATCCATGTTTGATTCCCCAATCAGCACTGAGCAAGAACTGCTGGGTCAAGAGATGGCTTCACGCTGGAAGCTATGGAGGGGAGGGGGGCTGCTGCCTGTTGCAGTTCTTGCTCTGCCCAACTGATGCCCTCTTTCCTGTCTGGGGTCCTCAAAGGGCCAAAACTTAATTCTGCAGCCTTCAGAGCGGCCTCTTTGGGGAGCCGGTTTCCAGGCCAATCGTTTCCTAGATGTCTTCTTAGCTCTTTCCAGCACAGGTGACCCCTAATGACCTGACCCCAAACAGGCACCGGGAGACACCGGGCGGCTGCTAGTCAGAGTCAAAGGTTAGCCAAGCAGAGGCCAGTTTATTTGCCTTTGCTGGCCGCCCCATGTCCAGGAGGGGAAAGTGGGTTGGGGAAACTTTCTGAGACAGAGAGAAAGAGCCCAGAGGGGATGGAGCATCCCTGGGACTGGTGTCAGCAGAAGGCCCCCAGACCCACGCCAGCCGTGGCACTGGGTCTTGGCAGCTGGCAGGCAGAGTCTTCTCCCTACATTCTGGGCTGGAGGCTTAAGGCCCATTCGATCGGGTGCCTCTTTGATGGCAGCTCCACACTTCGTTTGCTCCACACTTTCGGTGATTTTACCCTTGGGAGGTTCTGTTTTAACTTGTTGTACAAGGTGGCAACATTCTCCTTGGCTCAGCTCCTCCTGCAGACGGGCCTGTTGGTGAGAGCCAAGGTGGAGGGTGCGTGGGCGGAGGAGCGGATTTCATGCCTGCTTCATTGGATGCACCTTTGCTGACAGCTTGGTGCTGCCAGGTGTTTTTCACTCATTGAAATCCTCACTTTTGGCAATGCCACCATTTGGAGAGTTCTGTTTTAACTTGTTTCACCAGGCAAATCAAGGCAGGAGAGGGAACGCAGCACTGCCATGCCCGAAAGGAGCCCGACTTGGCCCTGCCAATGCTGAGGGGCTGCATCTACCCAAGAACCCGTGGCTTGACCAACGGCCCACCTTCTTCTCCCCTCTCTGGGTTTCTCCTCAGTCCAGAGAGAAGCCCGTCCCCCTCAGCAGCCTCTTCTGTTGCAATTCCCTTTTGCTTGGCGCCCCCATCTCTGCCCTCTGGCCCATTCCAAGGCTGGCTCTGGGTTCAATGAAGGGGAGGGACGGGAACTGCTGGGAAAAAAAGGCTGCCAGCGTGTGGCCCAGGGAGAGCTGCAAGAAATCACTTCTTGCCATCAGGAGCCCTGAGACATAAGCCCCAGGCTGGCTTAGCATCAGCTTTTATACAATCAGGGTGGAATGCAGGGGCACAACTTTCCTTGGGAAGCCCGGAGGACACGGGAGGGTCTGCCCAGGAAGGGTGGCTCAGGTGGCTGAAAGGAATTGTGGCCCCCACCAGCTGCCCCACCTCCCTTCCAGTTCTCCTACCCACCCACCCACCCAGAGGACTAGGTAATTGCTCAAAAAGTCTGGAAGATCCAATGGCCATGGAGGGTGAGGGCTTGGAGGGGGCATGTGCTCCTCCCACGCAGCAGCTCCCGTTGCTTCTCTCCACCCCTGGGGAAGAGGGGCCTGGTTTCCACAGAAGCAAGCAGGAGACAGCGAATGGCTGCAGGGGGGCCTCTGCACCCCCTGGGCGAACAGGCGAAGGGCCCTTGGAGTGAGAGCCAGAGATGGGAAGGCCTCACTGCCTCTTTCCCCACCTGCCTCTTTCTGAAATTGCAGGCCCTGGGCTGTGGCTGCGTGGCGCAAGCCGTCCTGAGCAAGGGGACCATGGGAGGAGCAGCGACAATCTCCGTTGGCTTTGCCATGGCCGTCACCCTCGGCGTTTACGTGGCAGGAGGCATTTCTGGTAAGCTGGCATTTGCCACCCCTCGGTTTGGGAAAAGGAGGCTGGGCTGCTGCTGCCTTATTCTTGCAGCTGGCGCTTCAGCACCCTGCTCAGAAGGTCTGCCCTCCCTTCCCCCGAGGGCCCCAAAGGGTGGGAAGCAGCTCCAGAGGGCATCATCCCATAAAGGCCTCAGGAAAGTCCTCGGCGGGCAGCGCAGAGAGGCAGAGAGCCAAAAGGTGCATCGTGGCAACAGTGGAAACAGATGAGAGATTTCAAGCTGGGGCCTTTCACAAACGCCTGCTCCATTTGGTTTCTCACCTTTTGCAAAGAGATGCGGAGGCAGGAGAATGCCAGGGCAGGCTGGGGGAGGGCCAGGCTCCATCAGGGCAGGCCACCCATTCTCCTGGCCTTGCACTGCCTTCTTATCAGAGAGAAAGGAATCTGGCCCTGCAAAGGCACCCTGGGGGAATACCTCCTCCCCCAGGAGCAGAAGATCTAGCTGCGCCTGCAATCCAAGACATTGTTGGGGTTGGAGCTGCTTTCGGAGGGGGGAAGGGGCCCCAAGGGCTCAGTTGGGGGAGCCATTGCTTGGCTCTGCCTCCTTTGGGACCCCTTCAGGCCTTATGGCAGATGACAATAGATACCCACATTTGGGTGGGGGGTGGGTGCCGGAACCCCTCCTCCACGGCTGGCGCTGCAGATCTAGTGATCCTGAACCCGATTCCAGCCGCCCTATTTCATTCCCCGGCTGAGACCCCCCTCTGCCCAAACAGAGCCACTGGTGATTGAGAGCGATCTCTGCTGATCTCTCATTGATCCTTCTTGATGCTCTTCTGAAACAAACCCTTAACCTTCGCCCAGGACTTAAGAAAGGATAGAAATGATTGGATTCCATAAATAAATAATCAGGCCTTAAAAGAGACAATGAAAATGTCACCTCTTGAAGCTGAGGGAGCCTCATATCTCAGGTGGAGATGGAGACAGATATTCCGGTCAAGCGGCCCCCGTGCCCACTGAGATGACTTCCATTGGGGCATGTTAGAAATGCAATGATTTATCAGCCCTCCCTCAAGCACCATTCCAAAGGGCAGTGGGGAACTTGGGTGGTGGGATGCCCTTGACCTTAGACCTCCCCCATGAAGACCAAGCTGTCCAGAGAAGTCCTAGAGAGCCCCCTGCAAGCACCCACCCACCCCACGGCCTGGGCAGCTGCCAGTCTGGGGCCATCCAGCGTGGGCTCTATGACAAGGCCTCCGGGACCGCCCTGCCTGTCCTGGGGGCTTCACTGAGCCCACCTTCACAGGAGAGCTCCTCCTGACCCAACCCAAGGAGCCGGTGCAAGCAGCCTTGAGAAGGGACCTGAGGGGCCCAGAAGGGGCATCCGCCAGTCTCTTTTTCTCCTCCTTGTCTCCTCCCTAGGTGGTCACATCAATCCAGCCGTCTCCTTTGCCATGTGCCTGACTGGGAAGATGAAATGGGCCAAACTCCCCGCTTATGTCCTGGCACAATATCTGGGTGCCTTTCTTGGATCTGTGGTGGTCTTTGGCATCAACTATGGTGAGTGGGAGGGGCCAGTCTCCTTTGCTCCAGCTGGGATTTTACACAGGAACCCAAAAATGTTCTTGCAAAATTAGGTGACTTTTTCCCAGACGGGCCGGAATTTGTGGCCACTTTTGTGCACTGTTTGGCCCTTGTGGAAACCCCATGGAGGCGCTTCCAAGCAGAGAATTCCCTGGCCCTGAAGGCAGCTTCTGCCTGAGAAGCCAGTTTTGCTTACCCCACCTGAGCTGGCTTCAGCGCTTGGAAGGCCACGAGAAGCATCCCATTTTGGAACCGGAAAAGGAGTTCTGCACATCTAAGCAAGGCGCCCTTTCCGGTCTCTGGCCAAACGCGATCCGGGACTTGGCTTTTCTGTGGCCAGGTGCGCTGCCCCTGCCCTCTTCCAAGGCTGCTGCCTGTTGCTTCCTCCGCAGATGCGCTCGTCTTCTACACGGGTAACAACTTTGTCGTCAAAGGGCCCAATGCCACAGCGCACATTTTTGCAACGTATCCTCAGGAATATTTGTCCCTGGCTAATGGCTTCGCAGACCAGGTAAGGAGGAGGAGGGCTGCTTGGGTGGGTGTCCCACTTTTCTTCTTGTGGGAGGGGCTGTAACTTACCCTGAGCCCCAGGAAGGGGCAGGACAGAAACTGGGGCCTTCCTAAGGCCAAGGGAAAGGGGGCACCAGGGTGAGAGGGGCTTCCCATTGTCGCCTGAAGTCACTCTCCATCCGGCAGCCTGAGGGGCCCCGTCTCCCCGCTGCCCTCAAGGTCCCAGGGCCAGGGGCAGCCTGAGGGTAAAGCCCTTGCCTTTCTCTGCCAGATGATGTCCACGGCCTTCCTTATCCTGGGGGTCTTTGCCATCCTTGACACAGACAACTTGGGGGTCCCAAAGGGGCTGGAGCCCATCGCCATCGGCCTCCTCATCATACTGCTGACCTCTTCCATGGCCCTGAACAGCGGCTGCGCCATGAACCCTGCCCGAGACCTGGGCCCCCGCCTCTTCACCTATCTGGCGGGATGGGGGTCTGAAGTCTTCACGTGAGTCCTTCGTCCTGGGCGGGGGGGGCACCTGGACCATCAGCCATTTCCACCCCTACTTTCTTAGCCCACCCATGGGGAGGGGGGAAGGAGCGATTCAGTGGGCCACGTGTTTCCTCCGCCCGACTGGGGCTGGGAGGCTGAGCAGGAGGGTCACCCCACGTTCCTCTGTGGAAGAGCAAGGCTTGAGCAGGAGCCATCTGGGCAGGCTGGCGGGGCTCCCCCACCTCTAGAGCTGGAACAAAGTCCGGAAACAGACCCAACAGGTAGCCGGGCCTCCCGCTGCCCAGTTCGGCCCCATCTCGCTGCCTCCCGCGGGGTGCTGCGGGGTGCTGCTCTCCCTGGAAGCCGCCAGTTGAGCTAGCGCATCGCAAGGCTGCCATCTGGTGGCCAATCACAGCACCTGCTTTTCACCTTAGCTTAGCTTCGCCGTCCTGTGGCATCCAGGCCAGGAGGGGCCCTTGGCCCTTCTTTGACCATCGGCGGCCTTTTAGCTCTGCGTGGAGGTCCACTTCCAAATTAAGAGGACTTTGCAGATTGAAGAGGCTTAATTCTTCTCCTCAGAAGCAACGCAGTTGCCTCAGGAAGAGGCAGCAGAGCGGCTCTTTCAACGATTGTATGCAATGGGCACCGTTTCCCCATGGAATGTATTTATTTATTTATTTATTTATTTATTTATTTATTTATTTATTCGACTTATATGCCCCTCTCCAAAAAGGACTCGGGGCGGCTCACAGTTAAAAATACAACAATAAATAAATTAATTACAAGTATATTAAACAAGTTAAGCCGAATTGAAAATTAAAACCCATGGTTAAAATAGGACCAACCCCAGAGAATCAGCACAGCCCAGATTGTAAAAAGAGCCAAGTCTTCAAATCATGGCGGAAGGTGCGAAGATCGGGGGCCAGGCGGAGCTCCAGCGGAAGAAGATTCCACAGAGTGGGAGCCGCCACAGAGTAGGCCCTTCCCCGGGTTGCCACCAAGCGACATTGAGTCGCAGACGGCATCCCGAGGAGACCCCGTCTGTGAGCCTGTACAGGGCGGTATTTGATGTTGGGAGGAGCCGTTCTCATAAATAACCTGGACCCATGTCATGCTGGACTTTGAATGTTAATACCAGAATATTTGTCCCCATCCCCCACCTTCCAAAGCCCCCAAAACACACTGCAATTCAGCAATGCAGCAAGGCCATGGGTGGGTTCTGAGCCAGCCAGCCAGGCTCCAAGGGGTCTGGTGAGGATTAAGTGCCCTGAGAGCAACTCCTAAACTCACTTGTTTCTTTCCCCCTCACAGAACCGGCAATAACTGGTGGTGGGTCCCCATCGCCGGCCCCATGGTTGGGGCAGCCCTGGGAGCTGCCATCTACCTGCTCTTCATTGAGATCCACCACTTCCCCCTGTCCCCCTGCCAGAAGACGGACACGGAAGCTCTCCACGAACATGAACTGGCCCCCCTGGAGGAGGGGAAGTAGGACTCAAAGAAGCTCCCAGCCCCCACCCCCACAGCCCCCAGGAAAGCCACTCCCAGAAGGCAGGTGGTAGGAGGTCAGAGTTCATGGCCTCTCCCTCCCCACTTGCCCTCCAGAAAGTTACTTTTAAATCAGAAAATGATTCACTGCCTCTGCTCCATCTCCCACCCCCACCCCAGCCTTACGTCTTCCACCTCCATCCCCTGCAAACAATGAAGAGCATCTGGCAAAAGCCCCGGCAGCTCTTTGCCCTTCTGGGTACTCCAGGGCTGGGTCAGGGCCCCCTTCCGGCAGTCAGCAGAGCCGTTTCCACACCGGAGTTCAAAAACCAGCTTTGCCTTCAATCTGGGCAGCCAGAGGAAAGCAGCACCCAGAACCAGCTCAGGCCTCCTGGGCACAGAGGTTCCACCCTGGTAGCTGCCCAGAGAATGGCAAAATGGCAAAGTGGCTGCTTTCTCCCCCCTCCCCCAGCCTCCTCCCCAGCAGCAGCACAGCAGAGTTGGCAGCAAAGCTGCAACCTTGGCCCGGGTGTGGGAGGACACGTGTTTTGGAGCTCTGCAGTTAAGCCAAAGGGGGCCCAGCCAGAGAAGCCCAAGGCAAAGGAAGGGCAGCTCCCTGTGTGTGTGTGTGGGGGCTGTGAACAGTAGCCGAGAAATCCCCAAGGGGGCTCCGGACAGAAAGCATCCCTGAGGTGGGCTAGTGGAGAGCACAGTTTAGAGGAAGTCTTGGGAGAATAATAGGGAGTAGCAATAGTAGCAATTGAATAGTATGCAGTATAACATATTGAATAGTAATGAGTATAAACATTGTCAGAGTATGTTGTAATAGTGATTATCATAGAAACAGTATAGAGAAAACAATAAAATGGAATATAGGAAGTCCTCACATATCACTTTTATACGTTTGTTTTAACAAAATAAAACCGCTTCCCAGCCCTTCTAGAGACATAAAGAGGCCCCCACTCCAGGATCCAGGGCTTCAGGGAGTCTCCTGGGTCAGTGAATTGGGTATAATTTAAGAACCCTCTCTTGCTTATGCTCACGCACGCACGCGCACGTGCACACACACAGACAATGCAGCATTTGACAGGACCCCCAAAGGAACAGATCTGGACCCCCCCCCAGTCCAGCCACCTCTTGACGTTGGTCAAGGCAATCCTTCAGCAAAGGTGCTGGATGCTGGATTTGAACTGGCTTCTTTGACCGTCTCCAGCCCCAGGGTGGAATTCTGCCTTGTTCCAGAGGGACATCCAGAGGGATGGGGAATAAAGAGCATTTTCTCCCAATCAGAAGGCCAGTGTCTACTTGGGAAGAAATGGTCTCCCTGGAGGGGTGGTATGTGTGCTACTGATGCCACCCGCCCTGGGCATCCAAGGAAGAAGCAAGAGGCGTTGCAAGCAGAGAGAAATGCCCTCCTGCGATCCATTTGCCCTCCCTTCTGGTGGTCCCGGCCAGTCTCGAGGACCCAGCGAGCCAAGCTGGCCAGCCAAGGGAGGGTGCCAGTCCATGAAGCCCCCCCTACAGGGAGGCGGGGTCTCTGTCCACCTGCCCGTGGGTGGCATGGACGGCGAGGCCAGCCCTGCACAGCCCAGCAGATCCCCTTGGACCGCCCTCCCCCTGGATAGCAGAACCCGGGCCTGGTTCTCTTTGAGAACCAGGCGTCAAAGGTGTCCCTGGTTTGTCTCCCTTGTTTGCTTTGCCTCGCAGGCAGCAGCAGTCTTTGCAACAGGAGCGATTACCCCGAGCCCCCCCCCCAGTGCCCTTTACTCCTGGGCTCTTCTCCATCTCTCCAACTGGTCAAGGAAGCCGGCTCAGTAGCTGTCCAAATGTGCCCCACTCCGTCCTAGGCAGTTTTAGATGCAAGCAGCATTGGGCGCCCCAAAGATCAGCAAGAACTGCTGAAGATGGAAGGCCTCCTTATGTCCCGTCTGTGTGTGTGTGTGTGTGTGTGAGAGAGAGGGGGCGGTGGGGGGGGCTGGGAAGGGATGCGAGACGGGCGGGGGAGGCAGACCAGGGCAAACAGGACGGTGCCAAAGGCCATGTTGACCAAGCGGCCAGGGAACGATCCCACAGGAGCCGCCCGGGCTCCCCGCTCGTGCCCCCCTCAGCTCCGAGCCGCCTTTCTGGAGCAGGTCCGGCCGCGTCAGGCTGGGGGGCGGGAGTCTTCTTCGGACGCTAGGCTCCCCTTGCCTCGTGGGGGGAGGGGGGAGAAGAAGAGGTTGTTGCCGCCGCCTCCACAAGCGAAAGGGCCGAGGCTGCTCTCCCACCTGGCCTTCGGCAATGCCGCTGGAGAAAGGTCAATGAAAGCGGAGTGGACTCCCCTCCCTTCCCCGCTTGCGGGGCTGCTTTCTCCGTCTCACCCGGAAAACAATCCACGCATCCAGGCACAACCCGCCCGGGGTCAGGCGGGGGGGGGGCCCTCTAGAAACCCCAACCGGCTCCTGATCGGGCCAGGCAGGGTTGGCGTGTCCAGGGACCCCGGAGAGCAACAGGCCCTTCCATGCAAAAGGTTAATCATTAATGCGCTGCTAGTCCTCACTGCCCACCGGCGACGGGAGGGCCCCGCTCTGTCCTTCCGTCTCTCCAGCAGCGGCAGCCAGCTTGGCCCGGCGGGTTTGGGCAAAAGCGCCATGAGGAGCCGCCTGGCCCTTCCGCTGCTGCTCCTTCTCTGCGCGCTCCTTGTCGAAGGGAAGCCCAGCGGCAGGAGGAAGAAAGGTAAGCCGCCGCCGCCGCCTCTGGACAGAGGCTCACCTCCAGCAGGACAGGGGGTTGGGAGGAAGGTCCGGCCCAAACAGGCCACCACTCCCCGCAGCTTTCCTGTTCGCTGGAATTGGCGCTTCCCATCCAGAGAGCAGCGGAGGCCTGGGGCGGGGGGCTGACTCGGCCCCCGAGTGCGGTCGGGAGCAGCAAAGGCCTTTTCATTCATAGGGAAAGGGGGGGAGGGAGGAGGGAGGGGGGTCCAACTGAGTTTCTCTCCACCTGGTTGAAGAGGGACCCTCCATTGCCGCAGGCAGGGGTGAAAGGCCTGCCCCGTTGTCCCTGTGGGGTCCTGCAGTTCGCTGACCTTCCCCTGTGTGGCGCCTGCAGCGTTCCCCAGCAACGTTTGCCTGCTGGATTAGCGGCAGCCCCGGCCCATCCTCCCCCTCCGGCCTGACTCCCTGGCCTGTCCTTCAGACTGAGCCCCTTCTTTCCCCAGCTGACCAAAGAGGCTTCCTGGCTGCCAACTACTGCCCCACACTTTGGGGCCTGGATCCTCCCTGCATTTATTCACCAAACCCAGCTAGATGCTTCCTTCCTTCTTCTCCTTGGGAGGAATCGTTGCTCCCCTTCCAGGTGGTTTTTGGGGGCTGAACTGTACTCCAGGTGTCCCCAAAAGGGGAGCAGAGACTCTCCGTCTCTTTGCTTAGCCCAGGTCGCCCCATGTCCTTGTGAGTTCTCCAAGGCTGGTTTGGGACAGACGGACACAAGGTTCCCTCCTTCCTTAGAGCCAAGAACGGGCAGGCGAGGGAAGCTCCTTTGCCACTGGAAGCCTCCCAAGCCAAGACTGGCTGGTCCTGGGTAGCAAAGAGGTCCTCAACCTTTCACGAGACCTTTGGACACTTTTGGCCAGACAGCCGGTTTTTTATCTCCGGACACGAGTGAGCGGTGTTTGCTTAGGAGCCGCACTGAGGATCTTATTTGGGGTTCCCTTTCAGGCAGGGTTTTGGAGGGTGGCAGCTTTGCCTGGTGCAAGAAGGATCAAGAAGCAAACTTTTTTCATTTTGGATGCAAAATAAAATATTGTAATAGTGCAGACTAATCTGACTAAAGGAAGGATTTTTGATATGGTTTTTTCAAGCCACCACTTTGATGTCCTAAAGGACTCTCAGGTGGCAAATGGCATTTCTCCCTTGGTAACACCTTGGTAGCAGACACTGGCTGTGGGCTTGAAGGCTGATGGGCTGCAGTAACGGAGGTGGATTCTGCTCAGCCTGCCATTTCCCCCTTTCCTCTCGGTCCCTATTTATTACAAATTCCTCAGATAAGAAATACAGGCCAGAGATGTGTGAAATATTTGCCTTGGTTAATTATGAATGGGACAATTTAATTTCTTCCTGAGTCTTCAGGCTCTGCATTCAATTATTCTGGACCTGCAAATCAGAAATGTGTGGGAAGAATTCACCCTAGTTTATTATGAATAAAGGGATTTTAAATACAATGCAGAAGCCACATAAGTTCGATGAATAAATAAATACAGCCTGTGCCCTCCCCGAATTAACACATTGCAAGGAGCAGAAGCAGATCTCCCTGCATTCATCTCTGCTTCTGGCTGTAAGGGAGGTGGTCCTGTCTGGCCGGGGGGGTGGATCAGGGGGCTCAGAGTTGGGGACAGAACCCCAGATCCCTCCCTGCCCACGAGCTCTGCTGGCTGAGACCCTCTCTGGGGGCAAAGGTTTCCACTCAGACTGCAGTACAATACCTTGCTCCCCCCCCCAAAGTTAGGGCACAGAACTGAAACGAGCCAAGAGGAGGCGAGAGGAGCCTGCGTGGGGCGTCCTGCGTCTTTTGCCCCCGGCTGCATCTGACGCGGCTAAAGCAAAGTGGACTCAACAATCGAAAGTCTGCCTTCTGCCCAGGAAGAGCAAACAGAGACAGCGGCCGGCCAGATTAGGAGATAAGAGCAATTTCCTGGGCGGGTCTCTGACTCCTTCAGCGGCACAGAAAGGCCTGGTGACCTTCAGGTGCAATCTCCCCTTCTTTGCCGCTGCAGGGCCCCTCTGCAAAGGGGCCCCAGGGGCCAGCAGGAAGGGGTTTCCCGGGCCCATAGGACATCAAGGAAAGCCCCTGGCAACTCCCTGCCCAGATGCATTGCACAGCTGTAATACTTGCCGGGTAGCCTGGCACTGGGTGCTTCTGGGGACCCAAGAACTTCAGTTTCCTTTTGCATTTCTGCAACTCAGACCTCTGCTGTTCCAGGAGGGGGGGGTCCCTGCGCGCCTCCTTGCTGCAACAGGTGGGAGGTGTGCTTCAATGTTACGCCTGCACTTCTTGCAAAGGCCAGTGGAAGCCCCATTTCATCGGTTCAGCTCTCACACCATTCATGGAAGGGAGCAGCAGAGTGAAGGGAGGAGGGGGAGCGGGCTGCGAGGGGATTCCACAGCAGGACATGAGAGACGCTGCTGGCTTTGGGTTCTGCTGGACCACTGAGAATGGAGGCTAAAAATAGGACCCAGCAGCCCCCTCCAGTCTGCAAAGCCTGCCTTGCTTTGAGGGGGCTGCTCAGATGCAGCCCTCAACACCAAGTTGTAATTTTGGGATATATTGGAAGGGCAAGGAGGGGCTAGTGCTCTAATGAGCCCCCACTCATAAAGGCAGGAGCCGAAGACGTGATAAACTGCGTGGCTGAAACTCTTCCAGAGTCTGGATAGGGGAGGGGAGGGGCATCCCCGACCTCTGGGAGGCTCACAATGTGGGGGTCGCAGTGGGGCCACTTGCTCCTCCGAGGTTGCCAGATGTTGAGTGGCAACACTGGGCTTCCTCTGTTGCATTGCAAAGACCCAAAACTCGCTGCTTGCTGTAAAAGTGCTTTAGGGGGCCTTCTGGGGGCTCCAAACCCAGGGACCCCCAATCTCATCAATGCTGGAATGTCTCAGCATCCCTGAAGCCCCAGGCATTTTTCCCAAGGTGAACTTTTCAGAGTCTGTCTGACGCACCAAATTTGGGGAGATGATGCCCCAAAGGGCCCCTTTGCAGATTTGTGAGTTGTGGGGTGTGTTGGCCTTAACTGCCAGGAGACTCTTCAGGGAAACCGGCTGGGTTGAGCCAGGGGCACCTGGGAGGTTGGTCTCCTTGGCTTTGGCTTTGCCTGCTGGAGGAAGCCAGCTGGGCGCATTCAGAGCAGCTTCTGAATTCAGAATCGAGCAACAGGTAAATTGTGAGCGTGTTGCTGCCCAAATTCACCAGCCAGCCAATGGAGGGCCTATGAGCGTCCTTGGCACCCAGAAGCCGAGCAGCTGGAGACACCTCGGAGCTGGAGCAGGCCCCTTTTTGCTGACTGTCTCTTCCAGGCTCCCCTGGGCAGCTGCTTCCCGGGAGGAGGGGCTCTCCCCACTTCGAGGCCAAGTTCCTGCTGTATTCCAACAGGGCGGACCAGGGCTGCCTGATTGATCCCCACCAGGAGCAGGTGCTCCAGCAGTGTCCCTTCAACGCCTCCCTCCCGCTGGTGATGATCATCCACGGGTGGTCGGTAAGGGCCCTCGTGTCTTGGGAGGGAGGGGGCTTGTCTGGCTGCCACCCCTGTCTGTTCTTGCATGCAGCTGAGGGAGTAACACTGGAGACTGGGGGAAAGAGCTTCCTTGGGGGAGGCAGCCCTGTATTCCCCCCTCCCCTGTGCTGGAGGAACCGTGCATTGCTACCAGCCACGTGTGGTCCTGGGACGCAGCTCCCTTCCCCTTGAGGGGTTCACAAGAAGGAATGTGGCTGCTGTTCCAAAAATGACTCTCTAAAAGGAACACGCCCCTGCCCCACAACTGGACACCCGTGGAATTGTGGCAGACCTGTCGCCCCTTTCAAGAGAGTTCCTGCAGCAGCAGAGGGACGAATGGGAGGTCTGGAGGGTCAAGGCTGCCTTTGGGTGTGGGGTGGCACCATCCACCCAGGGCTGTCGGGAACTGGGAGGTGCCCTGGCCTGCTGGCACACTCTGGGCAAGCTCCAGGGGGCTGTGTTGGCCCCCAGGCCAAGGTGCTTCCCTTCTCCTCCTGTGGCTGCAGGTGGACAGGCGACTCGAAGGCTGGATTTGGAAACTGGCTGAAGAGCTCAAAACCCAACTGCCTCACACCAACGTCATCATCACCGACTGGCTCTCTCTAGCACACGCACATTACCCCATTGCGGTGCAGAATACGCGCGATGTCGGCCAAGAGATCGCTCGCTTCCTGGAATGGCTGGAGGTAAGCAGGGAGAAAAGAAACGCTCAGGCAGCAGCTGCCTCCCTCCAAGGGGCCCAATTGCAGCCTTCCGAGCTGAGCCACGGTTTGCCCTGGTGGGCTGTGTGGTCACAGCGACAGTGTGGATGGACCAGCTCGGGCCTCCCAGGTGGCCAGGTGCTGTGGGTCGTCTCAGGTGATTGCAGAGCTGCTCACCTTGGTCCTCCATCAATTCCCGGCTCTTTTCCAGGAAACCGTGCAGTTTCACCGGAGCAATGCTCACCTGGTGGGGTACAGCCTGGGGGCCCACGTAGCCGGTTTTGCCGGCAGCTCCATGAGAGGCAGTGGGAAGATTGGCAGGATCACTGGTGAGTCCATCAGCCTGGCTGGACTTCACTTCAGGGTGAGCCCGGCTATTTGGCAGCTCCATTCAGGTGGGCAGGACCAGGCAATGGCCGTTGGGCCCTGAGGAAGAAAGGCAGCTGAGGGAAAGGCCGGCTCCTCGGCTTCTGCGTAGAGCCACACCTGAAGGAAGTTCGTGAAGCTGGGTGGGAAGGAAGGAGCATTTCTCTCGCAGGTCAGCTGGCTCAGCAGTGACGCAGAGGGCAGCTCAGCATCTCCCCACTCTGAGTGGGAAGCGCTCTCCTTGGCTTGCTCAAGGGGAGAGAAGGCCTCTGCTGCACTCCAGCTCTGGCTGCCAGAGGTGGGTTCTTCGGCCAGGAGCTGAGCACTGTTCCTGGGCCAAATTTCTCACAAGCCTGGCTGTGTCTCCCTTGCAGGCCTGGATCCAGCCGGCCCCCTCTTTGAAGGCATGTCCCCCACAGACCGGCTCTCACCAGATGACGCCGACTTTGTGGACGCCATCCACACCTTCACCCAGCAGCACATGGGCCTCAGCGTTGGCATCAAGCAGCCTGTGGCGCACTTTGACTTCTACCCCAACGGGGGCACTTTCCAACCTGGCTGCCACATCATGCATGTCTACAACCACATCGTGCAGTACGGAATCACCGGTAGGAGAGGCCATGGAAGGAAGGAAGGAGGGTCCAGGGAGCCTCCCGGCTCAGTCCCTCAGGGCTGGCAGGAGCCCCAAAGCGGAGCTGAGAGCAGGCAGCTGAGCGGGTCAGGGCAAGGCAAGCCAAGGGCTGGATGAAGTGCTCTGAGCTCCACCCACTGGGCATCTTTCTCCCTTCTCCTTCCCTCCCTGACTCAGCATCCTGCCGGCTCTTCCTTGCCAGGAGTTCTGGAAGGCAGCTCCACAGGTGTCCATGGCCAGTTCGCTGTGGAACCTGCAAGGGTGGAATGGGGGTGGGGGTGGGGGCAGGTGGGCGGGCGGGAGGGGTCTGACCTGCCACGTTGTGACAGCCAGAAGGAGAGAGCATCCCTGCAGCCGGATGGCCAAATGGGGCTCTCCAAGCAGAGCCCTGAGGAAGGCCCTTGGTCCACAGGCAGGGCACCCCCTGGCATGCCAAAGGAGCCTGGCAGTGCTGAGTTTGCTGCCGGCTCAGGATACCAACCTCTTGGTCCATAGACGAGCCTCCAAGCCTGCCCACGGAATGGTTCAAAAAGAGAGCAACGGGGGCGGGGGGCACCCTGCCCCAGAAGCAGCAACAGCAGCAGCTGGAGAGGAGAGGAGGGGGCAATCCTGCAGCTGGTGGGACTGAGAAGCCTCTGACTTGCTTGGTGCCACCCTTCTGTTTCCCTGCAGGGCTGACCCAGACGGTGAAGTGTGCCCACGAGAGGTCGGTCCATCTCTTCATTGACTCCCTGCGGTACAGCCAGAAGCAGATCACAGGCTATTGGTGCAAGAACATGCAGATGTTTGACAAGGGACGCTGCCTCAACTGCCGGGCCCACTGGTGCAACACCCTGGGCTACCACATTCGGAAGGCCAGGGTCCCTGGCAGCCAGAGGCTCTTCCTGAAGACCCAGACTCAGATGCCCTTCAAAGGTGGGTGGGGGAGGGGGCAACGGTGGACCAGCCCAGGGGGCCTTGTGGAGGGTTATCCTCAGGCCACAGTGGCTGTGGAGATTCTGAATGGCACCAGTTCAGAGAGGAAAGCAGGCTGACCACAAGGGTGGCCTTATCCCAAATCAGATGACCAGCCCCCTGGCCGAGATCCTGCCCTTGGGGCCAGCCAGCTTCATTTCTGCAAGTGGGAGGTGCCAGAAGCTCATGCCCAAAGCCCTCAAAAGCCCAAGAAAGGCAGGGAAGCCCCTGGCCCGATGTTTGTGCCCCTTCCTAAGCAGACGAGCATACCTGGCTATTCAAAATGCTTCAGCAAGATTGCCTGGAGCAAATGACCACAAACTACCTGGAGGGATGCCCAGATTGCCAGCGGGGCAGTGGCCAGTTGTCCATGCGAGAGTTTCCTCGGACGGGCACAGAGCTCAGGCACCCATTTGAGGAGGGTGTTCCTCTCCTGAGGCCCAGCCTGCCCCACGTGCTTCCCTTGCTAGGCCTGGCTGTGCGGCGGACAGAAGCAAAGGCATCTTAAGCTCTCCAGAACAAGAGTTGCCTTTCACAAAAGCTAACAAGACAGGACAAAGCAGCTATTATTTTAGGCTCCATCGTGACCTGCAATTCCTTGCTCAAAATGTTGCAGAGACCATGTGAGGAGCTGAAGAAAGAATGAAAAACTAACACCAAAATGCCCCTCCCCCAATCCTAGGGTACCCTCCTGCAAAGGCTGTGGGCGGCCAGGTCAGCCTTCGTGCAAGACCGTCTCCTGCACCAGCAGCTGAGGTGACAGAGGCAGCCCTGTCCCTCTGCCAGGAGGTCAGAGAGTCTCCTGCCAGATCTGGATCTGGCTAAATTCAGGGGACGTGAAGCAGGAAGCCTTTTCAGAGGCTCCACTCGGGTGTCCCACCAGATGTTTGTGTGCTGCAGGCCTGTGATTTCTCGCCAGGAAGTGGACCCCGACAGAGTCAGGGAGGCTCAGCTGAAAATGCTCATGGGGGAAGCCTTGCCTGCAGAGAGGCTCAGGGTGTAGATGTTGATCAGAGTCTGAACTTTCTTTAGGGCAGGACAGGGATAAATAAATAAAGGGTGAACATATATCTTATGTCTCTGTGGAAGTGAAAACGCAGCATGCTCTCCTCTCCTTTCCACAGTTTATCACTATCAATTTAAAATCCATTTCATCCACGAATTCCAAGAACCACGAATTGATCCAACGTTCACTATCTCGCTGACTGGCAACAAAGATGACGTGGAAAATCTCTCCATCACTTTGTGAGTTCCAAACTTTGCCCAACCTGGCTGGTGTCAAAAGCCTTGGCACAAAAGCCATGCTTCACATCATGTGATGCCTTGGCATGTTTATCACCGAGGAGGCTAATTTTCTCAAAGTGCTGCTTCCTGTGGAGACAAAATGGCACATGTGCAGGTAGCAGCACCTTTATAGCTTCTCATTTCTCCCAGGAATGCCGAGATCCTGGAGCCAGATGTCCACACCTGGACATAATTTCTGCTTCAACCTCTTTTGTACTAGTCTCCATCCACTGAGTCTTTTTGCATCATTCCACTTTAAGTCAATAACTGATAGATATATCGATCCTCTTTGTAACGTATATCTGTAATCGTTTTAACACACTGTTGTTTTAAATTGGGAAATTTGTCACTGCTGCTCCTGAATTGGCCCATGGCAAAGACAACTCGGTGAAAGAGCAGAACACAAACAAATGGACCCCCCCTGTGCCATGAAGCTCCAGGCAGAGAGTCTTAGAGGGTTTCCTCTTCTCTCCGTTAGAATCGAAGGCATCACTCAGAATAAAACCTACACTTTTCTTGTTCCTCTGGATATTGATATTGGAGAGCTGATGATGATCAAACTGAAATGGGAAGGAACGGCCATCTGGGAAAATATTTGGGACACTGTCCAAACCATCATCCCTTGGAGAAAGGGGGACCGTCGGCCAGGACTCATTGTGACCTCCATTCGAGTCAAGGCAGGAGAAACTCAGCAGAAGTAAGTGTGCCTAGACCTGCCAGCAGGTGGGAAAGACAAAGGGTCCAAAGTGTCGGGTGTGCAACAGGGGCTTGCTTTCCGCAGCCAGGTCCAGCAGCAGCGTGGAAAAAGTGGCTCAAAATCATCATCTTTTCATTTCACAGCTCTCAGGCTGCACCTGGCTTTGCGGAAGAAATTCACTCTTGGTTTGTTCATTAATTTTTCTGTTTTCTTTCTTTTCAGAATGACGTTCTGTTCTCAGCGTGTGGATAATTTGCACCTCTATCCAGGTCATGAGAAAATGTTTGTGAGATGTGAAGTCAGTTCCCAAAAGCTGAAATGAGAGTATGGATGATAAGCAAACGTTTGAAAAAGCTAGTCTGGAGGGGAGACGTCTCAGCTTTTATCCATTTCTTAGAAAAAGAAAAGAGGAAAAGGAACACTTTTTTTGTACAAACACAACAACCTGAAACCTAAAAAAAGCGATGGATCAGGATGTATTGTAAATTGTATACATTCAAGACTAGATTGCGTAAACAAATAAAAAGTGAATTAAAAACAAACTACATCTGCCTTGTGCGGGGCAATTAATCATCCGTGTCTTTTTTTTTTCTTGTAAGAAACCCTGTATTTTTCTTGAAAGGGAGGTTGTATTGTTAAGAAGTCTATAAGATTTCTGGCATTTCTGCTCCTGGTCTGGCTGGGCGGAGGGGGGTGGGGGCGGGGTAATCACTTTTCTTTTGGCTATGCTGGCTTTGGCAGATAAGAACCAGACTCCAAAAACGGGAACATTTGAATTCTGATGTGCAAACACAACATTTGCAAAGTAAGGTCAAATACAATTGCTTCATTAAAAATTAGGGCTGAAAAAGCAGCAGTTCTGACGAAGGGAGCTTCCTCTTGTCTCCCCAAGAATGCCCTGGGGTGGCCCTGGGGAGAAAGCCAGCTCCCTTTGGAAGAGCACTCGGCAATCCACCTGAGCTGAAATTTGGGATTAAAGTTCTGAAGACTATAATCTCAGTCAAACACCTCCAAGGGTAGGAAGTGAAGGGAAGTGTATTTTTCAGCAAGAGGCTTCTAGAAGAGACTGTCTTCAGAGTTTAGGCTGACCTTGCTGATAAGGGTTGTGCCACTAGCTTGTGGGAAGGAGAGGCGTAGCTGCATCCTATAGACACACATACCACTTCTCTGCCATACGGCACAAACATATTTTGTATTAAATATTTTGCATCTCTTGCTGACTCCTGTCTAGAACCCTAGGATAATACCAACCTAGTTGCTAGAGTGCAAAGAACGTAGTAGCGGTGCAAATTAACATTTTCATCTTCTGAAGTCTCCATTTTCAATAGAATCCAGCAATAGGACCTGCCTTGCCAAGCTCGGTATCGTTAGCAGCTGTCTTGGATGCGGGAGGGGGACCCACAAGAGTAAAGCCCTCCCAGATGCAGATGGGACCACCTGATCGAAGCACTATCTATTTGGGGAGTGGGGCAATGCTTGCAAGACACGGCTGGGGCCTCCTCATCTGTATGGTTGTAGCTGCCCTTTTGCCCTTGTTAGGCACACCAGTGATTCCCCCCCAGACAAATGGCACCACCATCAGAGCCAACTGACTTCCCACCTTCCTTCAGTTACAAAGGGGGAGCATTCATTGAGCCACAAGAATCCCTCGCAGGGAGCAGGAAACACAGTATGCGAAGGGCTCCATCAGCCCTCCTGAGTTGTGGTTGGTGGGCCAGGGAAGCCACGGTCTCTCCCTTCCTGTGGCCTCCCAGTATCTGGAGTGTCACCTTCCCCTGACCTCCCCTCCAGAGTCTTGGGAGGTGGAAGGGAAGTCCCTTGGTCCCTTCTGGGAAATGGCCTTTCCAAGCTGGGTGTAACAGCTGGTGGAAGCTCCATCTCACATTGCCTGTTGCCAGCGCAAGGCAGCTGAATCGGGGCCAGAGTTGCAAGGCTCCTGCAGTGCCCACCACCTTTTGCCACAGCCCGTAGACGGTCTCGCTTCACTTGCCTTCCGACTCAGAGAAAACAGGCAACTTCTGGAGTGATTTCATCAGGTCTATTTATTAATGCATTTCAAGTTTCAAAAACCCTTACATCTGTTTGCACAATACTTTATATTTTTTTGCAACTTTTTAGTAAAAATTTCCAAAGTGAACAAAAAGATACTGTATAAAACACAGTGGACATTAAACTGACAGTAGTATTAGATCGCAATTTGCCTTGATAGTTTTATTTTACCACATCTTGACTTGCAGTGGAGAGTTCAGTGCATTTTTTTCTTTGCAGAAAACATGAAACTTCAGCCCCCAGTAAAAACAGGGCAGCCGGCTGGCTCTCTGCCAAACACCCCTGCCACAGGATAACATCACAAGCAAAGAATTTACATGGTCCAAGATCTACCATACTTGAGAAGTTACTAAGACCTCTTGTAGAATAAAAGCCACCATTTCAGAAATGCAAACCTAACCTTCCAGTCTTTGCACAGTCTGAAGAAGAAAAAAATCCCAAAATGTAGTTTAAAATGATTTAAAAGCAACTACAGAGACTTCTAGCTAGTTAAGATCCTTCAGAATTATTTATAATCTATTAGTCTGGGGGATTCATGTACAAAATTTGTCTCTAAACCATGTACAAAAAACTTGTATTCTGAAAAAGTCACCACATACTGTACAAGTTTTACAAGGAAGAGATTCCCATTATATTCTTTTAAAGTCTTCTGCCTTGCTGGCTTGTGAGTCACACGATGAGACCGAAATGTCTAAATCTCATACTCTTGAAAAACCAAAACCAAATCCACAGCTTGGCTAGCATCCCACCCCCAAAATACAACTGGGTTTCTAAGCAAAGCCAGAAATATTTTGCAGCCATTGGTTCCCAATCAGCTTGGCGCTTTTGGAAAAACAGAAGCAGTGAAGTCAAGCTTGAATAATGCCCTCTTCCATTTCCTGCATAGCAGTTAAGCATATTGTGACATTGCTTTTTCTTTCTTTAAAAAAATGCCAATTATATACACTTGCAGTAAAAACTTTGGGCCATTGTGCTGTTTGAGATCCTCTTTAGTGCCTTCCACATTCCCCAGCCTACAATAGTTACACAACCACAGCAATTCCCACAGTAGTGGCTTCTATTTTAGTGGTTATCTTTTAAAACAGTTTCATGCTGAAAGATTATTCCAATACTTGTTAAAACAAAACAAGAAAACACAGCTTTACTTTCTCCCAAATTTTCAAAATTGGGATCCTTATTACCGCTTATCAAGGTGATCTAATTACCAAATCATTGTGGGGGAGGGGGAGTCAACACTCCTTTAACTGAATAGGCAAAGGTGTTTTTGCTTTTTGAATACTTCTGTGGCCTCTCAAGAAGTCAGGCGCTCGACCGAACCATTCAGCGCGATCCCGGGCAGGTGAGCCAAACCCCAGGCAAGCTCTTCCCATAGCAGCCTGGCACCCTTTCAGCAGAGCCAGGCAGGGAGAGGACCTGAATGCAGCACCCAGACATTAGAGCCTCAGCGGTAATTCTGACCGAAACAGAGATGCATAAAAATTGCTCGGACTTGACATCATTCACAATTCCTGTGTAAAGCATTACAGAATCCTGGACCTTTATACACCGTCAACCTTCTGTTATCCTGAGTATGTCAATTAAACAGTAATTTCTTCATTAAGAGCATAAAAGGTTTATAATATAAAGGAACATCCATATTGCAATTATATTGTTTTACAATTGCACACAGAAGTACAGGTGTACATTAGAAATACAATGTCTGCATATAACCACTTATGTACATTGGCAAAGTAACGCCTCGCTTCCTAGCCCGGGCAGCCGAAAGAGATGCCTTAATTCCTGTGAAGAAGAGGTTCTGCCAGAGCTGCCTTTGCCTACAAGTGGAGGAAAGGCATCCATGAAGAGCTGCGGAGGAGAGAAACGCCTTGCTGGAGACTGCTAAAGATCTGCTTCACGGCCGGCCACTTCGCTTTGGGGCAGGGAAAGGGGGTCTCAGGCTCTGAGAGCCTCCTCCATTGGCCAGGGACAATGACTTAATACAGGTTTTCTTTGGAGTGAAATTTTCCCACTGTAGGCACTAGGAAGAACCAAGGCAAAAAGCAGCCCTTAGCGTCTCATGTGGCCCATCTGGTAGCTCTCTCGGGGCCTCTGGCGTGGAGGGGCCTGAGTCGTTGGGGGGGGTCTCCTTCGCTTCAAAGTGCCTGCAGAGAAAAAGGGGAAGAGGCATGTTCAGAACCTGCTTTGCCCAGCAAGCTGCCCCCTGCAAGCTGCGATCCTGATTTGCTGACTGCAGCGCAGCAGCCCTAAGCCAAAGCTTTGGGAAGACCACAGCCCCGTAAACAGAAGCAATTGTCCATTCTTTCCCAGGCACAGGGGTGGGGAGTGGCAACACAAAACACATTTCCAGTAGGACACCCTGTCCTTTCTATTTGGTGCCCTCCTCCCAAATACCCGCTTGCCTGATGGCTCAGCTACACCCCTCCCCTGCTGTTTCCACCCCCACAGGCAGGGCAGAGCCAAACCCCCCTCATGGGATCCCTCCTCCAGCCCTGGGAGGAGCCACCCACGTTCTTGATGCAGATCAAACCGGAGCCCTTCCGGCTCCTCTTGCGGGCTCTTCTTCTTCTCCCAGCCCAAGCTGTGCAGGGCACCCTTTCACCCTGTGCCCCCGGTGGAAGTTCTTGCAAAGCTAGCCAAAGCCTCACCTGGAAGGGGTTTGGGTGGCGGCAGCTTTGGATTGCTGCTTGGGGTGTGAACGCTGCAGATCTTAATGAATCCCGCCATCAACATGATGAGCGCAATGCCCATGAGCAGGACGGCCCACCAGTGCGCCTGGAGTTGTGAGACAGAACAAAAAGGTCTCTTCCCCCATCTGACCGGGTGCTACGAAGGCCCCAGGCACAAAGAAGAAATGTCGCCCTTCAGCGCTGAGGAGTCTCCTTTAACAGCTTCTTTCCCTTGGGGGGAGCAGCCTGTCCGCGCTCAGCCACAGTAGAAGGGGCTTTTATTTATTGATTGATTTGTAAAATTTATTGGCTGCCCATCTTGTCATGCAGTAAATCTGGGTGGCTTAGTTGCATATGCAGCTGAAGTATAACAAGCTGAAATCTTGCCACTTAGCCTCTTGCTTCAAGAGGGACCTTGCATGGCCACCCCGTGATGGCCTTGCCAGCCAACGGTGCCCAACTTGCTGCACTTGGCCCGACTCTACTGAGAAAAGGAGAGTCACAAGGAATGCAGCCGTGGGGGGAGTTAAAGGGAGGAAATGCAGAGCGACTTTGATGAAAACAAAATATGGCTGCGGAAGCAGATGAAGAAGTGGCTTCCAGAAGAATGAATGGAATTGAAAACACAAATGATGAAAAGCTTTGGGATAAACTGAAGAATTTCTGGGAAGAGTATTTTAGAGATGGTATTTGAAGAGAGAGATTGAAGCAGCTGCTATAAAGGGACTCTCTCAGACAAAGGTGGTCAAGAGAAAGTGACAAGTGCTCTGACAGTGTTGAGAGTGGTAAGGCTGCAGGTGTGGATGATGTAAGTGGAGAAATGTTAACATGGGCTGGGGAATGCTTATGGAGGGGCCTGCGTGATTTGCTTGATGTATGCAAAAATTCTCTATGTCCTGAGAACTGGAAGAATGCTATTATTGTTTCCTAGGCAAAGGAAAAACTAGCAAGTGAATGCAAAGATGGGAGTTATGGAGTGAATGTCAAAAAGCAAAAATGGCAAGCTGTCAGAGACACAGCATGGTGCTGGTGTAAACTCCTTTTTGCTAGGTTTCCTTGTCTGAAATCTTTAATTTCTGTGACTTACTAGATCTCCTCCCTGCTGAACTTTCCTTAACCCTGAGAAGGAAAATTGTGCTTAGTACACCTGCAATAGTCCTTGCAGGGCACCCTGTCTCCAAGCAGTAAATCAATTCTTATTTTTTGCAAAGAAAGTAGCAAGGTTTGTTCAGAGAGTTCCTTCCAACTCACCACAATCCACTCAGCAATGTTTTCATAGAGTTCTGGGTTGAAAATGGCCTTCTTCAGCCTGGCCAGGGGGCCGTCTGCATCCACCAGGCGACAGCGCATGAATACATCACAGTAGCCTTTGAAATCATTGCAGGGGGATCCAGGCTGGAGGGTAATGGTTTTGAAACTGAAGTGAGCCTTCCATGCCTCAGATCCTGTACTGGCACAGGTTTCTGGATGCACTGGATAAAACAGAAACAATTTGCTCTTCAATATTATAGTTTCGGGAGAGGAATATCAGGATTTTGCTATTCAAAGCAGAAGAATTGCCATGGGCAATTCTCCGGAAAGAAATTAGAATTATGCAGAAAGATGGTAGCATTTATTCCTAATTCCCAACAGGACACAAAAGTCTCCCAAGCCTTATTATGTTTCACGGGCCCAGGCTCTCCTCTCCCCAGCCATGCTGGGACCAAGTGGGGTGCCCCTCTTCTGAGGCAGACACCTCTTTTTTAAAGCTGAGCAAGAAATGAACTTTTGGGGGGATTAAAAAAAAAAGGATGGAACCGGAATGACACCAAATGATGAAACGGTTATCTGCAATGCTGAGGCCTCTGTATTTTTCAGGTCTGAGACTGCAACTGTCCACTATTTCAACTCCAGAGGCATCTGCTCAGCTCCAACCAGTCACGGAAAGAAAGGGCAGGAGGACCCTTATGAAGGAGGAGCGTCCCCCATTTACCCACGAAGGCTTAAGTAACAAAATACTTGCTCTACCACATCCCTGCATACACTGAAATAGTGGAATGCTGCAATCCAACTTTCAGTTGCTCAGCCTAACAAAACGTACTTCTCTTCATGCAACAGACGTGGCACAGTTCTTTGTCATCCTTTGCATCGGAGCTGGCACAGGTGCATTCTTCCAAGTCGTATTTCTCACAGATGGAACCGGCACATTGCTGGGGAGAAAACAGACTAGAGATGTTTTATCTCATCAAGCTCGGAATTAACCCATACGGAATAGTAAAATGAATGTGGTGGCCAATTTTGAACTTCACCATGTTTGCCCTTTTCTTCCCTACAAATAAGAAACATGTCTGGCTGCCTAAAGCAGAGCTTGGAAAAGGGAAAGAGTTTGCTTTCCCACTTTGCCTCCCCAGAACACGATTCCGACCCAGCATCGCCAATGTTAGGACGAAGTTGGGGATGATTGGAGGCCTCCTTCTTCTCCAAAGAGGGTTTAGGATAAGGAGCCTCTTCTCTTGGCCTGACCACAGACAAACGGGGGATCTGTTTCAAAAACAGTCAGTCCAAACATTCTGGTTATCGAACTCCAGAGGAAAAGGAACGGACTGCTTTTACTGGCTGTCCCAAGAAAGACAACTGCAACAGGTCAACAGAAAGAAGGCCCATCTGCTGGGAGCCAAATGGCCTGGCTTTGTAACAACACTTCTAGGAAGACTTACACCATTGATGCAAACTTGGGTGTGTCTGTTGCACTCGGTCAGGTTTTTCTTTGGTGCAGATGTGGGGCAGAAAGAGGAGTTACCATTGCACCTCCCTTCTTCTGCACACTCAGAATCATTCCGGCACTTTTCCCGTTCTTTCTTGAATTCACAATTCTGTGTGCAACAGGGGCCTTCACTGGGACTAAAAAGGGAGGAAAAAAAATAGTTAGCCATTCCAACATGCCTCATCATTTCAAAGGAGGCCTGTATTTGTCCTGTGAGAGCCCCATTCCCTGTCACCCAACAGGTCACTGCCTGACTTTCCTCCGAAAAGCCCCAGGAGAATCTGCGCTCAGCTTACTTTGCCCACAATCCAAGCGCTCGAGTAGCCTGCTTGGATACGCGAGGGCTTCTCTCTCCAAGTCAGTCTAAGCCTTTGATAGCATGTCTAGCACAGTCCTTATTTAAATAAGGCATCTTTCCAATTCTGACAGCAATCAATAAAATAATCTCAATCAACCAGCCACAAAAGGTAATGGAAATGTCATGTGAGTATGGCAAGTTATCAAAAGCCAGATTTGCTGGTGGAAGGGAAATGTATTTCCCAGCCCTGGAGCTGCGCAGGAGAAGCGGCTTCTCTTCTCCTTACTTTGCCTGCCACTAAACTTTGACCCAGGGCTTCAGGTGCGGTTGCCGATTCTGATAAGGAAGCCAAGGCTGCCCTGGCTCCTTCTAGGCTGCAGCCAAGAGAGGGAGGCCTCCTCAAGAGCAGAAAAGCCTCTGAACCTGCAGCTCTTGCTGGGTCTCAGCTTGCACTTCTTGTCCTCCGGCTGGTTGGCGTCATAGCAGCACTCGTCTTTACACTGGTCACTGTAGCCACAATCGCACTGCTCGCCTTGCTCTACCAGCCCGTTTCCACAGATGGGCTGGCCGGATTCTGAAAAACAGGAAGGTCCTCTGGAGGTGAACTGGGGACAGACTTCCTTAGCACCCAAGCAGGACACGGGGCCGTGCCTCCTTTTCAGGACCTGCACCCCTTCTGTCAAACAGCCGCCACCCGGCTCCTTCTCAGCCCAGCCAGAGATCCATCTTGCCAGCCTCTGGCACATTCCTTTCTCCAAGGTTCCTCACAGGAAAGGAGGCAACGGTGGGGTTAGGGTTTGGCTGCAGCCCAAGGGCTACAGCCATGTTTCATCCTGTGTATAACAGAGCTTGCCCAAGAACTCATTAACAATGGAGAGAGGCCTGTGCACTTTTTGCTAGGTGAAGGGGCTGAAACAGCAAAGGGGTTTCCAGGACATGAGCAAACTGTACTCAGAACCTTTTCTATGCCACCAGACCCTGGTCAGAGCACTAAGCCTGCAGGGATGGCATTTTTGGAAAGGGCCGGGAGAGAGGGACCTACTTCACTTTAGGTTGCAAGGGTGTGTACACAGCTCTTTGGCGTCAAGGGTGTCGGCTCACGGTCAGCCAAACATTTCGCCATTCAGAGGGCAACTTCTGAATGGGAAGACTCTGGCTGTGAGTGTGTGTGACAGCCAGACCGATCCTTGTGGCCACTGACAAAGGGCAAATCCAAGCCGATACATTCCAAGGGTGGGTTGGAGGCGATCAAGAGAGGACCGAGCGGCCTTCATCTGCAACTCAGGGAGGACCAGGCGCAAGATCCCCTTTTAGAAAATGAAAAGCTACAGAATTTCAAGCTGGCCCCAGTGATGTTCCCTGACTCTTCTCTTCTCATTGCCATCTCATGAAAAATAAAGGCAATTGTGTAGAAGAAATACATACCAACAAAACAATTATTCCTCTTTTTTTCAAGGACTTGGCTGATATTCCGAATACTACAGATAGAGAATTTGTTGTTGTTCAGTTTGTCACCAGAGGTTGCCCGTGCATACATTATGTAATTGCCGTTTTCTTTTTGCCCCAGGTTTTTGGACTCTCCCGGAGTGCATTCTGTTCCAGAATCATGCTGCAAGAGACAAAAATTGTCAGCTTTCTTCACCAGCAGCTCTGTGGTTTTCTGCTCCTGAAAGAAGCCATTGAGCTCCAGGGAGGAGCTGCTCAAAGCCTCCCAGGAAAAGGGTGGAATGGCAAGTAGGTGAGGTGGGTGAGAAAGAAGCCAGCATCCCCATGATTCACTCTAAACCTCTTCGCAATATGTGACCCAGTCACTGATAAAGAACTCTTTACTTCAGTGCACCAAAATTACTCCTTTTATTATCCTGGTTTATCCATTAACAACCATTTAAGAGTCTGGCTTCCAATCTTTACACGTATACTTCGTATAACTGAGGTCAGACTTGTACTGGACTGCAGGATGGTTTGGTCACAACTTTTAAGGGTCCCTGAATCTGCTGTGAAAGCTGGACCAGCCAGGGATAGCTGGAACACATATACTTACAGGAGAACCAAAGTTATGCCCCACTTCATGCGCAAAGGTGATGTGGGAGACCTTAGGAGGGACGTGGGAACCATAGTTTTGCACAGTGATTATGCCAGTATTTAAGGATTTCTTTTTCCCATCAGAATAAAGCTTGCTTTTCTCACAGATTCCACCAGAGCTCCCTGTAATTAAAATCAAACAGTAATCTTTAACAAAGCTAATTAGAAAATTATGAAAAAACTTTCTCATTAAGCAACAGTTAAAGCAGCACTTTCAATCTAAAGAGACCATTTTATTATTAAAACTCTTCAAATGTATCAGCTTGTTCTGAATTTTGATTCTGTGAGCTAGTCAGAATTCATGAGAGCTCTTTGAGCTGTTCTGGGACTCTGAAGGCAAAATCATTGGCTTTCAGACAAAACAGTTCTCAAGGGCTGGTTGATGGCTGATTTGTCTGAATGCCAAGCTTCTGGGAAGTACCTCGTGCTTGGATTGAGCTTGGTCTAGGATGTCACTTGAAACTATGGCCGAGTCTGCTGCCCATGTCTTGTGAGGTGAAGGCATTTTCATCCTGTCTTCTGACTGCTAGTTAGTGTTCATCTGCTAATCTTCTGCTAGTCTGTCCTTCACAGCTGCTGTTGTAATCTTTTCTCTGAATGTTGCAGCCGATTCCTTTTCTTCTTCTTCTTCCTGAGCTGCTGCGTCTTCTGCTTTACTTGCAATGTTTTGGTGATGCCATGTGGCTGTTAACAGTCTGTTGGTTGTTTCTGAGATATTTCTGATGTATGGCAATATTATCCTTTTCATAGCTTGGTTTGATTGTGCTGCATTGTGCTTGAGTAGTCAGGCACGTTTTGATAAAGTTGCATGAGTATCCATTTTTTTGGAAAATGTTGTATAGGGAGCCGGTTTTCTTTTTTTGATGATCTGGTTGCTACAACATTTCTACACACCTCCTTTTGTGGGAGGATGGATTGTTATTTTGGTAATGGAGCACTTAGTGTTGTTTTTCAACACACTTGTATTCCTAATTTGCCACTGTTTCCTCTGATGGTGAGGATATCCAGGAATGTTTTCTTCTCCTCTAGAGATTGAAGATGTTGTGGATGAATTCACATGACTGTTCCTTTTTTATTTTATGATGAGAAAGGGGTTGCCTACGCATTGGAGCCATGTATTTGCTGGTATGTGTGGGAGTACAATACTTACTAGATGCTGCATTGGTCTCTGGTATGAATTCTGGGTCAGGGGTAGCCAACCTTTTGGACCTCAGGGACTACCAAACTCATAATTTTAAATCCCAGGGACCACTAATATGAATTTTGACTGACGGTGGCTTGCTGACCTTGGTGGGAGAAAGAGAGAGAGATCTGATCTAACCTCTCTCTCTCTCTCTCTCTCTCTCTCTCTCTCTCTCACACACACACACAAGTTCACAGAGGCAGGGGTGGGATTCAAATTTCTTAACAACCAGTTCTGTGGACGTGGCCTAATTTGTGGGGTGGTGGCTTGGTGGTCATGTGACTGGCTGGGCACAGCTTGTAAATATTATAAATATTTATATATTGATTTTTTTATAAAAAAAGAGCAACTTTTACCCAAAATCAGGCAAAGCAGGCAGGCAGATTGAGTTGCTCACAGAATCATGCAGTGATCTATCTATCTGCCATCGGCTAGCTCGGTCTGTCACATAAAATTTGCTTGCAAGCAAACTCACAAAATTAACTCACAACACACCATGTATGTAAATATTGAATTTTTTATAAAAAAAGAGAGCAACTTTTACCCAAAATTAGGCAGAGCAGGCAGGCAGACTGAGTTGCTCACAGAATCACTGGTTCATTCAGAGATCTGTGTTTCTGCCATCAGCTAGCTGAGTCTGCACTGCTTCAGTCCTAAGGAAGGTTAGGCTCTGCTTAGCTGAAGATCTAAAAATTAGCTAGAAAGCAAGAAATCCAATGATTTCCTGCTTTCTAGCAAATCTAAATCTCCCGGCACAGCAGAACAGCTGATGGTTGGAAAAAGGAAAAACAGCAACTTAGCAGGCAAGTTTGCCAGGCAAGGAGTGAATGGGCAGGGAGGGCAGGCCATGTGGGCGGTGCAGCCTTGTGTTCCCGGGCAGCCTGGATTAATTGCTTTGAGGGGGTGCTCTGGGGGTGACATTTCTCTGTGGACCACCAAAATTTTCTCGTGGACCACCAGTGGGCCGTGGACCACTGGTTGGTGACTGCTGTTCTGGGTGATCCCCCAGGGGATCAAGGGGATTTGTTGGTATGTTTCTCCATCAAAGTGAAAATAGGTAGTGAGGCAGATGATGATAATTCTGGGTATTCTAATCTTAAGGCTATTGCTGAGCACACTGGGTTGTATCCCAAAAAATTGTAAGCCGCCCTGATTCTTCGGAGAAGGGCGGCATATAAATGTAATTAAAATAAATAAAAATAAAATTAAGTGTATTTAAACAGTTTGGACTTGTTGTGTAATACTGCAGCCACAAATTCTTCATTTTTAATCTCTGTGGCTACATATTTTAGTCTCTGTGGTTTCAACTGAAACTTCTCAAAGACAGTTTGTCTGTCAATATGCCCCTAAGAATGAGTCACTCTGCTTGCTGAGGTAAGCTATTCTTGGGCTAAGTATTTTGCAACAACAAAGTGTGCTTAGGAGTTTGTAAACTAAACAACTCATAATGCTATAGCTGTAAATAATGCATCTAATGCCGAAAGAATTGGAATAGTCTTAAAAAATATTTTTAAAGATATGAGTTAGGATTTTTCAACTTTCTGGGAGTAAAATAATCATGCAGCCAGAGATTATGGTTAGTACCAGGATAGTCAAATTCTTTCAAGCAAATTTATCCACAATGGACATATACTTCAAAACAGAGACTACTCACCTGCAGTAGCCCTTCAGACATCCAATGTTTCTTTTAGTTCATTAAATGTAATATCTAATAATGCTTTATACTTCCTTTCTGTCCAAGAATACATTTAACAATTATTTACCTGAAGGTGCTCCAACCCAGGCCAAGCCAAGGACACCATCATCAAAATCACGATCAGTAAAGACATAGGCCAAACAATAATCATCGTGATTCTGCTCAGAATTAAGTTCTAGAAATTTTTCCACACCAATGTTTGGAAATCTGAAGGGATTAGAAGGGTCTTTTTCATCTTGGGTTGTGTTGATCTGAAAGAAAAATTTATTGTATACCGTTAGACATCACTTTTGGATAAAGTAAAAAAAAATCTACACCTACTTGTTTTCACAAGTAATGACTCAGAGAAGAATAGTGTGAACATTACCCACCCCAAAGCACAGGGATGAGGTAAGGATTCTGCAGTGTTTTTGATGTACAGTTTTAATTTTATTATGCACAAGTGATGGCTTGAAGTTATTGTCATGAAACAGTGAAAGATGAGCACCTGAGCTGATCCACTGTCTAGAAATCAGGATATGGAACTAACAGGGCAGCAGAGACATCCTTCAGCTTTGCCTGTGCAAACTGTCAAGTCAAGAAGCCACTGTGATTTTCCCAACATTTGCAAGTAAAAGATGCAACATAAAAGCACTAGAAAAAGCAGAGCAATGTGTAAATAAAGTTACTAGCTTTTAAGGCTTGTCAGTGGAAGAAGAAACCCAACCCTCTACCAGCAAGGACTGTTTTGCCAATAAAAAGAGGAAAATACAACTAAATCAGCAAATCTGCTGTTACATTTCTGTATACTTACTCTAATTCGTTTCACCATAAAACTGATATTTCTGATTCCTGAGAAATCTGTAGATTGGTAAATTGTGTCAATTGCTTTAACATGACTGGAAATCTAAAAGAAGAGAAAGTTACAGGCATTGGCTGTAGATCCACTTCCCTCTGCAACCTGCAAGATCCGTTTTTCTGACTCTAACCGGTCTGTGTCTCTGTCAGCTCCAGCGCCCACCCTCAAGCAGACAGAAGCCTCCACACAGCCTTTGGCTCAGGCTGCCTCTATGCACAGGCTTCAGCTTCACTTTAGTGACCTCCTAGCTTCTTTTCGTACCAGGATTTTAACGGGATCAGAGTTAACTGTCAAAACAAAGTAAACAGACTTGGGGCTTGATTTTCCAACCAAATTATGTTTTTATTCGATTTTTACCCTGCCTTTATTATTTTATAAGTAACTCAAGGAAGATAGCACACATAGTACTCCTTCCTCCTATTTTCTCCACAACCACCATCCCATGAGGTGAGTCAGCCTGAGAGACAGGGACTTCACTGAGGATTCTTGGTTGGCCTGGAAGAAACCGAGTGAAACTAAACTCTCCCTAATTTCTCCTTCTAGGCTCTGGGGAAGAAGGGTGCATACCCCCCAGGGCTTCACCAGATTCTTCTAGGCCCCTATACAGTATTGTGTTCAATTACAGCTCTCTATGAGATACATATTTGGAAAGTGGCTGATAGAAACTCTTCAGAGATTCAGGCAGGAATCTTTCTCAATCCTCTTGCCGGAGCCACAGACATATCCCAGAGCTGTTCATAGGCAAAGCATGTCCACTACATCTGAGCGATGATAATAGTTTCAATCTTATAAAATTCACTGGATATTCAATTTTTAAAGTTATCTTTCTTCTAAAGATGCTGCAGTGCACATCCATGAAGTAACCCACATTCTGAAATTACCACACTTGTACACATAATTTGCTGGAAGAAAAGGCCTGTAGTAGTACACTTTTAAATGCCCTGGAACAATCTCACTATCGTTCACTCAAAGTTGTATCATGGCCTATGAAAGCTCTTCCATTCTCTTGCCCTTTATTTTGACAAGGAAATCGGTCTTCTACAGGAACCACTGGGAGCTTACCTGTGCAATCACAGCTTCTCGGGTTCCGTAATACCTGAAGAAAAGATGGTCGGTTTGAATATAGAGTTGACAAGTGTTCTTTTCAGCTTGTGCAGCTCGCTTTTTCCTCAAGAGCCCAGGGTCCTCTCTGACCTGTTCTTCAGATGGCTGCTAAACATAAGGAACATTTAGGTGCAAGATATTTATGTAGCCTTCTATTTCAAACACTTAGGAGTCCAACTTGTATGTGAGAACAAGAAGACTAACACAAAGGTGTGGGCCTCCTTGTTTTCTGGAGTGATGCATCAGAACATGCTATTTTCAGGTCAGCTTTTCTCCATTCCATCATAGTTCCCTTCATCTTTAACCTGCGCAGCTTCAGCCGCTTGCAGCCAGACACATTCCTGTAACTCTATGTGCCAGTACAGTAACTTGGCTCTGAAGAACATTTGTCCCCTATTAACTTGCCTCACACAGAGTTTAGCCAAGGACTAAAAGGAAACAAAATAGCTCAGGAGCCACTTGAATGCATGAATCAAGTTGATCTATAGAAGACTACATTTCTGCAGCCTGAGGAGATTCTTAGCCAAGTTTTTAGGCCTAATGCTATCGGGTAGTTAAAATGTTCTTTAACCTGCCATTAATTTTAGTAGAAATTTAAAATATAACAAAACAACTACAACCTACTGTTGGGGGCAAATGCAAAATTCTCTTACATTATTACATGCAAAGTTCAGGCAGATTTGCACAGCAGGTATTTGCAAAAAGCCCAAAGCCTTCTCATAACGTATAGCAAATTGAAACTGAAAAAACTGTAAGAAACATGTAGTAATGACATATCAATTCAAAATTAAATAAACCAGTAGCTCATTTTATGTCACATCATGTCAATAGCAGAATACAGCTTCCCTGGTCAGTTCAACAACAGATACACAGGAAAGATAACAGGTATTTTATCAAATCATTTATTCCATGCTTGATACCTGCTGTCTTGGGTCTTCTATCCCACTCATTTGGTATTTCCTCATTTTTTCAAAGACAGAATGATCTGCACAGCCGCCTTGTGGTCCATACTTATGTGGGTATTCTAAAACAGAAAGACTTGCTGGCACATATTTTTCTCTATGAATGCTTTTAAAATTAAGACACTCAAATTACTAATTTTAAAATGTATTCAAATCAGTAGGATCAAAACAGTAGAAAGGGGCAAAGAGGTTAATAAATATCCAGTATCAGTAAAAAAAAATTAAAATGAGGCTTAATTCAATCTGTTGAATAATCCTTTCTGTCTTTTTGCGGAGTGGAGCATTAAACAACATTACATAGCTAGTAGGAGGGGTCCCCTATGCTTTGTTTTCCTATTAAAGATAATTTTGGCACAAAACCCAAGCAGCTGCGGGTCCCCTTGACCGCGACATCTCATTTTTGGCTCAATTGTACATATGGGTTGCATATTGTGGAACAATCTGCCATCAGGCACAAAGCAATTCCCCACTTTTTACCATTTAGAAGAGTTTAGAACATATTTAACTAAGACTTTCTGATGCTATTGCTTTGCCAGCTGTTTATATTGGTCATGCGTTTTAATATTGTTTTTATGGATATTTGTACTGCAGTATTATTGTCAGTCATTCTGCCAGTGCACCTTCTAAAAGAGAAGTCAGGATCCAAGCAAGGGATCAGATTTACCCTGACAATGATTAATTGTTGACTCCTTGCTGGCTAAAACACTTTTGGGACAAGAACAAGCCAATTCTAATCTGTATAGTTTAATAAAGCAGCAGTCGAATGAAACTTCCCTTTTAAACCAATGCATCATAATAAGAGTCAACCTGGGTACAATGTTGAATCAGAGGGTTATTCCTAGGTGTTATCAAAAGGAGGTCCTTTGACATAAAACTATCCACTTCCGACAATTAATACCATTCTTTATAGCAATACCTTGCACATATTGCATTTATTTAAAAGACTTACAGAGCCACCCATGTTATGCAACACAAACCTGAGTGGGTTACAAAGAATTTAAAAAAACAAAAACAAAATATAACACCATCACAAAAATCTCTGTTTCCCCCCCCCAAACAATACTTCATATAAACAAACTACTGCGCTCCAGCCTCACTACAGCTCAGTGCTGGTGAGAAAAGGTCTCCAAGACTCTCCAGGAGGTGAGGAGGGAAGGGGCTGTTACTGAGAAGGCTTGCTGCCTTCCAGATCCCACTAGACAAGAACATTTAAGGGAAGGCACCTGGAGCGGGGTCACCTCTGGCCTGGGGGAGTGGGCAGATACCCTCTGGGAGAGGTGGCCCCACAGATCACCTGGCCCTGTGCCACTCAGAGCGATCTGCAGAGTAACATGAGCAAATTCTTTGCATTTCTTATTTTATATGATTGTGCTTTTTTAGATTTTTTTCTCTTCAACCTATGGATCTTTATCTGCTGATCTGGATCAGCTTCTACATTATATCTCTTTCCCTATTGTCTTTAAGTTTATTGCAGCTTCATCATTCTGAGCCAAGCAAATACATTCAAAGAGACAGGTTACCTTGAGAAGAACAAAATGGCCAGTAAGCATTACTATTTTTTTTTAATTCATATTTATATGCCGCCCTTCTCCGGAGACTCAGGGTGGCTTACAATTTTTGGAGCACAACGCAATGCGCTCAGCAATAGCCTTCATTCCATTGTATATGCCTGCTTATTACTAAGCGGCATTTTACAAAGTCAGCTTATTGCCCCCAACAATCTTGGGTCCTCAATTTACCTACCCTGAGAGGATGGAAGGCTGAGTCAACCTTGAGCCTGGTGGGATTTGAGCCTGCACTAATTGCAGGCAGCTGGATCTTAGGTGCTAAGCATTTAACAGCCTGCACCACCAAGGCTCTTACTGATCCAGCATCAGTAGCAAGAACATGCTGCTTGCCCTGTCCAGAACTGCTTCTCAACTAGAGCTTTCACATGGCTGCTGCTCTCAGTTTCCATTTTTTTCTGCAGTGACTGATACCCTCTGGCAGGGGCCAAGTAATGCCCAGACAAGACAGTTTGTTTCAGGTCACTGTGGAAAGAACTGTAACTCTCTCCCTCCTGGCAAAACCATTTTTTCCCAATAAATAATATCCCATGAATGTATAAAAACAGATTGAATGAGAATTTTAAATAATTGGCCTATCCCTTAAATCAGAATAAAAGGGTTGCCTTTATCTGGTCATTAAGTTAAGAGAGAGCAACATGAACAAAGGACTTTGTAGGAAACAGTACAATATAATCCTCATTTTTAGCACTGGCTTTTGTTTCAGCTCTGAATAAGACTCCATTGTCATGCGGAACATATGCCCCATTGTTGGGCCCCAAAAGCGCTAACAGAATATTCTTGCAAAAAGCAAAATATGGGCTATGGAAGGCTCACTAATTAACAACACAGATTTCTTGATTAGAGGCATTTGCCTGAACTGACCGTAACCTTGTATGTTTCATGTACATCGTTCTCAAAATCCTTTTAACGAAGTCTTATTCTATGAGCAGAAATAGTACAAAATGTTTGGAATTGTAAACTACATACCAAATGAAAAGGACGGGAGCCTCTTTGTGAAAAACCAGCAAGACTCTTGATGTATTTGTTAAAGATCTATCCAGTATTTTCTAATTTGTGTGGCCTGAATGACCATCATTAAATTGCTTAAATCCCCTAAACTGTGCTGGCTTAAAACAATCCTTCTGCTCTTTTTCTTTCAAAACAATAACAACACACCAACAGAATCCCTGCCACCTTCCATGGCCTATGCTCTCTAATGAACGTTCTATGATTAGCTCAATACTTTGCTTGGCTCATGAATCTTTTCATTTTCAAATCTGGTGAGTATTCTTGTTTCTGTGACAGAAACAAAACCAATCAATTTATCTGAGGGAATCAGGAAATGTAATTGGTAAGAAGTTCTATAGATTGAATACTAATCTGAAGTACTAACAAAAATAAAATATAAGGATCCCAGAGGTAGCAGACAGAAACTGGAGTCATATTAGAAAGCAGAAGACTAAGCCTTCTCTACACAGACAAACAGGATCTGCAGATCAGGATTTTCCTACAATATAGTCCTGATATTACAGGTTTCCTTGAAAATAGCTAACTTAAATGGAGAGCTGACAATGTGACGAGTTTGTTCTCAGTATTCCAGCATGCCTCCCAATGGAAAAAAGTGTCCCTTTTTAAAAATGGGGGGGGGGGAGGAAGTAACATATTTACACCAGATAGTCTGATTTAACTGCATGTAATAACACTAACAATTACATTTGAAGGGTGATATCTAATAGCATATCAAAAGCTTGGAAGAGCCTTGGTGGCTCAGGCTATAAATGCCTGCTCTTAAGATCCAGCTGTCTACAATTACTGTAGGCTCGAATCCCACCAGGCTCAAGGTTGACTCAGCCTTCCATCCTCTCGGGGTAGGTAAATTGAGGACTCAAGATTGTTGGGGGCCATTAGCTGACCTTGTAAAAATGCCACTTAGTAATAAGCAGGCATATACAATGGAATGAAGGCTATTGCTGAGCACACTGGGTTGTATCCCAAAAATTGTAAGCCGCCCTGAGTCTTCGGAGAAGGGCGGCATATAAATGTAATTAAAAAAAAAAAAAGCTTTGTGCACTTAGGCACTTGTTACTTATATTAGCCGAGTACTTCAGGGGACACTTTAAACCAGGGGTCGCCAACCTTTTGGACCTCAGGGACCACCAAACTCATAATTTTAAATCCCAGGGACCACTAATATGAATTTTGACTGATGGTGGCTTGCTGACGTTGGTCAGAAAGAGGGGGAGAGAGAGAGAAAGAAAGAGATCTGATCTAACCTCTCTCTCTCTCACACACACACACACAAACACACAGAGGGAGGGGTTGGATTCAAATTTCTTAACAACTGGTTCTGTGGGCATAGTTTGTGGGTGTGGCTTGGTGGTCATGTGACTGGCTGGGCATGGCTTGTATGTAAATATTATAAATATTTATGTAAATATTGGATTTTTTTAATAAAAAAGAGCAACTTTTACCCAAAATCAGGCAAAGCAGGCAGGCAGATTGAGTTTTTATTTTTTTTATTTTTATTCATATTTATATCCCGCCCTTCTCCGGAGACTCAGGGAGGCTTACAGTTTTTTGAGGATATTCCAGCCTGCAATAATTACAGGCAGCTGGAGCTAAGTGCTAGGCGTTTAACAGCCTGAGAGAGCTGCTCACAGAATTACAAATTCACTCAGAGATCGACCTTTCTGCCATTGGCTAGCTGAGTCTCTGCTTAAAAGCAGAGCCAAAGATCTAAACATTAGCTAGAAAACAAGAAATCCAATGGTTTCCTGCTTTCTAGATAATCTAAATCTCCTGGCACAGCAGAACAGCTGATGGTCGGGGAACAAAAAAAGGAAAAATAGCAACTTAGTAGGCAAGTTTGCCAGGTAAGGAGTGAGTTGGCGGGCAGAGTTCCTGCGGGTCATGTGGGTGACGCAGCCTTGTGTTCCCACACAGCCTGGTTTAATTGCTTTGGGGGTGCTCTGGGGGTGACATTTCTCTGCGGCCCACCAAATTTTTTCCATGGCCCACCAGTGGGCTACAGCCCACCGGTTGGCGACCACTGCTTTAAACAATATGAAATGAAGCTCAGGAACTTGTGGAACACGTGTTCAGGAACACTTGAAAGATGATTTCTCAATAGTTGGTCTTATGAGGATTATAACATTTTCTAAGCAACATGACTCACCCTGCTCAAGATAGGTGTCCCTCTATAGCAGTGGAAGAATGAATGCTTAGAGCATTCAGCTTTAAGATTTAGTGCCTCCCTTACCCATAGCATATTCTGTATAGAATATTTTCAACACAGCATACAAACTTACTGATATCATCTTCATGGTACATGACAGAATGAAAAGGCAGGGCTTTGTCTTTAATATATCTTTCCGCTGGCTCAATATAAAAGGTTCCAGTGTGAGTCTTAACAAATCCCTCAAATCTTCCATCAACAACAGATCCATGGCTAAAGCTTCCCTGTTCACCTGTTTAAAAAAGGATGAAGGCTTTAGAATACTCTGGCAACTGTTATTCATCAGCATCAATTCCCAGCAAGAATAGGTAAGTTTCCTGAATCTGACTGTGACTTCTCAGCAAGTGATCAGGAAATTAATGCAGCATTCACGAACATGCCTGCATCAAGTTCTAGTCATCACCAGTTATCAATAAATATCTCACATTTGTTCTGCTGGTTCTTTAGGACTGGAATTTCAGTTGCCAGGCAATGTAGTGGTTAAGTGAGGCATCACATGACTGGGCCTGATTTTATGACCATTTTTACAGTGGTCATTAGGCAAATTGTTGCTGCCTTTAGGCAAATCACAGGGTTAAGCGAACCCTGCTTCCCCAATTGACTTGGGTGCTGAAGGCAGGTTGGGAATGTTGTAAACCTTGGTCATGTGACTGCAAATACGGCAACCACTGTAAATGTGAGCTGGTTGCCAAGCACCCAAGCTGTGACCATGTGACCACAGCAGTCATGCAAGGGGGTAACTTTGATGGGTCATAGGTCACTTTTTCCAAGACCACCTTAACTTGCAACTGTTGTTTCAAAGGCCATAAGTTGAGGACTACTTGTATATATTTAAGTGTGATTTTATTATTCCCAATGTTTGTTCTTATAAAGATATCTACTTATTCATTCCTATGCTTTATTACTTTTCAGCTTAGGCCCTATTATCTTACTTCCCACATCTTTAAATATTAGTTTACTCAGTTTGCTGCCCATGTAAAGGATTTCAACTGCAAAAGTTACAATCAAATTTTTGTTTTCATTTTTACCAAGTATGTTAAAAACATAAATCAAATGTAGCTTTCCACAAAAAGTGGAAGTTGTTTGTTTGCTTTATGACTAGAAAATCAGCAGATTTTAAAGATAATTCTTCTTGGGAGTATTTGAGAATAGTTCAGCACTATATTCCAAAATAGAGTGGGGTACAAATATTCTGAGGCCACAGAATGGACCCTAAGCAATTGTCTATCATGAGAAGGAATACACTATGCCAATAGGCCACATTTTCACCTGAAGTGTGGTGCAAAGCTTTTAGTGTGAAACTGAACAGTCCAAGGAATGCAGCATCTCATCAATGTAGGATTTTTTGAGCTATTGTGCTGTTACATGGGAAAGATTCAAATCAGAATTTTTCTTCAGAAAGAAAACAGAATTATGATAAAATGAAAAGGAAAAAGAATGTGAAATTTAACTGTACTTTCTGGCAACTTTTTAAAGACAAAAATTAACTTTCAAAAATTGTTTCAATTACTATGAAAATGGCCTGTTGCTCTGCACTGCATGAATGACTAAACAAGGAGTTATTGCCAGTTCAAACGAGAAACCACAGTTCCTGTACTTACCATAAATGTGCCCAGTGTAAATATGGGAGGTATCATAATCAATTACTTTATCTGACATCTCTATCTTAAAGTCCTCACTAAAGAGAGACATATCTCTCTTCAGTCTCAGATTAAAATGTCTGCAAAGGGAAGAAAGACAGATTGCATTTACAAAACACCTCTTACCATGGGTGATAGATAAAAATGAACGTCCTCAACCTTGTTAAGTATTTTCCATTTTCACATGTTAGCATTTTTGCTTGACATGCACTTATATCTAAGCATAGGAAAAGAGCTATGCTTTTACCCCACACCTTCATTTACCTTAATATATGTAGGGGATCAATATAACCTGAAGCCCCATGCTTCAGGTTATATTGATCTCACATCATAAATGCAACCAAAGAGATTTGGTTACCTTAAGGATAATCATGTTTCAACTATTTACAGGAAAACACATGTTATCTAAACATGGAGGCTAGGTTTTGTAAATTACAAATACTATCTTTTTAAGCTACATCCTAGTTCAATTCTAGCTAGAAACATTGCAAGACATAAAATGCTACAGAAAAATAATGGATTCAAGTAAGACAACAGCAATAGTGATGCTGGCTCATCTGGCACTTGCAGAGGGGTTGCCACAGGCTGCTCCACACAGATAACATTAAGCAAGCCAGCTGGCTGCCATTATGTGCACCAAATGTGCACCAAATTTATATGCCTCTTCTTATATGTTTTGATGTACATTTTAAAAGCAGATTGCTCTTCTTAGTTTTACAGATTTTATAAATATTTGACCTAAGCTCTTATCTAGGTTCAGTAAGGAGAAAGGGGAAACCTGGCAGATTTACTGCATATATTTGCTCTTGGCTTCCTTATACAGATATAAAAACTCAAGAACGTATCATATTTGAATAGGGTGCAGCCATTTTAAAAGTCTGGAAAACTTCATAGACGGGAACAATGTATTTTCTTTTCTCTGAAAATATGCCAATACACAATTATTTCGTATCTGTACCTTGAATACTGACAGAGCATCCCAAAATAGATTTACATGTGCAGAGGTTGGAATATTCAATGGCTCCCCAGTTCCACATATATTACCAAATTACTTACCTCGGAGCTAACAAAAAGATTCAGATTGGAATGTTGCTCCATTTCAGACTTCAGTAGAAAAAAAAATGCTAACTTTACATTTTGGCAGAATGTTGATATTATGATTACTATTCAGTTATATTCAACTGCAGTTAATGGTGGTGGAGGAAATTAATTGACATGGTGTTTACCTTCCATGAGCATGAAAATCTAAGCGCAAAAATTGGTCTTCATGAGATACTGCTCTTTTGGCACGCTGGTGTTTTTGGTGTAATGAATCCACATCATATGACAGTCCTTCATAATGTCTTATGTATTTATTTAGCGGGTTTCCATACTGACCTGCAAACAAAGGAGTGGATAAATTAATCAGAAGCACAGTCTACATTCAAATTTTTGCTAACAAAAATGAATGATTCGTTTATAGAAAAAGAAAAAGCAATTACATTATTTGAAAAGCATAAAAGAGATCTATTCATAAATGTGAGTGATGGCAGAACAAGGAAATGGAGCTAATACAATTAAAGTTGTAGCAGAAAAAAGAAACATGAGAAATGAGTGGACAACATAAAATCTAAAAGCGTATTCAAATTACACTGCACTCCTCCCATTCTAAAGAGTCCCTCCAGGTACAAGTGACAAAGGTTTTCCAAACACAAGTGCCACTGTCCAACTGAGGCCAAGGTGTTTTCTTGTTCCCAAATTGAAGGACATCATTTTTCTTGTCCAAAAGGACAAATGTACTTGCAGGGAGATTGTAAACAGCTATCATCAGGCTCTTCTTTACGCAAACGACAGTTGCATGCAACACTGCCAGCCTTTAATTAACCCCTTTTTCCAACAGAGATAGAAAGAATCCTTTTGTATCTCCAGGCTGACAAAGCTGCCAGACTCTTCCCCATTTCTTTAGTTAAACAAGCAGTTTGTGGAATGCAAATACGTTCATCTAGTAAATGTTTTGTTTCTACACTGAAGGTTGGAATCTATGTGCCACTTATTTGAGAACAGTCATTTTTATTAATTATATTGACTTTTTATTTTTAGTTTGGGGTTTTTTACTTATAGATTTAAGACTGCAAGTGGACTTCGGATATTTTTGTAATTATTTTTCAAACAGAAACTAAACATGGCATATATTGTTACTTGATCAAGTACTAGCCCATTTCACTTACATGTGCACATAAAATTTCACCTTTTACAGAGTGATATAAGAATTGGATTATAAAACTCTACTACATTTCTCCATTTAATCTAAAATTTAAGCATTTACAGAACTATTGTTTCATCCATTTTTAATTAAGCATTCAAACAATCAGCCACCATAGCAGCAAGATGTAATGACCGTAGTGCATCAGGTTGATTTAGTGGAATTCAGTATCACTGCTTTGCTTTCTTACAGTGAAGAAGCAGCCCCCCCCCCCCAAATTGTGCTTCTTTGGTCACTGGATACAATAATTGGCAGACCTGCTTTCATTTCCTGTTCTGCAAGACTTATAGAAATGTACTGTACTTTGCAAATCTCAGTGCATTATGACAAATCTTATTTTGGGAATTAATTTAAGTGAAAAGCAAACCCCCCAACTTACCAAAGATGGCCATATGACCAGCTTCCCCTGGAGCTACGACTGGCCCCCGACCTCCGCTCCTTTCGCCGTGGCCTAAAGACTTGGTTATTCGAACAAGCCGGCCTGGACTGAGGTGGGGGGTTTTAGTTTTTAAATGTCATGTCTTGGGGTTTTAGATAATTTGTTTGGTCAAACTGGGTTTAATAACTTTTAATTTCTCTTAACTTTTGTATTGTATGTTTTTATGATGTGAGCCGCCCTGAGTCCCTAGGGAGATAGGATGGCATACAAAACCAAATAAATAAATAAATAAATAAACAAACAAACAAACAAACAAACAAATAAATAAATATTTTCCTTTCCCCCCCCAGGACACTTTTGTAATTATAAAAGCAAATGCAGGATTTAAGATATGTTTGATATCAGTTGAAAATGTAGTTATCAAATTTGCCAGGATGCATGCAATGTACCAGTCAATCAGGACTGAATCTATGATTCAGATGAAAGAGGTTGATTTTTTTTTACCAGCCATACACTTAGGAAATTGTTACCAGAAAATATATTATTCTGATGCTTGTATTTATTTTTCAGTCTAAACATTCAATGTTTTTTTTTTAAATTTCAACATATTTCTTTATTAACTTCAATTATTACAGTGTTTTTGCCCAAGAATAGGAAACAACGATTTGACAAACATGATTTAACTGAATGGAATCTGACTTATTACGAGGCTCTTAAGATCAACCTTCAGGCTCTGACTTTCCAAAAGGGCTGGTATATTTATAGGATTCCACAATGTGGAAAAACTCAGGATTCAATGCACCACACTCTGACAACCTTTCCTGCATTTTGGGTTGTTAATTAATATCTCAAATATAATTTCATATAATTGTGAAACGGGTTCCTAAAGAAAAGTGTATTTAATTCTAGAAGCAATAGAGATAACAAAATAATACGTCACTTCTTAGTTTTAGCTTACTAAACTTCATCTAGCAAAATAAAAAAATAAAAGAATCCTACAGGATGAGAAATTTCCAAGGGCTCCAAATGGTGCTTTCACCTCAGCTAACCAAGAGCAAAAGTGAAAAAAATCCAAGATTTCCACTCCATTACTTCTCTGGTTAAGGCTAAGAAGATACTTCCCTCATGTGCAGTTAATTCTTGGAAATGCCTTTTGCTGAAAGAATAGGCAAGCTGTTGAAATATATAATTATTTCATTGATTTCCTGGTTGAAAACTGACCAAATATTCTGAAGAACAATTAACTTTAAAACCTACTTATTTTTTAGTCACAAAGCAAACAAACGTATTTCCACTTTTTGTGGAGAAAAGAATTAACAATATTTTAGGAACGAACACATTCCAACACAATCAACACACAGGTCGTGTTTTCAAAGATGATCTGAAATAAACTCTAACAAGCTCCATGGCAGAAGGAATATGTGAACCACAAATGTACTAGTCTACCATTCTTTAGCCACCACACCAGACCTTTAATTAACAGTTTATTTCTGCCTACACAGCATTTGGCAGAGTTTAGATGTAATATGGTACAGAATAATGTTTGGTTGAAAAGCGAAAACAAAAGCTTTTGCTCTTTCTTCCACAAAAGGAAAGGGAGGGAAAATACCAAAGATGCCTTCAGGTTGCTTGCACTTTCTCCTCCCGCTTAGCATAAAATACTATCTAAACAATCATAAGTCTTCCAATTACTCAATTGGTCCTTAATAAAAGAAAACTTTCTATTCATAGAAATGCATAGAATTTGTCTTTTTCCCTGAGCTCTGACTCAGTTCTGATTGGTTGGTTGGCTGTTTTTAAATACCATATGAATCCAGTATTCAATCCAATTTAGAAATATATAGAAGCAGGGGTGGGATTCTACCGGTTCTGTTCACTTCTGTAGAACTGGTTGCTATGAAAAGCAGCAAACAGAGAGCATACATAGAACCGGTTCTATGTCTGCTGCTGTTTTGGCCCACCTACCCGCCAGGGCTCTTACCTGACCTTTATTTCCTGCTGTTTTCAACTGCAGCTGCTTTGTGCGACACAGCTGCAGTTGAAAAAGCAGGAAAAAAGGGCTTTTTCAACTGCTGTGCACTTGCATGCAGCGCTGCTCAGCTGTCCGGGCAGCTCAGCAGGTCATAAATTGCACTTGTGCGACTCACACGACTCACGCGTGCATGCACATGCGACACAGAGCAACAGAACCAGTAGTTATATCGGTCAGATCCCATCCCTGTATAGAAGACTTCTGCCAAAGCTTATAATTGCAACCATGGATTTTACTTTTTAGAAACAGTGGGTTTTATTGTTGAAGATGAAAGTGAAAGTTCTGTGGTATTAACTTTTATCAACAATCTTTAGGCATTTTGAAGAATAGTTTGACCCTTCTGGATATGTGCTGAGATATGGGAAGTTTATTTGCAGAGAAGTGAAGACTGCAAATTCTCAGTTACAAGCACTGAACCCTAACTTTTTACAAGGGAAAGAATGGCATTTCCAGAATAGTGTTACCAATCAAATACAAGAAGGAAGGTGAACAAGCTGAATTTCAATCTAGACAAGATAGAGGTATTGGCCTAGGATTAAGTCTAATGTTTTCTGAAGTGCACTGATGTAGATATATTATGATTCAGAATTTAAGATAACTGTTTGGAGGAAATTCCTCAGCCCATCCCTGTTCTTGGCCTTCCACGTAGTGATGGTGAAAAGTAACAGATTATGCACAGTATGTCAGCCTCTCTGATTTCAGATATAATTGGGTCTTTGTAGTTTATCCATAAAGTGTCGCCCCCAATTAACAGCCCTGTAAGAAGTTTCTTCTCTACTTCACTACCAAGCTGGAACACTCACTTGTCCCACTCTTTCAGGAAGATCATCAGGTCATGTTTTTAGTTTAGTATTTTGAAATGTTTAGTTTGATAATATTACTGATATTTTCCATTTGGAAATATACCACATCAACTAATTCATTAATATTGCATTTTGTTTGTAGTAGTCATTTTGAGCACAATTTGATGACAGAAAGGTAAACACAAGCAGGTAAATATATTAGCACTGCTAGGTTTCGTGCCAGTGAAACGTTAAAACCTCATTTTATGGATTTGCAATGTATTTCAGAGCACACAGACAGATTTTCTTTATCTGATTATTTTAGACAAACAGCTCTAAATTGACCTGAGACCTTAGTAGGATTTCGTTTTTGCTACCACATCAGGCAGGACACCCAAGTTTCCTTGCCACATTTACAATTCCCTTTTTGGATGGTGGGGCAGGGAGCCGGGGAGAAGGACCCCTCTCTTCACCTTGCTACGCCTCGAGTCCTGCTCGAACACCTTCCTTCTCAGCTTGACACTGATTCCTTATTGCTGAATTAATAAACGAGTGTCCGAACTTTTAAACTGAAGCCAGGAACTTTCCAAATGGTAGAGGGGACCTAATCCCGCTCTATCCAGTTAGGGAAGGAAGCGTTTTGGGCACCAGTCGGGAGCCCCTTCGGCTTCGGGGCACAAGCCAAGGCTTCGCTGCCCTTCTCGTCGCCCGCCGTCCCCACTTCCTGGTATCAGTCCCTCCCTGCTCAGCCCCATTACATCACCGGAGAGCTGGCACCATCACCGCCACACCCCGGGGCCCTTCCGGCAGCCCCTCGGCAGGAGAACCGCGGATGGCCTGCGCCCCCCCGCCTCCCGAGGCAAATCGGTCGCACGACGGTCCATCTGAACGGGCGGCGAGCCCCCACTGAAGGATCCCCCCAGCAACGCCCGGTCCCAGCCGAGACCCAGATACTACCGGGGCCTCCGAGACAGCCACTCTGCTCCCGGAAGCGCCGGCTAGGCGAACTCCACCAAAGTCAAGGCCGCTTCGAGGCGGCGCACCACGGCCCGGAGCCCGCCCGCCGCGGCGCTGCCCGGGCCCCTGGCCGAGGCCGGAGAAACTTTCCAGGCCCGGCAACCGCGGCGGCGCCGGCGAGTTGGGGCGGCGCTCACGATGGTCGTCGCGCCTGGCCTGGGGCCGCTGGGGACGGGGAGAGGCCGCAGCCGGGCTTACCTCCGGCTCCGGCCGCCCAGGAGAAAAGCAGGACGAGGGCCCTCAGCGGCACCATCTTCGCCCGGCCCGGCCAGGCCCCGCCGCCAGCCACAGCCAGGTGGCCGCCTCTCGCCACCGCCTATCCGCGAAGCATCCGCCCGGCCGGGGAAGGAAGGGCGTAGAGACCGCGCGGCACCGCTTCCTCTTCCTCCCGCCGCCGCCGCCGTCGCCCGCCTGCGGCCTCGTTCCGGTTCCCACCAAAAGTACCACAGAACAAGCTCCCTCCCTCAGGCGGACGGGCGCGCGCGCGCGCGCCTCACACGCCGCTCGGCCACTGGGCCGGCGCGCGCCCTCCCGCCTGAGTGGCGCAGCCAGTCACAGGCGGCGTCTGAGAGAGAGGGAAATAGGCGCGGCTTCGCCGGAGCCCGCCCCTTCTGCTTTTCCGAAGGGGCGCTTTCTTTTCCCTTCACGCGCCCTCTCCGTGGTCACCTGATCGGAGGGAAGGGAAGGACGGGAGGGCGGGCGGGCGGAGGTGTTGCGCCACCCGGCTGCGCATGCGCGTTCCCGTGAGCGGGAGCTGCGGGACCGGCCTTAAAGGGGAAGGCGGCTGCCTCCTGCCTGCTCTGCCGGGGCTGGCTCGGCTGGGGCTGGTCGGGGCGGAGCTTGGCTCTTGCCCACGTTTGGCGTTTTTCCGCCCTCCCGGCCCCCTTTCCCTGCAAGGCGCGCAGGCGGCTTTCCACCCGAGTTGGTCAGGATGCTGGGCGGCTGCCGCCTCTTCCGCAGGGCAAACCGGGGCGTCGATTCGGGGCGCTGAAAGTCCAGGCGGGGGCGAGTCTGCCCCCCCCCCGCGCGTGGTCCTCTTCCCGCAGGATCGGCCTTGGAGCCCTGGGTGGCCCTTCGTGCGGCCCGAGCCCGGGGCTTCGGTGCCCGTCCCGGAGCCTCCCAAGGTTCCCGGTTGCTCGCCCAAGGGGGACGCAGCGGGCTAAGCTGGATGCGGCCTCGGCTCTCCTTGCACTTGTCGCTCCCCGGCGTTCGGGCGAGCGGCCGATTCCGGGCGGCCGAAACCTCCGGCCCCTTTGGAAGGTTACCCGGATGAGTCACCTCCGATTCGGACGCCGGCCTCGCTTCGGCGGCGCCGCTTCGTGTTTTGCCCTCAGAGAGGAGGAGGAGGAGGAGGAGGAGGAGGAGGAAGAAGCGGCGGTCCCGGAGGCGGCCCAAGGAGGCGGCTGAGCCTCAATGGAGGCCGCCCGGGCTAGAAACCGGGTGTGGTGAGTCCCAGTCCCCGCCAGGCTGGAGCCAGCGGCTGGGTGAGCGGCCAGCGTTCGGCTCTCAGTCCAGGCCGCCTAGCGGGGGGGGGAGGCGGAGGAGGAGGGTCTGCGAGCTGCAAGTTCAAGGCTTCCCGGGAAGGCCGCCGCCCCGAGAGCGTTTCCGCGGCCGAGCGGCTCCGGTGGGCCGCCTCTCCCCCCCATCGCCACCTGAGCGGCGGAGGGCAAGCTGTGCTGCGCCCCAGACAGACGCATCTCGGCCCCCTTCAGCGGCCGCAGTGGCCCAGCACTCGCGCAGAGCTTCCAGGCCCAGCCCCGTTGCAGGCTGCAAGATCCCAGCGCTGGGGGAAGCCCGAGAGTCCGGAGTGAAGGCCGGGCGGGCGGGGGGGGCTCCGCTTTTGGGCGGCCGCCGCCGCTGTTCCCGGGTTCCGTTCTCCCGGTAACGGACTGAATCCAATCGGAGGGCGGCTCGGGGGCAGAGCCAGGAGGCCGGGAAGGGAGCGGCGGCCGCACGTGCGACTTCACCCCTACTGCGCCTGCGCACCACGCCCTCCCGGCCGCGGGGCGGGGCCTCCGCCTGTCATGGCGGCGTGGCGGCGGTAGCGGGCCCGGGCGCGGTGGCGGCGGCATGGAGGCTTCGCCCGAGCGGCCGGCGGAGCAGGAGCATCAGAGGCCTCCGTCGCCCCCCGCGCCGGCCCGGGAGCGCGCCCCGCCGCAGGCCGTGTACCACCTGAAGTGGGTGCGGTGGCGGGAGGCGAGCGCGCCGGTGGTCACGCAGAACGAGAACGGGCCCTGCCCGCTGCTGGCAGTCATGAACGCGCTGCTGCTGGCCTGGAAGGTGACGCTCCCGCCCATGATGGAGCTCATCACCGCCGAGCAGCTGATGGAGTACCTGGGTGGGTGCCGGCCAGGGGTGCCCGGAGCCCGCACTGCACTGGGAGCCGCCGCCGTGCAGCCGGGGGAAGGGGGGGGAAGGGCGCCCGTCCAGGAGGCCCCTTTGGAGAGGTGCGGGGGGGGAATCGGGGCCCGGGAAAGGGGAGGCGGCCGTCCGGAGGCTTCTCCGGCGGGGGGGGGCGGAAGCTGCGTTTCTTTTGGCTGCCCTCCCCGGACTCTGGAGGCGCCGCCCGCGCCCTTTCCTGGGCGCCGAGACCGTTTTCGAATTTGACAACTGCACCTTCGGTGGCCGAGAAGGAGGCGCGGAGCTCCTGCCCGGCCTGCCCTGCTGGGGTGGCCCGAGGGAAGCCCGCCTGCAGGAAGGGCCGCTGCCCCCGTCGCCCTCTGCGCCAAGGAGAGCCGTCCCCGCTCTGGCTGCGGGACGTTTCCAAGCGGGCCGAAAGGAGCTGGCTCCGGATTGTAGAGATCTGCCCAGTCCAACCCCTTCAGCAGGCTAGGATCCCTCGCCCCAGTGGAGGACAATCTGTAGCAAGATGGATTGAATGGGTTTGGATTGCAGAGGGATGGTTTTCAAATGAGAACTTTTGGTTTTCTTGCAGGAGACTATATCCTTGATTCAAAACCAAAAGAAATCTCTGAAATCCAGCGTTTAAACTATGAACAGGTAAAACGCTTAACTTGAAGTGGCATTTCCTAACAGTGAACTCTAATGCTTTGATTTTTGCATTGGTATAAATGCCAGATCAAATTCCAAGTGGAAGCTGCCTCTTGTGCATAACAGGAACACAGAGTCACATTTTTGTATACTTTTTCACATTGTGTAGGGAAAAATGGTTTTGGCGAAGTCGTCTAGGTTTCAGTGCATACGTCCTGTTTCACTAGGACAGTTAGATTGGGACTGCAAAAATGCCCATGATTGATAGATGACAGCATTCAGACAATTCCAACTCTTTGCTGTCAACCTCTGATCATCTAGAATTTTGCAGTGCAAATCGAGTAGTTCTCTTTAACGTGAAAGTGGTTGTAGTGTGAGGCAGCCTGGAGGTTTCATAGTACAGGGGCAGACATGGCATTTGGTCTCTTTATGCGCTCAGATGACTTCAGCTTTTTCATTAATTTTTGTCTTGGTCTTAACAGAATGTGAGTGATGCAATGGCTATCCTGCACAAGCTTCAGACGGGTCTTGACGTGAACGTGAAGTTCACTGGGGTACGAGTGTTTGAATATACACCTGAATGCATTGTGTTCGATCTTCTTGATATTCCATTATATCACGGGTGGTTAGTAGATCCACAGGTAAGCAAGAGGCTGTTTATGTGATTAGTATTATGGCAGGAAAACACTGTTTTAATATTTAATGCCAAAAGTACCAACAAGAAGAGGCATTTCAATTTAGCAAGGCTTTTAAAAGCAGTTAAAATAACTGAGCTGCTAAAGGGCCCTAAAAATCACGGGGAACAAGCTTTGCTAAAGGCCCAAGGAATAGCAAGAAAAGGCCCAGATTCTCTGGCATTTGACTCCTGGCGTCTGGAAGAACAGGGCCATTGGAGGGCTTTTTCAGAATGGGGTTGCAGGAAACTCAGGGAGCCGCCATTGCAGGAAAGACATTCTCAATGCACCCAGCCAGCCCCTCTCTGGGAAGGCAGAGTGGTAGACGATGGGAGAAGAGCTCAGCTGACAGGCAGCTCCCTGTGCTCGTGGCCTGCTGCAGTGGCTTCCAGCCTTCTTGATGCAGACCATTGCCTCATCACCCAGGGGGCTTGAAGACCCCTCCCTGAGCGACAGGTGGGCACCAAAATGTGGATCTCGATGTTGTTGACCAAAATCTCACGAGATGCATTTGAGAAAAGCCACCCCTTTGAGTGATGGGTCTGCTGGAGTGCTTGTTTTGCCCTTTCAGCCACCCGGCTGCTGGCAGGAGCCCCCTCTGCTGTACCTTTCTACTGGTGTCTGTTTAGCAGATGGTGGATTTTACCAACGGTGGCCCTTTTCTTTTGCTGCAGGTTGGAGACATTGTGAAAGCAGTTGGTAACTGCAGCTACAACCAGTTGGTGGAAAAAATCATCTGCTGTAAGCAGTCAGACAACAGCGAGCTGAGAAAGGAAGGTGGGTGCGGCTGTGAAGCCCTGCGGTTTAGAGCAAACGTTCCTCTGATCCAGCATCATTGTTGGCCACCCTCTGTGGCTCAGCCAGGCAGGAAGGCCAGAAAAAGGCCAGAGCCCTGGGCTGCTATTGTTCCCAATGCTTCCTTTGAAGAGGTCCCATTAGCTGCTGGTGGCTGGGGCTGTTCTCCTTGCTGGAGATGGAAGGGGCCTTCTGGCTGGAACAGGTTCTCCCGTGCTCTCTTAGGGGAAAGAAGGATTCTCCTAAGAGCCAGGCAGGAAGGGCTGATCTGGGTTTTCTCAAGGAAAGCTTGACTGACGGAGACTTTCTGATTTCTGAGTTTGTTGTTTGGGGTGTCCGTCAATTCTTCGTGGTCAACCTGCTTGTGCTGATGAGCCCATGGTTGTTTTCTCCATTCGCCTGACTGCTGTGGGTTTCTCCTCTCTCGGTTTCTGCTCATGGGGTTTTTTCCCTTCTGACTTACTCCAGCCATCCCTTTGCCCTCGTCTTCAGGCTTACTGTGGATTGGATTTGGGAGCAGAGCAAAGCAACTAGGAGGCTGAACTGGAAACGGCTCCTTGGGGTGGGGTGGGGACCCTGGAGCGAGTCTGGGCGGCTTCACATGCGGTGGTGTCTCTTCGCAGGCTCCATAGCAGAGCAGTTCCTCAGTAGCACAGCCACTCAGTTAACTTACCATGGCTTGTGTGAATTGACATCCACGGTTCAAGAAGGAGAGCTGTGCGTGTTCTTCAGAAACAACCACTTCAGCACCATGACCAAACACAAGGTAGCTGGTGACACATGGCACCGTTGTTTCGCCTGGGACCCTGGCCAGCCTCCAGCATCTGGGCTGCTGGTAGCGCTTCTGCCTGGTCACCCAGGGGCCCTCCGTTGCCTCCGAGTGGCAGGCTGGCTGTGTCTGCCTGGCACGGCAGCCTGAGGGGCCACCAAGGCAAAGGGGCACAGCCTCTGGATGCTGCGGGCCTGGGGGGGGAGGGGGTTGCATGCCCCACCCACCCTGTGCCTCTCTCCAGGCTTCCTTTGCTCTTTGCTTTTCTCTCTGCTTTGTTTTCCCTGCTTCTCCCTCCCTCCCTCGCTCCCCTCCCTCTCCCTCCCCATTCTGTCGGTCTCCTCCACCTGCTGCTTCACCTGCTGAGCTCCTTCCTGCCCCTGCAGCTAGGAGAAGAGGCCTGCACATGCCCTGGCACCAGAAAAATTAAAGAAAAATAATAGCTGTCCCCACGCCCACAAGCTTGCTGCCTGCGGAATGGGACAAAAGCCACCCTAAACATGTGATGTGGCAAAGCTAGGAGGAGCACATCCCTCGACCAGGGTCCCTTCCTGGAGATGTTTGCCGGTTGTGCTTTTACATGTTTGTTTTCCTGAGGGTGCCCAGGAAGCAGGGAGGGAGCAGCACTTCCTTCAGTGGTGTGTGGAAGGGTTGCTCAGATCGCCCTGCTTTGTTTCAGAGGGTGGGGCGGACTGAGCGGGGCCTGGCCCTCCTCTGCAGCTGCTCCACCCCCTGGCTGGATTGCAGAGCCTTTTGTTGCTCTTTCCAGAGAAGGAAGCTGCTTCTGTGGGGGTGGGGTGGGGGAACAGTGGGCACTCAGCCTTTTTTCAGGGGTGGGGGGAGCTTTTATGAGGCAAAGGTTGACGTAGAAGCTCCTGGAATCAGTTTGTGATTGCCTGCATTGTGCAAACCCAGAAAACACTTCAATTCACCAAGGAAGCAGAGTGTCCTATGTGCACCAAGCTATCCGCATTGCTCGCTACAGCCGCACGGTGGCTGTCAGAGTGAAAGAAAAGAGTGGCAGTTTTGTCAAGAAAGGAGATTCTGCCCCCTCCAAATGACTTCCGGAGAACTGCAAGTGGGGGAGGGGTAGCATTGCTTATCTGCAAACAGTGGCTGTTCTCCATTGACAGGGAAACTTCCCCTTCCCCTCAGGGCCAGCTTTACCTTCTGGTGACGGACCAAGGTTTCCTTACAGAAGATAAGGTGGTTTGGGAAAGTTTGCACAACGTGGACGGGGATGGGAACTTCTGTGATTCTGAATTCCACCTGCGGCCTCCATCGGATCCGGAAACGGTGTACCAGGGGCAGCAGGATCAGATTGACCAGGTACCTGTGGGAAGCTTCTTTGCTCTTTGCCTTTTCTTAATCTTCAGGGGCCGATTTCTCCCTCCTTCCCACCCACTTTGTTGGACTGACGCATTTGACAACTATCCCCCTAATAAACGGGGCAGGACTCCCCATTTCCCCCAAGTAGCTCTTGGACCACCTTAGATCCTTCTGGTGTGTCCCTATGAAAGGACCTCCTTCGCCTTTGGGAGACTCTGCGGGAATCCTGCCACAGATGCCTCCTGTCCATGGAGGGGTGGGATGGGGCGAAAGCTCCCAGGGTTCCTCCTCTCTCATCCAGCATTTGGGGCTTGTGCCCGGGGCCAAGCCTCGTAGTACTCACTCATGAGTTGTGCTTCCGTTTGGACGGAAGGTGCCTGCCACGGTGGGGGGAGGAGGGCTCTGCTTGGGCCAAACTGCAGCAGGTTCACTGCCGGTGGCTTTGCCCCTTAGGACTACCTGATGGCCTTATCTCTGCAACAAGAGCAGCAAAGCCAAGACCTCAGCTGGGAGCAACTCCCTGAGGACGTCAGTGACCTCGAGCTGGCCAAGAAGCTCCAGGAGGAAGAAGATCGACAGGCTTCGCAGTTCTATCAGGAGCAAGAGCAAGCTGCTGCTGCCACCACTGCTGCCGCCGCCACCACCACCACCACTGCTGAAGGCCAGGTAAAGGCATCTGGGCAACTGTAGCTCCAGGTGCCATTGGAGAAGGGAGGGCCATGGCTCAGGGGCCACTTCCATGTGCAAAACCCCGAGTTTGATTCCTGGCACATCTCCAGGCAGCTCTGGGCATGCAAGGGCAGAAAATGGTGCCTGGGATTCCCCGGCATCTGACCCGGAACCGCTTGAGGAGGCTCCTTGGAAAGAGGCTCAAACTGGTCTTCTCTCCTGGTTTTGGCATGTTCTGCTACTACATTGCTAATCGTGTTCCTCCTGGGAGAATACCTTTTCTTTCCTGGAAGTTGTTGAGAAATCATGAGAGGAAGTGTTATTTTCCGATCTCAAAATAGCTACACTAAAGCTTCCTTCCGTCCCAAAGCTGCCGGGGGCCTCAGTTGCCCCATCTGTGGGATTGGCCACACCTGCAGCCCCCAGGCATCCGTTGCTTAGCAGGGCCTGCAGCTGCTGGCCCTTGGTCTGTATGCTGGGGTCTTTGGCTTTATGGAAGCTCAGCCAAGGGTGCAAGCAAGCAGCCTTTTCCCTCCTTTGTATTTCCCCCTTGAACAGCAAGCCCAGGACACCACCCCTCCCTCAGTGGGGAGGCAGCCCGGGGGCAGTGAGCGGAAGAGGAAAGAGCCGCGAGAGAAGGAGAAGGGTGCCTGTGCCATTTTGTAGCGGAAGGGTGGCTCTGGAGCCCAGCACATCCGCCGGAAGCACCAGGGATCCTGCGAGTGGGAGGCCCCCTGCCACCTGTGCCTGCGAAGCCCACAGCTGATGGCCTCCTGAAGATCCCCATGGACACAGCCTTGCCGAAGGTTCTGGACGGGGAGGGGGGCAGCCTGCTGTGGAAGGGAGTGTGGTGGGGAGATGGTGAACGTGTCCCCGTAGTGGCAAAGAAGCAGCTTGCCGCCTGCCTCGGGGGGGCATCTCTGGATCATCACGAGAAGATACAATGTGGGGTCCAAGAGGCACTGCAGACAGAGTTCTGGCATTGGGGAAGGGGGTCCCTGGACTGGCAGGCTGAGCTTCCTTGGCTGACCTGGCCAAGAATCGGGCTTCAGGACACCTGGAAGCAAGAGGAGGTGAGATCCCCTCGGGACAAGGCTCACCATGGTCTGGTCTCTCCAGTTTTTAATCAACTCTCAGACTCTGTGGGGAGTGGGGGAGACTGGAGGAAGCGGGTGCTTGCATTTGAGAGTGGCATCAAGTGTGAGCAACGTGAAGCTGCCACATGACGTGAACTGCGGGTCCATTGTTTGTATCATGCGAGATGGATCGTTTCAGTACACGGATCCTAAGAAACGGATCCTCTGGACACCAGTGGCCCTTGCTTGTTCCTTTAAGTGGGGGTGGTCTCTTTGGAGAAAAGATGTCCTTGCCCAGTTACCGCTGGGGGTGGGGGTGGAATTCAGTTTTGTAAGACCTCATATAAATCCACATGCTATATATGTCATAGGATAGGGAGCCTTCCTGCTGGAATTACCTATTGACTTTTGCGAGAAAGGAAGGGCAGCAACCTTCATCCTCTCAGTAACTTTATAGCACTTTGCAAATGCTTTAGACAATTTTTGCTGTACTTCTGAAGACTGGACTTAAGGCCAGACTTTGCTGTCAATATACAATTACAATCCCACACCAACATTCATACAGAATGTGACAATCTAACTACAGGGAAAGAGATGGTTGAAATGTCATTGAAGACCTGTACCTTAATATTTGGATGGAGTCTAAACTTGCAAGGCAGTGACTTCTCTAACTCTTGCCTTACAGCTCTTTAAGTACCTTAAGCCAGAGGACAATGAAAGGGAAAAGAATAAAGGTTTAATTTGAGCGACATTCTTTCCACATATGAGGTTCGGGTTTGCATCTGCTGCATATGCATTTTGAAATATGAAATGCCCAGGCCCATTGCTAACACACGCGATAGTTTTATGCAGAACTGAATTGACCTTGTATCATGTCGGAATGGTATCTAAGCAGATCTCTTAACACATTTCAAATCTGTTTTGATATGCACGCATTGCCCTAATCTGTTTTAGACTGAGTGCCGTCCTGCATTAACAACTTTTGAGAGCCTGACCACTGAAGTTAGATTGAGGTTTATCCTGAAAGAGGTCGGCCTTGCGCTTTCCATTTGTACCACTTTGGTTTCTTGTGTGCCCTTTGGCAATTAGGACATACGGAAATCTAGCAAACAGGACCAGGTGGTAGTTTGTTTTAGAAGTGATGTTCTGAGAGAGCCGAACAAGGACGCCTGTTTCCCGATTCCCCTTCAGGTGCCTGTGCCAGTTTCGGGGGAAACGGTCCTGCCCAAATTGTGCCCAGGGTTGTCTTCTGCTGTAGTGTTGGTGAAGCATTGTGTCTGGTGTGTGGTTCTCAGGTAGAGAAGTGGCCCATCCCTCTCATCAGAAGGGCACAGAGAAAGGGCATCTTTCATGCCAATCAGCAGCAGCCGCTTAGTTCAGTTCCGAGCAGCACAGCCATCCTTGTACTGGCTTGGCAGCCTCTGTTGGGAAGACTCGGCGAGTGATAGCCAGGCAGATGCTGGTGGCAGGAAGTGGGGCTTCCTTCTCAAAGGACATTGCCCTGTCCTGTCCCCCCTGCTTGTCGAGTTGCTTCTGCAGCTGGAGGGCAGCTCCTGAGGCCTTACTAGCAGATTCCACATTGGCTACCTCCCCCCAAAGTTACTATTGACATAAGTTGCCTTTTTATCTCTGCAGAAACTCTTGTTTTGCTTTGCTTCCGCGTGATGCTGCCCTGCCTGCCTTATGACGCCCACGTTTTGAGCTTAGCCCACCAGGCCCTGCCTCCAAGGGGAACCTGGGCTTTGGTAGCAGGTACCCAGGAGATGCACAAGGGGTGATCTGGGAGGGAAACCAGCTGAGGGTCTGCTGTGGGAATGCATGCAGGATGAAATTCATCAGCACAACCCTTGAGCACTGCCAAATACTTTTGTAAGATACTGCCGAAAAGCCCCAAATCATGCCAATTGTGACAGGCACCTCCTTACAGAACTAGAATGACTTGATGGCTTGGCTCTTCCCCACAGCAGCCCTTCCGCCTCCATTCTACAGGATACTGTACAGCGCCAGCCGCACGGGGAGGCCCGAGCCAGTGGAGAGGAAGGCAAAGGGCCACTGGGCCAACTCAGTTGCTCTGTTCCATTGCCCCCTGCAGAGCCTCAGCTGCAGTGGCAGCCATGGCCTTCTAGCTCAGTTAGATGCGACACATTCAAGCTTCAGGCAGCGTTTTGTTCAGTCCTCCATATTTACGGACTATTAAATTATGGCTCAATCACCAGCTTCTTTTTAGCAAATCAGACACTTTGCATGGATTTACACTGTGATCAGCGAATAGCTGCTTTCTGTTGAATACTGTCAATATTCTTTGATGTCTTGAGCTCACAGTTGTTGCTAGTCTTGTCTAATTTTTATATTTATCATTTTTAACAGATTTAATTGACTTTCTCATGTAATAAAAATTGATTCACGTTCTAGCATTTATGTGGTATTTGAGCAAATAAGCCAAAGCTAACCTGCCTGCTCTTGCGGTGGGGTTGGACAGCCTGTTAACGGTCATTGCTTTGGCCAATCCTTCACCAGACTGAGACTGACCTGGCCCCTAACTGAGCCAGAGCGTTTTTGCTGACCCCCAATCAATACGCCAGATCAACTTCATCCTAGTTTGCAACAAGTCAGTGGTCATCACCATGCAAGTATGCCAAAGAAAATGCAATGCAACCCAAACAATTTTGGGCAAGTTGCCACTTGCTAGCTCTAGGTGCAGCTTAGTGCTAGAAACTCACCTTTCTGCCCAGGAATGCTGAAGATTGTCCCTCCAGCCACTAACAGAAGCAGTTCCCTGCCATACCTGGGCAAGAATAAGTGAACCAAACTGGCCGAGTGGAGCCAGACAGGAGGACAGGAAGACAACCAATGGTGTATTTTGATCAGCAATTAATAAGCAGCAAATCTCACGCTTTGTGGGTTGACAGTACCATTTTTGAAAGTGTGCTTTTATACCTTTAGCTACGTTATTTTCCAGAAAGTACATCATCTTTTCATTTTTACTGCAAAATTAAATCAAGGAAGTGAAACACTTAACAGCATGCGAGGATCAGAGAGCAGGACTGAACACATCAACCTATCCAGGCAGGTAGTATAGAGATTATGAAGTTTATTTGGAAAGGAGATACATTGGTTTGGATAAGGATCCACTCAGTGTAACAAGTTCTGCAAAAATAGTTACATAATACCCAGAAATTAAAACCACCATCTGTATTTTCTACACACCAAAAAGCAGGGGGGTTGATGTACAGTTTCAGTTACCCATATATTTTGTGGTAAGTACCTAATTTTCAAGCCTGACATTCACAGAGCTAATGCTGGTAAATTAAAACTACCGGGTTTCTGTACAGTGCGCAGGTGTTTGCTTCCCATTCACTTGGGAACAACGCTCTTCAAAAGATACCATGAACTACCCCAAACCCAACAGCCTAACTTATTTAAAATGCCTCCAAAGGGAGGAAAAAGTAACTGTTAAAATTGAAAAAGACAAATTTTCTAATCCAAAGCTTTCTGTTCACAAGAGATTTCCAATAAGTTATCTTGAAACCAAGGAATAAGCAGCTGAAAGGTCTCAAAATCTTCCCGCAGATCCACTCTTAAATTGCTTAAATCCAGAAACTCTTCCCCTCTGCATGGAACTGCGGCAATTTGTAGAACTCTGTTAATGGGTGAAGAATTACTGGAATAAATTTTAAAGAGAAACAGCTATGAGCTTTTGAAGAATGAAAAACTGAAGTCTTAACAGCTGGGCCATGCTGCCTTTCCAAACACTGCCAACAGGGGGAGTGGCAACAGGCTGCCTCCCCCTGTGGGAGGAATGGCAGAAAGGAAATGGCAGCCACTTTGGGGGGGGGGGGGCAGCAGGCAGGGACCCTGTGATTGGTAACTCATGCTGTAGAAAAAGCCTTCCAAGAACAGGACTGCCAGCACTTCCCAGCTTCCAATCAGCATCACGCCCTGAACCGATTTAATAATTGTGCACCACCACAGGGACCCCCGTTTTGAGTGTCAACTGCTAAAAGATTTCAGGTGCCTGGCGGAGGAGGGGCAAAGGAAGCTGCATCAAAGGTACCTTGAGTGAGAAGACATCATGCCGCCTCCGGTGTGGCTCTCCCATCCTCCTTGTGTCGTGGTGGTAACTGCTGCCCTGTGAATTGGGGCCGTGCCACTCTTTCCTTGGTCCAGCATCACGGCCATGCCGCTCAACCACATGCCGCTCTTCGTTATAATGCTGGGAAGGCAGGGAGGGAGGGGGGTGAACCTTAGACCAGAACAACGGCATGCTTTTTGCAGCCGGGGGACAAGCATGGGAGAGCGCTGCTCCATGGAGGAGAGAGGGGGAGACAGGTGGTCGGACTCATGAAAACGCTTGGCCTCCACACGTTAAGGGCGTGTGTGTGTGTGTGGGGGGATGTCAGTGATGACAGCCCTACAGCACAATGGCCAACTGAGGCATACTGGAGATAACCCAAGAAAAAGCCCTGTGGCCATTTGCTCCCCCGTCCCCCCCCAATCACCACTTGGGACCTCTGAAGCCCCAGTGGGGTGGGGGAGGGGTCTGACTTATGGCTGAAAGAGGAGCTCAGTGGGGCCTTCACTGCCAGAGAGACTGCAGAAAAGATGCCTTTACAGTGCTCAAAATTGGCTTCAGGGACCAGTTCTCCAAGTGCAATTCTTGGGAGGAGTTTACACTGTTTCCTACTCACTGCCAGCCCACTCCAAGGCTCACCTGTCCGCCACTGGGCCGCTCGATGACACCCCGCTCCGTCTCTCTGCTTCCGTAGCCAGATGCACCACGGCGCCTGCCTGCGGGGGCCCCTCTCACGGCATGCCCAGAGACCTCTCGGCCGGATCTTTCTGTCCTTTCTCTGGGGAAACGAGAAGAGTCAACCTGGCACTCCGAGCTGCCTCCAAGAGGGCTGAACCGAAGGTGATGGAGGTCCTTGGCCACAAGCTGTGGGATGTGGCTGCGCCAGAATAGCCCAACCAAAGTCCTCCTCAGCCCAGCGCCCGGCCCTGCTCGAGGGAGCGATCTCCTGCAGGTCCCCCACCTCTCACCTTGCATCCCGCTTGTCGGGGTTCATGCCTCCTTCACCCTTCCAAGAGCTTTGCCGGGAGGGGTTGGGCCCGGATTCCCGCGGGTGCCGGCCATGAGGGATCTTGGGCCTCTCCTGAATGATCACAGTCCTCCTCTCATCGTGGTCTCCCCTCACTTCTCTCCTGTCGCTGTCTCGGAGCTCGTTGCGAGGCTGAGGGGGTTCGTTTCTTCTTGAATCAAAGTTTTTGGGGTACCTCTCAAATGCAGGCTCCTCTCTTCTTCCGGCCGGACGAGTCTTTTTGCCATCACTTTGATTGACAAATCGTTCGCGCCTGATCAAAAAAGCCAAGTGGGTCTTCAGATGAAAGAGCCCTGCTTCTCCTCCTCCTCCTCCTCAGCTCAGCTCAAGATGCCTGTTTGCCAGCCTAAAACTCCGCCTTGGGAAGGGCCCAGGAAAGGCGGAGGAGCCTTGCAGTCAGGCACAGGGATGGCAACTCAGACAGACCGGCAAAGCTACGTCACCAGCACAAAAGAAGAGCCACACAAGACTATGGCCTCAAATAAAAATGCTCAGGCTTACACAAAAGCTGTGCTCCGTTTTGTACAACTTTAGGGGAGCAAGTCATACACCATTCACAGCAAAAGGGAATTCAAGGTATATATTCCAAGGCAATTTTCAGTCAATTGTTTTACCAGCTTTATGTTTATTCAAATATAATGCTGGTAAAATAATTATTACGGAAAGAATCTCCAAGTGATAAGTAATCTGATGATGAGGAAGATGTTCACCAAGGCTTTGCCATTCTAATTCTAGCTATTTTTAAGAAGTTTGTTCCCTGGCTTTTCATATCCTATTTTTCTGATGCTCCTTCGCCAAGGATCCATTGCAGCTGCAGAGGCGACTGCCCTCGGGTGCCCATTTTGCCTCCCGAACCCCCAGAGCTTCCTCCACACCCACCTGTCGAAGGACGAGGGCTGCACCGCTGAGCCCTCGGGATAGCGGCCCCGCTCCCGGTGGTCAAAGTCAGTAAAGCGGTTCTGCTGCCGGCTGTAGTCAGAGCCATGGCCGAAGCGGGCATCCGTGTCCAAAGTCATCTTCTTGCTTTCATTCCAGTAGGACTCGTCTCTTCTAAAAGGGAAGAAATAGCTCAGCTCTCGGGCCCACTCAAGCCCAAACACACGGGGCCTGGAAAGTCACGACGACGACACCCGCGGGACACCCAAACAGTCTGCCGCCAGCACCACCCAGACTTGCCCAGGAATGCCCCCCCCCCCCTCACCGGTGATCCACATCGTGAGGCCGCTTCAGGGCGTTCCGTTTCTCTTGCTCGTAGCGAAGCTGCTGCTGCTGCCGGCGGAGCTCTTCTCTCTCATGAGCGATCCGTTCCGCCTCCTTACGTCGCTCCTGACCAGAAGAGAAAGGTTGGCTGAAGAGGCGGCTTGGCTCGGCACCAGGCCTCACAGCCCTGCAGCTTCCCCAGTTGCACGGTCCGTGCTGAATTGTGTGTGTGGGGGAGATGGGATGTCAACATTTTATCCAAGGCATTGCAGCAAGATAAGCATTGCTGTCACTGATGATAAAATTATATATTAAAAACACAGAAGTCTTTTGCAAAAGCAACACCCAGCACAACTGGTAATATTATTTCTGAGGTTTGGTCTGCACTGAGAGCAAAAGGTTAATTAGTTGACATGGTGGATACGCAACTCCCACAGAACTTCTTCTGAAGCTTCGTTTTGGGTTCAAGCACTTCCTAAATGGTCCAAACAGGGCTAGCACATTTCCAATAAGGTTGGAGTGACAAAAAAGCCATTTTGCTCTGACGCTCAAACACCCCGCAGCAAGTTTGAAATGTTGTGTGCAGCGCTCCACAAGCAGAGGAGCTGCTGAGAAGCAAAACAAATGGGGAGCCCCAAGCGCACCTGCTCGATCCGAATACGTTCCCGTTCCAGGCGCTCCCGCTCCATCCTCTCCCGCTCCAACTTCTGCCGCTCTATTTCCAGCCGCTCCCGCTCCCTCTGCAGCCGTTCCCGCTCTTCACGCTCCCGCAGCAGTCGGATCCGCTCTCGCTCCCGCCTCTCTCGCTCCGCCATTTCCCTTCGCCTGCAAAAAGAGGTGTCACAGAGGTCTCCCGGATTAACATGGGGCACAGAACGGCAAGAGGAAGAAGAGGCTGCAGTTCCCAACCCCTCTCCAGGGCACTCCCAAATACTTAAAAGCACAACAAAAACAATCTCAACAATAAAGAAACCCTGATGAATAGCTAGGTGCCCGTGGCGTATTCAGAGGCCTACCTTCTAAGCTCCACAGCACGCCGTATTCGTTCCAACCGTGCAATGTGTTCCCTCATGCGTTGCTCCTTCATTTTCTCAAAAGGCAAAATGTCCTTTCTGCCTCGGTAGTCTCTGAACTTCATTTTATCGTGAAGAAAACGCTCTTTGTTCCTTAACATAGGTGGCTAGAGACAAGTTGTACAAATGCACATTTAGCAATAGTTGTTCAAATCCTTACTTTGGACTAATGCATTAGAAGTTAAGATTTGCAAAATGTTTCACTTTGAACTATCCTAACAGCAAAGCCTGACGTTGGGCGAAGCTGCTGTTTCAAAGGTAAAACGCTTCAAACACCCTCAAATACTCAGGATGCCTCCTGAGGTCAACACACTCAATGGAGAACTTGGAATAATTCCAAAACACAGCTAAATTTTTTGTTAATGTAGTTGGCAAGAGAACATTTTTCAGAAAGGAAAACTAGTTGGCCACTAAGAGCATTTTATGAGAAGAAATGTTTTGGGTCACTGCATCAGCATTGGTGCTGTCTAGCTGCAGGGGGGGGGAGGGAGTACACCATCAGCCTGCCCCCTGGTGGATGGAAAGGTCTCTGACAGCAAAGAGCAAAGCTCATCTGACCATATCTGTCTTCCAGCTCTTGCTACTTCTACCTACAAGTTTAGAAAGTAGCAACTATTCTCTCCATTCTCACTTGCTAAGGCTTGCATTTTACATACCTTCTCAAACCTTCCTCTTCTTATGGTCCTTGGGTGAATCTGATCTCCTTTGGTTTGGTCTAAAATGACCATATGACTTGGACTTTTTACACCTTTAGAAGAAAAAGAGATATATTTAACACAGAATGAAAAAAAACCAGATGGATCTGCAACCTTGCCCACAGAAAAACAATTAGCAACTGGATCTTTTAAAAATCAGAATTAAAAAAGAGACAGTGCCTTATTAACATTGCTCAATAAGTCTGATTAAAAAGTGTCATGATATTTCATTGAAATGAATCTATCAGACACAGCTTAAGACATGAGGAGAACTTTTCCACTTGGTGGCCTCCAGCCGTGCTGAATGTCTTCTCTTGAGAGGTGGAGACCTCTTTAACAGAGGCCTTTTGACCAAACCGGAAGGAGAGGCCAGTCCAATACACTTGCAGCAATTTTCCAAGAGTGGCCAATCTGAGTAGGACTCAGTCTCCAACTGGCCACAACCTAAACCTCTAAACAGAAATGATCCTCAGCTCCATTTATCGGGTGGTATCGTTTTATTAGAGGTCAAGTGTGTTGCACCCTAGCGCATAGCCAGAATTCAGGACTGTGCACCCAAATCTCCAAGGTCTACTCCCCGCCCAACTGTCCCTCACTGCCAGTCAGTCCAAGCGCAGCTTAGTATGCAGGCCCCTCCTACTTGGGGCTGGAGGAGGTACAGCCTCTACTTTTGATTCCCCAAGCGCCCCCCTCCTCACAATTCAGGGCAGTCTGTCACCACATAACAGTGAGCATAAGGTGATGGTTGACTCTTGGGCCAAGGACCCCTGTTCCCGTCCCCAGGGAAGGAAACCCCCGGACGTACTTGGCCGCTTCCTGTCCTCGGGGATCTTAGCAGGCTCTTGGCTGGTGCAGCCAGATCCACTATCGCTCTTCTCATCCTTCCCATCGGGCTTCCTCATGTCTTTGCTCTCTTTCTTCTCAGATTTATCAGCTTTCTTATCCTCCTTTTTGGAGGGAGTTCTGCTAAAAAAACAGGAGTAAGAACCATAAACGTTGACAAACTCACTTCCAGAAAAATTCAGCTTACCTGAAGGGAGGTGATTCAATTAGATGTGACTAAGTTATATATTCTCTTTAAGGCAAGCTTCTGAAGCCGCAGGGCCAAAGTGTGCGTGTGTGTGTGTGGTATGGGGGTGTGTGGTATATGTTCTGCAGAGCTTCCAAACCTTTTTTACCTGCCGGACAACAAGTTCTTTGCAAACACTTTAGACGGGCAACTACATTTGGGGCTGTGCAGAGCTCTTACTTGCTGCTTTTGTCGCTCGATGCAGTCTTCTTTTCTCCAGGGTTCCTGCCAGAGCCAGATTTCTCATCACTTTCTTTCTTCAGTTCTTTTTTGGAAGGATCTCCTTTGACCTGTAGAGAGATGTATTATGTGTACACACACACACACACACACACACTCACACACACAAACAGAGATTATGAATAAGAGGGAAGGAACATCAAGTCTTAGAGGCTCCCGCCATCACCTGACCGCCCGGGGCTCTTCCCTCTCCTGCTAAGAGAACGGTGGGAAGAGAAGCCTCCCCGTCAGGCTCCAAAGGGGCTCCTGACACGCTCCAGGGGGGTCAGTGCTCCACAATGGAGCTTCTCCACTGCAACTTTTGCATAGGATTCCGAGCCGCCAATAGCCTGCCTAACCCACTTCTCAAATCTGGCCCATCTCCAGGCTTCTTTCAAACAGGGTCATTGACAGAAACCCTTTGCCGCAATTCTGCAGGCTTCCTGCACAGGGACTGGCTAGGTAGCCCAAGGTTTCTTAAGTGAAACATGCACAGGCTACTCTTAAAATCAAACTGGTGGCACCACCTTTTCTCCCCTCTCTTCTCCTGCTCCCCCCTGCTCTAGAGACTGCTGGCCGTGCGTCATCCCACCTACTTTCTCAACGGAAATCTGCTGCCCGTGGAGCTCTGTGCGATGGAGGTGGGCAATGCATCTTGCCACTTCAGTGCTTGAGGACATGGTCACGATGCCGTAGCACTTTGCCCCAGGGCTTCGGGCACTGGTGACCACCTTTGCAGCAAGGACCTACAAAAGCCAAGAACCACCATGAGCGCATTTTGACATTAAGGCATCATTTTGCTACTCAGTCCCTGTGACTGAACCCTCAGGGGCTTTAGCAGCCTGTCTTCATTTGGGAGAAATCAGCCCTACTTGGGGGCTCTACCGCTACTTATACCTTCTCTGTTCACTGGGCTCCTTTTGTAGGAATGCTACCCATGAGAAGAGAGTTTTAAGGGCAGGAAATAATGTTAATTTCAGTAAAAGGGACCTATTCCCCAGGAATCCACTGCAGCCTGCCTGTTTAGGTGGGCCAAAAAAGTAGATGGGTGGCCTGGCCAGGTAAAGAGGGCCACTATTTCAGCCTCTTGGCTACTGTGGTTTAGTCAAGAGCCACAGTGTTACTACCTGAGTGCAGGTATGCAAACCTCCACTCTTTTTCTCATACTTAATGCTATAGTTCTTCTAGCGTGTGGCTCCTGCGAATGCTGTGCCCTCGAGTGCATACAAGAGAGACGGAACAATCCCCCCACTCTTTTCTTAGCTGCCCATTCTGCAATATAAATTATCTACTTCATCATTACCTGCCTCTTAGACGTCATGATAATTAAAATACATGGTATTTTAAATTCCAGCCACTACTTTCCTAACCCTTGACTGCCCCTGCTTCTTTAACCAAGAAAACCTGACAGCTCATAGAAAGGAAGAGCAATATCATTTCCTATTATATCACAATGAATACACCCACCTCCCCCAGAGTTATGGGTCTAAAGGCCATGGGAAATGACCATCCAAACCTCTCCTTGGCCAAAAAACCAATCCCATTCATGGTTCCACATCTTTTACACTGTTCTTTCATCTGGGTAAATACAGAATAAGCCCCTATTCTCACAATCATACAAGCACTAGGTTGCTGATCAGACTAGTTATAGACTCCTATGAGTACACTACAGCGTACTGCACTGTAGATTGTTAATATAGCTTAGCAAAATGTTTTTGTATTGTTTATGCAGCTCTCTGGCGCAACCCAGGATTGCAACCTCAAAGTCGTTAGCTGCCCCTCTCGAGCAAAGCCATACCTTGCCATACTTGCCAAAGAGGTTTTTCAGATCAGCAGCTTTAGTGTTGGAGGACAATCCACTAACCCATAAGTTCTTAGTGGAGCTGCTCCCGCTGCTGGCACTCCCTACAGTGAAATTCGGCAGAAAAATGTTTCAAGGTCAATTGGCACAAATATCACCAGTATAGTAAAGGGAAACAAAAACTGTTTTCTTCTGATAAGAAGCAATGCGTAGAGAACAAGGGATGACATCTGTGATTAGTTCCAACCTACAACAGATGTATCAGGATGCAAAAAACCACCACCTATGTAAGGCTTTTTTTAAAAAGGAAAAACATGGGAACGCTCCCCTGCCACCTTTGCAGAACTCGACTGCAAGTAAGAAAGTAGAGAGCCCCTGTCAGCCCAGGGCATTGAGAAGAGGCAGAGGGCAAATTCTCTAGCCTGCCACTATATGATGTGGCCCATGGGGTCTCTGGCAACTCTGCTTTGTAGCTTTGTGAAGCCAGCTAGAACCGCAAGTCACTGGGGTCCCCGGTCTGGTCCGTTGGGAACTGAGTTGCACAAGTGGCGGGCTAGCAAAGGTGAATTTGCACAAGTAGCACGCATGCACACAGAAAACCATCCACCCCCTCTGCCGCCCCCTGCCGCTGGTCCAGAGCTGGAAAGGTTGGGGGTGGACCACTCCCCTAGAATGTGTCATGACTGCTTCTTGCCAGCTGTAGTTTCTCCTTCCCACTACCACATTGCATGAAGAGGACCCAGGTACCTTTTATTTTGTTATATATCCTTATATTTTCAAAGTAAGTTGTAATAATGGACCAGCTGACCTGTCTTGCAGGATATATGCCAAACCATTTAAATGTTCATATAAACAATTTACTTAAAATTGGAATTTAATCTGCAACATTTAAAATTGTTTTTACAATCAAAGCATTATTTTTCTTCTCTTCAACAAACATTTCTATACCAAACTTCCTTTTGAAATCCTCAATTAATATTCAGCATCAATTTTATCTTAGCTGCTTGCATTCCGCAAATTCCTCTTACTGTGGAAATACAAGAGAGCAAAAATGCACCACACGCTGCACTGTTTTTAACTGCATCATCAGGCAGAAAACCCATCATGTTCAGCAGGAAACTCCTGGTCACCAATGTGTTAGAGAAACCAATTTCAGCAGCAGAAGGGAAACTCCTACAAGTTTGGACCCAGTTTTCTAGCAAGGTGGCTTTCCCTTCGCATCACCAAAGCCCGCCAGTGGGAAGCCAGTCGTCCCCTAATTCTCCATTCCTTCTTTCTTTTCCAGGGTTCTTTGAAAATTTAGAGATCAAGTTACGTTCCCTACTCCAACGGTAAGGGGCCCCCAAAGCCAAGCCTCCCAACTGAAAGACGGCCTCCTGTTCAAGAGCCTTCAAGTCAGCCAAACCTTCTGCCGGAAAGGAAGCACCCGAAGGAGCCTTTCCCCTGCTTGCCCCCGAGCAGCCGTTCTTGCAGGCCTCCCCGCTCCCTCCCCCAAGTCAGAAGCACCCACTTCTTCTGCAGGCCCCGTGCGTTACCTTTGTCATCTTTGGAGACGCTCTTGCTTTCTCTAGACTCCTTGGCCAAGCTAGGAGGAGGAACAAATCAGAGACTGAACAAGCAGAACTTGCTTGTGGAGAATCTTACACTATTAACCAAATCATTTATAAAAAAAAAGGGGGGGGGGAGGAGAATGAGGGTGTGAGTAAAAGCAGGGATGCATTGCGATTGGAGGATAGTGATCTCCCCACATCATGGCTTCTTGCACTGATTCTCCCCAAGATGCCTGAAGATCTAGGTTTTCTGACAATTTTATTCAGTGGATATATGGCAATCTTCTCCACATTTCAGGACTGGGACTTGGCTTCATTTTGGTGTTTCTCAGAACTGAGAGTTGTTCATTATCATCACAAGGCTACTTAAAACTTGACTATTTGAAAAAAATAAAAATAAAATGCTGTCAATTCGTCAATGCAACCAGCAGGACAATGCATATGCGGAGATCCTGATTCGTCAATGCAACCAGCACAATGGAAGATCCTTAAAACCACACAGGAAACTTACGGCCATCAAAATATTTAACAGGCAGGAGCATAAGATACTAATTATAAGTTTCTTGCTGCTGCCACCTTAATGCAGAGCGATCTTATTGAATGCTGGCAGTACCTTAAAGAACTGACATAGAAAGACCAACCTCATTGCTTGACCAGAGGCCCCAGCAGACGAGGGACCTTTCTTCAAAGTGTCCTTGTCTTTGTCTCCAGATTCTGCTTTCTTCGAGCTTTCTCGGGCTTCCTTCTTGACAGGCTCCCCCATCGCGCAGTCTTCCTTCTTGCCATCTTTATGGTTCTTGGTCATCTCAGAGTCTTTGCCTTCTTTCTCCAAGCTCGGTGCAATGGCATCTTGCCCATCTTTAGACTTGCTTGCTTCTGAATCTGTAATTTTCAGATTTTTACCTGTTTCCAGAAGGTCATCCCCATCAAAATCCAGAGTGATGGCATCTTCGGCCTGGATTGTAACCGATATGTTATCATCATCATCAGCTTCTTTCAGAGAGACGGTAGCTTCCACCTCTTCACGAGCCGAGGGATCAGCCTCAGCTAGGCTCTCTTCTGAACGAAGAGGTTTAGATACTTCTTGTGTACCATCACCAGAACCTGCTTTATCTAAGAGGATTTAACAGGAATAAATATGGCAAAACAAGAAGTTTACAACATTTTCATATGCACAAGCTAGAAGAGAGGACCTAGAAAATACAAAGCCAGTTATTAGAACTGATGGAAGGTTAGGGAAAGAACATAAGGGGCATCAACATATAAACCCGGGATCATTCATTCTTCATGGTAAACACATTTTCTAGACAAAAACACCAACCCTGAACAGGGTTCAGACAATGGTTCCATCCAGGAGATGATACCTGTTCTTCAGTACAAGTATCTGGCTTCCATTGTGGGCTTCCAGGTGCAAATCTGCTCCTCTTCATGGCTTGAGGAGGCAGCAAGAGCTGAAGTCAAAGTCGCTGCACTTCTAGGAATCAAGGGCTCCGTCATCTTCTGAGGATCCTCAGTTCAACAGCCCAACACTTCACAACCTCTGGGCTGCCTCTTGTTGCCAGCTGCGTCGTCACTCCAAAGGCTGGCTGAGTGTTTTCATGTATGCAAGCCAAGGTTTCCCCTGGACTGGCAGTCATCATCCAAAGGCCAGCTGGTCAGTCCTGCTGTTAGGGTCTGTCCCGGCACTCTGGCCTTCCCTGAAGAGGCTTCTCTCGTGGAAATCCTTAGAAAGGCTGAGTCTGAGCTTGCACATGGAAGGGTCCGTTTAATGAGGGCATCTTTTCATGGAAGTCACAATGATTCCATTGTGTCCTTTAGACTACAATGTGCAAGATCCCGAAGCGAGCTCATGAGAGCAATTTCTTCACAGGAGTCTTTGGAGTTCCATCCAGTTTGGCTTTTAGGAGTATCGCTGAGGAGATGACTCTCACTTATTCCAAAAATCTCTCGTATGGCTTTAAAGAACGATAGGACAATTGCCAGAGCATGAAAGAAGGGCATGGTCCATAGTCTGAAGGGCTTTCCAGTTCCATTCTGTAGAGTATTTAGTTTTTGTTGGGCAGCTATTAGTTACTGCAGTGCAAGGTACAGCGTAGACATCAAGACTTACCGTATCCACAAGGCTTAAATCAAAAGAATTTAGCATCTTTTGTCCAGTAAAGCCTATGCGGGGCCGTATGTACATGTCCAGTGAAGTAAGTGAAGCTGGAGGAACAAAGCCAATTGAGCAGAGGTTCAGCCACTGTCCTTGGCAACAGCTCTTACTATGGAGATGGTTTTTAAGAAGCAAACTAAGGCACTTGTTATTTCCAAAGGGTGGGTAGAGGGGGAGCAACCTGAAGTATGTTAGTACATTCAAAACTCTATTGAAATTCAAACCTACCTCTCTCATTCTCTTCTCCACCCTGCCAATTAAAGAAAAAACAAATAAACATTCTGAAATGAAGTTCAGGTTACTAAGAAAATAAACTGCCATTCATTTAAAGGAGCAAGACATGCTATTGGAATACCATGGAGTGCTCAGTTGCGGTTTTCCCTGTTTATAGAAATCTACATGCAGTTGTATTTTCTTTATTCTCTAATCACAGCTGCAATTAGTCCATTGTTTCTACTATCTAGAAAGAGACATTCAAAACATATAGTATGATGCAGCTGGGAGAGGCACTGCCACTTTTCTGTGGCCAATTTTTTAGATAGTCTATCTGTGCTGAGTTCAGCATTTGAGCAACCTGAGACTTCTTTGTGAATACTGAGGCTTGGGGTACTGAAAATCAGCAAACATTCCTTTTCTCTGATTAAATCACTTCAAGTTTTGTTCACTTCAACAGAATGTGAGCAACATTTGATGGATGATCACAAAAGCTGGCATCACACCCTTATTTTATCAGAAGCACTCCAGGTCAAGAAGGGGGAAGAGGGAGAGGCCCACAATAAAAACAGGGTACCTAGAAATGAAGCCAAGAGATAATGAATATTTAAAGAAACACCAGTTTTGTGTCATTCTACATCAGAAACAGAGGCTTGTCCTGCAAGTCTCTCTCTCTCTCTCTCTCTCTCTCTCTCTCTACAGGCAGTGACTTCACCATTCGTTAGAAGCACCAAATAACCTGACATAAGTCAGAGGTATAAAAACCATTTGGATACTGCAAAAAAATCTCAGACTTCAAACAGGCCAATATTCTTCTTCTCCAGTAGGTTAAATACAGCTATTTCCAGCTTCTCAATAAATCTTTAAAGCGCTATTTAGGAACTTACATGAGTGGGAGCAAAATTGTCATCTTCCAGGTCTTGAATATCGATGCACTAAAATGAAGAAATAAACCAAAGCAGACTAAATAAGCTAGCTTAGTATGGATATGTAAACATTGATATATTAATACTAAACTTGTATTTGGACAACCAATTCTAAATCACTAGGAAGGCACCCAAGCAAGCCCTGGTAATCCAGCAAACTCTTCTTGGGGTTTCCTCTGAAGTAGCAGCCCTGCCTAGTAAACCATGAGCCCCAAAAGAGGCTCCAGCATCTCTCGCTTCCCTTACTGCACATTGCCACTTTAGGCTTCTTACAGACACATTTATGGCACTTTAGAAAACTGAGCTTATTCAAAGCACATTGAAGTCAATAAACAGGACAGCTTAGTTACTGGAGCACCATCTCCTCATAAACGAAGCTATAGCTAATAATCTGCAGCCAAGAAAATACCCTAAACAAGGAACTTCCTTTAACCATAACACAATACTGAGTAGAATAATAAGGTTGTGCTTCTTTTCCTTGCCTTCACCCAAATTGTTGGGATGAAGAGCTAACCTCCGCACCACCTTTTAGGCATACTACACTAATGTAGTTACCCCAAAAGACAGAAACATTCAACATAGGAGTTAACGAACTATGGTTAGAGCAAAGCACAAGGAATGCTGAGCCAGGATCAAGTAAACCAAGGCCTACTGCTAGCTCTGCAGAGGACAAAAAAGACTCCCAGCCACCATTTCTTCTTCAGCTTGGATTCCTAACAAGGTATTATTTCCTTCCTTGCATGTTTTTCTTCAATGAAATGCATATTTGGAAATGTGTGTGATGGGGGCAGCATGGTGGTTAAGATGCTGAGTGTGTCGCCTCGGCTGCCCAGGTTCAAGACTCAAGTGCCACGCAAGAGAGTGAGGTCCCATCTTCGCCTCAGCTGCTGCCAACCTAGCAGTTCCAAAGCATGCAAATGCGAGTAGATAAACAGGTACCACTCTGGTGGGAAGGTAATTGTGCTCCATGATGTCATGCAAAAATGTCTTCGGACAGCGCTGGCTCAACAGCCTTGAAATGGAGATGGGTGCTACCCCTTACAGTTGGCAACAGGGGCTCCTTTCCCTTCTACCTTTATACGTGATGAAAGAATGCAGAATATCAACTATTAAACCCCATAAATCCAAGAAACATCTATTTATCTTCCTGTCTCTGCTGACACACTAAAAATAAAATTTATATTTGAAGGTTGGCCACCAGATTACAATTTATGGCTTTTCCTTGATACGCAAGAAAGCCAAACCTGGGCCTTGCATCCTGCAAACAGTAGCCAAAGGCAAACTGACATCTAATGCTTCACCCGTTAATGCCAAATCACCACAGTCAGTCACCTCTATCCCAAAGGACAGCAGGGGCCAAAATAGTCAGCCTGATAAAAGAACCTCTGGAGCCTTATGATCCCTTGGATCCCAGGTGACAATGCTAAATCAGGGCTGCCACCTTTCTGAAGCAGAACACAGTGGGAAGGGTACCCAGCTAAGACCCCCGAGGCATCGCCAAGGGAAAAGACCCACAGCAACATTGCAGCAGGAGGAAACAATAATGACTTGGTGGCCTTTCTTACTAGTTCACAGAATGTAACAACTGCCATCTTCTATTATCTGGAAATTGGGAGAACAGTGTCTGTTTAAGGGATTTTGTAGGGTACCTGATTTTCCAACTCTTTCTCTATCTGCTTTAAATTAGATTTCTTCTTATCGGCATGAGGCAGCATGGTAGAATTCAAGAATTCTTCATTTTCAGCAGATTCTTCAGAGTCTTTCAATTCATCATTTCCATCGTGATCACTTGCATCGTGGGTTTCCAGTTCACACTCCTTTCAATATGAACATTTGACACAGCAGAGGGAAATGGCCAATTTAGTGAGGTTTCTCCAGCAAATTAGGAAGCAGTTTATACTTCCTGAACTGAGCTTTCATAATACCCTGCTATCACGGCTGTTTAGATTCACAGTCCAGTTATAGTTTGCTAGACCAAGGATAGCAGTTTAGAAGCTCTCATATTTATTTAAAAATCAAACAAAACTCTGCAATTATCAAGTGTGCAGAGGAAACCCAGGAATGTGCATCAGCTCTAATCATCTCTTCCCGAGGAAGGATGGTCAGAATCATGTCCCCAGCTTTGTTTCTCATAGTATTACCTTAACCAAGGAGTCATCTTCCACAGAAGTATCACCACTTAGTTCATCAATTTCCTGCTTTTTACCTAGAAGCCAGGACATACTAATTAAAATCTTTCATCATGGTATACTGGTAAATACTTTAAACAAATAGACTGAAACAGCTCCAAGTTTGTTAATTTTCTGGAGACCGTTAAAAACGTGGTTCTTCAATCAATCCCAGAGATGTAACAACTGCCATCCCAGTGGTTCTGCAAGTGGTTGTAGGCGGCTAAAGGTCCCAGACCGTTGGGAGCCATATGCTGACATTGCAAACCCCTCAAGAATGCTGTAAAACGCTGTGGAGCAGTATAGAAGCAGAAGTGCAATTGCTAAATGTTTTCCCCCCCTCACGGCCAGCCAAGTTAGTTAGCATTTTAGCACCCAAGAAGGCAATGCAAACAGGCATCTGATCATCATTACCAAGAGAGTTTTACTGAAGCTCTGACCTTTTCCTTTGGTTGGCTTCTTATTCAGGGTATCTGTCGAAACGTTTATTTCAATATTATCAGGGTCTCCTCCTTCCTCTTCAATAGCCTAATAGAAAATCAGAATAACAGAGTGTTTTGCCCTTGGGCTCATCGTCCTCTGGGTTTGGCACTTTCAGCGGGCCAGTCGAGTTAAAGGCGTTTCGCAGGAAGGCCCAAACCAGGAGACAAGGCCAGGGCAGAAGGCCGCGCAGGCCGCGCAGCTTTGTCCCCTGGGGGACGTGGCTCAGTTTCAGCCAAGTCCCTCCTGCAACGCTTTCCGAGCAGCTCCGATGCCAAAGAGCCTTTTCCCAGCAAGGAGAGACCCTCTGCCGCCAGCTCGGTTGTGGCGCGGCTTGGGAATCCGCCCAGGCCCATCCGAAGCCGGGAAGGCCGCCTCCCTGTCTGTGGCCCTCGGCCGAAGCAGGGCCTCGGCCTTCCCGCCCCCGCTCGGGTCTCTCCGCCTGCCCGGCCCGCCACCCCACGGGTCCGCGGCCTTCTGCAGCGCGCACCTGCTTGAGGCGGGCGATGAGGACGGTCTTCACGCCGGCGGCGTCCAGGCTGCGGCGCTTCAGCTCCGACTTGAGGTCGATGACGCGCAGCTCCGCGATCCGCTTGCCCTCCGGCGGGGCCGCTCCGGGGGCGGCGGTTCCAGACGGCGCGGCGGCCATTTTGCGGCGCTTCGGCGGCCACAATACTCCCTCCCCCACCCGCGGCCTCGCTGGGCGCCTGCCTCGCCACGGGACCCGGATGCCGCCGGGCGCGTCTGCGCAGAACGGTCCGGCCGCTTGCCCCGCCTGCCCGCCTGCCTCTCCCAGCCGCCGATTGGGCGGTGCGGCGCCGGGCGGGCGCTTGAAGTCGGAGGGGGCGGCGGGGCTCCCGATGGCCGGGCCGAGCGCCGCCAGCAAATGCCGCTCCTCAGTCATCGAGGTGGGGCTCTGCGCGCCGGCACCGGGCCCCGCGATGCCCCCACCGGCGGCCGGGAGACCCGCGGGCTCCGCTTCCCTCCCCTTTGAGCTTCTCAAAGCGCGCCGCGGCTCAGTCCCGGCAGCCCTGGAGCCGGACCGCCCGAGGCCGCCTTTTATCGCGGGGCGGGTACAACAACCCGGAAAGGTGGGCCATCGTTCCCCGCTGACGGCGCCGGCGGCCGCGCTCTCCCCCGGCCGCCAGGGGGCGCTCCCCGCGGGCCTAGACGGGCCCTTCCTCTCGCTGGCAAGGGGCGAGACTGCCGCCCAGAGCGTTTCCCCCACACTTCGGGTTCTGCGACGCCTGCGGGGCGGCGCTTCTTCCGTGCTGCGCTGCGGCGTCCCGCGGCGGAAACGGCCGCTGAGGGCGGGCGGAGGCGCTGGCGGCGGGAGCGCGGGGCCCTCCCGAGGGAGCGATGCGAGCACGGCGCCAGGGCGGCCCCCTCGGAGCCACCTAGGGGAGCGGGGAGGCGGCCCCTCCCGCGGCGTCCACGGGGATCCGGAAGCGGGCGCGCGCCAGAGCCGCGGCCTCTTGGGGGCGCCGGGCGGCCTGCCGTAAAGCGTCGCGGGTGTCGCGCTGCTGCCTCGGCGGACAGGGAGGGAGGGGAGGACAGGAGCGGCGGGCGAGGCGGCGGCGGGGCCGGAGAAGAGCGGCGGCCCTCGCGGGACGGCGGCCTCGCACCGCGGAGGCAGGAAGACAGAGGCGGCGCCGCGGCGGGCGAGGGATCCGGCGCCTGCTGGGCCCGACTAGGCCGCCGCCCCTCGCCTCGGCCCCCTCAGGTAGGCTCCGGGGCGAGGGCCGCCGGGCTCTCGCAGGCCGCGGAGCGGGGAGGGGGGCGTTGGTGTGGCCGCCCGCGGGCCGGTCTACCATGCCCACCGCCCGCGCCTGGCTCGGGGCGCTTGCGGGGGAGGCCTCTGCCGGCTGGAGGTGCGCGGCTGGGGTCCCGGGCGGAGGGGGCGCCTGCGTGGCAGCCCCGAGAGCTCCCCGGACCGGCGGAGGGTCGCTGCCCGGAAACAAAAGGGCGCCCGGCGAGGCTTCCCCTCATCCAGCCGCAGGGAAGGCCGGGCCGGGCGTGGGAAGCGGGCGCTTCCTAACGGGGTTCCCGGCTGGGGATTCTTGGCCCTCCCCCCCCCTCCTGCGGCCCTTCTGCGACAGAGGCTCCGGTTGCTCTCTGCACGTGAAATGGGGAGGGGGGCGTCTGAGATGGGGCTCCCTGCCCACCTTCCAGCCAGGACTGGGACCCTGAACGCGTCTCCTCTCCCTCCCTTCCTGGCTGGTTTCCGTAAATCCCTGCGCCCCACCCCCCCGCTCCTTCCTGCAAGGCTCTCCTGCCTTCTGACAGACCTGCTTGCCCGTCCAGCCTCCCTTGGCAAGGCCGGTTGCCCCACGGGGGCTGCTTCGTCCCTCTTCCCTAATGATTAGGAGGCCTCTGAATTGGTACAGTCCGTCTCTGTCCCTGGGGGATCCCCAATGGCTTCCAGCTGTAACCGAGTGCTCCCGGGTGTTTTGGAGTCCTGTGAGACCCCCGGGTGCCCATCGGGATCAGGGAGATTTGGAAGTCATCAGTAAGAATGTCAGTTGGTGCCAATTCACGTTATTTTAATACCATCCACTAAATCTCTGGGTCAGAAAAATTGCAATGGCGGCAATGAGTTGCTAAGGCACCAAAGGGGGAAATACAAGGATATCAGAATGTTCCATTTTTATGGCCACAGTTGTACCAGGTTCTTCAACCATAATAAGCAATCCAGTAATAGTAGCTCTGATGCCAGGTTTTGTGTAGAACAATGACAGTTGGCAATAATGCACTGTTTAGCCTAAGGACAAAACATAGACTACAGTCTGGAAACTTTATTTTATTTTATTTATTCATTTTTTATCTCACCAATCTCCTATGCAAGGTGACTCTGGGTGACTATAAACTATAAACAGAGACATAGACCTTTTAAAAATCAGTTTCTAACATTTATTTCTCGCATCATTGACACTTAAGGCTCATCTAGATCATGTTAAATAATTCACATAAAAATGTTGGAATCAGCTGGAAAACCTCCAAAAGAATGTAGTGTGTGGGAAAGGCTTGTATAAATAGTGGGCTGGGGGCTGTTAATGGGCAATATGTAAGGATTTCCACAGCTGAATTACAGTTTTGGGAAAGTCTCATGCCCCCACTGCAGGCAGGGTGGCACAGGAAGCCCCTAAAGGAGGACTGCCTGAGCCCAATCAGGACCAGGTAGCGTAACTTTATGGCCTCTCTAGCAAAATAACTGGATCTGCCATCGCCTCTCTCTCGGTCTTGGCAAGGCCAGGTCTGGCAGGAGCAAAATCTGGACTTTGCACAGGATTGGAGGGTGAGCCAGAGTGGCTGGGTAGAAAAGTTGGTTTGTTTATGCTAAATAGTGGAGAGGGATCTGCGCCTGGAGCATCGGGGGCTCTCTGCCCTTCTGTTGTGACACACGAGGGAGCAGCTCCCAGAAGGAGATTTGAACCAACCCAGGCACCCCACTTCCCCTGATGTAAAAATTGTGCTTTCAATCCAAGTGCTTTTTCCAATGGACGAGACACATTTGAATTGCTGGGATGCTTAAAGAATCAATGTGGGGTGGGGGGAAGGCTGGGTGCAACCTGGACCATTTTGTTAAAGTTTATAAAACTCCCGGAGATGCCTCTGGGAGGAATGGAGCATTTGCCAGAAAGAGTGGAATGCCTTGGGTGGGACTCTGCTGTCAACTAGTAATGAGTCCTTGTTGGATTCTGGCTGAAAATGCTCTAAGTTCACCTAACACTATCCTATAAGGTATAAAATAAAGTAAATTGTTAATTATTCTGAAATGTAATTTCTTATTAAGCTAGATTGCTGGCTGACTGGTTTTACTACAGCCATCCTGGATGGATGTTTTAGCCTAGAGTGAATGCAATAGCCAACTTTTTCATTTCTGGTGTTGCACAAACGTGGAGAAGCAATAAAACTATTAATTAGGAAAATGAGGGCAGTAAGCAGCCAATTCTCACCTGGGAAGCAGGTGTCCAGGGCATTCCCTCCTACCCCCGGCAGGGTCCCCTGGAAGCAGAGGCCTTCCCAGGCCTACCTAAGCTTCACATTCTGAATTTTCTCTGCATTGTGGGTAAATATCAATTTTTCACAGATTCACAATTTAACAAAAGACAAACTAGACTACATAGTTCAAGCCAATGAGCCTTTGTGAGCTGGTTTGGCTTAACATTTTGTATGAAGAAAACCATAGTGGTTTGGAATCCATAATTTGCAACTGAGGGTGTTATGCTAATTAATGATGGTTTGCGTGATACATCAATCCTTTATATCTCTTGCCCTTAATAAAACAAGTTCCAGTTCTCCAGTACATTTCTCTGGCTTGATTGCATCATTCCTCATCTCCCCCCACTGTGATTTTAGTTTCTGGCATCAACCATATTTGGGGAGCAATCTTTGTGTTCCCCAACATTATTAGGAATTATTTCTAAATTTTAGTTAATTTAGTTTATTCAGGTTACAGTTATTGATAAAATGATTAGAATTGTGGGAAAACCTAAACTATCCTCAGTACAATCAACAGCATTTTAACCCAGTGATATTTGCAGAAATACAGTTAGCATTTATTACTTCCTCCAACTGTAGAAAACCTCAAATTCCTAGCAGTTCCTTCACAGATGAAAAACTGTCTCTGCATGTCCTTCCATGCAGGCTTCATTCGGCTTGAGACACCAGAGCCCTGTGGGGAGGGAAGCAGAAGAGGCTGCAGAGCCAGGAGTTTCTGGCTGCTCTGGGAAGGGTAGAAGTCACTCTGACCAGGCACCTCTTAGCCAATGTTTTTCAATCTTGGCTGGCTGGGGAATTCTGGGAGTTGAAGTTGGCACATTGGGAAGTTCCTTAGCAGTCCTGGGAGGCGGAGAGTAACTAGGGCCTTGTGTTTGTCTCCATGTAGGCCCCCTGCACGGTGCTCCCATGTCTCAATGGGCCCCTCAATGTCGTAGCGTCTATACGCTAGAAGCGGATATGAAGAGTGACGTTTCTTCTGGTGCACCAAAGAGCCAGGAAAACCTGAAGGGCATCCTCTTGAACCCTCCACCCTCCGAGGCCGCCAAAAACTTCCCCGGGGAAGAAGTCGAGATGATTGCCAGCAAAGTGGGGGACGAATTCTCTCACCTCTGTGATGACACCCAGAAGCAGAAGGACCTGAACGGAAGTCGTCCAGCCCAAGAAGCCATCGTCGTGAGGAAGAAACGCAAGAGCCAGCAGGCTGGCCCTTCCTATGCTCCAAACTGTGGGGGCAAAGAGATGCCCTCCATTTTAGGGACGAGGCGGCATCTCGACACACCAAGCGAAGACAACGACTCTTCCTTCAGCGACTGTGCCTCTTCACCTTCGTCCAGCTTGCATTTTGGAGACTCCGACACAGAAACGTCAGATGAGGACAAGGGGGCGGCCCCCGTGCGGCAGGCCCGGGCCGTCTTAAATGCCTCCAGCAGAATCCACGGTTCTCGGCCACAAAAGTGGCCCCGGACAGAGGCGGACTCCGTCTCAGGGATACTGCTGAAAAGGCCCTGTTTCCACAACAGTAGTTCTCGGAGGAGACTTCCCTACAGGAAGCGGTTTGTGAAAACGAGCTCTGCGCAACGGACACAGAACCAAAAGGAGCGGATTTTAATGCAGCGGAAGAAAAGGGAAGTCTTTGCTCGGCAGAAGTATGCTCTGCTGCCCAGCTCCAGCAGCACCAGTGAGAACGACCTCAGCAGCGCATCCTCTTCCAGCTCCTCCACTGAAGGAGAAGAGGATCTCTTTGTGTCAGCTGGGGAGAACCACCAAGCCAGCACTGCGGTTCCCTCAGGTAAAGATGCCGCTCCGGGTCTCTCTGGCTGCACTTTGCCGAACCGTTCTCCCACAGCCATTCTTGTCGTTGCCTGCACCCGGGGAGGAAGACACCCCCCCCCCCGAGAGGGCTTGTGCTGAGATCACTATTTCCCAACTGAGGCAACTCTCAGGTGTGGGGCCCACGCTGGCAGGGGATTTCTAGGAGCTGAGGTCCACAGGAAGGTTGCATGCCAGGATTCCTGGCCCTCCTGGCTGTTACCTTGTGCAGTTCCCCAAAGCAGCTCCCTGCTGCTGACCTCCATTGTGACGCGCCAGGGTCTCATGAGGCTGCCCCCTGCTAGAATTGGGCAGACATGGGGCTGCTGGAGCAGGAGGGGGGTGTCTTACCGGTTCCTTGGGTGCTGCAGCAGGAAGGTTTAATTCCAGTTGTGCCCAATTACTTGGCTTCCTAGGGTCCGGGCGGGGCTTCTCATGTCCTGCCCGACTGTGAGCTGGAATGCTCCTTGGACACAGGGCGATAGTCGGAGGAAGAAGAGCGCGATGGCCAGAGTCAGAGGTTGCATTGCTGCTTTTATCTCTAGCCTGCTCTGTTTGCCTGCCTTTCTCAGTAGATCCCTGACCACCCTGGCGGATCCCTCCTGATGGAATTTGTTTTCGATTGCCCCTTCTTCCTTCGGTGCTCTGTTTCAGGGAGTCTTGATGAAGATGTGGTGGTGATTGAAGCCTCTTCAACCCCCCAAGTCACCGCCAATGAAGAAATCAACGTTACCTCGACAGACAGCGAAGTGGAGATTGTCACTGTGGGAGAGAGCTATCGGTAAGACGGGCCCCGCTGGGTTCTCCGGGCAGCTGTGGGATTGCTCGAGCCTTGGAAGTGAAAAAGGCAGGATCTTGTTGCGGAGACCCAGAGGGAGAGCTCTCAAACAGGCTTGTTGTAGGCTCCTTCTGACAATTGGAAATCCGCCTGAATCCAGAGACTCTGGCAGGGATGTAGGTAGTCCTTGACTTACAACCATTCATTTAATGACCATTCGAAATGGCAATAGTGCTGGAAAAGGGACTCCAGGCCAGTTTTCCCACTTGCAGCCGTTGTAGCATGCCGTGGTCACGTGGTCAGGCTCTTGGCAAATGGCATGCATTCGTGACGGTTACCATGTGCCAGGCCATGGGACCCTCATTTCGAGCCCCTAATAAGCAGTCAGTGGGGAAGCCAGATTCACTTACCAACCGGGTTACCAGTTTAACTGCAATGATTCAGTTAACAGCTGTGGCAAGAAAGGGCGTAAGATAGGGCAACGTATGCTTAACGACCGTCTTGCCTAGTGACGGAAGTTTCCGCTGTCGTAAGTTGAGGCTACCCGTGGTTGTTGCCCCTGGCTCTTCTCCTCTCTTCTTGCCATCTCTTGGCCACAGGAAGCAGCCCCGGCTGCAGATTCCGGTTTTGGAAGAGGAGGAAGCTCCTCTTGCTTCAACCCGGGGTGACCTCCCTAAAATGCTGCCTTTTGCCTCTGGTAGCCGGGTGGACATGTCATTCCCAGGTGTTGCCCTTTGCCCCTGGGGGTGGGACTCCCTTCTCTTTAGTCCATTGATGTTGGCAGTGGAGCCAGTCGTCCGGCCAAGGGGCCAGCCCTTAGCTGGCAGAGACCTCTGGTTGCCTGCTCTGGTCTCAGCCTATCAGTCCTGCTTTTGCTGGGTGCGAAACGAGGCCGCCTTTCGGGTTCTGGCACTTCCTATCCAGCAAGGCGTTCTTTGGGTGGAGCGAGGCGTGTCTTTCGCTCAGGCTGGGGAAGAGAGGGAGGGAATTGTAGCCCCTCCAAGGAGCACCTTCTCAACCGCATGTGCCCCCTTTTCTACTGCCCATGATCAGATCTCGATCCTCGCTTGGTCATTCGAGATCCCACTGGGGCCATGGCTCGGGCTCCCATGCTTCACGGCCAGCAGAGCAGCGGAACCGCAGCCGAGTCTCCACTGTCATCCAGCCCTTGAGGCAGAATGCAGCCGAAGTCGTGGACCTGACAGTGGATGAGGACGGTAGGTGGCTGGGAGGCTGAGCCCCGCACCTGCCCCTCCTTTGCCATCCCTGGTTGGAAATCCTTGGATGGCGCCAAAGAGACGCATTCTGGGCCGCCAGCGCAAACCGCCACACCTGCCCTTTGTTGTAGACCCAGCCGTGGTGCCGACCTCCTCCTCCAGAGTGGACGCTCCGGCTGCCGGTGCTGGTTCCGAGGGCGGCCCCACCGCCACCCCCCCAGAGCCGGTCCCCAGAGGAGCCTCGGGCGTCTCCAGCAGCCAGCCCTCCTTGCAACCGGAGCCCTCGGTTCTCCCGTCCAACAGCGGCAGCACAGCTGGGAACTTGACAGGAGGTAGGAAGGTCTCTCTTCCCGCAGGAGGCTGGCAGCCCAGTGGATCCCACCCGCACTTGGGAGTTGCGGTCCTGTTGCGGCTGGAGGGACGTTTGTGTGGCAGTTGAAAGTATTGAAGGTGTTGGGGGGCGGGGCGTGGAGGGTTGTGTTGTCCGTGTGCCGATCCCAGGAAAGCAGCCTCTCCTGGTCCAGGCATGAGCTGCTTTCTGCTCGCTCGGAGGTGGGGCTCTGAGTGGAAAAGGCAGGCCGGGCTTGGTTGCTGCCAGGCAAGGAGTCCTGGTTGCTGCCGGGCGGGCAGGGCAGGGAGCCTCCGGGAGGCCCCCGATGGGCCAAGGGCTGGCTTTGCACCTGCGGGGCTTCCCGGTGGGCTCTGGCCGCCTTCGGACCACTGCAGCTCAGGCCCGCTTGCTCTCCTTCCCCATGGCAGGGGAAGACGCGAGAGGAAACGCCTCCAACCTCTCCCTGGAACCGGGGCCCCCGGCCATGCCAAGGCTGCCCTCCTGCTGCCCCCAGCACTCTCCCTGCAGCGTCTCCGCGCAGAACCAGCACGTCCTGGGCCCGCCCCACGCCAGCTGCTTCCAGCAGCACAGCCACCACTTCCAGCACCACCACCACCACCTCCACCACCAGAGCCCCCACGCCGGCCTCCCCCTTACGCCCCCCTTCAGCGACGCCAGCTGCCCTGTCGACAGGCCTCCCGCCGTCCCGGTCTCCGGGGGGCCCAGCAGCAGCGCTGGCACCGCCTTCCATGACCAGGCAAGTTGGGACCGGGGAGCTTTGGTTGGGCGTTTCTCTCCGTCGTTCCCTGAAGAGAGGCAAGGCACCCCGCCCCGCTTCCAGGGAGGTGGCCATCCGGGCAGCTGAGCCCATGCGGATGCCCCGGGGCAGAACGGTCACTGCCCCCCCCCGGCCCCCCTTCCCTTGGGTTTCTCTCCCAGAGCAGCTGGAATGGGCCTGTGTGCTGAATATGGGAGGGAGGACTTGTGTGGGGGCATCAATGGCAGGAGAGCAGGGCCAGGTGAGGTCTGACTCCGCTGCGTGCTGGCTGGGGGTGTGTTAACCGGGCCCTTTTCCCTCCTGGCTGCTCTCCTCCTGCGCAGCAGGCCCTGCCGGTGGATCTGAGCAGCAGCGGCGGCATCCGGAACCCCGCAGGCGGCTCCTTCCATGGTGCTTCGGCCTTCGACCCCTGCTGCCCGGGCTCCTCCTCCCGGAGCTCCCTCTACGGGCACCAGGCAGGGGCTGCTGCCAGTCAGCCAATCAGCATGGATGGCTACAGCACGGGCATGGTCCCCCAGCCGCAGCCCCCCACCCAGGCCTCTCTGTCCTCCTGCCGCCATTACCTGCACTCGCCTTGTAAGTGGGGGGCTTGGAAGGGGGGGAGGGAGGGGCGGGCGCCCTGGTGGGGTTGGCTTGCCCCAAGAAGTAACGGCTGCTCTTCTTCCTCTGCTTCCAGATGCCTCCTTGACCCGGCCCCTCCACCCTCAGGCTGCAGCCTGCCCCCATGCCCACGGCAACCCCCCTCCCTCGGCAGCCCCCCCGGCCCCTCCCCAGGTGGACTACGTCATCCCTCACCCCGTCCACCCCTTCCACCCCTCCCTCTCCTCCCACGCCTCTTCCCACCCGGTCCCGCCCCCACCCCCCCCTCACCCGCTGGCCAACGCAGTGGCCCCCCTCCCCCAGCCCCTCCCCAGCACCCATCACCTCCCCGCGGCTGCCCCCTCGACCCAGCGGCTGCATCCTCACGAGGTGATCCAGCGGATGGAGGTCCAGAGGAGGCGCCTGATGCAGCACCCCACGTACGTCAGCTCTGCCCCCTCGCTTGAGCCGCCCTGTGGCAGGAAAGGAGTCGGGGCTCCAGCCGGCTTGGCCATTTATGTCCTTAGTAGATTTAGAGGCCACCCGACTTCAGAGTGACTCTGGGAGGGTTGACACTTAAAACTGTTCACACCCACGCACGCACGCACGCACCCACGCACGCACACGGATGCAGTAAGTGGAGCCCCTCGCCCTTTGATCTTCCCTGTTGATGCTTCCTTCCTTTCCCCCAGGAGCCTTTAGCCGAGCTCTGTGCTCTTTCTCCCCCCACAAGTACCCTTGGGGGAAGGTGCGAGGCTGCTGCCCAGAGACATGCAGGGGGGTCTGGCCAGGGGAGTCACCGCCAACCCTGCCGGGCTCTCGAGCTGCAGAAGGAAAGGCGTGGGAGGCCCAACAGAAGGCAGCCACTCTGTAGCACTGGGAGAGCCCAGCAAAGTGTGAAGGTGGCCTGAGCTCCCTCCTGCCGTGGCTGCACAACTGGAGGAAGCAACTGCCAGCTGCAGGTGCCCGATGCCGGCTTAAGCCTCACTCTGCGTCGGGGGCCTTCTGTCCAGTTTGTGGCATTGGGCAAGGGGGGTGGGGAGGTCCAGGTGGGGCTTGTAGACACTCAACCCTCCTCAACACTGAGAAGTGGCCCAAGTGGCCTGGGAACTTCAGTCCTTTTAGAAAGGCCCAAAAGCTGGAGAGACGAAGGGGAGACCCAAGCGAGTGGCTTTCCTTGGCTGCCCCGTGTCTTGTCTGCCAGCTGGATTCTGGCAAGCGAAGGCTGCCCTTCCGACCTTTGGCAGACCTGGTCAATGCTGGTTTGGGAGGGGCAGCCGACGGGGCAGCCCGGCAGTGACCCAGCAGGGTGGGCCTCAGCCATTCAGGCTCCGCACCCACTGCGGGCAGCAGCCATCAGTTTTTTCTTCCCCTCCAGGCGAGCCCACGAGCGGCCGCCACCACATCCTCACCGGATGCATCCCAACTACGGCCACGGCCACCACATTCACGTGCCACAGACCATGTCTTCACATCCTCGACAAGCGCCGGAGAGGTCGGCATGGTTAGTAGTAGGCCCCGGTGATCCACGCACCCTTTCCCCTTCGAGGCCTAACCTGCACACGCGGTCCGAGGGAAGCTCTCCTGACCAGGGCAACTCGGCTGGGGGTGGGGGTGTCGGGATAGCTTTGCGTCCCCTCTTGTGAAGCTGACTGGAGACCAGTGTCACCTGGGGGGGGAGGGCGATGGGTCTCCCAAAAGAAGGGGAAACAGGCAGAAGGTTCAGGTCCCCAATGGGCGAGATCCACGGGCAGAGGCTGGGAGGGAGGGAGGGAAGCCATGGCTGACAATGGGCTCTCTGCTTGGGTGCAGGGAGCTGGGCATCGAAGCAGGCGTGACAGCAGCGACCTACCCACCGGGTCCGATGCACCCACACTTGGCCCACTACCACACACCCCCTCGGCTTCACCACTTGCAGATTGGCGCCCTTCCCTTAATGGTAAGTGAGGCGGTTCCAGGAGGTGGGTTGTTTCCCGGTCGTGCCCTGCCAGATTCACAGGGGAGTCTGGGCAGGCTGTCTTAGGGGCCCCCAAGGAGACCAGGCGGGATGCTCTGACTCCAGTTGGCAGGGGAACTGAAGCCCACCTCCAGTAGCCCATTGACCCTCTGCATCTGATTTATGCTCTTAACTCAGCCATCACTTTTGACGGCTGAATTAGAGAAGCTACCTAAAGCAGCCATGTTTGGGGCTGAACTTGATAGCCGTGTTTTTGGAATCGAGCCTTTCCCAGGCTGAGGTTTGTAGCTGTCTTCCGGGAGGAGGCAACGCTTGACTGGGAAGCTGCCAGCTGACCTGGGGACTTCCTTCACAGGCTTGGAGTCAAGCTGAGGTTTTGCAGCAGTTTTCTTTCCTGTTGACTTGGGGATGGGAGAGAAAAGGGACTTTCCCCTTCTGTATTGTACAGGAGTTGAGAATCCCAAACCAACTTTCCTCCAGCCACAGCCCAAGCAAGAAAAACACGGGGCCCTTCCTTCCTCGGGGGCAATATCAGGCAACTGAGAGCTGCTTTGGGCCGAGTGGGATCATATAAGGTGCACCTTTGTCTTTGGTACTTAGCAGCCTGGAGCATCCTTGAACCACTTCTGATGGCTGGAATTGGTCCTGGGGAGAGGACAAGGCCGAGGGCTGGGCGGGAGCTGCAGCCAGTCTTTGGACTCAGCCAGTGGCTGAGAGGGGAGCTGGGGGGCCAGTGGATGGTTTGGATCCGCTGTGACCTCTGGAGGGACATGCAAAAGCCTGTATAGACAGAGCCAGGGGAGGAAGAATTCCTGGTCCGGGTTAGAGGAAAACTCCTTGTCATGTTGTTGTTTTACTAGCAGGCAAAGACATTACCCCGACATTACAGCTTAACCCCACATTAAAACGGTTCAAGGCAGAAACAGCCTCTAGCAGGCAGCTGAATGAATTCTTGAGGTGGGGTCCCCTGTTGCATTGGGCTTGGCCTTTTCTTGGATTGGGGCCACTTTCACTCAGGAGTTTGGTTGCCTCTGATCTCACTTGAGGTCTGGAGTGTTTGACTTTCTGAACATGATGCTGGTCACTTTGCAGCATCTTTGATTTGTTACAGGAGGTGCCTGCTGCATTCTGGCTTGTTTTATGAAAGGGGAAGGAGTTTTGTCTGGGTTCATATTCAGGGAGACTTGCCTTGATTCTACGTGTGGGACAGCAGAGGACATTTTTGGGGTGGGCAGGTGTCGCGTGGATTTTCAGTGTGGTATTCCAGGCCTTGTTCCAATGTTGGGACAGTTCCTGCCACGTTGAAGACCATCATGTTTGCCTGAATTACGGTCTCCTGAAAGGTAAGAGGCTGGCTGGCAGGAGAAGGTTCACGGGAGTAGGACTACTCTGACTTTGCAGCCACCTGAGTGTGAGGCAGGCCCAGAGCACCAGTCAGGAGAGTTGCACAAGCCAAGTCCTGCTTGCTGAACTAGGCCCAGCCTGAGCGGAACAGTCGGCCCCTTCCTGAAAGTCTCTCCTTCTGGCCAGGCACCGTGATGGTCAAGCAGCCCTGGGAGAAAAGGAAGGGATGCCATCCGCCAGACCGAATCCCTTCCCTTTGCAAGGGGGACAGTTCAATACGTGACTCAGCTGCTCTGCAATTAGATTTAACTCCCTTCTGCTGTTTGAATAGGTTCCTGACATGGCGGGCTACCCTCACATCCGTTACATTTCATCGGGATTGGATGGAACTTCATTCAGAGGCCCTTTCAGGGGCAATTTTGAGGTTTGTAATAGAATCACCCTCAGCTTTGTGGCAGAACTTTTGCTTCAGGGAATAAGTGGGGAGGGGAACTGCTCTTCTTCTTCTTCTCAATGACCTCGGGCCTTGGTTGTGGTTTGGGGACAGGCAGGCATTCCAGCTTGAGAGGGCTTTTCCCCCCGGCTTCTGCAGCAGTGGCCGCCCTTCACCTGCCTAGGAATGTCAACTTGGCTCAGGGAAGGGGAGCGTTGGTGCTAAACGGTCAGGTCCTCCGCCTTGAGCCTGGCTGTCAGTCGGTTAAAGGTGGCAGAGAGGAACTGAAGTATCAGATGCAGAGAGTTAATGAATTTCTTGCTCTAGTTTATGACGTAGGGAGGGCCCGGCAAACGGAGGGTGGGATGCTGAAATGCAGCCCTTTCCCTACAGTCCTTACTAACCAAGCTTAAGCAGCCCTGGAGAGAACCATCCCACCCACAAGGAGGGGGTCTCACTTACTGAAGTGACTTTATGGAGGCTGCCTGCAGTCCTTGGGGCTCGGAGTCACGGGTCTCCAGACCCTCCTTGTGGGCTGTGCTGCGTTGCCCCACTTCATCCGCCTTTAGGACATGGGAAGAGGGGAGCCAGGGCCGGGACAAATTCTCTCAGAAGAGCCGTTGAACAGTAGAAGCTGCTGCCCTGTGTGCCTTGTCAAATAAGTTGCATCTTAATTAAATTGGGGAGAGAAGATCGAGATCGCAACATCTTTTGTTCCACTTTGATTCCAGGAATTAATCCATCTGGAAGAACGTTTAGGAAATGTGAATCGCGGAGCTTCCCAAGGAACCATTGAAAGATGCACTTATCCCCACAAGTACAAGAAGGTGAGAAGGTCTCGGAGGTATTTAAAGAACTTCCCCATTGCGTGTCCCAAAGCTCCTCTGTTTTCCTGTAAAGCCAAAAAAAAAAAGGAGACGCTTTATGGATTCCTGTGCCTCAGAATCTCACCCATTGCTGCTTTTCTAGAAGGAGGCAGATCATCGCAAATGCTTTCTAGATTCCAGGTGTGGAATCTGGCTGCAGAAGCTGCTTTTTCACCAGGAGGGGCCAAGCCGGGCACGGTTTTGTGCCTGCTTTTGTTTATCTAGGAACCCCTCCCCCCAGAGCCCCAAATTGGCCTGTTATTCAAATGGCTGATAATTGAGTGAGAAGGGACTCTGCCCGCTCTTCTTTGCCCACCTTGCCGCATTGAGCCTCTGGTTCATTTCTGGTACTTCTCTGAGTTTCCTGCGTGCAAACGGGATATTCCAGCAGATCCTTTCTTGATGGGATGGGGCACAGGTTGTGCTGGGAATGGGGTGCCTAACAGCTTCCATTGCAGCAGCAGAGCACGTCTGTTACTCGGAAAGCAATAAAAAAAACCATGTCACACTTTACAAATAACAGCCTTATAAACAGGAGGCTCCTGAAGTCAGAAAAGACAGTGAGGCTCTGATCATGGAGCTTTTGGAAAAACAAGTTGGGAGCAATTGCTCTGTTGTCAGCAACTCCAGCACCAGGTTGGGTCACAGAGAAACAAAGTCTGAGTTGGTTGAGGCAGCTTGTGGGCGAGCAAGAGCTCTTTCGTGTCACTGTGAGAACATAATGCAGCTTCATGACCTGCCTTGCGTGGGGTCATTTCCCCCCCCCCAAATGTGCCTTGGGAATTTTACAGTTGCACAGGTAAATCAGTTTAACAATTAAATACCACAAAAAAAAAGATCCTGTTCAGAAATTAAAATTAAAAAGAATTTGGATCAACCACCTCCTCCCCCCCTGAAAATAATTCAATTTGAAACAAATACCTGGATTGTCAAAAATGTTATTGGACACTGAAATAATTTTATTTATTTATTATTTATTAATTCGACTTGTATGCCTCCCCCTCTCCAAAAGGACTTGGTGCAGCTCACAGATAAAAACAATACAATAAATTAAATTAGCTAAAATAGAATTAAATTACTGCAAGCCGAATTAAACTAAAAATCCCATAATGAATAAAAAACCCTTCCCCCAAGGAGTCAGCACAGCCCAGCCTGTTCAAACAGCCAGGTTTTTAGGTCACGACGGAAGGTGCGGAGATCCGGGGCCAGGCGGAGCCCCAGAGGTAGTTGGTTCCAGAGAGCGGGAGCCGCTACAGAGTAGGCCCTTCCCTGGGATACCGCCAACCGACTCTGAGTCGCAGACGGCACCCCAAGAAGTCCCTGCCTGTGCGCTCGTACAGGGCGGTTGGTATTCGATGCTGGCAGTAGACGCTCCCGTAAATAACCCGGACCCATGTCCCTTAGGACTTTGAATGTTAATACTAGGACCTTGAATCTCATCCGGAGGGCAACCAGTAGCCAATGCAGCTCACGCAGGAGGGGTGTAACATGGGAGTACCGGGAAGCTCCCATCACAACCTGCACAGCCGCATTCTGCACCAGCTGAAGCCTCCGGATGGTATGCAAGGGCAGTCCTAAATAGAGAGCATTGCAGTAGTCGAGCCAGGAGGTAACAAGTGCCTGAGTGACAGTGCGCAGGGTATCTCGGTCCAGATATGGGCACAGCTGGTGAACCAGCCGAACCTGGGCAAATGCCCCCCTGGCCATGCCCCCCACCTGCTCCTCCATCCTGAGCCGTGAGTCCAGGAGGACCCCCAAGTTCCGTGCCCTGTCAATTGTTACCAGAGGTTCGGAATTCAGAAATAGCAACTGTTGTCCAACTTTAATTGTATATTGTTTAAAGTACCATGTAAAGTACCATGTATGCATAGTGGGTTGGTGTAACAGGAATGATAATTGTGTATAAACAGATCTCATTCAGTTTGCCAATAATGTCATCTCTGCTAATAAGGTAACAACTGATTGGTTCTCACAGAGGAAACTACACTGCAAACATGATGGGGAAGAAGGAACTGAGGAAGACACCGAGGAAAAGTGTACCATATGTTTATCTATATTAGAGGAAGGGGAAGATGTCAGGTAACTGAACAGGAAATTTACTGGAGATACTGAACTAACCTTGTGGGTCAGGTGTAGACCAGGAATTGTTTTTTTTATAAAAGTGTACTGCAGAAGGTTGGACATTTAGAGAGGTGGAGGCTCCAGTCAGCTGCGACCAGTTTGTCTCAAAATGCCAGCATGGGTGGGTGTCAAAAAAATTCCCCTGGGCAGAGGAGATGCTTCCTTCCTTCCTTTTGAGGCTGCAGCTGCAGGACCAGTTTAAAGTAACCTAATTTGCAGCAAGGCTCTGGAAGTAAAAGCCAAGGGAGCTCTGGCTTAGCTGTTTGATGCTCCAATCTACTGCAAGAAATTTATTTTTAAATTTATTTTGCCTCTTAGTGGTCTATGCCCAACACTTCCCAACTGGAACTAATCTCTCTGGCCTTGTGTGCAGTCTTGACTCTTGTCCTGAAAGAGAAATTAGCTCACAGCTCTTGCCCTCCGTGGTCCTTTTGCCAAATTTAGCCACCTGTTGTTACAACAGCCGCAGTTCTGGAGAAAATGCCCTGTCAAAAGAGATGGCTTTCCTAATCGGCTAGAGAAGCATCTTCTCCAGGGTCTTATTTTTGAAAAACAAAAACCTGATCTGTTGGCCAGCCTGCACACTGCTGATCTTTTCCTTCCTTCCTTCCTTCCTTCCTTCCTTCCTTCCTTCCTTCCTTCCTTCCTTCCTTCCTTCCTTTTTAGGCGCCTTCCGTGTATGCATCTCTTCCACCAAGTGTGTGTCGACCAGTGGCTAATTACCAACAAGAAGTGCCCCATTTGCAGAGTGGACATTGAGGCTCAGCTGCCCAGCGAAAGTTGACAGGCTTTGGCCTCCAACCTCTTGCTTTCCTCCTTCCGGGTACTGCAGTCAACCAAAGATGGCCTGACTCCGCTGTGCAGTCGTGGGAAGCATTTGAACCTGCTAGAGTGCCGTTTGTCTGCTCTGTGGTATACCTGATGCTAACCCTACAGTTAGTGTATTTATAAAGCTTATTTTTGGTTTGTTTGTTTAGCCCTTTCAGATTCCTAACCGGTTCTCCCTGTCCTTTTGCATGGATCGCTCCCCATATTGCATTTCTTTGCACATATTATGGGCTTAGTGACCCCCCCCCCAAACTTGCAGGCAAGATTATCTGCTTTAGAAAGTAGAGCTGTGTGGCCCTCCCTCTCTTTTTTTATTTGTCCCGACAGTCAACTTTCCAGAGTATGATTTCACTCATTACTAACCTCAGAGCCCTTAATTTAATCGAGTCTTTTAGTTTTAAGTGTATAAAGATCAAAGGATATTTTTTTTAAGACATTCCTTAATTAGGAAAAAAAGCTGCTGTATACCTGTGTGGGAGGGGCGCCAGGGCTTTGTCCTGGGCAAGCTTTGTTGCAAGGAGCATGGCCAGGGCTGCCTGCCCCTCCGCCTGCCCCGCCTGGGAGCCTCGCCTTCCCATCCTGTAATGTCAGACTAATTGGCGCATCCTCTTGGATCACATTTTTATGTTCTTAAACCTTCAGCACAATGCAGATAACTTTGAATGTCAATATTAAAAACATTTAGACTGCTGTCTGATTGTATGTACCATTTTCTTATGTCTAGCCATTTGAATCGCTAACACAAAAAGTTTACTGCTGTGAACAGCCCTACTGAACACTAAATGTTGGATTTCAACTAGCTGCTCTGTAGATAGATGAGGGGTGATAAAAGAAGTGCTAGGAGAACGAGGGGAAGAGCAGGGTGGTTGCCTGTCTTTTGTTTCTCGTTTCTCAGTCCAACGTTAAGTTCATCTACTGATCTGCACAGACGGGTTTTGTTAGAAAGGAAAAACTCCTTTAGAAGGATGGAACCAGGCATCATTTCTTATGGCAAATATCCATGAATTCATAGATTTTATGAAAGTCCCTGTTCTCTGGGGGATCTGGGTGGTTTTTTTTTTTAGTTTTACAATTAATAAAGTTAGCTGAATCCATCTGACTTTTGTGTTATTTCTCAAGATGACCCTTGCATTGCATGGGGGGGGTTCTGCTATTAACAGCGGGGGCGGGGGCGGGGCTTTGGGTGTGAAGCACAGCGGAGGGGGGTCGATGAAGTCGACCCTCCTGTCCGGGGGCGGCACTCCGACTCGGCCCAGCGCGCAGGAGTTCGCTTGGCCCGCTCTGGAAGCGCCCGAAACCCGCCTTGCGGGGCTCAAAGTGAGGGAGGCGACCGGCCGGGGAATCCCGCTTCTACTCGTTAGCCGCGGCCACCTCGCCCCCTCCTGCGCGGACCCCGCCCTCACGAAAAAAGACTACAACTCCCGGAAGGCCTTGCGCGAGGGCTGCACTCGTGGCGACGCGAGGAGGAAAAAAAAGGGCAGGGCGGCAGCCAATCGGGCGCGTCTCCTCCAGGCGGAGGACCAATGGTGGCTCGGGAGCTCCCATTTGAGGCCCGAGGAGGCGGAGGCGCATGGCGGGTGAGCGTGGATGGGCGGGGCTTCTGAGGGAGGGACCTGGGAGGCAGGGCTGAACACCTGAAGGGTTTGGGACGCCCACCTGGGGGCCTTCAGTGCTTCTTCCCCCCGGGGAAGCCAGCCCGGTTCGTGCCCCGCAGGCGTTCTGAGGCCGGGCGGGCTTCGTGCCTTGCGGGAAGGCAGCCCTGGAGGCCGCGGGGTCTCGGGCGCGCTCAGAGTTGGCATTCAAATAGCCCCCCGCCGTTGGAAATGAGAAGCAGCCGGGGGGGGGGGGCGGCTCTTTCCCTTTGACGCGCCTGCGTGGTTTCGTCTTTCCTTCTTTTGTAACCCCCCCCCTCCCGAGTTCGGTGCAGGCCTCCCCGTCCCTCCCGGCTGGCTCCTCCGCTGCCCCCGGGCTCCCTTTGGCCCCCGCAGAGGGGCGGCTACACCCATCCCTCACTCACACACCCCGGTCTGCCTAACAGGGCTGCTCCTGGACGGGCTGCTGCTTCTGCTGACTTCTGGCCAGGAGGGGGGAGAGCCAAGCGCGTTGGAGTGCAGGTGGCAGTGCCTCCCTCCAAAGAGGAGGCCCTGACTCGTTCTAGGCGCCTCTAAGATGCCCCACCTTTGCGGGGGTGCGGGGGAGCGTTACGCCCTCAAGTAGTTCCACTGTCCATTGTGCGCTTCTCATCAGAGCCTTGTAGGACTGGGTCTCAGGCAAAAGTTAAAATGGCTAAGCATCTTCTCTGCGCGTGTGGTGCTGAACATCGAACCAGGGATGAAGGGGAGGGAAATTCCTCCATCTGACTGCTGAACGGTAGGAAGTTTTGAGAATTATAAACAATAAGAACAGTTTTTTTCCTAGCGCAAGACTGACGGGCCTGTGTGCCCCACCGATTCAACTCCAGTTGGTTGGTGTGACTGCAATGCTTCTGGCTGCAAAATATGAAGAGATCTATCCATCGAGTATTTTGGATTTTGTTTACATAACTGACAAGAGCATTCAAGTCCACTCAGGTTCAGGAAATGGAGCAGAATATCTTGAAAGAGCTGAATTTTGGGCTGGGCTGACCTTTACCATTCCACTTCCTGAGGAGAGCAGCCAAGGTATATCAGAAGTAGGTCTGTCCCTGGCTCTTTGGGCATTGGGCTGAACTGGGTGCAGGATGAGATGAGATGAGAGAAGTGGGTGCCAGGAAGGTTGCCCTTAGTCCAACAAAAATTACTGTGTTGGTTTGGGCAGAACATTTCTACTGCATAACAAATCTAATAAAGGGGGTGGGGGAATAGGTGCACAAATACCAAATGTCAGAGATGCAGGCAGTTCCCTGAGTGGATGTGGTTTTTAAGCCAGGCAGCTTTGTTCCTGCTTTGAGGTTTCCAAATGGCTGGAGAGGAAGGCACAGCAGCAGAGTGAGGGGTGGAGCAAGTGGGGCAGGAATGGGAGAGTTTTCTGAAACAGATTAGAACGCCCCTTCAAGGCAAAAGAAGTAGGTGCTCAAGAGACTCAAGGTTGTGGGGTGCGCCTCCCTAGAGAAAAGCCCCCCCCCCAGGCTGAAGACTAATGGTTGCCTTTGGTCCTTCATTTCCAGCCTTCTGCTGGCAAAATACTTGATGGAACTAACTCTTGTGGACTATGAGATGGTGCATGACAATCCTTTGGCAATTGCAGCTGCGGCATTCTGCCTCTCCAGGAAGGGCTTCTCCCAGGGCTGGTGGGTGAGTCTTGGCTGCAAGCAGGACCCGAGGAAGCTTTGCACACCCTTCCCCAGAGTTCCTATGGGTGTGTCTTCCTCCCATTCCATGTAGTGGGGAACCAGAGTTCCACGTGTCTACGCAGGTTGGATGGTAGAAGGGGCAAAAGAAAAAGTCATAGCGGAAATCAGCAGGGCCCTCATCTAGTCTGTCATCCAGCCTGTTTGGAGACAAGACCGTCTGGCTCTGCTTCGGCCTTGCCTGGCCCTGTGGCTTCAGACACAGTTGGGGCTGCGGCCTGCCTCAAGCCACAAAAAGTGCCCCACATGCTGATTCAAGACGTCTGTCCTCGGATGTGTCTGGTCAACCTGCCCCAGAGTGGCCCCGCTCAAGTCCCCTGCACTGTCCCAAAGGCACCCCTGTTGCTGACCCTTCCCCCAGCAGAGGGTCTAGCCTGCACAGGATTGTCACACCAGCTTCCTCTTGCGGAACTCCAGCTCTGTGCTTGCACCGGATACATGGAGGAGAGGCTCTCCCCAATTATGGGGCACATGGCCAAAGATAGGATGCGAGAATCTAACCAAATACCTTTTAAGTATCAGATCCTTTCACCCTCCAGTCCCTGAGCTGTAGTCCTTCTTCTGTAGTGTGTGGCCTTGAACCTGGAATGTAGGCCTCTCCCTCCAAGACAAGTGAATTATGTTGCCCTGCTAAGGTAATGTTGGATTGCTGTCTGAGGCTCATCCCTCATCCCTCACCCACATCAGGCAGTCCAGAAGAAATATTCCAGCGTCAGATTCCAGAAGATCAGCACCATCCTGCAGCTGAATTCCTGCATCATTAAAGACTTTGCAGCACGTTGGCTAAATTTGAAAGTTCAAAACATTCTCCAAGATCCATCTCATCCTGGGCACCCCTTTTTTTAACTATTACCATCTGGCAGGCTGTACAGGATGATAAAAACAAGGACAATTAGGCTGAAAAACAGCTATCCCAGGGCAGCAACTCTACTGAATTCTACCGTATAGTGCAATATGAATGCAATATCAGGGGTTTTCAATTTAATGTATAGAATGTGTGTTTGTGTTTATTTTCATAGTCATAATGTACACTGAAGATGGTGTTCAATTTTGTTGTAAGAGGTGCAATGACAATAAAGTAAACTAAACTAAATGAATCCAAGCAACTGATGTGCCAGCTAGAGTCCGCGTGGCCTGGCATCACATGGGAGGGTGGGCAGAAGACCTGTGCATAGGCCAGGCTGTCATGTATTTCTACTTAATAAAGACATTGCAGAAACTCCCTTTGAAACCCATAGGAGATTTGCTAGTATTTTGCTCTGGCTTGCAAAGTAGCAAGAGGGACTTTTAAAGCTGAAGGCCTATGGGGCACTGAAAAACACAATTGCTTTACAATTCATCTCTCTCAATATCTGTCCTGAGTTGTAAGAGGATAAGGGACCTTTCTTGAACCAACAGGATTGGCCAGTCTCTCTCTCTTGCTCTTGTTCTGGAGCCACAAAGTTACCTTGAACTCCAGTCCCAAAGAGCAGGGAGACCTCCTCCCACAGAGTCCTGCACCACAGGAATTGTAGTCTCTATTTTTATTGATGGGAGGAGAGCCATTAAACCAACATGCAGAAGGCCCACAGCAGCACAGACCAGCTTTGGAAACTCGTCGTAGTGCTGACCACCATGATGTGTTCCTATGATGAAGTACCTGGGCCCCACATGACATCCCAAGCCGCTGAGCTATGGTGCATCTTAGTGCAGCTTTGCCTCTGACTTGCTTCCTTTACAGCTTCCTTGAAGGCAAAGAGGGGCAGGGGGGGAGGTAATGCACAGATACAGTCGTCATAAAAGTCAGTGTGGGCCGGCCACATGAACGGAGCAAGATGAACTATTTGCAGCATAGAATACTGTTTTGGTCCTGGTGCCTTTCTGGAGTCACAAGCATCCCTAGACAAGACCGGAGGGGAGGGGAAGGGGGGGTGTAGGTGTATGCAGGCAGGCCTGGACACTTGGGGAAAGAGGGAAGAGAACTAGCAGCAGGGCCTGTTTCCCCTGTGAAGCTGCCCACTGAGGATAGAGTGTGCACAGAATGCCATTGCTGTGTTAGATAATCTGGAAGAAACAGCAGAGCAACTAAAGGCACTTGAAAAAGGAAACCAAAAAACCCACCCTCCATCATTCTTCCTCTGTCACAGAGTACCTGATGGTTTCCAGAACTGTTTTTTTTTTTTAAATAAGGGGAATGTAATTTGAACACATTCCTCTTCACAAGAAAAGAGTTAAATAAAATAAATAAATCCTGGGCTTTGAGGGCTTCTCATTAAACAGGCTTATCCTCTTCTTAACCTGACGGAGCAACTGAAAGACACAGCGGCAGCTTCCCACGTCCCTTGAGGGCTTGGATAGGGTCTTCTTGGGGATCCTGGAACCGATCAAGGGTTTCTTAGGGTCAGAGTTACATCTTGGTCACATAATTATTCGGGAAAAGTCCTTGTTTGCCTCTTAATCGCCCCGTCCACCAGCCTGAAGGATCTGGAAACAAAAAGGACAGCTGGAAATGACTCTGCCTGACCCTCACCTCCCCGCCCCCTGCCAGCCTTCAGACCTAGGAAAACGCTTTGCAGTGGGACACAAGGTCTCAGTTTTTTCCTTGTCTGTTCTTAAGAGGAGGGAAAAGGCCATTTCTGGTAGTGTTCAAATGGAGGCGAGTAGTAAACTAATCCAACGCTGGGTCATAGAGTAAAAGGAATGGATAAGTGGGCACAAGCAGAACTGAGACTGGGAGGCCGTGCCCAGCGTCCGAGGAGGCAACTTGAGGCTGGTGAAGCGGTGGCCACCCCTACCCCTTTGCTTTGGGCAGGCCAGGCCCTTCCTGGGGGCAGAGAGCACTTCCCCTCCCAAGGGCCACCTGGGCAGAGATGGACAAGGGAGGGGATGCATTTCCTGCGTCTCAGACAACACAGGACAAAGCCCTCTTCACCATCATCTGACTATTCGGCAGTCTATTAAAAATACCCTGTGGGGTTTGTGCAGAGATGAGTAGACTAACGTTGGCAATTAGAGAGCAAGAAGAAAAAGAATATTATAAAATACGGGATCCACTTTATCAATGGCTAGATAGAAAAATAGGAAAATGAAATATATTACAATATAAATACAATATAATAGTAAATATAATACAATAGTAATGATATGTTATAATTGATTATTATGGAATGAATTACAATATGAATTAGAACTAGTAAAAACTGAGATTTGCTCTAAAAGGATAATGCGAACTTGCAATTAAAGTCTAATGATGATGTAATAATAATATAACATGACATGGAAACTTGATTAATATAATCTGAATATAAATTTAAATCTAAGAGCGAAAGACTATAGATATTATGCACAAGAAATATATACCAGCCAACACACTGTACAATTGAAAGTAAGTTTTATTTGTTGTTTTATGTTTATTTTATGTTTGTTGTCAAAAAATTTAAAAAACATTGCAGTAAGTAACATTGCAGGAGAACGAAGCTGAAGACACCAGCCTGAAGATGACGGATGAGATTTCATCGAAACGTTGCTAAGGTATTCTCAATCCTACACGGGACAAGACCCGAATACACCAAGACCTACATATATATATATATATATATATATATATATATATATATATATATATATATATTTTCGTAGATTTTCACGGGTAAAGGTATGTAGGTCTTGGTGTATTCGGGTCTTGTCCCGTGTAAGATTGAGAATACCTTGGCAACGTTTCGACGAAATCTCATCCGTCATCTTCAGGCTGGTGTCTTTAGCTTCATTCTCCTGGGAGAAGTGTGTGATCGTGGCTGTTTTTCCCTTTTAAACTCTAGAGTTGGCTGTGTTGTTACTTCTTGATTGGTTTGTGGAGTTGATGTATGCATGAAGCTGAAGACACCAGCCTGAAGATGACGGATGAGATTTCGTCGAAACGTTGCCAAGGTATTCTCAATCTTACACGGGACAAGACCCGAATACACCAAGACCTACACACACACACACACACACACACACACACACACACATATATTGCAATATTTTTTAAATTTTTTGACAACAAACATAAACATAAAACAACAAATAAAACTTACTTTCAATTGTATATATATATATATATATATATATATATATATATATACACACACACACACATACATACATACATACATACATATACATATACACCCTGTGGGGTGGGGGTGGGTAAACGTCTGGAAGCTCAGGGTTCATAGTATTACAGGAGGATTCGCACCCGGCGTCTGCTGTGCTGCTCCTGAATGTCGGCCAGCTTAGAGGGCAGCAGGCCAGACGGCCACCCACTGTGCCCAGCTCGTTGCACCCCCCTCCAAGGGATGGCCCCCATGCAGCAGGAGCAGCCTTACCTTCTCGGAGGAGGTCGATGAGGTCGTTGGCGTTGAAGCTGAGCTCGTCGGTGTCTTGGGCATCGTAGGCGTACAGTGCCCTGCACTGGGGTACCTGCGGCTTGGGCTGAGGCTGGGGCCGGGGCTTGGGTCTGCCCCCGGCAGGTGGGGGGCGGCTGGTTGTCTGCCTGCACGCACTGCGGAGTTACAGAGGAGGGTTGAGTGGTCTGTTTCCCCCCGCAAACAGGCAAGCTCTCATTATGCAGCCTCCGTTCTGCCTTCCCCAGGGACAAGCAAGGGTGGCCATCCATGCACAGCATCTGTAGGAGGCTCCTCTGTCATGCAGAACACCAGAGGCATCTGGAGGATCGGGGCCTCCGCTGTCCAGACGGCTCCTCTGCTGGACTACCTTGCAGGGAAGGGTAGGGGGCACCTGAGGCGTGTTCCCAAAAGCCAAGAGCTAAGTGGAGAGTCACTGTGGTAACTGGAGAAGGTACAGGTGTAGTTCTGAGCCTTGGACTACAGTGCCTATCAGCCTTGGCCACCATTGCCAATACTCAGGACGGGGGTAGGAGATACTGAATGTTTCCAGAAGGGGAAAACAGGGATGCAGTCAGTGACAACATGCATGTTAGAAGCTTCCCTCTAGCAGACTGTGATACGGGCTGCACTAGGGCAATTCAGCTGCAAGGAGAGCCCAGCTCAGCTGCAAGAGGTCATCTAGTGAGGCAGGGCTGATCTCTCCGGGAGGCCTGTTTTGGTTTGGACAGTTGGGGCTGTGTGTGCACGTGAGATGGGTGCAGAAGGCCTACTGCTGTGATGAGGGAGCTTTGACACACGTGTGGCTTCTCCATCACAGCCTCTCCTGATCGTTAAACGATCGTGCACAACAGGCTTCACTGAGATAAAAGCCTTGAGTTTGAAAGGCGCCCAGCATCCATTCCGGGCGGGTCTTTTTGGCCAGTTGAAGGATCTGGGTGCAGCTTTCAAGGCGACGTTCCTGCATCTATTGATACATTTTAGACAGCCTGCAAAGGCCTCTGGGCTACAGACCACAAAGATGAGAGCAAGGGCCACATTCCCTGGGCTTAGGAGGGAAAGGCAGCCTCAGCTCAGTGGCAAAGCAGTTGGGGGGCTTCTCAGTGGATCAGGGGCTGCTAAATGGGCCTGGCACGTTCCCTTCTTGAAGCAGAACCAGTCAAGCAATTCTGCCAACAGGAGGCAGGCAAAGCAGCGAGGGCCCCTTGGCCTTTGCCCAGAGTCCAGAGGAGAGATGGAAGGTGCAGCAACCCTCCAGCCCAACCACCTCTCTCTTCACGCAAAGAAGCAACTGTGTCATACAGGGGCGCTCGACCACGCCAACATGGGATGAGGCTTACCCGGCGGCCCCTTGCTCGGGCACTTTGAGGAAATCCAGGCTGCTGGGCTGTTGGGAAACCCTTCCCGGTCCCACCGAGACCCGCGGCAGTGCTGGGCAGGCCATTGAGGTGTACAGGCTCTTCTGACTAGCCCTTTGGCCTGCTGGGCCCGCAGGAGGCAGCGGGTGCGGCTGCAGCTGGATCACCCCGTTCGGTAGACCTGAAAGGAATTCCAGGTGAACCTTCTGAGGCTCCCTCACAGAACGGCTCCCCTGGAATTCCTCCCAGTTGTGGGGTTCAACTGCCTGGCTTTGGGCAGCCCTCGCCTTCATGGCCCGGCTTTTGCCACTGGGCCTCAGGGGCTGCTGGGACTGCCAGCCACTTGCGTTTAGGGTGCCACTGCCCCCAAGTCTCCCCGTCATCCGCTGGGTCTGGAAGCCTTGAACAGAAATCTCCTCCTCCAGGAGGGGCAGGCGGCACGAATCCAAGCTCGGGTTTTACTTACAGCACAAGCACAGCCGTCATGGCCGAGACAACGGACCCAGGTTAAAAGAAGGCTTGGCTGAGTGCCGTCATTTTGAATCCGTTGCTGATTCTGACTGAGGACTCGGACAGGGTGAGCCACCTCCAAGTCGCCTCTCCACCTCTCCAAGTTGCCTCCACCTTGGTGGCAACAGAACGAGGGAGACCTCGTCCCAATCCACTTCAGCCGCCATGCGCACCAGGGACTTGAGGCGCTCTTCCCGGGATAACTGGGTGAAGGGGAGAGAGCTGGGGACGGGAGAGAGAATACCCTGCGGGGACCACGGATTGGGTTTCGCAAAGCGTACCTTCGGAGAGCTTCCCGGGGGGCGGAGGAGCAGCCCTCATCGGATAGTTCTGGCCGCGTGCTTTGCTTGGAAGTCCTCTGGGCTGGCTCATGTCCCTTTTGGTGGGTCCTGGAATGCACCCCAGAATTTGCTCAAGCACTGACCATTTGCACCTGCCACGGCCTCCCCACCCCCACCACTTCTGGCCGTTTGCACTTACGGGCATTCTTTGGGAGTCCAGGCCCGATGCTGACCTGCAGCACTTTATTGCTTGGCCGGAGAACGGCCACGTCTCCCTGACCTTGGCTGAACTGCACTTGGCGAGAGCCACCAGCCTTCCATGGCCCCCAGGTTTCCTTCTTCAGCTTCACCTCCAGTCTGGCAGAGAAAGGGAGAAGAGTGGGTAACGCCCAGAAGGGGGAGGAGCCAGAGCCTCCCCCTGGATGGGCCTCCGTGGGGCAGGACCGTCAGGGGCACCGCTGGGACTCCTGAGGCTCTCCTCCGTCTCTGCAGCATGTTCTCGCTACATCTTGGGTGAGGAAGCGGCACGAAGAAGATGTGCGGACAGGAAGTCAGGCAGGCTGACTTAAGAGGAGGAGGCTCAGCAAACAACTCAGCTGTCTCCGCCTGCAGGACGTGGGCTGCTGACGGGGATTTGCTGTCTCAAGCAAAGCTAAAGATAGCACCTCCCCTCCCCCCTGTATCCCGTCATCTCCGACCAGGGAGGCCAGGAACGTCCCAACATGGAGGAGGGGTGACTGGGGGGGCCCCAGGGGCCACCTGGGGCAAGGGCCACTCACGTGTTGCTGAACTTCAGGGGGAGCCGCCTCTGTGTCTTCTCCTCGTAGCGCTTTGACAAGAGGCTCAGGAACTCGGTCTTGAAGACGGACTCCAGGAGGCTGTCATACTCCTGCTCATGCAGGACAAAGAGGTCGTCCTGCAGGGTGCTGGGGAAGGAAATGTTGGGGCACCCCAAATTCAGAGCTGGCCTCCCAGGGAGGAGGATTCCAGGCAAACACCTGGTTTTCTTTCTAGCTTCACAGGAGCCTGTAAGTTAACACCAGTGTGACGAATGGAGGGTCACAAAAACAGCACCTCCAAAACAGCACGAAGGCCAGGCAGTCTCCATATCTCAGTCATAAAACTCAAAAGCTCCACTTAACTACTTTTGCAGCATTCTTTCAAAAAGCTGCCCTATTACTGGGATGCCTTTAAGTAAACATTGCAGATAGTAATGGTAACCTTTGTCAGAATATCAGGAACTGCAATCAGTCATTTTAGCTCCTTAAATCAGAATCTGTGACTAAGTAGACTTTGCCCAATTTCCAATCCGTGTGCCTCGCCTTAACTGGCAGGCCCCCTTCAGTCAGGGAGCAAGATAACCAAGGCAGCCCCACCCCCACCCCCGCCCTGCTCCTCCTGGGCTCTCCCTGACCTCAGGGACACCGAGAGGATGCGCTCCACTTCGATCCGCCGCTTCAGGGCCTCCTTCACGAGGCCTTTGTCTGCTCCCTGCTTCACCTTTTCACGCCCAATCAGGTACAGGCACTTGGGGGAGAGGAGGAGGTCTCGCTTGGTGCCCTGGAAGAAGAGAGCATCCGTGGCTGCCGCCTGACCCACCTCCTCCACCCGAGGCTTCGCGGAGAGAAGCACCGGGGTCCTTGAGAATGGTGGGTGGGCCCTTCCTGAGGGGACCTTTCCCACCCGGGACCTGAGGGCCTGCATGGCTCTTTCCTTCTCCTAGACCGGGCACCAGCCACAGCCCCATGATCCACACCCTGGCCTGGGGTAACCTTTCCACTAAGCCCAGACGTTGGCCTGTCTGTCCACGGCCTTCGGCCAGGGACGATGCCACGGTGAGCAGGCCTGTCTTGGAGGGGCCACCTCTGCTTGCCCAGGCCACGGCTTCCCCTCCAGATCTCAGGTCTCCAGGACGAAGAGCTGGCTTGTCTGCCTGGCTCTGCACTTCGGTCGTGCAGCTGTCTTCCAGAAGAGCCTAAGCTAAGCGGGAACAGAGGCAAGCAAGCCGGCTCACTTCTCTACCTTAAACCGCCGGTCGTACTTGGTGACCGTGTCAGCAAAGTCGATCTTCTCCCGCTTGCCCACGAATTGGCGCAGCTCCGGATGGTCGTCCATGCCAAGGTAGTCGCCCACAAAGTTCCTGTTGATGCTGTTCCTCCTCCTTTCCTTCTTGTTCAGCAGCAGGTCGGAGGCTTTGCGGGGGAAGGAGAGGGCCCCTTAGTGGCCCCAGGGAGAAAAGGGGAATCCCACTAGGTGGACTTCAGGGACTGACCATTAGCTGTCGTGTGTCCGCCGCTGCCTGTAGGGTCTAGGCTTTGTCAGGCCATGTCAGAGAAAGCTGGCTGTGGTCCCTTCTCAAGGCCGCTTCCCAGCCTTTCCAGGGAACGCTTGTTTCCTTTAGGGCGCCTGCCTTTCTGTTTCCGGCTCTTTTGCTTTAGATCGAGTAGACACCGATCGCAGAATTGGGGTAGAAGCCAGAGCTTCACACGGTACCTAAATGGCTCCTTTGAGCCTTTGAGCATCAACTGCTTGCCTGGTTGCATTTCTATGGCCACCCAACTCCAAGAAACTGACTGTGGGCAGCATGCAGGGGGTCAGCAAGAAATACGACACTCCCCCCAAAGGAACTGCATTGAAAGCCAGCTGAAGGGGTAAAATGGCAGTCAGGCTCAACTAAGCTGCAACTCAACCACCAGCCTGTGGAACCACCGGCCTGCGGAGAAAGCCGGCCAGCCGCAGCTTCAACTTCTGAAGGCCTGCTGGGTCGGGGCCAGAGGACAGCTAAAGAGGGTGGCCGAGGGAGATGGACAGGCAGTGGGGCACAGCCGTTCCCTCACCCCTTGAAGAACGGAAGATCCCCACCGCCGCTCTCGTTATGGGCAAAGAATACCCCCCAGTACCTTCTTCTCTCATTTGCACGCATTTCTTCCGGGCGATGTGTTTCCTCCAGGCCCTCTGGATGGCCCTCGCGTGGCCATCGTATTTCCGCTCCCTCATTTCCTCCAGCAGAAATAGCTGCAAGAGAAAGAGACGCCGTTGCTGGCCCAGCAGCTCCACCCTGAGGCTTCCTGGGTGCTGCCTTCTGGCTCCACCGGGAAATGGGAAGAGGCGGAATCCCAAAGAAGGAAGCTCAGTGACGGGGCCGCAGGCTCCTCTCCCCCTCCAGGCGCCTCCAAAACTCAAGGGGCAGCCGCTTTCCAGAGAAGATGCGAGGGTGAAGGCAGAGCCAAGGGATCCCCTGTAGGGGATCTTGACACCATTCAGGCAGGCTGGATTCCCCAGGCCCTCCCCTCAGCAAAGCCGCCGGGAGACTTTCAGGAGATCTGCCTCTTGGGTGGTGGAGGGGAGCCTCCGGGAGCCTCCCCCTCCTGCCCTGAGGAAGGAAGTTCTGTGGGAGCTTTTTTCCTCCTGTTTGGTTTCAAAAGTGGCCATTGGAGAGCAGGCAGGGGTCTTTCTGCCAAACTTGGAAAATAGGGAGCAATTCAGGAAGTCCCTAGATTGTCTACTTCAAGGGAAAGCACATTCGCACTGGTGGATGAAAGGAAGCTATTTTGGGAGATGGAAGGCCAAGCCAGGGAATCGCACTGCCTCCAGCCAACCAGGAGGCCGCACCCGTTCTGCATGGGCGCTGCTGACATCCTGGTGCGCCAGGTGTTGGCGCTGAGGGGGCCCATCTCCTCCCCTGCCACCAGGGAGGCTCCTCGGATCAGCCTGGGAAGTCCTGCAGGTGCCCTACTGGTGAACTCCAGAGACAACGTTTGCACAGATTTCCCAGTCTTGCTCCCCACCTCCACGCCCCCCGCCCCAGATTTCTATGTCTCCACAAAAATTCAAGGCTTCCACCCAGAAGCACCAAATAAGAAGGAGGAGCCTCATTCCTGGAACCAGAGCAACTCTGACACAAGAGCAGCCGTCTCGGGGGGCGGGGGGGGGGGTCCCGAGAGAAAGCCTCAGCCGTCCGTCTCACACGGCAGCCTAATTAGCACCCGGTCATCTTTCCCAGCTGACTAAGTGATGGAAATTGTGGTCTGACACATTCGGATGTGCCCCGTGGCTCTTGAGTGACCCATCGCGTGGAGGTGGCTGAGCCATGTTTCCAGGGCTGCTTCTTCTTTCCAGTCGCTGCTGCTGCTGCTGCTGCTGCTGCTGCTGCTGCTCTTCCAGGATTTCTCCTGTTGGGCGGCTGGCAGAAGCACCGGCTCCCCCGACCAGCTGACTGACCTGATTCACTCCCAGCGCCTGCACTAACTGCCCATCCAAACAGAGCTACATCCCTCTGCTGTAATGAAGGTTCACCTCGGACTCACTTCCTGGGTCCAGAGGCAGGAAGGTCAAAAGAAAAACACTTGTTGCAGAAAGAAAAAGGGATTTTTAAGGCCCAGAAATGCTGGGCTTCCACTGCTCTTTCGTCTCAAACCAGCCCATGGAAGAGAACACGGCGGATTCACGCCACACGCTAAGAAAGCCACAGTGGGCTGGATTCATACAACATTCCGGGCCCGAATCATCTTCGTAGCTTGTTGTCTTATGTGAACATGACCAGTAATTGTATAGTCTTTGTGCTCCTATCACCAACTTTCTAAGGGGAAATTGGGAATTGTTTGTGAAACAGCTGGGCTCTCCTGTTGGGCCAGAGGCTGGCTCCCAATTCAAACGTTTTGGCCCACGGGGATCCTGTTCCCATCAGGCCCATCAGGGAAGCAGGGGAGTGAAGGGGGAGCTGGCTATTGGAAGGCAGGGCCATGGGACCTGGTGCAGAGTGACCTGGGCTCATCTGTACCACAGCTCATGGTGGAATGGTGCACAGGGGGCACCGCAGAGGCCTCCCAGTGCTGGACTATGTTGCCTGAGGGGGAGGGGGCTGTTACCAGAAGTCTCCGGAAGGCTAAAATGGCCAGAGAGGGGCAGCTTCACCCTGGTACTCACAGACTCTGGTGCTTTGATGAAGATTTTCGTCCTGCCCAGCTGGTATTGGTCAGCATCCATGTTGACAGAGTGGAGCAGGTGCAGAACTCCCTGCCTCTCGTCCCCCTTCCAGAGAGGCCAGGTCTCGGGGGTCAGGATGGCATACCTTCAAGGAGAAATGCGGCAGGTGGGCAGGGAGGCCCTGCGCGTGGCTCCCAGGCTCATTTCCCACCTGCCCTTCCACTGGGCCAAGATGCCTGATGGGGGCAGAGCTGCGCAGGGGAGGAGGGACCAATAGCTGGAATCCGGAGATTCTGCAGTTTCTCCAAGGACCCCACAGGATGGGCTTTCAGCAGCAAACGGGACCTTGGGAGGCCTTGGACTGCAGTGCCCGCAGTCCCTTGCCACACACCACCTTGGCCAGGGCTACCTGGACTTGGACCAAAACGTTTCCCAGGCCCAGGCTGCCTCTTCCTAATCTTCATCTAAGCAATAAGGTGCACAGACTTTTTGAATTAAGTAGCTATGACGGTCATAACTGCTTAGCTCAAAAATTCACATGGACTTTTCTGTAGGAATTATCTGTCCCCACCAGCCAGAGAGGGAGAAACCGGCTCTCAGGCTCCCGGGACGGAATCTCCTTGCCTGCCCGGGTTAGCCCTCAGTGGCCGGGCATGGGGGTCCCTTGTCAAAGCAGCCAAAATGAAGAAGAGGCTGCCCAGAGGGGAAGCCCTCCGAGCCAAGCACTGTCCTGGCGGCTCCCTCCCCCCCATGACCAAAAGGGTCCCCGTGAAAAGGCTGCTCTTTCCTGCTCACCCAGACGGGGCAGCCACAGAAGGGCAGCGAGGAGTGTGCACATCTGCAACCAGGGCTGGTTCTGGGGGGCCCAGGGGCACCACCTCATGCAAGTTACGTTCTGCAGAAGAGGGGAACCCCGGAGACCTTCCCTCCCATTTTAACACAGCCATGGGGAGAAAGGGGTACCTCTGCAGGAATTTTTGGAAGGCACGCCTGTCTGGGCATAACTGCTCTCGGCTACCTCGACGTCCCGACGGTATTCCACCTGGTGCTTCACCCTGCAGGAAGGAGGTTTGGGATGGAGCCCCACACAGAAAGGGCCCCCCCGCAGCTGCTCTCCGGCATGCCAGGAGGGGAAAGCTGGTGCTTCACCCTGCAGGAAGGAAGGTTTGGGATGAGCCCCACACAGAAAGGGCCCCCCCGCAGCTGCTCTCCGGCATGCCAGGAGGGGGAAAGCAGCCAGAAATGGACCAAAAGGGGGGAAGGTGACCCTTTCAAGGGAGGGAGGGAGGGAGGGAGGGAGGGAGGGAGGGAGGAAGGAAGGAAGGAAGGAAGGAAGGAAGGAAGGAAGGAAGGAAGGAAGGAAGGAAAGGCTGCCTGAGAGATAGTTGGAAAATGGCCTTTTCTCTGGCTCTGCCATTTTGACCCTGGCCAGCACTGGTGAACGCTTAAGAGAGCGAGAGCGTCCTGCCCCGTCCCTCCGCCCAGCAGCTCTCCAATTTCGGCAGGCAGCAAACTGTAAACTATTTTGAGCCATCGGCTCTTTTTGCAACCATCCCTTCAGAGGAATGGTGAGAATGACTACTTCCAAAATGCAGGAGGTGTGTGTTATCACAGCCAAAAAGCAGGTAGTGGGACTTTTAAAGTCTGGATTATTGTGACAACTTCAGAACTGGGCAAATAACTCTCTGGTGTGGGAGCCACAGAGAGCGCTGGCTGCCTCTTGGCCCGGCCTCTTCAGCTCACCTGCTCTCCTCCCAGTCACGAGGCCTTTTGGTCTCGTTGGGCTTGATGCAGCGGATGTAATGGGGGGTGCATTTCATCAGGGTGCCCACCAGGTCATTGGCTTGTTTCTGCAGGAGAGAGAAACGGCGCTTGAAGTCTGTGGCTGTTTGCTCAGGTCAACGGCAGCGTCGCTTCCTTTGCTCCTTCGACCAAAGCCGCCCACCCTGAGCAATTGCACCAGTGTCAGGAAACCTCTGCGCTTGTGGGGACCGCTCCCCTTGCTTCTGGGCCGGGGGCTCCTCTGCTCTTCCTCTGGTGGGAGATCCTGGGTAGGGCACAGGAGGCTGAGCTCCCAACCACAAGCAGAGGGGCTGCACAGGACGGAAGGGCTGCCTCCTCACCACACAGAGGGGCGAGAGGACAGATCGTACCAAGTCTGCACACACACACACGCATGCACGCACGCACGCGCAGAGCTGTGTTGTCACTGTCCTTTGCAAGAGGAGCAAAGGGAAGGGAGCCCCTCGTGATGCAGGAGTGGGGTGGACAGCTGCCAGGGGCTCTTTCACTTGCCCAGTTGGGTGAATCTCGTTTTCACACTAAGTTACCGCAGAGCCCTTGTTTTTAAATTAGTTGTCACAACTCAGCCTTTGGCTCTTCCTGGTGGGGCCAGCAGCCCTCCGGGTGCCCTCCGGGTGCTCAAGCCCCAAGACCTCTGCCCGCCCCTCCTCCTCCTGCTGCTGGTGCCGGTGCCGGTGCTGCCCCAAAGCACCCACCTTGATTTTGCTGCCGGCAGTGGTGGGTCGGCCTTTCTTTTCGGCTTGGAGATTCTCTGGGAACAGAGCCTTTATAAAAGGTCTAGGAGGAGGAGGAGGAGGGGAGCATCAGCACATGGCACAAGGCAGCAGCCAGGAGACCAGGGCAGAGGCGGCTGGACTTAGTGCTCTGCCGGGCGCAACTGGCAGCCCCAGAGCCTCTGCTGAGAAACTGGAGGGAGCAGGAAGCTGAGGGAAATGGCAGAAGCAGCCCCAGGGCAACTCCCTCAGAGAGCCCGCTTAGGAAAGCCGGAGCTCAGATCGCAGCCTCTCCAGCCCTGCCCCCCCTACCTTGTGCCTAGCCCTCCCTCCCTCCCTCGGGCCCCAAAGGTCAGCCCTCTCTGGTGCAAGGAGCCAGAAGCCTCCCCTCCCCTGAGCCTCTCTTAACCCTTCACTGGCCCTTCCTTCTGCTCTGTGGCCCTGAATGCTTCCGCCTCCCCAAAGCTCTCCTGCCAGCCTGTGCTTCCTCCTGGCTTGCTCAGGGGAAGTAGGAAGCTTCCTGCCTTTGGCATCAGGGCTTTGGATCGCCTTTCCAGCCCTGGCAGAATCCCCACAGATCCCCTCTCGCTGCAGCCCCAGAAGATCTCGGGCGAAAGTGCAGCCGGGGGAAGCCCGCCCTACGTACAATTCGCTGCTTTGCATGAGCTCGACCAAGTCCATGAAGAGAACATCTCGGTTCCTCTCACAGAATCCATCCATGTCGTAGGAAACCTGGTGGGAGAAAGGCAAGCGAGGCCCCTTCAGTGTCTTGGCCAGGAGGACACACGGCACGGAAGGGAGAAGTCCTCCACCGGGCAAGGCTGTGCCAGCTCCCGGGATAGAATTCTGACAGAGCCGGGAATTGGGGGAACCACGGCATAAAGCAGCCATGCCTTTCCTGGGACTTCCAGACAAATGGAACAAAGGCCCCAACAGGCTCTCCCTAAACGCCTCACTTGGGAAGGTACCTTCCCTGCGTAGTGGTGAATGATGAAGCCTTGATTCCAGCTGTTGAAATGCTCGTGAGTCCCAATCTGCATCTGCAGCTTCTGCAGCAAAGTTTGGTCGGCTCCTTCCCCTACCGCGTGCATCGTGGCACAGACATCGTCCAGGATGCTCATGATGCCAGGTGGGTTCTGGGGTGACAACGGAAGCAGGGAGGGAGGCTTAGGGCGGAGGCTTGGCCTCCGTTTTGGACTGAATGGTGTTGGGGGAGTTGCTTTAGAGAGTTGCGGATCACAGTGGGAAGGATTCTATTCTGCATTCTATTCTGCATTCTATTCTCTATTCTATTCTATTCTGCATTCTATTCTATTCTATTCTGCATTACTAAGTGGCTTACAATTTTTTAGCAAAGTCAGCTAATTGCCCCCAACAATCTTGGGTCCTCAATTTACCTACCCCGAGAGGATGGAAGGCTGAGTCAACCTTGAGCCTGGTGGGATTCGAGCCTACAGTAATTGTAGACAGCTGGATCTTAAGTGCAGGCATTTAACAGCCTGAGCCACCAAAGCTATTCTATTCTGTTCTATTCCCTCCTCTCCTCTCCTCTCCTCTTCTATTCTTTCCTGAATTCCACTCCTGGCACAGCCAGTTAATGGCATCTGGGGGGGGGGGCGTGGGAGAGGGACGAATCTGTGGCCATGGAGACCCTCCCAGACTTACCACTTTGTTCTCTATGAGGTCACAAACTATTTTGTTGTTGAAATAATCTATGGGAGTCCAGCGGATACCTTCCTGAACGTATTCCTCCTGCAATAGAGAAATGAAGGCTCAGCAATGCTCCCAAAGGAACTGCAGGGGTCCCTGGGCTGAACCTGTGGGACTCAAAAGACGTGGCAACCTCAGTGCAATGGGCAGCCTGCGGGAAGCAGGGAAGCTCTCCGTCCCAAAGAGGACCCGTCTGCCCCCGGCCAAAGTCCAAGGGGAGATTCCTCTGTTCACTGACTAGCGGCAGCCCAGCCTGTGTCCTGGCAGCCCAGTCTAAGCCCTCTCCTCCCTCCCCAGCAGGGCCAAAGATCAGCTGGCCGGCTGCATTCAGGGTCTAACCGCCGGTGCCGGGGCAAACCTCCTTGGCAAGACGTCCACAAGAAATGGGTGGTGGGCTTGCTCAGTGAGGTGGTAAGAACGACTCTGAGTGGCCAGGTGTGGGCAGGGCTGGACCTCAGAGGGATCCTCTGCTGGGCAAGAGAGGACAGAGGCTGAGGGGCAAAAGGTCCCTGGTGCCTACAGTGCGCGTGGCAAAGCATTTGGCTTGGAGGCACCCAGGATCCGTTGGCTTGAAAGGTACTTCCCAGGATCTTGTCCAACTGACTAGATCTGAACTCTGCAGCCACCTGGGATCTGGATGGAATGACTCAGAGGAAGAGCTGTGGCGGAGGGCGCTCTTCCTCCTTCCCCAGGGAGGGCTCTAGGAGGCCCCACTGATGCTGGACAGACACTCTTAACAGGTTGCACCCAGGTGGCCCATAACTAAAGGTTTGTGCTGGAATCTGCAAGTTTTCCCATTGCACAGAAGTCTCCCTCAGCTGCCGTTGGTTACTTTCCCCCCCCCCCGGGGAGGGGGAAGAGTTCCACACACACCCCTCCTCGGAAACACCACAACTGAAGGAAGGAGACCCACCAAAGTGGTTTGAAACAACGTCTGTTGTTCCCACCAGGGTTTTAGGGAGCAAAAGAAGCAAATGTCCAGGCTGTTCAAAATGGCAGCCAGGAAGGGAAAATGCTCTTTGAAAGAGGCAAGCAGGAAATGGAGAAAAGAGAAGGGCTCTCCTTTCCATTCCAGAGCCCCGTCCAAGGAAAATGCACAGCCAGCCAGGTTTCCCACATGGGGTGGCGAGTCAGTCCCCACGGGGAAGTCATCTGATGCGATGATTGTGCTGCCTCCCTCTTAGGTCACTGGATCAGAGGGAAAATATCCCCGCAGCTGAGCAGGCCGTGTTTACTCCCAGGCGGGGTGGGCTGAACCGCAGCCGCTTTCTCTCCCTCTTGCTTTGGAAGGTAGTTTCAAAACAAGCGTCAGCTGACAAGCTCCCCACCCGGAGGGAGAGGGAGAAAAGCAGCGACTGTTTGCTCCGGGGATTTCTCTCCAAACCTTCAGGTTTACCTGCTCTGCCTTCAGGGTGAGCTCGATAAAGATCTGCTGCAGTTTCTCGTTGACAAAATTGATGCAAAACTGCTCAAAGCCGTTTTTCTGAAATCAAAAACAAACCGTGGAACGATGAATGCCAGGCTGCCCAGACCGGCCTCTCTGTGGGCCACATTAAGCCGTCTTTTATAGCGTCATATTTGAGTGGCCTACCCAGCTGATTTGACTGTCTGCTGCCAACCTTGTCATGGAAATCAGGGCCTCAGTTCTCCAAACGGCTTCCAAGATTTGAATTTCCTTTAGAACAGCCATTTTGGGTTCTCTGCCCGAAAAGCCTCCAAGCCTCTTCTGTTTTTGCTGGAATGCTTTGCAGCCCCTTTCTGCAAAGCTCCATTTAGGCCCTGAATTCTGCCCCGGCTTACATGCAACCCTTTGTTTGAATTAATTGAGGTTTCCAATTATAGGAAGCCAGGCATTTGGGCTGACATCATCCTACTGCAAAATTTAACCCAGCTCCCTCCCCCAAATGTTTTTCTTGCAAAAAGGGAAGACTAATAAAGCAGCCCTGAAACATAAATAAAACTCATTCCAGCAGCCTGACCTCACTTCCAGCTGGTGCAGCGTGGCCAGCAGTATCACCCTGGGCATGTTTGCTAAGAAATAACGGCCGCCACTCCTTGGTGAGCAGCCAGAGGAGAACATTTGCAGGCCGAAAATACAGACTTCCCAGCCCCACTGCCCCGACTTCCGCTCCTGGCCAGGGAAGGACCCAGCCCTCAGACGGGCAAGGAAGAAGGGCCATCTCCTCTGGGTCAGCAAACGGCACCAAGATCGCCTTCTGCTTCAAGCCAGCTGGCCACTACCAGAGCGGAGGCCGAGGGCTTCGGCGGCTTCTTGTTTTGGCCCCCTGAACAGATCGAGGCATTGCTCCAAAAACGCTCACTGTCTTTCTTCCCACAGAAGGCAGTTCTGCTGCTGCAAAGCATCCGGATTGACCCGTAGGCCTTTACCTGAAATATTTCAAAGCCGTAGATGTCCAGGACGCCAATATTATACTCCTGATTGTCTTTTTCCATCGCCTTGTTGATGGACTGTTAAAACAAAAGGGGGGGGGGACACATTCCCATGAAAACAAGGGATGCGGCTTTGAAATCAAAGTGATACAGTGAATTAAACCTGAGTAAAAAGGGTACCAAATGCCACTTTAAGTGCCCTTGAAAGACTGCAAGGCAGAGCCTTCCTTCTGTGCTTCTGACCAAGGAAACGGATGCCAGTTCTTCTGCCACGCCAGCCACGAGGGCTCCTAAAATGGCTCCTCCTGCAAGGGCAGCCCCCTCCCCGTGGGCACCAAGGCCTTGGAATCTTATCTGCCAAATGTGGCCAACGCCCGGCTCTTGAAGGAGGAGCGGCAGGGGGCTTGGAAAGATGGCCTCACGCCCTGCTGCCTTTAGCAGATCCTCCTTCGTGGGGAACCTCTTGCCGGAAGGGCGGCTGCTGCTGAGGGGCAACAAGGCGCAAGAGCCTCCCCTCGTGGTGCAGTGGAACTCATCGGGAACGGTTTGTGCCTTTATTGCTTGCAGCTCTGTGCAAAGCCTCCCAGAAGCGCCTCTCTCGGCCTGTCGAAGCACCACTTACGTCCACCAAGTAGTCGAAGAGCCTGGCGTGGAGCGCTTTGGCCAAGGCGTCCCTGGTGTAACACGCTTGCTCCACGTTGAGGGTCACGTGGATGGATTCCGATTTGCCGCCCCATTTGCTGTCCATCTGCCTGCTGGTCAGTTTCTCTTTAAGCCGGCCCTGGTCGATTCCCAGGAGGAAAGCCGGGAAGGCCAGAACTGTGGGTGGCACAAGGAGACCACAGTGAGGCAGCAAAGCAGCCAGCGGAGGAAGGGGAGGGGGTCTCCCCTACTCCCACCCAGGGCAGGGGTCTCCTTGGGCCATTAGGCAGATTGCCTGGGGAAACATTCCATGTTTTGACCCTCCCCCCTCCCCCGCCCAAATCAGATCAGTCTTGAGCTCTGGACACCTTCTGGGTGGAGGGGGAGAAACTCTGGGGGATGCCCATGGCCCCCGGTGCCAGGCCTGCCAGGACGTGGCTCTTCCAGAGGACGGGTGGCCCTCCCACCCCTTGGCCACCCCACCACTCCAGCCCAGCCCAGCCCAGCCCAGGAGGGGCTACCTACACTCTTCGCTCTCCACTGCGGCATAGTTGCCGGCCTCTTTGAAGCTGAGGTTGCCCAGGTGGAGCACCCCGGCCACGATCTGGATGACCAGTGCCTGCTCCTGGGCAGAGATGCCGATGACCTTCATGGCATGCTGCAGAGGGGCAGAGCAGGAGGAAGAGGGTGAGAAGCCCCTCTGGAAAACCCCTCGGTTTGGACCAAGGAGCAGCAGCAGCAGCAGCAGCAGCAGTAGTATTTCGGCATTCCTTTTAGAGCGTTGGGAGCCACTTCCTTCTCCTAGTCCTACGTCAGGCGTGGGCTTTTCTCCCTCTCCCAGGGCAAGGAGGGAAAGAAAATGCTGATTTATTTCATTTTAAATGAAAGCAGAACATTCAGAGAGGGAGCCCACGTGAAGGCCTGGCTCTTCCATTGCTGCAGGTTGCCTGTTGTTGCCGCAAGAAGCTAGTTCAACTTGCAGTTTTCCAGGCATTTTAAAAAAATAGTTTAAAAGCACAAAAAGCAGAAGGTATAAATCTCTGGAACTATAAAGCAAAAACTCCTTTTCAGAGTTTATGCTCTCCAGCTGTTTCTCGCCATGTCACAGGGCAAGGTGGAGGCGGCATTTAAGCAACAGCAGAAGAGAACTATACCATCTGCTTAAAAACCTTCCTAGATGGCTAAATAACGCGCTCTTTATGCATTTATTTATTTGCTTGCTTGCTTGCTTGCTCATATTAAAATCTGACTGGAGACTGGGGATATTATTCTTCGTTTTGACTTCTCTCTTCAGGTAACAGAGCAGAAAGTCAAGGAGGGGAAACCAGGAACCGTGGAGAGCCAACAAATCCACAAATGCCACCGCAGAATCCAGAAGCGTTGGCCATGCGCAGAGGGACAGGCAAGGAGGCTCCTTAGCCAGCCGAGTCAACAAGGGAAGGGAGAGCCAGGAGGTGAAAATGGTGGATCCCAAAGAGCTTCCCAAAGTCCCAGGCCTTTTGTCCAGAATGTCTGGTGGATGGTGTGGCATTTCAAGCGCCCGCTGGCTTCTCAGGCAGCCTGACCTGAAGTGACCCCCACAGGCCGTTGCTGCCTCCCCCCCATCCCCTTTTGGTCCTTTGAGCCGCTTGGCTAGTCTCAAAACTACACCTGGGGGGGGGCAGATCAGGAGGCAGATGAGGACACGGGTGGAGACGGCCAGGGGTTCCTCTCCTTTGTCTGTACCTGTCAACCTTCTCTTTGCTCCCAGACAGAGGCAACTGGGGCCCTTTCCTCACACCAGCTGTTCTTATCGAGTGGGGAGGGGGAGGGGAGACCCTTACCAGAGTTTCCTGGAAATCAGATTTGTCACTGATGTCTTCCACTTTGTAGGATCCTGAGAGGCTCAAGTAGTGATAGTAATCCATGTTGGTGATGCCGAGGTTGGCCCGTTGCTCATTGGAGGCGCCTTCAATCAGCTGCAGGATGACAGCCCCCCCCCAAAAGGAAGTTATCCCACTTCGTGTTGTGTTTGAGAGGTAGAGAATTTGGCTTCAAAGGAAAACAGCCATTTCTTTGTCTGCTGAAAACTCCCCCCAAGAGTCTGTGGCAGACTTGGGCAGGGAATCCCCGGGCCATGTTGGGGTCTCCGGAATCGGGCCCTGGGAGAAAGGCTCGGTCTTGGCTCAGAAGGATTCATGCAGCTTGGCTGGGGAGCCCTGTGGAAGCACTCCAGGGACAGCCATAGTCACACCAGGACTGCGAAAGGGGTACTTGCCAGCTGGGGGATTATGGGGGAAGTAGTCCAAAAGGCCTGAAAAGCTGCAGGTGGCCCTCCAGGAGGAGCCACAGCAGCCAACTGGCCCAGAGGTTCGGGGGCCTCCCCTTCAACCTCCTGCCCTCCACCGCCAGGCAGCTTCTGACCTGGTAAAAAATGTGGAAGTTCCTTTCCCCGGGATTTCTCATGACCACTCGGGATTTCTCCAGCAGGAAGTTGGAGATCTTGCCTCCGTCTGGCTCCCCACCTGGACTAAACTGGATTTCAAAGTATTTCCCCTGCAACCAAGGGAGGGTGTCAGTGGCCGAAGGAGGGGAACCCTTGGCTGGAGAGCAAGAAAGCTTGGGGGTCAAAACGGGTGGTCCCAGCAGGTGCCTGGCTCTCCCCTTATATCCCCCCACACCCCTCACCCCGAGGAGGGGCAGAAAGGACCGATGGCCCCAACCCGTCTGGTGCTGCCCTGGCAAAGGGCCAACTCACAAATCTGCTGGAGTTGTTGTTGCGAACTGTCTTGGCATTCCCAAAGGCCTCCAGGAGGGGGTTGGACTGCAGAATGATGTCCTTCACGTGCTGAAAGCCAGGAAGTGGAAGTCAGGCTTTGGATGAAAGTGCCCTCCCTCCCTCCCCCTCTTGCTGGATCCTCCAGGTGGGTCTTAATCTCCACTCCGCAACGGTTGCAGTGGAAAGGAGGCCCCTGGCCACCTGCCTTGAGTCGTCGGAGGTGACCCAAGGAGACTGAAGCAATGGCCAGTGGGCAGCTGACCTCTTTCTGCACCCTACAGCTCTGGCCCTCGGCCTCAGGAAACGGGGGGGGGGGGCTTTTCTACCCAGTGATGCCCACGCTCAACATGGGATACCAAAAGACCCTTCGGTTGTTTAGCACTCCTTGCACCGACACCCTTTCCGTCTCAAAACTTGCAGGCCACAGATCTTAACAAGGTTGCCCTGAATGACACCTGGACCGAAATCAATGGCCAAGGGTCTCCTCTGCAGCCAGGAAGACTCCGTCCCTGCCTCTACCTGTTTCCTGGCCACACGGCTGCCTAAATCTGGCTCACGGGGGAAATGGATCGCTTCCCCTTCCTAGAAATAACTGAGCAGCTTATTTATAGAGTGCGATTAAGCCCATTCCAAAAACAACAGTGCTCCCTCCTTGGCTGGTTATGGATCCAAACGGAGGTGGGCTGTGATCTTCCATGGCAACGCGGGAAAAAGACAGAAGCAGCGAGACTCTCGCAGTGCCAACAAATTACAGGGAGCAGCCGAGACCCAAGGAAAGCAGACGCCTGGCTTGTCCAGGAGTCTCTCTTCCCCTCCTCTCACCTGCACTTTGGGGCCTCCTCCGGATATCTTGGAGATGTAGCTCATGATGTACTTGGCTCCCACAGTCTTCCCAGCCCCACTTTCGCCACTGGGAAAAATTAAGAGGAGCCTCTTGTTGCAATCATTCCAAGCAGAATCCTCAAGAATAAGCATTTGTGTCCCCAAAGCCTTGACCTCCTGCAGTTCCACCTGCCCTGAGAGCACCACCCCCTCCCTTCCCACTGGTCATTTCGCCTGAACCCCTGAATACGGCCGGTGCTTCATTCCGCCCCCCTCCCCCCATGGTGCCCTGTTGCATTGCCAAGCCACCCTGGATATGGCAAGTGCTGCGCTCTAGGCCTCAGCAACAGAGGCTTCCTTGTTCTTGACTCCAGGGTGGGGTGGGGGGACAGGCTGAAAGGCCCCCACTGCCAGACCAAGGCTTAGGGCCCTCCTGCCCTCCCTGGTGCTTGAGAGTTTGTTCTTCTGCAAATTTGCATGGTTTTATCGATCAGGATGCTGGTGAATTTGCTAAGTACAAAACTCAGCAGGACAAGAATGCAATATTTATGAGGCACAACAAGGAGACCGAGGGCGCTCTGACTCCTCCCGAGTCCTCCATGAAGCCCTCCTGGCAACGGTGGCTGTTCCAGCCAAAGGTTCCTTGTAGGGCAATTGCCTTCTATTGCTTTTCCAATAAGCAGCGGGCAGATGCATTGCCTTTTCTAATTCTGTCCCTCTCAGCGCTGCCCCACCAGGCCTGGTCTGCAAAAGCCTTTTGAAAATAAAGCTAGGATGTGCGACTAAAACCACTAGGAGAGAAGCATTATGGGAACTCTATTTTGGTGCCTATTAGCTGTTCCCATCTACAGTTACAAAAATACTGCAGTGCCTATTGAAGAGTTCTGAAAGTCAACACAAAGAGAAAAAAGTCAGCAGGAAAAAATACAATGTGACTCAAAGGTTTTGGCTTAGTGTGAGGACTGTGCTCATTAGCCACTGCAGCTTAGCATTTTGGGTCAAGAATGATGGCTTCTCTGACAAACCATGGCTTAAAAACCTTGCTTAGCATCTGTGAATGCAGTCAAAAAATTTTGGCAGCCACCAAGATCAAATGTAGTATTTTAAATCTTGCTCCTGCTTCCTTTTTATAAATAAATAAATAAATAAATAAATAAATAATCTATATACTTGGCATGATACACTTAAACTGGTGATTGAAAGCAAAATCTGTTATGTATTTTCTCAGAAGTTAATCCCACCAAGATAAAGGAGGCTTGTTGCCCTGGGAAACTATGATTAGGATCCAAATCTTGATCTGGCAACTCAGTCCTCTTCAGGACACAATCTCTTTCAGCCAAGTGAGCTCAGCTATGTGCTAAAATAAATTACAAAGTCAATGCATTGTTGAAATAAGTGAAAAATCAAATGTACATTTGCACAAAGAGGTTTTGGCTGCTGGAGCTCCCAAACACAGCTGAGTCCAAACTGCCCTGTTGCTGGGCAGCCATAAATGTCTCCGGTGCTCAAGGGAAACGTCTGCTGACAGCCAGCAGGCCTGAGGGAGCCTTGGCTACCGAGACAGGAGAAAGAGGCTCTCGGTCCTGGGGGGCTTTCTGCTCTGGACTGGGCAGCATCCCTCTTGCAGAGAAGCATGGATCTCCTGGCCTTGGAAGGGGGACCCTCTTAGACCGCCCCCCCCCCAAAAGTAGCACCCACCCACCTGCTACTTCTAGAGAACATCAGGTTTCTGCCACGCTGGTCCTTTCTCTCGGGCCACGATTTACCTTTGCCCAAGAACCTGTGAGTAACTCTGGTGCAGCCTTGATCTTCAGGCAAAGCAACCAACGCCAGCAGCCTCTCCTCGGGACCAGGAAAGCCTTGCCAGCCCCTTGGCATCAGCAGATCCCCACCTGACAAGAACCAGGGCTTGCTTGCTTGTTTCGTGGCCTATGTGTATCCCAAGGCACTTGGGAGTGCCAGGAAGACCCCCTGGGGGCATCTAAACCATGGGTTTATTTATTTATCAAATTTATTTGCTGCCCATCTTGAGGTTCAGGTGACTTTGAACGTTAAAATGCCCACACAGAGCAGAGAACACCCGTGTTGTCCCACTACAGCAAAGTGGTCGGGGTCTTGCACCACTTGAGGGCCATTGCGCAGTGCCAAGCTTCAAACAGAAGAGCAAATAACTTCTAAGCAAGCCTCTTTTTCTGTCCTCGGCCACACAGAGGGCGAATTCCTGTAAGTGGCAGATCCTGCTTTTTTTTTAAGCTTGAGAAACCAAAAATAGAAATAAAAAGCCACAATCATGACAAGTTGGGGGGGCACCCAAACTAGCTCCTTCCAGGCTACATCTCTGGGCCACAAGCAAAGATGCCAGAGAGCCGGCCTCTCATTTATTCTTTCCAAAGTTTTCTCCTTTAGAAATTGCAGCACAAATGAATGGTTGGGCCCTTGAGAGCCATGGACCCTGGAGCTTAACCTCTCGGGGTGGGTTGGGGAACCTCCCCAGGGGTGGGAGGCAGGATTGGGAGACCCAGCTGGCCCAGCAGGAGGTCGATGTTCTCTGACAAGGAACTCTATACGTCCTTCATAAACCAAAGCGACCTTCTGCCCCCTCTGGATGGAACGGAGTCACTGGGCGGGTTTTGCAGGTGGGTTCAGCCGCTGCTGTCTTGGCTTCACCTGCTTACACCTCATGCATCACTTTTGCTCCATTCACTTCTACGCGGAGGGTCCTGCTGTTGCAACTTTGCAGTTAGAAGCATTTCCCAGGGCCCATTTGACTCCGCTGTGCAGAACATCTGGCTCCACCTCAGCGATCCCTCCTTTATGCCTCCTTTCTCCCATGGACCTTCGCCCCCCTCCATTCACCTGGCCTTCCGTGCCCGTGAGTGCCATGATTTCCCGGCCTAAACGAATCCCTGTCCTTCTCGTTCAGAGATTCTCCATCCCTGGATTGCTTACACTCAGTATTTGCCCGCACCTGAACCCCAGGCAGTGGGGCTTCTCCCCCTGGCAGACCCTCCCAGGGCTTCCAAGCTCCTTTGGACAACCGGAGGGAGGCACACACACACACACACACACACACACACACACACACACACAGAGGCACGATGCTCCCTCCCTCCTTCCCTCCTGCTGTTGCTGTGGCCAGCCCAGCCCGGGGGCGGGGGAGAAGGGGGGGGCAGAAAGGAAAGCTGGTCCCTTACCTGATGATCACACACTGGTTCTCTCGGTCAATTATCATATTTCGATACATATTGTCTGCCAGAGCGTAGATGTGGGGTGGATTTTCGTACTGTGCCTAAAGGAGAAGTAGCCATGAGGCAAACACAAGAACGGATGAAAAAGTCCCAGGAAGAAAGAGGCCGGCCAGAAACTCCTGCCCTGCCCCCACCACCACCAACCTGGGGGCACCTGGAGAGCAAGGCTCAGGGATCAAGAAGCAGGGGGCCATGGGAAAATGGAAACACTCTTAATTAATCCCTTTTTTTTAAAAATAATGAAAACAAGTTTTGAAAAGCTGAAGCTCACTTACGGCTCCCTGGTACATTTCAATTTCTCTCTCTCCAAAATACGGCATCTGCTTGAATGGGTTGACAGAGATGAGGACGGACCCAATGTATGTCTGCATCAGGACAAGTCAAGGCTGGTGCCGTCATTCCAAGAAGCACAAACGAGGCGCCCCCCCCCTCCTCTCAGGTGGGCTTGGGCTCCTCCTCGGCTTCCACCTGAGGCGATTGCTCCAACTTCCCTCCTCCAAAGCAAATGGCTGGCTCAACCTGCGAGAGGCCTCCCCCCCCCTCCGTTTCTTGCCAGACAAGAGCAGCAGCCCTGAGCCAGCCCACTAGAGCCCAGCCTTTGGGGCCAAGGGCAGCCTCACCTGGCAGGCCAGGAAGCCAACCTGGCAACTCAGGCCTGCAGAGGATGGGCTGCCTCCAGCTGGGGGCTTAGCTCTGTCCACCATTCGCTCATTCACCCGGTTCAGGTGTATCTGCCTCATTGTTTCGCTTCCTTTGCATTTGATGACACAAGCGTTGGGATTGCAGGAGAGAGATGAAGCCGCTGAAGGCAGCAGGGGCTCTCCTCCCTGCCCCAAGTGAACCACAACACTTTCCCACTGAAGAGTAGAGCCGGCCCAGGGCTTCGGCTTGGGAGACGGGTGCTAGTGTTTGCTCCACGCTGGCGCTACACCCAGGGCAACCACACCTACCCCTTGCCATTGCACACAATCAGCCCTCAGTCTTACCCACAAAATCCCATTGTTTGGGGTTGATAGCTGCAGGATGACATCATGCCACCACTTAAGAAAAGAAAACCAAGGCAAACAAACCCAAATCCCCAGATCCTGCAAAGCAGGAGAGGTCGGAGAAAGGGACCCAGCCAATGGCTCAGGAATCGGCTGAGCCTCTGGTGAAGAGGAGGGCCAGCCTTCTTCCAGTGGAAAGGCCACTCTGTAAACAGTCCCCAGGAATGAGTGATGCCAGGGGGAGGCGGCAGTTCCCTTCAGGTGCTTTGGGGGGAGAGCTTGGGGTGCCACTTTGGGAGAGGTTGGCACAGGCAGGGGAGGGGCAGAGCCATGCCTGCCTGCCTGCCTGCCAGCCAGAACTTCCATTGCTGCTGGATTCCCACAACACTCTCAGCCCTTCAAGTTGGGAAAGAAGGGCTCCTGAGCCCTGATGCTTTGTTGCTTCCCTACGAACTCCTGAAAGCCTCACACACACACACACACACAACCCCCTTGGGCTGAAGAGGGCACCGCTGCCTTGACTCTCCTTCCCCCCCTTCCTCCCAGGGACAGATGATGCGTCTTTACACAAACATTCTTGCATTCCTTCTTCAAGGTTACTTCCAACCACACGTTTCCCTACCTGGCCCAAAGGTTGAGCAATTCACACACACACACACACCAGGCAAGACAATCTCCCAATGTGCAAAACAAAGCCAGTGGTTCTTCAAAGCTTATGTGCCCTTTGTATCCTATAAAGGCAAGGTAAACAAAGCAGGTTTGTGTTGTAGCAGCAGCAGCTCCCAGAAGGACCCAGGCGGCTGTGGGGGTGGGGAGAAGCCAAGCAAGGAAGGAGACCTTCCAGGAGGGAGGGGCGCATCCAAGGGGTCTGCCAATTAAAGAAGAGGTTCCCTCCATCTCTGATTTCCCTGCCCCCCCCCCACAGCCCTCATTGGGCCCTGAAGGCTCAGGGTCTCTCTGCACTGGGGCTAAGGGACATCGCCCAAGGGAAGGGCAAGCCTTGCCCGCTCTCTCTCTTCCAGTCCAAGGCTACTTTCTGCTGAGTAGCTCCGAATGGCTTCCTCATTGCTGAGCTTCTGCTGTGTGTGTGTGTGTGTGTGTGTGTGTGTGTGTGCAAGGAGGAGGAGGTCTTCAGGCCAGTGGAGTCCCTTTCTCAGGTGCCGGGTCTGGCAGCAGGGACAGGAGCTGGTTCTCCCAGGGGTTCAGGCTCTTTCCACCCGCCTTCCCCGTGACCAGAGGGAGGGAGGGAGGGAGGGAGCTCTGCTTCTAGCATCAGCTGCTATTAAGGTCCCGAGACATCTGGAAGAAGCCTCCAGTCAGAAAGAAAGAAAGAAGAAGGAGCTGCTAGAAAGGTGACTCTGACGGGGAGGCTTCTGCCTCTTCCCCTCCTCCTGCGGTTTAAAAGTTGGTGAATGGCCAGGCAGGAGAGGGGCCAAGACTCCCCACAGACCCAGGGAAGGATACAAAAATAAAGTCATCCATGTATCGCTTCTTGAGGTTCTCCACAATGGAGTCTTCTGAGATCTTCGAGAGGAGGACCATATCATCCACGCCGCTGTGCTTGACATTGTGGCTCTGCCAGTGATACCGATAGTGGCCCTTGCTCCCCTGGGGGAGGAAAAGGCCGGGAGCAGGTTAGTTATAGGAGATGCACCCTCCATTCCCACCCCCCCAAATGGTGTATCAATGTGGAGACAGACTCTCCAAGAGGGGGAGCCAAGAGATGCGGGGAAACAGCATCGCCACCTGGTTGACAAATTGTGTGCATATAAACAAATTCTGCAAGATACGTAACTTTTGGGAGTTGAAAGGGACCTTAGAAGCGACATAGTCCAAGTACCTGCTTAGTCCAGGGCTCATTAGAACACCTTTTTAAGGTAACCATCCAGCCTCTGGGACCTCCCTGCCCCGCCCATTGTTTGTTTGTTTGTTTGTTTATTTATTTATTTTTAATTACATTTATATGCCGCCCTTCTCCGAAGACTCAGGGTGGCTTACAATTTTTGGGATACACCCTCCATTCATTTATTTTTTAATTGGACTTATAGGCCGCCCTCTCTCCCGGGGGACTCAGGGCGGCTTACAATAAGAAATGAGAATACAAATATTAAAATACAATTCAACTAGTCGAATTAGCCCAATAAAAATTAAAACCCAATTAAAAACTAAAATCAATAAAACCCCACCCCACCCCATTCAGTCCAGGCTGGCCTGTTGAAACAACCAAGTCTTTAGGTCGCGGCAAAAGGAACCGAGGTCAGGGGCCAGCCGGAGCTCCAAGGGGAGCTGATTCCACAGGGTGGGTGCTCCCACAGAGAAGGCCCTGCCCCTGGGTGCCGCCAGCCGACACTGTCTGGCCGACGACACCCCCAGGAAGCCCTGCCTGTGGGAGCGTACAGGGCAATTGGAGGTCAACGCTGGCAGGAGATGCTCCCGCAAGTACCCCGGACCCAAGCCATGTAGTTCATTGACTGACAGCCGACAGACTCAGAAGCTGCTGTAAGGCTGGGTGGGCTTCTCCATTCTGACCAGGCCTTTAATGGCTGCACAGTGAAGATCTCCGCAGGAGAGCAAGTCGGAAGCCCCAAAGTGCTGAGAATAGAAAGCGAGTGAACAGAACTTCCTTCCCAAGATAAAAGCAGCCAAAAAAGGAATTAGCGGCATAGGATGACTTCCTGATCAGGAGGCCTCTGTCCAGCCGTCCTCAGAAGATGTTTCCTGCACAAAGGTGGGCGAGACTAAAGAAGGCAGCAGAAGGCCAACGGGAAGAGCTCCTTGGCCACCTGCCTCAAGGGAGCTCGAGGGAATTGTGTCAGAGGGTAAGAATAGAACACAACACACCGTCCAGTTGTGGCATCTGCTACCAGTGCAGAGTTCCAGATGTTCCTTTTAAGGACAATTGATGACCTAAACCGGGGACAGGAGAGCAGGAAGTAGCTTGTCTCAGAACAAACAGAGCGGGGAAAAGGAGGGCTCTGCCAGCCACAGGCCCCCTGCGGGAGAAAAACTTTCACCCTGGGGCCCCCATGGAAGCCCCCGGCTTCTTCTTCTTCCAGGCAGAGAAATGCCCCTGTGCAAGCTGCAGCTACAAGAGACCACCAGCGGGAGTTTTACCATCTCTGGCCATAACTGGGACCATCACCGATGCCAATAAGCTCACAGTATCAGCGTCTGGTTATCACGACTCCTATTGTGAAACAGCTACTGAAAACGCTTTGGCTCGAGTCAACACAATGGCCATTCCTTTCCTTCCTTATCAAGGATGACCCACACCCACAAACCAAGCAGGCCCAGCTCTATGCCTACCAGGCGATGAAAACTGTGGATAGGTCTGCCTGGGGTGGAGTCATCCAGGCCACAGCAGCAGATGCCCCAAGTAGGCCTCCAGGGTCCACAAGCCCCCCTCCCGCCTTAAGGCAGCTCTGGCCATACAGAGGGCAGCTTTCGCTTGGGCACCAGCAGGTCCAGGGAGAGGAGGGCAAGGCAGTCATTCCCAGAGGAGGAAAGCTGGCCGTCACATGGCTGTTGGCCACCAAGAGGAAGGAGACTGCCGATTCCAGGGCAAGGCCAAGGGAGCTCCGGGCTGCCTGAACGGCTCAAAGCAGGAGAGGACGCCACAGAAAGTCAAGGTGAGGAGAGCAGCCAGCTGGCTGAAGCCTGAGACCACGTCCGTCCATCCATCCATCCCCAGGTGTGTTTGAAATGAGCTTCCACACACCCCCAGGGCCTGGCATCCATCCTGTGCATGACCATCGCAGTTGCAAGCCATGGGAAAACCATTCCCTGGATTGCACTGAGGGAAAACACGGATTCCCAGAAAAGCTCCTGCCCCAGAGCCAGCCCCAAAGAATTCCCCCCAGAGGCCAAAATAAGCAGAGACTCCTCAAAGTGCGTCAGCAATAATCAGCCTTTAAAATCACCCAGACAAAAGCTATTCATACTTCTACATTGTGAAGAAAAGAGTTTGCTTCAAGGAGGAAGCTGCCTCCAGATATCTTGCCTCTGCCTTGGAAAATGGGCAGGGGTTCTCCTCCTACCAACCTTTCCTGCAGCAGATCCCAAGGCAGCCCCCTTGCAAGAGGCTTCATCAGCTGGTAGGGCACACCCCCCTCTAGGCCCACCAGCTGCTTCCCAGAGTGACTGAGCAGGCAGCCTGAACTGCTCTACTGCCTAAAAGGTCTTTGCCAGCCTTCAGGATACCACCATGAGGGACCATGAGCCCCTGGAGATCCTCCTGGGTTGGTTTTTGCAAACCGAAGGAACGTCTCTGCCCTCTTCCCCATCCTGCACTGGGGTTCCCTGGGCATTTTATTTTCTTTGGAACCCGACCCCACCCACGGCCACCCGCAAGGCAGAGATGCTTTCTAGCAAGCTTTCTAGCTCATCTTGTGAAGCGCACATTGGCAGCACCGCAACCCAAGAGTATTTAAAGCACTGGCCGGTTTCTCCCCCCTCCCCCACCCCCGCCTTTGCAAATAAACACGCTGCTGGCTTAAACACAGCACAGCTGTGGCTATGGACACCCCGCCCCAAGGCAGCAGCATCCATAAAGGCCTGTGGAGATGCTTGGGAAGCCCATGGTCCACCTTTGGGCTGCACCATCTGCTTGGGTCAGTCCAGGCCCTCCGTCTCAAGCAGGAACTCCCCAGCCAGGAGTTATTTTGCCCAACAATTCCATGGGGCTTTTTTCTTCCAGCAAACTGAGCCTGGACTGGGGCGGGGGAGTGCTTGGAAACTCAAGAGGATTACTCTTCTGCAGGAGGCTTCCCACGCCCGCCCCCCGCTCAGCCCAGCCTGACTCCCACTTACTTGGGGGGCTGGCAGAGAGGCAGTCCTACCTCTTGAGAGGGGGGGGTCAGGTGGGTACAAGCAGGAGCCCCCCTGTCCTTGCTCCTCTCCAAACCTCTTGGGAAGCTGCGCATGGCTGAAGGAGCACTGCCAGGCTTCAGCGTGTTTCTTCTCTGCTGGCCTCTCTTTGCCATCCGCAGTTCAAGGCTGGCAGTCAGCAAAGAGGGAGCGGATCACTTCCCCAGCAGGCAGGGCTCCCGGGATCTCCCTCGCCCTAGAGGATCTGTGCCAGGAGAGTCGACCCAGAGTACCAACAGCTTCAGGAAGGCAGTGAAAAGCAAGTGGCTTTCCCCTTGTGCCTCCGTTTCAGCAAGGGAGGGAGCGAGAGGGGCCCCTTGGCCAGATGTGCCCCTGCAGCCCCTCCTTGGAAGCAGTTTTCCTGCAGCTGCCGGTGTCCCTTGATAGCAGCACCTGTTCTTCGCAAGGCCCTTTAACGCTGAGGGAAGGTGGGTGCCCTGCTGCCCTCCCATCACTGTGCCCACTGGCTGCTGCAGCATTTGAGGGTCACGAGACGACCCTTCGCCCTTTCAGTAAGGAAGACTGGGACCCCCCAGCCCCTTAAGGTGTGTTTCACATGACGACGGGCCTCTCGGATTGTTCTGCAGCATTTAAGGCACAAGAAGGTCTTAGTAAAATTACTCAAGAGAAGCTGGCAGCTGTACATTAAGTCACACTTTTGCAATTGCTTTATTGGTTGTTTTGAACGTTAGGAAAAGGAGAGAAAGCTTTCAAATGGTTCTTAACCCGTCCTCTGACATGGAAACTTTGGATCAGACTGGCGTGACCCTGTCAGCTGGCACCAGAGGAAGCTCTATTTCCAGCAAGAGAAATAATTCAGTGCCAGGGGAAAAGGAAGGACAGGGATTCAAGTGTCACATAAACGCCCCCTGGTCAAAGAGAGGATAAGCCAGAGCGAAGGAAGAAAGATGCAGCCGCACCTGGCGGTTGGGCTGTTCTGGTTCAGGGACAATCGGAGAATTTGGGCAATGCACAGCCGCTCTAGAAAGGAGAGGCATTTGCCAGTTTGGTCACTTCCAGGGCCAGAGAGGGGCCTCTGGCCCCCAGACAGGCCGTGAGGAGAGCCTGCTGGCTTGGCAGGCTGAAGATTCCTCTCCCGCCAGAACTGCTCCAATTAGGCTGGCAGGATCAGCAGCTGGATGGCTTTTTATACCCCCAACGTTCTTGCAGGAAGAAGCCCCTTCAGGTGAGGTTCTCGGGGTCCATGTAAAAGGCTCTCGTCCCATGGCGCACGCAGAGCAATCCGAGCAGGGATGGTTTTGCAGCCTGGCTCTTGCCAGTGGCACTCTGGAGATTCCCTCCCCCTGCGCACCCCCCCAGACAGACGTTTGGCAGCCCTTCAGCCCCCATAAAAGGGAGGAAGTGGCTAATGGGCTTCTGGCCCAGGACCTTCCCTGGCGCTGCCTTCCCTCCCAGTGGCTTAACTCTTCCAGTGGATCCCAGCCCTGGGCTCCAATCAGCCAAATCCAGCAGGGAGGCTGCCCTCTGCACCCAGAAGGTGAGCCTGAGGCACAAGGCCTCCCCCTTCAAGCCCCTGTGCTGGGCAGCCTTCAGTTCAGCCAAGGGTGCATGTTATTGTGCCATGGGCGTTTCCAGCACAAGGCTGCCACACAATCTCTGTGCAGGTTGCGAGGCCGCGGAAAAGAAAGCCACCTTATCTGGCAGGTGCCGAAAGGGTGCAGGTGGGGCCAGGCACTCTCAGGAAGCCTTGGACTACAACTCCCATGGTCCTTGGTTCTACTGAGCCACTTGTCCCACTCTGAGGATCCTATTGTTCGATTGCAGAAATCCTCTGAAAAGATGTTGGGCTGCACACGAGGCGCGAAGAGGTTTCGCTGAAGGGGAAACTGAGACGCGCTGGAGTCCCCCAGGGACTCCTTGGGTCGCCCCTTTCCTTAAAGGCTGCAAAATGAGGGGGGGACTCGCTATACCCACCAAGGGAAGTTCGACTGGTTCTCGCTTTGCACATAATGCACTGAAGAACAGGTCTTGGCACCGGAGGAAGCACCCACCGCACAACAGGCTGTCTGGCTAAGGGAAGCTCACCCTGGACATTCAACCACACTCCCATCCCCCACCCCCCAAAACATTTAAACCGAATCGTGGACTTTATGTTTTGCATGCCCGCTAGCTAGCCAGAAGCAAAGTGGGCTAAGGAGCAACAGAAGCCAGAAACCAAAGGAAAAACTGAATCAGAAATCAGAAATTCTTCTGAAAAAGGAAGCCTGCAAGTTGTGTCTGCACAAAAGAATGGCAGGGAGGGGAGGGCGTAGGATGAGTAAGTCATACTGGGGAGAAATAAAACTGATGAATGATTTTGGAATTCTGGCCTTCCTCGTAGGAGCACAGATGTGGGAGGAAGTTGGAGATGCGCCTTCCCCAACTAAAAGTAGAGCCACGCAGCAAGGAAGTCGGCCGCAGAGCTTAGGGTGATCCAGCTGCTCCTCCCCACCCTCTGGAATCAGCGACCCCCAAGCCCCCTCTTGGTGCTGATGAGAAAGGCTGAGGGCCTTGTTTCTTCTGCCAGAAGCAAAATGGGGGGTGTGTGTGTGCACCTTTGACTATTGCCAGGGAGGGAGAGCGCCTGAAGAGCTGGGCTCGGGTTGAGGCAAAGCCACAGAAGCCAGAGGGCCCCTGGGAGGAATTGTTTGCGGGGGTGGGGTGGGGGCTGGCCTCAGAAGGAATGGAAGATGGCTCGAAACCCATCGGAGTTCCCAGGGGAGCCTGAGGAAAAGCCCACCTGCAGGTCAGCTTGGAGGCAAGGAAGAGTCAGCACGGAGAGGCCCTTGGAGGCCGCTGCCAAGCCAGGAGCGAATCCCGAGAAATGCCATTCACTTCACATCCTCCCTGGAGTGCCAAGAGTGGCTGCCCTTGAACACCCCTCACTCTTGTCACCATCTTCCTGCAACAGATCCAGCCCAGCAATGGTGCACCTGGAAGGGGCCGTGATTTGCCCTGGCCAAGGCCGAGACTGGCACTCTGGTGGCACTTCCCGCTTCTTCTCCAAGAGGGGACGGCGAGAACCAGCAGGTGGAAGCTTACAGAGGGGATCCGGACTTGCCATAAGGAGGAATTTCTCCTCCTCTGGAGCTTCCCAAGCCAGGCTTGGCCTGAGGGCTGCCCCCTTGAAGGCAGACCCAAGAGCCCACCAGACACCTGCCTTTTGCATCTCAGACCCCACCTGCTCTGGGCCTGCACAGCCTTTTCAGGCCAGGACTTGATCCTGCCACCAGGGAAGAACATGTCCAGTCCACCTTCTTTCTTCTGCCAGCAAGAAACTGGGTGAAAGAAACACTGCCGTGTAGGGCATCAGTTCACCTGGTGACAAGCCAGCTGGGTGTGTTCTTTCTTTTTCTGAACTAGAACATCCAGTAAGATCAGGTCCAACTTTGTTGATTTAAAAGGTCTCTGCCTGTCCCCCGGAGGCCCTTCTGCCCCAAAGCCTCCCTCTGAAGGAGCAGCAGAAGGGCCAGCCACAGTTCCCATCAACATAAAGAAGGTGATGGCCACAACAGGTCGGAAAAGGTGCGCCCGACAGAGCAGCAGCCGCAGCAGCCAGCCCTCAGTACCTTTGGGGCCATTTAGAACCGCGAGAGACCCAGCTGAGCTGTGGTCCTGAGCTGCAGCCAAAGGCCTGCTGGGGATTCTCTCCAGCCTTGCAATGCCAGCCACGCTCAGGCCGCTCTAAGCCCTCCGTGGCTTCCGGGATCTGCCCAGTGGGGGAGGGCAAGCACAGGTACCAAAGCCCTGTCAATTGCACCACAGCAGCCACCCAGACCACAGGGCCCGCCAAGGAGCCCACTTGCTGGCCCATAGACCGGGTTTCCTATCCCACCACTCAGAGGGGGGAACCACCTGCCCTTCCTTGGCCGAGGGGAGTTCCAACTTCTGGCCCTGGAGTGGGACTGAAGGCAGGAGGGGCTGCGGCTCCTTCTGGCAGAACCAGGCGGCTGAAGTGTAGCAATGCCAGGTCATCTCTGGCCTCTCCATGATCAGGAACGTCCAGGACTGGGGCTGGGTGAAGACGCCCCATGCGCGAAGGGCCTGGTCTGGGCTTTCGAGAAAGAGCAGTTCTCAGAGCCTGGACCATGGCAGGGAACCCCAAGGCCCATGCTGCCTCCAGGGGCTGCGCTTTCTGGCTCAGTCTGACCAAGTTGCTAGGACGGCCACCAAAGTGGGGCAATCCATCAAACTCAACCTTGCCACCCCCAAACCGAACGGCACCCACCTCTTCCCTGCTCGGCCCGCATTGGGGTTCAGAGGGGGCAGAAGGGCAGCCAGGGGCCTCCATCCGGGGGAGGGTGCAGGCTTGCCACCAAGGGCAGGTAGAGAGCATGGCGAGCTCCGTGTTGCAGGGATGCTACAGCGCCACGAGCCAAGATGCAGCGGAGGCTTTATGAGCACAGCTTGGTCCGACAGGTGTTTGGCGTCACCTGAGAACCTCCCAACCAGCGGAGGATGGGAGTGGCCCCAGGGGCAGGAGCCCCTTCCTCTCCAGTTTCACCTCTCCACCAAGCCCTGGTCTCTGCAACTCAGCAAAGGAAAGGAGCCGCTTGTCAAAGCCAGACAGAAACAGCCATGGAAACTCTCAGGCCAGAGATTCCTTGAGCACTAGCAGGCAGCCCTTCCCCCCCTCGGGGGGGGGGAGGAGGGTTTCAGCTGACCCTCAGCTTCCAGATCCACCGGGAGGCACCCAGGCAACCCACAGGCAATTCTGGGGGTGGGCAGCTTTAGGCAGAGTTGCCAACACAGAGACCACCTTCTGAGCAGCTCAGATTCTCAAGGGAGGGGGCTTCCTAGCTGACCCCAGGGTCCCGGGAGTTAGAAATACACAAAGTGATGCTCCCAGGTTGAAAATGCATGGAAAAATAGCAACCGGGCTGAATTCCAACAGCAAAGGCCACTTCCTCCTGCAGCTCTGGAGAAAGGAAGGCGATGCCTTTGGGGGTCCAGAAGATACATGACCTGGCAGTTTTAAAGAGCAAGTAGAAAACCCTTCAAGGCTTAGGAAGCAGCTCAACTTCTCTGCAAGGTGGGCCCACCCCCCAGGCGAGGGTTCCGAGAAGCCAGGGGTTAAGGAGGCTGCCTTTCCAGGCTGGCCCTGCTCCAAGCAGCCTGGGCCGAGAGCGCCAGAAACACCAGCCAGCTCGGTTAAAAGCCAGGCTTGCCGCAAAACTGAAACTGGAACCCGGGTTTCCAATTGCCTTTGCCAAGCAGGCCAGCCGGGGCAAAACCTGTGGCAGGAAGTCTTCTCAAGTCTTGGGAAGGGGCCAAGCCCTGTGCCTGGAAGGAAGTGGAGTCATCTGGGTGGGGGTCTGCGTGGAGCCCTGCCAGTTGCCTGCCCTAGAAAGATCCTAGGCTGGGGCCTGCCCACTCACGGGTCAAGCTGGGCTCCCCACTTGCCTCTGCTTTGCCCGGGGGGGGGGGGAATTCTGCCCTTCAGGCGCTTCCCTTTTTTTTTTTTTAACAAAAGTTTTATTTTTCCAAAAGAACAAACGTAACAAACAAACATACAACACATAGATCCATATCAATTTCAAGTATGTCGGTCGGTCAAAAATCACAGTGCCTTCCCCTCATTATTCATACTCAGTATTACAAAAAGGAAAAACTATAATCATTATTATTAATCCTCTATCATATTATAATCTCTATATTGTTTCAACAGTTCTATCTATCTTTATATTCACAAAAATATATTACCAAACTTTTTTTATCTAACCATTGATAGAACATATTCCATATCTTGTAAAACTGCTTTTCTTCTTGGTCCCTAATTTCAAATGTTAATCTATTCATTTCGGCGCTTCCTTTTGGGGCAGCCAAATGCCCAACAACATGGGATGCTCCGGCAAGGACGCAGCCGGCACAGCTGTCCCGGGAGCCTGCTTGGCCTCGCTCGGAGGGAAAGGCAGGCGGGGAATGAGCCGCGTTGTCGGTTCCTGGGAGAAGGAAAGGCAGGACGGGGCAGCAGCCACAATACCCGAACCTTCGGCCACCTTAGCTCAACTTCGGTGCCAGGAAGATCTCCCCCCCCGCCCCCCTGCGATGGTCGGCGATGCCCCTCGCCTGCTCCTCCACGCCGGCCAGAGCCCTCCTGCCCACCAGCCCTGGAGCTCGCGCCCTTCGGCCAACCGCGACGGAGCCCTTCCGGGCACCACATCTGGCCTCCGCCTGGCCCAGAGCATCTGCGGGAGAATCGGCCCGCCCTCCCCTCCCCTCCCCCATGCGCTACGGGGACGGACGGAGCCCTCGCAAGTTCGCGGCTCGGCCCGGCAGATTGTCCGACGGGGGAGGCCGAGCACCCGCAGCCCGCGGGAGGGGCGGGCAGGGGCGCGTCTCCATCCCGGGAGTCCCGGCGGGCAGCACATCTCCCGAGGCGGCGGCGCGCTTCTCGCCCGGGCGCCCACGCCGCCCCCGGTCCCCACTCACCATGGCCGCGCGGCGCCGGGTCCGTCGGGTCAGGGCGCAGCTGCAGCCCGGGCGCCGCCACGGAGAGTTCGGCGGAGCAGTCGCGCCATGCAGGGAGCCGGACTGGAGCCGCCCCTCGCCGGGGCCCTGGAGCCGGGCCGAGAGGGCGGCTCCGCGCGGCGCTCCTCCCGCTGCCCAGCCCGCCCGGCCCCTCTGCCCATACAAGGAAGCTCGGCCCGCACCCCGCAACAGCCTCGCCAGGTGGGCCGGTCGGCTCGGGGGCGGGAGAAGTTACACGACCCGGCGAAGCCCTGAGCAGCCGCGGTCGAAGGGCCTCGGGCAAGGCCCACCCGCCGCCACCCTGCCCGCCCGAACCGACTCCCCCCCCCCCAGTCCCGGCTGTGCGGGCTGGACTGCGAGTCCCGGGACGGCGGGCGGCAGCGACCCCTGGCGGTCGCGGGGGAAAGAGTAGGCCGAGCTCTGGCGGGGCAACCGCCCTTTGCGCTGCCCCTTCGGGCCCCAGAAGTCCCCGGCCGGCCCTCTTCTTTCACCGCCTCCGCCTCCTCCTCCAGGGCAGCAGGGGGCCCGCGGCAGCCCCGGCGGGGACCTCCTGTCCGCCGCCGGAATTGCTCGGGGCTTTCCTGCGGGCGGGGGGAGGGACAGCCGAGTCCTTTACTGGACGCGAATCCGCGGGAAATACCGGGTTTTGGCGGGGGGCGGTTTCCTCTTCTCGCTTCCTCTGCAGCCCTTTGGGGGGCGCCGCTGGGGAGTCCTGGCTCCGCTCGGGGGGCAGCCTGGCTGCTCTCGGCTGTGCTGCGCCCTATAAATACGCTCCTTCTCTCCTCTCCCGCCAGGAGGGCCTCGCTTTCTGGAGGATGAGATGGAGGTTGCCATAGCGACAGCGTCCTGGCAACCGCTCGCAGCGCTTTGCTCCTTCCTCCCTCCCTCCGCCCCCCTTCCTCCAGGACGCTGGCAGAGGCCCCACCCGCAAAGAGGCGAGAGGGCAGGTGCGCCTCTGCCGCGCAGCCCCAGCCCGACGGCCATGCCAGCCTCGGGGGACGGCTCTGGCATTCCTGCACATCTGGAAGTGGGCAAAGGAGGCCGCCCGATGCTTAGGCAAAGGTCTGGGGCGGCCCTGCCCTGCTGCCTGCAGGTAAGAAGGGGTTCGGGCGCGGCGCTTTCTTCCCTCGATCTGGAAAGGGGGCACCCGAGGCTACGTTGGTCCTGCCAGCCACCTGCTTCCACAGGTGAGCAGGCATTGTGGCCAGAATGAAAGGGGGGGGACGAATGGGGGAAGGTTTTGCTCTGGAGGTGGGCAGAGCCGAAGCAGCCCCCCTCCCTCTGGTGATGCCTTTCCCCCTGGGCTCTCAAGTTTGAGCATCATGTGGGGCTCTGGATGCAGATGTGGCATGTGGTGCTGTGAGTTGCTGAGCTGCCTGGGGGGAGGGGGAGATCTTCGGGGCGGGGGAGGGGGGAGAAACAAAGGCTCCTCTTCACTCTGCATTACTGGCCCTGAAAGGGGAGGGGAGGGCAGGTCTGCCCAGCGGCATCAGCCCAGCGGGGGTCCCTGGAGAAACAGGGGCAGGAACCATGAGGAGGCTGTGGGGGCGCTGAAGAGGGGAGTTCTGGAATTTGGCACTTTCAGACAATTTCTCCCTTTTCAGGGTGGGTGGGTGGATTTCAGACAAAGTCACCTTTCCAGGCTAGAAACGTACGTCTGGAGCCCCCCTCCCCCAGTGACTCTTGCAGTATGCTGCCCACAGGTTTGATCTGCTTGGATCCCACCTGGGGGCCTTTGGGACACCCGAGCTGAGCCTCTGCCACCCTGGGAGGGACTTTTATGGAGCCCAGGTTTATCCTTGAGGGGGCAGGAGTGGGCAGGCAAGGAGACCGGCCGTCCTTCCTGCTTTGCTTGCCTAGCCAAATGGGAGACTGGCTGGCCGGCAGAACCTCAGCCATTCTGGACTGGCAGGCAGGCAATGGGGGGACTCTCCGGTGGGGGTGTTTCCAAGGACCGCTGGTTGCCATGGAGACCCTCCTGGGTTATTCAGATGCGCCCCCCGCCCTCTGGTCCAGCCTGCTTTGCTTTAGAAAGAGCCCGTGAAGCCTCACTCCAAGCAGCCCCTCCAGACAAGCTTTTAATGGGGGCATTTTAACAACTGGCCTAAGCGCTGCTGCTTTAATAGATGCGCCCCCCCAAAGAGCAATTAGGAAAGCAGCAAGAACAGAGGAAGCACCAGGGGCCCCCAGGGGCCAAAAGAGCTCATCGGAAGGGCCCCCCAGGAACCCCCCTCTGTGCTGGACTTCACTGTCCACATCCCAGCAGCTCAGAAGGTCTTTCCTCAGGGATGTTCCCTCACGCCCGGCTTTCTCCTCCCAACCTCTGGCTGGTGCTCCCCCCTCCCCTTCCCAGCCTTCAGCCTCGTGGTGGAGACTCAGGATGGGCTGGCAGGCCTGAGCCCACCTGGCTCCCTTCACAGACTCCCTCTCCCCTACAGGCGTGAATCTTCCCTGGGAAGAGAAGATGGCCCAGAGGAGCCCAAACTTCTCCACCCTCGGCCCGACCGAAAGGTACCCCGAGACCCCCAAGGAGGGGAAGGGAGGGGGAGAACGGGGTTTCTGGGGGGGCTGCCCAGCTTCAAGTGGGGATTGAGGCGAGAGGAGCCAGGAGCCCTTCCTAGCTGGGGCAGCTGCTCCCAGGCCACGTTCCTGCCCCCTCCGCTGCCCCCCTCCTGGCCCTGGCCTGAGGTCAGAGGGCAGGCCCAGAAGAAGTCCAGCCCCTGCCAAGCCATAGCAGAGGCTGCACAGAGCTGAAAGGGCGGGGGCGGGGGAGGTCCGGGTTGGGTCCCACTGCCGCCGCCACTGCCCCTGGGCTGCTCCCTCTTTCAGACGCATCCGGAACTTCCCGCTGCACAGCCAGGCCCTGACGGCGGTTCCGCTGGGCTCCGCCCGCCTGATGGACCAGCTGGAGGACCGAATCCTCAGCCATGAGAAGACCACGGCAGCCCTGGTGGAGCACGCCTTCCGCATCAAGGAGGACATTGTCTCCACACTGCACCACATGCAGCACAAGGGGGGCGGGGACCGGCTGGCCAGGCAGCTGCTGGAGGAGCACATCCGCAACATCACCGCCATCGTCCGGCAGCTGAACCGGGACATCGAGGTCAGTCCTGGCGGCCTCGGAGGCTCCCGGCCAGTCCGGGTCACGGGGATCCCCCAAAGGGACGCTTGCTTAGAGAAAAGGAGGGGCTGCTCCAGAGAACGCCCCCGAACAGCCACCCCTCGGCCAACCACGTCGTCCCTGGACCGCCAGGACCCCCTTCCCTTTTCTGCCCTCGCCCTCGTTGAGCGATGCCCGCAGGCTCCTCTGGAGCAGGATGCCCCGTGGACACCCCCCCATTGAGAAACACTGCTTGTCCTAGACGAAGCGCCTGGCTGGGAGTACAGAGACCTTGCATACCAGGAGCTGCTTCTGCTGGGCTCTTTCCTCTCACAGCTGGCATTGAGAGGTAGACTGCTCCTGGCCATGGGGGTTCTACCTGCTTTCTGCTCCCAGGCGGCCTTCCTCCCGTCCCTTTTTGGAGACAGCCGTGGGAAAGGAAGCGCCCGCAGCTCCCCATTGCCCTTCCCCCTTCCAGGCACTGTGGGGGCACTCATTCTCGCATTTCCTGCGCTTGTCAGGCTCTGCAGGAGCAAATCCGGGTCAGGGACAACCTGAGTTACGGAACAAACTCCACCTTGAAGAGCCTGGAGATGCGGCAGCTGTCTGGGCTGGGGGACCTTCGTGGACGGGTTTCCAGGTGAGGCTCCCAAGGCTCGACGCAGGGGCCCCTCCCTGGGGGAGAAGGCTCTTGGTGGGAGGCCATTTCTGAACCTGAGAATGAGGGGGGCTGGGGGAGAAGGCAGGGGATTTGGGGAGCTGCTGGTAGGCTGTGGGGTCGAGAAGGTGTGCAGAGGATCAGAGCGTCTGGGAGCAGCCTGGGGCCCCGGGGTTGAGAGCAGCCGGCCTGGGACCAAAAGCCGCAGGCACAGAGCGGCCATCCGTTGCAAGGGAAGTTCAAAGGAGTCTGGGCAAAGAAGGCACCTGTGACTCTGCCATCGTCCCTCCAGGCTTGTGGCTCCTGTGGGCTCACACCAGCCCTTTATTTGGCATTCCTCCCTGGCAAGTGGGTGTGAGGAGGGGGCCTGGTGGGTGGGGGGGTCCCACCGGCTCCAGACTCTTCCTTCCCCACTTCCCCAGCCTGCTCTGGGGTCCTCCCCTCCCCTCCCCTCCCAGACTGGAAGTATGCGGGGCCGTTTCCTGCCGTGGGGCCTGGGAACTTATTTGGGGAAGCGCTTTGCTGACACCCCCCCCCGCTTTCCATCCAAGGTGTGTCGGCTTCTTCTTCACCTGATGTCCTTTTGCTCGGTTGCCGCCAGGGTCTCCCTGACTCGGCCTTTCCCCTAAACCCCCAAGTCTGGACTCTCTCCCTCCTGCTTCTCCCCTGCCTTGCTCGGGAGGATGGGGAGCAGGAGCACGTCTGGTGATCAGCCGGAGGGAGGAGCAGGTCCAGCTGGCTCCTCCTCAGCCCTTTCCAGCAGCTGCTCCCCCTTCTGTCCATCCCAGGTGCGACGCAGGTCTGGCCAGAGTCTCCGCCGAGCATAAAGTCACCTACGAGAGGCTTCAGAGCCTCAGTAAAGAGCAGCAAGCGACCAAATTGGTCCTGGAGTCCAAAATCAAGGAAACAGAAATACAGGTAAGGGGCTTGAAGCGACGGGCCACCCCTCCTCTCTGCACGGTTGGCCCAGTCCGTGGAGGCCCCAGGGAGCTTGGGAGCCATTCAGCCAGGCCCCCAACACAGCAGTGCAGGCTCCCCAGGCTCACCAAGCGCCTGCCCAGAGGCGGCTCTGGCTTTGGCCAGCCTGACTGTGCAGGGGTTCCCCAGAAGACGCACCCACAGCCCCAGAAAGAGGAGCAGACCTGCTGCAGCCCTTTTCGTCTGGTCTGGGAGGCCCCTCTGGGGGTGGGGGGCTGGCTCTCATCCCACCACCCCCTCGTCTGCTGGCCTGGGGGGCTTCTCTCCTTGCCCCTGGAGGAGCCGGGAGGGTTGAAGCAGCAGCTCAGCGAAGGAAGGTTGAATCTGCTTCAGTGCATTTCCGGGCCCCGTTCAGGTCATTTGTATGGCTTTGGGGTGGGGGGGAGGCTGGATCTGACCCCCCTCCTGCAGTTCTCTCTGCTGGCTGAGCCTCTCTGGGAGGAAAGCGTCGGTTCTGAGATGGCTTCAGTTGCCATGGGAGACGCAAGAGCTGCACGGCTGAGCTATGGTTATTATTGCTACATAAAAAGGTTGTGAACATGGGGGGGCAGGGGTTTACTTTATTTATCTTGCTAACTGAGCAAAGGAGGGGGGTGGCAGCATTTCAGATAAAGAAAGCAGAGCTCAGAAGCCCCCTGGGTCCCTCCTCCTGGGTTGGCAGCCGGTCAGGGAAGGGCCGTGGCTCCCTCCTCCATGCCTCTCCCAGGACCGCTCCTGCCAGCTGGGTTGGCCTGCCGAAGCCCCCTCACCACCTGGAGAAATGGGGGGGCATCGCTCCAGAAGAATGCATTAAATCCCTTCCTCCCCACACTTGTCAGCAGCCCCTGGTCCACCTGAGCCAGTGGGGCGGGGATCCCGCACCGTTCCAGCCCCTCCGATTGGCCCCTCTGTGCCCTCCCTTGTCAGGAAAAGGGCTGTCAAATCTCTGACAAAGATCGGAGGGCGTCCCTGGCCTCTCTTGGGAGTCTTCCCAGCTCCCTTCGGTGGGGGTCACCCTGGGGCTGGCTGGACGATGCTTATCCTGGATCCTCCCACCCCACTGGGCCAGCCTCTGCTGAGAGAAGCCCTGGGCAAGTTGGGGTGGCAAGGGGGCCCAAGGAGGTGGCGGGTGGTCCATGCTCCCCTCTCCTTCTGGGGCTCTAGCAGAGAGCAAGCAAGGGGGGCAATGCACTGCTGCAGGCAGGCATAGGAGCACCCCGAGGCATTGGCAGGCCTCTCCATCCTGGCTGGGGTTCATGGGACCTGGAGTCGGTAGCTTGAGAAAAAGACCCTTTGCTTTGCAGGTAGAAGGTTTGCTCAGAAGGAAAGCTGTGCCCACTCCCCCCCCCGGCAGGGAAGAGACCCCCCCCCAAGTGCTGCCCCCCCTCTGTGGAAACAGTCCCCACAGTGTAGATTCCTTAAAAAGCAACCCTTCCCAAAACGGCTTGCAGAAACAGCAGCCATGGACAGCTCGTTGGGGCGCCTAGGGCGTCCCCCCCACGTCTGGGTCAGTTCAGCCAGCCGAGAGTTGTCCACTTCTTTCTAAGCTGCAGGGAAGCAGCCACAGTTTGCCTCTCGCTCCCTGCCAGATTTCCCATCTCCTGAGCAGAATCGAGCAGTCCGTGATGCAACAAGACGCGAAGCTCAAGCTGGCCTACAAAGAGAGCAACCAGCAGCTCCATCTTCTGGAGGCCAAGTAGGTGACCTCCCCGCCCCCGGATCCAGTGTGGGGAGCTCACACCGTTCCCCCCACCCATTGCAGTAGGGCCATACCTGGTGCGGCCCTCGGAGCACCCTGAAAGGTGCACCTGGGGGAGGAAATGCCATCCGCTCAGAGCCGCTTCCCCCCTGCCCAAGAGCTCCGCCTGAGCCCCTCCTGCTGCCTTTGTGTGGCGGTGGCTGAGCTGTTTCTGCCCCACCAGGCTGCAGGACGCCATCGACCACCTCACCAGCCAGATCTCCTCTGCCCGCAGCCAGATGGAGCAGGAGCAGGAGCGCTTCGAGAAGAAGTTGCTGGAGAAGATCGACCAGCTTTTCCTTGCCATCAAGGAGAAGAGCGTACGTCTCTGCTCTTGGGGGGCCCCCTGAAAGGCACCCCCATCCTGGAGTGATAGGCAGAGCTCAGTTGTACCGGCTGGCCACACTATGCAAATTGGCTTCACTCGGTACAAGGCCATAGTTTGTTCTAACCAAGGTTTATGGGGACGGCCTCACTGTGCAGACCAAAACGTACCCGCACCTTCTTTGCCTGACCAACTGCCGCTCCTTGATTCCCCCCCACCTCCCGAGTTGAGGTTCCCCTGGGAGCTGCTGGGAAGGAGCCGTTTCCCCTGCGGAGAATAAACTGCCCCTGCCCAGGGCAGGCAGGTGCTTCTGGGGCTCAGGAGACCCTCCCAATGAGGCAGGTGGGAGACGGCTGTTTCTCTCTCTGCTTTGGCCACAGGAAACGGACAGCAGGGCCCTGGAGGTGCAGCTGAGCGAGATCCATGGGAAGCTGCAGAAAATGGAGGCCGGACAGAAATGTGCAGCCCAGGAGCCGGAGGTAAACCAGGCCGAGGACAGGATGAGCGTCCAGCTCAGCAAACTCCAGTCCGATTTCACTGAGGACATCAAGGAAGTCAAGGCAGAGGTTAGCGCTGGTAAGGCGACCCGGGGGACACCCAGCCAGTAGTAGGATCCTGGAATGGGTGGGTAGCAGAGAGTAATGGGACAAGCTCCCCCCCCCCAGTTATATTGCCAGGGTTCCCCTCCCTTCCCCTCCCTCCCTGCGTGGGCAGAGGGGGGGGGCTCCCCTGGAAAAAGGGTGGCCCAGCTCTCGCCATTCCTCCCCCGCCAGGACTCAGCACCATCTACGAGAGCATTGGATCCCTGCAGCAGGTCCTGGAATCGAAAATGAAGCTGGACAAGGAGGAGCTGCAGAAGCAGATCCAGCAGCTGAAGTGAGGGGCAGGGCAGCTTGCAGGTCCCAGCCAGGCAGCGAACCGCCCTCCTCCTCTGCTCCAGCGGGACGGACGCTGGCCGCCTGGGCCACGTGGCTGCGGGCCATTGACTGTAAATAAGAGACGCCGGACCTGGCCAGAGAAACCTGCCCTTCGCAAGGGGAACCGGACGGGACGATGGCCGGGCCTTGCTGGATCTCGGCTCCCCGCCTGGCCTTTGGAACCGGGCTTCCTCCAGTCAATGCCTCCTTCCACCATCAATGTCAGCGTGCCAAGAGCCAAGGGGGCCACCTGAGCCGAGGGAAGAGACCCCGGAATCCAGCTGGCTGGCTTCCCTTGAGCAGGACTGAGGTGGTTTGCAAGTGGCAAGACGGTGCCAGCCAGGCGGGGAAGGGCCACCCACCGCAGCCTCCCCTGGGCCAGATACTTGCTCTGCGGCCTGCTGCTCTCCACCCTGACTGCTCCTTCAGCTTTCACCCCAAGGAGGAGCTCCAAGGAGGTCTCCATGGAGACTCTGTGGCTGGCGCCTGCTTGCACTTCCACACGGCCTGTGAAGCCCATTCTTGCTCGGCGCCTCTCCCTGCCACTTCTCCCCAACCCCCCCCCCCTTTTGACACTTCTGAACACACCTGCGTGTCAGGACAGCGACTCCTTTTCCGGCCCAAGTACCCTCTGACGGCCTTGTGCCCTCTGGCTCTGGCTCCAGGGCTTCTGGCTTCCCTGCAGCTCTCATGCCAGCCCAGGCCGCTTCACCCCCTCCTCCGCCCTGCCATCTCAGCTGACCACTGCCAACGTATTCGCTCTGCAGCCGGGGCCCAGCTCAGTGCCAGGAAGATGCTGGCCTCTCCCAAGCAACACCCGGGGGCTGCAGGTGTGGCCAAGGCCTCCCTGCATGCCTGGGGCCCTGCCATCCTTGCCAGTCGCAAGCCTGGCCCTACCAAAGGCAGCCTCCCCTGCCCCAGCCAGTGGGTGACCCTGCCCTCCGTGTCTCTGGGACTGAGAGTCTTCTCCTCTACGCTGCCCCAAGGGCCCACCTGCCCTCCTCTGCACAAATCCTGCCAGCAACAGGTACTGGGATCCCCTTCAGCAGCTTCAGCCTCTCTTGGGTAGAAACCCCCCTTGGGCCCTTTGGGCTCCTGCTGACCGAACTCAGGGAGGGAAGGCAGATGGAGGGTTTTTGCTTCTGAATGTCGTGAGGCTTGGAACTCCCCCCAAGGAAGCTTGTCCGGAGGGGGTGTTCTACAGGAACCTCTTTGCTCTGCCTTCACCTGAAGCTCAGGTGTTTTTTGTACAAATCTTTAAGCAAAGTGGCATTTTCACAAAATCACACTCCTCGCTTCCTGACACCTCTTTCTCAGCTCATGTTTTGTCAAGATAACATTTGGGTTTTGTAACATCTCACAGCGGAAAATCTTGCAATGCTTTTCCTCAGAATGTTAACCTCATGCAGAAATGAGATAAGTTGGTAAAATGTAGAATATTGTAATGGAAAGTCAGCCCCAGAACCAGATCCAGTCAGGGACATTTCAGCCCCTTCCCCAAATGTTTACCTGGGGTGGGGTGGGGGTCAAAGAAATCGAAGTTCAGCCCTTTCCCTAAAAGCAAAATGCTTAGCTTGGATTCCACCTGTTTCCTGCATTACAAGGGCCATCCTCGCGTTGCCCCTCACCCTGGGCTGCGTGCCCTAATCAGGAAGGGCCCCCTGCCCACGGGGCTCTGGACATCTTCTGACATTCAGGCATGATGGTTGCACCTCATCTAGGAGGCCCTGGCTCCAGTGCAACGGCTATGAATGCATGCAAACGCTGTGGCTCACCTTGCTCAGGTGTACTTCTCTTTTCATTGCAGAAATGTGGCAGCCCTGGCTGGCCCCCAAGACCACCTTCCTTGGGCACGCTGATTGCCTGTGGAGGATGTGACCAAGGCAACCAAAGATGGACCAAGCAGAACATCCTCCTTACCCCCACTCGGCCAGCTGTCCTGGAAACCCTCCCTGCCCCACATCTGGCACTGGGAGAGCCTGCTCCTAACTCGTCCTGAATCACTTGGTGATGAGGGCGCGGGCAGCCCGCCGGCCAGCGAGTCTCCCTTCCCCTGGCATTGCTTGGGAGGGGGAAATGATCATCCAGATGCAGGGATGGGGAGGGAAAGCTGGGGCTCGGTCAGCCTTGGGGCAGCCTGCTGGGACCTCCCAGATTCCCCAAGTCCCAGCCAGCATCAGGGAGGGCATCACTCTGGAATGGGGGTATAGAGTTGCATCCTGGCTTTTCTAGGGCATGCCATGCCCCAGGAGGGTCTCATCCGTGATGAGAAGGTGGGCACCCCTTCCTTCCTTCCTTCAACTGCCAGCCTGGGAAGAAGATGGTGTGGCCGGGCTCAGCCCCAGCCCAGGCCTGGAGCTTTGCAGGAGTCCCTGGGTAGCCCAGGGTGGGTTCCTGGGCAGCTTCTGTTCTGACTGCCCCATTGATGAGGCGGCTGGCAGGCTAGGCTGGGCATCGTGCCAAATCATTCCTCCTGGTCTCACCAGCCAAATTCATAAAAAAATTCTGAATTCATCCACAATAATCACGATAGGTCAATTTCTCCAGATATTCCTTAAATGTCTTTTTGAGAACAAAATATATGTCTATATTTGTGTATTTTTTGACTACTTAACAGATACACAAGATTGGCAAGAAGCCCACCAGCCTTTTATAAATAAGGGCTCAACAATTGCTTGATGGTGTAAAAATTTTAATAGTGAAAAAGAAGGGACGGGGAGGCGGGATAGATAACGACCGTTACAGTTTTGGAGGGTATTTGACTGTAAACCTTCGTGCGATTCACCCGGGCTGGCCCTGCATGAACTGCCCGGGGATTCCCGGCCGTGGCGTTTGCCCTGCGCTCTTTGTCGGAAGAATTTTTTCAACTCTGAATAAAAGTGAACGTTTCGCGGCTGCTCCCGCCCTTCTTGCGCCCCGCGGGGGCTTCGGCGAGGCGAGGCCGCCCCTGAGCGCGTGCAGAGGCCGACGGCTGGCGGGGCGCTCGGCGGCTCCTCCTCGCGGGGCCGAGCCGGAAGAGCTGCGCGGGCGGAGCGAGCGGGGCGGCCAGCGAGGGGCGATGCCGGCGGAGGAGGAGGAGGCGGCGGCCGCGGCGGTGGCGGCGGGCGGGCCGCGGCTGTGCGGCTACCTGCAGAGGCTCTCCGGGAAGGGCCCGTTGCGGGCTTTCCGCAGCCGCTGGTTCGCCTTCGACGCGCGGCGCTGCGAGCTCTGCTACTACCGGGGCCCGCGGGAGGCGCAGCCGCTGGGCCGCCTGGAGCTGGCCCACGCCGCCTTCCGCCTGCACGACCCGCCCGCGCCCGGCCCGGGCCCCGCGCCGCAGCCGGAGCCGGCTGAGGAGGAGCGGCGCCAGGAGGACGGCGCGCCCGGCACCACCTTCGAGGTGCACGGCCCCGGCGGCGACGTGGCCGTCCTGCGGGTGAGCAGCCAGCCGGGGAGGGTGGGAGGGAGGGGCGGAGCCTTTCCTCGCGGGGGCGCCCAGGCAGCTGCTCCCCGGGGCCCTCCGAGAGGCTCCTGGCCGCGCCCCGAAGGGCCGGTGGTTGCAGTCCCCGAGGAAGCCCGCGGGTCTCTGGGCCTCCCGGGTCGGCGCTGACCTGCCCCGGGGCGGAGGTGGGTCGCCTTGGGCAGCTCCTCTCTGCCCGGCAGAGGCCCCCCCCCCGCGCCCTTGGCTGGCCCGCACCTGGCCAGGTGGGTGGAGGTGCCCAGGGCTGCAGACTGGGCGGGGGGGGCGGCCTTCCCCGGCGGACCCCGAGCAGCGCTGGTCTCCCTGCCAGGTGTCCCTCCGTGCCAGGACTGCTCCCTGGGCTGAGCCTGCCTCTTGCCAAGGTCTCGCTGGGAGCCAGGCCCCGGATGGAGGCCTCGGGTGCTCTGCTGTTGCTGCTGCTGCGACCTCCCCTCCCCTCCTCCTCCCTTCCAGATGTTTAGGGAGGTCTCTCTAGATGGGTTTGCACAAGCCTCTTGGATGCCTTTTGGATCACAAGGCCCAGCAGGGCAGCTGCTCCGGTCTCTCGCTCGGCTGACCCAAAGCGGGGCCTGTGGCCGATGGAAGGCGAAAAGGGCTCACCATCAAAGCTGCCTGATCCGCCCCCCCAGCCCAGCCCTTTAGGTGGACTCCCCATCTCGCGTGGCCTTGAGCTTTCCGGCCCTCAACACCTGCCTGCAGCTGCTCAGGAGGGACCTCTGAGGTTTTCATGCCAGCAGCAATTGCCCGGCGGCCGAGGGCCTGCTGAAGTCCCAGAGGTCATCCAGCCCAAATCCCAAAGGCCAGTTGTGGGAAATAGCAAGATCTGAGAGAGGCTTTGACTCCATTCCTGGAGCAAAACCCCTTGGTTGAAGTCCCTGGTATAAACACAAAACCTTAAAGGCTGGTAGGTGTCCAATTCCTTCCTCGTGCTGTGGCACAATAGCTGAGTGGTTGGCCCATGCGGCCACAGCAGGATTCTGTCCTGGGTCAGACTAGATGGCCTCCAAGGCTCCCCCACTCTGCCAAGCCAGGCGATGACTGCTCTCTTGGGCTGTCTGTGTTTATCCAGCGGATTGGGAAGCCGCCTCTCCTCTCCGCTGGCTCTGATCCACTCTTCTTCCTGCTCTGTGAGGCCTGTAACAGGCCGGGCTGCCTGCTTCTCTCCACCACAGGCCGCCACGCACCAGGACATGATGTACTGGCTGCAGGAGCTCCAGCAGAAGAGGTGGGAGTATTGCCACACTCCCGACGCTGCCAAGCGCTACAGCCAGACGTCACCCACTCCGGCTGGGTGCTCCAGGGGCCTGGTGGCCAAGGACAGTCCCGGTAAGGGATGCAACTCTTCTGGGGACAGGGCCCCGGGGCCGCACAGAAAAGGGCTTGGTGGATGAGGTCACGGCTGAGACGGCTTCCACATGGTGGCCTGCTGCTTTTGCGCCAGCTTCGTGGTGCACGTTTGGGGGCTGGATGGGAGGGAAAAAAGGCTCCTGCCACGTGGGGCCAGGTGCCTCAGGCCAGGGACCCCTGCACAAACAGGGCCCAGTTGGTCTCCCTCACCTGGAGATCTCCAGTTGTGCTGGGACTACAACTCCCAGCCAGTGATTGTTAACAGAACAGTTCACAAGCCAAACAAGGCTCTGTGAAAGCTACCTCAGCACATTTTTGCCCTCGTGGGTCACAAGAAGCTGTTTCCTTGATTTGGTGATCAGTTTTTGCTTGTTTTTCTCCCGAACAGCAAAGATTTATTTAAAACTGTTAAAGTTAATACATATTGGAAATTGTGGTGAATGTATATGTGCCTTTGTGCATACATACATGCACATCAACAAATACAGGCAGCCAGCTTTTTGTTTTATTTTGTGTTATGCTGGATTTCTAACTCAATTTTTTTGCCCAATGTTGATTTTTTTTCCAAACGTATACAAGGGACGGTATGTATACATGCATGTATTCAACAGAATATCCAGTTGCAACAATAACGTCATTCATGGTTTCCCCCTTTTTAACAGCCATGTTGTTAAAGAGGTGGGCAGTAAATATAACATATGGTGCCCTTGTGGGTGAGGGAACCATTGTGCGGTTGGCATTTGCTGGGTGGCTCTGATTAGGTGGCTGTTTGAGCTTTTTCCGAGGGTGAAGGCATGGGTGTGTTTGTGGGTCTCCGCCTCCTGTTGCAGTGCCCCCCAAGGGGCAGTTCCTGCAGCTCCAGCACGGCTGTGGCCCCGAAGAGAGGGCAAGGCCAAAGGCGGGGAGGGGTTGCCTTGCCCTTTCCCTCCTCGAGGAGCCAATTCGGCTTAGCAGGCGGGGTCCCGGCCAGGCCAGAAGAGCCAGGAGCAGCCCGTCTCCTCCCTCCGCACAGCGCTGAGAGCTGCAGCGGAAGAGCTGGGCCTGCCCTCCTCGCTGGCTGTGGTTTCCTCTGGTGAAGCCACTTCAAGGCCTCCCGCCCAGCTTCTCCCCAGTGTGCAGGGGGGGCAAAGCGCTCCCACCGACCGTCCCAGAGAGGAACCCTGGTAGTGGCCACGCAGAAGGCGCCGACCGTGGCATGGGATGGGGAGCCGTGTGGGCATGGGCTCGCCCTCTGAGCTGCAGGAAGGGGTTTGCCCAGCTGGGTGTGCGCTGCCAGCACCGCTCCTGTTAGGGTAGAGCAGAGAGGAAGTGTGGCCAAGGCGGCTGATGAATGCGCCTCTGCATTTCCTGCGAGGGTCCGTGAAGAGCCGAGGGATCAGCAGGCTCGGTTGTTGGTGACCCCCTGGGCCTCCTGTGACTGTTTCCTGTAAGGCTCGAGGTGGAAGCCGGTTGGCAGATAACGGGTGGGGTTATTGCTCTTCCTCAGATTGTACGGCGCTGCCTGCAAATGCTTTGGCGGAGAAAGCCCGCCACGTCCTCGCCGTGGAGATCGCTCCCACGGAGCTGGTGGGGGAGCAAGCCGCCTGCCTGCCTGCCCCGGGCCATCCCAGCCCTATCAACTTCTCCTTGAGGCAGCTGGGCACCGATATCAGGTGAGTCCTGGCGGAGGCCGGCTACAGAGCTCGCTGGGCATGAATGCGCTTCCTCTTCCGGGGGCCGTTTGGACTTAAGGCTGGCGGCCGTGAAGCGAGCGAGCAGGCTCTGGAAGTGGCTTCCAGCAGCCAAACCCCCATAAGTGATGCCGCGTGTTCTGAACTCCCCCAGAGAAGCCCTGTGAAGCGCAAGGACGGCTCTCTTAGGCTGTCACCCTCAAAGCGCCTCGCTGGGCAGCAGCACTTGCCTTCCAGAAGGAGGGCGATGAGGAAGGGCCTCCACTAAACCGAACGTTGAAAGTGTGGTGGCAAAGTGGCCTTTTTGGTGTGTGGGGTTTTTTGTTTTTTTTTTGTAAATGAACATGGAATGGACACCGGGGGTCTCTGGCAGGCGAACTGCTCCCCTTTGAGCTCTTGGCCATCAGAAGCCTCTGAAATGGCCACCCCCAAATCCAGCCCCTTTGCCACAAAACCCCCCAGCTCCCCTCCCGCAAACCTGTTTGGCTCTCCACCTGGTCTGGGGCACACTGGGGACTCCTGCCCCGCAGAGGTTGCCCATCCTCAGGCCACCTGCTGGAGAGCACAACCTGTGCCCCTGCTGCCTGGCATTCGGTGGGGCAAGGCAGGCACGCAGCCTGCGGGGTGGCTGGGGGGACTTGAGAAACGATCGGGCCCTCGTGGCCGTGGGTGGACCAGGAGCTCTTGGCACAACAATTGGCAAACCCTTGTGAGTCAGATTCTGCTCCCCGTGGGAGACTTGGGTTCCTCCTTGTTTTTCAGAAATGCGGGCCCCTTACCCAGGGCTGCCTGAGTTTTTGTCTGGACAAGCAGCCCAGCTGTTGGTGGCCACAGTTGCTGCAGGCGTCCAGCGAATGGACGGCAGCTGCAAAGGGACAAGCCTTTGCTGCCCCACAGAGTGTGCCTTTTTGTACTTTCCCTGTTGGGCATCTGCCTGCCACGGACTTCCCTGTTTTGCTGAGCCTTCTCATGGCCTGCCCGGCAGTGCACCCTTCCGTGGGGTAAACAGAGGTTGGATTTTGCAATCAGGCACTCCTCGTGGCTAGGGGCAGCCGCGTTGAACCTGCTTTTTTCTTGGAAGGAAGGAGGATGTGGGGCCTAGAGATCTCTACCTTGGGACAAAGGAGTCTGGCAATGTTGGTGTCGGTTTTAGAAAGTCCTTGGGCTTTCATGGCTTTCTTGAGAAATGGTGTGACTTCCCCGTGGGACCAAAATAGAACGGCAGGGACTCCCGGCTTTTGAGCGAGGCAGGGAAAGTCACGGGCTGGTCAGAGCCAGTGCTGGTCTTCCTACACGCCCTTTCTTCACCGGGGTCCCTGTCTTGGCTTACTTTTTGCCCCACCCCCACTGGTGAGAAGTGGAGATTTGGCGCTGCAGAAGGCCAGTAGCATAGCAGCTGCAGCTTGACCACAGGCGGCCATCGGAGGGCCAGGCTCCTGGTGTTTACGTTTTAGCTGAGAGCGGCTGGAGGATGGACAGCGGGGAGGGCCAAAGGTTCTGGCGTTGGGTTGTTGAGGAGGAAGTGCAGCTGGGCCGATGAACCTGAGCGATGAACCTGAGCGTCTGTCCACAGACAGTTCCAGAGAGCAAAGGGTTGTGATGGAGAGGAAACGGAGCCGCCCTGTCTTGGGCCGCTTTGGAAGCCCAAGGAGGGAGAGATGAATGCTCTCGGGCACATTCTCCAGGCGGCCTCTGGTGGGGGGAGGGTCTGCTTTAAGGCCCCCGGAGAAGAGGCTGGGATCTTGGCTTCTGCAGCTTCGTGGCTCTTTCCTCTGCCCTCCCAGCCGCTTTGGCCGTCTATCCTTTGCAGGAATTCCGTGTCTTCCTTGAGAACCGGAAAAGGAAGTGGCGAGAACCGCAGGAGCGTCTTTTACACCGAAGAATGGGAAATGCTGGACCCCTCCCCCAAAGACCTGCAGGAGTCGGCGGCCCAGGAAGAAAGACGGAGGCTGGCAGCCGAGCCCAGCAAAGGTGCTGCCCATTGCCCGCCCCCCAAGCTCATTTTCTGCTTTTGCAGAATCTCTCTGGATTTGCAGGCTTCGGGGCTGGGGGCCCTTTGCCCCCTTGTGTCAGCAGAGGCCCCAAAGGGTGGTGGGATCCCAGGTTGGCCTCGGAGCACCGCGAGAATCTTTGTTCCCCTTGATCTGGGAGCTGGCGGGGCCAGACTGGGGGGGGGCAGTGGCTGCAACAGCTGACCCCCCCCCCCAATTCGTATTGGCTGTTGCATTGGAGGACGTCCAACGTTTGTCCCGGGAGGTTTGGGCTCAGGGCTCGCAACAGCAGGCTGGGTGTTCACTTCGATGCCTGGCTGGCTGTCCTGGCTTCTCTCACGGTGGCGGCTAAGATTGTTTGGCAGTTTGGATGGATTTGGAACCGAGAATGGAGAGGAGGCTCCTCCCCTGCTTGGACAGGTGGGCGGCTCAGGGCTCTCTGGACTTGCCCAGGGGCGCTCCATATCACTGAACCGGCCAACCTTCTGCCCCCCGAATGCTGCAGGTGGGACTGGCCTGACCTTCCCCTTTGATTTTGGCCGCCTCCCACACAAGGCCAGGCGTCCCTCGAAGGACCCCATGGCTTCCGGCAAAGGCCAAGGCAGCCCAGAGGCATCCCCTCTGGAGTGGAACGGAGGCCGGCCGGCTGCAGAAATGCAGCTGAAGTTGCAGAGTCAGCAGGAGAACCTGGAGCAGCTGAAGACGGAGCTGGCCAGCCAGAAGGTAGGCAGGCGGGAAGGCGAGGCAGCTTTGGTCACCAGCTGCGGTGGAGGAGGACAGGACGGCGCCTGGATGGGAGGCTCCTCTGCTCACCCGTCATCCTCCCCTAGGAAGCCCCTTGCTTCCTTCCCCATTGGCATCAGGGGCCCAAGGGGCAGGAAAGCCCTTCCTGTGGGGCGGCATTTGGCCCACTGGCTGAGGCCTGCCTGTTTCCGCACACCCTCCCTGTGCTCAGTGCCGAGTGCGACAAGCGCTTGGCTCCTCCGGCATGGGCCGCGCCACCCTGACGCTGGCTGGGGCTGAGAGGGAGGGAGAGAGGGTGGCCCCAGGAGCCTCTGGAGCTAGTTCCCACAGTGAGGACTAGAATCTTGTTCTCCCCACTCCTAGTCTGGCGCCTCAACCACAAGGCCACCTGGCTCTCTCTTTAAGCAAGCAGCAGCAGCAGCAGCTGCCTGAGGCTTTGAGGGGATGCGTGGCAGATGATGCCGGGCTTGGAGGCACCCCTGGAAGGGTGCCCCTCCGGGGAGCACTTGGGGCTGGGGCAGGAGGCGCTTCTCTGCCAGGCGTGGGGCTCCCGGGCAGAGGGGGCTCAGACCAGTGAGGGCAGCAGGTCCACTGCAGCAGGCAGCCTCTGCTGCGAAACCCCCTGGCCCAGCTCCCCAAGAGCCCCCTGCCAGCGCCTCCTCCCAGCAGCCCCCTTGCCTCCCCCCAGGAACTGGTGCGGCTGCTGCAGCAGACCGTCCGCTCCTCCCAGTATGACCGGTACCTAGCGGGGCCCCTCTGCGACGGGAGCACCAAGGGCCACTTGGAGCTGCTTCACCAGAAGGACCACCAGATTCTGGGTCTCAACCACCAGCTGGAGAAGCTGAGCCTGGAGAAGGAGCACTTGCGGGAGGAGGTGGCCAGCCTGAAGGCCTCGCTGGGGGAGCTGGGCGAGCAGCTGGAGATGCTGATGGAGACCATCCAGGCGAAGGACGAGGTGATCGTGAAGCTCTCCAGGGAGCTGAGCGAGGGCGAATCCTCCTGGCAAGGCACCCCAGCTGACCCCTCCCTGCCCGGCAGCAAGGAGCAGCAGGAGCTCAGCAAGCTGAAGGTAAGGGCTCCGCTTATCCCCACAGAGCCCACCAACCCACCTGGAGGACGGCCGGGATGAGGACGAAAGTTCCTTGGCAGGGTGGGCCAGTCAGAGGGAAGAGAGCAAAGGCGAGAAGAAGCGGGGCTGGTCGAGCAGAAGGGAGGCCTCACGCAAGAGAGCTGGGCCTATTGGGCTGCTTGCCTTGTGCAGCTGGGGCTTCATTAGGCCCAGTTTCCTTTACAAGCCACGGGGCTGTTCCCCAGACCCCACCGCTAAGCATCCGCTGCTCACCTGAGGGGCTGAGCTGCGGAGTCGCTTGGGGCTCTGAGGCCAGGAGGCCCTTTGCAGTGCCCCCTTTCCCCCGTCCCTGGGAAACCGGGGCAGCTGCCCCTCCTCTGTCCCTCTCCAAATGCCCCACTCTCTGGTGACAGGACAGCCTGCAGGGCTACAAGACTCAGAACAAGTTTCTAAACAAGGAGATCCTGGAACTTTCTGCTTTACGGAGGAACGCCGAGAACCGGGAGAAGGCGCTGAGGGCAGAGGTCAGGCAATGAGACCCGCCCTGCTTTCATGCCCCCCCCCAGGGGGCCAGAGCCACTGACAGGGGGCTCATCCTGGGGGTCAGAGACCCAGCGCTTCGCTTCCCAAGCTGACCGGTCTTTCTGCCCCCCCTCCCCGCAGGGGCTGCCTGACCACGGGCCACGGGGTTCTCTCTGGGGTGGTTCATTGCTGGGGTTGGAGGGCAGAGCCGGGCTGGGGTGGAGGCTTCCCTTGGCTCTTGGGCGGCCTGGCACTGCTGCCTGCCTCAGCCCCTCTCGGTGCGCCCCCACAGCATACCAGCCTGGAAGCCCGGATGTGCCAGGTGGAGAGCAGGTACCTCGTTCTGCTGCAGGAGAGGAAGGCGCCGGTGTGCTTGGAGGAGCCCAACCCCAATGGTGACCTGGTGGCCCAGCTCTTGGAAGACGCCCTGAAGGTGGACAGCGGTGAGCTGCCCGAACAGGCTTACTTCAAGCCCCACATGGTCAGGTGAGCCTTGGCTTGGGGTCCCCCACGGGAGTGGCTCTGGGAGGGAGACGTGGGCCCAAGCAGCAACTCCCCCCACATCCCGGCCTTTAGCAGAGGCCAGACCGGTGGCTGGCCGCTCCCAGGCACGGATCCCGGGCTCTTCTCAAGTGGCAGCAGCCCCCTTTCCCAGCCTGAACAGGGCTCGAGCTGAGCTCCACGTCCAGCTTTGTGCAGCCAAAGGATTGGAATTTGGCCCAAGCTGGACACCAGAGGCGGCTTTCGCGACATTCCTGGCAAGTTTTCCTGCCTTTGGCGGTCCTGGCAAGAGACGGGCTCCCTCTCGTCCCCAGCGAGTACGACATGTACGGGTTCCAGACGGTCCCGGAGGACGAGGCGGAGGAGGAGAGGCTGGAGGCGAAGGTGCGGGCCCTGGACCTGAAGTCCTTGTCCCTCACGGAGCACCAGGAAATGTCCACGGGCGTGAAGTGGGAGAACTTCCTGGCTGCCACTGCAGGCAGGGAGATGGTCCGGACGGTGGAGCTGAAGAACCTCATCCGGGCTGGGGTCCCCCACGAGCACCGTTGCCAGATCTGGAAGTGGTGCGTTGGCCTCCACGTGAAGAAGCTCAAGGAGAGGAGCTCCCCCAGCCACTTCCAGGAGCTGCTGCAGGACGTGCTGAAGAAGCAGAACCCGGCCTCCAAGCAGATCGAGCTGGACCTCCTGCGGACGCTGCCCAACAACAAGCACTACTCCTCGCCCACCTCCGAGGGCATCCAGAAGCTGCGGAACGTCCTGCTGGCTTTCTCATGGCGGAACCCGGACATCGGCTATTGCCAGGGGCTCAACAGGTAGGCAGCCCTGCCAGGCCGAGAAGCCGAGAGGACTCCGGTCCCAGGAATGGGCGCCCCGCCCCCCTTTCTCTCCGTCCCCCCTGAGCTCCTCCCTCGAGCTTCCTTCCCTCTCGGGGCTGTGCAGCCGCTCCTCCCCCTTCTTGTTCTGCTCCTTCCTTCTCCAGAGTCCACCGCTTTGTTAGCACTGAGGCAGGAGGCAGGCTCTTGAGGGGTGGGCCCCCCTCCCTGTTCCTCCTCCCCAGGAAAGGAAGGCCTGCAGCCCTCGGCTGCCAGTCCTCCGGGGCCAGCTGGGCCTGTGTCAGAGCGCAGGCGTGGCTCGCTTGCCTGGCTCTGCACCAGGAGGCACTTTGTGGTGCCACTCCATGCTTCCCTTTATGGGCCCCAGGAAGAAACAAAATAGGTTTTAAAAAGCTGCTGTTTCTTGCAGAAACCGGGTCTGGCTTCCACCTCCCGGCTCTGTGGAGGCAGCCAGGTTTATGGTATGTGAGTGACCTTGGGAGAAGAAGAGAGGCAGCCCCACAGCTGCCCAGAGGGCCCAGCAAGAGGCTCAGGAGGGACCCCCCCCCCAAGTTTCCCAGGCTGCAAAGGCAGGCAGGGAGAATGGCATCTTCCGATTTGCAAAACTTTCCTAATGTCGCCTTTCAATAAAGTTGAAGTAGCTCACCTGGGCGTGTGTCCTGCCTGGAAGGGCTGCCCAGATGCGTTGAAGGGCGTTTCGTTTGAGGGGGAGGGAGGGAGAGGCACAAAGCCCCCTTCCCCTTTCTGAAGCCTTTTCCTGGGGTTTCGGTACAGCCGGGCGCCAATCCTTGGACTCTGGGCGGGAAGCAGCACTTGTGATGGGGTCTCTTTTCCAGGCTGGCGGCCATCGCTCTCCTCTACCTGGAGCAGGAAGATGCCTTCTGGTGCCTGGTGGCCATTGTGGAGGTCTTCATGCCCCGGGACTATTACACGAAAACTCTGCTTGGCTCCCAGGTATGCGTGGAAAGAGCCCCCTGGAGCTTTCGCTGGAGGCCTTAAAGCCATGGGAGAGGGGGGCAGGTTGGAGAAAAAGGGGTGTCTCCCCCCCCCCATGAACAATCTGGGGCAGCCTTGGAGACGAATGGAGGCCTTTGGGATCCCCCTGAAAACCCCTCTCCAAGAGGGCTGCCTTCCCCCTCCTCCTCCTCCTCTTCCTCCTCCAGGTGGACCAACGCGTCTTCAAGGACCTGATGAACGAGAAGCTGCCGCGGCTACACACCCACTTTGAGCAGCACCGGGTGGACTTCTCGCTCATCACCTTCAACTGGTTCTTGGTCGTCTTCGTGGACAGCGTGGTCAGCGACCTCCTCTTCAAAATATGGGATTCCTTTCTCTATGAGGGACCAAAGGTAACTCCCCCCCCCCGCACCAGAGTGGATTCCCTGGGGATCTTCCGGAGTTGGGAGGGGGGCCTTCTGCTCTCTTTTGTAACCCAAAGTGTCTTGGACTTCCAGGTGATCTTCCGCTTTGCTTTGGCCCTCTTCAAGTACAAAGAGGAGGAGATCTTAAAGCTCCAGGACTCGACGTCCATCTTCAAGTACCTGCGGTCTTTCACTCGCACAGTCCTGGATGCCAGGTGAGGACGCCTTGTTTGCTCAGCCACCCACAAATGTTACTAGAAGGAGCTCCCGGTTTTATCTTCTATGGGAGGAAAGAACACAGAGTAAAACAATGTAAGTGGGGCCATAAAATGGGGTTTCAGCCCTGGCCTTCTTCAAGGACTTGATGGGTTTCCAGGAGGAGATTAAGGGCAGAAAATGTTCCCTCAAACCCAGCTCATTTTCTGTCGCTGGAGCTTCTGATCGGTGGTTCCAGCTGCAGGGACCAGTTGTTTTAACTGCAAGTTCCACCGAGGTGGGAAAAGTTTGCTCATCCCTGCGATGATACATTTGAGTCGGCTCTTTTGCATGGCCCACAGTGAGGCCTCCCTGGTGTGACTTCCTCCTCCTCCTCCTCCTCCAGGAAGCTGATCAGCATCGCCTTCAGGGACCTCAACCCCTTCCCCCTGCGCCAAATCAGGAACCGGAGGGCCTTCCACCTGGAGAAGGTGCGCCTGGAGCTGCTGGAGCTGGAGGCCATGCGCGAGGACTTCCTGCGCGAACGGGAGACCGACCCAGAGAAAAGGGACCTGATCAGCGAGGATGAGGAAGACGGCTGAAGGGACCTCGGAGGACCCCTCCCGGGCGGGGGGCTCCTTCCTCAGGGCAGGACCTCATGGGGATCTGAGGGCACATTTCCAAATCCAGCGTTTGGCAACAGGGGCGGCTCCTGCTTACGTTGTCGTCCAGTGTACCCAGCAGCACTTCAGGCTTCCTTTCAGGTGCGCAGCTGAGCTGGGCGTGCTTCCTCCCTTTCGAAGCCTCCAAAGTGCCTCCAGACGCAACGCTGAAAGGCCTGTCGTTTCATGCCAAATCCTCGGTCTTTAAATTGTGCCATTTGGGAGACACGGTCCTCGTCTCGTCTTAAAAAAAAGGAACCAAGTCGCGATGCTTCATCGGACGCTGGCAGCTTTTGGGCAGCTTCAAAGACATTCCGCAGGGCCGCTGGGGAAGCCACAGAGGACCCGGGGGCAACACCGGGGGGTTCCGGACAACTGCCGTCCCCCTTCTGGGCTCTGTTGGAAACAGCCGGGCTCTCAGGAAGGGCTCCTTTAAGGTGCCAGTCTTCTCTCCAGGAGGGCCAGCCCCATCCATGCCCAGCTGCGTCTCTCTGGCGCCAGCCTCCCCGGTCCTCCTGGTGAGGGCCTGTGGTTGAGCGGAGGAGACGGGGTGGCAAAACCCAGCCAAGTTCCTCTTGGGGAGCCAGGCACAATTCATCCCAGAAGGATCTAGTCGTTCCGCCTTCCTTCCATGGAGTTTTTGTTCTTCAATACCTCCCCCCGCAACCCGGAGGCCTTCCTTGGGGAAGAGATGGGGAGGCCAGGCGGCCAGGACTTGCCTGCTCACAGCCGGGCCCAGGCCGCTTTGGGGGCAAAGAAGGCGCTCCACAACCCAGGGTCGGTTTGGGGAAGGCAGGACCCAGGTCCGCCACGGGCGACTGAATACCTAGTCTAATGCCCTAATCCACGGTTGTAACGGGGGAATCCCTCCCTGGCAGAGTTTTGGCTGACTTGTGGCTCCCTGGATCAACGTTGGTGTCCTCGCCTGTTGTGCCGGCCAGTCTGGTGGTTTCCTCAGGGGGGCTACGTGGGGTGCCCCAGGTTGTGTGATGCAAGGGTTCCTCTCCCTGCATTCCTCACCACGGGGCCCAATGGGCTGGACGCCTTCATCGCCCAGAGGCCTCCCAGACGGTCAGCACGGAGGAGGGTGACAGCCACACACGGCCCCAACACACAGCCCGGTGGCACTTGGAGGTGGGTGGTTGCCAACGCCTGGAATTGCTCTGCTGGCTGGGAAACACAGAATGTCCAAATATTCAGGTCTCGGTTCCGGCTGCCAGGTTTCCTTTTTTATAAAGAACCCCAAACTCTGCTATGTATTATATATGCAAAGTATTTTATGCATGGTGTCTCTTCAAGCAGAATGTAACACACACACAGACACACCACTCTTGCAATTTGCACAAGCTTCACAGATCCAGTCTATTTTTCTGCCTGACTCTTCCCCTCTGGAGGTGGGGTTGCAAGGAGGGGTCCCGGATCCTGTGGAGGGAGTCCATTTCCTGTCTTTCATTTTTGACGGCTTTTGATCTTCATTCCTGTCTGGTTTTGTCTGACCAATCCTAGTGAATAAATGCACATGACCACCTGTGGCCATTGGATGGGCTTTTCTGTTTGCGCCTGGAGGCAGAGTGGGTTGCACTCTGTGGCCCTGGCAGAGAAGTGGGTGGCACCCGCAGGCCGGGGGGACGTGTGCCAGGAGGAGCAGGGGGTGGGGGGTCCCTTTGTCTGTGGCAGAAGAACTGAGGTGGCCTGCAGGGAAAGCTGAGCTCTGCCACAACCCGGCTCAGCCTTTGCCACTGGACACCTTGGCCACACTGGGGGTGTGGAGGGGCAGATGGCCTGGTAGTGGCCACTGGGTACCAGTTGAGCCTGGCGCCCAACAGAATCCCAACCGCCCTTTGCCCTGCCCTGCGCGATGGCCTTTCCCCTCCTGAGGAGGCTCACCCATGTGGGGAGGTACCCCATTCCTGGCAGCTGTGAACCCAGTCATCCTGGGGGTGCTCATGCAAAAGAGCAGGCCCAGCTGCCTCCCCCCTTCCTGCGGAATGGACCTGGTTGGGGGTGGGGTGTCAAGAGGGGTTCCGGCTGGGTGGCGGCCGCTGCAGTCCCGGAAAAAGGAAGTGGCAGCGGGATTGTCTGGCTGAGGCAAAGGAGCTTTTCCTGTTTGTGCCTTTGACCTCCAAGCCTCCCCCCCCCCCATCTCGGTTTGCAGCCGTTACTCTGGTGGTGGTCAGCCCAACAGCCGGATCTTTAGGCGGGGGCACTTGGCGTTCTTGCCCACCTCCGCACCCCCTCCAAGCAGCTGGCAGGGGCAGCGCCAGGCTCGCAGGGAGGCCACCCCCGCCCACCCGGGGCTGCTGGCCGGCCGTTCCGCCATGGGGCAACAGGGGGCGCCGGGGACCTTCGCCCGCCCGGGACGCCCGCGGCTCCTCCCCGGCCCGGCCCGCCAGAGGGAGGCGGGGGAGGTGGACGGGAGAAGCGCCGCCGCTGCTCCGGGCACCCTCGGCTCGCAGCGCCGCGCAGGTAGGCTCGCCGGCGGGGGCGCAGGGCCGGGAGGGCGAGGCAGCGGAGCGGAGGATGGAGCGGGAGCCGAGAGGCGGACGAGCTGCTGGCGGGGCTGCCGAGGGTCGTGGGGGTCCCGGCGGGGAGGGCCCGCTTCTGTTCCCCGGAGAACCCCCGGGCGGGGACGGCGAAGGCGGGTTACCCCTCTCCGGAGCCCCCCCTCCGCGTGAGGAGCGGGTCGGGCAGCCCCCGGCGATGCAGCTCAGTTGGTGGGACTGCTTGGGGGGGGGACGGGGGGCTAGTTGGGGGCTGGTCCGGGGAGCTGAGTGAATGAGAGCAGAAGAGAAGCCCCCCCGCACTCAGGTAGCTGCCTCTGCGGTGGTGCCACCCCTGGGGAAGATGGCAAAGCCCAGGGATGCCAGGAGCGCAGCGGGGATGACGCCCTTCCCCAAACCCTCTGGGGCTCCAGGGCAGCTTGGCCTGCAAGTGACCTTGTGCCCCGTGGGGCATCCCAGAATCCTTCCTCCCGGGGGCCAAAGCTTCGCCGTGCCCTTGGCTGACCCACAAGGCGCTCGGAGGGGGAGACCAGCCAGCCTCCCCAGCACAGCTCCAGTTCTTCCTAGAAAGGGAAGTTTGTGTGTTTGCCTTGCAAGGTGTGTTTCTCGGCTGCTTGGCATGTCTCCCTTTCGTTTTGTCTGCCCCTGAGAAGGACCTGCTGGCTGCAGAACTCCTGTGGCTTGAGGGTATTGTGTGGACTCTGCACATGGGCACCAGCTGCCACAGCCCTGCCCAGGCCCTTCGGGGAGAGAGGCGGCCTGCCCCTTGGAGCAGCCTCCAAGCCCTTCTGGCCTGACTCTGTGCCCACCTCAGCCTCAGGCACCATTGGCTCAATTGGTAATCACCGGCTGGACTCAGGCCCCATCGTGATGTCCTGTGCCCGAACAGAGGAGCCTTGGAGGGTTTGCATGCTGCAGGATCTCCCAGTGTGACGGTTTTGCCCCCTGCAGACAGATGGGAAGTGGCTGGGAGTCCCTTGGAAAGGAAGCAGGCCAAGGGCCCCTGGGGCCCCCCAAGGGGAACTGTGGCTGCCAAAAGGGAAGGCCGGCTTTTGGCAAAAGGGCAGAAAGGAGGTGTTCTCACTTGCTGAAGCTGAGAGGATCTCAGAAGCAGTTAGTTAATTTCTTGATGTCTTGACTTGTGATAATCCTCCAAATGGTGATCTGGTGCAGCCTTTTGCCTGCCAGAAGCCTCATTCGTTACTTTGGCACAGGCCCTGTGGGCTGAAGCTCCCTCCTTCCAGCGTCCGTGAAATGGGTGGACACTGAAGGGCCACCAGATTTTCCCTTTGCCTGCTAGGCTGTATGTCTCAGGAAGGAGAATCCGGGTCAGCCCAAAGGGGCTCCCAGACCCCCTTGAAACCAGCCTCACCCCCCTCTTCTTCTTCAATTTTTTAAAAGTTTTATTATTTTCCAAGAAAAACAAACACCCCCCTCTTCTTGCCGCTTCAAGGGGCATCTCAGCCAAGACGCCGTTTGTTCCTGCCAGGATGGATCCGAGTCCTTGTGTGGTTCCTCCTTTGGCCCTAATTGTATTCTGATTCCTGGTTGGATGCCCTGAGGACATTTTCTCCCCCAGTTCGTTGGTGTCTCTCGCTTTAGGTCGGCCTTTTGCTGCTTGCAGCTTCATTTTGGCTCGGCCAGAGATAATCCCAGGTATTCTGCTAGCGTTTCAAAAAGTGGATCAGCCACATTTTAAGGCGATTAGAACAAAATTCCTTTTTAAAGGCAGCTTAAAGCGGGTCGTCCTCCAATCTGGCTGAGACTTTTTTTCTTTTTTGGTAGCGATCCAACAGATCAGAACGTCCCGTCTTCCCCTGGGTAAATTGGGGGGCTCAGGCAGGTGAACCAAGGAGGTTTGGTTGCGCTCAGTCAGAACTGGGTCGGGAAAAGCCCGAGGGAATCTGGGTGTCAGGAGGGGGATGAGCACCAACTACGCTGCTGCAGGGGGACACTTGGCTGGATTGAAGCCATCTTGGCAGAAGTGCCTGGTCCTCCAGAGGCCGCCCTCCCTCCCTCTCCATCTCAGGCAGGTTCCTTCAAAAGGAAGGCTGCTTCCATTGCCCCCATTTTGCAGTGTGGAAACTGAGGCTAAGGAGGCAGGCTAGGAAGCTTCAGGAGGTGCCCACGAAACGGTTCTGTCCATCCTGTTTTGTGGCTCTGGTCTTTTCCAGCGTAGGCCCAGCAGCTCCCCTGGGGCCCTTCTGTCCAGCTCTCCCCCTGAAAGGAGCTTCCGCAGGCACCTCAGCTTCTCCTGGGCTCTGCCTGTCCTGGCCAAGAGCACTGAGGGGTGGCGGGGGGGGGCAATTGGGCAGACCCTGGAAGAGGAAGGGGCTTGTGCCGAGTGGGGGCAGGAGTCCTGCTCCTGGATGTCAGCTTTGGCTTCCGCCCCAGCCCCACCAGGCTAAGCAGTGGGGCAGCCTCGGGGGGTCAGCACACCTGCAGATGAGTTTGGGTCCCACGTAGAGCAGCCGCTATTGTACCAGTCCACGTTTTTGTGACTGCTGAATCCTTCCGTTGTGTACTAGTCCAGGGAACTGAGTCTGAATGGGAGCTGGATGTACCCTGCCTGGCTTTAAACTCTTGGCGGAAAAGCGGGCAAGAAGCTGAGCCAAGTGAGCGGCTGTTTGAAGGGCTGTTTCTTCGTTGGCTTCCCAGAGCGCATAGTCCAGGGATGGCTGTCTTTCAGCAGCAGAAGGTGGAGGAGCAGTACGAAATCGGGGAGGAGCTCGGCAGGTAAGCACCCCCCCCTCCCTTCCGTCCCATCCGGTTCCAGCCTTTCCTCTCAAGTTTTGGCTGTGGCGTTTCTCTGCCAGGGGGACGCACCCCCCCAGGGTGGGCTTTTAGGGGGCTGCCTGGCGGAGGGGCTGCTCAGTGGAAGGAAGGAGGATAGTGGCCTTTGGGGAGGGCTGGCTGGCCTGTTCAGAAAACTTGGGGGCTGCAAATGCTTAGGATGGAGACATCATTTTTGTCTTGCTGATATTTCCATGCTGGGGTGGGGGGCGTGGGGGGCATTGAAAGATGCCTGAAATACGCATTCAGAAGACATTCACTGGTCCGAACTGGGCTGCTTGCTGGGCAGAGATGGAAAAGCGCTTTCTCCTCGTGTGAACCAGCAGTGCTTCTAACGTTTGGGCTCTGAAGGCAGCTCTGTGGGGCCAGAGCCCCGATGGTGTCGGGGGGAGCCGGCATCGGGAAAGACGCCTGGGAGCAGCAGGGAGCAGCCTCCTCCTTGCTTCCTCCAAGGGAGCCTCTCCCAGCCTCCCGGCAGACATGCGGCAGCTCCAGGCAGTGACAGCCGCGTCTGGCCAGCGAAGGGCTTGCCAGGACCTCCCGGAGCAAAGAGGCTTTCAGCTGGCAGCTGGCGGGGTTGGGGAGGGGGGTGACTGCCCTGCCCGCCTTGCTCCTTGTGCCAACGATGGAGGCTGCCTTCTCCTGGCACAGCAGTCGGCTCAGATGCTTGCGAAGCAGCCCTGCAGCAGCCCCTGCCTGCCTTGGGCCCCCAAGCCCAACCTGACTCCCATGGAAGGGCGTCCCCAGCAGGGGTTTCCTCTGGGGCAGCGGCTGGTTGGTGCTCCTCGCCCAGAGTTGGCTTGGCACCTGGGCACGCAGGGCCTGTTGGCGCTCCTGCCAGCCTTGTGTGCCGTTGTCAGGTGGTGGAAAGAGGAAGCCGCTCAGGGCATGAATCAAAGCTTGTTCCAGTCGCGTAATTTCCTGAGCCAAAAGGTTTTGGAATTGCAATTCTGGCCCAGTGCAGGTGGCCCCTCCCCTGCAGACTGCTAGCTGACCTCACGAGGTCCAGGATGAACCTGGGGAGGTACTGGGGGCGCCCCAGTTGCTTAGGACTGTGGCGCTTTCAGTGATGCCCAGCTAGGCCGCCATGTGGTCATCCGGTGGCTGGTGGAGATTTGGCAGCTTTGGGGGGGCAGCAGCTCCTCCTGGGCCCTCTGGGCGCTTGGGATCTACGGCACTCGGATCGTGTGGCCCAGAACGGTCCCAATGTCAGGGCTCCCTGGTTCTGTGGGCAGCAGCCTTTCGAGGGGCTCCAGGCTTTACTTTGGACGGGATCCAGGGGGTGGTGTTTGCAGCCAGAAGGCGGGTGTGTCGTTGTTGTGGAAGACAGTTGCGCAAGGGGGCTCAGGGCCAGCCTGCCCAGCTCCCCTCCAGGCAATCAAGGGCTTCATGTTTCCGAAAAGGAGGGCTGAGCAGCCGTGTCCCTCGTTCTTCCCCCTGAGATGGGCCTCCCACCCTTTGGCATCCCGAAGGGCTCCACTGGATCCGGTGAATAGCCAATTTGTCGGGAGGGCATGGTGGTTTGGGAGGATGTTGATGGGGCAGACCCCCTCCCCACCCAGCCCCTGCCAGGGGAGCCTCTGAACCCCAACCAGGGAAGCGGAGAGCGAGGCTGACTCGCCAAAGGAAAAGCCACGCTAAGGCAGGAGGCATGATGGGGCCCAAGGTCACGCTGGGCGTTGGCCAGTTCCTGGGCACGGAGCCCAGTGCTGAAGGAGGCCAAGGGCTGCTGGCCGGAATTGGGGTAAAGGGCAGCAGTCAGGACACCCGGGAGGAGCTTCCAGATGCGCTTGGACTGCAGTTCCCATCATCCCCTCTTGCCAGATTAAGGACCAACCCGAGGGGCCTGGTTTCTGAGGCTCTTAGGTTGGCGGTTGGCGAGACGAGGGGCTGGCTCTGAAGGAGCCCCCATTGGCTCTGGCTTGGTGCTTCACCCGGCATTGCCTGAATGGCCAGTTGGGGCCCATCCAGGTACGGTTGGCTCTCACCAGGATCCAGACAACAGTGGCTCGTGCAATGAGCCTTGGGCGTCCAGGTGAGGCAGGAGCACCTAGACAAGGGCCGTGTCCCTCCAAACAATGGCTGGGTGTATGTTGAGCAGGCTGATTCTCTCGGGTGCAGGCAAAGCCCAGCCCCAGCCTGGAGGTGGGCGGAGGCTGCGGTTCCCCATCCCATCCCATCCCAGAGTCCTGTAAGCACCGACCCGGGTGCAGCCCCCACCAGCCGGAAGGAGGCCGGCCATCCCAGGAAGCCTCTGGGGTCGGGGACCGGCCTGGCCCAGGAGAAAGGGGGCGGGAGGCAAGCAGCTGCCCCCCACCCCCGGGGGAAGGGGGCTGACTCAGCCATGGGTGCGTCAGCCGGGCTCCCTTCAGCCAAGTGTTTGCATTTCTGGGCTGGTTCTCTGGAACTGGGAGTGGGATTCTGGCCTGGCCTTTGGCCCACAAAGTGCCCGTCCAGCCTCCCAGGAGCTGCTTGGCTGTGCCGCCAGGCGGGGTCCCCTCCTTCCCCCAGGCCCTTTTCTCTTTGGAAGGCAGTTGCCTTGGCAACGAAGGGCGCGTTGTGGGCAGCCTTTGGGCCAATGAACGGGCTAAAAAAGAGCCTCCCCCCCAGTTTCATGGCTGCTCCTCCCCTGACTCTGTGCCAGGAGGGAAGGCGCAGAAGGGCTGGCCGGCCTTTCCTCGGATGCCTCCTTCCCGAGGCTGCCCGGGGGAGTCTGGGGGCTGTGTTCCTTGCCTTGCAAGGCTTGGCTTTTCTAGCAAATGCAGGGAGTCGGGGGAGGGCAGAGGGGCTCCCGTGTTGCCTGTGGGGCTGCTGAAAGGGGAGGGGCCGCCACAGGGTTTCCAGCCGCCACTGGGTTTGGGCTCCAGATCCCATGGTCCCCAGCTAGGGTGGGAGGCTTTCCTTCCTCCGACTGCTCCTGGCGCCTCGGTGGCTGCTCTCCAGATTCTGCCTGTTGCCCTTCGCCCTTTGCCGCTTGGCTCCGTCCCCCTGCACAGTGCGGCCGTGGCTCCCCCAGAGTGACCGGCCTTCCGTTTTGCTGCCCCAGCCCCTCGCTGGGACCCTCCGAGCGGCCGCCTCTCATTCCGGGCATAGCTGCTCTGGCTCCCTGTCTATCTTTAGCCCGTGGGAGGGTCATTCTGGCCACCAGGAAAGGCAGCTGGGACGGGGGAAGCAGGGCGGGGAGGAGGAAGCCGGCTAGATCGGCTGCCGCCCCCCCAGGCCTCTTGTGCAGAACCCAGGGGTCTTGGCTGGCAATGGGGCACCGGTCTTGGAGGCAGCCCAGCCCACCTTGGCCAAGGAGACCCGGGCGGGAGGGCCACGATGCCTGGGCTCTGCTCCTGAAGAGGGGCTTCCTTGTGGCCCCCACATTCGACCCAGGGCAGGGGGAGGAACCAGCAGCCTCGCTTAACGAGGGAGCAGTCGATCTGGGGGGGTCCCCTAAGACCCCCTTTGACCGAGGAGGAGCAGCCCAAACAGATTTGCCCCAACAGGCCCCGGAAACCTGCTTTTGGGGGGTGGGGGGGGCTGGCTGACATTGTGGAAAGCAAACAAAATGCAAGTCTTTTACTGGGGTCCCACAGTCCCAACGATGGTTTCAGCCCCCGTCCCTTTATGGATCACCTTGATGCAGGAAGCCCTGCCATCTCCTGCGGGAGGAAGGGGCTCTAACCTGGTGACCTCAGCTGGGTTGGAAAACAGGTCCCATCATCCCCAGCCGGCCTAGGTGGGCAAAGAAGCCTGTTTTGCAGCGTGTGAATGCTCTGCCGCTGAGGTCATCCGGGCAGCGTGAAGAGGGCAGGCAGCTGGTCAGCCTCCTCTGCCGCCTGGGGCTCTGGCCGGGCTCTCGATGGTGCCACCAAGTCTGGCTGCAGCTGCCAGTAGAGGAGCCCCCCATCCGACTTTCCTCTCTGCCTTCGAGCCTCACTTTGGTCCAGCCGGGACTGGCTCCTGCACTCCCAGCTGGGAGCAGCTGCCTCTGTAGAGCATCGGGGCTCTGAAGGGGCCTCCAAAAATACCCCCTGCCCATCATGCCAGCGTGTGATGTGATGCCGATGTTTAGATGACATGCGACCTGCAAGAGCTGCGTTCTGGCCTGCCTGTCCTCTAAATATGCTTTTTCCAGTTTGGATGGGCTTTCAACCTGGGTCTCAAATGCTGAGAGTCGAAAGTCTTCCAGTTTCAGACAGGACGGGGAAGGGGCTTATTCTGAGCCAGAAAGAGCCCCCACCCCATTGCTTATTCCACAGAGGCCACAAAGCCTAGTGCCATCTGGTGTCTCAGTTGCACCACTGCGCTATCCACACAGCCGGCGCCTGATGCTCCCGGGACCTTTGTGAGTTGGGATATTCTGAGAAGGGGTCGGAGCGGGTCCATCTCTCGCAGCGGCAGGGAGGGGGTTGCCTGTCCTCCAGCCTCCCCTCATCTGGAGCCCATCCTTGAAAGGGTTTGAGGAAGGAGTTGTGCAGCTGCTTCCTCCAGGTTCGGGTTGCGACCTTTTGAGCATCCGTCTTCCTGCAAGGGGGCCCTCGGGGCCCACTTCTTCGCACCTGGAGGGAAGAGGGCTTGGGGGATCCCCCCCCAGCTGTGGCGTTGGCTCATCCGCTGTTTCCTGTTTCTGACCTCGGAAGGGGCCCCTGAAAGGCCTGCCGGATGGGCCCCCTTGGGACTCCGATGTCCGGCTGTGTAGAAAGGCTGCCCAATCGAGCCTTGCCAGCATTTCTCCCCAAACAGAAAAGGCAAATGTAAAGGAAGATCCAGTCATCCAGGCCAAAAGTATCTAAAAGGTGAAATCATGGCAACTGGGCCAGAGTTGACTAAAAAAGCTCCCTGATTCTCTGCTTACCCAAATTCTCACGTTGACTGAAGAGGTTACTGGGATGGGGAGCCTTGAAACACCTCAGTTCTAATGAGCGTCTGGTCCAGTTCAGATACTTTTGGCCTGGATGACGGGGTCTCCACTTGCGTCTTGGCCTGCTCCCCCCCTTGTGCAGCCTTCATCTGGGGAGCCTCCCCTCCCCTCCACTTCCCCAGACCCTGCCCTGCCTCCTCACTCTGGAGTAACCCTGTCCGGTGGCTTTGCTTGCAGCGGGCAGTTTGCTGTCGTGAAGCGGTGCCGGGAGAAGGCCACGGGGCTGGACTATGCGGCCAAGTTCATCAAGAAGCGGCAGAGCCGGGCCAGTCGCCGCGGGGTCCGGCGTGAGGAGATCGAACGGGAGGTGAACATCCTGCAGCAAATGCTGCACAGCAACATCATCCAGCTGCACCAGGTTTACGAGAACAAAACCGACGTGGTCCTTATCCTGGAGCTGTAAGTCGGGGGCTCTGGCAGTCTTCGGGGTTGGCCAGCTTCCCCTCTCAGAGGAATCTTTGGGAATGGCGGAGTGCATGAGCGGTCTTGTCCCTGGCTGGGGAATTCTGGGAGTTGAAGTCCACGGATCTTAAAAGCCACCAGCTTGAGAAACACTGATCTGTTTCATCAACACAGAGCACTGAGAATCCTCCGGGTTATGGGGTGATTCTGGGTCTCTGCTATCGTGTTTGCCTAAAATAAGGATCAATCTGCCTGCAGATCAGTTCAGGGCTCCTGCTCCTCCTATTGAGGTTTCCTCCATTCACACAAGCAGCCTGCTGAGCCCAGCGTTTTCAAACCTGATTGTCTGGATTCAACGGACCTTGAACCAGAGGGCTCAAATCAAACCAACCACATAGTGCCTAGATGTAGGTCCTCGTGCATAATAACAGTGCACCCGTTCCTTGTTTATTTATAAATCCAATTTTAATGAAGTGTATATTATCTGAACAAGAAGGAAACTGTTCCAGGTTGTTGGTTCAGAACAAAGGCAGACTTTCCCAAATGGTTGGAGCTTGGAAGCCAAAGCTACGAACACAAACTAGAAATGGATGCAAAGGCCCCAGCCATGCTTTTAAGTGCAAAACTCCCAAGTTACTCAGCCCTTCCATGTAAATATGGACTTGGGGTCACTGCAGGTGTTGAAATGCTCGGGGGGGATCTCTAGAAGCCTGGATCAACGCTGAGCACTGCCTTGCAATAAACTTCACTCACTTAAGCTTAGCGTAAACTCCTCCATCCACATTTCTGGGTCACCATTATTGCTGGATTTTGACAGAAAGCAAAGCAAAGCTGTGTCTCTTGCCACAATTATGGATCTGTCACACAGCCAGTTCGATCATTTCTGTTTGTTTGGGGGGTTCTGGGACTAAATGAGACTCTCAGAATTGTTGTAGTTCGCTTCTCAGAGGGCAGAAAGGATGAGAAAGCAACGTAAACCTCAAACCGGAGCACAAAATGGCAGCCTGATTTGTGGGAGGAAGTGGTGACCTTCGGGAGACCCGTTCTCATCACAGGCAGGCTGCCAATTGGGGGGGCTGCAGAAGGAGCCTGGGGTTGATCAGAGGATGGAGTCCCAGCACACCCGGACGAGCCGTGGTGGAGGCTGGGCTCAGCTGAGGAAAGAAGCAGCACTGGAAGGTTGCAACTCGATCCTCCTCCGCGGAACGAAACAAACTCAGTAGACGAGAGGAGCCCCATCCGAACAGCAGCATCTTCACAGGAGGAGCTGCAATTTCCTGAAAGGGAAGCCAGCCCCCAACTCTTCCGGGTGTTTTTGTGAGGGCGGCTCATTGTAGGGCATCTTCTGGTGCAAGGAAGGGAAGGCGTCCTGGCTGATCTCCTTCCCGCAATTGAGATTTTTACAGGTTATTCCCCGTATGGTTATAATGTTATTTCATTGGGGATGAATCATCAGGTAGGCGATGAGCACAGGGACCTCCATGCGCTTCCTCCTCCTCTTATTTCGCAGAGTATCCGGAGGGGAGCTTTTTGACTTCCTGGCCCAGAAGGAGTCGCTGAGTGAGGAGGAAGCCACACAGTTCATTAAGCAGATCCTGGACGGGGTCAACTACCTGCACACCAAGAAGATTGCCCATTTTGATTTAAAGGTGAGGAGCAGCTGCTGCGAAAGCCCCTTTCCTGCCGCCCGGACAGTCCAGCCAGGGGTGCAGCCCCCTGGGCCCCCTTCACTCCCCTCCCTGCCCGGCTCAGCCTGGGGGTTGATGCTCCTCTCCCCTCTGCTCCCTTTTCTGTCCTGAAGCCTGAGAATATTATGCTGCTGGACAAGACCCTCCCCATTCCTCACATAAAACTGATCGATTTTGGTCTGGCCCATGAAATAGAAGATGGAGTGGAGTTTAAGAATATATTTGGGACGCCAGAATTCGTAGGTAAGTTGGTGCCCTTTTGCCCTCAACTCATCCAGGGCCCGGGGTGGCAGGCTGTCTCAATCTGGGGCCCTGCCACTGTCTGGCAGGAGCGCAATTTCCCTCCTGACCAAGGGTGATGGGTCCTGGCTCTCTCCAACACATCTGGGAGGCTTCAAGTTGGGGCAGGCAGCCTTTGTCTCTCTGACCTTGGGATCAACACTCTCCTTCCAGCTCCGGAAATCGTAAATTACGAGCCGCTGGGATTGGCAGCTGATTTGTGGTGAGTCTTTTCTGCCTGCATTTCCTCTCCCTCCAGCCTCCTTCCTTCACCTGCTCTTCTCTGGTTGGGCTGCTGGCAGGCGGCCGGTTGGTCAGCTGATTTTTGCCTGCTGGGCCTTTGAAAACAAGTCAGCCAACAGAAGACAAGTTTGCTGTTTTCTCCCTACTGTCAACCTGAGCAAGTGATTGATTTCAGCATAAATCTGTGGGTGTGTTTTCTTTTCTCCCTTTTCCCCAGGAGCATTGGAGTCATCACTTATATATTGTAAGTACTGGATTATTAGTCCCCTTTATTTATTTATTTTTATCCCCACTATTTTCAAATCCCACTTTTCCTGCCAGATGTGCAATCACTGCCCCCTCCTCACTGGATCCCCACAACAACCCTGTAAGATCAGCCAGATTGAGAGGAAGAAAGTTGCCTCAGGCAGCTGGTGGCAAAATTGAGGGTGGCCTCCGTTCCGCCAGCCCCCCCTGAGAAAGGTTGCCCAGGCACTCAGAGGGGATGCCTCCGACCGGAGGGAATTGTGGGGGGTGGGGTGGGAGAGAAACAACAAGCATTGAGCTGCAAAACAGAAGAGAGCGTGAGGCCGTGACTGAGTATGACGCAGGTTGGATGGAGGCGCATACAACTCATGGTTGAGATTAAAAACATTCTCATCTGCTCTCTCTATTCTCATAGCCTAGCAAGGTGGCAAAAATCAAGCAAATGGAGAAGTCAAAGCTGGCCCTGCAGGAGTCCTTGGGCAGGGGAGGGAGAAGTTGCTCCATAAAGGGGCTGCCCACTTTCTGCCAGTCACCCCAGCAAAATGCCCAAAGCTGGCCAGTGGAGGCCATTTGGAATCCCTGGCAGCAGTTGCACAGGTCGCTCACCAGGTGGCAGTGTGGACCTGTCCATGGTCTTGGGAAGGCTGCAGTCCAGTGGGAGGAACTTCTGGTGCCCATCAAGGGAGGAGGGCTTTGCGGGTCCCTGGCATGGATCCCCCCACACAACCCCAGCAGGCTGCAGTTGCTCCCTCTTCCTGGCTTCTGTTGTGTGCACCCAAATTCCTACCAAGGCAGGAAGAGGAGAGAGTGTTCTGGATCTGGGCTGGGGGGCTCAAATAGCCCCTCCCTCCCTCTGAGCCACCAGGGCAGCCTGTTCCTGGGCAGCACAAACGCTTCTCTCGGTTTTATAACAAGATTCTCCCGGGCCTTTTCCTGTGGGCTCTGCGCACGGTGCTCGGCCTTTCTGTCTCCATTGGCCCTGCCAAATCCTGATACTCTTGCCTGCCCTCCCACACCACTGCAACCCACCCCCCATTCCTCGTGCAGGCTCAGTGGTGCTTCTCCGTTCCTTGGAGAGACCAAGCAGGAGACGCTGGCTAACATCACTGCCGTCAGCTATGAATTTGATGAAGAATTCTTCAGCCACACCAGTGACCTGGCAAAAGATTTTATCCGGAAACTTCTGGTGAAAGACACACGGTACGTCCCGAGCGCCTTGCCAGAAGCTGGCCAGTGGGGGGCTGAGGGTCCTTCGTCTGGCCCAGGAGGGGCCTGGCTGACCACTGGATCTGAGAAGAAGCTGCAGAGCGTTTGTGGCCTCATTGGGACTCGGAAAGAGGAGCGCCACGTTCGGGTCAGCGTCATTTGGCTCAGGTGCCACAGGGCTGAAGGGCTCTGCTCTAACGGGGCTCTCAGAGAACTCCCGAAAAGGAAGAAATGGGCATTTGTGGGGCGCCCCTCCTGGCCCCCTAATCTAAGGATGGATTTCCTCTCAGCGCCTTCGTAGCTTTCAGACCCGCCTCTGCAGAGTAAGCATAGAAGGTGCATTGATGGCAATTCATTGTAGATAAGCAGGCTTACGAACCGCCCCCCTCCCTATGTGCTTCCTGGGCTGCCCCCCTTTAAGCCCAGGGAGACTCCGGATGGGCCTCCTCTTCCTGATCTGAGGCCTTCCCACGGAGGGGGTGTGTGAACGTGCCCCCCCTGCACCTGGCGTTTGAAACATGCTTCTGACCGGCAGCTCTTCCCCTGAGGGGGGGCTCACAGAGGCCTTTCTTCCCTTTTAGGAAGCGACTCACCATCCAGGAAGCGCTCAGGCACCCCTGGATCAGGGTAAGTCAAGAAGGGCCGGGAGGTTTTGCAGTGGACAGCCAAGCCCTGCTGAAGTTGGACAGAACTTTGTATGGCCCTCCCTGTTTGGGCAGAGAGAGCTTCATGCTCAAACCCCTGGTTTTCATTAGTTAGCCGCGTGGGGGGCAGCCGGCTGCTTCCCTGGGGAGCCCTTCCGCTCCCTGCAGTTCTCCGTTGCAAAGCCTGGCCAAGCTATTTCTGAGGTCCTTTTCAGGGGAAAGGAATAAAGTAATCAGGCCTAGCTTTTTAAAAAAAAAAACATTTCTTCTCTTGAACTTATTATTATTATTATTATTATTATTATTATTATTATTATTATTTATTCCATGTTTGAGATACAATTTTCTGTCCTGGCACACCCAGAGTTGTCTCTGCTGTCGGCATGGAATGATGCAGTTGGTTCTCTCGGCTTTGCTTGTTTGGGTCTTGTGGCATGCAGACTCCTTCCCTCCTGCCCTTCCTGAAGTCAAGAGTTGCTTGTAAGTGCAACTTTTCAGGAAGGGCTAGGAGAAGGGAGGCCCTCCTCGGGGATCAGCCCCCTTCCTTGTGGCCTGCATGCCAAAGCTGGAAGGGGCATCCTGAGGTCAGCAATTGTAGAATATAAAAAACATAAACACTGGCAGTCATGTGTAAACTGATCCAAATTTTTATTTTATTTTTGGGTATCCATGAAATGAGTTGGCACAAAATCCACTCTTTGCTGGGCATCCCATGTAAGGCAGGCTGTGCCCCCTCGAGGGCTGGAATTGATCTTTCCCCATGCCTCCCTCTATGAATGCTTGTGGGGCTGTCCCAGAAACGATTCTGTTTTTACAGAGGTTAGTCCAGAGTTGTGGGCCGATGGGGATGCCGGCACGTAGCGAGGTCATTTTTCCTTGTGGGAAGGCTCTTGCTTCACAAGCGTTTCGCAAGGAAGATCCCAAATGCATGAAGAGGAGCGAGGACTTGCGCTTGCTTCTGGCACCGTGCACGTATGTGTGTATTTGCACCCTGGTGTGATGAGGCTGATGGTGTGGTGTCTTTAGACCCTTGTGGGGAGATGTTCCTGGTCAATAACCGTCCTCCGGCTTCTCTCCAGTCCAAAGAAGGCTCCAAAGTCCAAGGCCACAGGAGGACCGAGCACAGGCCGCTGAAGACCAAGTGGCTGAGAGATTACACCATCAAAAGCCACTCCAGCATTCCTCCGAACAACACCTATGCCACCTTTGAACGCTTTGCCCATGTGGTGGAGGAGATCTCTGGCATGGAGAAGAGCTTCGGCGCCCTGGCAGCCTCCCACGACTCCTTGCAGGGGGACATGGACGCCCTGGTCTCCATCTACGACGAGAAGGAGGCTTGGTACAAGGAGGAGCATGAAAGCGTGAAGCACGAGCTCTCCCAGCTGAAGTACGAATATCGCAAGGTCGACTCCCTGAAGAAGCACCTGAAGGAGGACATCCAGGCAGCGGGCGCCAACCTCGCGGGGGTCGCAGGGAGGTACACGGGCCTGCAGTCGCACTACGAACTGCTGAGCAAGGAGCTGTCGGAAGAACTCCAGTGGATCCAAGGCTTAGCGGGCAGCTTCTGGTCTGAGGGCAGCGACGAGGGCTACGTGCCGGCCAGCTTCGGCTGCGTCTTCCAGAAGGACCTGAACGAGCTGCTGAACCGGTCCTGCTACGAAGAATTCCTGGCGGCCTTAAACCTGAGCGTGGCAAAATCCAGCCAGTGATGCTGCTGGAGACAGAGGCGTTTATGCTGCTGCTTCGCTCCGAATGGCGGAGGAATTGCCTGGACGGGAGCCTGCTCCCATTCAGGAGGCCTGCGGGCCGAACTCACATTTGGGTTTATTTCTGAACAGACCCTTGTTGCCACTGTACTTTCACGTGTTTGTTTTGTCCCTGAGCAAATGCGTCCCGGAGGCGGTTCTGGATGTTTGTGCCTTGGTTGGGTTCCAATGAATTTCTAATAAGGCTTTGCATCCCCCCCCACCCCCCCAAGCTTGCCCTATTTTTATCCTTTGGAAGACGGCCTTAGCTTACCCTCACAACTGAGGGCCTCCTCAAGACGTGACTGTAGATCAGATCCTTAAAAGCTTTTTATTTATGGCAGAGTTGCCACTGAAGAGGCATTGATTTTCTTTTGGTTTGAAATTCTGTATGAAAGTATTTTTTAATAACGGAGCCAGATGTGAAGTCTATTGGGCTCTGCAAAGCACTCTCTGCACGCTCTCTGGCTGAAAGACAATCTTGCAAATACCTTGGAGAATAAATGGAGGATTCCAAATAAATTTGCACAGATCCCTCACTCAAGCTGCTGCGTAAGGCAGGACCTTCAGCTTGGACATTCATCTCATTCCTAATAAATAATCCACTTCCTCCCAGTTAAGACATCAAATCTCTGTAATGGGAGAACTGATGTTTGTATAGAGATAATTTGAAAATGAAAGAGGGAGCAACATGGAGGATGCACTGTCTGTCTCCTCTCCTTCAGGGACCATGCCTTCTGCCAACTCTGTAACTAATCTCGGAGGACAAGACTCAATAAATACTTGCTTAGTGCTATGTGCTTCCTATCTAGACAAAGCTTGTGTCCAAAGACCCTGGAGAACGCTCTTGCTCCTTACGGCAAATTCTGCTTGGGGCTAGGAGAGGGGCCTTCCCCACTCAGAAATCATTTCCCCCCCAGGTCAGCAGGAGCAACTCCAGAGCTGCTCGATGAAGGAAGTGAAAAGCAGCTGCATGCAAGGAACGGGAGGGAGACTTTTAGCAGAAAAGGGAAGAATTGAGGCTGAAATCAGGAGGGGGGCCTGCTTGGTGGGCTCTCTTCTTCTCAAGCCCAGGGAGGCCACCGAAGGAAGCTCAGTTGTAGCCGAGAGCCTCCTGATCTTCTCCCTGGGCCTGAAGTGAGCTTTCAACTCAGCGCTGTATCACTTCTTAATGTTTATACCCCATCCAGAGTCTTACAGAGTTGGGCAGCAGATAAACATAGTAAATGAATAAAAACACAGTAAGTAAATAAACCTTTGAGAGACCAGCTTGGTCAGCTGTTTGTGGCTCTTCCCCAGCCAAGATTGACATACCTGAATCGGGGCTGCTATTTCAGTGGCAGAACATCGGCATCTGTAGGGTTGTTGGGGCAGGGGGTGGCCCTCCGGTGATTTTATACGGCATATTTAGTGTGTCCAGCATGTTACAAAAACAAGGCGGTGGGTCTTACTCCAAGGAACTGGAGGACTAAAACCCAACACCTGCAGAGGAAGGACTAGAGGGAAAGCAGGTGGACCAGGTAGCCGAGGTTAGGAAAACAGCCAGCCCAAAAGGGAGCCAGGCAATGCCCGGAGCACTTGAGCACTTCCTCCTCGGGGGCCCCAGGGGGCTGGGCCTGATCTTGTCCCTCTTGTCTCCAGCCCAAGGACAACCACCAGGCCATGGTAAGGCGGGAATCGGTCGTTAACCTGGAGAACTTCAAAAAGCAGTACGCCAGGAGGCGGTGGAAGGTGAGAAGGACCTGATATGGGACCTCAGGGAACAGAGAGGGAGGCGCCAAGAGCTCCCAGGGAGTCCATGCCGTGCAGCTTCCCGTGTAAAGATCCCTCCGTGGGGGTGAACTGGGGCAACGGAATGGCCCCCATCCAAAGAGAGGGCAGAGGGGCAGCTCAGGAGCGATGGTCAAGGCCTGCTGGGTTAGCCAGGCGGCCTGGCTCCTTCTCCTTGGGCCCAGGCCTTGGGGCCTGCCTGGACTGGCCAGAGCAGGCTTTGAGGCAGAGCAGGGCAGGGGCTTCCTCTCCTCCCCCGCTGCCTCCTTGCAAAGAGGGGGATACTTCTGAGCTCGGCCTTGCTGGAGAACGGCCTCGGTTGCTCCTTGTCCCAGCGGGGCTTAGAGCACCGAGGAGAATCTTCGGAAGAAGACACAGAGGCAGCCAGGAGTTGGGGGAAGAAGGTGGCATGAACCTTCCTGGGGTGGCTTCCAGGGTGGCCCTTTCTAGGAACTGGATGATGAGTGTGAGGGTGTCCCTGATTTGGGTCTCCGGTGTGTGACTGAGGGCCTCTTTCTCCTCAGCTCACCTACAGCATAGTGGCTCTCTGCAACCATTTGTCTCGCTCGCTGGTGCGAAAAGTTCGCTTAATGCAAGAGGACAGTTTGGTAAGTAGGCTGAGCGCAAAGAGTTGGCAAGAGAAGAGTCCCACTTGGGCTCTTGCTCTTCCAGTATCGAGACCTTGAGAGGTGCAAGGGCCTGGCCAACTTTAGGACCGGCCTGGGAACTTGGCCGCCCCAGGCCGGCTGGACTGCACTTCCTCGCCCTCCTGAGTGCCGTTCAGCACCTTCTGGGAGACTCACGTTTCCCCTCCATGGCGCAGAAGCTTGGAGGGCAGGACTGTCCTGCAGAGGCAACCCAGGCTTGATCCTGGCGAGGAGCTTTGCTCAGGGGCTCCTGGCTGGTCTTGCCGAGGAAGAGACCCGCAGGGTGGCCCTTGCACGCTGGGATTGTCCTCCAAGAGAGGACCTCTCCTCCCCCGGCAGCAGCAGGTCTCCAGCCTGACGATGGCAACTGCTCTGTTTCAGCACCATTGCGAAAGCGACCACGAAGAAGAGCTGCCTGGCCGAAAGGCGGCCTCCCACTGTGTCTTGAGGCGGAGGAGCAGCATCACATAACTGGACTGCAGCGGCCGAGAGCCGAGCTCGTGGGGTGGGCTGGCTGCCTTCCACAGGGCATCAACCTGGAACCCAACAGGGCTTCCTGGGGGAAGACGCCCTGGAAAGAGCTGCCCCAGGACAGGAGGAGCCTTGGCCCAGCCCAGGTGTTCTTGCAGGAAAGGGGAGGAATGCCGCCTTTCTCTCCAGGGCAGTGCCCCCTGGCCACCCAGCTGCCCCCCTCTCTGCTGGCAGCAAGAGATCATCTCTGGACGAGCTGCAAACCGCTTGGCCAAAGCAGCGACGCTCCACTGGCCTCGTTTCTCCCCGGGCGTCTCTCTGAAGCCTGGCATCTTCAAGGTGTGTGGACTTCAACTCCCAGAATTCCCCAGCCAGATCTTGCAATTGCCAAGGCGGATGAACCCTGAGCCAAAACGGTGCAGCGAAGGTGGTGCTGAGTGGCCGGCCTCTGAAGGTGCCTGAAAGCAGCGTGGACCTGAGAAGTAACAGGCATTTGGGGGTGGGGGTGTGCGCGCGCATGTGGCTCTTATGCTGATGCAGTTTTTAAGAAATGGCAGGATGCACACACAAGAGCCTCAAGCTGGCCTTCTGGAGAGCCTGCCTTAAACCAGTAAGAGAGCCCCAGTGGCCGGGCAGGGGCGAGGGCTTGGCCTCCCGCCAGCCTCCAAGTACGCTGGGCTCAGCAGGGTTTCCCTGGCACCGATTCTCCCCATGGCTGGTGAGACGGGGCTGGTCAGGCAAGTCTCCTAACCGAGCTGTGTTCTTTTCCCACGTGCAGCAGCTTCCCAGGCAGGAATTCATGGCAGCAACCTGCTTTCATTTCCTTTTGATCTGTTAAAGAGATGAGGACATCCACGGGATTTTTCCAGTCCCCGTTAGCCAGCAGCCTAAATGCTAAAGAAACATGTGCAATGTTGGGCATAGAGGATGGAAGGAAGGAGGGACGGAGAGAGAAACAGGGAGGGAGGGAAGGAAGCAAACTCGGCTGCATTCCTTCAGCTGGGTGATCAGTCAAGCAGGCTGAATCCCCTCGGGAGCTCAGGCCTTTCCGTAACACTAGAGACCTCCATGCTGCAAATCTGGGATCTTCCCCACATTGATTTCATTCCTGCTTTTTTGCCTGTATGTGTCTCCCTCTAATGAAGCGGTTTCTCCAAAAATAAAAGTTATATATGGGACAGCAGGTTCAGCAATGTTATTAGCAGCACGCCTCTAAAACTTCTGGGTTTCCTGATAGGCTGTGCATCATGGGTCCTCTGCACTGATGAAGGAGCATCTTTAATGCTGAGTGTGGCCTGCTGAGCGAGAGAGACAGACAGATGGCCAAGGAGGGCTCTTCCCTTCCAGCCCAATCTGCATGGCTCAAAGGATCCAGAGATGCAGGAGTGGACCCACCAGCCCTGTCGCCTCTTCCAGGGACAAAGTGGGGGCGGGGCGGGGCGGAAACTGCGGGCTTTGAGGCCCCTGAAGTGGGGAGGTCTCTTTGGAGTCTTGCCTTTTCTCCAAATGCAGCTGCCAGAGAGGATCGAAGGAGGCAAAAGAATTGAATCGAACGTAGACTCGGAATCCGAATTACAGCCGAATTGCGGGGGGTGGGGGCGCTCTGGGGTGCCCAGTCCGGCGCCCATGATCCACAGCCACTGGACTGCGGCTGATGGACGATGGACTTGCCGCAGCCTGACCGGGGGAGGCAGGCGCGAAGGGACCGACTACAAGGCCCATCCTCCCATTCCCTCTTGCTAAGGGACGGGGCGGCGCTGTTCCCTTTACGTGGATGGTCCCCGGCTCATCCAGCCCGGTCACTCCCGGCGCCGGACGCCAGAGGGCGCCGTGGCGGCCAGCTAGGTCCTGAGCCCCCCCTTCCCCAGTGGTGTTGCCGCGCGACGGAAGCGCGCGGCGTCGACGGGTCTCGCGAGGCTTGGCTGGTGCTGCCCTGCCTCACCCCTCCTCTCGTCCGGTCCCGCCTCCCGCGCGGGATGGTTCCTGCTGCCTGACGAGCCGCCGCGGGAAGAGCCGAGGGGCGTCGCGGCCGGGCGGAACCGGGCAGGTAGGCGCGGCGGCCGGGCGGGCGGGCGATTCTCGGTCGGGAGGCCGGTAGCGTCGCCGCCCTGGCGGCCCGTCCCCGCGCGGCGGGGCTGAGCGGCGGCCGGGCCGGAGCGCGGCTGGGACTGCAACTCCCGTCGGCCCCCTGGCCCCGCAAGGCATTCTGGAAGGGAGGGAGGAGGGAGGGGCGGGAGTGGTGGCGCTGGACAGCTCCGAGGGCCCCCAGCTCTCCGCCGCCGCTGACCGGCCCGCCCGCCACCCCGAGAGCGGACAGGTAGGCCTCCGCCGGGGGCGAGGCGCGTGGCGAGGCGCGTTGGCCCCGCTTGGCCGGGCTCCCCTTCCCCGGAGGCTCTGCCCTTCGCCCACCCGGCGGCCCTTCCTCTGGACGGTTCCGGGCAGCTCCTCCGTCCGCCTGGCTGGGCCCTGCCTCCTCCCGGGCCCTCCCGGCTCTTTCGGAAGCTCCCGGGGGGCTCCGGGCTCCTTTCCGCCGCGAAGGGCCTCTCTGGAGTCAGGCCGGGTCCCCCGGGGCGGGCAAAGGGGGCCGGACGCCCGGCTATGGCCTCCGAGGTGGGCAGCAACCCTTCCTCCTCCGAGGGAGCGGGACATCCGCCTCCGGCGTCCCTTTGCAGCTGAGCCCCGGGGCGCTTCAGACTGGCCCTGGCCCTGGCTCCGCGTTCCCTCCCTGGGCGGCAGAGGAACCCGAGAAGAGGTTGGGTTTAACCGCCAGTCAGCTTGTTGCAGGCCACGGCCGCGATTCCTGCCCTCCCCGGCCCAGAAACCTCCGGAGCAAGAAAATGCCTGGGCTTGGAGGGAGGCCTGATGTAGGTCGTCGAATTAGGGGTTTCTGGTTCCGTCCTGGAGGACGATCCCCGTACAAGCAGCCAACGCTGTATTCCTGCTTGCCTGCCCACCTGCCCAAGTTTATAGCCAAGCTTTTGCCAGGCTTTTAAAAAGCCACGGCTGGGTCAGGCTGGAGGCATAAGTGAGCACGTGAACAGGTACAATGGCAGACCTAAAGCCAGGCGAACCAACTGTAATGCAAGCCTGATAAACTCTGGTTTGTTTTTGTGGGTGTCGGACGTAGCTCTCCTTTCATCTTGGCACACAGAGAGAGAAATTAAAGGGAGGAGAACTCTTTGGAGTGGAGCAAGAACTCTGGCGGCTCCAGGGGGACATGCAGGTAAAGCTAGTAAGGAAAAGATGAAAGGCTCTAAGCCTTGAACCTAGAAGCTTTGGGGGTTGGTTGACCACAGGGAAGGTTGCCTGAAGCCTGGGAATCGGCCAATGACAGCCTGGCTTCCAGGTCTGCCTCTTGTGACTGATCCAGGCTCATCAAGCTAACTGTTTCCAGGCAACCCTAGGAAGAGGGTTCTTTTCTGGAACATTGGAGGTGATGGACAATAATGTTGAAAGAGTTTACAGGGCCCACATTGGTTTACATTGGTTGGTTGGGAACTTAATAGTTTGAAAGTGTTTTTAATTATGTAAATCAGCTGTATGTAAATGTAGCAATCAATACTAAACTTTGCAAATCCACACCTAGTATGAAATAGGCCCAAATGCTCAATAGGAAAGTGTTTGTGGAGCCTTGCTGGCTATTAAATAGCAGAACACTGAAAGGGTCAAAGGTGATAAATAGGAAAGACTTCCTTTGCAACTTTGCCAGAGTAGATTCAGCCAGGGCTTGACTAGATGATCCGGTGCTCTGATTTGCTGTGCACAGTTCACACATGCCCCTAATCCCTTCGTAAATATAGCTCCATTCCATGGGGATAGCTTTTTCTGTTTACCTTGGAAGCCACTCCCTTGCCTTCATTGGAGGTTGGTTTGGAATTCCATGTTCTCTCTCACCTTCCTTGTGTCTTACAGATTGCCCTTGTTTCTCTTGTTTGAAGGAAGTGCTCTTAATGATTTTGTTTGCCTTGCGAATAAATAAATGATAATGCAGCAAATGTAATCTTTATGTGTACACACACACACACATACACACATTTTTGGTGTACACATACAGTGTAAGAAGTCTTAACAGCAGGATAACATATCTGCAAGAGGAAGCACGAGTGAGTGTTCTTTTTTCTTATACTCTTCAAAATACAAGCCTGTAAGTGCAGTTTTCACAAAGAATATATTTGCAAATATATTTTCTAACCTTCTGAAGGAGTGTCAGACGGTCTTAGCTTATCAACACATCAGATGCTAAATAAATATTTGTTTTGCTGATGACAGAAGTCCAACTTTTCTGTAGTCTGTGATACTTTGAACTCTTTAAGCACACTGAAACAGTGAAACAACACACTGAAAATTATAATTAGCAGCATAAACACAAGTATATTTTTTAAATCAAATTACTCAGTTTTTAAAATGTTTAATTTTGAATTTGTGTGTCTATTTTTAAATTGAGCTGGAAACTCAGAACAAAGAAACTACAATATCAAAATACTGAATTCACCTTAAAGTTATACAGTAATACTTTATCTGTAAATACTACCTTCTGTTATGAAGTCAAGATAAGCTTTGACTTTGTGGCTGCTGCTGAGACTTGCTGGAACATTGTGGCTAACCTTGAATATTCATTCCTGTTTGGGGCATAAAGAGCTGTCTCCTCTGCTTCTTAGAAATGGTTATCTGGCCAGAAATGACGGGTGGTTTGGGCTTCTGCACTATTGTGAATTTGTCCTGAATGGACCCCAAAAATGTCTGTATTATGTAGTTTCTAAATTTCATACTTCAAGGATGGAGTTCGAGCCATCTTATTTGCAGCATTGAGCACTAGAAAGATTTAAAGACTATATTAATTTTGAGAAGCTTTTGCATTATTTAAAATAAAAACTCTTTCTAAGAAAATATAATCATTGTTCATATCCTAATTTATGAAGCCTCAATTAGGACATTAGTTTCTTGCAATGAGCCCTGCATTTTCTTTAGAAATGTGTTGATCCAATAAAAAATACTGAAGTAGTGGTTGGCAACTATGCTAGTGGTTAGTTTTTTCCATTTATACAGTGTCCTAGAGGGAATTTCGCAAAATAAAGGCAAGGGGTTCCTTGTTTTGACCTAAATATTATTGATAGGCTGAAGAGTGAGGAAAAAATGCTGGCTAAGAATATAAAGAATGACAGTGAGCTAATGCAATCACAGGTAACTGGAAGTAAGACCAGATCATTCAGAAAATTTACGGCTACAATTTCTTTTTGAGAATTTCTGTATCTCAGCATGTGATGTAACATCCACACAGAGTGGACTTTCATTGTGATGACATCATGTTGGCTGCTTTGTTCTTTGGTGGAAAGGGGAAAGAGATGCCAGATTGATGCTTTCAGCTCAGTGACCCCTGCATTGTCTGAGATATTTTTTTAATGTAAAGGATTGGGCAGCATCCTGACCATTCAGGAGTCCGTGAAATGCTGTAATCCAAAGAGCTGCCTAGCTAGACCAGAGCCCAAGTCCGTCCAAATGAAATACAAACTCTAAATAGGATTTATACTGCATTCGCATATCTTGACTATCAGTTGTTTATTAAAATATTTTTGCAAAATTAAAAATTCTCATTGAAAATTTCCTTCCTCCTGACGTCCAGCCTAAACCTCCTTCGGTGAAGAGCTAACTCCATAGTTCTGCTCCTTTGAATATTTAATGTGGCTGTAAAAAGTCACAAATCAGCTGCTGCAGTTTTGGAAGCCGTAATCCTGTAACTCTTCCGTTCTGCCCCTGTGTTGTTAGATAATTCCTCTGGCAAAGCGAGAAACGCACCGTTGCTCGATTAGGTCTGAAGCACCTGCTCTGCAGGTGAGGTTCTGGCTCCTGAGGTTTTGCTTGAGGTGCCACAAAGGAATCACGGGAGGAATCGCCCTTTGGGGACATCAGGTGCAGTTTAGCGTCATTCTGTTTCATTATAAAATACCAACAATATCTGCCTATTGTTGAGTTATGGATTTCATGGTTGAGACATATTTGGGCTTCAATATCCTCTTTTTCTTTTATTCATAGCTCTAGACAAAAGTCATGGGTCTAGGTTATAATCCCTTTATTTGTACCTAGTGTACAGCAAGAAGTTATTCATTAAATATTGTTTATAAACAAAGTTGTTTAATGGGAAAGCTTGTCCTTTTAAAAAGAACAATGTACCCAAGAAAAATAATTAAAATATTAATTGCTCAAAGAACAAGGACGTTTCTTAGTATCATACACAAATATTGATGACTGAATCATCTTTAACCCTGGGAAATATTGGATATTTTATTGTGTGGTCACCCCACCCTGTATCCCTCTGGGGACGAGTAATGAAGCTTGCCCTGTTTGAGCCTTTTCAGGCTGATTCCTTACAGCTCTGTTGCTATAGCAATGAACGTGTGACAGTGGTTCTTTCTGCAGTCCTCGTCATGGGTGTTGGTATGCAGAACACACAACAAGCAGGGAAAAGAGTGTAATCTGTAGCATAAATCTTCCTCCAATATTAATGTTACTGTTTTCTTTCCCTGTTGCTTTGTGTATGTCTGCATTGGGATACAGGTATATCATCCCTGATTAAATCTTGCAATGCCTTTTTAAAATGGCCACAGTAATGCAATTGGAATTTGTTCTGTTGTCTTCTTAGTCCAGAAAATAAGAGTCTAACAGGTAAGGCAGAGTCTTCAAAGAACACTTTAAAAAAATCAAAACAACTGTATGCATATGTGTATATAGACCTTCTCATGTACGTACGTAAAGTTGTATGTGTGAGTTTTAATAAAGGGTTGTCACATTTCATTGTACCCATCCATATAATAAAGCCACCAGTGGGGAAATTAATTTCGATGTGGCTTTCTGGTCATTGACACCAAGTGATCAGTCATACTCATTTCCCCAAACGCCTGTTGGTTACGCTGATGATGTAGATCTATTCCAGTCTGATTTACTTCTCACTGTAGGAAGCAGTTGCTTTAAAGCAGATGATGTGGCAGGGAATGGAAAAGAGGAGAGGCAAATTCTTGGTTCCCTTGAATTTCTCAGAAGTCTCATGGACCACGGTGTCAGAAAACGATGGTTGGGCAGCTCTGCCGTACCCCATTGCTAGTCTCCCTTTTACTATTTTTAGTTTTAATGGAAACCAGGGAGGCATTTAGATTCTGAGCTGAAATGCAAATAGAACTCTCCATTTGGTGGTATTGACAATTTGGGACAAATATGTGCAAATGCAGTGAGATTGAATCCAAGCAAGGCAAGGGTCAAGGAGACCTGGCTTCTCTGGACAGACGGATGTCCTTTGGGGACAGCGGGGTTGCTGTACGCAAGCATGAGTTTGCATGAAGGAGGCCCAATTCTGGGGTTATTTGGGGGGAGAATAATATATAGAGTTACGACTATTTGGCAGTCACAACTTTGTGATCAGTGGGCATTTCCCTCTGGCAATTGTGTCGTCAGTATATCACCAGTGGCAGTGGAAATCCAGCAGGTATGAGGTTGGTTTCTGGAAATGCAGTTTAATAAAAGAAGCTCTGATTTTTTTGGACATACACTTGCCTTTTCATTTTAACCTATAAGACTCACAAATAATTAGCGTTCAGAAAGCATCCAGTTCTTTTTTTTTAATATTTTTTTTATTTTTATCACAACAGCAAAAAACAAACATAAAGCCTTCTTTCGGTTCCACAGTGTGTCAGTTGAGTACATATTTCTTCGTGCACAAAATAATATTATCATACATATTTAACTTGTATATATTTATAATCATTCTTATTAATATTTTATATCACATGTTGCTTATTCTATTATCCTTAGCTTTATAATCATTAACTTTCAATAATATATTTCAAGTTCATTTTCTTTATCTAGCTCATCTATTTATCAGTAACAATATATTATACTATGCTTATATAATTCAATTCTTTACTCTTCTGTCCAACCATTCATAAAATAAATTCCAAATTTTATAATAATCTTTTTCTTCTTGTTCTCTAATCGCCATTGTCAATCTACTCATTTCTGCACATTCAATTATTTTCTTAATTACTTCTTCTTCTGTCAGAATTTTTCCACTTCTCCAATTTTGTGCAAATACAATCCTAGCTGCTGTTAATATGTTAATAATAGAAAGCATCCAGTTCTAAGGAGTTAGTGAAGAGGGATTTGGGAAGGACGGTGGTTGGAAGAAGAGAGTTCAGAGAAGTATAAGCTGGCAGCGGCTGACTTGCTGACAGAACCACTTTCCTGCCTGTGCAACAATTCAGCCAGCCAGTCCTTAATCCCCAATTTGCAGGGAAGAGGGGGTTGCATGTGTGTTGGGATTCCCTCCAGTGGTGCAAAATAGGTGGTTTGCGTTGCTCAGTCTAAACACTGAATCCCTGAATTAGTAGATTAGAGAGCTTTGCAGCAGGACTTGGACAAGCAGAGAAGGCCTCTGAGGGAAGTCATTTTGCCTGGAGTCACTGAAGCAAAAGGCAAGCAGGGTTCTGCACAGAGCTTTACTTTTGTGGTTTTAAAGCAGCAGACACACAGGTGTATTTTCTCTTTTAGAGGGAAAGAGGTTCTTAATTCAGGAGGCGAGAGGCAGCCTTTGATTTTGGTTGTTAGTGCACAAATCAGGAAGGTGGGGTTTCTTGTTGTTCTTTAAATTTACTAATTAAATGTGTGTGCTGCCCACCTTGCTGCCTATAGGTGTTGGTAGGATATGGCCACTGTTTAGTCATGAGTGTCTTTTCCATCCTAGATCTGATGGCCAGTCGGTAGACCAGCATGGCCACCATGGTTCCACCTGTGAAGTTGAAATGGCTGGAGCACCTCAACAGCTCCTGGATCACAGAAGACAGCGAGTCGATCGCTACCAGGGAAGGCGTCTCCGTCCTCTACGCGAAGCTTGTCAGTAACAAAGAAGTGGTCCCCCTGCCGCAGCAGGTCTTCTGCCTCAAAGGGCCCCAGCTGCCTGACTTTGAACGCGAGTCCCTGTCCAGCGATGAGCAGGACCACTACTTGGACGCCCTCCGATTAGCAGCAGCAGCAAAGCAGCTCGGGCTCCACGGACATCCATTCGGTCAGCGAGAGGCCCAGGTCGAGCACGGATGCGCTGATAGAAATGGGGGTCCGGACGGGGCTGAGCCTGCTCTTTGCACTGCTGAGGCAAAGCTGGATGATGCCGGCTGCGGGGCCCGGCATCAGCCTTTGCAACGACGTCATTCACACGGCAATCGAGGTGGTCAGTTCCTTGCCCCCTTTGTCTCTGGCCAATGAGAGCAAGATCCCGCCCATGGGCCTGGACTGCCTCTCCCAAGTAACAGTCTTTCTTAAAGGAGTAACGATCCCCAACTCCGGGGCGGACACCCTTGGGCGAAGGCTGGCTTCCGAGCTGCTGCTGGGCCTGGCGGCTCAGCGTGGCTCCCTGCGGTACCTGTTGGAGTGGATTGAGATGGCCCTCAGCGCATCGGCCGTGGTCCACACCCTGGAGAAGAACAAGCTGCTGCCGAGCTCCGAAGGCATGATCAGTTTTGATTGCTTCATGACGATTCTAATGCAGATGAGGCGGTCGCTGGTATGTATGCCCTGCCCTCGGGGGAACAGAAAGGAAGAAGTCTAGGAGTGTAGCTTCTCTGCAGCTAGAGGTGGCACTCTATTGGATGGCTGTCCATCCTGTCGCCCTCACCTACGGTTGGTGGCATTTGAACAGTTTTGAAAAGCGTCGGTTGCCTCTCAACCCTCACTTCGGTTCTACTAACAGCCATTCCAATTTGAACATAAGAAATCACAACAAAACGCTAAATAGAATAGGCAAAACAGAAATAGCATCAGCAGCAACTTAGAACTGTGTTTGGTATTCTTAATTACTTGAGAGGTGCCTCTGCTTATTTTCTAATTAATAGCAGCTACAAAAAAAATGCTCTTTTAATGTTAGTAGCTTGAAACATTGGCCCCTGTACTGCCTATCTCTTGTTTAGAAGAAGCAAATAAAAATACAGGCGTTCTGATGTAAAACTCAAATGAATTAAAAATAGAATGCCAAAGAAGATGCATGCAATTATTTGCAAAAATAATAAAGAGCTAGATCCAATCTGGGGCCGTCACTGAGACCAGAGATTTCATCTTCCAAACTTTTGGACTTGTGCTGGAGCTTCTCTCTAGCAGGGTGTGTGCCATAAAGTGCTGTTACTTTGAGGAAATACATTCCTTTTAAGTCTGTTTTATCTGGGGAAATATTCTACTGCTTGGTTGGTGAGATATGTTTATATAATTTTATATGTGTGCAGTTTTACTTCAGTCACACTCTTCCGTAACTTATATTCCAATCCGGGCTGTGACTCCCTCCCGGGGGGCGGGGGTGGTTCTTAACTTATTTTAAATTTTAAATTTTAGATTAGCTATTATTGGGCTTGTGATTTGTTTAATTCTCTTTTTAATTATTTATTGTTGTTGTATGTTTTAGTTGTGAGCTGCCCCGAGTCTTTGGAGATGGGGCGGCATACAAGTCCAAATAATAAATAAATAAATAAATATTACAGGGGTCATCTGCAGACCGAAGTCAGTGGAGGGAGCCAACCAGGACTTCCGAAGGGCTGTGCTCGCTCTATGAGGCAGCCTTGTGTCTCTTCGAGGAGGTTAGTCTGGCTACCTAGCCATCGATTAAGGGCAAAAAAAGCCTGTTTCACATTCTTCCAGTTGTGAATTTCTCACTCCTCTGAAAGTGTGAAGGAAACTTGGTGTGTGTCCTTGATTCTGTGTATTTTGACTCTGTGGTTCTGTTTCAATATTTATTGAATTTCTATCCTACTTCTTCCCAAGATTCAAGGTAATGAACTGTTACAGAATATTGAAGAAATTATATTTATTGAATTCTGGCCTGGCTTTAAATTAAAAAGTATTAAAGCAAGATCAATTATAGCAGCCCTGCCTTGGCTTAGCCTATGCAAATGCTAGGAGAAGGGAATTTGCAAGCCACCTGATCTTTCCTTTTAGAGAAGGGCCTTGGGGGCACAGAAATCTCAACTGAAACTTAAAAGGTGGTTCTGTCTTAACAGGCTCGCCTGTTTGGTCATCGGATCTAATGCAGTCAGTGGGCTTCCATGCATGAGAGGGAAAAGTTGGCTGAAATGAATCCCCTGATCCAAACTCCCACAATCAGATGTGCCCAGATTTTAGATCTGTGTCTGAGAATTCCTGGAACTGAAATCTAGCAACACAGAAAGCGCCGAGTTGGGGAAGGTGTGGGGTTCATTTGAGTTAATGAGACAGCTGGATAATTGCCAACAGATGTTTTCCTGTACGGCCTGTTTGTTTTAATAGGTGTGCCGGATGGCCTCGGACTACTCCAGGACGTGCGCCAGTCCCGATAGCATCCAGACTGGGGAGACCCCCATTGTTTCTGAAACCTGTGAGGTGTATGTCTGGGGCAGCAACAGCAGCCACCAACTTGTGGAAGGGACCCAGGAGAAAATCCTCCAGCCTAAGTTGGCTCCAAGTTTTTCTGATGCGCAGACAGTGAGTACCTTTGGACAGGGAGGGTAGATTGATTGGTGTAGTAAAAAACAAGGATCAGTTTGATGGCCTCTTGGTTTTTTTTTCTCCCCGCTATAGATTGAAGCTGGACAGTATTGTACCTTTGTAATATCCACGGACGGCTCCGTTCGAGCTTGTGGCAAAGGCAGCTACGGCCGGTTAGGATTGGGTGACTCCAACAACCAGTCCACTCTGAAGAAGTTGACTTTTGAGCCTCACCGATCAATCAAAAAGGTGTCATCTTCCAAAGGCTCAGATGGCCACACGCTGGCCTTCACCACCGAAGGAGAAGTCTTCAGCTGGGGGGACGGCGACTATGGGAAACTGGGCCACGGCAACAGCTCCACACAGAAATACCCTAAGCTTATCCAGGGGCCTTTGCAGGGAAAGGTACGCCCTACCAATGAACCAGCGGTCTGGTCTGCCTTTCTTCTTTCAGATGGTTCACGTCGTGAAGGTTTTTGTTTCTCTGCTTTTGCCTTTTTGAGTATGCCACCATTTTATAGCCCAGCTTATTAAGGAGCTTCTGCATCTGGGCCTGGAGCCTAAAAGGAGAACTCTCTTCCCCTCTTATCCAGGTGGTGATTTGTGTCTCAGCTGGGTACCGGCATAGTGCTGCTGTCACAGAGGATGGTGAATTATACACCTGGGGAGAAGGAGACTTTGGCCGGCTAGGTAACAGGAATCTTCTCATTTTCCACCTTCTTTAAACAGCGCTAATTAAAATGAATTGGTTTAAAGCAGGTCAGAAACTGGTTCTAGGCTACGTCTGGTAGAATGGTGAGGCCTAAAGAGACAAACCCCTGCAAATCCCTGCTTTCTCTCCCAAGGTCACGGTGACAGCAACAGCCGTAACATCCCAACTCTTGTCAAAGACATTAGCAACGTTGGCGAGGTGTCTTGCGGCAGCTCACACACCATCGCCTTGTCCAAAGATGGGCGAACGGTTTGGTCCTTTGGAGGAGGAGATAATGGTAAGAGCCTTGGCTGAGGGGCGACTGTTGTGCTTGAGGCAAGGAATGACCAGCCTGGAAAAGCCCACGATCCTTTTTGGCCTGTTGCCTTCATCTGCAGAAATGTTAGCTAAGCTTTAAGCCATCGTAAATTGTAAACATTTGTTTTATTGCGGAGCAATTTGAACACGAATAAACACAGAAGCCGCCTAGTCGTCTCTCTCTCTGATTCTTCTGTCTCAAGCTGGCAGAACACAAGAATCCCTGTTCGTCTTTACCTAGCGGTCCCTGCTAGAGCCAAACTGGAGATAGTCAGCTTGACAGCAGTTAATATTAGGTCTACCTAATCCTGGTTCACTAGCACCTCAAAGACCAGGGATGCCCACTTGGGATATAGGTGGGAACTCTGAGGACATGTGCACTGGAGAGCTGCAGACCGTGGCACTTGCTCACCGCTGAGACAGCCAGTGCAGCTAATCTGTGGAAGAGCTTGGCACACAGGTTAGGGGATATCCCTGGCTCTGGTCATGCTGCTGCTGCTGCTGCTGCTAAATTGTAACGTTATGGTTAAATATTTGTAGTTTAAGTTGGCAGTTTATTTTAGATGGGTGTCAGTGACGTAGCCCTCGATATGCAGATTGTAAATTCCCTTGTATGTGTGGTCCCAACAGGCAAACTGGGGCATGGAGACACCAACCGAGTGTATAAACCCAAAGTGATAGAAGCTCTTCAGGGGATGTTCATACGGAAAGTTTGTGCCGGAAGCCAGTCTTCGCTTGCTCTAACATCAACCGGACAAGTAAGCAGAACAGGTTGCAACGGAGCACACAAAAGCTACAAGATCAGAAACAGTTTCACTAATTCTTCAAAGGAGTTTGTGGCCCAGCAGCAGCCTGGGAGGAAAAGAAACTGTACTTGGGTTGCTAAAGCTTCTTTCCCTGTTCTCACTTTAAGTTGGAGCTATTTGCAAAACAGGGAAGAAATAATTTGATAAAGAGCTTCCCTAATGTTCGTTTGTTCCAATAATAGGCAAAGACTAATTGATAAGAGAGCCGAGCCTTAAAGGGTGACTATTACTATTCCTCCTTTTAAGTGGTCAGTATGTCCCCAGAGTTGGCTCTGTCTTCATTGTTTGCAAGGGACGATGGCAGACTCTGTCTGGAAACGTGACGCAGGCATTTGTACGGATTTAATCAACTCCGGCTTGTCAATTAAATGAGCAAGATTTCTTTAATAGTGTCCGAGCTCTTACCTGCGTTGTAGTTGTGGGCTTCTGGACTGTGGGGCTTAGCATTCTTTGTACCCCTTTGTTCCAGGTGTCTGCCTGGGGCTGCGGGGCATGCTTAGGATGTGGCTCCTCAGAAGCCACGGCTCTCCGGCCCAAGCTGATTGAAGAGCTGGCTGCCACGCGGATCGTGGACATTTCAATTGGTGACAGCCACTGCTTGGCCCTTTCCCATGGTAAGAAGATGCGGCCCGTTGTCCTCTGGGTAATTTGGCATCTTACCAATGCCAGTGTGGTGATCTCGAACTGCTTCTCTTTAGATAATGAAGTTTACGCTTGGGGCAACAACTCCATGGGGCAGTGTGGCCAAGGGAATTCCACCGGCCCCATCACTAAGCCAAAGAAAGTGAGCGGCTTAGATGGAGTCGCCATTCAGCAGATTTCGGCTGGAACATCCCACAGTCTGGCTTGGACAGCCCTTCCCAGAGACAGGCAAGTCATACGTGCACATGTGCGCTTCCGTGTGATAAATAAAGCCGTGTTGTTTCTGTTGCCAACGCCTAATTGAAGTGCCTGATGTTTTTGAGCACTGGGCCTTTTCCTCCTGGGGCCCTTTGTCACCAGGGACCTTGACTGATTTTCCAAACTTCCTGCGTGTGTTTTATAACTCCTAAGTTGCCAATATCTCTCTGCATTCTCCTTTTATAACTGGCCTCCAGCACGGGATTCAACAGCTGCTGGATGTTCTGTTTTGGATTGTTGTGCTGTTTATTCACCCAGGTTTATTCACTCACAACTCCAGCACAACAGAAGGGCAGCTCAAGACAAGCAGAATGACTTTTAAAACGAGAAATTGAATGAGTGGGGAAATGGATGAAAGGGGTGATTCAGCAGGTAGTCATTCTGAGGGGGCCTGCTACAAGTGTGATCAATAAATACAATGTGATTTTGTGTTAACTGCGTTCTTCTAAACTGTTGTTAGATTTCAGTTTCGCTCTTATTTATGTCTGAGCTGCTCTTTCTGTGCATTGGACACAAGACATAACGTAAGGCTATTCGGGAAAAAGTGGCAGCCCTCTCAAAAGGCACCTGTTTCCAGCTCAGCACCTAGATCAGAATAAGTGGGGAGGGCTTCACTAGCAGTGTGTATAAAAGAGAAACAGGAATGGCTGTAAGAATTAAAAGGAGGCTTCTCAGTTTTGCTCTGATGAGCAAGCTCTGGCTAGCTAGGGTTGACATCAAAACACTAAGCGGGGTCAGTTTGCAGGCAGACCTGGGCAGCTGAAACCCCTGCAGGAAGGCCGTGGCACCCACTGCTACCGCCATGTGGCCAGTAAAGCCACAGGACGTCACGTCCCCCTGAAGACGAGCTGGGTTTGAAGGAACTTGGGTGCATTTCGCAGTATCAGATCTCCTTTTATTGGCTTTGCCTAATTCTGCTCTGCGGGGACTGTTAGTGTGGTGGGTGTCTCTGTTCCTTAATCTTTCCTTCTTCGATTGCAGGCAGGTGGTGGCCTGGCACAGGCCGTACTGTGTGGATCTTGAAGAAAGCACCTTCTCCCACCTCCGTTCTTTCCTCGAGCAGTACTGTGACAAAATTAATAGTGAGATTCCTCCGCTTCCTTTTCCTTCCTCAAGGTACTTGTTCATGGGGGGTATGAAATCCTTTCGGCTGCTTCTCTTGTGATTATCGTTACTACTAGTATGGATGGCCTTGTCTGGTACCTTCAGCACAAGTTAATCTTGTTTTATCATGAATGCAGAACTAGAATTCCTCCTTTTTAAGATTTCTGATTAAGTAATAGAAATCCTTTTTGGCAGTGATGTGTGGACTTTTCTGTCAACACCTGAAGGCTTTGCTGCTGGGTGGGAGGGAACCTTTGCTGATTTCTGTTTCAGCTATAGCATGAACACAGAGTGTAGGGCAAGGCTCACCGGGGGCTTTGTGGGGAGGGTTCCCTCACCCGGGCTTTCAGCAGTTCAGTCAAACGGGGAACCCCATTTGTAAAGGGAGGCTGGACAGGCCTCCATTAAGGGAGCCTCCTGGTTTTACAGGGAGCACCACACCTTCTTAAAGCTCTGCCTGAAGCTGCTCTCCAACCACCTGGCGCTGGCTCTGGCTGGAGGAGTGGCCACCAGCATCCTGGGCAGGCAGGCGGGACCCCTGCGGAATTTGTTGTTTCGCCTGATGGATTCCTCCGTCCCAGATGAAATACAGGAGGTCAGTCTCAGTCGGGAAGCCCCTTTAGACTGTAGCTCCTTTGACTCTCAGCTGGCCAGTTGGGCAGTCGCTCAGCACCGAGTTCTGAATTTCACCACACCCTTGAGGTGAAATCTGACAAAAAGTAGGAAGGAGCAATCCTTTCAAAATACATTTGCTGAACGATATCAAGTCTGCTTTGCAGCTTTCAGTGGGATGTTGACGCAGTTTGGTCTCCCTCCAAATTTTAGGTGGTGATTGAGACCCTGTCGGTCGGAGCAACGATGCTGCTGCCCCCCTTAAGGGAGAGGATGGAGCTGCTGCACTCCCTCCTTCCCCAGGGCCCCGACCGGTGGGAGAGCTTGTCCAAGGGGCAGGTAAGAATTCTGGAGCGTTTACGGGGTGGTGCAGCTGCAGAGGATCTGACGCTTAGTGTGCTTCTGAGTTGGAACAGCTGAAAAGGGAGGATGAAATTTGTCTTTCAGTGAAATCAATTAAATTCTGTACTGCTGGGCAGTGTGAAGATTAAGTCAGAAAATCATCAGTAGTATTGCTGAAAACAGTGTGCAAGTGACCTTGCTTTGACATCTTACCTGGCCGTTATTGTCAGAAGATTTCTAAGTGAAGGAAATCATTTTCCTTCTTTTCCTTCAGCGAATGCAGTTGGATATTATTCTGACCAGCCTGCAAGACCACACTCACGTCGCCTCCTTGCTCGGCTACAGCGCTCCCTCGGATGCCACAGACATCTCCTCCCTGTGCATCGCTTATGGGAATCTCTCTGACGCAGCCTATGGGGCCCAGAGTCACCACCCCGACACTCACCTGGCCGAAATCTTAATGAAGACTCTCTTGCGCAATTTGGGGTTCTACACAGTGAGTTCACCGCCTGGGTTACCTACTCCTGGCCCCCCTGGAATAGTTTAGTCCAGAAACACTAGTCAGATCAGAGGGCTTATGGAGGGTGGGTGTAGTGGGGGGAACAGCTGTTTAAAAAGAATGGCTGTTTTCTTTCACAGTTTAAGTATTGTCCACATCTCTAAATTGCATTAATAATTTGGTTATGTCATCTCGATTCTAACTCCTGGGTGCTTTTTCCTAGCCAGTGAGAATTGTATTAGTAGCAAGGACACGGTATTTTTTTAAAAGCAGATACAGAAAGCAGCATATTTGTCGGTAGAAGCACGGCTCCTATAAGAATGTGGTGGGGATTAAAAATAAGGGACGCTTACTCAGCAAGGCATATTAAACTTTGGGGTGGGTGAATCTTCTGCCTCGGTAGGATCAAGCGTTTGGAGAGCTGGAGAAAAACAGTGACAAATTTTTACTTGGGACGTCTTCCTCCGAGAACAGCCAGCCAGCTCATCTGCACGAACTCCTTTGCTCCCTGCAGAAACAGCTGCTGGCCTACTGTCACATCAACAGCGTTGGTGAGGTTAGTGCCACGGTTCTTATAGCCATCCCCAGAGTAAGGAGAACCATAAAGGCCATACCGGACGGTGATTTTAGGCGCAACCTTTTGAGCAGAGGCGTCCGTAGTCCGTGTAGCAGTTGACTCCCTGTCAGCCAAGTTCCTTCATGCAGCACCTTTTCCCGGCTCTCTCTCTCTTGCCTGCAGAACTCCAGCAGCGTGGCCCTCCTGCACAAGCACCTGCAGCTCCTCTTGCCTCATGCCACGGAGATCTACGCCCGCTCAGCTACTTTGCTGAAGGAGAGTTCTTGGAACGGCAGTGTAGGTGAAAAATTAAGAGGTAGGGGTGCCTGTGTGCTTATCTGATTGTGCTCAATAGAGAATATAGTTACAGCACTCCGTTTATCAGACTTTCTCTCCAATTTGTCTGGTTTTTGCTGAATGTCTATATGGTTAAATGCCCAAATACATGTCAGGTCTGGCTAGGCTGGTCATACTCCTGGTTTGGAGTAATGGCTGGAAATGCTTAGCCTGTGTCTTGGGACCACATGGAACCCTGAGGCTGCTTCTTGAATCTGGTCAAGGGAGGCCAAGGTTATGTTGGGGGGGAGACTTGCCTGCCTCCAGTTGAGGAAGAAGAAGGAATTTCCCAGCCAGGATTCTGGGAGTTGAAGTCCACACAGGTTGAGAAAGGCTGCCCATGAATCCTGGCATCTTCGCCTCCCTCCCTCCCTGCTGCAGCCTTCCAGGCCTGCCGCTCATTAATGGGTCGTTTCCCCCATTCCAGATGTCATCTATGTGTCTGCAGCAGGGAGCATGCTTTCCCAGATCGTGAATTCCCTGCTTTTGCTGCCTGTGTCAGTAGCCCGATCTTTACTGAGCTACCTTCTGGATCTCTTGCCACCTCTGGATTGCCTCAATAGACTCCTGCCAGCTGCAGTGCTTCTAGAAGACCAGGAGTTACAGTGGCCTCTTCATGGTAAGCCTGACTCAGAGTAGTCCTTTGCCTTTCCAAACTGGGGGGGGGGGGGATTTCAGAGTGGAAATGGGCTTGTAACCCCCCCTTTTCCGAAACGCTGATTGCTCCATGTCCCCAGGTGGGCCTGAACTGGTCGACCCAGCTGGAATGCCCTTACCTCAGCCTGCCCAAGGGTGGGTGTGGCTTGTGGACCTCGAGAGAACCGTCGCTTTGCTGATTGGACGGTGTCTGGGTGGGATGTTGCAAGGGTCCCCGATGTCTCCCGAAGAGCAGGACACGGCTTACTGGCTGAAAACCCCTTTGTTCAGCAACGGAGTGGAAGTGGACGTCCCCCAGTTAGGTAATCTGGTCAACAGCGTGAAAGATTTGGAAACTGGACAGGAGTTGCAGTGTAATAATGACGCTTGTTAAAATAATCCAAAAGGTTTCCGGAAGTGGGAGGAAAGGATGGAAAGATGCTATGGGGGGTGGGGGGGTGGGCTTTTAGCTTAGAAAAGTGGGGAAGGGGGGCAGAATAAGAGAAACATAAAAACATACACCGGGTTGGAGAAAAAGTGTTGTCCTTATTGTACAATAATTGAACCCATTGGGGTGGTGAAAAAAAGAGTCACCAGTGCCGGATTCTGGAGAGATGGGAGCAAGCAGGCACTTCCCCATGCAGTTGGTGGCGTTGGCCCCACAGAAACGTCACCAGCCTGGGTGGCTTCAAATGGGAGCAGTTGAAGGCCAAGCATGCTCAGTAGCCACCCCTGTTGGGGTCACTGCAGGGGCGTCCCCGAATCTTTGTTGGTTCCACCTAAGAATCCCCAAGTCGGTCCTCTCTGATCTGATCCCATTTCAGGTGTGTTGACCTGCGGCTCCCATAAGTCAGGATGGATTTGGGAAGTTGGACAGCACTGGATTTGTGTCTCTTCTCTTTTTAGAGAAGTCGGTGAGTTCCCTCCTGGAGGTGGCCCTCTCTGGAAACGAGGAGCAAAAGCCTTTCGATTACCGCCTGCGCCCGGAAGTCTCCATCTTTGTGGACTTGGCCCTGGGGTGCGCAAAGGAGCCAGCGCGCAGCCTCTGGGTCAGCATGCAGGACTACGCCGTGAGCAAAGGTCAGCTCTCGGGAGCAGAAGAGAGGGAGGCAGACGGAGGCTCTGCTCCCTCCTAGCTCTCCAGGGGGGGTGGGGAAGGGGTCTGTCCCGGTGAAAGGCTGAAGGAGCGCTTAGCCTCCTCCTGGGGAAACACCCGAGGTTTTCTGAGCAGGGCCTGGCTCTGTTTAGCGCAGGGAAGGCAACCTCTGAGCAGCCTAAGGGGGCAAACTCAGCCTTCTGACCTCCAGGGAACCTCAGCCGATCATGAGCAGAGGCGATGCAGCAGCCCAATTTTCCACCCTGTTTGCAGAGAGCTTAAATCCGGCTGGGAATAGGAGTGGGGGGCCCTTGGGTGGCAAAACTCTGTCAATGCCCCCTTCAGGGTCCCCTCCCCAAATGTGTTCTTTGCTGGGCCGGGGGTGGGGGGAGGGCTAATTGGAGCCCTTGAAAGAGCAAGCGCCAAAGGAAATCATTGTCATGGCATCTCTGAGGCCGTTTCCACTTCGGATGCTTCCAGGGTGGTTTTTATTCTGTTTCTCTCCTCCAACCTAGACTGGGACAGTGCAACCTTGAGCAGTGAGTCCCTCTTGGACACCGTCTCTCGATTTGTTCTTGCTGCCCTTTTGAAACACACAAATCTGCTCAGTCAAGCAAGTGGCGAAAGTAGGCAAGTATCCAAAACACTTTCTGACATTTTTATCTTTTGTCTGAGATCGCCGTCTCTGGCCGTAACCATGTGGGATGCTTGTGTTTTTAGGTACCAGCCAGGAAAAGCATTAGTAGAAATCTATCGATGCGTGTATAAAGTTCGGAATCGTTTGCTTGCTTGCAAGAACATGGAACTTATTCCAACGCGCTCGTCTTCCAGGGATAGATGGGTAAGCCTGCCGAGCAGCCCCGTTTCCTTTCCTTAAAGAGGGGAGGTATTTTAAGAGGAAAGGTTTCAGGCAGAAATTCATGTGGGCATTTCTCCTCGTTTTGCTTGTCTTGAATCAAGTTGCTTTATCCCATTTTTCTCTTGAGGAATTTCAGATCTGAATTCTGTGGCAGGCTATTGAAATAAGCGTTGGCTAAAAGCCTGCTGCGGTAGCCAGTGGGTTATTTGTGTCCCATCCAAGTAATGGGCTCCTCCCCTTGAATTGAAGCAGGGGCTCTGTTCACAGCCTCTCCTCTTTGCCTTCTTTCCAGCTGTCAGATAACCCAGAGTCATCGGACATCGATGCTCAGGAAAGCCCCTTTACCCGGACCATCGATGAGGAAGCCGAAATGGAAGAGCAGGCAGAGCGGGAAAGAGAGGAGGGGCACACAGAGCAGGAGGAGGAAGAGGAAGAGAGAGAGCACGAAGTGATGACCGCCGGTAGTAAGTGGACGCTGGGGCCGCCAGGCACCTTTGGCCGACTTGGGCTGGGGGCCGAGACGTTCAGCTGAAGAATTACTGCAGCCCTTTAGCTCTGCCTGGCAGTTAAGACCTTTTGTTTTTGTGTTACACATTACAGAAATATTTCAATGTTTCCTATCAGCCCGTGAAGTCGCTCGCAGCCGAGACCGAGAGAGAATAAATGGCGGGCTGGGGGCGCAAGTGGAGGACCAGCCCCCCCAGTCCCAGCAGGAGCGGCGCGTCAGCAGAGACCTCCCGGAGGGCCAGGATGTGTACACGGCTGCCTGCAACTCGGTGATCCACCGCTGTGCCCTGCTGATCTTGGGGGTCAGCCCGGTGGTGGAGGAGCTGCAGAAGCGAAGGGAGGAAGGGCAGGCGCAGCAGCTCTCAGGCGGCACTCCAGAAGGGGTCGGCCTCATGACCAGGTGCGAGCCGCTCGGCCCTCTTCGCCAGCCTCTCGGGGACCTGCTGTGGCTGCACCTGAGCTTCTAGGCAGCTCGGTGCCCTTTGGGGCCCTGGGATCGGAGAACCCAGCGGAGCCCTTATGGCTGTGAGGATGGGGCTGCGTTTTCTTTTGTCCTTGGTGCGATTGCACGCATGAGGCACTTGCACATCACGCGAGGGTGGATTTAATCAAATGTGAGGAGGTTGTGGCTGAATCTGTGCAACCAGAAGCACTCGGGCATATGCTCAGTGGAAGAACTCTGGGCGATTCCTGGGCAGAAGCGGAAGCTGCATGGGTGGAAGTGGAAGGAAACCCTCTGAATTGGGAGGCTTTTTATGGTGACGGCCTATAACGCAACATAGAGCAGGGCACTGCGAATCCAGGCAAATGAAAAGGTCTCCGTGTCATTGTGTAATTTTTTTCTCTCTGTTGTACCTTTATGCGAGGCAGAAGTGAAAGTCTTAGCGCAGAAAGTCGTTCGGGCCACTCTACCTCAAGTTACAAGCTGATGAAATCGAGGAGTGAATCTGACCTCTCTCAGCCTGAATCAGATGAAGAAAACTACTCGCTGGTAGGCAGAACAGCAAGCATTCCTTGACGTGACAAACCTGATTCCGTTCGAAAGCCCCGCGTGTGTTTAGATTCCTCTCCTAGCCAGTGTTTCTGGTCTTTGCTTGTTTTCCACTTCCCTCCCTGCCTCTGTCCCCTGTTATGTTACGTCTCTTCATTTGTAGTCCAGAGTTTTAAAGCTTGACTGCATCAGGAGCTGTTACTACGAAAGTACCAGAAAGACCCAGTAACGTTTTCTGTTCTCCTCTTTAGAGCGGAAGGCGAAATGTGGATCTGGATTTGGCATCATCGCATAGAAAGAAAGGTAAACCATTAATTATCGCCCCCTCATAGCCCTGTCATTCTCTAAAGCAGGGGTCTCCAACCTTAGCAACCTGAAGACTTGTGGACTTCAACTCCCAGAATTCCTCAGCCAGCCGGCAGTTGAAGTCCACAAGTCTTAAAGTTGCCACAGTTGGAGACTCCTGCTCTCAAGCGATGACCCTTTGCAGCTTCCGACAATTTTCCAGGTCTGTTGTGTGGCCCCGTTATAAGGGGGGGGGGATTCTGAGAAAGGGCCTGAGCTGGTGGTTCACCAGCATGTTAGCCCAGCTTGCTGGCCACAACCTTCCCCAGCAGCGATTAGAGTTGCATTCCAGAGCAGGCTGAAGTTCTCAGCTGATGGCCAGAGATTGTCAGTAATGGCTGCCTGCTCCATGGGTTGCTTTAGGAGGGGAACCTCTTGGCCTCCAATTCCTCAGCCCGTTGCACTAGGGAATGTTCAGGCACCTTCAAGTTGCCAAGACTGGAGACCCCTGTAAATCTAACCGCTCAGATTTTAGGAAGTGCATCTTTACGGCCATTGCTTGCATGGGAACCCTCAGCACCCCTCCCCCTTCCTGACCCCGTTTTCCATGTATGGACAGATTGCAGATTGAATGTTGTCTTCTCTCCCCAACGTCTCTCTTTGTCTTCTGATTCTTGTGTGGTAGTGTGTTTGCTCCTTTTTGGCCAGTTGAGCCCCAGAAAAAAGAAGAGCTTCAAGCAAGTACATGATGGCATGTTCCGATTTTATATTCTCTCTCTAGTTTGCCTACATACTTTATAAAACATAAAATATGTATAGCAGCTGCTCCACGTTCATTTTGAATATCGCATTATTGAAAAATGGCATACAAGGACAAGTAAACATGAGTGGTTCCCACCCCCCGCCTTTTGTCAAGGACAGGGTTGAGCTACCAGGGAGTCTTTGGGCTTTGTTTAGCACGGGCTTCTGCTGTCGCTTGCTTGCGAGGGGCGTTGTTAAAGCCCTGCAGAGCCCTCTTCGCCCTGCAGCTCCACAAACGGAGGTAGAAAGAGCAACTCGCCAGCTGTGCTTCCAGGAGAGGGTTGGTTAGTTTCAACCCCAAGCATGCTGGACCCTTGAGACCCCCCACCCCCCCTTTGCCAGTCTTTTCCTTTTTCTGAAAGGCATGAACAGTCACTCAATATTTTTGGTAAGGAATATACTGGACCCATGCCCTTCTGGTCTAGTCAATTTCTTCTTTGCTCTGCAGTTAAAAACATAACATGCATTGCTTTTTTAAAATCAGGTTTTTTCAGGATGTTCAAGAGGGCATCCCTGTTTCCTCGCCATTTTCTTTCGCCCAGCCAGCAGGTAGATCAGATGGAGAGAATTCCCCTCTGAGCTTTCTCAAAACATGGCGAAGATCGTAAAGCAGTTTCGGTTGAGCTTGCCTGTCTCCGCTCCCGGGATCCAGAGGAGCATAAGCCTCTTGGGGAATCAAGGCAGCCTTGGCCTGTGTCCTGATCAGCCGCTGCACAGGGCCCCATTAGTAGTGGTTGCGTCTTTGTGTGCCTCCTGCCTCCACCTCTTGCCTTGCCCTTCCTCAGACCACACTGCCATTCTTCACTGAGGATGGGTCAGCATTTGGCATCTGCCTTTGGCTTTCATGTTTGTGTAGCTCCCCTAATGCTCAGGTGTTGTTATTTAGAGAAAGGAAGGCAGCTCAAGACGCACATAAAATCTCCAAGTCATTGTAAAGTTGAATGCAAAGGGGCATATTGCTGCTCTGAAACTAGAACGCAGAAGAATTACAACTGATCAAAGTTTGACCAATCATGTAACTAAAATTATTGCAAAACTGAGGAGCTGTAAATGGGGTTTGCCCCATTCCCCTGGTTCTAAAAGTTTCATTTTTTGTGTGCAAATGAAGTCGCCCTTCAACATTTGTTTTCTTTTGGTCCCTGTGCATTTACTTAAAGAGTAATAGCTTTTTTAAATAACGGTCTTGTCTACTCGGCGTCTGGTTATATGATGCCTCAACTTATGACCATAATTCTGGGTTTAATTGTGGTGGTGAGTCAGGGGCTTAAATGTAGCTGCTTAAGCTGAGCCTCTTTGCTCTAAAGCCAGGCCCACAGAAAGCCAGCCATTTGCACCTGTTTACTTGACCTTTACTCATCTCTACATAAACTTCCAGAAAAGCTATAAATCACCCACTCCTGCTTTACACTGATGCAAGTTAAACACAAATCTTTTTTTGCAACTGGATGTCAAGAAAAAAGTTTCTCTTCTTTGTGTGTGGCAAATATTATTTTTTTCCCTTTACCTCTATGTTGTTTTATTTGCATATCGCCTTTTTTCAACGTTCTAGCTTTAAGCTAAACAGTTTGAGTGGCTTGTGCTTTTAATTTCCTGGTAAGGCAAAACCCATCGCCTGGAGATTTGCCAGCAAAACATGCAGCTCTCATTTTTTTGGCCTTTGGTGTGGTAGGCATTGCTGACCGTGCGCATGAAATTGACAGGGGTTCCCATTTCCATCCGTTTCAAACTGCAAGTCGTGTGTTCATTTCTGCCGGTCGGAGAACTCGATTGCCTTGCCGGTTACAGAATTCTGCTGTGTGTTTCTAGGCTCGGTCCACAGCCCGATTGAAACTCTCAGTGACTCGTGGACTCGGCTAAAACAGCGCGATTGGCTCTCCAGCTCTTCTTGTTTGTTCGGGGAGTCTGATGTTGACTTCACAAAATCCGTCGGTGTTCATACTTTGATCGAGAACATGATTAGCTTTATAAGTGGGGATATAGGAAGCTCCCCAGGCTTCAAGGAGCCCGAAGAAAGCATGTCCACCAACCCCCAGGCCTACATCGTTGCCATGGAGCAGCAGCAGCAGAGAGCAGAGGTGTGTGTTGCATGTTGTGGTTCCTTGTCGTGCTGATTGTCAGAGGTTCCGGGCCTTGGCATTGTCGGCTGCTATTCTGCTTGGGGAAGGAGCCCTTTCAGGTTCCTACACTCTGGCAGGTTGCTTGGTTTGGCCTTTGCGCTGTGAAAAGGAAGAATGGCCTCCCCACACAACACCCAGCACAAGAGTCTTCTGGCACCCTCTGCAGATTTAATGCAGCTGAGCCCCCAGTGGATTCATGAACAGTTGCCTTCACACAAGCAAGGATTATGGCCTTGTGGCTTCTGCATTCTGTTTCCTTCTGACGGGGCTGTTCTCCCAAACTCCGGACTCCAGATGCTTCCTGTGCCTCTTGGGAGGAGATGTGCCATCATACATGCTTAAGTCTTGTAAGCTTAAGTCCACAGTATCCTCTGAGGCTTTTGCAGAAACCGCCTATCCTGCTGAAAACTTGCCCCTCCATTTCAGGAATGTTATTTGCAAGGGGGCTGGGTCAGGCTTACCTGTTGTCGTGTTGCCGTTGCCGTTTGCTTTCCAAATAGCAGCTCCGAATCCATTCTTTTCCATCGCCCTTAGCTGCGTCTGGAGGCCTTGCACCAGATCCTGGTTTTGCTTTCGGGAATGGAAGAGAAGGGGGGCACCACCTCCCTCGGGAGCCGCCAAGGCCTGGGGTTCCAGTCTTCCTCGTTTCTCACTTCGGTGAGGCTGCAGTTCCTGGCCGGCTGCTTCGGCTTGGGAAGCGTGGGGCATGCTGGCGCCAAAGGAGAGAACATCCGGTTGCACCACTACCAGGTAAGGGCTGTGGCCTGAGAAGAGAATGCCATTGCTCATGGAACTGCTGGCCAAACCAGTGGGGGGCTCTTCCTTAGGACTGGCCCTCGGGTGGGCAGGCTTGACTGCCCTGGGTTTTTCACAGGATGGCATCAGAGCAGCCAAGAGAAGTATCCAGACCGAGATCCAAGTGGCCGTGCACAAAATCTATCAGCAGCTGTCAGCAACTTTGGAAAGAGCCCTTCAAGCAAATAAACACCACATTGGTAAGAAGAGCGGATTGACTCCGGCACTATTTTTATTGCTGGGAAGAAATAAACCAGACTCTTCCGGCTCAACCTGGGAACCCTCTCAAAGTATGTCCTTGTTTTTCCCTTTGTGCTTGTGTGTGCGTGTGTGTGTGTGTATTAGAGGCACAACAGCGGCTCCTGTTGGTGACTGTGTTCGCCCTAAGTGTGCATTACCAGCCAGCCGATGTCTCCTTGGCCATTTCCACCGGATTGCTGAACGTCCTTTCTCAGTTATGCGGGACGGACACCGTGCTTGGGCAGCCCCTGCAGCTCTTACCCAAAAGCGGCATTTCCCAGCTCAGCACTGCTTTGAAAGTGGCCAGCACGAGGCTACTCCAGATTCTCGCCATCACCACCGGGTAAGCACTAATGAGATCAAACTTATAACCCCCCCGCCCAAATTGACTGCTTGAAATACTGAAAAGTTGTGATGAAAGCCCCCAATTTACCTCCTTTGCAAAACCAGGAAATGCTGCTCTCCTCCCCCACCCACATGCACCTTGCGCCACCCCCCACCATCTGCAGGCATCTCAGGAGGTGCTGGCTGAAGACCCAGCCTGGTTGAATAAATCAGGCCTGAAGTTGTCAGGGAGGGTGCTCCACGGTCAGCCTCAGGCCGCTCAACCGCTGCTGTGGGGTGAACGAGAGCAGCAGTATCTGGAAGCCAAGCCGTGTTCCCCTCCATCAGCAGTTCAGCTCGTTGGAAGGTTAGTTCAGGCAGAGGAGCAGGAAATTCCCATCCCGGGAATGTCCTCCGGTGCCTGACTTAGGTCTCTTCCCAGGGCTCGGCCACCTCTGTGTGACCCTGCTTGACCCCCCCCCCTTTTCACATAGGACTTATGCAGATAAATTGAGTCCCAAAGTGGTACAGTCCTTGCTGGACCTGCTGTGTAGTCAGCTGAAGAACCTGTTGTCACAAGCGGGCGTGATGCTTATGACTTCTTCCTTTGGAGAAAAAGAAGTTGGCGATCAGGACGAAAAAAAAACAGAATCCAAAGGTGACACTGAGAGGAAAGACTTCAAAGGTAGGAGACAATGGCTTTTTTTAAAGGGAGGACTAATAATTCAAGGTTCAAAGTTTTGGTATTAACATTCAAAGTCCAGCATGGCATGGGTCCAGGTTACTTACGAGAACGGCTCCTCCCAACATCAAATACCAACCGCCCTGTACGGGCGCACAGGCGGGGTCTCCTCGGGGTGCTGTCTGTGACTCCATGTCGCTTGGCGGCGACCCGGGGGAGGGCCTACTCTGTGGCGGCTCCCACTCTGTGGAATCTTCTTCCGCTGGAGCTCTGCCTGGCCCCCGATCTTCGCACCTTCCGCCACGATTTGAAGACCTGGCTGTTTTTACAATCCGGGCTGTGCTGATTCTCTGGGGTCGGTTTTATTTTAACTATGGGTTTTAACTTTAATTCGGCTTTAATCTGTTTAATATGCTTTTAACTAATTTATTTATTGTTGTATTTTTTAGTTGTGAGCCGCCCCCCCGAGTCCTTTTTGGAGAGGGGGCGGCATATAAGTCGAAATAATAATAATAACAACACCAACAACAACAACAGCCAGGAGGCAGCAGGAGGCGGAAGTTCTCCTGGGTTACGATAATTGCCCATACAACCACGATGCAACCTCTGCTGCCCCTCGCTTGCCCTGCTTTGCAGATTAGGGAATTTATGACACGAATGCCGTCTTGCTGGCAGAAGATTCATTCTTATTGTTTGCTTTTACAGTTGTCCTCCGAAAACAGCACGCTGCAGAGTTACATCTAGGGGACTTCTTAGTTTTCCTCAGAAGAGTTGTTTCCTCCAAAGCCATCCAGTCCAAAATGGCTTCTCCAAAGTGGACAGAAGTGCTTCTGAACATAGCTTCTCAGAAGTGCTGCTCAGGTACGGGCCGCTCAGGTGCGAATGAACCGATGAAGGAAAGGTAGCATCCAACGAAGAATCAAGGTCCTTCCATCGATGTGTGCTTGGGCTTCAGGGCAAGGTTTTAAAAACAGCCTGTGCGACAGAGGCAGACGGCTGCTCAGGTCAACTCCCTGTGTCATTTCCCTTTTAGGTGTCCCTTTGGTTGGCAAACTGAGGACCAGGCTGCTTGCCCTCCATGTCCTGGAGGCTGTGCTGCCGGCTTGTGAATCTGGTGTGGAGGATGACCAGATGGCTCAGGTGTTGATACTTGGGGGAGAATTTAGGGTGGTTGTAGAGTGGCGTCAGCATCTCTAAGCTCGGATTAGGTCTCTGCCTCCAGCAGCTGCGCCCAGGTCCACCTTCCACTTGTGTGCCAGACGCTGCTTTCCCCCAAACCGCATCCGGGGTCTCCCACCTCAGGGCAGTTTCCACCAATTGGCAGCAAGAGAGACTTCCTTCCTTCATCCCGCATCTCTGGGCCATCCCTCCAGCGATGCCCAGAGAGACTTTGAGATTCTCTGGCTGCCTTGCATTTGCTGCAGTTGGAGGGTGTTCCTTCCACCAGGGGGGTGGGGTGGGGTGCACTGAAGCCCTTGCATAGCCTATGAGGGACCCCCGCAGCCCTCTCGCTGCCTTTAGAGGTGGCCTTTTACCTGGAAGCAGAATGGAGAAGCAGAGTTGCAGCCTCTTCCCCTGGCAGTTCATTGGATTGAATGCGCTGTGCTGATGCTCCCAACAGGTGATCGAACGGCTCTTTTCCCTCCTGTCCGACTGTATGTGGGAGAGCCCAGTTGCACAAGCCAAATATGTGCTTCAGATCAAAGAGAAAGAACAAGAAACAAAGCTGCAGGTACCATTTTATCTACTTCTGATAGCTTCGTGCTTGCTGGCTGCGTCCCACTGACAGAGTTTTGCCGTCTGTTCCTGAAGAAGCAGGGGGAATCTGAAGAAGAGGACGAGAACCTGCCTATCCAGGAGGTCTCCTTTGACCCCGAGAAAGCCCAGTGCTGCATAGTGGAAAATGGCCAGATTCTCACTCACGGCAGCGGAGGGAAGGGCTACGGGCTGGCATCCACGGGCGTCTCGTCTGGATGCTACCAGTGGAAGGTATCTAGATCGGAAATAACATCCCAGATTCAGGCCTGTGATAAACTATCCTAGCTGGAGCCGAGCATCTTGTTTTCTTTCTTGGCATTTCTGGCTCCACAGGACGGAATCGTGCTCAGAATGTAGGAAAGTGTATTAGAAATACGGATTCAGTAGCATTTGAGCCCAAGATGGGAGGTTTTCACCCAAGAATAAATCCATTGCAACTGCCCATTTTAATGTTGGGAAGAAGCCATCGGGAGTTGCTTCTCTGCTAGGAGGACAGGGAGGCTGTTACTTTGAGCGAGTTTTTGGTCCCATTTTCACCTGTGATCTGCCCGTGTTCCTATTTAAAGTTCACCGCCATTCTGCGCTTTCTAGTTTTACATAGTGAAGGAAAACCGAGGCAACGAAGGGACGTGCGTGGGGGTGTCTCGCTGGCCCGTTCATGATTTCAACCATCGCACCACCTCCGACATGTGGCTGTACAGAGCCTACAGTGGCAACCTCTACCACAACGGGGAGCAGGCTCTGGCCCTGACCAGCTTCACCCAGGGGGACTTCATCACGTGCGTCCTGGATATGGAAGCAAGAACGATTTCCTTTGGCAAAAATGGGGAGGTGAGAGGCGTTGATCCGTTCCTGCCTTGCTCTGGTTTCACAGGCGGTGCACGGTAGAGGTTAAAAACTCCCCTCGGTGGTGACATTACCCCCCCCCCCCCAGTTTCAAACAAAGTAGAGGAAGAGCGGCAGGATATGTATTTCTTACGTCTAGCGGTATATTCCCATGGGGAAGTCAATCTCATGAACGGGGCCTAACAGAAACCAAAGGGAAGTGAATTCCCAGTCTCCTCTCAAGCTGGCAGAAATTCCATAGCCAACCTGGAGCAGGAGGAGCAGGGCTCCCTTGTAAACACATTTCTCAACTCCCCCATTTTTTCCTTCTCATTAGGAACCCAAACTGGCCTTTGAAGATGTGGATGCTGGAGAGTTGTATCCTTGTGTGATGTTTTACAGTAGCAACCCTGGAGAAAAGGTACCATGGCTGCTTCGGGGGCTCTGGAGCCGATGAGCGCTCCCTGCCACTTTGAGAGGGAAACGGGGAGACCCCGGGGGGTGTGGGGGGGAGGAGATAAAGGGACATCCAAAAGGGGATTCGATTCCTTTGGGCTTGTGGAAGCAGCCTGCTCTGGCCAAGTCTACCTTCAGCCTCGTCAAGGAACCTGCCTAGCTTTGCTCTTAGGCACGCCAAGAGGGGGATGAGGAGCCAGGGTTTCTCCCTGCTTAAGCTCACCTGCCTTCTCTCTCCTCCACCCATCTTCCCACTCTGCCAGCTTGAAATCCTGCCCGGTCTCAGCACCCTTCTGCCACCCCAGGGCACTGCGCGTGCGTCTGCTGGCCTTGCTAACGGCAGGACTCCCTTCTGGAGAATGCTGGGAAGGAGGAGAATGGCTGTAATTGGAGAAGGGGGCTTTTCTGGCGTTCTGAGCTCGGTGCGGGGGGTTTGAAAGCCTGAGAGGCAGCAAAGCAACTCTCTCTCTGTGTGCCTGTGTCTGCCTAGGTGAAGATCTGTGACATGCAGATGCGCGGCACCCCGAGGGACCTGCTGCCGGGGGATCCCATCTGCAGCCCAGTGGCCGCAGTGCTGGCAGAGGCCACAATTCAGCTGATCCGCATCCTGCACCGGACCGACCGGTGGACGCACTGCATCAACAAAAAAATGATGGACAGGCTGTACAGAATCAAAGGGTGCCTGAAAGAAAGCGGCCAGAAGCTGAAGAAAAGCCGCTCCCTGCAGAGCCGAGAAGAGAACGAGGTGCGCGAGGAAGAGGACAAGGCGAAGCACTGCGGCCGGCCACACGGACTGGCCGACCTCTCGGAGCTGCAGCTGAAGACACTCTGCGTGGAGGTCTGGCCGGTGCTGGCAGTGATTGGCGGGGTGGACGCCGGTCTTCGAGTCGGGGGACGCTGCATCCACAAGCAAACCGGGCGGCACGCCACCTTGCTGGGCGTGGTCAAGGAAGGCAGCGCCTCGGCCAAGGTCCAGTGGGACGAGGCCGAGATCACCATCAGGTACAGTGCTGGTCTCCGGCAAGCGGCCAGCGGTTGGGGTCCAGGCAAGGGTCTCTGGGTTTTGAGTTTCCGCTGCTGATCTGGGCGCTTGTGGCCTGGCAGAGCAGCTGCTGGTGTCATGCAGCCCCGCACAGAGGCCGAGGCTCCTCCCGGTATGGGGCTGGGCTGCCCCTGCCAGGGCTTTCTGGGGGCAGATGACACCCCAGGTAGGTGCCAGCCAACCGGCCGGCCGGCGGTCCCTTCGTGCGGGCAGCTGTGCCTGTTGAAAGGCCCTTCTCAAAAGCAGCTTAGAAACGCTCCCCTGTTAGTGAACGGTAAACCATGTCAGGTGTTTTGAATTAAAGACATTGCTGTAGAGATCCACACACACAAGGCTTGTTACTTTTGTGTTGAATGTCGTCCCTACCCACAATCTCACTTCCCTGGTTTACATCAAGTTTTAGATTGTCAGCTTGTTTAGATCGTGGTCTATTTTGCATCTTATTTTGCCTGTGTGATTTCCTGTGCTTTCCTCTCGTCTATCCCTCACTTGCTTCTTCCTGTGTCGTTCTGATCTTTATTAAAGCTTCCCAACTTTTTGGTCGCCTAGTGATACGCCGCTCTATAACCTGGAACCTTGCGAACCGCTGCCTTTTGACGTGGCAAGATTCCGGGGACTGACGGCCGCCGTCTTGCTGGACCTCACCTATCTGACTGGCATCCACGAAGACCTGGGCAAGCAGAGCGTTAAACGGCACGAGAAGAGGCACAAGCATGACCCGGAAGACAAAGGAGACCCCGATCAGAAGGCAGAAAGCGACGCTGCGTCCGAGGCACGATCTGTGCCCAGCACCGAGGAGGCGAAAGGACACGGGGCCAAGCTGGAAAGCGAAAGCTCTTCCTTCTCTCTGGATGCCATTTCCTTGGGCATGGAGTGCCAGCATCTGAATGCTGAGGGCAAAAAAAAGAACCACGAACACGCCGCCAAGAATTACGAGGCCGCCCAGTCAGAAACCTGGGCTGTTCAACTGTCCTACCTTTACCTGGGAGCTATGAAGTCCCTCAGCACGCTGCTCAGTTGCAGCAAGTACGCAGAGCTGCTTCTCATCCCCAAAGTCCTGGCTGAGAACGGCCACAACTCCGATTGCGCCAGCTCCCCCATAGTCCACGAAGAGGTGGAGATGCGCACGGCCTTGCAGTTCTTGATGCGCCATATGGTGAAGCGGGCAGTCATGCGTTCGCCCATCAAGAGGGCGCTGGGATTGTCGGACCTGGAGCGGGCACAAGCCATGATCTACAAATTAGTTGTGCATGGACTGCTGGAAGAGCAGGGTGGCTCCAAAGCCAAGCAAGGTATGTCACAAGCAGGCAGGTGTAGCACTGCAGCTGGAAGGTTGGCGCAAGGGCTGCGGCTGCGGAGAAGCTGCAGGGCCTCCTCTCTGCGTCTTCCTTGGTCCAGCGGCCAGTGCCGGCATTTCTCCTGAGCTCAGCTGGCTGTAGTTGCGCTGGTGACTCCCCTCTCCCCATTCTCCTTCGGTTCAGCTACTAAAAGTGGCTGAAAAACAAATTGGGGGGGGGGGTTGGCCGCAACCCCAGGAGAGCCCCTAGCTGACACAGGTGAGGGTAGCTGGTGGCAGTTTTGGAGGGAAAATATCCGTGTGCCTGAAGTGCAAGAGGCCCCGAGAGCAGCAGCAGCAGCAGCAGCCGCCCCTGTTGGCCAGGAGCGATGGCTGGATGGGAGGTACCAGTCCTCTGTGCTTGCTTCATCAGCCAGCCCTCAGGGGCCCTGGCATCACACACTGCACGGAAAACAGTCCTTGGAGGGCCGTCTTGGTCAGCTGTAGGCAGGGAGGCTGGCCCTCGCTCCTCCCAAGAGTTGCTTCCAGGCTGTGCTTGAGGGGCCGGGCGGCTGGGGGTCAGCTCTTGAGTGCTGCTGATCTAAGCCCCCAAGTAGAAGCGCCAGGCATTCTATGGTGGGTCAGGCCAGGGGCCCATCTCGTCCCACAGCCCCAGCACTCACCCCCTGGCCAGTGTGTGCAAGGCAGAAAGGGCTCCCTTTGCTTTGCAGAAGCAGACCAGCAGGCCGAAGAGAATGACCAGAGTCAGCAGGCCCAGACCCCCGTGACCACCAGCCCGTCGGCCTCCAGCACCACGTCTTTCATGAGCAGCTCTCTGGAAGACACGACGACGGCCACCACCCCCGTGACCGACACGGAAACTGTGCCTGCCTCAGAGTCCCCGGGGGTTTTGCCCCTCAGCCTCCTGAGGTACCTCTTGATTTCCACACCTGACTGTTCGGCGGAGTTTGGACTGTCAGCTGCTGGCCAGCCTTGTGTTGCTTACTCCCTTCTTTCCGGTCTCCCCGAAGGCAAATGTTCTCCAGCTACCCCACCACGGCTGTCCTTCCCACCAGACGGGCACAGACGCCCCCCATCTCCTCCCTGCCGACTTCTCCCTCGGACGACGTGGGCAGGCGCCAGTCGCTCACCTCCCCCGACTCTCAGCCTGCCAGACCTGCCAATCGCACAGGTGGGCCTTGTCCAGAGCTGCCTGGCTCTCCCTAAACCTGTATCAACTGCTGTGTTCGGCATACCCAGGCATTAACTCTTGTCTGCCCTCCCCTACAGCTTTGTCTGACCCAAGCAGCCGCCTGTCAACCTCCCCCCCACCTCCTGCTGTGGCCGTGCCCTTGTTGGAAATGGGGTTTTCCCTCCGGCAGATCGCTAAAGCGATGGAAACCACAGGTAACCAGGCGCTCCTGGGCCAGGGATGATTCCGCCCCTCCACCGGAACTCCTGGAGAGAGGCTGCAGGAGAGTCCGCGAGGGGCATGGGTGCGGTGTGGGTCTCTCTCCCCCCAGTAATGCCTTCTCCTCCCGCTTCTTGCATTTCACAAGGCATGAAAATCTGGACTCTGCCATTCCTTCGGCCCAAACGCATTATGCGTGTGCATCTTGTGCCTGGGTGTCTAGCATTGCATTTTATGCCGTTTCTCTGCTGCCCAGAATCTTAAGTGACTGGGCCAACTACAGCTGGTGAAACACTCATAGCGATTTATTGTGAGAGCAGGGGATTCTGGGCCGGGCAAGAGAGATGCTTCCCTTGGTTCCGTTCAACGCTGCAGCAGGCGGCTTTGCTGGGGTGTTCAGGGGACGTTTTCCGGTTCCCACAGGTGCCAGAGGGGAAGCAGATGCCCAGAACATCACTGTCCTGGCAATGTGGATGATTGAGCATCCTGGGAATGAGGAAGATGAAGAGCCTCAGTCAGAGGAAATGGTGGATGCCCGACACGGAGGATTAGGCCCTGGAGGTGGTGGGGGCAAGTCCAGCGAGCAGGGCTACCTGCAGTCTCCAGGAGACTTGCCTTCAGCTGATGCCCCTGAGCTGGAGGAAGGCTTTGGGGAAAGGTGAGCTCTCTACCGGGGCATATGACTATTCGTTTGCCACCTAATCTGTCAGTAGGTGGGCGGTAGGATTAAAATTACGTTGGGCTCTGTTAAAAAAAGATTAAAAGATGATTACGCCCACATTTTAATGGCTGTTCAGTCACAATAGTGGGTTGCGCCAGCGTTTCTGAGCTGCTTTGTCCTTCCAGCCACGATAACATGGATCATGCAGAAAACGCAGCCTCTGGCAGTGGGCCCGTGGCAAGGGGCCGGTCGGCAGTAACCAGGAGACACAAATTTGACCTGGCTGCTCGGACGCTGCTGGCCCGTGCCGGTAAGCCTTGCAAAGACTACGTCACACATTCCCCTCCCCTCCTCTAATTTCCTGAAGATGCTGGCCATGTATCAGAGCACGTGCTAACTGCCTATTTATCAAAAAGGAAAAAGGAAAAGTGCCAGAAAAGGCATCTATAAAGTCTGTGCGTCCAAAGCTGAAGGAAGATTAGGTCAGGATTTCTTGAGCCTATTTCAGTTTCATGAAGGCTGTCCCTGAGCTGAGGGTGGAGAGCCTGCTCTCTAAGGAAATGGGCTTCCTTCCTTACCGTTGCCTTCTTCCCCCTGTCAGCCCAGAGTAGCCATTCCTGGGGTTTCCATACCGGGTAGACCAGGCTAAGAAACAGACGCCCTGCAGAGCGAACGCTACTCTCGTCACAACAGCTGTAGGGACAGAGTCTTCCCAGGGTGAATGTGCTGCCTCTTCCTGAGAATTGGGGGGGGTTAGGGCCCCCTTTCTGGGATCATCGCCTTGGTAGCAGCTGTTTAAGGGCATCCTCGTCCCTCACTGCCCAAAGGCCCTTCCTCAGGCTCGGGCTTGGGATAAAGCCTTCATGAGAAGTCTTCATGCGCCAGGAGAGCAAGGGGTGATGGGCTCCCCCACGGCCCTGGGCGGATGGGCCTCCATTCCTGCAGTCCACACACACACACACACACACACCCCGCTGCTTCTGACTCGCCCAGTAAACTCTCTGGTTTCCTCCTCTGGTTCAAGCGGGATTGTACCGCTCTGTGCAGGCCCACCGGAATCAGAGCCGGAGGGAAGGGATCTCCTTGCCGCAAGATCCCGGCGCGCTCTACGACTTCAACCTGGATGAGGAGCTGGAGCTGGAGCTGGACGAGGAGGCCATGGAAGCCATGTTTGGGCCGGACCTTGCCGGGGACAATGACATTCTGGGAATGTGGATCCCAGAGGTATTGGACTGGCCAACCTGGGTGTGTGTGAGACGGCAGCTGGGCTGCTGCTTTGCTTCCTTCTTGCTGTTTAGAACGTGGCTTCTCTCTGTGCCTCGCCAAGCCGCCTCGGTTAACGTGGTGGTTGCTGAATGGGGGGGACCAGCACGAGTCCTCCTCTCTGTGACTGCGGCTGCTTTCTACTTGCCAGCCCTCTTTTCTCTGGGAAGCAACAATTCAGAGCGCTCTCTTCTTTAAAAACACTTTTGGAAATAGGTGTAATGCCACTCTTTAGTAATCAGAAATAAATGCCTAATGTATTTCCTCTGATTTAAATTTAAAAAAAAACTGAAACAGGGACAGAACTACCAGGGAAATGCTGCTTGCATTTAAAACCGGAGTTAAACTGGAGCAGTTCAGCCTGTTGCTCAACGCTGTCACCTCCCTTCAGGTGAAGGATGCGGCCAAAGCTGCAGAATCCTGGCCTCTTCCGAGCTGATTCCCTCCTGGCCCAGGAGGAGAGTGAGGGGTTCCTTGTTAATGCTCCGGAGCAGAACTCCTCCCGGAGAGGGCAGCCTAGAAGCAAGTCTCAGTGCTGCCTGTTCGGAAGGCGATTGACTTGCGTGCATTATTAGTGTGGCTTCCTTGGAAGTTGTACAACTTCCTCTTCTTCCTCAAGGCTTCCAGAAAAGAAAATTATTGAAACTGAGCCAGTAGAAATTGCTCATGTGAGATTGCATATTGCTTTGAACTGCATGTGGAGGAGGGGTCTCCCTGTGCATTTGGGGGGCTCTTCCACCCAGGAGCACACAGAGGGCACTAATACCAATGCTGTTGATTTGCCTTGTTTTCCTGCACATCGTCTTCCTCTTGTCTCCCTCTGGCAGCCCCTTCCCCCTTGTCAGTGGGTCTGGTGGCGACTGTAGGAGATTATAGGAGCTGGGGGGGGGCAATGCCAGCTGCCCCTCTGGCACTGAGCTGGAGCAGAACACATTAGTTTGCTTTCATGCGGGGGTGGAAAAAGTAGGCGTGCAAGATTCTTCCTTGAACCTGAAACAATAACGGCGTAATTGTGTTGTGCAGCATGTGTGTGAATCTGAAGACAGGGAAGAAGTGGTCGTGTGTGAGTTGTGCGAAGCCAGCGTGGCCAGCTTCAATCAGCACATGAAGAGGAACCACCCCGGCTGTGGGCGCAGTGCAAACCGCCAGGGCTACCGCAGCAACGGCTCCTACGTGGACGGCTGGTTTGGTGGCGAGTGTGGAAGTGGCAACCCTTACTACCTGCTGTGCGGCAGCTGCCGGGAGAAATACCTGGCCCTGCGGAGCAAGAACAAGGCCTCGGCCTCGGAGAGGTACCAGAGAGGATGGGGGTAGCCTGCTCACTGCCCCCTCTGCCCCCCCCGCCCCGTTCCCACCAGCCCCCCCTGGGAGGAGGAGGGAGGGGAGGCTTTGCCCTTTCCCCGCGGGAGTGTGAGCACCCGTGACCTGTTCAGGCTTTCCGAGGCTCCTCCTGCCTGCTGGCTTTCCTCGGGGGCCAAAAGTTGCCCTTGTTTTTGAAGTTCGGCAGCAGAATCTGGAAGCCCTTTGGGGCAGCAGAGGGGGGTCTGGACGGGCAAAGGTTGGGCAGGGGGCAGCTTTGAATGAAGAGAAGGCTCGTCTCTGCAGCAGAGATTCTAATCTGACCAAATCCTTGTCAGCCTCCCTTCCTTTTGTGAGAAAAGAACGTTTCAGGCTTCCTGCTGCTCGTTCCGTCAGTGCAGCCCTCAGAAGGGGACGCGAACGTTCCAAGCGTTTAGCCCGTCTCCCGACAGGCGCCGTTCAGTGCCTCGGGCCCTCTTGGGGGGGACACGCAGAGAGGAGGGGCAGAGTCAGCTGTCTAAAATAGGCTCAGGTTTAGTACGTTTTTCCACCAATTGGCTGGAACTTTAAAAGTAGTTTTACGTCAGTGCAAAAAAGGAGCGTCCAGATGAGTCGTGTGGTTCTTCATCCACCATCTTCCTTCTGCCAACCCTGCAGAAGAAGTTGGTTCAGCTGCAGAAAGGGAGGCGGCCTTCCAGTTAAAGTTAGCAACTGGGAAACAGCTCATTATTTGCGGCTGGCATAAAGAGAGGCGGTGGGGCGTGTGAAGGTGACCTGGGTTCTTCCCTTCTCCGGTGCAGGTACAAAGGCCAGGCCCCTGACCTAATAGGCAAGCAGGAGAGCGTCTACGAAGGTACTTCTCCTCGCCGTCTTTCTCACAACATGAGCATCGACTTCCTGGCCTCCGTGGGAAGGTAAGACCTAACTGCAGTTTGCTTGCCTCACGCTAGAAGACTGGGACATGCTGGACATCGACGAGGAAGAAAAGCTGACCGGTGAAGAGGAGTTTGAGATGCTGGCTGGACCCCTGGGCTTGAATGACCGGCGCATTGTGCCTGAGCCGGTCCAGTTCCCGGACAGTGACCCCCTGGGAGCCTCTGTGGCCATGGTGACGGCCATCAACAGCATGGAGGAAACGCTGATGCAGATAGGTAACCTGGGCAGGGGGGCCTGAAGCCTCCGGCTGTCCTTTGGTGTGCCCAGTGCTGAGATCCCGTCTCGGGGGGCAGGAAGCAGAGGTGGTTCTTGTGGGAATGGAGACCTCGTGGGAAGCTGCAAAGGGCGCCCAGCCATTTTCCTTGAAGACGATCAAGGCGACTGGATCAGGGATGGCTCTCTGGATTGGATCCAGACTCTCCTGCCTTACCCCACACCCGGCTGCTGGGAAGGGAACCCAGGGAAAGGACGCAGAGAATGCGCCCACGGCAGCCACACACGCTTCGTGCCACAGAAGGGGGGCAGGGAGATGAGGCCCAGCGTTGGCTGCAAAGCATTGAGGACACTTTGTACCACGATGGGCTTCTTTCTAGGCAGCCCCCGGGGCCTAGCAGGCAGCAGCCGGGTTTCTTCCTCTGGGGACCTTGCCTTCCTCTTCCTCTTTCCAGGTTGCCACGGTTCTGTGGAGAAAAGCTCTTCGGGCAGGATTACGCTGGGGGAGCAGGCGGCTGCTTTGCTGAACCCCCACGACCGCATCATGGCCTTGAGGCGGGTGACGGCAGCAGCCCAGGTTCTCCTGGCCCGGACGATGGTCATGCGAGCCCTCTCACTGCTCTCGGTCAGGTGGGGAGGCTCCGCTGGGCTGGGGAGCAGAGGCGGGGCGGGTGGGGGCCCAGGGCGGGATGGCTGAGTGACAGAGGCTCTGCCTGGCCTTTCCCAAGGAGGCCTCTGATCCTTCCTTCCCTTCCCTTCACAGCGGGTCCAGCTGCAGCCTGGCGGCAGGGCTGGAGTCCCTGGGCTTGACGGACATCCGCACCTTGGTCCGCCTGATGTGCCTGGCCGCGGCGGGGAGGGCCGGCCTGTCCACAGGCTCCTGCTCCGGGCTGGGCCCTTCCGAGAGGCCGAGAGGCATCCAGAGCCAAATGACCAAGCCCATCTCCTGCCTGGCCTACCTGAGCACGGCAGTCGGCTGCCTGGCCTCCAACACCCCCGGGGCTGCCAAGCTCCTGGTCCAGCTGTGCACTCAGGTGAGGGGCGTCTTTCTTTCAGCCGCTCGGGAGGAACTTGGCTTTGGGGGCTGAAGATCCAACCGGAGGGGGAAGGGGGCAGCCGGAGCGCTGGGCAGAACCATCGGATTCCACAGCGTCTTTAATCTCTGAAATCTGTTACATCTGGTGGTGGGAATTAGGCCGACTGTGAGCTGCCTGAAAAGATTGCAGTCCGTTTCCTGGTATATTACTTTTTCCTGTTTTACTCTTGTAAATGCCTGTTATTCAGAATAAGAGCTTTAAATGTAATGCTGGATCTGCTTTGATGGGAAACGTTGTGGAGGTTCCTCTGTCTTGTTGAACAACGCAACAGAGTGAGAAGTGGCCTTTTAAAAAGTCCCTCTGGAGTCTTGCTTTCATTCCTTGTTTTAGAACTTGATTTCAGCAGCCACCGGGGTCAATTTGACAACAGTGGACGATCCGGTGCAGCGGAAGTTCTTGCCGAGTTTTCTGCGGGGAATAGCCGAAGAGAACAAGCTCATCACCTCCCCCAACTTCGTGGTGACCCAGGCCCTGGTGGCCTTGCTGGCCGACAAGGGGGCCAAACTGAGGCCCAGCTACGACAAAGCGGAAATGGAGAAGAAAGGTAGCTGCTCTGGGCTGCTGCTGCTGCTGCTGCACAGCCCCCGGGTCCTGCTCCCTCTGCTGGCATGGCGCCTCTGTTCTGTCCAAGCAGGGCTGGGGGGCCCTTTGAGTGACCCCCCCCTTCGCTCTGCTCCTAGGACCCCTGGAGCTGGCCAACGCCCTGGCCGCCTGCTGCCTCTCCTCCCGGCTGTCCTCACAGCACAGGCAGTGGGCCGCTCAGCAGCTGGTGCGCACCCTCGCCGCTCACGACCGCGACAACCAGGGCAGCCCGCAGACCCTGGCAGACGTGGGAGGGGACCTGCGCAAGTGCTCCTCCATCAAGCTGGAGGCTCACCAGAACAGGGTAACGCCCCCCCCCTCCCTGGGCATCTCCAGAGGCCCAGCTGAGCTAGCACCCAGGCAGCCTTCTGCAGCTGCGGGGGGAGGGGGCAGGTGGGGCTTAGCCACCCCATAATTCCCAGTCAGGGTGGTATTAAGCCCTGGATTTGGTTCTAGTGCCCAAATCTGGCAGACCTGGACATGGCGGAGCCCAAGAGGACCTGGGGGAGGACTGAAGTGTCTCCAGCATCTCCTCCTGGGCTCCAGCATCAGCGGAACAGGAGCCTCTGGCAAAGAAGCACGTGGCCCTCCCATCTCGGAGCCCGGCTGAAGCGCCTTTTCTTGCCACAGGTCATGACCTGCATTTGGTGCAGCAGGAAGGGGCTCCTGGCCACCAGTGGCAGCGACGGGACCATCCGCGTGTGGAGCGTCACCAAGAAGCAGTACTCGCTGCAGCAGACCTGCGTCTTCAGCAAACTGTAGGTGGCTGGCGGGAGTTTCCGTCCGGTTGGGCGAAAGGGAGGAGGGGCTTCACGGGAGAGTCCAGGGCCAAAAGGATCAGAGCTGGGCCAGAGCGAGGGCGCTCCGGGGCCCCCTGGCTGCAGCTCCGGAGCCAGCGGGCAAGCCAGCCTTACGAAAGGAGGCCCGTGTGGTGCAGGGGATGGGGGTGAGCTTTGGGCCCCTTCGTCAGTGAGGCAGGGGGAACGTGCTGCATGGAAGGCTTGGCCTCCGCTGGATTAGGGCGGCTTGAGGGAGGGTGGGATGTTTTTATTGCTTGGGCTCCGGAGGTTAGTGACAGACCGGATGCTGTCCCTGTGTCGTCTTGCAGTGAAGGAGATGCAGAAGAAAATCTGGGGTCTCCCAGTGACCCCGGTTTCTCTCTCGCCTGCTGGAGCATAAGCGGCAAGTACCTGGCAGGAGCCCTGGAGAAGATGGTGAACATATGGCAGGTCAACGGTACGAGCCACATCAGGCTGAGCATCAGCCCTTTTTAGCGGGACGAAACTAAGCAGAATTCAGTTGTGACAGGCAGTTTTATTTTTTTAATGAAATAACCTAGCCTTTCTCATAATGATCAGGTATTCAGTTCCCCCAATGCTCTTCCGGTTTATTGTTTAGCCAGAATGAGGGAAACCTGAATGAAACCCTTATTTATTGGAGAGCCAGCATGGGGGAGGTTCCTGCTGGAGGCCCACTTGGCCTCTCAGAGTTTCTAGGCCACAGTTGGTTCTTCAGGAGCTGCTGGCAGGGAAATGGGGGGGGGAAGGGAGACAGAAGGTAGACACCCCAGTTCCTCTTCCCACCCATCCCCTGCGACGCGGCCCTTTTCCATTCTGTCAAGCACTGGCAGTCCAGTCTGGCTCTTGGGCGCCTCCTCCTCTTCTGCCAGTTGTTATCGATGGGCTGATCTCTCTGGTTGGAATGGGCTTCCCTGAAGGCACCCTAAACTCAGGGTCTCGGAGCCCTCGCCCTTCGGGGTGAGGAGAGCGGTGGTCCTTGAAGCGCCCATCTGCCTTGTTCCTAGGAGGAAAGGGGCTCCTGGACATCCAGCCCCACTGGGTTCTGCCCTCGCCTGGCCTGAAGAAAGCCCCTCCGCAGCCTGGACAGGAGACGCACCGGAGTTCCTGCTGGTGGGGCGGATGGACGGCTCCCTGGGGCTGATTGAGGTTCTGGATGTTTCCACCATGCGCAGGATTGAACTGGAGCATTGCTACAGGAAGGACGGTGGGCACCTGCCAGCTCCCGGGGCCCACAAGTCTTCAGGCTGACCCGAGTGGGGTGGGGGGGTGAGAGGGAGCGTGCTGCAGCCGATGCCGCTTTCCCAGCGCTTCCTTTCTGCGCGCTGAGAGATTTGGGTGACCCAGCCATCTTTTCCTGCTGCTCTCCAGTGTCGGTGACCTGCCTGGCCTGGTTCAGTGAGGAGAGCCCTTTTGCGGTGGGCTACGCAGATGGGAAGCTGCTGATAGGCACAAGGGAAGCCCGGGAGAGCGGAGGGATCCTTCTGGTGGACGCACACAAGGTACAGCAGAGCCCGCTTGCTTTGGCCTGCCTGGATGGCCTGAGCTCCAGGAAGGGCAGAAAGAAGAGGGGGTGTGGGGGGGTGCGCGCATGTGTGCATGTTTCAGTGTCCCAGCTCCAGAGGGAGGTTTGTGTCTTGTGCTTAAGGGGAACTTAAGGGGAGTCTCTCTGCCCTCAAGATGGCCGGATGTGCCCCTTTCCTTCTCCAGGACACCCTTGTCAGCATGAAGTGGGACCCCACTGGGAAGATCCTCATGACCTGCGCGAAGGAGGAGTCGGTCAAGCTCTGGGGCTCCTCGGGGAGCTGCTGGCGGCACTTGGGCACCCTCTCCCACCAGGCCGTGGTGAATGCCCTGGTCTGGTGCAGCCTCCTGGGGAAAGGGCCCAAGCTGCAGCTGCTGCTGGCTACGTGAGTCAGGAGATTTGGCGCCTCTCTTTGCATCTGCAGACAGGGAATCTGCGGGGTGGGGGGGTTTCCAAAATGTTCGGATGGCGTTTGGCTGTGCCCAAAAGAGGGTGGATTCTGTACGGGGAGTCCTCAGCTTACAGCCGTTCTTTTAAAGACGGCTCTAAGGCAGGACCGTCTGGAAAAAATGACTTATGACCCGTCCTCAAAGTTACAACTGTCACACTTGATCACAATTCGGGCGCTTGGCAACCAGTTTGCATTGACAATGGTTGCCGCGTCTCCTGGTCATGTGATTGCGGTTGTCAGGTTTTGTGTTTTCAGATTTTTTGCTATCTATAAAAAAAGAACCTGTCTCACCTTTCTGGGCTCCAAGGTTTCTAGTCCCCAGTTTTCAGCCTTTCCCTCCCTCCCGATCTCCTGGTTCCCATTGGCTGCCATCTATGTGAGGGGTGGGAATGCTGAGAGGGGCTTAGAGTTCCCAAGACCAAAGTCTCCACTCGCTTGCTGGGCGTTTGCAGCCCTGTGAGGGGCGATTCCATGCAACCTGCAAGCACTGCTCGGCCGGGTGCGGAACGGCGGCTCTTCAACGCAGCTTCTCCTCTTGGCTTTTGTTTAGCGGGTGCCAGAATGGCTTGGTTTGTGTTTGGACAGTTCCCCAAGACGAGCTGGCCTCCTTGCAGTCGAGCCCGGGCTGCGCCGAAGTGTGGTGGGATGAACACATTGGCAGGAAGGTGAGGCCCACAAGTGGGGGCTCTCTCGCTTAGCGGGAAGGCCGCCTCTGGGCCGGGAGGCAGAGATAAGCCGAGGCATTCCAAGCAGCTTTGGGAACCAGCGGTTCCACCTCTGCGCTCAGCTCCCTCACAGCATCCCGTGCTGGGCAGGGATGATGGAAACTCACCCCGTGCAGAGGGGAAGAGAGCTGCCCGGTGCACGTTAGCCAGGCAGGTGGCCCTGTCTTGAAATACTTGGGATATGTAAATGGGCATGTGCGTTTCGGTTCTCTGGCGTGCAAAGGCCTGGGACTCTTCTCGCCCTTCCTTCCCAGGATGCATTCCGGAAAGTAGCAGAAACCAAGTGTGTTTATCAGCTAAAGGGACACATCACACCTGTGCGGACATTGACCTTCAGTTCTGACGGACTCGCCTTGGTCTCTGGGGGACTCGGGGCCTCATCAATATCTGGTCTCTGCGGGTAAGCAGGGTATTTTCGGTCCCCCCTCCAGGGGTTCAAAATAACACAAGGTTGCAGGCTCAAGTTCAGCAAATAATCTTAGATAATGCACTGATTGATTGGTGTGTACAAACTTGGTTCTGGGGTTGGGCAGACCCCCAATCAGATGCGTTGTTATTGTCGATGTCTTTTTTGCCCTACATACACAAATACCTGCGTGTATGTCATGGTCCTTCTGCTCCTCCCTGTTTAGGACGGGTCTGTCCTGCAGAGCGTGGTGATCGGTTCCGGGGCTATTCAGACCGTGGTTTGGATCCCTGAGGTCGGAGTGGCTGCTTGTTCTAGTAGATCAAAGGTGTGGCTCCTTTCTCCCTGAGCAAAGTCCGCCCTGCCCTCCCTCTCAGTGGGGCCCAGTGTAGCCAGCGGGATCGGTTTCAAAAGGCATGATTGTCTTCTCCTCTCTTGATAGGATGTCCTGGTGGTGAATTGCACTTCGGAGTGGGTCTCTTCCAACCACGTCTTAGCAACCTGTAGGAGCGCTTTGAAGCAGCAGGGCATTTTTGGCTTAAACATGGCCCCGTGCATGAGGGCTTTCCTGGAACGGCTGCCCATCATGCTGCAAGAACAGTACACCTACGAAAAGGTAGGAAGGCCTGCGTGAACTGCACAGAGACCGTTTCAGAGAGATCGAACTTGGTCTCGGCCTGGTTCTGGGCTTCCGTTGACGCCTCCCGCGTTCCCAGAGTAGGTCCGAGGATTGTGCTGCATAATTGCGTTGCTTAGATATATTCATTTTGGGCAGCATGTTACACAGCTCTTTGCTGCCACAATTTCCTTTTGAAGAAGCAGGTGGCTCTGAATCCGCTGCTCTGTCCCAGAGTAATCCTCGCCCTGTTTTGCTGACGGAGCCAATTTTCTCAGACATCATGACCTCTTACAGTTAATGCCCTGGAGGGTCAGGAGGGATGGCCTTGGGGGTAACCCTTCCTCCTCCTCTCCCTCTTAGCCCTACGTGGTTTGTGGAGACCAGCTGGTCCACAGCCCCTACATGCAGTGCCTGGCTTCCCTTGCTGTGGGGCTGCGTCTGGACCGGCTCTTGTGCAGCCCACCTGTCCCTCCGCATCACCAGGCCTGCCTCCCAGACCCCTCTGCCTGGAACCCCACCGAGTGGGCCTGGCTGGAGTGCTTCTCCACCACCGTCAAGGCTGCAGAAGCGCTGGCCAAGGGAAACGCCTTCCCAGAGTCCTTCACTGTCCCAGACCTGGAACCGGTGCCGGAAGAAGAACTGGCCCTCCTCATGGTAACAGTGCCCTGCGTGGGGATGCTTCTGCACGGGCTCTGGGTGTGCCTGGCCCAGCAGAGCTGCTGGTTCTGCGGAAAAGAGACGGATCTTTTGAGTCGCCTCTTGCAGCTGCAGGGAAAGGGCAGGCGGGGGGCTCCAGATTTTGCAGGCACAGCTTCTTGCCTGAAACCACAAGTTGGGGTGTCATAATTGCGTAAGTTGCTCTGGACAAAATCAGGGCGTCTTTTCAAGGAAGCAGCCACAGAATGGATGGAGAGACGTGGAGATGGCACAGCTCCTGGCGTGGCTGTAAGGCAAGGACTGTGTATTTTGCAGGACAACGGAAAATGGATCAATGGCCTAGATGAGCAGATCATGTCCTGGGCAACGTCACGCCCGGAGGTCAGTGCCAGGGGTGGTGGGCTGGGAAGAGCCTCAAAGAGGCCCCGCTTCTAAACCCTCCTGTCGCCCCTCAGGACTGGCACCTCGGGGGTAAATGTGACGTGTGCCTCTGGGGAGCCGGAAGGCATGGGCAGCTGGCAGAGGCTGGAAGGAACGTCCTGGTGCCCGTCTCGGCCCCCTCCTTCTCACAAGCCCAGCAGGTAACCGCCTTCAGACACTTCTGCCCCCCCCCCTCGCCCCCAGGTTCTCCTGGAGAGAGCAGAGCAGGGCCAAACGAGGTGGACGGATTCCCCCAGATCTGGGGCGCTTGAGGGCAGCCGGTGCAGAGAGAGCTCGCCCGGCTTTGCGCTTATTCAGATGCAGAGTTTTGCTGCCTTAAGAAACGAGTTTTCTTCTTTTATTGCCCCAGGTCATTTGTGGCCAGAACTGCACATTTGTGATTCAAGCGAATGGGACGGTTCTGGCGTGCGGGGAAGGGAGCTACGGCCGGCTGGGACAGGGAAATTCTGACGATCTGCACGTCCTCACCGTCATTTCAGCCTTGCAGGGTACGTGGTGTACTTTGGCACTAGAGATTCGCCCAGCACCCCATTCCAGTTATTCATGAAGGGCTCCAGATTGTTTCCAGAGCCCAGGGAGGGGCAGCCCCAAGATAGAGTCCAGGGTGCTCCCAGAGCCCCTCCTGGGCTGCCCGGCAGAGCCTGTGCCAGAGCATCTCGGGGGGGGGGAGGCAGGGCCTGGCCGGGGGTTGCCAGGGGGCAGAGGGCGGCCTGGTCCAGCTGCAGAGGAGCCCGGAAGGGGCACCACACAGCCTCAGGGTTTCCAGGGGAAGAATTGGGGAGTGAGTTTGGGCCTTTGGAGAGGGGGAAGCAGTAGATGGAAGGATGTGTTCATGTGGTCTTTGTTCTTCCACTCGCGTGAAGGTTTTGTTGTCACCCAGCTGGTGACATCTTGTGGTTCGGATGGACATTCCATGGCTTTGACGGAGAGTGGGGAAGTTTTCAGCTGGGGAGACGGTGATTACGGCAAACTGGGACACGGGAACAGTGACCGGCAACGCCGGCCGAGGCAGATCGAAGCTTTGCAAGGAGAAGAAGTGGTCCAGGTACAGCGAAGGGGTTCAAGACTGGATCCCTCATCAACTCGGTGGGGTCTTTGCAAGAATTGGGGGGGTCTTGGCTCTGAATTCGGGCCGGGGGTTAAAAGCCCAAAATTGCAGCTGGCTGGAAAGAACTCCAGCAGAAGCCCCAGGAAGCCCCACTTGCTCAGGGGGTGCTGTTTCTTCCAGATGTCCTGTGGCTTTAAGCATTCGGCTGTGGTGACCGCAGACGGCAAACTCTTCACCTTTGGGAACGGCGACTACGGACGGCTGGGGTTAGGCAACACCTCCAACAAGAAGCTTCCCGAGAGGGTGACGGCGCTGGAGGGCTACCAGATTGGAGAGGTTCGACTTTCAGGCTAAAATCTCTAAAACCTTTAGAAACGTAACAGGGGAAGCCGGACTTCCATGCCTGCCTCAAGCGGTTCAGCCCCACAGCTGGCGGGCAGGCGGCAGCAGCTAGGCAAGCGAGTCCCCCTGCGGACATGGGGCTCTTAGGCAGAAGCGCTCACTCCCTCTCAACGTAGGTGGCCTGTGGACTCAATCACACCATCGTCGTGTCTACCGACGGTTCCATGGTTTGGGCTTTTGGGGACGGAGACTACGGGAAGCTGGGCCTGGGAAACTCAACGGCCAAGTCCTCGCCACAGGTGAGTCCCCACAGCCACAGCCGCAGCACCTCCTGCCCCTCTCAGTCGCCTGGCAGGTTTGCTCAGAAATGGCCTTCCAGGATGCAACCCTGGGCTGCCTTGGAAGCCTCCCGAGTCTCCCGCCTGCTGCCTTTCCTGAGAGCTGAAAGGAGGAGGGCTGGTCCAAAGGGGGCGTCATAGTGCAGCATCCCTGAATTGCTCACCAGGGAAACAACCACCTGGAGTCTCTGCCAATGAGGCCTGTTATCCACGTGCAAATCGCTCTGCATCGCCAGCAGTGTGGCCGCTGAATAGAAATAAAAATTAAAAACAAATTAATGCTATTTAATGGCTTTGAATGTGATCTCTGATGCTACCCATTGCTGTTCTCTTTTTTTAATGTTTCCTTTTTCTGTCTCTCTCTATCTCACACACAGAAAGTAGATATTCTTTGTGGAATAGGAATCAGAAAAGTTGCCTGTGGCACCCAGTTTTCGGTGGCCTTGACGAAGGACGGACACGTCTACACTTTTGGGCAAGGTGAGTCCGGCTGAACCGCCCCCAGGGCGCAGCCTTTGGATGCCCGAGGAGATCTCGCGAGAAGCAGGCCGGAGCTGCTCCTCGGGGCCCTCCAGGGCTTCCTGCGGCACCGTCAAGCCCCTCCTTCATTCCAGACCGGCTGATCGGCCTGCCGGAAGGACGAGCCCGAAACCACAACCGGCCCCAGCAAGTCCCGGCCCTGTCGGGGGTTTTTGTGGAGGATGTTGCTGTGGGAGCAGAGCACACGCTGGCGCTCTCCTCTGCCGGAGACGTCTACGCCTGGGGCAGCAACTCAGAAGGCCAGGTGTGCATGGGATGCGGCTGCTCAGCGTGCGAAGGGGACACGGGCATGCGTTGCGGGAGGGTGTGGCCAGGCGTCCCGCTGAGCCCGCCCTGGCTGAGCCCTTCCTTTTCCACATCCAGCTGGGGTTGGGCCACACCAACCACATCCGGGAGCCCACCCTGATCACCTCCCTGCAAGGGAAGAACATCCGGCAGGTCTCAGCTGGGCGATGCCACAGCGCTGCCTGGACTGCCCCGCCCGCCCCCCCTCGAGCGCCAGGTACAGGAGGGCCGGGGGGGAGGGGGGCGGCCACCTCTCCGCCTGGACACGCCTTGGGCCAGCTTCAGAGGGAAGGGGCTCACCACAGCAGCCAGTGGCTCTCCCCTACATTCACACCTGCTTTCCAGCAGCCCCTGCCCCAGGCGGGCAGCCTCCCCTCCCCCAGGAGCAGGGGCTTTTCTGGTGGGGAGGGGGCTGTGGCCGGGGAACGTGCCCCTCTCCTCCTGCGGTGGACCTCGTGAGGGGAGGACCGGAGCAGGGGCTGCCCGTGGGTGGGGTCGGGAGCTGACGGCCTCTTCCTCCCTGCAGGAGTGTCGGTGCCGCTGCAGCTGGGCTTGCCGGACACCATTCCGCCCCAGTACGGGGCCCTGAAGGAAGTGAGCATCCACACCGTCCGGGCCAGGCTGCGGCTGCTCTACCACTTCTCCGACCTCATGTACTCCTCATGGAGGTTGCTGAACCTCAGTCCCAACAACCAGGTGAGGAGGCCGCGGCCTCTCCCCACCCCCCCACCCCAATGCCCACACACCTCCAAGGAGACCCGCCCAGAGGGGTGCCAGCCTCACTTAGGCAGCTGGCCTCTCTCCTCCGGCACCAGGCACCAGCCTTGGCAGCTCCCCTGTGCGGGGAGGCGCCCTCTGAGCCAGGCGGCTGCCTTCCCAGGGGGGACCTCGAGTGTCGGCATTGCCCTCGGGGGCGGGGGGCACCAGACCTCAGCCACCTGGAGGGGCCAGGGCCAGACGGGGAAAGGGGGCTTTGGGAGGGGAGAGAGGAGGGTCAGTCTGGCCAGGCCACGGGCTGCTGGGCCTGGGAGCGGAGAAAAAGGGTTGCTGTCCAAAGAAGTGGGAGGGCAATGCCGGCGCTTGAGGGCCCCCTGGGAAGGCAGCCGCACAGCTCAGAGGGCGACTCCTTTTGTGCCCCCAGCAAGGGAGGGAGGGAGGGGGAGGCTGGCCTTGGAGCCCCCTCCCCTTCTCCCCTCCGAGTGGCCCCGTCTTGGCTGAAGCTCCGGGCCTCCCTCCTGATACAGAGCAGCACATCCCACTACAATGCCGGCACTTGGGGCATCGTCCAAGGGCAGCTGAGGCCGCTGCTGGCGCCCCGAGTCTACACGCTGCCCATGGTGCGCTCCATTGGGAAGACGATGGTCCAGGGGAAGAACTACGGCCCCCAGATCACGGTCAAAAGGATATCCACCAGGTCAGCCCCGGGGGCCGGGGGAGGGGCTGGCAGGGGCGGGAGGCGGCTGCGGCCGACCTCCCCTCCTCTCTTCCTCCCAAGGGGCCGGAAGTGCAAGCCCATCCTGGTGCAGATCGCCAGGCAGGTGGTGAAGCTGAACGCCTCCGATCTTCGGCTGCCCTCCCGGGCCTGGAAGGTGAAGCTGGTGGGGGAAGGTGCTGACGATGCCGGGGGCGTCTTCGACGACACCATCACGGAAATGTGCCAGGTGCGGTGGGGTTCCAGGACGCTGGCTGGCATCGCTTCCCTTTCAGGCGGCTCCTCTTACCGCCTGGCCTCCAAAAAGGGAGCGAGGACCCAGCTGGACATCGGGTACCTCCCCCTCCTCTCCCGGTCAAAATGAAGGGGGAGGGCCACATCTTTGCTCTCCCCGGTTAAAATTCCGGAGTAGGATACAGCACGTAAATTGTAAGTAGGCCTTTTGTTCTGGGTCTAGACCAGATTATGTAGAGTAGTGCCTGTGGCCGGTCCTTGAGGCAGCCTGGAGGCTGCCCCCCCCCCCCGGGAGTTGCTGGGCTTCCCCCACATAGGGACCTGGGCAGCCAGCAGTCAGCAGTCGGCAGTGGCAGCCGGGGGAAGAGGATGCAGGAGATTTGCTGAGGCTTCAGTAGCTGCTAGGGGTCATAGGCCGGGTTCCTAAAGGCAGGTGGATGGTTGGGAGGCTGGAAAGAGGCCCAGCTGCTCTCTTGCTCTGGCTGGACTTGCTTTGCAGAGCCATTTCATCATCCAGAAAACCCTTTTCCCCTTAATTCACAAGGAGCTTGAAACGGGAATTGTGGACCTGCTGATTCCTTCCCCGAACGCAACAGCCGAAGTTGGCTACAACAGGGACCGGTAAGTGAGCCGCTTCCCTTCCGAAGGACATGCTGGGCTTCTGACCAATGCCAGGCAAGAGGGAGGCTTAGAGGACCTATGGTGGAGTTTGTGTTTCTGTGGGCCAGGAGTGGACAGGTTGGTCCAGAGCCATATGCCACGAGCCCCTGGTGACCCCCAGCCACTCCCCAGCCTTTCTCTCTGGCTGCCAGCGGCAGAGAGGGGGAAGAGGCCTGCTGTCCGTCTCCTGGCTCTTCCTTGGGGGCGGGCTTTGCCCTGCCTCTGTGCACTGGAAGCTTCTGCTTGGTGGCCCCCCCGCTCCCCCTGGGGACCCCGCCTCGGGCAGTGACCTGGGGGTGCTTGTGGGCCAATGGCGGCCTTGTGTCTTGTCAGGCTCCTCTTGAACCCCTCGGCCTGCCTGGATGAGCACCTGGTGCAGTTCAAGTTCCTGGGCATCCTGATGGGTGTGGCCATCCGCACCAAGAAGCCCCTGGACCTCCACCTGGCCCCCCTGGTCTGGAAGCAGCTCTGCTGCATCCCGCTCAGCCTGGAGGACCTGGAGGAGGTGGACCTGCTCTACGTGCAGACCCTGAATAGCATTCTTCACATTGAAGACAGCGGCATCACCGAGGAGAACTTCCATGAGGTGAGCGGAGGGCCCCCCCTGCAGGCGCCCCGAGGGCCCCGGGCCCAGCCACGGCCATCACCCTTCTGACCCAGCAAGGGCGGCCTGCAGCTCTTGCCGCTTCGAACTCCTTGGGGGAGGGCAGGTCCTGTGGAGGGGTCGGGGGTCGGCAGAAGGGGCTTTTCCTAGGGATTTGTAGGGGGGGGTTGAAGGGATCCATCAGTGCGACAAAGGAAGGAAACAGCCGCTTTGCAAAGTGCGACCACAGGAACCCGCTTGATTTCTCTCCTGTTAGATGATTCCTCTAGATTCCTTCATTGGCCAGAGTGCCGATGGCAAAATGGTGCCCATCATCCCTGGTGGGAACAGCATCCCCCTCACCTTCTCAAACCGGAAGGAATACGTGGAAAGAGCCATCGAGTACCGGCTGCACGAAATGGATCGCCAGGTAACAGTCCGGCCCCGCCAGTCAATGGGCTGAAGCTCCGAGGTGCCCCCACTTTGCTCTGGGGCCGTCCCTGGTGCGCCCGGCAGGCTCCGCTTTGCCCTCGCGCTGCGCAACCGGCATCACCCTTTTCAGCACCATGGAAGGAACGCGGTTCATAAGCTCCACCCCTGAGGTGGGACCCTTTGCCCGGGTTCCCTGCCTGTCCCCAAAGGCAGTTTGTTCCTCCTGCCTTGCAGGTGGCCGCCGTGCGGGAAGGGATGTCCTGGATCGTGCCGGTGCCTCTGCTGTCGCTGCTGACGGCCAAGCAGCTGGAGCAGATGGTCTGCGGGATGCCCGAGATCTCAGTGGATGTGCTGAAGAAGGTGGTGCGCTACCGCGAGGTGGACGAGCAGCACCAGCTGGTCCAGTGGTTCTGGCACACGCTGGAAGAGTTCTCCAACGAGGAGCGGGTCCTTTTCATGAGGTTTGTGTCCGGAAGGTCTCGCCTGCCAGCCAACACGGCGGATATTTCTCAGCGGTTCCAAATCATGAAGGTCGATAGGGTAAGATGGCGCTTCTCCCCCTCGCGGTTGCTGTGCTGGCTGAGCAGACCCCGAGACCTCTGGCTTTTAAGGGGGGGGGCTTTTAAGCCAGGCTCTGCAGCTAAGGGCACACCTGGGGAGGAGAGGAGGGGGAGTCCCACAAGCTGAGCAGGTGGGACTTGGGAGCAGCGAAGCTCAGCAAAGGGGCTATAGGAGAATTGCAAGGGCCTGGGGCAACACATGTGCCTGCCACCCACCCAGCCAGCCACTGGGGATGGTGGGATCTCAGAGGGAAACGCTAAGCCAGTGGGTTAAACTGGGAACCCCGAGCTTAGCCAAAGGCCCACCAACACTCCCCTACCCGCTTTGTGGGGCCTAGGAGGTTTGGGGAGGCCCCTCTGTTGATAAGTGAGGGTCCCCCCACTGGCCTAACCTGCCCCCCTCTCTCCCACTCTTCTCCCTGCCAGCCTTACGACAGCTTGCCTACCTCACAGACTTGCTTCTTTCAACTGCGTCTCCCACCCTACTCCAGTCAGCTCGTCATGGCGGAGCGGTTACGCTATGCAATCAACAATTGCAGGTCGATCGATATGGACAATTATATGCTGTCCCGAAACATGGACAATGCCGAGGGCTCCGACACGGACTATTAACTGTGGACAAAAATCCTCTCTCTCTCTCTCTCTCTCTCTGTCTCAAAGAATGCCCACACCGGATTTCAGTGCTGACATGGTTTTACGGTAAAGATAGATGTTCTAGGAATATAAACAGTGGCCACCTTTTTAGTTACTCTAAATGTAACAAAATTTAGATGTGTTTATTTTTTGTGACTGTAAGCAGAAAATGCAAAAAAAGTGAGAGATCAGTAAAGTTTCCCCCTTTCCCCCCCTCCCTTTTTGTTCACTTTTGATAAGTTTGCATGGAGCCTTTCTGGTGCACTTTGTTGGGAATGGAGCCTCATTTCCCTTTCCAGTGAATCTGAAGAGCTGTACATTGTGTATAATTGTTCATTAGAAAGGACAGTTTTACATGAATATTCATATATTTATTTTTGTTTTAATTTGAAATGCCTGTGCAGGGTTCCTTATTCAAATAAAGCAGATTCAAGAAACAAATAGTAGTTCTTTTATTTAAGGGTCTCTGAGGATTATCCTTTTGGTGTGCTTTTATTTTTCTTGTTTTTATAATTTCTACATTTCTGATTTTGCTCTGTTTTGGTTTTGCTCACAATTGCCCAAATGAAACTGAGGGAGGGAGGGACGAAGGAAGATTGTTTTATGTATAATAAATAATTTAGAGAACTTTACACACGTAGAAAAACTAAGAGAGGCAAGTCCTTACAGTCGGTGTGAGTTGAGAGATACAATTCTTGGATTTAAGTTGTGTCAAAAATCAAGCATGTTCAACTAAAGAAGTACCTGAGAAAGGAAGGATGATTTGTACAAATACTGTCCACCAATTGGGAAGCTCCATATCACAAAATAATCCCTGCTGCTTTGAGAAATGGAAGAGCCCAGGGGTTCATCAAGTGGTCCACTAATAGAACAGCCTAAATTTTTGTGAGAAAACAGCCACTTTGCCACTTCCACAGTAGGGTTGAGTAGAATAACTTCCAGTACCCATTTTACATCTTTCTTGCAACGCGCACAGCCCCTCAGAGCAGACTCCATCCCCGAGCGTGGCCGCTGGCTTGGCTAATGCCACAGCATTCTCTTCAAGCCTCTTTCCAAGGCCCAGCCGCCGGGCCGTTTGTCCGGAATCATGTTTGCGCTTCTTTCTGCGCTGAGAGTCAGGGACGGGCGCATCTTCTGAACTCGCTGCACCCCAGCAGCTGTTATGTTTCTGCAAAAGTCCACCTGCAGAGTTTTTAGGCAGCTGGCATGCAGAGCAGCTGCTTCCAGGGTCTGGTCAGTGATCAGGACGCAGTTTTCCAACTGGAGAGTCCGAAGGCTGGGGCAGCTTTTGAGAAGCAGCACGATGGAGTTGTCTGTCACGTGGCCACATCCAGAAAGCTTCAGCGACAGCAAGCTGGGGCACCTGAAATTGGGAGCATGGAGGGTTAGAAGGGGGGGGGGGGATTGGGACTGAAAGCCAGCCCTGCAGCCTCTTCCTTCACCCTGACTTCAGGTAAATTCACAGGCCCAGACATGACAGCTTGTAAGAATTGTTCTGAATACTGCAAAGCAAAAGGTGGCCAGGCCTGACTTGAGAGGGATGGTGAAGCCTGAACAGAGGATAAGAATCTATTCTATCTTCAGCATCTCACAAGCTTTTCAGTGTTAGCAAGAACTATAATGGTTGCATTGAGCAAATTTTAAACTAAGCAGAAAAAGACAGATTGGCAGATCTGCTTCCTGTTTCACTCCTGGAGTAATTTCTCCTACTCCAGGCTATCAAGGATCTTTAGTTACATCTAAAGACTAAACCATAAAACAAGCTAAGCGGTTGTGTTGATGTTAACTCACTGCATGAAGTAGTTTTCAATGGAACAGGATTACAATTTTATTTTTTGATTCATGGTGTCTACTGTCCCCGATACTTGTATTGTGCTTAGTTTAAAGCTAGTGGTCAGCTTTAAAAATAAAATCAATGAAATGTTGAAAAATTACAACTGTTATGATGCTTATAAACTCCTTTTGATAAAAAATAAGATTTCATTTCTGCCCCTGCCCAGGATGAATACAAGGGTCACAAAGATTGAGAGCTTCAGTATTAACTAGGGGAGGATTTTGTGGTCCTTTTGTTCAGATCAGTGAGAGTTAAACGTTGAGTTCCCAAAGTGAGGGAGCAGGAGGAGAAGGGAATAAAAATCACATGTCTCCAGCCAGGGGACTAAGAGCCTCGGCTGAAAATACGTTTGGAATGCCTGAGCATGGAGCAGCAGTTGGTGGCACAAATTGCAATGCGATTATGACACACAGAACAAGCTGGTTTGAAAACTGAAATGCTTGATTTTATGCTTTTAAGAATCCCTGGGGAGGGAAGCATTGGGGACCTTCCTGGGGCACAGAAGTAGCTAAAGGTGTGTGTGTAAACAAAACTGCTTTTTCCTCATTTCCTTGGGGGCCAGGGGGACATCCAAAGCCATTCCCACAAGCAGGGCCTAATGTAGGCTACACCCGCCTAGCAAGCAATATTTTTTTCTTACCTGTTAGAAACCTGGAGTAAAAACTCATCCACGAGGTGCTTGTGTAGGCTGCAGATGCTCCTCTGAAGCTCGTTCTTCATCCAATCCTCCACATTGCACACCTTGACCTGGCTGGAATGCCAACAGATGGAGAGGTGGCGCAAGGCTGATCCCAGGACAAAGTTGTCCTTGGTCAGTTCGGCCGGAGAGTGGAAGTGCAGCAGAGGCCACAGCGAAGGGTCCTGGAAGACCCACAGCAGCCTGCGGCATGTCTGGCCCAAGCCCTTCCTGCTGTTTTTGTCCAGGAAGGAGAAGAGGTGCAGGAGGCATTCCCAGTTCAGCTCCGTCAAAAGCATTGCATTCGGGTGTCTGGAGCAAAGGCAGCAGGCGCAGCACGAAGGGCGCTGGGCTTAATCAGCTTCCAAAGGCTCCAGATCCCTTGCACAAATATGGTGTGGAATGGGAGTTATTTTTGGCTGCCAGCTGGGAGAGAAGTTTCAAAAAAGGACAAGGCAGCAGCCTCCCTTTCCTCTCCCTGCGGAGGGACTCCGCCAGCGGCAGCCGCACAGCCTCATTTCAGCCCGTCTGGGCTCAGAATGGCCACTTGGTAATTTAGACCCAGATTGGCAACTTCAAGGGAGAACCTGTCAGCTTCAGCTCGGGTCAAAGGGGCTCGCCCAGAACCCAATTCAAGGGCACAGAACCCGATCTGCAGGAACAGGAAAAGGGCCCAGGGTTGGCGTGCTGTTGAGAAGAAACAGGAGTTGACCGCTGCAGCCCAACTAGGGGACACTGGGCTTCAGAGTGCTCCAACCCTGGGCAGCAGGTGCAGCACAAGTCGCGGGACAGAGCAGGAAGACCCCTTGGGGCTCTCGGTCGCCAGACCTGCCTGAGACTGCAGAAAAGGCCTCCTGGCAAGTCCTCTTTGGCGCCCACTTGGAGCAGCCCGGTGCCCCTTGGCTGGCACATCTCACCCATTCCCTGTGGCCGAGCTACCCACAGCCGAGTGCTCTTTGCAATCCTGGGGAGTGGGGCCTGCGTCTTCTTTCCTGGGTCGTTGGGTGTGGGGGGGATGGTCTGGCTGTCAGCGTCCTTACCCCCTAACCCTAAAGCAGCCCAAACACCCAGCAAGGAAGCTCTGAAAGAGGGAAGGGCCAAGCCTGCCAGCTGTGCAAAGGTAGCTCAATTCCGACCTCCAACAAAGCAGCCATGCCCCATTTCCCAGCTCCTGCGCTTGAGAGGCAGCTCCCCCGCCCCCTTCGGAGCAAGGCTCAACTCCCCCTCCCCCCAGCCCAGAGAAGACAAGACTTCAGAGATAACGTGGAGAGGAATATATTTTGGGAGAGTTTCAACCATGGTCAAGATCACCAACAAACGCGCTGAAGACAACCACTCACCAAATGTATACATGAAACTTAAATGGCCAACAAAGAGGCCCCCGGGCTGCACTTGAGCCCGAGAACGCAACACACACGGGAACCAGAGAGGACGCACACTGCGCAGACGGAGCACGAAGGCGGCCTCGCCCTGCTGCTCTACGGGGCCTTCTGGGGGCCCCAACCTTGAATGGGGCACTTTTGCAATGCCAACTTCCAGCAGAAGCAGGCGACAGGAGGGCCCCGGGGAGGAAGCAGGAGGCAGGAGCCCCTCAGGCGACAACAGCCATGGTGGGCAGGGAGGGGGAGGCCAGCATTGCCATCGCCATCTGCCTATTCCTGCCAAGGACCCCTGCAGGGATGGCACAGCTGGCGTGGTGCAAAAAAAGTCCCCACCCCACAAGAAGGGGGCTTTCAAAGAGGGGCAAAACCCAATACTGTTTCGGGTTGGGCTGCTTCAACTCAGAGCAAGATCCAGCCGATCAACAAAGCTGCACCAGGAAGAGAAATCTGTTGTGTTGCCACAATGTGCAGATTCACCTGTCCATTGGCAAAGCCAGGCAGGGGTCAAAGGAAGAACGGAGGGGACAAGGGCCATCGACACTGCCAAGGCCGGCACCTCGGCCAGGCCTTCTGCCCTTGAGGGGTGCAGCTCGTAACGGGGAGGGGCTCAGGAGAGCCGAGTGCGAGTTAAGCGCTGGGCTAACCTGAAGGAGAAAACCCGGCATCCCTACAGCCGCCTCCTCCAGTGGGGCTACCCATTCTCCCTGGCACCTGTGGGCATCGGAGGGAGCAGAGGCGGCCCCAGTTGCAAGCAGAGAAGCTGAGCTGCCTCCCCACCTGGCGGTAAGAGAGCGCCCCCTGGTGGGAAGACAACTGCATTCTGGCCAAACGAAGAAAAACTCAGCAAAAGGGTCCAACTGATTGCAATGATAGACAGCATGGGGCTGTGAGGTCACAACCGACTCACAGAAAGGAATCCAGCTTGGACACTGTGAATCTGGGCTTCCTTTTCTCCTGGGCCACTTCATTCTGTTTATAGCTGTGTGGGGAGTTCCTACAGCTCTTCCGTGATTCTGCAGCTCCGGCTCCGTCGGCCTGGGCACTGCTGGAAACACGGCCTGCCCCTCGGGTCCTGGACTTTTATGCCAGGGGAGGGGGGGCAAGGGGGCATGTTCCTGTTCAACCACTGGCATATGGCCCCCTGCCCCCCCCCCACGTCCCTTTCGGGCTCTCCCCTCCTCTTCCCCTTCCCTCCTTGAGGAATTCTGCAGAATTCAAAAGTTGACACGTTTGGCTGATTGGAACAAATGCAACCAGGGACCTTCGTTCTTTCCCTCAGGGAAAAGCAGCTCTCAAAAAGCCTCTTCCATGCAGGTGCCTTAAGAAAAGCGCAGCCTGGAAAGTCTCCTCTTCCAAAGCTCTTCTTCAGAGTTTCAGTGGCCCAAGATGGCAGCTTCCGCCAGAGAAGCCAGGACCCCTCTGCTTCTCGTCTGCTTCCAAACTGCCTCAAGCCGGGAGGTCAGAGGGTCTAAACACTGCGCTAGCAAAAGGAGTAGCCGATCCTGAATTCTGATTTTTGGTACCTTAATTGCAGCAGAGTAGTAATTTTCTGTATACGTAAAAAGGAGTTTTTAAAAAAGAGTTTCTATTACAAACAATGCAAGCATCTACTGAAGTACAACCTACAGACTAAAAAACAGCCTTCGGAGAAACAAAAATAGCAGCAGTTACATGGCCTGTTTAATGCCGCCCCGTTGAGTCCCTTAACGGAAGACGGGCGATCCCAAAGTCCGTGCCTGCATCCCGTTTGGGCCAGGGCTGGGCTGGGGGGGCTCGAGTCCTTGATCCAGGGAGACCCATCGAGGCCGTTGCCGGCGTTTCCTAACAGAGCAGCCAGAGTCGTGCTCATCAAAAGCATTCAAGTTTCCCTCGTGGAAATGTGCCTTTAGAAAGCAAACCAGAACATGGAGACAGAAAGTCAAACATAAAAGTCGCTCTTCAACTATGTATAAAATTTGAGTTCAAGCAGCACATCAGTATCTGCTGAGGTTTTGCCTTTTTTTCTGGCATAACTAACCACAAAGTTAGCTTGTGTCCATTTTTTAATAAATCAGATGCTACTACCGACAATGTAATAAAACTAGAACCCTCAAAAAAAATCTTTTGAAAAGTGCACAATGAAATCAAGAGTCTCGGATCAAGTATCTGTGGAGAACTGGAAATCTTTTGTCCATTGGACCTGATATGCACAGGGCAGAGAGAGGCATTAAAGTTTCTCGGATCCAGACTTAGCCTGCCGGTCAACATAGAAGAGGATATAGGCCTTGGCTTTCGAGACAGTCTCCTCGTCCGTCAGCGTCACCGTGCTGTCGTTGAAATGGAACCAGCACCCTTCGTGAGTCGCGTACGCCGTGTAATGCCCAGAACCGACCCTGAAAATGCCAGCACCCAAAACGTGAAATGGAGGCCCCTGGGCGGAGTCCGGAGCAAGCGGGCGGCTAGAAGGCAGCGGCCGCTCACTTCGGCCTCTTCACAGTGCCGGCCTTGTGCCAAACCCCCCGAGTCATCAAGACTCCCACTGGTTGAACCCCACCAGTTTATTGCCACCTGTTCACAGAGGCGGCCAACCGAGGTGGCCACCCTGGGAAGGGAGGGAAGGCCACAAGGGAAGCCACACCAGTTCTTGGGTGCCCTGCAAGGCCTTGGGAGCCCCCGCCCTCCCTGCCACTCGAGGAGCTGATGCTGCCCTTTGCCCACCTCCCTGCCAGGTTTTCAGAAGCCCAGCCCCCAACCCAGGTCCTTCCAAGCACTCACCCTGACCCATGGTGCACAACCACTGCCGCGAGGTCATAGAGGCAACTGTCTGGGCCGCTGTTTTCCGGCTGCACACGGGGGCAGAGGGGGGGGAGAAGCCCAAGAAAGTGAGTGCCCTGAAGCCTCGGCCTGCTTGCTCCCTCCTCTCCCCAGCCAAGGGTGCCCTACCTCCAGCAAGTAGCACTTCATGTCCAGGCCGCGCAGAGGGAACTCAACAAAGGTATCCACCTTGTTCCTCAGGTAGGCCGTCCAGTGAAAGCGTTTCAGGTGCAGGCACAGCACCTGGGCATTAAAGGGACACACAGCACAAAAAGGCCTGAAGGGCTGCCTTTGTCAAAACCCTAAAATTAAAGCACGCTTTTGCAGCAGCTTTGGGCACAAGAGCACAGAAATATGTTATTTCTGCGAGAAAGCAAAACAATTTCACAATAACAGCAATTATTTCATATATTTCTATACCCCTTCCTATTAAATCTCAAAGCAGCACACAAAAACTCAGACACACACCGACAAAAAAACTGGAGTAAATGTCCTTCAGGTGCCAAGATGTTCATCTACAGGTTTTATAAGACACCACACAAAAGCTTCAAGTCCCTCCACAACCTTCCCTAGAAGACATTACCAAGAACCTGCAGGTTTTCTTTGTCTACAAAACCGCCCCCCACCCACAATATTCATCAATTGGAGCTCACTTTGGGCAGCTTCTGCATCCAGAACTTCTTGGTGGACTTCTGCTTCTTCTTGCATTTGTGACACATGTAGAGCTCAGAGTCATCAAGTTCTTCCAGGTCGGTGAAGCTACGGAGACAATCTAGAGCAACGAAGAGGGCGAGTGAGACTCTGCCCCGTCGCTCTCCGAGGAGGAGGAGGAGAGGGAGGGCCGGGGAGAGCGGAGAGCCGCCTTCTAAGAACCTACCCCGCAACGTGCAGATTGGTCCATTCTCTTGGTTCTTGTTACGTTTATTCCGGAACTGGCTTGGAATATCCAGGGAGAGGTCTAAAACAGCAAAGGTCTCGTGAAAGGTCTAGGAACGATTCTGGTGCGACCAGAGTTACAAAGGGGAAGTTCCCTTGAATACTTTCCAGCTGGGCTGGACATTTTTAAACCCTTTACCTAGGAATGGATCAAACTTTCTGGATTCAGTTCCACAGATCAAGCAGTTGACTTCATTCTGAAGGACGCCTCCAAAGACAGTGGTGACAACGGTGGAAGTGCCATTGCTGAAGGAAAGGCGGGACAGGGCTATCAGGGCAGCAGCCGCCTCCTCCTCCTGGAGCCTCGTGCCCTGAAGGCCTAATCGTTCCACTTTCACCCTCGTGCAAGGCAACCCTCAGGGAGAGTCCCCATCCTCCTCCTCCTCCTCCTCCTCAGCAAGGCTGACCGCACAAGTTGCCCCCATCGGCGAGGGCCCTCCGTTGTGGGAGACAAGGCCAAGCGAAGCCGCCGAAGGGATCCGACTTACACGCAGCATCGACTGCCGGCAGTGAGAGCAGACTTCTCTTGAAGCAGCGCTGGGTGAGCAGCACCGTTGAAGCCTTCCTGCAGTTCCAGGTGGAGGTGGTCCAAGAGGTAGCGCATGAACTCGTGGGCGTCTTGCTGCTGGTACCCCCTTAACACAAACAAACCCAGGAATCACCAGGCTGACCACCAACTCCTGTGGGAAGGCGGGAAGGCCCAGGCCCTGGATGAGAAAGCTCCTTAAAGCATCAGGCCGCATGGAGGGTTTCTAAAGCCCTTCTGGGGAAGTTCGTGGCTGCTCAATGTCAGAATCTTTCCAGTGTGCAAACTCAGGTGTTCTAACTTCAGGGCACTGTGGGCCTCACTGCACAGCTGCAGCATGGGGACACACTTTGTGTGCGTGTGCATGTGTGTGAAGAGCGGCTCTCAGGGGACCAAGGAAGCCAAGGAGCTTCTCCGCACTAAGCCTCACTCTGGCAGGAAGGGGGAAAGCCTGAGAGAAACCGAAAGCCACAAGATGAACGGGTGTTTCTCTCTTCCGCTGGGGGAAGAGCAGAACCGCCCCGGGGCCGACCGAGGGCATCCGTCCGAAGGCCAAGCCGCCCTCCAGAGCTGCTCCTTCAAACAGGCAGACCTACCGGAAGTTGGGCATGATTTTCCAAACAACGTAAAACAAGGATTCCGGGCTGAAGGCGGTTTGGCTTCCTTGCCACAGAGCACAGAGGGTCTTCCGGAATTCTTCCACCAGGGAACTGCCGAAGGAAAGCAAACTTTGGCCTTAGAAAGAAAAGAAGCCCCACACGGACCCCGTCTCTACAATTGGGGGCAACGAATCACTGAGGGGTTTTTTTTAACCCTCCGTTTGTTTCCTTCGTGCATTCAGCCATGTCAGGTTCTCAGAGGCTGCTTTGCCAATCCCTGCTGTGTTCTTGGCAAGGGGTTTCTGAAGGGGTTTGCCATTGCCTCCTTCCTAGGGCTGAGGGACAGTGGCCGGCCCAAGCTCACGGCTTTGTGCCCAAGGCAGGATTACAACTCAGGCTCCTGGTTCCTGGCCTGATGCTTCAACCACTACGCCTCTCTCTCAGCCTACTACCAGGATGCCCCTGGTTCCAAATATCAAGCAAGCAATATCTTTCTCCGCTGGCCACGTGAGCCCCACTCGCTCGCTCGCTCGCCCCGCTCCTTCCGGGCTCAAGCACTCACACACTGCTGTCTCCTTGGCTCCGCGTGTGGTACGTCCGCCGGCCTGCAGTCTTCCCGTTCCGAAGTTCCACCGCCGGCAGCTCTTTGAAGTAGCAGCAGAACTGTGGAATGTTACTGCGGGGAGAAGGGGGGTCAGCCAGGGGTGCCGGAAGGGCCACGCGGAGCTCTCACAGGGCAGCTGGCCCTCCTGCCCACAGCTGCCCTGGAAAGGAAGCTGCACGGCAGGGGCTCTGGCATGGGCAGGTCCACAGGGCACCTCGTGCACATCACCAGGGGCCCCCCGGGGGAAGGGCCCCATTCCCAAACGAGGGGTACCTGAGGGACTGAAGGATGGCGTTCATGAAACACGTGTTCCCCAAGTTCCGGAGGCCTGTGGCACACAAGCTTGTGGGGCTCCCCTGCGAACCAGGAAGGTCATCGTGAGTTGACATACGATAAACCCCCAATTTTCCTCAACCTCCTTCTAAGGGGATGTTACACCACGACGCAAAACAGACTCCTTAGCCAACTTCTAAAGCATTTAGGTAAGTCTTTCATTACTGTTAGTCGATTACAGAGCATCTAGAGCACAGAAAATGATAATCTAATCCAAACTTTAGACTGTTTGTTAAGTACCCTCCACATCCCAGAGATACACCCCCAGCCCTTCCCCTGGGGGCTGTAGGAAGGACCCCCAGCGATGGGCTCTCCATGTACAATGGAGGCCTGGACCCTCCACAGCCGGGGGCCTCTGTGCCTTCGCTTAGGGCGAGGCCACCTGTGAACTTCAAGGCTGAATTAAAGGGCAGCTCATTATCTGGGCCTTTCCAGATGAATATTTTCCTCAGCCGAGAGTCAATTATTCAGACCCTTTTGGCATTCAGAATTGGGCCCGAGTGCTGCCAACGCTGAAAACACCCCTCGTGGGGCCAATTAAACGTTAAATCCTGAGTGGGTTTTTTTTGGGAAAGGAACTTCACTGATCAGTGAGATTTGCTCCTTCCAAGTCCCGGGCAGCACACAGAACAACGAAGCCACACTTAAACCACACTTACGTTCACTTTTAATAACTTGCTGTTTACAGAGGCACTTTCAAGAAGTTTTCTTTTCCTATGTCGATCTGCTGTAAAACCTGAGCTGTGGAAGGGAACAAACAGACAATTTAAGACAGGTTTAACAATACCAAGAAAGCAAACAAACCTAGTTACAATATATACCACTTAAGGCAGCAAGGGTTAAAGGTGTTTTATCATAAAGAAAGGTTTTTAAATGGCCTATTACACCTGGAATGCTCCTTTCCCCACAGAGATTCATCCTTGTAGCCCCTACAGAACCACCTGAAGCCTGATTTTATTTTCAGTTATCAGATAATATCTTCATTAATCGGATGAACACCCTAAAGCCTTTGATCTAAAGCAACCTCTCTCTCTCCTCTTTAAATTGGACTAACCTTTCTCCCACAAGGCCGCCTCTCTGGGCCTGGAAGGGCCACTGCAAGGAGCAGGACTCGCCTCACCCAACCCTTCCAAGAGCCTCTCTCTGGGGCCTCTTCTCCAGCCTAAGGCATTCCCACCGAGGAGGCGGGCAGCTCGGCATTACTCCCTGCGGGGATGTCCCAGGCAGAGGCCCAGGTCACCTTCATTTCAGGGACGCTTCCTAGAACTCTTCTCCCGGCCCCCTTGGAAGTTGGTGGAGGGCCGGACACACATCCATTTGCAGTGCCTGAACCCAACTGCCAAGGAGGGGCTGCTCACAGGGAAGCCCCCGTCCGCCTTCAGGCGAAGAGAAGCGGCTTACTTTTCCAAGTTCTGTAGATGCTCCCGGACTTTCTGCACCAGGCCTAGCTTGGTGTCGTTTACCACGAAGTCATCGCAGCGATAACTGTGGAGAAAACGTAGCACAATCAACGAACGGCCATCGCCGGTTCCCTGGCGAACCCGGGCTGCGGCTGCTGCTGCTGAGCTGCCAGTTAAGAGGTGGCAGTGAAGAGGCCCAGGCGGCCAATGTCACCCCTGACAGCCGCCTCCTTCAAGGAGGACAAAATGCAGAGACAGTGCATGAAGGAAACCACAATCGTGCATCCTTTCACTCCAGGCCCTGAGCGGAGCTTCCCCAAATCCCAAATCCTTTTCCAACCAATCCTGTGATTCCTGGGCAAAGATCCTGCTTGGTCTTTCTGCCAATCTAATACTTTCGGAAACTCAATTGCTCCTTCCTTGCGAACAGCCCCAACTGGCAAGTCACTCAGCAATCCACCTGGACTCAGCTTTGCCTCCCACACGACGGCCAAAGGAGGAGGAGCCCAGAACTGCCCGGCTGGAGGCAGCAATGGAGGCCCTGTGGAAGCTGCACCAGCTGAGCAAGAAAAGGCCAGGGGAGGACTTGCAAAACAGTTGCAACCAACGAGGATGATGTGAGGTGGGCCAGAGGCAGAATGTTCTCCCGATAACCACAAGTGTTCCCCTTTTTCTTTACTGCCAACTGTTTTCCTTCTCACCTTTCTTAGCAACACTTTTTAGACTTGCGTCTTTGGATGCCTAATTACGGCTCACCAAAAGCCTGTCATACGCTGGAGACCAAATGCAAGGGAAGTGTATGCAAGGACCCTGTTAATGCAGTTGACTTTGTAGTCTTTGGTTCACCGAGACAAACAAAGGTTCTTCTTCAGCAACTACGGGGAAGAAGGCGTCACCCGTGCCAAGAGCAAGAAGGAGGCATCGAAGCTGCAACAACCCAAAGGCTCCGTTCTTCATTTCAGAAGACTGGAGCATTCAGGTAACAAGCAAAGGCACAGAAGTGCGGGGGGGGGGACACCCCTTCAACAGACGGGCAATTCCTCTCTTTGCGTGGTTTTCAGAAAGTGGAACTTCTGTCCTCTCCTCTTGATGCTTGGTAAACCACCATTTTCTGTTTTAGCCAAACTATGAACTATAAATGAACTTTCTTCTGCCAAGCAGGATCAGACACAGATTTGAACTGAGCTTCTACCTTCTTGTCAAAGGCTCCATCCATCAAAGGGGCCTTTGGAAGGCCTGCTCGGATGGGCATTTGGGGCTCAGGTTTAAACAGAACAGAATCCCATATGAAAAAGTACAGAATTTCAGTCAATTAAGCCAAATGACGCTTAACATTACTCGCCAGGTGCCAAGAGGTTCGAGTAAACGCACAAGGAGGAGGAAGGGAAGGCCTGAAGGAGACGAGGGAGCCGGAAACCACTTCGGCCTCCCACCATGGGGACACCCTCTCGGTCTCCACACACACACACCCCCACTCAATATCGTCCGTCGGGGGGGCTGCTGACTTACCAATAGGTACTGTAACTGCTACAATCCATGCACACCATGTGCTGAACCTTTTCTTGCTTTTCTGCTTTCTTGTGGTTCATTAAAGCAACTTGAGCATCTTCATAATGCTTCTTGGCATGGCCATTGACATACCTGACAGGATCAAGAGAGAAACCAAAGGGAGAAATTCTGGAAGCCTTCCCCACAGAAGTGCCTGCGGTCTCGGAAATGTAAACCAGCTTGAAGGGCAGCAACTGCATTGGCTCCCATTTAATATTGCCCAATTGCTTTCAGTGTAACTCAGCATGTTTTCAAAACAGGTTCAAAATGCTGGAAGTGTGTAAATGGGGCAGAGAGTGGAAGGGTTCTTCTGTCCGTTTTGTTGGGTTTATAGTCCTGCTGCTGGCCCACAGAAAAGGAATGTCAAATATTTTGAGAAAAGCCAATAATAGGATGGTTTTACCTCCCTTGCCATTTTAGATGGCAACGCGAAGTATTTTTGCCCCGGGACACCCCCAGGAGCCTGGAGAAGGCCTGCTGTTTGCCAGCAGCCACACAAAGCAGCTGCAGGGGTCTGTCTGTCTGTCCTGCCTGCCTGCCGCATAAGCAGAACAGCCTCATGGGAACTGGGGACAGGTGGCTGTTCCTCGGCCAAACCCTCAAGCGCTTCTACCAAATGTGGGCAGCGATGGGCTCTTATCCTTGTATACCAGACAACTCTGAATCGAGGGACAGGACCACGGACAGAATCCTGGCCAGCCTTCCCCAGAGGGGCTTGTGGGCCAACCTGCAGGGGTTCAGTCCAGACAGAAGTGGCAGCAGCAAAGGAAGGTCTACGCCAAAGTCCTCCTCAAGATGTTGTCGTCCCAAGCCACAAAGAAGCGGGGGGGGGCTGTGAAAATAGCACCTCTGGGAGCCTGTGTCCCACACTCACCTTCCACAGTGGACACTTGAACAAGTCAGGCAGATCCAGGGACTTTTGTTAGAGCGGCACACTATTGGGGTAAGAAGAAATCAGACAAAAATCACTCACAAAGATGGCATTTCTGCTCCAGAAAACGAACGAGGAAACAACTGTCACAGTAAGAGTCGTGCTGCATGGACTTTAAAATTAAATATTCAGTAATTATATAAGCAGGAAGGTGGGATTTAAATTTAAGTTTTTCCATATGAAATATTTTCAGTTGCATACTTTTCTGCCCCATCGTATTTTAGCCACTTGGGTTTGATGTATTCAATGCTCGGTACTAAAAATAAAAACAAAATAAAACCAGCCACATAATTAGCAGCACATTACAGTTATAGTGTGTGTATTAGGAGTTATTTAAGAAGCTAAACTGAGGAATCAAAGCGATCACCGTACCAGGTTTGCAACTGATCCACCAGAGCATATACGAAGTGCAATGACCGTATACCTCATTATGGTATCCACAACTGCAGAGCATGAGGAAGATTTAATGCACAGCTAATTGGGCAACCAATATATTTCACACAACACCAGGGCCCTTTGGCTACTGTCCACCTGGGAAAGGCAGGCAGGGTTCATGAGCCATTGAATCTCCAAATTGGCCGTGGCCGAGGGCTAGCCACTGTCGCTTAACATCTAAAATAAGAAAACAAAAAGGGTTGACTCTGACCGGTTGAAACCCCCTTGTCTTTCTCTCTCAAGTGCAGAACGCCCCCAACCCTGATGTTAATGGCCATTTGTCAGTCCTTACACACCACCAAGCTGTAGTTAAGCTCCATTAACTTGGTGTGCTGGAAAAAGATATAACAGATCGCACTTTTCACAGATGGCTAACTGGTCTTAATTATTCGATTCTCTATCGGAGAACTTAGTGCAGATATTCCCCAAGGCTGCAGGAAGTTCTTTTTAAGTCTAAGAACAGCATCAAATATTTGTCTAGGAGGGATGTGGTGAAAAATAAAATCAGTGATGGTGTAAGGAAGCCTGGAGTCACATCCTCCTTTTCGGCAACTTCCTGTTAACTGAGTAATTCAGAAAGTATATTTTCTATTGCATAATAGAACAGAAACAATGCCATGGTTTCCACAAGACTCTGAAGTGCCCTTCATGAAGTGCCCCTATTTATGCGCAATAACCGGACCATTCCTTGAGGCTGCCATAATGAACTGCTCCCTCCAGGGAGGCCTGTCCAGCTGGAGTGCAGAAGCCGGCAATTCTGAACCAGCCGGAGCAAAACTGCTGGCTTCAAACTCTGACACCCGGTGCAGAATTCCCACCGGCTGTGAGGACCCGTTCCCTCTCCTCAGAGTCTGCGTACTCAACCTTTGGACTCATCCCGATATCTCAAGCCCTGCCCTTCCCTTTGTTTGCTTTTTGTGCTGGGAAAACAAGAGGGCCCAGAAACTGGGCGGCAGCAACCACTGTAACCCTCACTCTGGGTTCTGCTGGCACACACCGAGAAGCAAAGGATGTGCCGGGCCTCTCAAGTATTTCCCCAAAAGAATAAAAGTCTGACTGGGACAAACACGGCCCCCGGCAACCACAAAAGAGGAACCTCTAAAACACTTCTTATGCCCTGCCTTGGGCCTCATCACTGCCCCTTGCTACTTCTGCTTCGGAAGGTGGCATGGAGTGGTCAAGCCAGGGTAAAACTGCACACCCCTAGGAGAACGGCGTGGCAGATTCACCCACCAGGAGATGCAATCCAGGGCCTGGAAAAAACACCCCATCTCCTCCTAAGCTTCTCTTTCGCTTGTTCCTCACCTGCCTGTTTTGCCCTGAAAAGCAGGAAGACACTGCAGGGGTAGCCAGAATATGAGCAAATTCTCCTTCTTCTTCTTTGTCTCACAAGTATGGTGATGCTGCTGAGTGGAAAGTGAACTAGGCAACATTAATAGTTGCCAAGAGAGCAATTAAGGTCAATGTGTAACCAAATGAGGGCTGCATTCATCCACCTTGTAAAGAAGCCAGGACAAAGGTGAAGGTCAGGTGCTTTCTTATTCCAAACAGAATGCATTAAGAAGTCATCCTGAAAACAGCTTAATCTTAATCAAAAAATTAACCTTGGTGGCCAAAAGATTTTACATATGAAACAACAGTAAGAAATGCCACATCTTACCAAAATCTTCGACAGAGAAGGAACTGGGCCCTCTCAGTGCTGCCTTGGTCCTCCTAACTTTCATCAGTGAAAAGTATCTGCAGCTACTGAGACGACGTTTAAGAAAGACCAGCAACCTCCTGCACTGGAGACCACAATCAGCTAACACAGTAATTGTAGATTTTCTTTGCTTTAGGGATACAAACACTTTAGGGATACTATAGCAGCTTCCATTGCTCCTTTTCTAGTTCGGTATATGACCTAAATACAAAATGTCTCTCAGCCAGCAGGATGGAAGAGGGATGTAGAGCTCTCCATGGTCCAGCAACAGCTTCATCTCTGGCAGGCTGGGAAGCCCTGCAGGTCTAGCCTGCCTAGTTGGCCCTGGCATGGAAGCACCCTGCTGGAGGGGCGGATCACAGAAAGCCCCAGAAGGTGGCAGCGGCAGGCAGCGGCAGTACAGCTGCCACGAAAACCACATGGATGTCCATAAGGTCACCCACAGAGGCTTACTTTTTTAAAAAAAGAAATATTTACTTCATTAAAAGCTGATTTCCACAATATCCTGCACCACTCACCACGCCGGGGCCAGGTTTTCACTTGGGGAAAATTAATCAGCTTGGAAGATAGCAGACTAAGTTACAAGACAGACAAGCTTAAGCTACTTCAATGGGCATCATCCTAGCCAGCAATGGAATCATTTAAATCCATCTGTTAGCATTTTTTCCAGTGCAGCAAAACCACTCCAAGCCTTGACATTTATACAGCAGCAAGACAAGTTTTTTTTTAATTCCATAAATTATAATGCAATTCAGCTTCTCCACATTAGGAAAACATCCTTGTATTGTTTGTCATCAGAGCAAGGAAAACATCCAGGAATATCACTCATTGAATTCCTTCGTTGCGGAACACATGAGAGGGTTTTCAAAGAAGAGTTGTGAAATTTCACTTTAAAACTCCCTAAACAGAATGGAATATAGGAAGTTTATTTGTTCTGGCCCAGAATGCCATGGCCTTATGTTACAAAACCACTCAAAGCACCACTGAAAGTACACAAATTATTCAACAATTGTTTAGACAGTCCAAAACAAATTCAGATAAAATCTTGGATTTTATCTAAATGTTGATTATGCAATTTTTATGATGTAGATCTTAATAAGCATTCTCAAAGTTAATGCAGCTGAGATATTAAGAATGTTGTATTACTTATTACTTGCCTCAATCGCAAGGGACTTTAGGCAGTATACGGGATATAAAACATAGAAACAAAATACATCACAATACAAAGAAGGAACAGTAAACAGCAGCACAGCAATTGAAATGCGCTGATTATTTTCAACCTGAGATGGATTTCTAACAGACAACTATTTTTGGCACAAATGTTTCCTCCAACATGTTTGCTATTAATGCAAGACATACACTTTGCAAACATTGAACTATTCACTGGGCAAGCTCTGCTTTACGCTCTCCCTTATAAAATCCATCAGCTGATACATCTTTGCTTTACTTCATTTCTTGGAGAGAAGGTTACCCTTCATGGTTGGGAAGGGAGAATGCAAACCTGATCCAGACCCTGCCGGCACATCCTTTTAAGCCTGGCGCTTCTAAACTACACCAAGTCAAATGAGTGACGGTCCATAATCGCCCTTCGCTCTCCAGGGGGGCTAAGAAGGCCAAACGAACCAAGTGCAGAAGATAAAAGTGGGGCAAAACCGGAAAGTGGCGTCGGAAGCCGGGAAGCCGAAGGCGCCCGAACCAAGCCAGGGGCAGCGGGGATCTCGGGCAAAGAAGGGCGGGCTTCCCCATCAGAGACCGCCCCCTTTGGCCCAGCGGGGCTGGAGGAAAAGCAGATGCCAAGGGGGCGGGTGGGGGAGCCCCAAGTACGGGACCCCCTTTAAGAACCGGCCCCGCGTGAGGGGCCGCAAAGCCCCTATGACCAGCCCCCCCCCCGGGCGGTTCAGGCAGGAGGCAGGCCGGGCCGAAGCGCCTTCAGATACCCCCAACACCCTCCGGGCTGCCCCCCCCAGCGGCCCCCTCCGGGATACGTGGGGCCAGACCGGCCCACTTCACGGGGGGGCTATGGGGGGAGGGGTCCTTTATAAACACAGCAGGAAACGGGACAAGCGGAGCCGCTCCGAGCAACCTGGGCGGGCGGAAGCCTTCGGGGCCCCGGGCTCTCCAGAGCGGCTGGACTCCAGCTCCCAGCATGCCCCGCCCGGCTCCGCTTTGTCGGGCTGGGGGATTCTGGGAGTCGAAGTCCGCCCTCCCTCAGCTGCCCGGGGCAGCCCCCCCCTCCCGCGAGCGCCCCGCGGCCTTCGCAGCCCAGGCCGGAGCCCCTTTATGACAGCGCCGCCGCCGCCGCCCCCCACCGCGGCTGAGGGACCCCGGCACGAGGCGCCCCGGAGGCCCCGCGGGCGAGGAGGATGGGCGCGGGGGTCGCTCTCACCGCTGCAGCACCACGAGGAGGGCGAGCCCTGCGGGAACCTGGCCGAGTCGGGCGCGAGGCAGACGCTGGCGCCCAGGTGCGGGCACTCCATGGCGGCGCCCCCGAAGCCCGCCGGCCTCCTCCGCTCCTCACCCTGCGTCGCCCCACGCACGCACGCACGCACACGCCGATGCATCGCGCCTGCGCCGCACGCGGACACTGCCCGCCCGCGCTCCGCCCGCCGGCTTTTGCAATCGCGACGGCCAAAGGACACGCCCCCCCTCCCCGCGGCGCCTCCGTTCCGGCCGCGGCTGATCCTCCCGCCGGGTTTTCGGCTCGCCCTCCCGCCCCTCAGGGCCAGGATCCTCGAGGGGACAGGGCGAAGAGGGCGGGATCACTTCCGGCTGCGGAGCGAAGGCGATGGGCGGCCAACGCCTGAGCGCCCCCCCGCAGCTGCGGACCCCCTCCCTGAGCCCCCTGCGCCCGGCACGCCACAGGGGCCCGGGAGAACGAGGCCCTCCCTCCCGGCCCCGCATCGCTCGGCGTTCGCACGGGCGCCGGAACTGCGGGCGCGCCCCTCGGCTGGCTTGTGCCGCGCTCTAGAGGCGGCGGCTGCAGTTCCCGGCTGGCCGCCAGGGGGAGCCTCTCTCTCGCCTGCGCCGCGCCGTGTCTCCGCCGATGGGGGTGCGCGTGAGTCTGCCCTGCACCGGGGCGGCGCTTCTCCGAGGAGGGGGGGCTCTTGCGCTGCTTGGGGCCTTGCGGGGGCCGCCCCGGGAGTCCGCCTGTCCGGCAGGGCTTTCGGCTTGGCGACCCGCCCGGCTCCAGCACCCGGGACCCGCGAGCGGCAGCTTCCCGGGCGAGGAAGAGGGCCGGCGGGGGGGTTCTCTCCCCTGGGAGCCCCTGCCGAAGGCGCCTGGCCAGCAGGAGGAGCGCTGCCGCCTTCGGGGTCCCGAATCGCCGGGCGGTCCTGGCCCCGGGCGCTCTCAGCCGGGAGGGCAGCCTCCGCAGAGCCCCAGCCGGCAGCCGGGGGCAGCCTGAGGACCGACCGCTGAGCAGAGGGGGGCCCTTCTGACACCGAGGACCCCCCTCTGCTGCCGGCGCCCCGAGGGGCAACTGGAGACACCGACTGCGCCCCTTTCCTCGGGCCTCTTCAGGCTCCGTGTTGCCAAAACAGCCTCCGCGGTCCGCGTGTTTCTGGTAAACCTCCGACGCGGATGGTGGTTTGTCCTTCCACCTCCTCCCCTCCAAAGCCCCCTCCCCACAGCCCTACACACACACACACACACACACACACACACACACACACACACCAGCTCAACTTCGCCCTCCTTGGAGCCGTCCAGTGTTTACGGCTGGTAATAATAGGCCATGTGCTTCTAGGGCCGCTGGAATTTGGCTTTGGAAAGGATAAGGCTCTTTCAGGCGTCCCGGGATTTTCCTGGCAGGGTCCAGTGCCAGAGCCCTGGCCTGCCTCCAGGTGACCCCCTCAGCCAGCCTCCCATTGAAGCACCTCTTTGACCAAAGAACTGGCCACTAATGACAGTCGCCGAAACCCAAACCTTAAAATGAATAACTTTGTCCACCTTTCTGGTCCTCCCTTATTTTCGCTCCAGGCTATAAAAAGACGCTTCAAACTTCAGGATTAGTTTCCCCTGTTTATTTTGGAAGAGCCACCAGAGTGGATCTCAAGCGGTGGAAAGGCTCACTGACAACCACCTCAAGCTCTGGGCCGGCTGGCATGGCTGCCCTTAGCGCACCCATCCGAGGCCCTTTTCCTGGGCCCAGGTCAGCCCTAAAGCTTGCAGGGTATCTCGATTGTGGTCAATGGTTCAGAGCAACCCCAAAAGACCAGGAACCCCTGCTAGGGACCCGCTTGCTGGGTCCTTTTAAAAGCCTGTCAGAGATCGGATCCCCTGGAAAAGGGGCAAGATCTCCTGAGGGCATCAGATGAGGGAAGATGCGCTGTTTGAACAGGGGCCCAGTCACGTTGCTTGTGTCGTGGGGCAGAGTGGGCAGGGAGTATGGGAAGGGAATCTCCAATCCACAATACAAAATAATAATAATTCTGTGTTGGTATAAAAGAATTGATATCCAAGGGTCTTAACTATCCTCCGTCTTACCCAAGCTCAGCCAAATAATGCAAAGAAGGCCCAGGGGAGCGTCAGGCTGGCCGAGAAGAGCCCTCGCCTCTTGGCCATGTCCAGATGTTGGTCATTCCTGTTGGCATCTTCTCTCCCCACTGAAGTCGGTGCCAGAGATAAAATGGGAATTGGGTGGAGTCCGCAGACCTTCCGTCAGGCTCTATTTATAGGTGCAGTGGGCAAACCATCCATCACCCCAGACAAAGAAACTGTCAAAAAATAGAATTTCTCTCAGGAGGATCTCACCTACCTGTGCTCAGGGCAGGGTTCTCTGATCAGATCCAAAGGAATCCACCTGACTGAAGCGCTCCTGATCCTTTCATAGTTGAGATCTGGGGCTCCTGCCTGCCAGTGAAAAGCCTCCCCCCCCCCAAACACACATACACACAGCCTGCTTTTAATGGTTAAAGAAGAACGATTTATTGCTTTCAGTGCTAAAAATGTTGCCCTTTTTTATAGCATTTCTTGTAATGTCACCGTCTAAGACGATCCAGGAATAGATTGACATTGAAATAAGGTTTTCTCCCTGCAAAATATCGAACAAGGCTGGGGAATGTGGGGCAGGGGTCCCCACTGCTTCAGGGTTTATTGATTGTGAGCAAGACGGGGGAGGTGAAACCGACTCTCCAAAGGGGATGGTCATTGAAGGGGGCCCACACCCAGCCAGGAAGGCCAGGCCAGCAGAAGAAGGTATCCCCAGAGACCGAGGGGTTCACTCATAGAGGCTTTTCCTGCAGGGTTCTGTGGCTCAAGGCTCAAGGCTTTTGGGGAGGCATGCTGTAGAAGTAGGGGAGGCAGGGAAACGGGACAGGCTGCTGTCGCCCCGGAGAAAGCAGATCCTTGAAACTGATGGGCAACCTGCCTCCTCGGGGCTCCTGCAGGATTTCTACCCGCAGACCTTTCTCCCGGAAGGCCTCCGAAAAGCCCCTCCTGTAAACAAGCCCCAGAGGTGCACCAGAGGCAGCTAATTGCTGTGGGAGCCTGATGGCCCTCCTGGATGGGGGTCAGGTACATGCTTGGCCTCTGCCTTGGGCTCAAGCTAAGGGGGAGCCGGGCTTTCACACAACTGGCCCTCTTGCGCGTGATGGGGCCTGAAAGGCTCTGGCCACATCAGGGTGCTGGACAGTGCCTGGGCTGCCAAGGCAGGGAGGTGTCTGGTGGCTTCTTCGTAAACTCTTACGGCATCAAGATGGGCAGGTGGAGCTTGACCAAAGCCCCAAAATAATCAGATGGAGGGTCAAGAGTGGCTGGACTTCTTTGCTCTTTGGGAAGGTATCCTGTGTGTCTGGGGGGCTCTGTTGCTGTCGAAGAGACTGATCAAGGGCATTCCGAGCAGCTGAGCAGGCACGCCACATAAAGGTCAAAATCAATATTTAATGCCAGGCCTCCCAAAGCAGCACGCCTGGGCTTCAGCAACTTGAGGATGCATGGACTTCAACTCCCAGAGTGCTGCAGCCATTGTGAGGTCGAGAAGCCCCCTCCTGAAGCCCGAGAGGCCTGCAAAGCCTCCAAAGAGAGGCCTCCCGGCTCCTCCTGGGGTGCTCAGAGGGCAGGCCTCTTCTTGCGGCCCCTTCCGGGAGGAAAGAACCAAGAGAGATGGGCGGCTTGACTCATCTACTGATTCAGCCTCGTGATTCCTCCACAGGTGGGTTTGCAGCCCTGTTGTGCAACTTTCTCTGGCTCAGGCAGAAGCAGCATTTCTCGTTTGTTCAGCTTGTGGGTTTTCTCTCCTGGCAGGCCTCCAAGTCACGTCCAAGCACCGTGATCTCCTTTGAATGGCCTCCTTGGTGTGCCGGCTCCGGGCTCCAGCCTGGATTCCACGTGTCTTCTTCCCCCTGGGCGCTTTCCGGTGTCCCAACGTTTCTGCAGGGTTTTTCCGCAGAAAATAGGACACAGTGGACAACATTGACACCTTTGGGGAAAAGCCGGCCTGCACACAAAACCCACCCAGTAGAAGCATGCGAGGCCTCCCCTCTCCTCAGGGGACACCCCCCCCCGGCTGCATTTGAAAATGGTTTGTATGGTGGTTGTCTTCCCTCCCAGTTTTGGTCTAAGGAACCCAGGGCAGCCCTCATCCCTGGCAAGGCACCTGCCCAGGGTCAGCCAGGGAATGCCATCGCCTGGGAAGGCTGGCGCTGAGCCCTCATAGATCTCGCTGGATCAGGCCCACATGGGAAAGCAGGAACAGGGGCCGGCGCCTCTCCATAAAGGCCAGGCCATCGTCCAAGCAACCCTCTGGGGCTGGCCTTGGGCAGGACAAGAAACTTTGCAAGACTCTTCCTGGCTGCCCAGCAGCTCTTCTGAAAGTCACCTTCAGGAAGAATGTGTGCCTGTGTGAGGTGAAGGGTGGTGTGCCAAAGACCTGCAGCTACACGTGCATGCCTCTCTGTGCCGGGACATTTCTGTAGCCCTCATCCACTCCCCTCTCCCCAGCAATTATGCTGCCAGCCTGTGGGCCAGAAGAAAACTCACACGCTTCAGCCTGACTTGGGGGCCCCAAGGAGGCAGGAAAGCCAGCTCTGGCACTGGGCATCGCCTGATGGACGCTCCTGTCCGGAGAAGCACATTTGTGTCCCCGGTTAATGGCTGTTTCTTGTTTCAGCCGGTGCTGTTTATTTCTTCTTGGTGACAGCAAACCTAGAGCCACATTGTGGCCCTATAAATACAATCAAGGAATAGAGGAAGTCTCTTCCACTTGGATTCTGAACATGCACCCTGGGCATCAGTGACTGTATTATACGAATTATCTCCCTGCACTGTTTCCCCTCCTGGCTCACTACAAATGGGAAGCTGTGAACACTGACAACATCAGCTAGCAAGTCCTCTGGCCAGAATGATGGGAGTTGTAGTCCAGTTCCCCTGGAAAATGACCTGGGGAAAACTGCAGGGGACACTGTGCATGAGAGATCGATTTTCACAGATTCCATAAAACACTCCAGGGAAATTAATTGCACTTGGCAAAGAAGGGCATTCAGCATTTTTTGCATTATGCATTAAAACATTTCCATACCATTTCCTGTAAAGTATCTCAAACCTATTTACAATCGGATTTGAGAACAAGAATGAGAGTTCTGTAAGGAAAAACACTGAACATAAGACATGGACAAAATATAGGTGAAAGATAGAAAGAAAGAAGAAACAGCTTGCAAGAAAGGCTGAGGGCCACGTGGGAGAGTCTCAAACAAGGGAAGAGCCTTTCAGAAGAATGCTGGGGCAGTGAACTACTGAGAGATGCTATTTATTTTGGTCAATAACCAGATAAAGCAGAGCAAATATAAATTAACTACAGCAGAGAGGCAAAACAAACAAATGTCCATAAAGGCTAAGAGAAGGATGACGATTCTGTCACATTCTGGAGCCCGTTGCTTTTACACATTCACAGTGGATACACAGAACTCGGCTAGTTTCTGCTGCTGAAGTTTTTTAAATGTTGTAAGCTACCTGGAGTCACCATTGTGTGAGTTGAGTGGCTATAAAATGTGTTTAATAAAATTTATAAAACAGTTATGGGTCTCTGTCTCTGAGTCCAGGAAAGGGGGCAGCCAGGAAGCCAGAGAGGGGCAGCCACTCCTGCTCACGGAAGCTTCTGACCCTCTGGAGATCAGGCTGGCTCCAGCAGCACCCTGGAAGGGCACCCCAAGTTTCCCAGGTAAGCACATCCTCTGAAGAGACATGTTTCTCTTCCAGCGGAGGCAGAAAAAAGGAATCTCCCAAGTCCAGCACCTGGATTGGCCGCAGCTGCCTCACAGCCTCTGTTTCCACCCCATCCTTATTCCTGGGAATCTAACGCTGCAATTTGATGGTTTTCTTTTTTAATGGTATGTTTGAATAATCACACGGCTAACTTGCTTCTATTTTCCAGGACACTTTTCCAAATTTGAATTTGGGTATGCTAGCAACACAAATAAAACCAGTGTGTTGCTGCAAAGCTAGTCAGGGACAGAGCAAAAGGAACACACATAAATCCATTGCTGACAGGGACATAAGAGTTCTGGGGAAAAGAGCAGAAAGGGGGAGATCGTCCCCCATCTGATCTCCAGTTCCAGAATAGCAAAGTGGGAGCTGCAGTTTGGGGGCTGCCAAACAAAAGGCCCTGCCAGTCCCAGCAAAAAGAGAAGCCAAAGGAGGGAGAGAAATGGGTTGGGGTCTTTTGGAGACTTGTGCAGCAATTAAGGGTGAAGACAGCCACAGGCCCTCCAGACACAGTGGAGCTTTGGGCCCCTGTTGGGATGAAGGGGAAAATCTGGAAGGAAATCCGGGGGGGGGGAGGCACAGCCTGGGACGCAAAGGAAGACCCCTCCAATCTTGCCCATCTGTTGCAGGCCCATCCTTTGAAGCTGCAGGCCAGGCAGGGAGCAGCACGAAGAGCTGCGGAAGGAGGAAAGAAAAGCGCAGGTAAATGTATCCCCCCCCCCAATTTGCAAGTGTGCAGAAGGTGCCCCGTGCTGCACACACCCCGCCGACCCAGGGCAGCCAGAAGCTTTGGCTCTTCCCCAGAGACTCCACTAGAAGATTCGGATTAGGGACAACGCAACTGGCCCTGAAGTGGTGCAAGTGCCCAAACTCCCCACAGCTGCCCAGGAAAAGGGGGCACCACAAAAGGAACAAAAGGGGGTGGGGGCCGGGTGGAGGCCCCCGGGCACTGCGCTGGCTCCCCTCCTGGTGCTCCAGGGGTTTGCCGGGCACAAAAGCCCCGTCAATGGCTTGGAGTGCGGAGCGGAGCGATCCGTCGGGGAAAACCCGAAAGACAAGGAAGTGAAGGGTGCGGGTGATGGGCTCGGGAGTCCGGCCCCTGCAGGGGGGAGGGCGACAGAGGGGCGGCTCCCGGGGCCATCCCGGGGGCCGGTCGTCGGCTGACATCACGGCTCGGGGGCGAGGGCGGAGGCGCCGGGCAGGCAGAGCGAGGCTCGCCGTTCAGGCAGCGCACAGGTACCAACCGAGGAGGCAGGATAGGAGCCGCAGGACGCCCGAGATGTCCTCCCTGCCCGCCGTCCTGCTCGCCCTCCTTCTCCACGTTCACCTCTGCAGGCCGGCCCCGCTGAACGGTAATGCCTGCCCTGGCGCGGAGGGTCTTTCTGGGGCTGGGAGCGACCCTAACCAGCCGGGGCAGTCCCCCCCCCATCCCCGCGGGTCGCGCTGTCTCCCCCTGGCAAGGGCGCTGCAGGTGCTGGGGGGGGCTTCAACTCTGAGCCCCCCCCCGCCCGCCGCTCCAGGGAAGAGACCGGAGAAACCGCTCAGACCGGACCGCCGTTTGCCGTGAGAATATCGCAGCGCGTTGTTTAGTACCGGCTTCGGACGATGGTTTCAGGAACCTAAGGGATCATCTCTGGGGAGGGCGATGTCGAGGCTTCCAGCCAGAAGCCGGAGAAAGACAAGGCAACTCTCTGGCGGGGCGGCGGGAGTCTCGAGAGGCCGCTGCGGGGGTTGAGACCCTCCCCCTCCGTGGCCGCCTCACCTGCCGCCCCGCGCCCCGCTCCCCGCCCGCCCTGGGGCAGGACCTCCATCTCCAGGGGAGTCGGCTACCCGCCTCCAAAGGAGGAAACTCGGTCAGGGCTGGTTTGGAAAGAAGTCCCTAAACCGAGTTTGTGAAGAGTGCAAGAGGAGCCACCCAAGGCGTCGTGGCATCCTTCGAGCAGAGTCCCAGAGACCCCCAAGCCCCGTAGCCGTTGGACAGGAAGGAAGAGCTCAGGGTAGGCTCCTGCCCCCTCCGTGTCTTAGCAGAGGTGAGAGAAGGGGGGGTCGCCTGCAGGGTTTCCTCCCAGACCTTTCTGGGAAGAGAAGGCTTCGACCTCCTCGTGCACGCCAGGCGCGGGGCCACACGGGATATTCCTGGCAGGTTTCTGAGCAGAACCCCAAGGGGAGGACGGAAGAAGCGGCAACGCGTGGAGAAGAGCCGCCTTCCGCTCTCTGAGCCCCGCTTCCAAAAAGAGACTCGTGAAGGGAAGAGCTGGGGGCGAGGAGCAGGTGGGCTCAGCAGGCAAAGGGCAGGGGAACGAGACTCCAAGACGCTCCAGGAAATGTCTAGTTCAGTGAATGGGAGTAGCCTGATATTTGGGTCTGTGTTGAGCCGCAAGCAACGTGCGGCTTCTCCTCCTCCGGGGTCCTCCAAGGGACATTTCCAGAGACGAGGCTGCTGCATGGAGGGAGCCGCGCTTTCCAGAGAGCTGCGCATTACAGGCCTTGCTTGCTCCCTGCTGAAGTTGCAGGCGCTGCCTGGGGGCAGCTTTTGAAAGGCTGGCGGCCATCTAATCCCCCAAATCAGGTTGATTCACTAAAGGATGTTTCCAAAAAACGACCCTCCAGGCACAATTGTTCTGCTGCAAATATTCTCTCCTGCTTTTGTTACCCTTCTGGTTTGGCAGAATGAGGTAAGTTTAATGCTGCTTTAACGTGAAGCTCACGTCCCTTTCATTTCCCTTCTAGGATCAAAGTGGTCCTACATTGGTAAGTCCCCACTTTCATTCATTGGATTAAATCATATTTGGGTGGCTCCAAGTCTGATTAGATCCAGGGAGGTGCAAGCGACTTCAAAGCTGAATCTACTTGGTGCCACAATCTGCCTCAAACCTCCCATTCGCCCATATAAGCTGGCCATCATGGGATAAAATGGGAGGGGGGGCTTCGTAACTGAGCCTGGCTAAGCCACAGAAATCACTTCTGGAAAGCCACTAAGATGCTTTTGGCCAGCTTGGGGGTTGAGCGTGTTGTGGGAACCGATCACTTAGTTCAGTAAGTTGGGTGAACCAGATTACCAGGCTAAGCCATCTTGGGGCTTCCCTGTTGCATGTTAAGAGACCGGATCGGTTCTCTTTTCTTACCCTGGTTTCATGGTGGGTGAGCCCAACCCCCAGCCCTCACAGAAGGTGGAGCTGCCATGGAGGTCCCTACCAGGTGAACCAGTGGGGCGAATCAGGATCTGCCAGGTGGCTGCCATGAGCTGCTGTCTGGTGACAGGTGAGGCTTGAATCAAGACTGGTCTGGATGGAGCAAGTCGGAGCCTGGGGCTTCTCTAGACCAGGGGCCTCCAACCTTGCCAACTTTAAGCCTTGTGGACTTCAACTCCCAGAGTTCCTCAGCCAGCTTTGCTGGGAGTCAAAGTGCACAAGTCTTAAAGTGGCTAAGGTTGGAGACCCCTGCTCTAGACTCCTTTGGACAGCAGTTTGAGCGCATGGATATGGGGAGCCAACACAATCCCCATCTTGTCTCAGGACCCCACAGGGGAGACACTCAGATCCCGTAGATTGCAGCCACCTCTGGACCTGGATGCGCACAGAGCCACACTTGAGGAAGAAGGTGCTTCCCCTCGTAGCCCAGAAACTTCTCGTTATCCAATCCAGATGCACATGCATCTACCCTCTTCCCCTTCCAAGCACAGCCTGAAAAACAAACCCTTTCGGGTGAACAGTCTAAGCCTGCACTACGCTACCAATTGTCCCTCCCACTAGCGACCCCACGTTCATCCGGATGCAGGTGCAGCTGAGGATGCCGTGGTTGTCCCAAGGAGACCCCAGTTGAAGTTCGGCAGGGGCTCCTGGCGGTTAAAAGGTCTCTCCTAAGTCAGATCCAAACTGTCTTTCCCTGCTGCTCCCGTAGGAAACTGTAGCCTTCAAAGGAGGGGGAGGCTGCGCAGGAACATACAATTCTTAGGCATGGCATGACTAGGTAGCTCCCAGGTCAGTGCCCAATATGCAACTCTGCTGATGAGACAAGACAGAAGCTGCTTGTTCCTCCAGTTTTTTTCTTGCCCAAAGAACTCTGATGCCAGGCAGGGTTTTCTCATGATCCTTCATTTTATCCTGACCACCACCTCCCTCAGACCTGGGTAAGGCTGAGAGAGAGAGAGAGAGAGACTGGCTCAGCAGGGATTTGAAAGTGGGTCTTCCTGATCCTTTCCCCAGACTTCTTCTCAAGCACCTGATAGGTACTCAGCCCGGGGGTGTCTTTGTGCCAGCTGCCAGTTGCAGAGCCTTCATTGTCTACTTGAAGCCCTGGTGCCTGCTGGCCCATTGTGGCAAGGGGGTGTGGGCTGAGTGGGGGAAGGGGCCCATGGAAGGAGCAGGCATGGAATGATACCTTGACTTGACCCTCTGGAGGTCTTGCTGTCCTAGGTCCTGATGGAGAAAAAGGGTGGCCAGAGAAGTACCCCTTTTGTGGAGGAGTCTTCCAGTCTCCCATTGACTTCCACAATGACATCCTCCAGTTTGACTCCACCCTCCTGCCAGTAGAACTGGAAGGCTACAATGTCTCTTCTGATGTCAAGTTCCTCTTGACCAATAACGGGCATTCAGGTAACAGCAGCTAACAAGGAGGGAGGAGGGGGATTCTGAGGGAACCTGATCGGCCAGGAGCATGACTAATCCAGTCCCATCCTTGGCCTCCAGATGTTCCTCACCGGCCATGCTAGCTAGGGATCACAGCCTTGATGTTCACACATCTGAAGGCACAAAGCTGGGGTAGCCTGGTTTTCAACCTTTGAGCCTTAAAGAAAGACCACCATTGGCATTTTCCAAAGTTGAGGTACCTCCTGGGCACCTAATGCTGCCCCGCTTCCACTCTGTCTTCTCTCTCCTCTCTTCTTCTGTAGTAAAAATGAATCTCTCTTCGGCCATGCGCATCCGGAATTTCTCCTTCCGGTACTCGGCAGCGCAACTCCACTTACACTGGGGAAACCGGAACAAGCAGGAAGGATCCGAGCACACGATCAGCGGGAGGCATTTTGCTGCTGAAGTAAGACAATCCGGCCCTTTGGCATGATGCCTGTGCCTGCCCTTAAGGCCATGCCAGGAAACAGGGCATCGGTTTTCCAAAGCTAGAGGTGGTTTTCCTTTCTGTGGGATCCAGCATGCCATTGCATGAGATCTTTCCACGGCTTCCATCTTCAATAGAACAGCTGCTGTGGCTTGTTGGATTGGGATAGCAGCTGTCTTCCTCCTAGCGCCCTCCAGAGGTCTTGGGGTTTGTTTCTCTCTCTCTCTCACACACACACACCCCCCATTTCCTTCCTCAGATGTCAAAAGCCAGTGGATACAGGAGACTGCAACTCCCGCAGCAGTGTTTCTCAGCCTGGCCAACCTGAAGATGGGTGGAGTTCAACTCTCTAGAACTCTGGGGAATTCTGGCTGGGGAATTCTGGGAGTTGAAGCCCACCCATCTTCCAAGTTGGCCAAGTTGAGAAATACTGCCCTGCAGATGCTCCCTTATCCTTTTCTTTCTCTTCTTCTATCCATGCCATCCTGAACACCCTTTGACCAACACAAAATTCTGGGGGCTTCCCCCAACCTCCAAGAACCTGCACCAACCATCACTCTTCCCCCCAATTTGTTCCTTCCTCCAACAAACTCCCCATTTGCAAACGGCTAATAATCATATAAGCAAATCCAAGAACAGTCTTTTTTCCCTCCTCTGTTCACTTATGAATTGCTGCGTGGGATAAAACTACCAGACGAACAGCAGGGAGACACAGGCTCGTGTTCTCTAGCCTGGGATGTCATCTTTATCAGCTCATCAGTTTTGTGTCTCTGGTTGCATCATCCCGGTTTCCATGGGAGTCCCAGAGAACGGCCTCCATAGGACTCCGACACAATGGGCGGATCCAGCCTCAAATTGTCATTATCCTCAATTCCTCCAATTCATAGCCACAACATTGTTTCATGTCTCGGACTAATTATAAGTCTAGGAAAGGCCTGGGATGCCCCAAAGTCACAATTTAAGGTCATCAACAAAGACAAAAGACCTCAGTTCAGGGTTCAGGCAAGGGAATTCGGAGGCCTGGCTGCACAGGCCCTGCTTCTCCCAGCTGTTAAGCCTTAGAAATCGCAGTGACCGCTTCCTTCTCCCTCTGCAGCTGCACATTGTCCATTACAACGCTGACCAATATCTAGATCTGAAATCAGCCGTTGACAAGCCCAACGGGCTGGCAGTCTTGGCAATCCTGATGGAGGTAAGGCTTGCGTCTTCCCTGGCGGTCTCAGGTGACTCTTCCTGCCAGGACCTCTCAGTAGTCCGAAGCGTCTCCTCCTTTCCCTGGGTGAAAGTGGCCCATCCTTCCTGTCCTGCTGAAGTTCCCTCGTCCTTCCACGGTTTCATAGAAGCCTCCGTGAAGCCACCAGCTGAGCTTCCAGAGGGTTTTACTTTGGGGTAGGGATGTCAAACCCCACCTCTCTCTCCTACAGCCCCTTTCAGCTGCTGAGAACGTTGAGCTTATTTTTTGAGAGTGATTCTTTTGCAAGTGAGCCACTCTTAAGAATTTTTGAGTGTAGGCAAAGAAATCACACAGTGCAAGAAGTTACTATTATGCTAGCAAGAGCAGCTGAGGACTCTTGGAAAGCGGATGTAAAGAGGAGGGCATGTTTGCCCTGAAATGAAATCACTGCTGCCCACAAAATCAGCCGTTCATTTGCTCAACAAACGAGGGCGTAAATCCAAGGGCTGCAAAGGGTTCGGCTTCCCAACCCAAATGCCTCTCCTGTGTCACTTCGCAGTTGGTTGCCGAGCCCCTGAATGGCCAAGAGGCTTTTCCTGCAGGATTGTGCCCTGCGGTGTGGATGCCCCTCTCCTGCTCTGAGGCCCACCGCTGGCCAGGCCTGTGCTTGACTGCAAGGTTCTTCCAATAGGAAATGACCGCTGTCACTTTCCTTACAGGAGGGAGATTTCAACCCATCCTTTGAGAAGATCTTCAGCCATTTCCAACATGTGAAGTACAAAGGTAGGAGAGGGGTTTTTGTGACTGAGAAGAAGGCCCTGAACAGCCAAGAGAAGATACTGGGTCCCTATAAGGGCAATTAATCCCTTGCTTTTGGTGTCAGGTTAACTGGCAATATGGACAATTGCAGTATGTGTGTGTGTGTATATGTATATGTACACACACACACACACACACACACACCAATCCAACTTACAAAATATAAGAATGAGGCAGAACAGACCAAACTGTTTACAAGCTAGCTGCAGTCAAGACTGGATATTTTCTGCCACTGTTTGATCCTCTCTCCTCTTTCTCTCTCTCTGCTTGTCTGACTCACCTTCCCGATTTTCTCTGCCTAAATGACAGTAAACAAACTCTGAACTCCAGCGTTTGTCCAGATGACAAAAGCACCACCTCAGCCGAGTGTTCAAACCCATGGAATGGATTTTCAGCAGGCGGCCACGTGGGCTGGCTGGCCCGACCTTGGTCTGTCTTTACAGCAAAACAGCTGGATTCTTTGGCTGGATGCAAACACCACCAGCCCTATCACCAGCGCTGGCTGCAGAAAGCCTTAACTAAGCTGGCTGAGCTGAATTATCTGAAAGCTTAAAGAAAATGGCTAGATAAATATTTAGGGAATGTTCCATCCAGAATCAAAACTGACAGGTGGGAATGGCTTCAATCCAGCTGATGCAGCGGCTGCTTTCTTTCAGATCAAGAAACAATTGTCCCAGGTTTCAACGTCCGAAATTTGCTCCCAGATAGACTAGATGACTACTACCGCTATGAAGGGTCTCTGACCACTCCTCCATGCTATCCAAGTGTCCTCTGGACAGTTTTCCGAAAACCCGTAGAAGTTTCAGCGCAACAGGCAAGTTCCATAAACCGCAAATTACATTCAGGGAACAGAAGTGATTTCACAGGTAATTCGAGGAAAAGCATAATTCCCTCCAGTGCTTTCCAGGCTTCCTAGGAGCCTGATAAAGACCGATCCTGTTACAGATGTTTCCTCCTTTCGGGATTTCATTTCTAAACAATAAAAGTATCCGGGTTCATTTAACTGCAAGCCACAGAATGAATGAAGGGATATATCGTCCACTTGTATAATTGCAGCTCCCTTTCTACTTGCCACAGTCCGTTCCCTTCATAAGAAACCGACTAATTCAGAGTCTTCGTAGCTCCGTACTTTTTGCAGAATTACGAAAAATGCCCTTTTTATGCAGTTGTTTCCACCGCAATCAGTGGTCCGAGCCCCTCAGCCTGTGGGCCCTGGCAACCTTCCCCTGGGGAGAACTTGCCCGAGAGTAGCTGCTCCTCTCCTCCTGCAGATGCGATTGCTAACTGGAGAATCTTTGCTCACAGCTGCTGGCGCTCGAAACCACCCTCTACTGCACAGAGTCAAATGACCCCGCCCCTCTTGAAATGGTGGACAACTTCCGGAGAGTTCAGGAATTTGACGAGCGGATGGTTTCCGTCTCCTTCCAACAAGGTAGGCCAGAGGAAATGCCCCTTCCAAGGTGGTCTATCATGGTGATGAGGGCGGCTGAGGCTGACTTGAACTAGAGGCGAAGTTGGGACAGACTCATCCCAAAGGTGCTTTTGCCAAAAGGCAAGTAGACTTTCACAGGGTTTTTTTCTTCGAAAACGCGTCGCTTCTCATCCAAGAAACTCCTTCGATTCAAACAGTTCTACAGTGAGAACCATAGAAGCTTCTTGGATGAGAAGCAAAACATTTTTCAAAGGGGGAAAAACCCTGTGAAAGTCCAGCTGCCTTTTGGCAAAAGCACCTTTGGGACACCCATAATGCAGGGGACGAGAATCCCCATAGACCCTGATTAGTTTACAGGCCAAGTGGGCAAGACTGGCACCCCGTGGGCAGCCATGTGGGAGGCTCTGAGGCACAATCCACCCCGCTGTGCCTGCAAGGGCTGGTAATTATACCGTCGACTTACTCTAAAAATATGGACTCCAACTTCAGTTTCAAAACAATAACATCTGCATAGAATCACAAGGTACTTTTGGATGAACTTGGAAACGAACGAAGCGGTTAGAGCAACCTTAGCATTAAAGGTGCCCAGATGGAAGGCTGACCTCCAGGCTGCCCCAAGAGACCTGGTCATCAGAGGTCCTTTAGCAAATTTGATAAAACCAGGAATAAAATTCTGGCGTGGGGGGAGGTGTGTCCCACATAGGCTGGGTAGGTTTCATTTAAATGTAAGGGAAAACTTTTCTGTCTCCCCTCAATGCTGCTTTTTAAAACAGTCCCAGTCATGGATTCTGTTACAACGCAGGGGTTGTGAGGAAGAGCGGGGGAAACCTGTAAACATTTTATAACAAGAGGTTATTTCAGAGGGCACTAAAATATTGACACCTGCCCTGAAGGAGTTAAGAGTCTGAGCAAAATTCAGTCTGGGTACCAAAGTTGTCTATGGGTTGTTGTAAATCGGGCGGGGCACTTAAGAGCAAAGAGGAACAAACCTCACATCTACCTTGATAGTTAAAGGGATGCAGCTCAGCTCTCTGCATCGATCAGACTAGGATTTCTCAACCGTGTCAACTTTAAGATGTGTGAAGCCCACATGTCTTAAAGTTGACCTAGTTGAGGAACACTGGCGTAGATCTTAAATGCAATGGCCTCTTCCCTCCTGGGTTGCTGGATCTAGTGCAGTGTTTCTTCCTGGACCTATAATCTGCCCATCTCCCGGGGGTCACCAAGGGTGCTTAGTCCATAGCAGCAGCACTGGGACAACCTCTTGTGCATCTCAAAGAAATCCCAACTTTGCCTTGCAGGGAGACTCTTTCTGGGGAGGTTCAAAGGATCAGACGAAGCTCTGCAAGAGGTTGAGTTTGACACGTAAAAAGCAGGGAAGGCTCATCACGCTGGGTTGCCCAAATCCACCGTCATGGGTGCAAAAATTAGCCATCTAATGGGGGAATGGAAGCTCCAGCCACTGCCTCAAGCCTCTCAGTTGGGTTGCAGGACTGACCCACAGTAGCCAATGTTAAAGACAACAACAACAGGCCAACCATGGAAGAAGCAGGAAAACATAGGAAGGTTGTGTTAGCCAACCCTGTGCAAAGTTATGAATAAGCAGTGATGGAGCAGGTTTTTTTGAGGGGGGCAGGAAGACTATATAAATAGCCCCCACTTCAGTCACCCCCAAGTGATGTTGAGTAGACTAGGGTTAGAGGGATGGGACTGATTTTGGAGTTCCTTCTTTTTAAGGGTACACCAAGATCTGTGTTTCTCAACCTTGACCACGTGAAGATGGGCGAGACTTTAACTCTCAGAATTTCCAAGGGCTGGAGAATTGTGACAGTTGAAGTCCACCCATCTTCAAGTGCCCAAGGTTGAGAAACACTGATTTTCTAGGCCTTCGACACACATTGAGCCAACCTGTGTATCACAGTCATGCAACGGATCAGAAGTGAATTACAGTCCCTCCCAAGAGAGGCTTGTTGGCAAAGCAAACCGGAAATCTTACGGTTGCACGTAAGAAGTTGTAATTTACAAAACAAAAGAGCAACAAAGATGGCTAATTTTTTTTCTTGAAACAAGTTTGAATATATATCTGTATATAGAAATATAGCGATGTTTACACAAGCAATGACTGGTTTGGGAAAGAACAGCCGAGGGGCAGACGCCGGGATTATTGTATTCTTTTCTATTTTTGCAACACTCACAAATTGCAATAAATTCTGCTCTAAGCTTAGCCTTGTGCAGAGTATTTCCTTTAAGCATCAAAGGCTGTGATGAAAACCTTCCTGGGCTGAGCACTGTTGCCTGTCCTAGTCACCTGGCACACTGTGGAAGTGGAATTAGGCAGCTGCTGCACAACCTGTGAAATATGTTGCAGAGGCAAACCTGGGAGCAGGCCAGGTGATCTTGTAAGAGAAGGGCTCTCATGCGTGGGAGAGGAAAGGCGAGGTGGCGTCTTTGATCGGCAACTTTTTTGATTCTTCCTGAGATTGCCCTGCTTAAGACGCTGCACAAACACACCCAGCACACATGCAAGGCAGGGAGAGGAGGGAGGGAAAGGGCTGTCATATTGCAAAGCCCCAGAGTTATGCAGTTTATTGGGGAGGCGAACCTGAAGCCAGGGCAGCAGCTCTCACCCAAGTCCAAATCAACCACGGATCTCCAGGGAAAACCAGAGGGGCTGGACCCAAACATTTTGGGGGAAAGGACAGGCAGATGAGCTTCCGGGAGTACCAAGCAGGGCAGGCAGACCATTAAGCAGTTCCCGGATGGGATCCCTTCCCCAACCAGCCGCTCAAGGGACTGGCATAAGGAAGGGCGTCCCCTTCTCAGCTGGCATTTCAAGGCTGATCAGCCAGGTTGATCGGGGCTTATCTGTAGTCAAAGAGCAGCCAGTGGGAGGGTCTGTCTATTTGCTCACCTGCGTCCCAAAGAAACTGACTTTTTGGCCCAAACTGGAATCAACTGAAGCCGCTTCCCTCCTGCGCTGCTAAACTTGACTTGGAGTGACTTTCTGGCATCGTGTCCAGCATGATTCAGCAGCGATGTTTTCCCCAAGAACCTTCTGGATTCTGGTCCACCCTTTTCCAAGGACAGGCGGGAGGTGAGAACCAGCACTGGAACTTCGAGATCCAGGGGAAGTTTTGAGTGCCAGGACAACACCCACAGTGTGCCCCGATCTTTGTGCCTCCAACTGGTTTCTGCTTGCCTTGGCAAGCCTCTTCTTTGCTTTAAAAGCACTGGGCAAGAGCAACACTCCGAAGACGCTGGCCTTCGCAAGCTTCCCAGGGTCTCTCTGTCCTGCATTTGCCTTAAGGCAGTTCTTAATGAGTGACTGTGGAGACCTCGTAATTTACTTAATCCAAAAGAACTGGCTTGAAAAACTGAAGAAAAAAGAACTGGAAACAGATGAGGTGAGCTCAGCCAAGGGTGGCACTTCAAATTAAAGCCTATAGAAGGAGCACCGTGGCTATAAGCAGGTCTAAAAAAACGGAAAAATGGGGAAAAGATCCAAACAGGTCCAATAGTTTTATGCCCCAGAGGTTAAATGGAAGTGATAAGTGGCTGAAATTTGGGGATATGGTTATGCTCCGCAGCTGACTAAGCTGTGGCTTTCTTTTCCAGTGAGGGCTCCAGCAAACCAGGCAGTGCAGCAGGATTGTTGCAATGGGGCCTCATAGGCTGGTTTGAGGAACACTGACCTGTGAAAACATCACTTCCAGGGTCATCTGTCCCTGTGGCTGGCGGGGCTTCCCAGGCAGGACTTGCCCAGGAGCCTTGGCCATCCAGGTCAGTGGCTGCTTTGGGGTGGCCGAGGGTCCTGGCCTGGTCCTGGCTGGGAAGCCCCACCAACCACTGGGACAGATGACCCAGGAAGTGATGTCTTCGCAGGTCAGTGTTCCTAAAACATGGGAGCTTGAAGATGCGTGGAGTTCAAGTCCCAGAATTCCCCAGCCAGCACTCTTCTAGGAAAACAAGGGAAATCTGGCTGGGTGGCCAAAAAAATGACCTCCCCTTCTAGTTTTGCCAGTTTGTCAACAGCTGCCCCCCTCACACCTGCCACCCAGGACTGGCACTGAGTAAAACGCCTCCTTCCTGCCATTCAGAGGCCAGGATTTTCATCCTCTTTAGAATTGTCTTTGTCCATAGTCATTTCAGTGATTTTGCATTTATATTTTTCTCAAGATCCAGCTCCAGTTGAACGCAGCCCAGGTATGTTTGTCTCAAGAGTGCTTGGCATAAAGTACCCTCCTCAGTTCTTCAATGGGCTTTCCATCTCTTCCATCTGATAACAACTGGAATCAACTGACCTCTTGATCTTCTCCTGCCTGTCTCCTCTCCAAGATAACCTCCTGCCCTGCAAGTAATATTAACCTTACTAATTCAGAATCGAATTATTGGAAATGTCTAAGCAGCATCTCTTTGGTCCTAGACCTTCATGAACTACAAAGGTTTTTTCTTAGATACAATTGACCCTCATTTGCATGTTCTAAAGACAGCTGGCCTAGCAGGCACACACACACACATACAACACACACACACACACACACAGTTCTTCTTGCAATGAGAGAGCTGAGGAAATCGTCCAGTTTGCATAATTTCATTATTTAGCCTTGGAGCCTGGCTCTTATTTCAAATTCTCCATGGCCATTTCATTTTATTTCACCTAATAAAAGGACATAGGAAAATGTTCTAGGAAAGCTACTTATCTCATCGGGGTTTTACTTCAAGAGCTAATTACAGCACCTGCTCCAAGGAGGAAGGTTCTCCTATCAGCAAGAGCTACTAGTAATTTTTTTCCTCCAACCCCTTGACCCCATCGCAGGTTTTGTCCTCTTTGTGGTATTAGCCAGTGTCCTGGGCATCATCTTTGTCACCATGGTAGCCTTCTGGCTGATTCGAAGGAAGAGGTAAGTCTTCTGCTCCCATCCTGGGTCCCTTCTGTTAACACTTTTCTGCCCCCTGAACAGACCTGATCCCCTGGGCCTTGAAATATCCAGAAAAACATGTTCTTTCTGGGGTCCCTGGCCTTCCTACCCTTTCCTGGGTCTGAAAGCAACCTCATTGCTTGCTGTTTGGACATCTGTTCTTGCCAATGCCATTTCACCAGAGGCTCCAAAGGAGACTGAGGATGGGTAGAGGCATCTGGTCAGCCTTTGCATCAGAAATGGGATCATCCTTGGCCTGGATTAAGGGTATCCAAGCATGGCAATTAAGACTTGTGGACTTGAACTCCCAGATTTGAAGTTGAGGTCCACAGGTTTTAAAGTTGCCAAGGTTGAACAACCTTAGATTGTTGTTCTTCCAAGCAGAAGAGTCGGAAGAAAGCATCAGGTATCAGACTACCTGGCCAGAAGGGACAATTCCCACCTCCAGCAGAGAAATGCCAAAGTCCAGTCATCGTGAGCTTTTCCAAGCACGTCACCTGATCAAAAGGGACCCCAACTGTGGTGTGAACGGCCTCTGTTGGCACGTGCATTTGCACTCAAAAGTAGCAAAGCCCTTTTGAGCTCCTTGTTATTGTCCCCTCTGGTGCACCACCCTTTGGCCACTCCAGCTCAGGAGCCCCGGGACATAATTGCTGATGCCCAGTTCCTCTTTCAACCTTGGCTAACTGCAGGCTTCTCTTTCCCAGCCTCCAAAGGGCCAAGGAAGAGAAAGGGGTAATCTATAAGCCCGCGGTCACCAAGGAGGAAGAGGAGGAGGAGAACATCTCCAAAGCTTAAACCTCTGCAGTGCTCAAGCTTTACACATCCCTAACAGCTGGATGAGCCAAGCGTTGCTCTCTCTGGGTCTGTTGGCCAAGTTGGGCTTTTGGGTCCCTTTGCAAAGGGAAGAGGGCTCTTCTCCCTTCTGTACAGGGTTTTAATGGGCAGAGACAAGACGTTAAAAGATCTCCCTCCAAAGAATCAAATCATTTCTAGGAGAGGTTCCGGGCTTTGCTTAAGATTATAGCATCTAAATATGATATTTATGAATAATCATAATATTCTGCCTCAGAAAAGCTATTGTGTATCTACTGAATAGATGAATTTCCTTCCAGTTCCCATAAAATAATTACTGCTGATATTAGGAATAGATCACCAGGATATTTAAGTGTTCGTGGTAATGTCTTAGAGCACAGGACTCCAAACTTGGCAAATTTTAAGACTTGTGGGCTTCAACATTCCTAAGTATGTCTGGCTGAGGAATTCTGGGAGTTGAAGTCCTCAAGTCTTAAAGTGGCCAAGTTTGGAGAGCCGTCTTAGAGGCATAATTCAGTTCTTTTTGAAGTCCTACTGACTTTAACAGGAAATACAGGTCTTTTTAATCTATTTAAGTCTAAAATAAGCTATATTAAACATGACTTCTAAGAAATACATGGGGGCTTATCCCATGATGTAGAATTGTAGCTATGTGCTGTGCTTGGGTCTCTGGAACTAAAGACCAAGCACCTCAGGTTTTAAGAATAGTGCCAGGCTGAAGGCAGCTACTCCAAGGTCAGATGAAATACGCTGATACTATCTACTCTGAAATCAGGGGGAACTGATATCATTGGAGAGCTCCATACATAGTTCCCTTCCTACAGTGACTTGTAAGGAAGTTGCAGGTTTGAAGAATCTATTAAGATGACTGTCTCCTATAGATAATGTGCAATTTTATGTATCATCATACAATAAATATTTTTGTTAAGAGCTTTGAGTTTGTGTCTCTCTCAGACAGACAAATGTACTGAGAAACACCAAGTGAAATTCTATTCTTGGTTGAAGGCAAGACTATGGTTACACTTTGCATTTTCTGAACTATCCATCAAGTTCTCCAGCTCTCGTAAACCACAACAGAGACATTTAACGTCAAAATTGTTAGCTAAAGGTACCAAAATAGTCACCTAAAGGGTTTCAGACCACATCTTAGTGAGAAAAGAGACACAAAGTTCTCCAACAGTTACACTCTTGGCTGCAGTCACCCCCAGAATAAACACCTTCCAGCACTCCCCAGAATTACCCAAAACTCAGGGATCTGCATGAAATCAGGACACACATTTCTCAAGGGGTGGGTGGAAGCCCCTGCCCCCCCCCCCGGCTCATTTCAATGCAACTCAGTGCATCTTACTTGGTAAGAGTGCCAAAGGGGCTGGGCTGCCCCACTGGGCATTTTATAGGACGGCTCCCACAAGGTGGCACATTCAGCCATGTAAGGTGAAGCACAAACTTTTTCAAATCCAACCAGCAAAAAGCAAGCAAGGTAACTGCAGAATTGAAAAGACCTGAAGCACAGGTAGGTCTCTAGGCCAGTCTCTCTCCACCTTGACAACTTGAAGATGGGTGGACTTCAACTCCCAGAATTCCCCAGCCACCTCTGGGGAACTGCCCAGCCTGAGATCCACACGCCTTGAAAGATGTTGATCCAAAATACAGGCTTCGCAGTCCTTTTATCCCAGCCAAGATTTAAAATGTACGCTTGCATTTTCACAAGGATTTAACATAGGATACAATCATACTAATAATGATTAGGAAGTCTTCTGGAAGCTAACCATTATTCACATTGGGAGCAGGCAGAAAACCACGGTCAATGAAGTTGGAAGGGAGGAGGAAAGAGGAGCCAAGGGTGGGTGGTGTGCAGCCACTAGGAAGAAAGGAGACCATCCTTTTCAAAAGCCAAGCAAAACAAAAGCCAAGCTGATTTTGTGCAGAAATAGCAATCAGTATGTGTGAGACACATCATCGACTCACACTACTGCAAGACAGTTTGTTCCACCTACCTGCCAGTGCCAGCAACGAAGACCCAAGGACCACGGCTAGCAGAAAGTTGAGCTTACAAGCCACAACAGTAAGGCCCCATCATCATCCTGAGCCACAAACTAACCACATTATGATTTAAAGTGACGGAACCTCACCAGGACTTAGCAGTGCCTGGATTGTAGGCTAGTCCCAGATCAGCTGGCCTGGACCAGAGCTCTGCTGCCCCCTGGTGGGCACCAGAGGCCAATCAGTCTGTCCATCTTGGGACTGCTACTCCCCTGAATTCCTCAGCCCCCACGAATGCCCAAGACCCGCAGAAGGCCCCACACCAGGCAAAGCTGTGGCAGAATACCACAGGCCACGTGGTGCTTTCCAGGTGTTCTGGGCTCTGGGTTCAAAGAGCCTATTGTGGTGTGGGTCAAGAAAGCGGGCCAGAGCTGCAGAGGTGCCATTCTGGCCCCCCCTCATCCATGGACATTCACTGAGTGATTCTGGGGCGCCCTCATCCCAGCCTTTCTTCCCCTCTTCCTGCTACAGAGGAAAAGAAATGAGATTTGCAGAAATACAGGAGTTGGGCCTTTGGACACAATATGCTTCACATGGTGGAATAACTCCTAAGCAAACTCTAGGTTTTGGGATCATACAAATCTAAAATACTGCATTGAATTTCATTTGCACATAAAATCACCTGAAAGGTCACAGGAATGCGCTTGCATTTTTCAAAAGCTATGCAACTTTCCTTCTAACTGTGATTTATTCTAGAATGTAATTTATTTTGACAAAACAAACCCTAATGTTAGAATATGGCAATACCAACGCAAAGCTCTATTTCAGTATAATTGACCTTACAACATTTCCCGTTTCAGCGTTTCTCTAATTACCAAATCCTTTGTCCGTCTTAATTGCAGTTAAAAGCCCTGCACTCCGCTAAGCAAATGAGTGACAGACGCATCCAGTGCAACATAGAAAAGCGACTACCTGTGGCAATGGATTTTATTCTTTCCCATCTGAAAATAAGACGTGGTGAAAGCACTTGGTACATGTACATACCCCATTTATTTAAAAAAAGCTGGCAAGTATTATACAAGTACTATACAGAGGTTTCTTTTTCTGATCTCACATGCAGCACAGGAGCCTGAAGGTGGAACCGGGCAGGTAATACTTAAAAAACCCGTAAAATGGGGGGGCGGTGATGAAAGGACAGGCTGCCTTCTCTCCCCAGGACAGGAAGCCAGGAACAGGGGGAGGGAAAGCCGTCTTTGGATCTTATGGGGAGCAAGGTCCAAGCCCCGAAGAAGGGCCAGAAGTCCAGAGCCCAGTCCAGCGGGCAGGGAGTCACCTCAGGAGAAATGGGGGGCTCCAGTGCTCAGAACTAAGAAGGCCTGGCTTCCTTTGCAAGCGGCCTGCTCTGCTCGAGGGAAGGACGGGAGGCCGGCCCCAAATGCCCCGGCTGGCTGCCTGGCAGAGCCTTTGCAACCAGTCGCTCTACTCCACGGCCCTTTTCCCAACTGGCCGCCCCTCGTCCCATGTGCTTTGCTGCAGCAGCCCAGCCCCTCTGGAGTGGCCAGGCTGGAGGGGGACAAGAGGCAAGAGGCCTTCCCTACCCTGAAGGAAGCTCAGCAGGTGCCCTCTGGGCCTTCCTGTGGCTGACCAGGCGATGGTCTTTTCCCTGCAGACTAAGGCTGTGCTCAGGCAACGATGGCCTCTTACAAAAAAACCCAGCAAGGAATTCTGTCGTTAAACAACCGACAGGAACAAAAACTAAATTTTTAACGTTATAAAGGTAAGTTAATCGTGTGTTAACTTTACAACACCAAGCTTAAAGTGGATTTCCTATGGCCTTACTCAAATTATGTACACTGTAGCACAGCTAGAAGTAAGAAAATAGCATTTTTTTTTAATAAAACAGAGTAGATGCCCAATATGCTGCTGCTTCAAAAAGCACTTTATAACATTTTGACTAGTTGCAGGCTCTCCCGAGGGAACCTCCTCAGAGACAAAGGTTGGTTGGCAGAACCCAAGATATGGGAGGAAAGGAGACCAAGAGGAAAGCTGAGGGAAGGGAGGGCGCAACGGGCACGAGTGCCGGGGTTTCATGGCAATGCTGAGGGGGCCTACAATCAGGAGGGACTCGAGGGGGGCACGCAGTCCCCCGTCTCAAAGAAAGCACTTTGCACCCCTTGGGTGGAAGTGGGGATGAGGCAGACTCTGCCCAGGCGCAGAGAGCAAGGCCCGCCAGGGTGGCTCACCTGCTCCAGGTACCCCGCCCCCCAAGCAAGATGGCCATCAGTGCTCAGGAATGAAACACTGTCAGGTGAACAGAGTGGGCTGGTGGGAAGGCAGCGCTTCCCAGGTGAGGCAGTGGAGCCAGGAGTCGCCCCGCGCAAATGTTGGTTTGGCACGTGAACGGAAGCAAAGCGGCCGTTTAGAGGAGCCCGCTTGCGGCATCACCCCCCAAGCCTGGAAAGGCAAAGGCAGCTCAGCTTCAGGGAGTCAAAGACGGGTGTCATGGAGAGCCAAGGACAGTCCTCACCGAGTCGTCTCTTCCTTTCGAGGGGGGCCTCCTCTCTCGGCGGCGTTCAGAGAGCCACCGCCCGCCATTAATGCAGGGAGGGACACCGGACTCAACCAGCTTCAACCGGATGCCCCAAGAAACAGACCCCGAGCCTCAGCAGAGCCAGGTTAAGGGGCAGGGGAGATGCTGTGAGGGGCAAGGGGGACATCCAGGGCCAGAAAAGCAAACTCACCTGCACCTAAGCAGGTTTGTGTGTTTGTGAAACCATCCGAACCCCACAGGAGCCTCTAAGCACTTTGGGTTTTCCACCTCCACATTATGGTGGCATCCCTGGGGGGTGGGGGAAGATTCAGAACCTGTGCCCACCCTACGCGCACCTGTTCCCCACCAGTAGCCGTTCCCCTTTCCAAGGCCATGGAGCCCCGGGGTCTTCCAGCCAGCCTCCCTTCTGGACTGCAGGTCAACAGTCTGCACACAGAGCGGGGCAGGAGCATGGGATGCCATCTCAGACAGCAGAGCCCCCCAGCCCAGCCCGAGAGGCCCCAGCTGTCCCTGGGCAGGGCAGGATGAACAAAGAGGTTTGTAGTTGCTGAAAAGGAAAAAAAGAAACGGGCCAAGCCAGCCCACCAAGCAACTACCCTCTACGTGCCTCGATGACCCGGCCCTAACTTTCAACCAAGGACTAAGAGAGATGTGCAAAGAAAATACTCAGCAGTTTCTGAAGCAGGCAGTGAAAGAAAGAAAGAAGGGAAGAAGGAAAACGGAGCTCCGGCAGGTGGGAGTCTCTCAACTTCACAGCTTCCACGTCTCGGAAGGGGGAGGCTGACGATGGTGCCGCTGACAGAGAGAGAGAGAGAGAGAGAGAGAGAGTCCCATCCATTCTCTCGGTTTCGCCCGTTCCAGGTCCAAACGGAGCCCTCAGCAGCAGCCGGGCTGGGGGAGCCTGTGCTCTCAGAGAAGCAGGAAAGGTGTATTTTTTTTGTTCTAGGTATGCTGCAGTCTCTTATGAGGAGTTCATCAAAGCAGCGAGCATCGGAAGAAGCTGCTCTTCTTTGACCGGCTCTCTGTGATCTTCACGGGCCCACTCGCCCCTGCCGCAACGTTGTCGTTCTGGGCAGACAGGCAAGAGCAAAAAAGGAGGCCAGCGTTACTCAGAGGAAAGGGCTGGGGGGGGCAGGAGGGGAGCTCTGGGAATCCAAGAGATTACTTGTAGGCCTTTTTGAACTCTGCCTTTCTTTTTACCCTATAACATTTCCCTTTTTCTTTTGAAATGGGAGCAAACAGTGAAGTGCAATTCAAATGAAATTCAGAGAAGGGCCAGCAGTTCAGAAAGCACCAAAGCAGACATTGGCCAGCACCGTGACGAAAACAGGCATGGGAAATGCTTATGTAAATCTCCGTCGGGCAGGAGGAAGTCCCGCTTAATTGGGCTTCCTGCACAGGGATTCTGGACGGGGCCTTTGGGGTTATCCGGCAGCTCAGGGAACAATCAGGAAAACGAAGGGCTTGCTTTAGTTCAACAGAGCAAGCGAAAAAAGTGTCCAGTTGGTGTTTGTTCACCGGTCAGTCCAGGACATTTGGGGAAATCTAAAGCAGGGCTCTCCAACCCTGGCCACTTTAAGCCAGCTTTGCTGGCTGGGGAATTCTGGGAGTTGAAGTCCACCAGGCTTAAAGTGGCCAAGGTTGGAGAGCCCTAATCTAAAGGACGCAAAATCCTTGGCCTGAAACAGGAGGAGGAAGGCAGAGCCCAGCAACCCTTCTCGGGGCTCACGCAGCCAGGCTGCGCCACTATCTGCCCCATTTCGAGGAGGGCTGTGCAGGAGGTCCCGCCGAGGGGCTGTGCAAGAGCTTCGACCCTCTCCTCGCCTTCAAAGTCACAACCACATTCTGGGCAAACGGGAAGGAAAGCCACAAATTCCACAGGCAGATCGGAAGAGCCAAAAGGCTGCTGAGAGTCAAGCCAGGCCTCCTGCCCGGGGGCACCTGCTGCTCCAAAGGCTTGCTGGCCTCGTCCTGGGTTCAGCTACCCCAGCTGGCAATCCAGGCGGCCTCGGAGGGGACCCTGGCTGACTTCCCTCAGATACCCCTGCAAAGTGCTTCAAATAAACACAGCCGATGCAGATGCTGAAGGGGGGTGAAGTTAAATGGTGGGGATGATGGTTTGTAAACCTTTGCAGCCTTTCTTTGACAGCTGGGATGTCACGTTTACAAGTTTATAGCTTACAGATACGCAATAGAGGAAAACGTGGTTTCTTTACCGTAATGTAAATATAGCACAGTGTCCATTGATTTTATTGCCTTTGTGTAATTTTAACCCCCACTGGAATTTTACCTAGTTTGAAATACTTGTTTATTATGCTTAATTACTGTAATGCCATTTCGTGGCCTGACTTTTTATTGTCCTGATCATTGATCAAATAAACCTTTGCCTTACTAACTGTTGTTAGTTTTTGCTTCTTAATTTTGCTTGTGGTTGGACTGCACCCTGGGGTGGGGGGTGTGCTTTACACTCCTGTTCTCTTTTCTTACCAGGCAGCAGGAGGGGAGGGGCTCGCTAAGGCTGTGATAAGCCCATGCAGGGCTCCCAGCCCCTCCCCAGCACAGAGGGACAGATGCTGCCCCTTGAGGGAACATTCCGAGCAGCCTTTGAGCTGCTTAGGCCAGCAACCCCGCTTAGCCCCGCAAAGTGCAGAAGCCTGGCTAATCAGGAAATGTGAGCACCAAGAGAAACCAACCATTTTTTTGTTGAGTTTTGTCATAATGTCCCGTGCAAGAGTGAAGAAAGCCTGCAAGGAAGAGAAAAGACCTGATGAGAACTACGAGATCCAAATAATGTATTTATTATTTATTAAACTTAAACCGACTGGCTGCCAGCTCCAGAGGACTTCAGACAATGACTTCCAAGGGCAGAATGAAGTCCTTTAGGCGACTATTATGCTTCAGGGGCCTTTCTCAAACGTTGAGCTATGAATTCCAATCCAGAAATTGCTCTTTCCCTCCAAATTCCCAGATAGGGGCGGCCCAGGAGAGTCCAGGAGGGCTTGTACAATTACCCCAGTGGGCACCAGCCTTGCCCCCCCCAAAGGCAGAAGCCCTGAAGAAGAGTGGAGAGTCTGCTCTCTGTCACTGAAGGGCAAAGCAAAACCTGGGAGGGCCCGGTCCCCTCTGTGCCAGCCCCTGGCGAGACTCAGGAGGCTGCCGGGTGACTGAGATGGGCTGGCTCTCGTCCCCCTGCCCCCTTCTCACCAAAGAGGCCAAGAGGTGCTGGATCGAGCCTTTGCCACAGAGCAACAGACTTTCCAGTCCACAAACACGCCGCAGCAGCAAGGAGGTCTTGAAATGCTTGGGAGGCAGAAAGGGCGGAGGGAGTCCAGCTGCCCCCTCAATCTCCCAGGCAACAGCTGCATGGCTGCAGGTCCGACCCCTGCCAGCACCTATGTGGGGCTTACCTCTTCCACGTTGATGCTGGACTTGGCACTGGTTTCCAGAAATTTGATGCCATAGTCAATTGCTAACTGCAATATGAAGATTTCAACAAGCAATCAGTCAGATCCAGCAATTCCATGAATGGCAGCTTTGAATCACCTGACGCCCTCACATTCTTTAGCTGGGGAACAAGGAAACCTGCCTGCAAAACCACCACTGAAGACAGAACTGGGGTTGGGGTTGGGGGGTGGTGAGAGAATCTGGTGGCCCCTTTGCAAGTAAGTTTACAAAAAGCAGCTCCAGAACCCTCCTGCCTTTTCATCACATGTAAGAGTCGGGAAAGGTGGTGCTGAAACCCGCCTGGTTTTTGGCCACCCCAGACTGCCACTGTTCCTCCCCCTTCCCCTTCCCCGGCCTGCCTCCCAAGGAAAAGGCAGCTCGGATATTAGAAACTCTGCTTTCAAGAGAGTTACCTTTTCTCCTTTCTCCTTCGAAACTTGCCTTTTGTCATTCATGTCAGACTTGTTGCCCAGGATCATCCTTTCCACATCCGAAGAAGCGTGCTGGGCCAAGGGAGGGGACAGGGAGTTAAGAAGAGCAGCCTTACGGTGCCCAAAGGCCTGGGAGGGAGGCAGGGAGGGAGGGGGTCTCTCCAAAAGGCCCAGGGCCCACTCCCTGCCCCGGAGTGTCTTCTAAAGTCTGCACTGCTCACAGACTCCACTGAGGGGTAAACAAAGCTCCAGCAATTGCAGGAGGAGCAGGAGGAGAGGAAACCAGCGAGGCCCCAGCCCAAAACTGAGCAGGACTCCTGCCAACGGGAGAGGAAATCTGGAAGGCCGTGACTCAAGGAGCAGAAATGGAGCTATGGAAGCCCAAGCATGGAGGAGCGGCAGGCACAAACTCCCTTTGCCCTTGTTTCAGCTTTGTGCCGCAGAAGACCTCCGCGGGGGGTCCTTGGCCGGTCTCCCCCAAGAAGAAAAGAGTCAGTCAGTTCCTCCCCCCTTCTCCCCCCCCAAGCCCTTCCGCACCTTCTCTATGTGGGGCCCTGCGAATGCCCCCATGTGGCGGGTGGGCTTGCGTCTCTTTGCCTTCCAGGCAGGCCTACCTCTTCGATGTTCCTGATCCAGTTTTTAATATTGTCAAAAGACTTTTCATTGGTGATGTCGTAGACCAGCATTATCCCCTGGGGGAGAAACAAAGAGGGCAGCCGTCATTGTTCCGCAGCGGCCCCAGTACGTCCTTCTGTGCCAATTAAAATCCTTCCTTCCACTCTCCCTCCTGGGTCAACTGTGGATCTCTATGCTTCCTAACTGAGAAGCTCATCGCAAATGAAAGGGCTTCAGACGCAGCCATGGCCTCCTTTCCTTCTGCTGCAGCTTCTTCATCAAAGATCTAGTCTGGCCTCTTGGTTTCACTGGTTTCAAGCCCCTGGGAGGGCAGAAGCAGAGTGCTTCCCCTCCTCTGTGCCCCAGCATCCTGTCTGATGCTCCTTCAGCTGCAGCTGGAAAGGCCCCGGCCACCCCCAGCCTCCATAGAGCCTGCCCTGCCCATCGCCACCTCCCTGGCTCTCCGGGAGGGGGCGGAAGTAAGAAGAGGCCAGGCTGGTCGAGAAGGAAGGCAGAAGAGCCCCCTGCCTGCTCCCAAATACATCCAGGCCCACAGAACCCACCCACCCACCCACTTCTGCGTCAACCATTTCTGACTCTTTTTTTCGCTTTGGGCTCATCTGCCACTTCCCTTCTTTGGCCAGCTGTAAACAGTCACCCAGCCACCTCAGAGAGGGGCAAAGCTCTTCAAATGTGCCGCAGTCACAGGTCGCTCACAGTTCCCGTCCTGCCAATTCGGCTGCTTGTGAAACCTCCACTTAATGCTTAATGACATCATCCTTACCAGCCTTTTTTTTTTGGGGGGGGGGCGGAGGACTGAGAAAGGCAAGGCCGCAGACTCTGCTCTTCCTGAGCAAGCCCACAAGTGAGTGGTTGGCTGGCCTGCCGTGGGAAACGGGCTGCGGCAGGGGGAGCTTAGGGGAGCGCGTTGCAAAGGAAGCCTGGGACCCACACTCACCATGGCCCCTCGGTAGTAGGCCGTCGTGATGGTGCGGAACCTCTCCTGGCCTGCGGTGTCCCTGGAAACCAAGACACACGGTCAAAGGGAGGGGGGAGGGGGGGCAGAGGGGAACCCAGTGCTTCATCCCCTTCCCAAACACCCATCACAATGCTGGGCTTCCAGCTGGAGCCCGCACACAACTCTGGCCACCGTCGGGCGGAGCAGAACCTGGAGCCCAGCCTAGCGGCAGACTGAACAGCAGCTCCACCTGAGGGCCTGACGAGCCAAAGGCCTCCAGAATGCAGCTTGCAGGCCAACCCTCGGGTCCCCCCCCCCAAATACTCCCCCGGTTGTTCAGCTCGTGCACATTCTCCTCGCTCCGCACGGTTTCCATTAAATGCTCATTAAATGGTGCCTTAAATCCAGACCTCTTGGACAAAGTCCAAAACAGCCACGGAGGCCAAATGACTGCCATGCCCCAGGAGGCTTCCTTCGGCCAGCCCAGATCCCCTGCCAGCGTTGCCCCAGCGCTTCAGCCTTCTGGGCCCCTTCAGCCAGAAAGGAAGAGCTCCCGCTGCATCCGCAAGCCAGTCGTGTTCTGATCACTTACCATATTTGCAGTTTGATTTTCTTCCCATCTAGTTCTATTGTTCTGATTTTAAAGTCAATTCCTAAAAATATGAAATGAAAAGGAGGGGAGTTACACTAGACCTCAGTTCTGTCTTGCTGCACCCTCCCCTGCACCCGAGAATTTAAAACCAGCAAAGCACCTTCGGGATCAAACCCACTCAAATCTACACACACACACTCTCTCTCTCTCTCTAAGTGAATTCTGGCTGAAGTGTTCCAAATCAAAAGTCACTATTTAAATTAATGGTAACCTCGGTTCCGCTGGGGACAGAAAGAACTCAAACCACAGTTTCACCTTGTCTAACATTCCTGCTTGTTTGCAAATGGGGTTTTCCCCCCAGCAGAGATGCAGCTGTACCCACAAAGACGTTGTTGTCCACTCACAGGGAAGAGAAATGGACAATGCTGTAGCTACGAAAGGAATTTTGGGCGATTCCCCAGAGCTCAGCTGGGTTGAATATCTCCATAACCCAGTGAGTGGATTCCAGCCGTGGGGCCTGGTGGAGTTTTCTCTCTTTTCCTTCCAGGGCGACAATGGAAAGTCTGACTAAAGCCTGCAGCTCTCTCTCTGCAAGGGGCTGTCGTGAGCCACCCACTGGCGCTTCCTCCTCCCTCCCTTCAGCGACAGGAAGTGGTGTGCCGCTGCAGCCATCAGCACTAGAGGCCTGCTGACGGGCTGCCGCTTCCGGAGGAGCAGGTTGCAAGAGACCCGTTGGGGGAGAGAAATGAGCCCAACACAGAGCAGAGCGATGACATTCTGAGCCTGGCGGGAGGGAGCCTGCCTGTTTTCTCCTTCTCTCTCTTTTCCGCCTGCAGATGCAGACTCTCCCCAAGATGCACAACTGGAGCATCTGCTGGAAGGCGCTGGTGGGCCACTGGACCAATGTTGCTCAATGCTGGCAGCTTGAAGACGGGTGGGTTTCAACGCCCAGAATTTCCCAGCCACCCTGGCTGGCTGGCTGGCTGGCTGGCTGGGGAATTCTGGGAGTTGAAGTCCACCCGTCTTCAAGTAGCCGAGGCGGAGAAACATTGCACTAAACCAAGGCCTGGCTTTAAGGGGAATGCAAACTTAAGACCCCGGCTAGCCACCCCTCCTGGGGCGATTCCAAATTCTGATGGCCTGAAAAGGATCTGACAGACAGGCATGGATCGGAATGGATCCACGTGCAGACAAAGGGCCCCTTGTTTTTCTCCGTGGCCCTTCCTGAGCCTCTCGGAAGAGCAGATTCTACGGGAACACAGAAGAGGCTCCCTCCAAGTTGGAGCTCCTCTCTCACACATCCAAAACGTAAACTCATCAAAGACTCAAGTGCTTCTCCAGCTTGGACTCGGCAGAGAGAAGCCAGAGAGCCCCCCGCAGGGCCTGAGAAATGGGGTTCCCACCTGCCCTGTGCAAAGGGGGCCGAAGGAGGCCAAGAGACGGGAAGGAGGATGTGAGGCGAGCTAACTGGCGCTGGTCCCGCTGCCAAAGGGGCTCCAGCCCTGCATGGGGGCTCCCCCGGACAGCAGGAGGGAGCAGCTGGCCTTCCACGCTGGGTCCTGCATCAGCCAGCCGTGCCCTGACTCAAGCAAGGTGGATCCTTTCTGGAGCAGAAGGCCCATCCCCAATTAGGGCAAAGGGAAGGTTTTCGGAGAACGGAGCCTGACGCCTGCTGACCGCGTGGGCAAGAACACGAATTTTCCTAGCAACAAGATGGAAGTGGTTTCCTTGCCTCCTTCCCGGCCAGGTCTACAGCTTTAGGGTTCCCAAGGATGCTGCCTCCAAAGGCCGCAGTCGCCTCTGCCTGTGGCTGCCACACTATCAGCCGCCAGCATCACACGCCCCGTCCTTGTAGGGGCACCCAAGGGCTGGCTTGCCCGGAGCCTCCTCCCCACCTGCAGCCACCTAGGTGGGCTTCTCTCGGACGCCCTCCTCAACCCCTCTGGTGCGAGGGCTGCTCTTTGGAAAAGAGCTCAAGGCTAGCAGGGCAAAGGGGGAGCCGGGAGCTTCCCCAGCACCGAAAGGGAACGCTGCTGACCCGGACAGATTCCACAGGCAGGAATTGGCAGCAAGAACAAAGACGGGCTTTGAGGGAAGGAATGCAGGTCAAGGAAGAGCACAGTCCTTCCCCAGCTGCCTTCGTGCAGCAGCAACCTTCACCCTCTCCCCTTTCCCCACGTGGCAGCTCCAGGCTCGGAAGGGAGTCCCTGTCCTGGCTGGAGCCGAAAGTGCACTTTCCCCACTCACAACTAGGGCAACTTGATGACCTGTGGACTTCAAATCCCACAATTCTTGAGCCAGCCATGCTGCTTCAGGAATTCTGGGAGTTGACCTCCACAGGTCGTAAAGTCGCCAGAGTTGCCCATCTCTGGCTTGGGCCTTCACAGCAAACAACAGACTTTCAATTCCCAGCCTGCCCATCAACAAGCTGGTAAAAAAAAAGTACAGCTTTTTTTTTAAGGCAATTTAACAGACTAGGAGACAGCAAAGGTCCTGGAGGGGAAGTTTCATCCTTGCAGGATGCAGGATTTCCACCTGGCCGGCCTCTTCTGAAAACCATGCCAATCGCTGACAAAATGCCCAGCGGGACTGCCTACCAGTTGCTGCATGAACACGCCAGTCTTTGGAGGAAAAAAAAACCCACAGAGTAGCACAAATACACCAAGCCCAACACTAGAAGACCCCTTCCATTTCAATGCACCCATGACAAGGACCAGGTAGCCCCTTTCATACCCAGGTAGCCTTGGACATACAACCTTAATCGAGTTGGGAATTACAGTCCTAAGTCATCAGGGTCATAAATCGAAGTGCCCACATGAGCAGAAGCAATCTTTGTGGCCCTTTCCATGAAGTGAACGTGGCGGTTTAGAAGCATCTCAACCTGAATCAGGTTTCTGGCAAAAGACATCCTGAGTTGTGGTCACATGACCAGGGACCACCGCAACCAGTTGTAGGTTTGCCCCTTTTGGAATCTGCTGGGGGAGCAAACATTTGACATTCCCAACTATAAAAGGGGCCTGGGAGATGGTTAACAGGGCTTCTTAGAGAGAGCAACCCCAAGGGGAGAGCCCAGGGCAGCACCCTAGAGGCTCCGGCCAGGTAGGTAGCCCAGCGCAGGTGGTCTGAAACCCAGCACTGTAGTCCCTGCTGCTATACAACAACACACCACCCGCGGCCACCTGGCCCGCCACTTTAGAGGCATTTCCACATCTCCTCTTATTCCACAGACACAAAAGCCACCCGGAGGTTTATCCTGCTCTTCCCCGGGTAGTGTGAGGTCCTTAGTTCCCCGGCTCTGGGACCGTCTTCACGGCTTCAGGGAAATGGGTGGCCACCCAGAAAAGGAGCCTCTGCTGGGCTCTGTTTCTCCCAGTCTCATCATGGTCCAAAGCTGCAAACAATCTGTTTACTAGGCTCTCAACCACAAATTCCTGAAGATGGAAGAATGGAAAATAAAGAACTCTTTAAACTTGGTAAGGCATAATTAATCCTGTCGCAGACAAAGGGTGGGGAAAATAGGCACAGATGTTCTATTCTTGTATCCTTATACACTCCTGTTAACCACAGTAATTAATAACTCTGGTAGCCAATGCAGCCCCCATAGAATAGGTGCTACTCCAGCGAGGTATTCTTGAACCATCTGCAGTTTCTATGTAACTGCCAAAACCAGCCCAATGTATGAGTTGGGTTCAAGCAGACCCTCCCCCTGTGGTCAAGGCACTCCAAAACCCGGCCTTTTCTTTAAACTGGACCACAGAGACTTTAGCCTGGAATGGACACTTCAGAGGGACCACCTTTGTGGAACTAAGACTCAGAATTTCACTTCTCGATTATGCATTAACGGCCCAACTGCTAGCCACAGATGCACAAGCATGATGAATCGGATCACTTTTCTAGAGGGAAGCAGTGGGATCCTACTTAGAGCTCAGGATCTCTCTCCCCTTTAAAATGACACAGGCTGGCAAAGCCCTGGCATTGCATTGGATTATCGGGTGGCCTTTGTCCACGCTAATTTGTCACCCTAGCCCTAGACCAAAGGAGCAGAGAAGTAATCCGATGCTGCTTAATACACAGGTGAAGTCGTGGCAGGTATTTCACACCGTCCACATCAGCAGCACTGCAGGCAAGTTCCTAAAGAGGGGGAAACCTTCCCAGGAACCCCATCCAGGAACCACACTTCCCCAGGAACGCTGTCCAATCAAAGGAACCAACAGGTTCTCCATGGCCTCGTGAGGCTCCTTTAGGAAGGTGTTGCAATTGTTGCATGCCCCCCTCCCAGTCCAGCAGAGATCTCTCCACAGCTGGATCGCTGCTCAGAAAGAAATTCAGGCCTGCAAGTAACTTTCCACCAAGATGCCTCAGGATTCCACTCTGACTTCAGCAGGGAGGAATGCAGGCAGAGGAAGTTCACAGGGCCGACCGATTTCTCTTCTCAGAGAGGAGTTTTCCCTTCAAGAGATGCTGCCGTTGTGTTTGGCATCTATGGAGCATTCTTCTCCCCTTTAGAGGGGGCTCCAGGTCAAACGCTAAGAGCAAGTCAGACACATCCTTTCTATCTGGAGGATCAACAGCCCCCTCCAGCCTTTGAGTCAGAATAAGATTAGTTGGTTCATCTGTTATCTCCCAAGCAGCTCTCAAATCTCATTCAAGCCCAACAATAGCATGGCCCCCCCCAAAAAGGAAAATCCCATTCTTTATTTTAACAGGTAGATTGAAAAAGAAAACTTTGTGTTTTGCTACCGGAGAAGCTGAATATCCTAGTAAGATCATGCCTATTGCAGCACAATTCTGGAAACAGACTCCCTGGCTCTAAAGGAAAGTTCAGATGGACCTGCTTAAGACCGTAATCGTTCTGTACTCTGGTCATTACCTAAATGTGGCTAATATAAATTGGCCTACTACCACATCAGAAAGGAGAGGATAAGGCTCAATTATTTTTATGTTCAGAGCAACACTGAAGCTGCCCAAATTTAACAACAGGGTAGAGAAGGCGCTAGTGAGGTTTATCACAGTACAGGCATGCTACGACCTCAGTGGGAAATTGCTAGGATTTCTCAGGCAACCAAAAAGTGAGTTTAGTGTTGAACACGAGTTATATTTTGTGGTTTTACAATGGAATATTGGTAGCGATTAAACATCTATTCAGATAACATTGAACTATGAAACACGTCCCGTTCAAAGCCTCCCAGGAGAGGCCATGCGCAGGTCCGCAAAGCCAAAGTCAGCTCTGCCTTGACAAGTGCTTGAGAGCCTTCCTTGAAGTAGGAGTCCCAACCCACCGGCTGGAGCATCTCAAGAGAGGCCAGCTTGGATTACCTGAAGCACTTAAACCTTCTAGGCAAAAAGCAGGATTAAAAACTCCTTTGTTATTGTGTGTGAGCACGTACAGTAGTAGTTCAACATTAATAGACTACCAAGAAACAGGATCAGAACTTGAGTTTAGGGTCAAACAAGAACATAATTGTTAAAGATGCCAGAGAGCCCACTGAAACAGCGCCTGGTGTTCGAATCACAGCAGGCGTTTTGCGCCTATTCTTTGGAACATGCTCGCTTTCCTTGCTGCTCACCCAGCAGATGTTAGGAATTGAATGCAGGAACGCAGGGGCCTAATGTTCTTAAAGGTTAATGAGTATTTAAACAAGCCATTTGTCTCAGTCAGACGAGACCCGCAGAATCAAAGGCAGAGTCATCTGCCAATTAAAGGGGATGAAGCTGCCGGGCATCTGTCAAACGGGGGAGGCAAAGGGTGTCAGAGCTTCACTCTGAAAGCAGAGCAGGAAGGCAGGGAGGGAGGGAGGGAGGAAGGAAGGAAGGAAGGAAGGAAGGAAGGAAGGAAGGAAGGAAGGAAGGAAGGAAGGCAGGCAGGCAGGCAGGCAGGCAGGCAGGCAGGCAGGCAGGCAGGCAGGCCAACCATCCTCCAGGACTCCTGCTGGAGAGTTGTCAAGGCAAGCGACAGACGAAGCCAGGCGGGCCTCGCATCTGAAAGCCCAGGGCAGGTGGGCACCTAGTCTGCGGAATCCATTTTACTCAAAGGCACACATCTGGGGGGAAGTGGCCACAGTAGCGGAATTGTTCTGATCCCCCCACACTCACACACACACACTGTACACTAACCAGGGTGCTCCTCCTCTTAGGAAGGGGATGAGCATCTCTCAAAAGGCTGAAAAATCAAGGTTGGCACCTGCACACAAGTCCTCCTCCTCTTCCCTGCTCCTGCCCCCATAGTGCATCTTTCTGATAGTCCAGGCACCACAAGCACCGCTGACAGCGTGGCCTGGAGGGAGGGAGAGGGAGTCCTCTAAACTCCACCAATATTTGATCTGGAAGAGCCAGCCGTATGGACATTTCCCAAGCTTCTCATCACCACAACAGGGTGACAAGTCTCCACTTGCTTCACGGCCCGCTGTTTTCTGCAGGAGGTATTTGAACTCAGGCACAGAATATCCCCCCCAATCCACCCTCACATGCAAAACGGTGGAGATGCTTCCGTTTGCGCCAGTTTCCCACTTTCTACATTCCACGAAGCAGCAGCTACAGATCTGATGCACCCTGTGGCTGCAAGTGAGAAACATTGAATATGACCACACCGATCCTATTACATGAAGTGATCAGCGTTCTTGACGCGCTCGCTGGTAAGGTGGCACTCCAGCTCCGTTCAGCAAAATAAATGTGAGACAAAAACGAAGAATTAAAAAGTCCATTAAGCAGTTTTGGTTGCTTCCTGGTTAGGTCCACTTTATACTCTTGGCAAAATTACAGAATTGATTGGATACTGTCTTCCTCCAGTGCCAGCATATCCTATGCCAGAGGTCTCCAAACTTGGCAATTTTAAGACTTGTGGACTTCAACTCCCAGAATCCCTTGCTGGCTGGGGAAACCTGGCTGTTGAAGTTACCAAAGCCGAAGAAGCCCTGCTCTAGAGTGCTGAGAAGCTGATCCTGCTTCACCTTCCTTTGAAGCAAACTGGGAAAATGAAATCCAGGCGCACCGTTTCCAAGAGAAAACACACACAAGCAGCATTACGGACACTGTTTTGAATCCTGATTTCATCTTGGATAAGAATGTAAATATTACAAATTTGTTTCCTAGTCAGCAAGTTTCTGCCCTGAATCTGAACCCCTCCCAGATCACAAGGGAGCCAGCCCTGTACGCAACGCAAGCCAGGTCAACGCTGCCAGCAACAGAGCAGCCTGTTGCTCCCGGGAGAGAAGGGAGACTTCCAACTTCTCCAGAACACACATCGCCCAGTAATCAATTGATCGATCAAGGTGGGCGGGGCCCCAGGCGGGGTGGCTGCTGCAGTCAAACAGCTCCGCTATCTATCAGGAGGTCCAGAGGGAGCCTGGCCAGCTTCAGAGCAACTTTTAGAAACTGATGCAATGATCGAGCAGCTTCTGAAGCAAAAGCTGCAGGCCATCTTGTCAAGTTTCACTTCCCTTTTAGATTAGTTTAAGAGCAAGAGTTTCCCCTGGAGGAAGCGGTAAAATCCAGCCTGCAGAGAACAGCCCTTCCACTAAACATGTAGAGCTGTATCAGGGTCTGGACTCATCGGACGCTGCCTGGGGATGGGAACTGTAGTCCAGCACATCTGCAGGTCATCGGCCCACCACAGTTGGCAGGCGGGAGAATGAAGCCTGAAAGGAAGAACAAGAACCACGCCACGCCTAAGGACATTCTCAAAATGTCTTCCAGCAACAAACGATAGATTTTGCATCAGGAGGAGGATCAGAAAGTTCTAGCAAAGTTGTGAAGGAACGGCAGGCTTTTCCTGCGCATCCTGTATCTGCTCAAGGTTCCACTTCTTTCAACCAAAACAAATGTGGCATCACATATTATGCATCCCCTCGGAAGAAACCAACTTCAAGGAAACTTCTCAGAGTTTAATCACATGGTAATCTATGTTGACTAAGGAATACTTTAGACCAGGGGTATCCAGCCTTGGCAATTTTAAGACTTGTGGACTCCAACTCCCAGAACTCCCCCGCTTTCCTGAGATATTGTACTATACTCAATGTATCTGGACAATGCAACCCGCCCCCAAATTAAAAGAAATCTTAAATTGTTTTGGGATGCATTTTGTTAAAGACAATTTAGACAAGAATGCAGAGCGCTGGTGGCATGAGGGACACGTTTAATTCAACAGGAAGAGAGGCTAGAACACAAGGCTTCACCACACAGGAACCCCATTTACATTAGCTGAGTAATTAACATTTTCTTCAGTGCCACACAGGAACAGCCTCAACGTTTAGAAAGCTCACATGATGATATTCTATCTATATCCCTAGCACAACAATATGCCAGGAAAGCTTAAAAAACCCACAAAATGTCAGAGAACATGAAGCCATTTGCTCAAGACTGGTTACTAAAAGAATTCATGCTTGCTTAACGCCCTTCAACATCCAGTCTGAGCAATTTTTCTTGTAACTCTTTTCATTTCCTGATAATTTCTGGACACTCAGCATTCAGCACTGAGACATTTCAGCAAGAACCAAAGGAACACCCTTTCCTTGAGCCAACTGTTCTCTTTCATCTTGGCTGATGGGAAGTTCAGGCCAGCCTTTTTGGGAAGCCACCATGCTCTGAGGAAGCAGAAATGGCAGCGGCTGTGCTGTGGACTTCCTTCCCTGAAGTGTCAGCTGAGAAGACTTCCAGAGGCAAAAGCTTCTTTTGGGGTCAATCCAGTGGGGTAGCTCAGAGCAAGGCAAGGCTGGGCAGACCGGTGTTCCTGCTACAGGCCAAGTCAAAACACAGGGCATGAGTGCAACATGAGAACCCAGTCAATAGAGGAGCTGAACCACTTGGCACAACAATAAGTCCCCTTTCAGAAGTTTCCAAACTAGTTCTCAGTCAGTTGGACTTATTGCCTTGAGTGTCACCTTTTACTCCTCTCCATTGGTGCTTTGGTTGCATTATCTTTGCAAGGTGATCACAGTTGGGTACATCTACTGTTCACTATTTGGACTGAGATGAATGACATGCAGACTGAAATTGCTCAAGTAAACCTAGAACCAAAACAATAAACGTCTTCCACGTTTCTCCCCCCAAAAAAGTTCTGGATCAGCAAAGCTAAATAACCCTGCTAAGACTCTGCTTCTGCGTATCAACCAAGCCAAATGTTACTTCCCAACGCTTTGGGCTTTAGCCCTGGTAGGCCTGAGGCAGCACCCCAATGATAGATTATTGGAGACCGTAGCAAAAAAGATCTACAGGGTGCCAGGTGTCCGATGGCTTCTACTGCTAGGTGGCTCAATACAATGATTGGAAATAAGTACAACCAAGAACGGAAGACCAAAAGTGTAAAATCTGCATATAAAAATCTGGAGCAATAAACCCTGGCTATCTTGCAGAAGAAAAAAATAATTTTACTTTAAGTAAACAGCATAAATTGCACACAGGTGGCTCAAGGATTCATCAAGGATGTTTCTACTCTCTTATCACATATAGTAATCATTACTCCTGGCCATGAAAATGCTCTCCCTTTTACCACGGCAGTTGTAATTCCTTTGAGGGCTTTTGTGACTCCGTGTCACTGCACCAAAGGTGGCACCAGCCTAGCTAGTTATGGCCCAGCATTCACAGATGCTTTGGGGAAACTGTTGCTTTAGGAACCGAAGGTGATAAAGGAATGCGATAAAGGCCACTGTGACTCAGGTGGTGGCTCCCTCCTCCCCCGCTTCCCACCCACACTCCTAAGCATCCCCCAAAGAAGAGGGGATCCCGGCAGGAAAGGCCCCCAGCTGGGGACGGAGCCCTTCCGAAGCCCACCCAGAGGAGCCCCCGGGCGGCTCAGGTTCACTTCCCCACAGGCGTTCCCAGCAAAGGCGCTTGTCAAACACGAAGCCGCCGGGGTGACACCCGCGGGACCCCGAAGAGGGGTGGGGGGGTGGGGGGGGTGCGCGCGCCAGTCTCTGCCACCCTCCCCAAAGCCCCCCTTGCACGGAGGAGGCGGGGGGCTTCTTTCCGTTGGCAGAGCAGCCAGGAGGGGGCGCACCGCCTGCCAGGGGCCAAGGGGGCAGCCCCCCACCTGGGCCCAGACCGGCCACCAGAGCGGGGGGCGGCAGGGGGGCAGGGGGTTCCTGGACGCCCCCCGACCTCTCACCCCTTTCCGGAGGGGAGGGGGCACCGGGACCGGGCACAGCGGGAGCGCACGGAGGGGCTCTTCAGCGGCCCCATCCTGAGGGAAGGAAAAGGGGGGTCTACGGGAGCTCCCTCCCCAGGCTGCTCACGGCCGGGGGGGCCAGCGGGGGGGGGCAGCGGGGCGGGGGCGGCAGGGACGCCCGTCGGGGAGGGCGGGGCCGCTGGACGGCGGAGGCTCCCAGACCAGCGGAAACGAGGGAGGGAGGCAGGGTCGCCCCCCGCCCGCGCGCCATGGGAGTTGGAGTCCCCCGCGGGCGGGGGCCTGAGGGGAGGGCGGGGGCCGCGGCGGCGGCGGCGGAGCCTCACCGATGGTGGAGATGAAGGTGGTGTTGAAGGCGTCCTCGCTGAAGCGGAAGAGCAGGCAGGTCTTGCCCACGCCCGAGTCGCCGATCAGAAGCAGCTTGAAGAGGTAATCGTAGGTCTTCGCCATCTTCGCCGCCGCCGCCGACTGACGGGCTGTGGGGGGAGGGGGAGCGGGCGGGGGGGGGGCGCCAACGTGGGGCGGGGCCGGGACGCGACGGATCCCGCGGGATGACGGGAGTTGTGGTCCGAGGCGGCTCCCCAGCCCCGCGCTGCGCATGCGCCACGACCGAGAGGCGGGGCTCCCTAAGGGACAAGCTGCTTCGCCACTGGGCAACTACTGAGCGCGCCTGACCGGCTGAGCTGCGCAGCGCGAGCCCGAACGGTGCGATCCTCGGCTGGCAGCGAAACCTTTTCTCCCAGCGCAGGGAGCCTCGAAGGCTTTGGCAGCGGAGAGAGGCGGCCGCAGGCTCTGAGCCAGGGGTCTCCAACCGTGGCAACTTTAAGCCTGGAGGACCCCAACTCAAAGCTGGCTGGGGAATTTGGGGAGTTGGAGGTCAGCCTGGTTGGAGACCCTGCTCTAAGCCACGCTGCATGGGGGCTCTCTAACCGCGGCAACTTGAAGACTTGGGCCCTTCGACTGCCAGAATCCCCCAGCAGCATCTCACAGTCGCTGGGAGACTCCGCTTTAGCCCAGGCGCCCCAAGAGAAGATGGGCGGTGGGGCGCCCCAAGGGTTAAAGGCGGTGGAGGGAGCAAGACGGGGGCTGCTGTCAGTCTTGAGGGGGCCTGCCCGGATAGGCGGGGAGGGGGAAGGGGCTGCGTGGTACATTCCATGCTGGAAGGACCGACCCCGGTGGAGGGGTGGGGGTATACGCATTCTGCTCATCACAGGGAGTGGGACCCCCGCCTGTTCTTCTCCAGGTTGAACTGTCCCTCCCCTCCCGCACAATGGGGCCCGATTTGGGCTCAGCAGGTGCCTGGATCCAGCAATCCGGCGTTAGCCAATAAACCACGTTAGAATCGAGGGCGGCTCTCCTTATGTGCTTGGCGATTGTAGACTTTGTTTCTATGATGCAATAATGCATGTCAAATAGTTGCCACTTTGGATTGCCAGGCTGTGATGGCTTCCTCCTCTTTCCAATCGTCACAAACTGGAGCGGCCTTGCATTGCCCGGGAAGAGGGGACTTTCAGCTGGCTGTTTTGTCCCTTTGGTCTTTGGCTCTCTGCCACTCCTGGGAACATCTGCAGTGCCAGCTCCTTTTGAGATGAGTAACCAGCAAGGAAGGCTGTTTGGCTTATTGCAAAGACCCATTTATTTCAGCCAAGTACAGAAGAAATGCCTGCAGACGCAGGGCTAAACAATGGCGCCTTTTGAGAAGCAGATATTTCTGATGTAGAGCAGTCTTGATGGATGGGTTGCTTCTTCCCCTGCTGAGCATGAATTCGTCACATCTTAAATTTTAACTCTCTTAGGATCCAGCTGCTTTGTCGTCTGGGGTCTGAGCTGGTTTTCTGAACGCAAGGTTGACCGTGCCGTGGATAAAACAAAAGAAATTAACATTTTGAAACGAAGAACACGAATCTAACATGACATTTCCTTTTTCTGAATCTGTCTGCAAGGTCCTTAATGCCTTCCCCCTTGGTCTTGTCACTCTGATGTAGCTACAAAGAGAAGCAATCTGGTCTCCCAGATTCCGTAATCTATGTCCCCTGCTAAAAAAGCAGCTGGTTCAGTTGAAGAAACAGATAACACCAATTGAACAGTGCAAACATTATAAAGTGTTTATTGATTAAGGGAAGCTAATCCGGTTTTAAAAAATCTGAATACAATTTTACATTATCAGCAGCCAACATAAGCAATTGATGGATCCCCCAAGTCAAACGGGGTTTAACTACCATTTGTCCAGCTTTTTAAAAGCAAGATGTGGGAAAATATGATTATTTGGCACTTAAACCAACACCACTAATAGATCATTCCATATTTCAAAGGTGGAATAGAATGTATTTCTGATTGACCACCCATTATGGAACAAAGGAGGAAAACAGATCATCCTCTTCAAAATCTACCTTCCCTGCACTAGTTGCTGAACTAGTCCCTTTAATTTTAATCCAAATCTTTACTGTAAGTCTAGCATTTATGCAAGACCAAGGTTGGGTCTTTGCTAAAAAGCCAAGACAAATTTCAGAGTAAAATTCATTGCCAAGCTCATCCAAATATTGATTAGTTTTCCTAATTCCCAAATAATATAAAGGGAATTGACAGATTTAATAAAACAGAAAACGTATAATGGATGCCTATACAGTGCAATAAACCTCCAGGAAATTCTGGGATACAAAGTTTCTGAAAGAGAACCCCCTGTATGAGATACAGCTTGAATACGAATTTGAAAGTGCAGTTTGATTTAAAAAATTCCCAGAGAAAAGGTCTTTAACTTGCATTTACCTGTCTGCTCAACAGTCCCCTTAACAGAGCTTAACACATATAAAATTGCAGCCTTTGTAAACAGCCCTGAAAAGTTTTAAGACACTTGTTTTTATTGTCTTTTTGAGAAAAGGGAATCCAACATTAGATGGTCACATGGAGCAATCACAATCTGTTGCCTAAATTGGCAGCAAGTTATTAAAAAAATAGTAACCCACCAAGCAGAATTCTAATGCCAGCACCTGCTCTGAGGCTTAAAGTTATCTTGGACAGTCGATTCCATGGAGTTGGCAGTGTGATTTTCTGCATCCATTTTGCATATTGCTGGAGTGGCCTCCATCAGTGACCGCCTCAGCCACGAGGGGAAGCAGTTTTATTCACTGTTTGGTTGAAGATGTCTTCCAGGTGGGATCACCCTTGCAAAGGCCTCTGGAGATCCAAACCTTGCCAGATGAGATCCCCTCTCTGCTCAGGACTGCAATTCTCCAAGAGCAAAACTTCTTCACTGCAGTGCAAAACTCCCCTTTCCCATTTTGAAAGCGAAGACTCTCTGACTTTAGCTAAGAGAGCAAGGAGGTTTCCAAGCATCCATTCCGTGCTTCATAATTTGCAGAAGGGGAGGCAAACTGTCTGATTGGCACATGTATTTGGCTACTTGAATCAGAAAAACTGTCCATTCCTGCCCCCTCAATGAAGGGCTGCTTATCCCACGAGTGATCAGACCTAATGCTGCACTATCCACTTAAAAAGCGAGAGGGGGGAGGGAGGGGCAGGCCGCCTGGGCTACAGAGGCTTGGAATCACTCAAGCTTCCATATTTCCTCTCCAACCTTTGATCAGAGCATTGTGCTAACCTGTCCTTTTCAAATTCCTTAGCAATTTTTAAGGCAATGCCATCAAGGTGAACAGACTGCATGTTACAAATAATTGTGACAACCACGCCATGAGGTGGGACCAGGCAGCTACCGTTGGGCGTCCCAGAGCTCAATTCTTCAGGAAGGATGAGTAGGACGCTGCTTGCTCCTACCGCCCCGCCAGTGTGGAAGGCATAGTGTCGCTGCTCTTTGCAGTGACCGCATTCCTGTTTCTTCTCTACAATGGCCCAGGCCATTCCATAGGCCCAGTCACTCTCCTGGGAGACTCTCGTGCTTGGGACTGGGGTCCACATTGTTGCTATCGTCTCAGGCTTGAGATAACCAGGAAGAAGCCCAGCAGCCGGATTCTTCACCTGTCCAAGCTGGTAACTGTAGAGCATGACATTTCCAAATTTGAGAAGGTCGCCCACGGTGGACACGAAGCCACCCCCAGCCCACTTGTAAGAGTTATCCACATAGGGGGCGTTGACAAGATGGCCTTTTTGGTTGTGAATGTAAAACCTGGAGTGAAACAAGGATGCTCGGTGAATTCACAGCATAAAGTAAACAATCTATTCATATATTTGCTAGGCTAAAGCAACTTCCTGGATTATTGGATTATTTCTGATGTGTAGAGATTGACAGAATTCCCTGCCCAAATGGCCACTGGCGACCACCTAAATCATGTGAGGCAGAAGTGCTGGCCAGTTAATGAGCAGCCTTCTAATGCTGTGGACAACCTCTGCCAAGTAGAGAAAAGCCATACCGACAATCTCGAAAAACCTCAGACATCCAACCTCACTTCACTCAACAAGGCAAACGGCATTCTGTCCTTTGCGATATTATCAGGTCCACAGTAAGGAGAGAGCCCATCCCGAGGCTGCCTTCACCAAAAGCAGAAAAGCAACAACAAAATCTCAGGAGGCAACACGCCAGCCAGGGCAATGCTGGAGTAAGAGCTCTGTATCAGATGCGCTCCATTCTCCTGCAAAAAAGCAGCTTGGAGGGAAGGCAGGTAAACCTTATTAATTAAACAGAGGACCAACGCAATACAGATCTCCGATGAAAGCCTCAGGACAAAGGGGTTTGTGTTTCGATGATCTGTTGGGTTTCACTTTTCCTCTCTGGTTCTCTTGAGCTCAGCAGCCGGGAAAAGCCATCCTGCAGCTCAAGAGATTGTGCCTTTTCCCGGGAGCCGATGGTGGGTCCTGAGAAGAGAGCCACAAGATGGCAGTGCTCTCTGGTGTTACGGGATTCCTTCACTGAAGCAGAATTATGATGGCTGTGGGATTTATTTCCATTTATACCCATGATGTGCTTGGCAGTCTTTCCAAAGGAACCTCCGAGAGACTCGGTTTGATTCCAAATCACCAAATGTCTGACTTACGTGAGCAGCTGTCCTTTTCAAACCACTATATTCCATACAGGGAGCAGAAAGAAGCCGGGGCACAGCCCCCTTCCTCTTTTCACGCCCATCTGTTCATGCAACGGGCCACACGGAACGCTCACTATTCAGTGGAAAGAAACGAGGAAAGATGGGGACACACGCCCGGCTACTTACCTTGCCCTGTTGTATATCAGAGGCTCATTCTCATCCAACCCCGTGGATCCCATGTCCAAGTCACTAAATATCTTCAGCATGTAGTCGGTGAACTTCTGATCTGAAGCTCTCTCCACCACAGCGCTCAGGAGAGTGAACCCGTGAGTCGAATACAAAAACTGACTACCTTGAAGGAAGCAAAAGAGAAGACAGCCCCCACTTCACACAAGAGTTGATGGTCGTGGAAGTCTGCTCAAGAAGGGATCTATGTGTTCAGAGAGAAAGCATATCTTTGTAGACTTTGTAGACTTTACAAGGTTGGAGTTTGTAATAGTTTAAAATATAGGGCTATGTATGAAAAGTCAACATAAATAAGTCGCTTTCTCTGTCTTCTGTATTTAACTTGCTACCTGAATTTCTATTATTTTTATTTGTAATTTAACTTCTTATAGGAAAATAAGTCACTGCTCTTATATGGAGCCCCATCATGGTTTAGCTAGCTGAGCCCGATTGGCTAGTCCGGGGCTGTCAATCTCGTGGCCCGCGGGCTGGAAACTACTCTATGGCTTAGCACAAAGGGGAACGTGACTCCATTACCTACAGTCTGGATAGGTGAAGACTAGCAACTCACCTGGTTTAAAGAATAAAGGATCATTTTGAAAGATGCTCAGTGAGTCAATCACATGCTCAAATTTGTCCTTCAAATAATACTCTTCATGCTCAAACTCCCTTTTCTTCCTTCCACTTTTTGCATGTTTGCCTTCCTGTTCTGGCTTGCCTTTGGCCAAATCCCTCCTTTCAGTGTCTTCGTCTTCTTTCTCTTTGGCAGCAGAAGCTGCAGTCCTTGTGGCTTTTCTGTTGGCCTTTTCTTTTTCTTCTTTGACTTTAGAAATATCCTTCTCATAGTGGCGAATGCCGCTTAAATGTGATACAAGCAGCCTTGAGGTAATAGTGACCTAAATTTTTAAAAGACCCAAATTCATTTTGATGTCATCGATGTGAGTTATAATTAAATTAGGTTAATGCCATATTTCCACTACTGGGGCGTGGCCAAGGAGATTTTTGGATGGTGATGCTGTGAACAGCCAGCCTTACTTACCTTTTCACCTTCATATTCCTTTTCAGGAAATTCCGGAACATACTTCTGCACAGCAGCATCTAAATCCAGCTTCCCGTCTTCCCACAGCTTTGCAACAGCAACCATGGTCAGAGATTTACTAATGCTGGCAATTCGTAGGACAGTCTCTGGACTGCAGAGCACACGGTTTTCCAGGTCAGCGTAACCTATACCTTTAAAGGAATCAGGAGTCAATTATTTAAGGGTGTGCCCTATGCATTGAAACAGCCCAAACCTCCAATGGCCTAAATATCAAAGGGTCTTTTTTCCCCGTAAGGTCAAGCAATGGTCGTATCTTCTTGGCCTAATAGTTTGCACAAGTAGAATAGCTCTCTGATCCAGTGAGAATCAGCACTTTATTCAGAGAATTAGCAAAAGGAAAGAAAGTCATCATATACTCTAAAGCAAGAACATATGTGTCCCAGATGTTTCTATTTGTTCAATATGAACGTACAGAAAAACACTAATTAACTCTGGGTGTTGTTTGTGAGGGGGAAAGAAAAAGAAGAGACATAATAGAAGACAAATGAATTATCTCATCCTAGGTCACCCATGGTATAAGTCAGACTTCCTCAAGCAAAATTAAGGGATGCCAGTTGCCTGGCAAGCCAAAGCAAGCATTGCAAAGCAGGAATGGCTTGACCTCAGCAGACTGGAATCTCCTGAGCAAGTCTTATTAGATTAATTAAATTCAGCTCATAAGTATTATACAAGGATGAACCATATGTAAGCTGAATGATTTTCAATACACTTTTTAATTGCACCATAGGTAAAGAAAAATTAGAATTAGCATACAGACAGTAATTTAAATTTTGCTTTGAAAAAGCATGCATATTATTTATAGAAGAGAGTAGAGAGGCAATTGAACTCTGAAAACAAGACTGGAAGCTAGAAAGCCAAACACCATCAACTAGCCAAATGTTTTCTCATTATGCAGGGCAAGTATGGCTGGAAACACTGAGCTTAATTATATTTAATTTTAAATATAACTTGTAAATAAAACACTTTTGTTGCAGCGCCCGTTTCGTTTCAGAGCAGTTTAATTTAAGGGTGCCTGTGATGTTTACAGATTTTTCTAAAAGGTATTATTCTTAATTCTTCATGTTTAATTTTCTGGTGCCACCCCCATCCGAACTGGGCTGGGGATTTTGCCAGGGAAGGGAACCCACCGACTCACCTTCCGACCAGACCTCTTTCCCGTCCACGGACACGCCAATCACCACGCCGGGGACCCCCACTTGGTCCTGGGGAGCAAAAGGTTCATTCAGCCCGGGACCCGCTCCAGCTTCCGTCTGACCCTCCCCCATAACCAGGCTTAGGGGGGGAGGCGGCGGAGGGGCATCTAGGGGCGATGGGAGAATTGCGCGGGGTTGTGTGTGTCTGCAAACGGGTTTCCCAGGGAGAGCCAAGGGGCACCGTCGGCCTTTCGGGTCCTGTTCAAGAAAACTCGGCCTGCCCCTCCCTGCCCCTTTTGGGCCAAGAGGGACACTCGGCACATGCTCAGAGGCCCTGCGCCCCTCGGGGCGAATAATAGGTGCCTGGACAGCCTGCTTTGGGGGGTGGGGGCGCCAGGCCACTTTGGGGGACTCTGTACATGCTCAGAGCACGTCCTCCCTACCCTCCGACCTTTAGCCGCTGGAGGAGGTCCCTGCTCCGGGCGACGGCGCGCTGGAAGCCCGCTTCTCTGGGCGGCCGCTCCTCGCTGTCCCCGTCCGGCCGGGCTACGGCGGTCGCCGCCAGGCCCAGCCCCACGCCCAGCCGCAACAAGGGCCACCCAGCGCGAGGACCACCGCCGCCGCCGCTCCGGAAAGCGCCTCCGATGAGTCTCAGGGCGGCCCGCCGCGCCACTATGCCCCGCAGGAGCAGCCACATTGCGTCCTGCCGGCCCACGGGCTCACGCTAGGCTCAGGCTCGGCGCCCGGCTAGGCCCGCGTTGCTAGGAGGCGGGCCAGGCACGAGAAGCCGCTCCCCGAGCGAAGCCAGCCGCCCATTTCCGGGTGGAGCGCCCGCCCCCAGGAAGCGCGATCGAGCGCCGAGGGCATCGATTGGGGCAGGGCTGGGAGCGCCCCTGCTGGGCGGGCGGGGCGTGTGAAGGCCGCCTAAGAAGGCGGCGCTGCTCCGTGGGCGGAGGGCGGGGGTAGAGCGCGGGGGCTAAGCCTGCGGAAGCCTGGGTCCAGGCGCCACGTGACGCAGGGCGTTTTCAAGCTCAAACACCATGGCTTAGTACTAGGGGATAGGGAGGATGCCAACTCCCAGAATCCCCCTCCTTTCTGACCAGGGAATTCTGGGAACTGAAGTCCATGCCTATAAGCCAGGAGGGTTCGAGGTTCCCCTTCCCAGTCCAAGCTTGGGCTGCTCTTTGTAGATGGAGCACATCGACCGTCATCCCCCACGTGGGGTTCTCAGGAGCCGGAGTCCCACCCGGCTTGAGGAAGGCTGCCTTCAAGGTTGTTTTTCCTGGGGCTGCTCCTCTTCGGACTTTGGGGGCTCCTGCCAACCCCTGAATGCTCCATCACTCCCCCACAGAGCTCCAGAGAAAGGTGCCGCTGGGCACAGCAGGAGCCAAGAACGTCCCTTCTCCAGCTGAGTTAAAGTGGTTAGAATTGGGCCACTGGCTGGAAGGGCTCCGTGGGATATGCCAAGGCCCGCAGGCAGCTGGTGCTATTTAGTGACTGTCTGCAGTTGCAACAGTGAAGAAAGTCACTTTGCGACCAGTTCTTGCATGTACGACCTTGGCAGATCAACAAACCAAAGGAAAGCTGAAGTCAGCTCATAAGCAGTTACCGTTTCACTTAGTGACTGCTTCATTTAACAACCAAGTAGCCAGTCCCAATTGTGGTTACTAAATACAGGACGGTCTGTGTTACCTGAAAACAAGTTGCATTTTGGCCCCTCCTTGGACAGGAGTAACTAACGTGAGCGCAAAAGGCGCCCCAGAGAATCTGGTCTCAGTTCCATCAAGTTCCCCCTGCTTCACGGCCAGAAGCAGCGCGTCTTCTCCTGCATGGGTTCCACCCGTGGCCGGACCATCCTCCATGGTGTTCGTGGACAACAGAAGAGTGATCAAAAGAGTTGGAGGCTTAATTGTCTCTGGAGCCCTTTCTGGGCTGTGTTGAGTTCACTGAACAGCCGGTCAAAAGGAAGGGGAATCAAATGTCCCAGAGATAGGCTTCTCTGCCCTTTCAGCCCAAAAATCAACAGCGGAAGGAGCAATGACCTGTTGGGGGAGGGAGGAGGAAAACCCAGGAGGCCAGATACTTCGGCCATTCACAATCACTCCCGTGGACTGGACCAGCGCAGAATCCAGGAAATGAAGGGGAATGCAATTCCAATTAAGTTTTAAACCCATCGACTTGGGCGCCAGGCCAGGCCAAATAATTTTTAAACGTGCTATAAAATGCAGACCAGATGGGGCCCCTAGCACCATTTGTTGTTTTAACGCTCATTCCCGCTTGCTCAATAAAGCAGAATCATTTATCATTTGCCAAAATTATCTCCAGTTTAGACAAAGTCTGGTTTCATTTAGCAAAGTTTAACTTTGCACCGCATTGCAAGGAAAAGTAAACCCTAGAACCGGGTGTCCAACTTTGGCAACTTATAAGTCCTGTGGCTGGCTGGGAAATTCTGGGAGTTGAAGGCCACAGGTTTAAAGTTGCTAAGGTTGGACATCCCTGCCCTAAAATTGTAAGGTTCAAGGGGATAATCTAGACCAGAGTTTCTCAAACTTGACAGCTTTCAGATGGGTAGACCAACTCCCAGAATTCCACCCATCGGGACATTGCCCAAGTTGAAAACCTCCACTCTTGACCAATCTGACCAGCAGGAATCCTTAAACCATCCCAGACAAATGACCATCCAACTTTGGCTTAGAGACCTCCAGTGATAGAACCTCTCAGGTAGCAGAATAAACATGAAAAGGCTACAACCATTGGTTTTTTTTTAAAAAAAATGTTCTAGTGTGTGTTTATTTCATTATCATCAATTATACAATGTTTACATATAGAAATGATTCTCCAAAACTGCTCAAAACAACACAAGGGAAAGGCGTGTCAAACAAACAGGTGGCAGACACCAAAAAGTATTTGGTTCAGACAACATAAAAATTGCAGTGGGAAGTTCTCCGTGTAAGGTAAGGATGACTCCCAAGCGCAAACAGATCTCCGAAGCCGCCACACAACCTTTTGCAGACCAAAATGCCGCTGATGTTCGAAGTTTCTTTTCATGCTGAGCCTCAGGCCCTTCCAGGAAAAAAATGAGTTCCTGGGCTGGGCGAAGTGCTGAATTATCCAGGGAGGGGCTGGAGGGCGGCAGGCCTGCCTTTTCTTTCAAGACAAGGCGATCAAAATCCCCTCTCCCCTTCACCCTACGTCCCTGACTATTAAACTGAGGGAGATCTACCTTGGCAATCCTAACAAAAGAATATTCCCATTTTTTTGGAGCCTGCAGACAATTGGCATTAACCGACTCCATCCAAAGCATAGGCAACAGGAGTCCCAAGGAAGGCACCCCACAGCTGGCAGAGGTGCCCCCCATAACTCCTGCATTTTGTTCCCCACCTTAATCTTTTCCCCAGTTCCAGTGCCTGGATAGAGAGGACGGGCCTGTGATGATTGTGGCAACATGGGGGGTAGCGGGAACGATAAAATAAGGACACATTTCAAGGGGTTTCATGGCAAGCAGGTGTTTAAAAAAAAGAACTAGAAATGAAACTGATGTTGGCACCGTCCCAGCTAAGAGACGTATCACATGTTGTTTAACTCCAGTAGAGTTTGGTCCAGCATCTGATGCATATTGAAGTTTTCTTCTTTTGCATTGGCCACTTTCTCTGTTTTGGGTCAAAAAAAAAAACGAAAAGGAATCATTTGGAGGCATCCTTGAATGGCAGGAAGGTAAACATCGCGGTGAAACACCTATGCATAGCGTCACTATGGCAGTCAAAATATTTGAATCAGAAAAGGGATAAAGCACCTTTTAGCCAGGCCACTGCCCCTAACTGATCTGGCCAAGGTAAGTGACATACTTGTATTGGCGTATTTAAGACAGAACCCAAGCACCTTAAACACCTAAAGGAGTTGGTGATTTGTCACTTATTGCTGTGGCAACTGGCTGACTCAACCCGTCTTGTAAAACGGAAGAAAATCTGCCCTTCTTTTTCTATTACAAATTTACAAAAAGAGGGGAGAGAGTTAAGTTCCAGCGGAAAGAAAAGAAAAATCCATGCATTAAAAATGCTGACAAAAGTATTTTGCAGTTTGACTCCACCAGGACTGCAGAAATGGTAGAACATGACAACGTGGAGAGTGAAGGAAAGAGGCAGCTATCTGTCTGCTAGGGAAATTTCAGATATTTTTCTGCTGCTACGGAAAAAGTAAAGCAGCTTTCACAATAGCCGTTAGTGTAAAGTCACATGCATATTGTGTAGGAAAGGCATTAAATACACGTCTGTGATGGGAGGCAAAAGCACAAAAGCTTGAGATCCACATACAATCAACACAGCAACAGCAGCTTCACAACAATGCAAATGTACCACAAAACTAGCAGAGGTTATCAACAAAAGGCCCCTTCTGCTGCTGAAAGTTGTTGTTGACTACTTGGAGATCAGAAACAGATCAGACACAACAAGGCAGGAACTCTGTACCTCCTTCGATGTACCGTCTCAGGAAAGAAGGAAGGAAGGAAGGAAGGAAGGAAGTTCCACCATCAGTGGTGGGCCTTGTGTGGCTCAGCCCAGTGGGGAGCCCATCTTTCCTAGCCAGAAGATGTCCACTCGTTTCCACTAGGGAGAGGGCTGGGCAGGTGCTGGTGGTGACCATAAGGCAGGCCAGTCAGTTCCAGCAAGGGAGACAGTCAGGTCCTGGTCCAAGATCTGCTCCGGCCCCCAGAGTCTTCTACTTCAACTATCTCTGCCTCCCCATCCCTGGGAGCTCATACACCAGACCCTGCCTGCAATTCTCACGCGTGACCCTTCCGAGCCTGGGTTCTAGGCAGGTGACTCTGGATAGTCCTGAATCCCCAACCCAGGTTCTTCTGGGTTCTTTAGGTGATGTGACAAGCAGGACCTCCAGAACTTCATGGTAAGCTTGAAGAAGCCAGAGCCTCAATTTGCAGAAGATTAATGGCAGGGCTGAGGTACCCCGCTCTTTTGTGCAGAGGACAAGCAGCCTACGGGGCAGCAGCCGACAGGCCTGCTGCTGGGGTGAGCCACCTCTCTGGACTGGTTCAGCTGCTGGAACTGCCCCAGACATGGCCACTCAAGGGGTCTCGTGGTTGGGCCTCAAGAGCCAAGGGGATTCCCACCAGCCAGATGGAAGGAGGAGGAGGAGGGACTCGGCCTTGCAAACCTCTTTGGGGCAGGGACTGACTAGCTTTTAACTAGATCACAACCATCTCTACACTAACCCGGTTTTGGGTTCGTCAAAACCCAACTGTGGCTTACTGATGGAGGCAGAACTGCCTGGGCTGAGCCCCAGCCCAGCCCACTTCAGCCAGCAGGGATCTCCGAGTGGCCTTCCATCTTCCCCAGCCTATTCCCCCCCAACCAGGTGTGCAAGGGGCCTCCAGGTGCCCATTGCAGCCATTTCTCCTCAGCCCAAGCCATCCACCCCAGCCTCTGCTCTTGCCCCGGCTGCCCACCCCCCCGGTGCCCTGGCTTGGAGCGAAGTCCAGGCTGCTCATCCAGCAAATGACCAAAGCAAAGCCCCCTCCCTCCAGAGACCCCTGCCTGCCCCTCGAAGCTGCTAAACCCCCTCCCTGCATGGGAAAGGGACAGGGGCAGAAAAAGAATAAAAAAAGGAAGAGGCGGGTGAAAAAGGAAAATAAAAGAATGAACCCCTAACAGAAGAAAGCAAATTTTGTAACTTTATTCATACTTGAAATGGAGGACATAAATAAAAGGCAAAAGGAGCAGCAAAACAGATAAGACATCGGGATTTTTCGTTTATTTTACAGTGAAAGTTGTAGAGTTCCTGTACAGTTGAAAGGCCCAAAGTGGGGAGAGGGGAGGGCAGGGGAGGGGTGGGGAGGAGCCCCCTCCCCATCCTGTGAGCGAGCCCCAGGAGGAAAGGGGGGAGGGGGGAGAGGAGGGGAGGGCAAGGAACTGGACTGCAGCTACCAGCTTGGAAAAGATGGTTCACCCAGGCTGACGAAAGAGAGGTCTTGGGAGGAGTGAAACAAAGACAGTTATCTGTGTGAAGATAAAAGAAACAGAAGTAAAAATGGCAGAGCAGATGGAGAAGGCAGGAAGCAGGGAGAGGAAAGGAGGGAGGGAGGGAGGGAAGGAAGGAGAGCAGAGGAGAAAAAATGCATCAGGATAACGAAAACAGCGCCTGCCCTGCGACAACCCTTCACCCCCGTCTTTCGCTCAGCATCCAGGGCCAGCCACGGGACCCCTGGGAGAGGGAGAGAGAGCGCCAAGTGCTCCCAGGGGAGTCTTGCCAGCCTGGAGGCAGCCCCCTCTCTACGGGCGTCCAATCGCTCTTTCGCTCTGCCAACCTGGCCTCCAAGTGGTTAACCTTGCAGAGCTTCCATGAAATTGACGCCAGTGGACCTGGGTGTTTCCCTCTCTCCTCTGCAACTCTGCGCCGTGTCTTGAAAAGCCCAACAACCCTCCTTTGGAAACGGGTCAGGTCCGGAGGGAGGTTGGAGTCCGAGCTGACCCTTCACTCTCTGGCCCTGGCAAGCTCCGTAAAGGGACCCCCTCCCAGCCAAGGGTCCCCTCTGCCTTCACCAGCCCCATTTTAAGCAGCGGGAGGTTGTTCTCTCTTCCAGGCTCCCCCTGAACCTCCCAAGAGGCATTTGACTTGCGTCAATTATTCTACTTTTTTCTTTTTTTAATCCTGACACATCCCATCCTGTCAACTGCACGATGCCCGGTTATTTGTAAAAGAAAACAACCAGCAGAGAATGTTAAACACGCGTATATAAAATTTCCCACAGATGCAGGGAACCCAGACCTACAAAAAGGATGGTTATTCAGACTGTGACCTTGGAAATCCAAGGGCACCACAAAGGCAAACCGCTGAATGGCAAACTCAGCGCCGATAGTTGCTTGTCAGTTAAGCCAGGAGAAGGCAAATCCCTCCAGCGAAATTCAGCCCTGAGATTTCAGCCAGAGATTCCACACTCCGAAACAACCTGCAGCCTCTGCACAGCAGAAGTGAACCTCAGGCAGGCAGGCAGGCAGGCAGGCACTTAGCTTTAGGGAATTTCCCCCCTCTTTTTAATAAGTTAGTACAGTCCATTTTCACAAAGGTTAGTAGGAAGGTTATTGGTAAAGTACAACAGACTTCCGCTCAGCATTTCTTACATAGGATAAACTTGATCAGACTGACAGATTTAAAACAGCCTTCAAAAAACACTGTTTAACCTGGGGACTTCCGGTTGTGCTGGACTACACAAACTAAAACTTTTGTGCTGGACTATAATGGCCACAGAGAGTTGTACCCCACCGCATCATCTGGTGAACCTTCCCTAAAAAATACATTTTAAACAGTTTCTAGATGATTTCAACCTTCTCATAAACATGGGAAGGCAAACACATATTAATAAAAAGTGGGATACTTTTTGAATAAATACTATACTTTTTCAAAAGACAATCCCTTGACAATTAGTCTTGATAATATTCTGTTAAAAACGTGCTTGTTCACCCTTGGCTACTGCCTAATTAAAATCAAAAGTAAAGGGAGGTTTCAGGTTAATTGTGCTTCGAGGGGGCTCCCTTGCTGCAAATTTGTGTGGGTGCACAGGGGCGCCCACCGCCTGCCACTGCAGGGAGAAATACTACATGTCTTCCTGCTCAAGAATTTGCTCTTGTGCAGCAGGGACACACGGAAAACAGGGCCCATTTTCCACAAAACAGCTTGCCCAGGCACTGTGGACCTCACTGGATCTGATGCTAAAAACAGCCTCTATGTCAACTCTGCAACGGCCGGAATCCTGACCCTCTATTTATGGGGAGTTTCTTAGTAACAAAGGCTTGGCTTGCCAAGTGGGAGAATAGGTGGGCTTTGGTGCAGAAGCAGAGAAATGCTGAAACGGAAGAGAACTGAAAGGAGAAACAAAAGGTTAAGAAAATGGTGTGGAACCAAGTGGAGGACAGCGGGAGAAAGGAAAGGCAGGCACACTCGTTCAAGTGAGCCTTGTCCAGGCAAAGCGCTTGCTCCCTCATCCTTAATTCAGAATAATCTCAGAGCGCTAACGACCACTGCTCTTTTGCCCTCTCAACAGAGAGGCCGCTAAATGAAAACCAGGGCCAACTCAACAGTATTTGCAGGAATAGGGGGCAATGCCACCCGCTGCTTGCCAACTGCATTCTGTTACCAGTCCTCTCCAAAACACTGAGGACTAGAAACTTACTAAACAGAAGGCACTTGAAGAACACGCTCATGCGTACAGCGTATAGGACAGAAGGAGCAAGGCTGGCTTGAGGTCATGCGGAGGCAGAAAACAGGGCGCCATTTACATGGAGGTCATGTCGTTGAGGGCGTGATCCAGCTCCTCGCTGATGGCTTTGTACTTGAGTTTCTGGGAATACAACTCGTCTAAGGGTTGCCAAGGAAAAGGAGTGCAAAGAGGAGGCAGTGATGAAAGGAAGCACCGTCCAGAAATCCGGCCGGGAGCAGGGCGGAGGAGGATGGGTGTGCAGGCATCGGCAGGAGGGAAGGAGTGTGGAATAAAACACAGAGAGGTCAGGAGAAGGAATGGAAAAGGGCTTCCGCAGAAGAAGAGCCAGGAAAAGCCGAGCTGGCAGGCGGGGAAGCAAGGATTCTGGGGGTGGAGCAGGAAAGGCGCTTCCGGGCAGGCCTGACCTCCAGAAGGCTGCTGGGGATGCTTGCTGGAAGCACCGGGCTGCCGGAGCCCAAACGGCATGGAGGCAGGACAGGGAACTGGGAGAGGGAGAGGCCCCACCTGAGGTGGGGTCCTTCCTTGGTGCCCAGGGGCGGAAGAGACTTCTCCATCTCCTCCCCTACCCTTTGGAGGACCTCAGACGGAGAGAGTTTGCAGGCTCTTCTCTGCCAAACACCAGAACCCAACTTCCTCCTTAGATCTCCAGGTCTGAACCACTTTTTAGAGAGACTCTTCTTCAAGAGCGCTTCCTCAGCTGAGGCTGAGCTGAGGTCCCCCATGAGGACAAGGCTATGTTGTCGTCGTCCCCCACTGCCATTCACCCCAAAGCTGAGGCCACAGCTGGCACCCCCACCTCCTGGGCTTTTCACAGGCCGCAACTTGCTCTCTGCCCAAGTGCTCCTGTCATCCCTCCCTTTGTGCCCAAATACTTGGCAGGAGAGATCCGGGTGGCACCGCAGCCACAACCCAACAACCATCCTGGTCTTCTCCAGCAGGTTTTGCAAGGCTAGTCATAATGAAATTCTTCCACGGAAAAAACACAATCCCAACCATTGGCAAAGGGAACCCATCCGGGTGTGCAAAGCAACACAAACACTCACGGTTCCCACGCAAACAAGTCAGAGGTTGCCCCCCAAAAGCCTCTGTGACCTTCACTTGTTTGCATCTAGAAATTAAGCTCATTGTTGACATTCCTAATTGAGGGGAAAGAAACCCAGAATGGGACAAGACGTGCACTGAACGGAAGGCGTTTGGAGGATAAAACCACCACTTTTGCGTCCATTCAGATGTTCAACCCTCCCACCCTTTGTTTCCACGAAAGCAACATTTCTTCCTTCTCTCCTCTCAATGGAGGGTGGGGGCCTGACGCGCTGATCTAAGATCCTCTGCCAAAGGACGGCTGCTGACTAGGCCCCTTGAGCCCTGCGGCTCCTTCGCCCCTTCAGCTCTTGCTCAAGAGGAAAAGGCCCCGAGGGACAAGCGGTCAGCACCCGGTCCAGGGAGACGCACCGGAAGCCGGGGCTTCCCGGGTGGACTCAGGGCAGCAGCCAAGGCAGGCAGAAGCTGGAGAGGAACGAAGGCAGAGAAACTTACCTTCTAAGTCATCGATGCTCTTCTCTAGCTTGGTTACTGACCTCTCTGCAAATTCAGCTCGGGTCTCAGCCTGTGGTCAAAAGCACACAGAGGCGGCTCAGGAGGCAGCTTGGGCCACCAGGAGAAGTCCACTGGACACAGCACTACAAAGAGCTGCCCCCAAAGGCCAACCCTGAAGCAGCCCAAGGTGTGTTCAGCCATTCCCATCAGAAAAACAGCAGAGGCAGCTCCAAAAGTGCACCAGGAAGCTGCTCAGGGGACGCAGGGACTGGAAACGGCGAGGAAGCAGGATCCGGGCCCTCAGGATACGACCAGAGTCAGAATCCTCACCCCCAGTTTGTGCAACATTCCCAACACAACAGCTCTGCAACTCCGATGCAAACGCAACACGGCTGCACAAAGGTTTTACTGCGCTCTATAAAGGAGGTTTTTCTCCTCTGACCGCAGGGCAGCTGATTAAGAAGGGAGTGTGGCTTTGGGGCAAAGTGCAACACACTTCTGCACACCTGGAATGGCTGACGCTCCCCTGGGCCACCTCGGCATTCCAGGAAGCACAAAAAACCCCACCACCCAGCAATGTTGACCCTCCTCTCCTAGGAAGCCAGTTTGTTTGTTTTGGGGAGGTTTACCTCTTTCAGCTTGTCAGTCAGGACCTTGATTTCCTCCTCGTATTTGTCTTCCTTCTGAGAGTACTGCAGGTGGAAAGGGAAAACACAACAGGCCCGAGGTGAGGAGCCATGTCAGGCCACCCGATAAACTTCCCTCTCCAAACCGGCTGCACAACAGGCGCCCTGAGAGGTTGGCAGCTCAAAATCAAGAGGAGGTTTGATCAGACGGGGCTGACTCTGAAGACCTGCAGCCCACAGAAAGCAGGCCCCGCCCACGGATGCTGGACTACAACTCCCATCTGCTTGGGGAGGGGTTGCCACGTGGGAGTTGCAGTCTAAGAGCAGGGGAGGGGGCCTTTGGGCATGGCAATATTTTTCACACCACTAAAGCATTCTGAAAAATCCTGGCCCGCCCCCGCTTGCCAAAGTCCAGCTTTCCAACTCAAAAAGTCTCCTGAGCCCCCCTCCCCCAAAATGGATGGTTCCTCCTCCTCGCCCATCCCGGCTGCACAACTGCCCAGCGCTTAAAGCGACAGCTGCAGGGCCCTCCTCCCTCGCTCAGCCCAGGGCAACGCCAGCACTTCCCCTTCCTGCATGCTGACTGAAAGGCTGCCAGGCAGGAGGAGCAGGAAGAGGTGGACCTCCGGAGACGCAAAGAGAAACAAAAACGGGCATCTGGGGGAGTTCCTGGGTGCCAGGAAGAGCCCCTGGGGGATTGGGGAGGCTCCTGCGGAGACCCCCTGCCCTCCCCAAGGCCGAAAGCGCCTCTCCTCTTCTGATTCTGCTGCTCAGGGGAGCACGCTTGGTGGCCGGCCAGGAGGAAGCCCATTGGCTGCAGGGGTTCCCGTGGGGCAGGTAAGCGTTGCCCTCCTGGGCCTCTTCTCAAGTCCATGAGAGGAAAAGCGCTTTTCCTCCTGCGGCCAGAGAAAGGGGAGCAGGGCATGCAGGTCCAAGGGAAGGGAATAAATGCCACCCGGGTTGAGCTGGGCAGCCCTTGGCGCTCTCTGAGCTGGGTGGCAGAGAAGAACCTCTGATGCACAGCTGCCTTTGGGAGAAAGCCAGAGGAACCTTTAAAAAGATCACCCTGGAAGAAAATGCCCTGAACCTGTGCCTGGTGTGCAGATTCATGGCTCTTTCCTTCTGCTTCGCTGCCAGATGAGGCAGATGCTCAAATGGGAGACCAGCTCAAAAGGTCTCGGTTTAATCCTTGGCCCTTCTGGTTCTTTCAGGCTGCCACATCCTGAGACTAAGTCCAGAGGGGTTCAGTAGAGCAGCGTTTCTCACCTTGACAACCAAAAGGCTTGTGGACTTCAGGTCCCAGAATTCCCCACCCCAACCCAGGGAGGGCTGGAGTCCATCTATGCTGCCTGGGCAATTCTGGGAGTTGAAGCCCAGCTGTCTGCCGGTTGCCAGCTGCCGAACAAGGCCACATATCCACTTGGGGACCACCTGGTAACTTGTGGGCAGAAAAGCCAAGTGGGCAATGCCAGATAGCTGTGGGACTCAGAGGGCGAGTCCCGTGTTGGGCGCAGCCGCTTTCTTCCCCACCTCGCCTCGCTCCTCCCTGCTCGTCCTACCTTCTCCGCCTGAGCTTCCAGCGACCTCAGGTTGTTGGTCACAGTTTTCAATTCCTCTTCAAGTTCAGCACATTTGCTATTATTTGGGAACGCAGGCAGGAAAGGGGGCAGGAGGAAGACCAGTCAAGCCCAAGAAGAGAGGGGGAGAAAAGATAGAGAAAAAATGAAAACGGAATCCCAAAGCTCAAGGAAAGGGCCTCGAAAGCAGCTGCGCCCTCTGGGACCACCACGGTGCTCAAGGGGCACGGAGAGAACACCCCTCCGCGCTCTCGCCTGCAGCTGAGGGTACGCAGGGAAGGAAGGGCAGCTTCCCCCAATTAGGAGCCCCTCTCCTAGAATAAAAGGCAGCCGGACCAGCAGCCTGTCGCAAACAGGGGGTCATTTTGCAGTCCCGCAGCGCTTTGGAAGCCCCTCTGGCAGAGGCCGCGTTCAGCCGTGGTTGCACCAAAGGGGTCCCAGAGAGGTCAGTTGCTTTCCTGGGGCTCAGCCACGGCCACAAGGCTTCCCCGGACACACACATCCAAGCGGTGCTTTTGGAGACAAAGGAGAGCCACTCAAGCTGATGCAGAAGGACGCAAGAAAAAGGAGGAGCCAGCAAGAAGGTGGAAGCAGCGCGGCCAGAGGCACCTCAGCCGACAGGTTCGGGCTGCGGCTAACCCCGGGCTTTGCATTCACCAGCGGAGGCTGCTGCTGCGTGCCAGTACCTTTTCCTCGGCCGCCATGAGCGCTTTCAAGGTCTGATCCATTGTTCTGAGCTGTTCTTCCAGCTGTCGGACTTGGCTGTCAGTGAACACAGGAAATGCACAAGAGCCATTCACAAAAATCGGTGAGCCGGTGACAACCGCAGCATGCAGTGACCCAAACCACACAAGGCTCCCCTCAACCCCGACATGGCCCTAAGCACACAGAGGCAGACACAGGCACGGGGACACACACCGCAGCCCCGTCCGCTGGGGCGCACAGCCGGGGCACCAGAGCAGCCACCACATCCACGGGCAGCGCAAGGCCAGTAGCAGCAGCAGCAGCAGCAGGTGGGGGGGAGACGCACCTTTCAGAGAGCTCAGCCCGCTCCTCTGCACGCTCCAGGTCACTCTCAATGATCACCAACTTCCGGGCCACCTAGAACCGCCGTGGAAACAGAAGGGGGGGAGGAGATGAAGCCGGGGCACTCTGGCCAACGGGCGCCTTCCAGGTGCTGGATTCCTGCAAGGGACCCCGGCAGAAGGGTTGGCTCCCTTCCGAAATGCGTTCCTGAGACCAGCCAAGCCCTGGGTGGCTTCCAGAGAGCCAGGTGGAGTATTGGGATGGAAAGGCAAAGTTGGAAGTTACGCAATTAAGAGACGCTGCTCCACCCAAGCTCTCTGGAAGAAGAGCCACGTCTCCGCTGGCTCCTGGGGTTCGTGCAGACTTTGGGGTCAAGCAGTTTCCAAGGAAGGGCCGCTCCACATCAGCCCCCTCCTGGCAGGTGGGGGCCCTTAGCAGGCTGTCCCCAATTGCTCCAGGGTGGTGGGCAGAAGCTCTGGGCTAGGGCAGCCTTGCAAGCACAGCTGGATGGACGGAGAAGCAGGCAGGAGCCGGGAAATGCCTTGCGCCCCTCCTCTGCCCATTCCTGGTGGGACTCCTCCTCCACCACTTGGGGCTTGGCTGCTCCGCCCTTCCCTTCCCAAAGTCTTCCAGAGGCCCCACCACACCTGACGGGATGCCAGGCGGGATGCCAGGCCAGGGTCAGCCGAGGCTCACCTCCTCGTACTTCCGGTCAGCGTCCTCAGCGATGTTCTTGGCCTCTTTCAGCTGGATCTCTTGAATCTCCATCTTCTCCTCATCCTTCAGGGCTCTGCTCTCAATGACCTTCATGCCTCTGCAGGAGAAGGGCATCGTCACAGGCAAAGCCCAGCCTCCCTGCGGGCAAAGCCACCCGCCCGATTTGGGCTGCAACCACTCTGCTGCCCTGATCTCTGTCACAAGGGCTGCCAGTGCCATCTTCCCGCCTAGCTCAACCTAAGTGGCTGCCCCGGGATGGGAGGAGGACACAGGGAAGCGTGCCCACCCTGCAAGGCTTCTGCCCCCAAAGCCCTTTTCTCCCCATGCCTGCAAGTGTTCAGATGGCACCCTCTCTTCCTCACCCCTGCGTGAGCCTGTGTGTGTGTGTGTGAGAGAGAGAGAGATCTTGGAAGAGAGAGAGAGTCTCTCCCTAATCAACCTTTGCCTGGGCCAGTGTTTCTCTTTAAAACGTGGGGCTGGCTGGAGAATTCTGGGAGTTGTGTCCACACACCTGAACATTGCAAAGATTGAGAAACACCAATCTAGAGGGAAGTTGAAGTCCCTGAAATTGTCCTGTTACGTGGTTTCTTCCCCTTCACTGCCAATTTTCATCAGAGGCTGGATGCCCTCCTATTGGGGACGATGGTAAAGGGAGTCCTGCAACGTGCAGGGGCTAGACTTGATGGTCTCTGAGGTCCCTTCCCATTCTGCATCTCTGTGTTCCACCGAGTTCCCCTTAAGGTGACAGGGCTGACGCTCAGCACCCGAAGGACAGCAGGACGCTCTATTGTCCCGAGGGATGCAGCTCTGTGCCAGCCAAGCGCCCCCCACGCCAGGAGCCCAGCCTCACCTCTCGCTCTCGTCTGCCGCCTTCTCGGCCTCCTCCAGTTTCTGCAGGGCTGTTGTCAGGCGCTCCTGGGCACGATCCAGCTCCTCCTCCACCAGCTGGATGCGCCTGTTCAGAGAAGCCACATCGCTCTCAGCCTGGCAGCACGAAGGAAGGAAGGAAAGACGCTCGTTTTTGCAAAGTGGACAGGAGGGCGGCAGTGAACCACGAAGAGGGAGGAGGTGTGGGGAGATCACCCCACCCCCCCCAGCACCAGGGTCTGACATCCTTGGTTTCGCCTCTGCCTGTCCCTTCTGTCCGCTTCACAGCCAAGAAAAAAAGGCTTCCATCGGAGAAGAAAAATGACTTTTTTTTCTAGCCTGGGCAATAAGCTCCATTTAACTTAAAATGGGACAGTTTGCTGTGCACCGAATTCCTTCAGAGCGAATGGCACCCAATGAATTAAAGCAGATGTAATTTGCCGTTATACTTTGCACCGAACCAAATGGACCTGCACCCATCCTCTTCTCCGCTTCCTAAAACCATCCAACAGCTGCCCTGAATGCGCCTGTACCTTCTGGCTCAGGCCACGTGGGAAGGAAGCCATGAGAAGAGCATCCAGGCCAGGCCACGAGCCCAATGCGCAAGAGACCAAGCAGCTGCAAAGGCTCTTCCCTTGTCTTCCAGCAGGGGTCTCCAAGCTTGGCCATTTTCAGCCTTGTGGACTTCAACTCCCAGAATTCCCCAGCCAGCAATTCCAGTTGAAGTCCACAAGGCTTAAAGTGGCCAAGCATTTCCTTCTCTTACCGGAAACGCTCCTCTTGCATTTTCCCTTGCTAATGCAGATCGACTCCCAGCCAAGTTTATCCAGGGGCTACTTCAGCCATTTTTAATTCAAGCAAATCAAAGCACATTTGTGGGGGGGGGACCCAAAAGAACCCACCCCCCCCAGAATCCGCTTGGCATACTTTTTCTTCCCTCCAGGGAAAGAGAAGTGATGGTGATCCTGTTAATCATTACACCCAAAGGGATCTGGCTGAGTCCCTTGGAGGCCGAAAGGTCACTTTGCTACTTCCTGTTCCCAAAGAGAAACCAGCACAGCCACCCTGGCAGGGCCAATGAGTATCCCTTTCTCTTTCCCACAGAGCAAAGCCATTTCCTTATATGGTCACAAAAATACCATTATTCCACAGGACTCTTCCAAGGCTAGCAGATAAACAGAGCCTCCACTCCAGGTGGCTGATTCTGGCAGGGTTTGTCCAAAGGAGGGATTCAGATCCTCACTTCCCCCTTGGAAAGCAACCATGCCCCCCCCTTTTTCAACCCAGCCCCCCTCGAACAGACGCCCCCTCCCCAATCCCCATGAGACACTGTCTTTGGAAAGAATGCCGGATTCGGTCCTGGCCCCTGGCTGGGGGGAGAGAGATGTGCTCAGGTCAGCCTCCAAACCCTGAGGCTACCTGGCTAAAAAGGTGGCATTCAGAGCCCGGGACAGTTCAGCAGAAAAGGCCCCCTGGTCTTAACTGCAGCCAGAGAAAGGGAGGGGAGCCCCAAATGTTAGCCCCCTCACCCCCCCTTCACCCAGATTCCAGCTGATTTCAGTCTCTGCAAAAGCAGCCCCAGGAAGCAGCAACCACCCTTACATCCCGGCCAGCAGCATTTCCTCAGCCTCCCAGGGAGCCTTTGAGTTTTATGGCCAGAAATGCAACACTGGGCCAGACTGGGGCTCCCAGTTAAGGGCTCCTGCTGGTCCCAGTGGCCGGAGGGCTTCCTTGCCACTGTGGGATTCCTTAAAATCAGTTGAGGTCTGGAATATGCAGAGCGGAATATTAGGCAGAGAAACTCGGGTGGTCTTGCACCCTGGACCATTCCCGCTTGGGAGGAGCCCAGCAAGTGCCAGGAAAGGTCCCCCCCTCACTTGGCGGGGGCAGCTCAGGGCCTGAGGTGGGCAGAACATTAAAAGGGGGGGGGCGAGGGGGGCAGGTCTGGGAAAGCACGCCAAGGGTGGGGGAGGGGCTCTCGGGAAAGATCCAGGGAGCCACTGGAGCCGGAGGGACCCTGAACTGGGAGCTCCACCTGGAGAGGCAGCGGTTGGGGGGCAGAAAGGGAAGAAGGGCCAAGTTTGTCCGGCTGGAATCGCCCCGAAGGCTGCAGGGGGAGCCGGGAGCCCCTGCAGGCAGACGCGGAAGGAGCCTCGTCCGCTTCCTAACGCGCCTGGTGGGGCCCCTAGCAGGGCTGGGCATCCCCTGAGCCGCGCCCGGGGGTCGCCCGCCCAGCCTCTCTGGCCGGCCGCGTAGTGCGGAGGGAGGAAGGTGCCCAGGTGGCCGAAGAGCTCCGGCCGCTGTTCCGGAGCCGCCTTTGTCCCTCCCAGCCGGCTGGCCGGCTCACCTGCTCGCGCAGCGCCCGCTCCTCGTCCAGCTCGCGCTGCAGCCGCCCCGCCTGATCCTCGGCGCAGTCCGCCTGTTCCTGCAGGCTGCGGATCTTCCTGCGCACCGCCTCGAGCGAGCTCAGCCCCGCCGCCATCAGGCCCGCAGCTCAGGAGGAAGACGAGCGGGCGGGAGGAGGAGGAAGGCGCGGGCGGGTAGGGCCGGGAAGGGAGGGGAGGGAGGGAGGGAGGAGGAGCAGCAGCAGCAGCCGGGCAGCCCGGCCTCCGCGCGCCGCAGCGCCCGCCTCCCCAGCCCCGGCTCAGCCCCGCCTGGACGCCCCCGGCGGCACCCGCAGAGCCCGCAGCCCTCAGGCTGGGCTGATGCGGCGGCGCCCGCGGACCCCCATTCCAGAGGAGGCAAAGCGCCCCGCAGGACGAAGGCATGGTCCCCAGCAGCGGTTGGGCACCAGCTGGACGGCGCCCTGTTGACTGGGGGCAACGGGAGAGGGAGCCAGGCTGGTCCTGCAACCAGGTTTGCATGGCCTCTGCCGGCACAAGCGCCCCAGGGAGGGCCCCGAAGGGGAGAGGGCATAAAAAGCCCTGCCCCTTTACACCCAGAGGAGTGAGGGGAGGGGCAGCCCCCGCACTCAGTGACCCAAGCAATGGCATCACATCTGCTGGCTCATCTCTAGGAAGCTGAGGACAGAAGGGGCGCTACTGCAGCCCAGCATGAGTGGGCCTGTCTTGGGCACCCGAGGATCCTGAACCCTGGAAAAGCCCCAGACAGCCCCCCCCCGCCACACCTGGCCAACTCCCTCCCCCCCATTTCTGCCCAGGGTCTCAGAGCCGTCTTGCAACAACCACGTGAAAAAACTGCTGTGGAAAAATCGATTGACTTCCAGGAGACCCTCAGAGCCTGGGAGGAAATCTGGGGACTTTCCCTGGGAGATTATTCCCAAGAAACCAAGGAGGATGCAAAGGGCGTTTTTGGGCAAGCCAGCACAACTCCCCAGGAAATCCCCAGGACGGCGTGAAAGCAGCAGCGAACGTGGAAAGAGCGAAGTGGAAAGAAGGTGGTTCACAACCTCTGGGGGAGGGCACAGCTGGAACCGGAAACCTCCCTCCAGGGCAACCACCTCCAAGGGCAGGGACTCCTTTAAGTGGGCAAAGAAACACTCAGTTCAATGGGAGCAGAGCCTACTGGTCATGACCTCTGGGATTTCCCAAAATGGAAGGAAGTGGGAGGCCGGATGTCCAAGATTTGCCGTCCACCCCCCCCACACACACACACTCAGAGAAGCTTGGGGAAGAGCAGCAGGCCCTACCCCAGAAGAGCCCCAACCTGGTGCTGGGCTGAGATGGTGAGGACTACAAGCCAACAGCCCAGTTCTGTCCGCTCTGCTGGCTGAGCACAATGAGATTTTCCCCCGCCTGGTTCACCCGCCTGGAGGAAGTGCAGCTAAAGCCAGCCAAGGATGAGACTCCGGCTGGTTCAGTCCGGTGAGCCACAAGGTTGGCCAGGAGGGCAAGGAAGAGCTGGCAGGGCTGAAGGGGCGAGGCCAGGATGCTGCAGGCGATGGGATACCGGTGGCTTTTTTCAGCCTGACCCTGGCCTCCCTCTCCTTCAAGCACTGGAGGGAAGCCACCTCCTTGGGATCCAGACCACATGGGGGCTACAACTGGGCCGGGGGCTTCAGAAGGCAGCTGCCTTTATCTGGGAAGCCTCCCCACTAAACGGAGGAGAGATTTGCCGTAAGAGACCCGGCCCCTTCCTCGTTTCCCCAGGAGAGAAAAGCAGGAGGGTCTCCATGTTGAAGGCAGCACGGCGGCTCCTCCTCCTCCTCCTCCTCAGCAGCCTCTGGAAAGGGCTTCTCCTGGCCCCCCTTTTGGCAAAACGCCACATGTTGAGGCAGGGGCCCTTGATCTACAAGGCTGCAGCCCGAAGGGGGGAAAGGTATTTTGGGAAGAGGAGCCTGTGCAGTTAGGAAGTGTGGGAGACGCCTTCCCAGCCGGCCCAACGGTTACTCAGGCTGCCTGCCCTCCCCCCTCCCCCCCAGGCAGAGTCTGTACTCGCCACGGAAGTGATGCAAGGCGCATGGCTGAGCACAGCCATGAGTCACAGCCCAGTTGTGCCAGCAAAGGTGAGCTCTTCCTGGCAACCCCCTCTACCCTGCTCCTGCCACATCTGTCCTGCCAGCTGTCCTTCGCTTACCATACCCCTCCACCCTACAGTCGCCTTCTCTCGCTTTCTACAAAATGCAAAGTATTTTAAGGGCCAGAGGAAGGAAAGGCAAGACTTGGGCACTACTTAGAAGCAAAACCCACCGTTGGGCAAGGACCCCAGATTCTCTGTCATGTCTACAGAGAAATAAACCTTTTTCCCCAAAGGAAAAAACCAAAACCAGCAGAGCCTCCTCTGCAAATTCGGTAGCATTTCTCTGGCCTCCCCCCTCCCTCCCTCCCTCCTCCTCCTCCTCCTCTCTCCTGCCTTTCACTGAGACAAGCTATTTCAAAATAGTCTGCATTCTCTTCCTTATAAGGAATATCTTCCCTGGGATCTATTTGCGGTTCCTTTGAACAAGTTAAATAAACGCCTGGCTGGAATGCTGACTCCCATCTATCGGAAAGCCACAGCAAGGAGGGCGCATCTGAGCCAGATTAGGCACAGCCGCCTCTCGCGGAGGGGAGACTTTCTGCGCTTCCAGAGTTGACATGAAGTCCTTCCACAAGGAGCGGCTAGGCGAGAGCTGAAGTCCCAGGAAGGCTCCCTGCTCTGCCCTGTTTATAGTTTCCCTCCGCTCTGGCCGTGCCTGAAAGCCCCATGTGACCATCGCACTTTCTAGCAGGCCTGGGAGAGAGCTGCTTTCTTTCCCTTAAAGAGAGTGGTAGTCCTCCCTCTGCATGACATCATCTGCTTGGGATGTCTGGCTCCCCCCCCCAACCTTAAGGGGCTGACAGCCCAGATTTGGAATGAATTGCAGGGAAGGCTGTGGGGCCGGGCATGCTTGAGGGCTGCAGCCATAGGACGGTTTAACACTTAGACAGGTGGGTGGGGGACAGAGAGAGGGAGAGAGAGAGCTCCCTCTTCCATATAAAGTGCTGAGCTATATATAACCCCCACTCACCGGGATCCAGCCCCAGCCATGACTGACTGCCAACCCAGCAAGTATCCCCTCCTTGGCACGTCAAGAAGCCTCTTGGCATGCCTTGGGCACCAAGCTTCAGCGGCCTATCTTTGCACCTCTGAGGCATCAGCATTTGTCCCCTGGGCACCTTTTCCCACACGGGAATCTTGGCTCAAGGACTCAATGGGCCTACTGGCCCGGACAGGCCCTTTCACCACTGGAGGGCAGGTCCAAGGATTTGGTCCTGGGAGAAAGGTGCTTTCTGTTTTACGCCCGAGGGCTCCGGCCTCATGTCCAAGCAGCTTCAGGTATGGCTCCTAGTAACACAGCAGGACACACCTCTGCTGCTGCCTTGGCAACAATGCCAGCTGGGCATCTGGGCCAGCAGGAGCTACCCAGGTGTCCAGGATTCTTGGCTGATGGATGGCAGATCTCATGCCAAGGCCCTCTTGGGTCCTGGTGGTGGGGGGTGGGGGCTGATCCCCACAGCTGGTGGCGAGTCCAGCAGGCAGAGAGGTTGAGTGACCAGAAGAGGCAGAAAGGTGGGGGGGGCGAGGGAGTTAGAGAGGTACTCACATCTGCAGCTTTCTTCTCGGCGACCTCCAGCTTCTCCTGGGCGTCTTTCAGGGACTCCGAGTACTTGTCCAGCTCATCTTCGGTGCTCTTCAGCTTCTTTTGCAGGGACACCAGCTCATCTTCCAACTGCCCGAAGGTTGGGGACCGGGGGAGGGGGGTGATGAGGGGGAGTGGGGGGAAGAGAAGGGGGTGCAGCAGGCAACGCGATGGCGTGAAGACGGTGTGAAGAAGAGGAGGTGCAGAAGGACAGAGGGAGGAGGGAAAGAGGAGAGAAGGAGGTTAGCGCATCCGGAGAGGCTACCTTGGTGGCCTTCTCGTCCGCAGTGAGGAGGCTGTCCTCGGCGCTATGCATCTCCTCCAGGACGCGGTCCCGCTCGTCCTCTGAGACCCGCAGTTGCTTTTCCAACTGCACAATGTCGTCCTCCAACTAGCCGCACCAGCCAGAGGCAAAAAGAGGAGGAAGCACTTTTAATCTCCCCCAGCCCAGCCCTCCCTCCCACCTGCCCCCACCCCAGGCGGCCTTCACCAGCACAACCGGGTCAGGTACAAACTCAGAGGGCGTTCACACAACCCGTCTATCTTGGGGGCTTTTGGGACCCAGAGGGCTGTCTGGACATGGCTGGGGGGGCTGGGTGACCCCAGAGGAGGGAGGAGCAGGTCTGCTCGGGTTGAGCCCATTGCAGCTGGAAGGAAGGTCCCAAGATGGGCAAGCCTTGGCCAGTGGAGGGCCAGGCCAGCTGAGAAAAGAGGTTCCATGGCCCAGTCAGTCGCCTTCCTGTACTTTGGGTGAAGCCCCAGAGCCTCAACCAGCCCAGGCCTTCCCTCATCCAGCTACAGCCTCAAATCCCAGCTGTTTGAGCTGGGAGTGACCGGAGGTGTAGTCCCAACACATCTGCAAGGCATCAAGTGCCTGGGGCAACTAATGATATGAGAGTCCCCAGGGAGGAAAGGGGGGAGTCCTCCCGACGGGCTCCACACTTGAACTTCCAGGAGCCAACCATGAAAGTGGCTCAAACGCTTCCTGTGAAGGGGGAGTTGGGGGGAGGGAGGGTCTTTCCCCCCCCATGTGGCTCCATCCTCTCCACTTGGCTGCTTTTTCTCAGAAACAACCAACCCGGGATCCAGGCCCCCCAATTCACAGCCCCCCCCCGCGCTCTTCCAAATCCCCGCCGAGGGAGATGCCGAGTTCCTCCCCTCCCAATTCCCGAAGCGGGTCGCGGGGGGAGCGCAGAAGGCATCCCGTCCCAGCCGCCGGCTTCTCTTGCGGGCCGGGGGGCAGCGGGACGTCCAGGCCGAGCGGGGGTCCCGGGGGCGCCCCCGGCTGCTCCTTCCCGGGGGGGGGGCGGCCCACCTGCTTGCTGCGCTCCTCGGCGGCCTTCTTGTCGGCCTCGGCTTGCTCGGCGCGGTCCAGCGCGTTCTCCTTGTCCAGCTTCAGCATCTGCATCTTCTTCTTGATGGCGTCCATGGCTGCGGCGGCTGCGGGGCAGTTGCCAAAAGTCCGTCGAGGAGGAGGAGGAGGAAGTGGCGGCGGCGGCGGCGGAGCTGCGCTGGGACGGTCAACCTGGCCGGAGTGCGAGCGGCTCCGCGGCGGCCGCGGGCGGATAAGTACCCACGAGGGGCGGGGGGGCGCCGCATTCCGCCGGGCAGCCAATGCTTTTTTGGGAAAGGGCCCCGCGCGCGCCGCCCCCTCCGCCCGCGCCCGCCCCGCGCCCGCCCCGCCTGCCCTCGCCGATGCCTAAAGAAGGGCAGGGCGGCGGCGGCCTCCCTCGCAGGGCTGGCGCTCCCGCTGCCGCCGGCCGGAGCTCGGGGCACTGGGGCGGGGGGCGAGCGCCGCCTTGGGCAGAGGCAGTCTACCCTGACGAGAGGAGCGAAGGCGGGGGCCGCATCCCCGTCGCCAGCCGGTTCCTCCTCCGGCGCCCACCCAGGAACGGCAGCTTCGCTTGTGGGGAGAGGGGGGAGGAGGACGAAAAGGCCAGGCGCTGCAACTGGGGTCCTGGAGGTGGGCTGGAGGCGAGTCTCCCTCCGGGAGAGGCTCAAGTCTGACGAAGCCTTCATCGGCTCTACTCGGAGAAAGTGGCCAAGCCTGGAGGGGCAGCGCCCGCCCTGAATGCCCCCCCCCCGGGCGCTCCGGATGCCCAGGCAGGAAAGCACAACGCGGTGGCAAAGCTTCCCAGTTCCACCCACACCGGTGCTGGGTGCTGACCGCTCCCCTTCACTGCAGGGGGTGGCCAGTACCCCAAAGGTGAAAGGGGGCCCTGGTCACCGAGCTAGCCATGGGGGCCACACCACAGACTAAACTTCAGCTGGGATGGCTGAATTGCTGCCACTACCAAGTCTTTCTAAACCAGCACTTCTGGGACACGATAACTTTAAGGTGTGTGGACTTCAACTCCCAGCATGCTGGCTGGGAATTCTGGGAGTTGAAGTCCGCAGATCTTAAAGCAGCCAACTTGGAAGAAGCACACATCTAACTAACCTCCTGCCACCTGAGCCAGGTTCCAGGGCAGGCTGCTCACTCACCCTCCAAACGGCTGGTTCCCAGGACCCCCTGAGCAAAAGCGGCCCAGCCCCTCTCAGCCAATGCAGGCTCTCGGCTAAGCGAGCCAGGCTCTACGCCAGCCACGGGGCGGGCGCGGTGGGCGAGTGCGGATTCCGGGCACCGGGAAGCAGCCCAGGATCCCTCCCTCCCTCCCTTTCCCTGCCTGCCTGACGGTGCCGTTTTGACGGCATCCTCTGTGACCCCCAGCAGCCTTTCCCCAGTGCCCACACGTTTCCTTCAGCGCAGTCAGGAGGAGCTTTCACAAACTGCTCTCAACCCGGACAAATGTTTGTTGTAAGTTTCAGATTCATCCTCAGAGGAGTTAATTATCTTTCCGTCTAATGATTTTGCAGGCATCCTATCTGCCCAGAAGGCAAAAAGGCCAAAACATTTACTCACACTGGGTTGCAACAGGAAGTCTCCTCTGAGAACAATTGCCTGGATCTGCATAAGGAGGCAGGGGAACTTGTGTTTGTTAGAGGTTACTAAATTATATGTTATTAAATGTAGGCTGAGTAAGTCCCAAGGCGGTGTGTGCATTCCTTGTTTAGGTCGCCACAGCAGTTCGATCCTTGATGGTGCCAAAAATCTGCAACCTGGATCTGGGCTAGAAAAGACAGGGGGTTACCAGGCGGTCTTAGGCTTCCCAGCGCATGACAAGGGGCAAGCTGGACTTCCCATCTGCAGGGAGCATTCACTCTCAGATTCCCCTGGAGCAACTCCCCTGGCGATCATCTCTGCCATTGCACTAGCTTTCAGCTGTGCAAAATACAAGAGGGATAATCGGGATGGTGGACCACTGGGAGACCCAGAGCCTGCAAACAAGGTTGAGAACCCCAAACAAACATCCCATTAAGGGAGCAATCGGTGACTTCCAGGATGCTGCCAAAGTGAAATGGATGCATCTGAGTCACTGGGGGCCATGCTCAACATGGTATGTGTGTGTGTTTCCTTTCCAACTGGCAAGGCGGGCAGCACAATCAGGCATGCCTCAGTCTACCTGGAGGGATCACTGTGGAGAACGGAGAGTCCTCCTTGAGAGGGTGGGAAATAATGGCGACACAAAGCAGCTGGCAGGGGGAGGGGGGAGGGGGGAGGTCCAGGGAGCAGAAGAAAACAAGCTTTGTCGGGTTTTCCTTTTCTTCCCCCCCCCCCAATTCCAGCAGTGCCAGAGGCAGCCACGGGTGTGTCACTCAAGATGGGAAAACAGAAGCGGATCCCAGGGACGATTCAGTGCACAAAGGCTAATTCTGCTCCTGAGAAACATTCACCACCAAAGCGGTGCAGCAGCAGGGCAGGATCCGTCCTCCCAATAAACAGAGGCCTACCCAGGACCGTCAGCCACCGGGTGGGTCTTCCCGTGGCCACAATCCATGGATTCTCTGGAGGCTGCGCCTTGGACCTCCGTGCTCTTTTTAAATCTTCCATGGAAAAGTCCTTAAGCGGGAGACGCGCCCAGTGCCTCCCAAAAGCAGCACAAGGAGCCTCTGCCCCCCCCCGGGCCTTCCTTCCACCACGCGATGCTGAGCAGCCCCTTTCAAACGCCAGTGCTGGGGGGGGAGGCTTCAGAGCTCCGCTCTCTGCCCACCTCCAAAGCCAACAATTGCTGCAGCCAGCCCGGCCGGGGAGCAGCGTTCCCTCCCTCCCCCACTCCCTCCGATGCTTCTGGGCGAAAAGGCCCTTTTGGCAGCCTGCAGAAGCCGCATCCGGTTTGGCGTCCCTTCCATCCTGCTCCGTGCAAGGAGGTTGTCTGCAGCTGGGGACAGACCGGGCCTGACCGGGTCTGGGGAGGCTGCTCCAAAGGCCACCGGCTCCAGCCCTCCAGAGGCGGCTATTCTGCACCTCAGGCTTGCTGATGTTGGTCCATGAAGGTTAAAAGAAGGCTTGCAGATAGACATGGTGCCTCTTGCAAGCCCTCCGAGAGACAGCTGTGGCTGAGGGGCCAGGAGACCGAGGCTGCTCTGTCCAGAGACTACGGCAGCTGCTCCCTCTCTCTGTTGGGCGGGGCCCCCTGTCCGAATGGGACCCCCCCACCTCAACTCTTTGTGGCGTGGGAACTTCCATCTTCGCTTGGGAACATCCTCACCTGCCCAGACCTGGAAGGCAATTGTGCCCAGGTGGCTCTGCCCCTCACCTGTCCCGTATCCTCCCTGGCGGTGTAGCCAGACATCCTGCTGTTGCTGCTGCTGCTGCTGCTGGGATGGGCAGGTTCCACCAGTTCTGGGCCAAGGTTTTTCCCACTGACTAAGCATTTTGTGCTGGTCTTGGCCTGTGACTGCTTTTAAAAACCCAACCGTTGCTTGTGGGCTGCTCCCATGAGGCCCGCGACCGGTACCCATGAATGCAGGTGGGAGAGCAGAAAAGCGTGACGAATAATCCCATGAAATCCCCCCAACCCTCTCCTTGCCTTGTGGGTGAAGGTGATGGAGAACAAGCCAGCTTCTCCTGCTTCCTTGGCTGCGTCCCACGCTCAAGATGATCACAGTCCTTAAAAGGCCAATAAATTCATCTGCACGGGAGAAGATTCAGCAAGCAGCCGCTCAGCGAGTCCCTGAAATCTCAAAGCTGACCGTAATGATGACCAGAGAATTGTGCCAGGATTAGCCAGGGCAGAGAGAGGCAGGTCAACGTCCTAAACTCTGATCACAAGGAGGGGGTCAGCCAGCCTTCTCCATCTTCTGTCCCCCAGAAGACAGCCAGCCTGGGGGGCATCCTGGGCCCAGAGGTGACAATCTTGAAAACCGGGTGTCCTTGGACCCCTTCAGAGGGGCTTAGCATTCGGCTCAGAGGCTCGGCCTCGGGACGGCAACCTGTGGCCTCCATGGATGGGTGGATGGAACGGGGGCCTTCCTTCAGGCCGCCTGTCTGGCTTTCCCCCTCCCTTTATTTTAATGAAGGGATGGAGGGGGCATGAATGATGGTGCAGAAAAACCCAGGCATGAAGGGAGGATTCCCTCAGGGGGTGACCATAACACCAGAAGCTCCTCTCCCTTCTGAATACCAAATTCTCCCCCCTCCCTAAAGGCCCAACCAGCCTGCTGCTGTTCCTGCAGGGGACACCTCGGTCCCTCTTTGCACAGGCTGCCCCCTCCCCCTGTCCCCCCCAGTGATGGGGTTAATTGCAGAGAAAAGTGGGCAGACTTCTGGGAGGGCAGACCCAGAAGTGCCCAGAGGGCATTGGAGGGGCGAGTCAGCAGGGGCCTCCCGGGTTCTGCTGGAGGGCTTCTTGAGAGCATCTGGAGGGCCATCCTGGAGACAAGGCTGGGTGAAAAAGGTGCACTGCTTGGTCCATCCCCAAGCAATTCAGTCAAGGGGTCTGGCCTTAAGTCTGGGCAAAGCTCTGGTCAAAGCTCATCCGGCCAACCATGTTCCCAAAAGACGCCTCCTTCTTGCCTGTTAAGTTTCTTGGGGATATTTATAGCCCAGCGTGGTGCACCTGCCCAAGGCTGTAACCCAAGAGGGTGGCTCAGATGCCAAGGCGAGGGCAGAGCCCTGAAGTCAGCAGTGGGTGGGCTTGGGAGGTGCCCTTTTCAAGGAGGCCCTTCTCTTGGTCCAGGAAGGGGAGCTGCAGCTGCCTTAGATCTTCCGCCCAGGACTTTTACCTGCAGCACAAAAGCCTCCAGGGGAAACGGCGCTGGTCGCCCTCCACGCAAGGCCCAGAACCGTTTCATTTTGGCTCTCCTGCCTCTGTGGCTCCAGCTCAGGGAAAGGGATTATGTTGCAAGCATCTAAAGATGGCAAGGAGCTAAAGATGTTCCGTTTGGAAGACCAATGGCTGGCAGCCCAGGGCTCCTTCTTCACCCTCCTCTTGGGCAGGTGGCGGCCTGGGAGAAGTCAGCTGGGCTGGTGCCACCCAGAGACAGGAGCCTGGATCGACTCTCCTGGAAAAGCCACCACACGCACCCCAAAATTCAGCTTTAATAAAGTCCATGAGCATCATCCCTATTTGGGTTGTTTGAATAAAAGGGACTCTCAAATTCTATGCTGCATGCAGCAAAACAGCCAATCCAAACCAAGTTAAGGGCTTCGACAGTAAATGATTGGGAGATGTTGATTGTGATATTCGGTTCTTTGCTGGGAGCAGCCGGCCCAGATGGTTCCTACCCTGAACGTTTCCCTTCTAACCCTTCCCTTCTGCAGAGCAACCAACGTCCCGAAAGGAGAGTCTCAGGATCTCCTGGCTGGGGGTCCCAAGAGAGAGAACCACGGAAGAGGTTTGCAGGGGCTGCAAGAGCAGCGGGGACCAGCAGCAGGGAGGCCTGGACCCCTTTGCAGCTGCCTGACCTTCTTCTGCCTGCGCTGCTTGTGAGCCACCTTGTTCAGAAATGAAACGCATCACCTGCCATTTTTGCTATGCACACCTGGATGAGGATGCTTCATTGCTTGGCTATCTGGCAGGTCGGTTTCTAAACCCCGCCAAGATTTCACAGACGGGAAGCAAGTGGAACCATCTGCTCCCTGACAGACGTTCTCCTTTCACTGCTCAGAAGAGACCTGGAAGTGGCTCCTGACACTGGACGATCCGGGTTTTTCTTTCCTAGACCGGGACCAGCCGGGTGAAGGGAGCCACCCGAAGGCCTGGAGGACAGCAGGTTGTCTAAGCTGGCCTAGTTGCGTTCAGGTTGTGCCGAACGATGCCCACCATGGCTCCTGGGGGCCAAGCATTCCATAACCCAGCCCTTCCCTGGACCTTCCCAGCCTTCCTTTCTCCCAGGCTTCCATCCCAGTGACCTCCTCGTAGGGCATCGTGAGAAGGTGAGGAAGATCCCCTCTCTTCCTGCTACACAAATGCAGGAATTTCTTCCATTCTGAGCTCGGCAGAGCCCTTTTGGGAACCTGACCTTCGATCCTTCCGTCGCGACCTGAAGACATGGCTTTTTCGATTGGCCAACCTGGACTGGGGGGTTTTTTTTTATTGTTTTTTTTTTAAATTTGTTTGTTGGTTTTTTTAATGTTTTAATATGTGTAATTGGGGTTTTCCTATTTAATAGTTTTTAAAATTTTGTATTCTTGTTTTTTATTGTTGTAAGCCACCCTGAGTCCTTCGGGAGATAGGGCGGCATAGAAATCCCATTATTAAATTAAATTATTAAATTAAATTAAACTTTACCCTGAGAATTGTGGACTTGACTTTTGGCCACTAATAGAATATGCGTCAGCTTGGGAATGTATTCTTCCCAAAGAGAGTTTTTCTTGTGACGGAAAGAATGGGCTGCACATTTCAGGTTTCCAAATCTGACTTTCTGACTAATGAGTGGCCCTTGGAGCTCCTGCCACCACCTCTCCTCATTGAGGTTCTCACAAGGGCCGTCAAAAGAGCCGCCGTGTGGCTGGCCAAGCAGGCAGGGCCTCCGGGAAGCTTAATGGTTGTGTGTCCAAATGTTTAATGCCACCATCCCTTCTCCCCCCCTCACTCCGGGGGATCTGCCAAGGAGAGCTGGCAGTGGGAGGACATGGGCTTCAGCGCTGCCAGATAACAGGCCAAGGCAGCTGGAAGCCAGGCAGCAGGTCCATTTCATCACCATCTATTTTAGCCTCCATTGACCCTCTAGGACAATGTGCAGAGTAAACAATGGATCTCCCACAATAGCTTTGTGTCTGGCATGACTCAGAGCCTGGTGGTTTCACACGGGTGACGTCAGCTTCAGTTGACTTTCCTTCATGTCAGGTGGCAGGTCGCTGAAGAAGCAGGAATCCAGAAGGAAGAGGATGGGTTTCGATTTTTTTCTGGAGGCCCAGACAAAACCAGCTGCCTGCTGGGGCTTGAACTGGGTGAGCGGATCAAGGTGTCATGAAGAATCAAGCTATGTTCTTGGGTGTGTCAGTCTGTAAACGCGACGACCGGTTATGATGGAGGGGAGGTCAGGCACAGTCCAGCCGTTGCTCAAGCAAGGATTCACGCCTGGTCTGGAAGGACATGAAGGAGACGGGGGTCGTCGTGTCTCCTTCCCTGAACCCTGGACAAGCAGCACCAAACGAAACAGCTCTGAGGGGTTCCCCGTTAGAGTCGGGCTATTTTCTCCATTCTGGTGGAAATCCTCTTAGGAATCTTCTGAGGAACGAGTTCCCTGTGCCCTGAGGGATACCCTTGAAAGTGGATTTCTCCTTTTATGGTTATCTACTTGGAATTAAATTGGAGGAAGAACAAGTTAAAGAAACAATGATTGCCTGGGAGAGGAATTTTGGATATGGGATAGATCTAGATAAATGGCAAAAATTATGGTCTCGGAATTAAAAATTGACAATGTCAGTAGCGTATAAAGAGAACTTGTATAAGATGTTTTACAGGTGGCACTTACCCCCCCACGAATAGCAAGGATGCTTAAGAACAAATCAGAGAGATGTTGGAAGTGTCATCAGATACCTGGATCATATTATCATATGTGGTGGACGTTTGTGGAAGCTAAGAGATACTGGACTAAAATTCATACATGGCTTGAAAAAATGAAAAAAAGCCAGCATATAGACTTGAAACCAGAGATATTTTAATGGGTATCTTGCCTGAAGGATACAGTAGAGAATTGACGTTTGATTATAAATGTTTTAACAGCAGCTAGAATTGCATTTGCTAGAAATTGGAAAAGTGAAAAAATTCCAGTAGAGGAAGAGGTGATTAAGAAAATGATGGAATGTGAAGAAATGAGTAAATTGACATTAGCAATTAGAGAGCAAGAAGATAAAGAATATTATAAAATTTGGGATTTATTTTATCAATGGTTAGATAAGAAAATAGAGAAGTAAACTATGTTACAAAAAGGAATAGTATAATATGTAAGATAATATGATGTAATGATATTATATAATTGAACATAATGAAATGAATTGTATGTTCCCAGATTTGTTAAAACTCAGATTCGCTCAATAAGAACTATGTAAATTTATAGTTGAGTCTAATAATCATATAATAATAATACAATGTAATATAATATGTATTATATTACTTATGTAATATGAAGGTATGTTTGGAAGGGGAAGACTGTTGATATTGTGACATTGCAGAAAAGAAATGTACCAGCCGACACGCTGTATTTTGGAAGAGTTTTATGTTGATGTTTTATGTTTGTATTTGTTAGTCTTTGTCTTTAAAAAAAAACTTTTGCAAAAAAAAGAAGAAAATGGATTTCTCCCAAAATGGAGCTCATACAGATAACAGATAATCAGAGTTGGAAGGGACCTTGTAGGTCATCTAGTCCAACCCCCTGCTCAAGCAGGAGACCTCACCATTTCTGACAAATGGCAGTCCGATCTCTTCTTGAAAGCTTCCAGCGATGAAGCTCCCACAACTTCTGTTCCATGGGTGGATTGTTCTCACTGTCTGAAAATTTTTCCTTATTTCCAGGTTAAACGGAAGAACCCTTGGAACAAAATGGAAGAAAATGGAAAGAGTCCCTGAGGGCAACATGGTTGAAGTTTTGGCTGAAGCACGAGTTTCAGTCCACTGAGCTAACTGGCTTTGATCCAGTCAGGCAATGGAGCCCTGAGTGGGAGGAGAGGCTGTAATTAAAATGATCCTTCAATTAATAAAGTTCCCTCTCCACAAGGGCAGAATATCAAACAGAATCAAACAGTGCATTTGTGATTTAGTCCTATTATTTTATTATTATTTTAATTTTTAAATACTCTGTAGTATGATTGTGATGTGGTGTTTGGGGCATTGTGCTGGAGTAGCTTTCAAATTTCATTGTATTCGTGGAATGCAATGACAATAAAGGTATTCTATTCTATTCTATTCTATTCTATTCTATTCTATTCTATTCTATTCTATTCCATTCCATTCCATTCCATATTTGTGCTGGTCTCGGAAACGGCCTCTTCCTTTGAGGGCAAAGAGGCGCTGCCAGGCAAGGTGGCCACTTCTGGCTCGGTCAGTGTGTTTGGGAGTCATCAGTCTGGGCCCTCATGCTCCCATTCAAGCGAGAGCAGTTGGCGTCTCAGTATCTTGAGGGTGTGTTGAGTCACACAAATGCCTACAAGCAGCCTTGACACACTTGCGTTCTGCCCCTTCCACAGGGAGCATCCAAGGAGGAGCATCTACTCCACTGAAACCAGAACCCCGGGGACAAAGTAAAGCAGCAAATGGAGAGGATCAACCTTGGAGAGCTACCCATGTTGATGGAAGTCACGTGGGCGTCAAGACAGGCAGCCGCCTGAAGGACAGGCGCCAGTTTTTGCCTGAGGCTGTCCTCAGCATTTCTGCCCCAGAGGAGAAGCAGGAAGGAGGGAAGGACGGTGAGGCATTCAACACCAAGTATCTTCTGCTGCCTCCTTTGCTCAGACTTCCCAACTGGAAGAGGGAGCTTGAGCAGGTTCTTCTATGCACATCCAAGCCAATAGTTACTTGCCAGTTGGGAGTTAAAAATCTAACCCAACACCTACATCTGAGCTTCCTCCTTGTTGCCTTTAAAGAAGAGGCGTGGCCAAAGATGAAGAATTGGCCTAAGCCATGCCCCAGAGGAGAAGCAGGAAGGAGGGAAGGACGGTGAGGCATTCAACACCAAGTATCTTCTGCTGCCTCCTTTGCTCAGACTTCCCAACTGGAAGAGGGAGCTTGAGCAGGTTCTTCTATGCACATCCAAGCCAATAGTTACTTGCCAGTTGGGAGTTAAAAATCTAACCCAACACCTACATCTGAGCTTCCTCCTTGTTGCCTTTAAAGAAGAGGCATGGCCAAAGATGAAGAATTGGCCCAAGCCATGAAATTAAAGTGAGGAGAGGCAGACAGTGGCCTAAAATATACATTAAGGACCGGTCACTCTCTTTAAAAGAGGCTGAGGGTCAGAGGATGGGGGAGAGATGCAGAGGAACCATGCTTAATGCCAAGAAATCCTTTGTTAAGGAATATCTCGTCAACCGTCCAGCTGTTTGCTTCTGGTGTTATTTTCATAATTCTGTCATTCCGAGCAGAGAGCATTTTGAGTGATAAAAAAACCAGCTGCTTGGGAACAGCCAAGGGGAATGTCAAGGACACCCGTGAAAACCACCCATGAGGAAAATGATGAGTACAAACAAAAAGGGAAGGTGGCAGGAGAAAAATGTTAACTATGACTGGCTGCGACCAAAATGTTCAGAATATCCTGAATGCATAATTAACCTTGGAATTCTTTCACCCGAGTCGCGGCGATGCCTTTAAAAGGAGATCGGGTGCATCCACGAAGGTGGGGGTTCTTGAGGGATGTTGGACCCCATCCACCCTCTGAGTTGGGGGCAGCTCCCTCCAAGTCCTCAGAGGCAGGAGGGGGTCTCCCGGGCCCACCTTCTCCATGAGGAGGGTTGGGATTGCCAGAAAGGAACCCCCGGGAGGTTTTGGGGATCACCAGGGGTCTTGGTCAAGGTACGCCTTGCCTGACCCAACAGGGCTACCCTTGTCTTCCTCACTCCAAGCAGACAAATAAGACACCGACACAAAAGAGCAGAGCACCACAACCGCCCGGACAAATCTGGGCCAAGGCATTTCACCTCTTCTGTTCTTCAAACCTCAGTTGCCAAATGCGCCACCATCCCATGCAGCCTTTCCTCCATCTGTGACAGGGGTTTGGCCCCTCATGGTGAGCAGCCAGGCTGACTCACCGGAAAGCGGAGTGAAAAGGGCGCCCTAATCACTTCCTCCCGTGAACTTTCAGGCATCTGCTGACTCCCCGCCAGTCCTGCCAGGCTGGAGATGGATGGAAACCACCCTTTCGCAAAGCTCCGCTTTATTGCTTAAGACATCCAGCAGATCACGAACCCTGCGAGGACGGCCTGGGGGTCTTCAGAGTGTTTCTCAACCTCAGCAAAGGGTGGACTTCAACTCCCAGAATTCCCCAGCCCACCATGCAGCTCTTGGTGCAGAATATTTTCAGTTGCATTTGGAACGTGTTATGTGGCTCCCAGAAAGTTTCCCGAGAATGAGACCTTCCGAACTCTTCTGGTATGCTTGAAAGGGCTCCCAAAACAAAGGTGGGATCAAAGGCAGCGGGTTTTATCTTGCGCAAGAAGGCCTTGGAGGCCTCTGCTGCAAGCCCCCCCCCCCCGGACATGACTTGATGCCACAGGCACGAATTGAAACCATCCCTCCTGTTTTACAGCTGGAAACCAGGCAGCCCTTTTACAGAGCCTGATAAGAAGAGGGGAAGGAGAACCACAGCGGCACCCAATCGCCAGGGCCTCGGCTGCCGAAGGCCAGCGGCAAAGTCTCAAACCCACATCTTGCCTCCGCAGTAGGAGACCCTCAGTAGTGGCCTTTCTAGGAGGGTCCAGGGAACCTCCAGAAAACATGACCCAAAGGCCTGTGTGGATGGGAGATTGTGGGGGAGGAGCCCTTCACATCTGGAGGGTACCAGGTTGAGCGTTCTTTACCTGTATTGTTCACATTTGCTCCCAAAGGTCAGGGAAAGCACACAAGGGTTCTCTCTGCTCCTCCTGGGGGCCCATCCGACCAGGGAGAGCAGCCCCCTCTGACCCCTCTGAATGCACACAGCGGGATAGGATTTCAAGAACAGCCCAAAATAAAGTATGTGTAAAGAGCCGAGCTCCGGTTTAGAAAGGAACTCTCCGCTGACGTCGGAATAGTCGGGGCAACTCAAACGGAGGCACAACCAATGGAGGGAGCACAGCAACAGCAGAACAGGCCGCGCTCAGGCAAGAGGGGAGCCCGCCTGGTCGGGCCGTCAGTGCCCCCCGTCCCAGGCCCCCCAGCTTGGCCCCCTCCAGATCTGCTGGGCTGCCTGTCACCCTTGGCTCACACAGCTGACTAAGCCGCCACGTTGGTCTCTTGCTTTCACTCTCGCTACGTTTTCACCACCCCTACTAGCCATTTGCCAAGGCTGGAATATGGCATGTGTGAACCTGGTCCGTTATGGCCGGCTCAATAAACCAAGGCTTAAGGTGATGTGTAAGAGTATCACGCCCTACCCTCTGCGTGGATGGGAGTTGTAATCCATCCCTTGGGGGGGTGCCAGCTGGGGAAACCTCCGCTGAGCTTGACCCTCCCGTCCACTCAAGATGGAGGAGCAGGAGGGGCTGGTGATCAAATATCCCTGGGCTACGCTGTGGAGGGGTCGGGAAGTCAAGATCTCCAACAGCCCAGCTGTCCTGCGCTGGGAAGCAGAGGAGACGCAGAAGACGGTGTCTTCCCAACGGAACGGAGCCCTTTGTGCGTCCACAGGCCTTCGGTCAAAGCCTGGCCACCCCTGCGTTTCCAAAAGGTGAAACATCCACCTTGCCTTCTCCAGGGCGAGACAGAACTTTGCAACCACACTCAAGGTTTCCTCCTTGGGTGAAAACCGAATTGCACTTAGGCATCTACTCTGGGGTTGGGGGCGCCCTCTGCTGGAGCAGCAGGGTAGTGCCCAAGGTCCCTAAACCCTCAGCTTGGGGTGCCAACACACCTATCTGGGCAAACACCCAGAAGGCAGACCCTTCTGGCAACTTCATGTGCTCAGGCCTCACTGGGCTCACGAAGGGAGCCCCTCCCCCGTGGGTTCCACCCACCCTGAGGTCAATAGGAGCCACACACTCTTGCACTAGGCCAATGCTCCCTTACCATGCCATGGCCACAGAAGGCCTTTACGCCCTCAGCCCTTAGTGCACAAGCATGGTTAGGTTACGGCTACTTCAAGGCAGGCCTGTTTTGCTAGACAAGGGTTAACCACATTGGTTTGACCAAACACCAAGGAGCCCCAAACTGGGACCCAACAGGCGAGACCTGAGATGGCCACGCCTCGTTGCTTCTCTTCCCCACCTGGGACTCCCTGTTAGGAGGAGAAACTTCCCAACAGTGAGGACAATTGACCAGCGGAACGGCTGGCCTCCCTCCAGAAATTGTGGGTGCTCCATCACTGGAGGCTTTGAGGAAGAGACTGGAGAGGCACTTGTCTGACTTGGTACAGGGTCTCCTGCTTCAGTTTGGGGCTGTCACTAGAAGACCTCCAGGGTCCCTTCCAGCTCTATTCTGATTGACTTCCGGGCTCTCTGCCCAGAGCAGGACTCTCATCTCCTGGGAGCTCCTCCGTGGCACATTCCACACTTTTCACAACGCCTAAACAAATGCCCCAGCTTGCCTTGTATAGCTAAGGCTGCCCCACCAGGCTGCTTGCGGGGGCTGGCTCTGCAGAGGGAGGCAGGAGCTGCAAGTCATCCAGGGTGTGAGCCCTTCTCGCCTCTTGGGGAGGACCCACAGAAAGAAAGCCAACCCACAGCCACGACGTGGCCTGGGGCACTGCGCAAACCCCCTTGTGCAACCAGGTCGGGCTCTACTTGCAATGCCAACCCGGAACACTGGTTGTTGTGGGCAAGCCCTTCCTTGTTGCATTACCTGTGGGGAAGACGTGTGGCCGAGTGCAGCCGAGGGAAGTTGGATGCGTCTCCCCCTCTCACTTCCAGGCTGAATTCACACGCCAGGATTGGTTCTCTGAAAGGGCGGTTGAAGAAGCCTCATCATACATCCTGTGGGGCAATCATCATTGGTTTATAAGCTATCAAGGCAGAATTCACACCAAGGGCTAAAGAAAAGCGAAGTCAAATAGTTGGGGTTCCTTTTTCCATCCATGGAGAGAACCTCATGGAGGACAAGGGGGCTGCTTCAACCACATGACCAGATGGTTTTACTACGAGGCCTGAGAACCCTCAAGCCCATGTGGCAGGAAAAGCTGGGAGCTGCTGGGAATTCTGCCTGGGCTGATGTTCCCCAGAGCCAAAGCCAGACCTCCCTCTGGGATGGCAATCATCATTGGTTTATAAGCTATCAAGGCAGAATTCACACCAAGGGCTTGAGGTCCACCTGAGAACTGAAGACCCCAACAGATGTTCTCCAGCTGGTCAAAGCGGACCAAGCCGAGCCCGGATTCCTTTCCCTGTCATCACCTGGCCCTGCCTTCCCCTTGATCAAAACGGGCAAAAATACCACTGCAGGGTGGATCCAGTGAATGCTGTGCTTAGTTAAGCCAAGTTGCCTTATGAAGCAGCTGCCTGTGAGATCATCTGTGACTCCCGAAAAACACTGCAATTAATGGATGACATCAGCCTACCTGCAGCCACCTCCTACGCTGCCTTAGAAGGACAGCGCTGGGCACAGAGGCCTCAGCAGCAGCAGCAGCAGCAGCAGGCAGGCAGGCCCTGGGGGGCAGGTGGGGAGGGGCAGGCCTTTTCGGCTCATGGAGCCTTGCTTAAGCTTCTGCCCTTTCCTTGCTGGCCTTTATTTTGGGGGCAATTATTGTCCCCCAAGGTTGGAGTAAACCTGCAGAGCTGGTCCAGGGCTTCAGGCAGTTCCGTGCAGGTGGAAAAGAGGCAGACACAAAGGGGAGAAGGGGCTTTGATTCCCTCCCGGTGCCCCGTGGTTGAAGCCTTTCCCTTCCTTTTAGGCCAAAGGTTGCCAGGGAAGGAAAAGCTTCAGGAGGCAGCAGAAGAGGGACCCTCGCTGTCATAAGGGAGGGGAAGGGCGCACGGAGAAAGGAAAGGTCTCCCCTCCAGCTGGGAACCCGACCAATCCAAGCGCTTCCCTTCCAGCTCAGGTCCCGGGTGTTGCACTGAGCCCAGGGGCTGCATTGGCCCTGTAGCTTCTCACGCGAAACGGCTGCTGCCTGTGGGTGACTCTGGAGCTGGACGTCAACAAGGAGGCAAACAGAGGCCTTTCCGGATTTTGTGGTTTGGTAGGAAAGGCTGAAGCCCCCCGTGGCTGGGAGTGAGGGGATCAGGTCTTCCCGCAGGGGGGAGGGACAGGGGGGACTTCATGTTTTGACAAGCGCGACAGTGAATCACGTCATCGCTGGAAAATGTGCTCAGGGCGGCCTCCTCCTGCATTTCCCAGGGCTTCAGTCAGCCGCTTGCTCCCTCGCTGGGGAGGGGTTCCTGGGGGCACGGATGGAGAGGCTCCCCGGTCTCCCTGCTGTCCTTTTGCAGAAAGGGAGGGCTGGGTTTAATTCTGCACCGTCTTCGCATCAGAGGGGTCTGAATCTGGCACTCCCCACCCCAGATCCACTTTGGGGCTGTGAGTGATGGGGCAGGACCCTGAGGCTGAGCCCCGCTATACGAGGGGATCCCCTCCCTCACTCCTGGATCTTCTCTGGGGAGGCAGGGATGAGGCGAGTGACGCTCTTTGGATCACAGCGAGTCCCGCAGCCATTTGAATCTTTCCCCAGGCAGCCCTGTCCCTCTGGCCTCCTCCGGGGATGCACACCAGACCTGATGACCAGGGTTGACCGCAGGGAGGATGGTCATCACCAGAAGAGGCCATAAAACTGGGGCAGCATGAAGTAGCTGCTAACACCACAAACTGGGCCTGCCTCTAAGGAAGGAGGAAGGGGCAATCTCAGGAAGGGAGGGAGGGACTTCATGCCACTTAGCTGCCTGGCCTTCCTCCCTCCCTCCCCTGCCCCAGCTCTTCCGAGCCCCCCTCCACCTCCATGCCCCTTGCAACAGCAGCCCTCTTGAGAAGATGGATAGCAGGACATCTGCCGTGCGCCCCTCTGGAATGTGGGCCTGAGGCGAAGAGCTCCCCATCCGGAGAGAGGCCCACGCGGGAGCAAAATGCCCTAATATGGAGCGGATCACACTGCCCCCTCCCTCCTCACCTCCTCTGCCCCCTGGCAGGCTCTGCTCTATGTCTTGGTGACTGGGGGGGCACTTCGTACCCCTGGCCAAGCTGCCTTTGCATTCAGTGAACACAGAACCCCCCGAGATGCACCCAGGTGGAGGAGGGGCAGTTCCTGTGAGGGGGGTGGCAGTGGAAAAGGGCAACCTCTGGGCATCGCCAACTCCTTGGCTACAGATGCCTGAGCCCAGGAGAGCTTCAGGAGGGGGCTCCGAGGCATTTCCCTTCCCATCTTTAAGAGAGGAGCCTTATTTGGAAACTGAATGGTAAGATCCTGCCCCCCCCCAAACCACCGTCCTGGCTCAGGATGCTTTTCAAGGGGCTTAGCCAAGTTTTTAGGAAGGAAGCAGATCCTGCCCCCTTTCTGCTCCTGGGGGGAGCCAAGCCCCGGAGAGGGCTGTGCCCCACAGCCTGGCTGGGTGTGTGGGGCTTCCTAGCTGGCCTGTGAGATGCTGGCCCAGAAGGAGCCTGGCCGGCTCCAGAAAGCCATAATTCACATAAATTCACTTTTATCGCAAGGGAGGATAAATTTCCATCTTAAAAAGGAGCCCAGGGGAAACCAAGCCTTTTCTGGCCCTCTGGGTGCTCTCTGGGGGAAGGCGCCGATTTATGCGCATGGCGACAGACGTGGGAACCTTTTGTACTCTCAATCCCAGAGGACACCTGGAGCATTTGGGGGGGGGGGCAGCCAGAACCTTTCCCTCCACTGAAGATGTGAGTGGGGTCAAGCCACTTGCCTGGGGCAGCCGCCCCCCAAACCTGGGGGGATTGGAGTACATCTCCCATCATCCCCACCCAGCATTTGCTTCAGGAAGGCGTTGGTTGCACTAACCTCCAATGCTTAACCTGGTGCCACCTGGAAGAGTCTGTTGGCAACTCTAAGCCCGGGTTTCTCCACCTGGGTAATTTCAGAGAGGTGGACTCCGACTCCCAGAATTCCCCAGCCAGCTATGGAGTCCACCTATCTGAAAGTGGCCTGGGTTGAGAAACCCTGCTCTAGGGCACGAAGCCTCTAAGGCACAAACCCAAACCAGCCAGGTCCTGCGCAGTCCGCCCAGCTCCCTTTGCCTTGGGGAAAACCAGCTGCTGACCAATGGTGCCCCCAAACACACACAATGCCCCACCCTTCAGCCTGGCTGCATGGGCAGATGCCCTTCAGATCTGGCTCCTGCGATGCTTCCAGCATGAGGCCCTTCGAGAGCTGCCTTACACCCCAAGACCGAGAGGGTTTCGGCACCGAACCTGGGAAGTGAGGCAGGCAGGACTCTTTTGTGAATGCACCAGGGGAGAGATGAGACGCGGCGCGTGCCAGACAAAGGATTCCCCCCTCCCCTTTCAGACCAGCCCAACCTGGAGCACCACAGACGGTGACAACTCGGCTCAGGAATGCCCCTCGGCCAGCCACAAAAATGCCAAGCATTTCTGAATTCCTGCGCTTGGAAGGCTGGCCGGCAACGGAGGCTGCTCACTCAGTGTTCCTGCGCTGGGCAGTTGCCTCGCCAAATATGCTGGGAATGCACAGCCTCATTTTCAGCTGATTCCTTTTTCGCCCTCCGAAGGCGCTTAAAAGAACGGATCAGACGGGCAGCTCAAAATTTGGACTGTTCCTCAACAAGATTTCATTGTCCCTCCCTGAGAGCTTCTGCACTGGAGCCAAATTCCTGGGGTGTCCAATCACACACTTTGCAGTCATTCTATTCTACTCTATTCTTCTCACCCCACTTGGTTTTCTTTCCTCTTCCTCTGATCGGAGTTTCGGACTGGAAGCTCTTCAGGGCAAAGATTTGGCCTCTTGATGCCTCAGAGCCTCAACAAACACAGGGCTCATTGGTGACTCTTCCACCTTGATGTCCGCACTCCCTGCCGCAGCTCTCACACTGCCCGTCATATGCTGGATTTACCTTCCTCCTAATAAAGGACCTGGGAATTTGCTTAAAAACATCTACTTCTTCAAGGGCAGCCCAAATTGGAACACAATGTAGTAGCCAAAAGGGGGAGCCACATGGACACAAATGAGCCTCTGACCAGGCTAAGGCATCGCTGGTTCCCTCAGCACCATTGCACAAAATGAACACAAATTTAACACAAATGCAACAAGCTTCAAGGCTCTCCACAGGGTGGACCCTGTTCTTCTCCTGTGTAAGGTCAACTGAAGTGGGGTGCACAACGTTTTAGAAAACAATCCTGAAGCAGAGGCAACGGACAGGACTGCTGGTGGGTTCACGAGAGCAGCGCAGGAAGGAGCGACTTGCTTCAAAATTTTATTTAGGCTACATACAAAACAGCTTGGTGGGCCTGATAAAGAGGGTACATACAGTGTAACACCGAGAGAGCGCATCATTTTGGCCAGTGGCCGTCTTCCTTTGGGTGGACAGGGCTGTTTCTGAGGGCGAGCCCCTTTCTCAGGAGCCCGGGGGCCACGAAAGGAGCCTCGGCTGCACCCAGATGTTCCAGGGCTGCACAGCAACGCCACCTGTGACAGCTTCCAGGGTTGCATCGTGGGCAAGTCCTTCATCCCTGTGGCTTCCAATGGGGACATTTTCACACCCCACCACAGTGGACCAGGCGTCTTCTGCAGGAAGCCAACGGCCAAGCACCAAGGGCGGGATCTCAGTGGGCAGGAGCAGAGGGGCACAGCCTGGAGAAGAAGGATTCGGGGAGCGCCCCTTCCTCAGAGGCTGCCCTGCAAGAGCCGGTCCTGAGATCCAACCCATCAGCAACTTAAAGCTCTTTGCTGGCACGGCTGTTTTGCCCCAGGAAACATCGGCTGCATCCAGGACGTGACCCGCCTGGAAATTCCCTGGCTCCAGCCTTGTGACGCCGGTTCCCTTGCTCGGCTTCTCTGGGCCGCAGCCTCCAGGCCCGCTTTCTGCACGTTTCCCTAAACTTCTCCACTGCACAACGCCAGGGGAGTGTCCGGTGTAGGTCTTGCAAGAGGGAGCAGGTGGACAAAAGCTGAACTCAAAACCGATCCACTCAGAAAAGCTGGTCCTTCCGACCTTCTCGACGGAGAGCCAGGCCTGAGCCCAGGCAGGTGGCCTCCTCTACCCAAAGGACACGAGATGCTGGCTCAGGGTTTCCTGTCCAGCCGTCCATTTCCCGTGACCAGGTGGCGTGAGCTGCCACTCACAGGGAACCTTATGAAACAATCCAAAGACGGAGGAGGAAGAGGGGGTCTCGCAAGGCAGAAACAGGGCCTTCTATCCACAATGGCCACCCATAGGCTGATGGACAGAGTCCACAAGCAGGTTTTGCCCTGGCTTTTTCGGCTTGGCATGTAGGTGCCCCCCACCCAAAAACCCCTGGCTGAGACTCTCCAGCGCCCAGCCGGAGCCTCCTGCCTCCCAGGTAGCGCTTCCCCAATGACTGGCACTGAGTGGCTGGTCACCAGGTGAGCAACGATACTCAAGAAAGCTTCCAGGTCTTCAGGATGGTTTGAGGAAGCTTCCCCCACCCCCAGCAGACAAATTGCGGCCCCTGTTCTGGAAATTTCTGCCACCCAAGACTTTGGTTCATCGAGACGGCTCAGCCGGAGCGTATTAAGGAATTATTGCCCCATTTTCAGTCATGTTGCGGTTTGGAATAAGAAACACAAAGGATAATTTTACCTTAGCTAAGGCTTTATGTCACATTGAAGGAAAAATGATTTCGGCACCTTTGAAACTGCAGCCTCTCACTCAGATGGGAGTTTTTCTGTCTAAAATGCTTCAGTTGAGAGAGTGGCCCAGTGGAAAAATACCGCCTGGCCTTATTGTTCAGCTGTTCAATACGTAGACGTGGTCTTTTGCAATCCCTAAGACCAGCGTCTGACTCCCTTAGCAAAAATTGGGAAACAAAAAAAAAAGACCAATATGCACGTTACTAGTCCTCACGGGTTCATCCAGTTTGAACTTGCAGCCCAAGGGCAGCTCTAGCGGACACCATGTGGTGCTTCCCCAGGTCTAAATCTGCCCCTCAGGCCTGTCCTTGTTCGCAGCAGGGAACTATTTAGACACGGACCAGGTCAGACACCCCACAAAACGAAGTCTCCACAAAAACAAGAGAGAAAAACGGTTGTGTTTAATGCTGAGAAGTTGTGTTTGGTGCCCCCTGCTCCGGAGGAAAACGGGCGAGCGGGCATCGCCTCGCTCCCAAAGCAGGATTATTCTAATTCCCGGTGGGGGTGCCGGAGGGGCTGCTTGTCCACAATGTGCTGAACCGAGTACTTTTAGTGCAAAAGGGTCCTTGTGGGAGGCGCCTCCTCCGCTTGTGAAAGCGCCTCGTAACACTGGCAGAGACCCCCCTGCGCCCAACTCCGAGGGGGCGGCTTCTCTCCAGGGCCAAAGACGTCTCCAGCCGGTCAGAGAGGATAATAAATAGATCAACACTTCAGGATATGAGATAATACTGACTTGATCTCCCCGGTTGCCAGGGCCAACGTCTTTCTTCTCCTGAGATGCAAGGAACAAAGGCCGGGGAGTGGGCGTGGGGGCACAGGGGTACCCTAACACTGGACCACGGGGTGGGCTTGCCAAGAGGCTGCGGCTGAAGCGTTGGCTCTTCTCATGCAGCCCAGATTTTGGCAGTGTCTCTCTGCAGCACGACCCCTCCACCTGCCCCCCTCCCCCCCATCCTCCCCCCCCCATGCTCGGCTCACGGTCTTCCCAGCGAAACCCCTGTGGGTGTCTAGCCTTCCTCCTCCCGTAGTTCGCTCGGGAGGAACTTGTACTGCTGCTGGCGGATCTGGGCCAGCTTCTTCCGGGCCTCCTCCAGCTCCCGTTCCTTCTTCAGCATCTCCTCCTGGGCTGCAATGATCTGGGGGAGCGAGGCAAGGGCGGGGCTGCTACTGAGTTGCCCCCCCCCCAGGGGACCTCTGGAGCTGCCCTCGCCCCCTGCCCCCTCCCTCGTCCCAGGAGGGGCGACTTCCTTCCTGCAGCAGGAGGCGCTGCTCCCTGCCAGGTCCAGCGCCTGCCCAGGGCGAGCGAGTCCATCGGTCCCCCCATGGACTCAACCCACCCTCAACCCCAGAGGAGGAGCGGCTGTGTAAGAAGGGAGCAGGCTCACCTGCGCGATGCCCCCCACAAACTTGGTCTTCACCACCACGTCGTCATCATCTGCCTTTCCAAAGGCCGCCTTCTGGGCCGCCCTGACCAGGTTGTCCGACGCCCGTTTCACAGCATTACCTGCCACCTGTGGGTGGAGAGCAGACCCCCCAGCGGAAGGCCGGTCACTCAGACTCTGCGTAACCCGAAGGGCCGCATCAGGCTGTGAGGAAAGAGCCTGATTCAAGACCCCCCCGCCCCCCATCTGATCGGGGAGCCCCCCCCCCCGCCCGCCCGCTCACCTGCAGCCTCCTCATGGCCTCCGAGTCCTGGTCCGCCTTCACTTTGCAAGCCACCAGCAGCTGAGCCGTGGAAGCGGCCACTTGCTTGGCCGAGGAGATGAGCTTCTCCTCGCTGGCGTGGCCTTGGACCGAGGCGTTGGCCGCCTCGCAGAGGTTGCTGGTGGCGGCTGCCACCATCCGGGCCTGTGGAGGACACCCGAAGAGGCCCCAGCTGAGCATGGAGCTGGGCCGGGTGTCCCTCAGGTCCAGTCAAAGGAGGACATGGACTCCCTGCTGATTCCTTGGTTCAACTCTTCATGGAAGTTTTGTTTATCCAGATTTCTCAAGGGGGGGGACCACCCCCATCCCCCAAGAGGACCCCTCCAAGCTCAAGCGGTTGAGGGGGGGATCTTCCAAAATGAATGGAGATCTCGGAAGAGACTCACCGCAGAAACCAGCCCCTGAGACCACTGACCATCATCGGCGGCGTTGGCAGGAATGGCCCCCACCTGCAGGCCCAAATTGAAAAAGGCCTTCAAAGCATTTCAACGCATGGGGAGGAACGTCCTAAAATGCAACTATTTGGGCAGTAAAACGGAAAGGCGGGTGGCTTTTGTTTTGCTTTCTAAAGCAGCGGTTCTCAAGCCTTGGAAGTTGGGTGGAAGTCAACTCTACCGGCATTCCCCATTCTGGGAGTTGAAGTCCACCCATTGTCAAGTGGCCAAGGTTGAGACGCTGTTCTAAAGAATCCTTTGTCCTCTGGAGAGCATCGAACCGCACACTTGGGCACTGCCCAACCCTCAAAGCCAGGGGTCTCCAACCTTGGCGACTTGGAGCCTGGAGGACCTCAATTCCCAGAATTCCCCAGCCAGCAAAGCTCAAAGCCACTCCCGTGCTTCGTTTTTTTCTGCCCGCTTCTCTGGGTTTGCTCTGGGTTTGGGTTTTCCGGTCACAATGAGCTGCAAACGCAGGCCCGCCTTTGGATCATCCCTGCTTCAGGAAGCCAGCCAGCCTGGATGTTTTATCATCACAGCTGGGAAAGTCACAAAGGAGAAATATACGCAGCCAGGATTTGCTGGGCAGAAAGGGTGTGATAGGAAATGCTCAGAAGGCTGGGAGGGGCAGACGGAGAGAGAGGCCGAACAGGCCCAGGGAGCTCCCCAGCGGTGGGTTGGGGGGGTCTCGTCACCCACCTTGCCTTGGGCGACCAGCTCTCGCTGGGCAGCAGAGGCCGACTTGACCAGGGCGCTGGTGGCCGCAGCGATGGACTTGGCTGCTTCCAGAATCTGTTCTTCGAAGTCGAGGGTCTCGTCCGCCTGCTGCAACCAGAGGAGAAGCCCATCAGGCTGGCCCTTTGCACAACTGACCGCCAGGCAGGCCAGCCCCCCCTACGGAGGTCTGGCCGGTTGGAACGCAGAAGCAGAGAAACCAAAGCCGATAGATGAAAGCTAGGCCAAGCGCTGGCTGGGGTCCTTGCAAGTCTCTCCCTCCCTCCGTCTCTCTCCTGTGCAGCCTTTATACTGGTCTGGGAGAGGGAGGGAGGGGGAAAAACCCACCGGAAGAATCTGCAAGAATTCCTCCAACCCTCTGTGGAATCTGGGGCTGCCTCCTGCCCTGACGCCCCGGAGACAAAGCAAGACACCGTAGGAATGTTTGATATATAGTTGGGCTAAATTACAACCTAATATATCAAACATATCACACAGAGTCTCGCAGGACAAAACAGGCACTCAGGTGGGGGTCAAGCAGAGGAGGGGAGGCCTGCTCAGTGGGGGGAGGCACCCTCCAGCGGCCGGAGCCCAGGGGCCCAGGTCCAGGGGGCCTCTGGAGGGGGGAAGGCCTCCTCCTCCTCCTGCGTGGTGAGGGGGGCCTCCTGCTGCCCGCAACAGCTCCTCGGCCGGAAGCCCACAGGAGGTTTCCTGGGCCCTGTGATGAGCTCCACAGGCAAGGAGGAGAGGGCTTCTCCCCCGCCCCAATTCTCGCTCTCTCAAGGCCTTGGGAGGCCTCTGGACCAACGCGGAGCATCGGCTTCCCTTTCAACCGACCTCGGGAAAGCTCAGCGAAAGAGCTTCTCTGGGCAGCTTCCGCGTGGGAGGGGAAGGGGGCGTGGGGGGGGTGCCAGGAGCCACTCATGGGTGGCCTGTTCTGACCTGGCCAGTCTTGGGAAAGCAGCAGCTAGGGGAGGCCTGAGGTGGCCCTGCTGACGTTTCCTCCGCATAGCCCTCTCTTGAGGGGTCCCGGTCTCCCCGCCTCAGCCAGGCCTCTTCTCCAGCCCTTGCAGGCTAGTTGGCGCAGACCCTGGCCAGGCCCCTCCTCTTGGCTTCCCCAGGCAACTCTTTGGGGGCCCAAGAGACCGTCATCTCTCACCCCCTCCAGCTGAGGGCACCGCGTGCATCTCCCCAGCCCTTTGAGAGAGGGGAGCTTCTCCTTGGGAGCCCTGCTTGCCTGCGGGCCTTCTTCCCCCGGAGAGGGTCTCTGGATTGCAGCCCCCTCCCCTCTCACCTTGGGCTTGGCCCTGGGCTTCAGCTGCTCCAGCTTTTTGGCAGCGGCTTCGATGGACGCAGCGGCTCCGAGTAATTCCGTCTCGGCAATCACGGTGGGGTCTTCAGGGTTGACCCATTCGGTACCTGGAGATTGCAGACAACGATACCGGTTATTATGGTCTGTTTTACAACTAAACTAATAACCGCTTGATTTCCTCAGCCGGGAGACAGGCGCAGCTTGTGTAGCAGTCCTCACATCTTCTCGTGTGCAGCCTTGTTTATATCATTAAGTGTTGGACCTGATGATTCTTGGCTCTTGACGAATGTCTCTTTTCTTTTATGGACACTGAGAGCATTTGCACCAAGACAAATTCCTTGTGTGTTCAATCACACTTGATCCGTTGTGTCACTGGTACCTCTGGGCTTCTGTTTGCCCCAATGTCCGCTCATTGACCATTTATAATTAAAACATGTCACCTTGGAGAGATGCCCCACCAGGCCACAGCCCTGCACCCAAACTCAACCCCTGAATGCCACCCGTTTGCTACCAACCCCAACGTGGCTTCTTGGGCTTCCCAACCTGGCACGTGGGAGTGACCAGGGCAACGAGACCGGCCAAGGGGACAGCCAGGTAATAGGCCATTTAGCCTGTAGCAGGAATGTGGGTGGGCAAGAAGGCCAGAAGAGTCCCTCCCTAGTTTTCTGGGCTATAAAGGAGGAGGGGGGAGAATTGCACAGCCAGAGCTGAAAGATCCTGTTAGTGGAACCTTACACCGAAGTAGCATTAGCTCATCTGGTTGGGTTTCCTGTCTAGTCTACTTATTAAGGCCAACACAAACCTGCAGCCCTGGGATTTCCTGCTGGTCTCCTTCCCAAGGTCGAAGAGGGCTTATGCTGTTCAGCTTCTAAGCCTAGACCAACGTAGGCAGTTTCTAGGCCTACATAAGGAGGAGGAGAGTATTCTTTTCCTCAATGAGATCCAACCCTGCTGACTCCTATGCAAGGCCCTTGTTTGGGGGTTTCCCCACAGGAGGGATATAAAGGCCAAGAGCCTTTCGGTAGCAGCCCCTGCCCAGACAAGGACCCCCTCCCTTCCTCTCCTCTCCACAGGAGGCCAACGTCAACTGGAAAACGTGTATACAAAATGTTCTCAATATTTCAAATAAATCTTTTTTAGTTTTGGGAGTGTGGCTCGAGGCTCATGATTTAATTGCAGTAACTGCCAGAATCCTGACAGCCAATTTAGTTCCAACCCTTCTGGGTTTTGAACTGTATCACTGATTTGATTTTACTATGGATGGTTCAACAAGCTCTGAGTTCTGGCCTCCACTTTCACGCCATTTTTAAAAGCTGAGGATTGAGTTGTGAGCTCTGGTGGGACAGCCATGCAACCGAAGCACAGCCCCTTCCAAAAAGGCCGCATCGCTGAAAGGCAGCATTTTCTGCCTTGCTCTCTGTCCCCCAGACTCCCCCGGAATCTCCGCAGGAGAGAAAACGTACCTTTCATGGCTTCGGCAGATTGTATGAGCTCTGTCACAGCCCCCGCGACCCCCTTGGACAAGGCAGCCAGCAGGTGCTTCAGCTCGGCACTGGGCTTCTGCAGGATCTGTGGGCATGGAGCCAGGGGAGAAGGAGTCGCAAAAGTGGCATCTCCCCCTTTCCCCCCCTGTAAAGCCTCCCTTCTCTTGGTCTGGCCTGGCCAAAACCAGGCATCGCGCAGTCAGCACGGAACACCTAGCCCCCCGATGCCAGCACAGAGCAGTGTCCCCGTCAGGAAGGGGCAAAGGGGCTCCTCACCATCAGGACGTGTTCCAGGAGCTGCAGGTAAGCCAAGGTGCACTCCGTCCCATAATGCAGGGCCCTCATCCGCACGTCTTCGCTGACATCGGGGTGGTAGGAGGCTTGCTGTGGGGCACAACATGGAGCCCTTCAGGGGGAGCCAAAGCCCCTGGCAGAGACGGGGAAGCCACGGAAAAAGGTGCCCGCCCAGGTTGGGCCTTTGCGCAGCCTTTGGCGCAGAAAGGGCTCAGGCGCCGCCTTCCTCCGTAGCCGACACCTCCCTCCTCCGGCTCAACTGGTTTGGGGGGGGGTCCCAATCCTCCATGCTCCCCCACCGCCCGCAGAGGCATTTCCACTCCCAGCTGCCGAAGAGCTGCATTCTGCCGGAGGCCTTGAGAACCGAATCCAAAATGCTGGGCTTTTTGAGACGCCAAAGGGGCTGAGAAGATGAACCGCGTGTTCAGGTTGCCAATCAAGATCCACCCAGGGGCAGATCGGAGCCCCTCAGGCGACGGAGATGCTCTGTGCATGTGGGCTGCAGGAGGAGACGCCCCCCCTCTGGTTCCACCCCCCCGGGACGGCAAAGCCCGGCCAGAAGCAGCACTTCAGCTGATGAGCTTTGACCTGTGATCTGCAGCTCACACGCTCCGTCTCTTGGCCAGGATGGGATGCAGCACTTCACAGGGTGGGGGCTGCTTCCAGGGGTGTGTGTGTGTGTGTGTCTTTTGCTCCCCATTCCCCTCACCAAACAAACCTCTTTGGGTCCTTGAGATGCCCCCACAATCAGTTGTTGAGGCTCTGCAGCTCAAAACAAGAGATTCTGCCTCTATTCATCTCACACTTACACTCAAGGCCAAACAACACTCGCTTCCATACACACCCAGCCTCTGAATCACTGCGCAGCCCCGTTTATGTTGGCTCCCCCAAATAACCTTTACTTAGTTCTCCAAACCTTCGCCCGTTTCTTTGTGGGCATTGCTTAAACTCAAGAAGACGAGTCCGGCGGGGTATGGAGCCCCCCTGCCCGCTTCTGCCGCTTTGTGCCCTGAACTGGGGGTTGGAGGGCGGCTGGGGAGAGTTGGAGGACTTCTCTGCCCAGCCCCAGCCCCAAAGAGGCCTCCGGTCTCCGGGAAGTGGTCCAGCCCCTTTGAAAAGCCGTCCAAAACAAAACCACTTGGGAACGGTTCTTCAGTGCAACACACGGGGGCCCCGAACGTGTTTCGAATGCTCCCCTCTTTCGCACATTTCTGGAGCCCTGAGCAGGGAGAAGCGCCCGGGGGGGTTACCTTGCAGGCGGCCAGCATGTCAGCCACAGCTTTGCGGCTGAGGTTGGCCGTGGCGATCACATCCTCCTGCCGGCAGGAGTTCCCGGCTGCCACGGCTTTGGCCGTTGCCATGGTGATGCCTTTCGTCATCCGGATGGATTCTTCCGGGGAGCAGGACTTCTCGGGAATGTCCTTGGCCTGGAACACCTGCAGACACGGAGGAGGGGGGCCGGGAAGGTAAGGGTGCAGCCATGGAAGCGTCAGGAAGCGGCCGGGGAGGGTCAACGCAAAGGGGGCCAAGGGAGGCCCTGGTAGGCAAGGCAAGGACTCCGGTGCCCATCCCCCCTGAAGAAAGCCACCCCGGAGCTGGCAGGGGAGAACCGAGACCCTTCCTCTAAAAGGGTGGCAACACTGAGGCTCCCCCAGAGCAAGGAACCAGGGAAATGGTGGGGTTGTGGCGCATCCAAGCTGTTCTGCTCCCCAACCCTGAAGGGAAGGACAGAAACGGTGCTCAGCTGAAAAGCAGAGCCCTCCCCACCCCCACCCCATGAAGCGGCCTGGGGAATGGGCCCCGGCCCTGGCTTGGACTACCGTGAGCTCCTGCTTGATGTACTCTATGGTGGCCTCCAGGGCCCTCGTTCCACGGGTGGCCTCGTCCTCCACCGCCTTCACCGTCTTCAGGAGGGATGTGACATTGGTCACCATCACCTGGAAGGAAGGAAGGGAGGGGGGGAGGGAGGGAGGGAGGTGTTGCAGACGCGCCTCCCTCTGCAAGGCCGGGCCCATCCTTCCCGGGTGCCCAGTTTCAGCAGCAGCATTTGGGCAACCGTGTGGGGAGTCCAGCCCCACTGCAGAGGATGGCTGGCTGGCCGATGGGCCCCGGGGCAAGTAGGGAACGTCTCTTGTGGCCAACACTTGGGCCCTCAACAACAGGTCTTTCTTCTTGAGCCAACTTCTCTCCTGGGAGGCTGCAAGAGGAGAACCTGGCTGGCCGAGGGCGGGAGAAAGGAGCCGCCTGGTAGCATCTCCCACTATGTTGAAAGGCGCAAGTGTCATGAACGCCTTTTGGTAAAACTCACTACATGTCCCAGGTCCTCACAAGCTGAAGAACGGACGGACCCTGAGCAGAGCTAGGCACTTCCCCACAGAGCGTTCTCTGCAGACCTCAAAGCTGTTTGCAAGGGAAGCAAAGAGCACAATTCTCCCCGGGGAGGAAAGGCAGCTCTGGTGAAGCGAAGGACCACCGCAGGCGCCTCGAACAGCTGCGGGCGATCATTGGCCGATTCTGGGGATTTGGGCAACAGCAACAGCAGGAGGCAGTGCCTAAGAAAGCGGAGGCTCCTGGGGGCAACCTGGCCGAGACTTGACAAGGAAAAGCAAACCCCTTCCCATACCTTGGCAGCCCCCTTGAGCTGGTACATGGACGGGTCGTCAGCTGGCTTGCTGGCGGCTCCTTTGGTGGCACCGATGAGGTCAGACAAGGCCTTCGCCACATCCTTGATGGCATTGATTAGCACCACCTGTCAAAAACAGGGCCTGTTAGCGGCTTTAGATGTCCTCCGTTAGCCCTGTCTTCTGGGAGAGCAGCTGGGGGTCTTTTCAACAGCCAGGTCTCCAGTGAGACGGGCAGCTGTACACATTGGATAAATATACATATAAAAAATAGAGCAAATACCACCGACCTCCGGCTACTTGCAGGCTCCTAGGCTTCTTGACTGGCTCTCTGGACGCCACTCTGCTGCAGAGGCCCCTCTGCCCAGGCAGCTTGGTTTCAGAAGCCCAATCGAAGCTCCTGTCTGGCAAGGGGTTCTGGGGGATTTGGGGGTGACCCAGCCCCCCCTTCCCATCCTAGGATGGGGTCTCTCCCATGACGCCCCTCCATACACACCTGCGTTTCAGGGTCATCCGAGCCCAGGCTGGCTGCTCCCAGCTTCACCACCTCTGCCAGTTGCGTGATGGTGCTGGCCGAAGACTGGGCTGCTTGGGCCAACTTCTCCTGGCTGGAGGCGGCTCCGGAGACCAGCAGCTTGGTGTCTTCCACCAAGGCCTTCGCAGTCTTTAGGATGTTTTCCCTGGCAAAGGAAGTGGGGTAAGCGGGAGCAGGCAAAATCAGGCAGCCGCTTCCCCTCCTTGGCAGAAACAGGTGCAATAAGCGAGAGCCGTTTATGCCCCTTTTGGTTAGTGCATTTCTGATTGATTGTCTCCTGCATTTGAATTCTCCTTCTGCATTCTACCCTTTAGCTTGAATCGCTTTGGATAGGCAACATGAACTTAAAAACCAAACCAATTATTCTGATTTACACTCAGCTAAAATCAGGAGTGCAGTAGTTCCAAAAACTGTTACCGTAATTAACTCTGAAATTAGTTCTAAGGAATGGATGCAGGTCCACATCTTATTTCTTAGCTCCGGGTGTTGCTCCGAACAGGGTGTTGGGGTTTGGGGTGGCTTGTCTTACTTAGGATTTATCATTACAGACAAAGAATTTATCTTCACAAAGTTGTCTGCTGTTGAAAGGGGAAGGGGGGAAAAAATATCATTTACGCCAAAGGAAATTAAAATTATTTCTGAGTATCCAAGACACAAGTTCTCTGTAGTCTGAAGGTATCCTAGCCGAAATACAATACAGTTCATTTGAATTTTGGGCCTTGAATAGCACCACATGAATACTACTATTAGTAATGGGGGGCGCAGTGGTTAGAATGCAGTACTGCAGGCTGTTTATGCTGACTGACAGCAGTTTGACAGTTCGATCCTGACCAGCTCAAGGTTGACTCACCTTCCGTCCTTCCTAGCTCAGTAAAGTGAGGACCCAGATTGTTGGGGGCAGTGTGCTGACTCTGTAAACCGCTTAGAGAGGGCTGTAAAGCACTGGGAAGCGGTATGTAAGTCTAGGTGCTATTGCTACTACTATTAAACCAACAACTGAGCGCACTTTCTTCATGAGCCTCTCTATTGTTGCTTCCTTCCAACCCCTCCCCCCAAACAATTTCAGAGTAAAGCCCCTCCCTCCCTACGTACCCAGCCTCACCTGTGATCAGCGAAGGATTCATTGTTCTCGGCGTTCAGTGTCCCGGCCGCAGCAAACAAGATGGTGGTGTCCAGGTCAGCGATGATGCCGGAGACGGCGCTGGCAGCTGTGATGCACGCCTGGGTGCCCTTGTTCCCCGCCTGGAGAGCTGACAACACCAGGGACACCTGTCCAAGAGAAGGGACCAAGGAGGATGCAGGGATGGCCCATCAAAGGAAGGATGGCGAGGGCAGGGTAGTCCCACCGTGGCAAGCACCCACCTTTTCGCTGACCGTCCGGGTGCATTCGATCAACTCCCGCTTAGTGTAGGCATCGGTTGGACATATCTGCAGGGCCCCGGCTTTTTGGACCAGGAAGATGCAGCTGTGTCCGAGTTCTTGAACCCGGGTTCTGATCTGGAACCCTATCTGTGGAGCCAAAAGACGGCAGAGGAAAGAACAGCCGATGACAAGGCTGCTGTGTGGGTGTCCTTCCAAGCAGAGAGGGAGGAAAAGCGAATCTGCCCCTGGAAGGACAAGGCTTAGCAGGGGCTCCCAGCTGGTGAACGGGAAGCTGCATCTTCAGACAAGCTTAAGAAATACTGAAAAACACCCCTCTCGTCGGCTTTAATGTAGAACCAACGTTATATTACTGTCTGTTATCATGTCGTCTGCGGCTGTTGTAGAATAAAAAGCAAATTAAAGCCAGGACTAACAGCCTCTGTGAACATCAGAGTGGAAATAGATCAGAAGAAGGAAAAACCTCACTAAAGGAAAGAACTTCTGCACTGGATGAACTGGAAAACCCCAAAGGCTTCTGATCTTGGCCTTCAGCTCGCTCAGTTTTCTCTTCCCCCCAAATTAGAAGGAAGGTTGGCTTCCACTCTGAAAGGGTTTTTTTTTATTCTCCGCGTTACGAAAGGGGTTTCCCAATCTGGGGGGAAGGGGTGCAGAACTTTGAACCACTGTAGCCGCCCCCAGATCAACGGTGGGCGCCTGGTTTCCCACAACCCCACGGGCTGGGGCTGGGCTGGGCTCATGCACATTTATTTATTCACTTAAGGGGTGACAAGGATGGCAGACCTCCTCCGGTTCCGCAGTCCCCGCTGCCATCCGGCCCTGGGAAGCCAGGTGTCCATAGTCGGTGGTCATCTGCGAGGCGAGTCCTCCCAGTTCCTCTGGATTAGTGACCGCCTTGGTCATCTGAAAGGATGGAAACAAGGATGAGTGTCCTAGTTTGCCACGTTGTCTTGCAACACCGACTGGAAGGCCTGATGGGGGCTTTTGAAGACCCTGCCCCCCATTTCGCTCGCTCCCCCCCTTTCTTTCTGCTAGTCTCATCCAGTATTCTGACCCATTTTATGGAGGGATTCTGTTGCAGGTTCGGTTCTGACTTGTTCCGAACTGTCGCTCCAGCTTTCTGCTTTGTCCCTTGCAAAACTCCCAGTTTCTGGGCATTTGCCAAACAGATCGCTCTGCCTCAAGTGCAAAGCGAAGCCGTGACGCGAGATCAGGCGGTGCAGGTGCTTCTCTTACCATCTCTTGGGCGGTGACTGCGATGGCCCTGCAGTATTTCACAACGGTGGTCTGGTAGTCCACAAAGGACCCTTTGGGATCAGACGGTGTCCCCTCATCTAGCTGCATGATGGAGAGCATGGAAAAGAGGGGGAGAGCAGAAGGCCTCAACCTGGGGCTCTCCAGAGGCGCTGGACTACACATCCCATAATTCACAATCAGCCCACTGGCCACCAGCCTCAGGTTATGGGAGCTGAGGTCCAACACCACTGCCCATCGCCTAGAAGGTCTGACTGAGAATGACCAAGATGCAAAAAAGGTTGAAGCAACCCCATCTTTTGGGTAGGGCCCCAGTTGGAAGACCAGTAGACTAATTTCCATCTGCCTGGCAGAAGGATGACAGTGATGGGCAAGGATACATCTCCCCCAAATCCCCTTCCCCTATTTCAACAAGTAACATAACAACACAACAGCTGCTGAAGAAAGATGGTTATTATAACACTTAAGAAATAAGTGAAGAAGTTGGATAGTTGTGTCAATTCGTAAAGCATTCCTATGCCTGTTTTCAAGTTGCCATAAATGAGGGGGGGGATCTGAAGCAGCAGTAAGGCAGTTTAAAACCAGAAGTACATTCCACACTTATCTTACAATTTGTAGCTAGGCTACCGGATCTTCTGCCCATGAAAATCCTTTATTGGAGAACATGATTGATGACACCCAGCCCATAAATGTGCTTCATTGGAGAATCTGATTTATGACACACCCAGGGGGGGAGGGATGAAACAGGGTCACAGGTGACTGTAAATTACATATGCCAGAGTTGGATTCATGTAGGTTAATGCTGACATGTTGCTCCTAATAAATCTTTTGAATTCTTTTGAAGCTTGGTTTGAGGTTCATGATTTAATTAGGGCAATCGCTGGAACCCTGACAGTCAGCCTAGTCTGAGCCTCCTCGGATGCCCTGAGAAAGCCACGTGGGCCCCTCATGAGAAGTAGCAATGGATGCAGAAGGTCCTTCACCCACCTTACTCATAGCTTCAGCGATGGAATCCACCATGTTCCCCACCATGCCTACTTCACTGGCAGCCTCATTCAAGGTCACCATAATGTCATCCACAGCTTCCTTCATGAGCTGGGCTGCTTCTAGGATGGCATCATGAGTGTGTGACGCCTGGGGGAGAGAACCGAGAGCCATCAGCCTTTCCTTCCTTTGCAGTGCAGTCATGCATGCAGAGGCCCCTCACGTCCTCCGGTGGGACAGACGTGGGACACCGACGGATCTCCAGGTTCCTCTAGGAACAGAGCCTGGAAGCTGCAGGGAGGAAGGGGACTCCTTCTGGAGCAAGAGGTTTCTAAGAAGGGCTGCAGAACGGATCCAGTGGAAAGGACGTCTCTCCAAAAGGCTGCCGGTCTAAAGGAGGCCAGGTACACGTTGGATTAAAAGCTTGCTGGTGTATCCAAGAGGAACTCCAGCAGCTATCCAGAGCGGCCCCAGTATTTAGTCTCAGGAGCTTAGAATCAGAAGGCACCACCGAGATCATCCAACCTAAACCTCTGCACAACACAGGAATCCCAATGAGGGGGATCCGAGCAGCAAAGGGAGCCCATCCCCTCTTGGGGTCACTGCTTCCACAGTCAAACTCTTTGTGACGTTTGGAATTTCCCTCCCCCAAACATTCAAGTCAAAAGCAGTTCTTGAAAAAGTTTTCAACCCCCCACTTCCCAATTTCCGATTCTTCAAAAGTTTATTCCGAGCAATTAAAACATTTTCTGCCTAGCGGAAGATCCTAATCAGACAGAGTTGATTACCGAAGGCTGAGCTTTTAATTAAAGGCCCTTGCAGGAGAGGCAGCGGAGGAATTCTCCAGGGCTCCCACCACGTAGCGCCGCCTGAAACGGGATTGCTCCTAATGAGCATATTTTTAGACTTGTAACATGCAAATTGTGTTTTCTTGCTGAAATTTCCTCCTGACAACCGAGACCCGTTTCAGGGGATACGAGGGCTCCGGCTGACTGCCCTCCACATGCGCCAAATTAAACCTCCCGTTATCTTGAGTTAGCCCAGCCTGGCTGGGAATTTGGGGAGTGGGAGTCCCCCCCAGGGCTGAAAAAGGATGGGCTTTCCATTGCACACATCCGAGTGCAACCAAGTCAGTTGAGGATACTGTGCAAAGGAAGAACAACACAGATAGTCCTCGACTTATGGCCATTACAAGCAAGATGGGCAGCTTCCATTACAATCATAACTTGAGGACTACCTGTGAAAAAAACCACCCAGGTTATCCTGAAGCTGAAGCGTTTCTTTCTGTTCTAAAGACTTCCTGCAAACACAACAGCTGCTCAGAACCGATCTCCTTAATCTGCCCAACCCCCCTTTTAAATGTCCACAGTGCTTCTTCTTCTTCTAGGGAGCTGAGTCCCAAAGCCCAGCTGCCCCCCTCAAGAGGGACCCACTCTGAGGGATTCCACCGTGTTCCCAGCCTGGCCTTAAGGAGGGCGGCAAGGCTTCATCGGCAGAGCCAAGCAGGACTCACGTTTCATTAGGAATCTGCCAGGGCCTAAGTCCTGGGCACCCAGAGCTCCCTTCCAGGCAGGCCACCTCAGGTCCCCCCACTCTTCCCCGCTGGGAGGGATCTGCCCCGCCCCCCCCCTGTGCCACTGACAGATACCTTTGGGTTCCCCCCTCCTTCCTTGGCTGCGTAGAGCATCTGGAGGGCCGATTCCGCCAAGGTCTTGGTCTGATCCAGCAGGTTCATTTGCTGCTGGTGATTCATCAGCTTGGAGACGACACCCACGGCCGCCAGAACCAAGGGCTCAAAGTAGCTGGAGAGCTGCGTCACCTGGGCAGGTGAGGAGACCAAGGAGTCAGGCATGCTAGGGGGCCCTTTCACGCCCCCCCTGCCAAACCAGCAGTGCTGTGGGCTTTCCAAGCTTGGTGACTTGAGGCATGGGGCATCTTGGGAGTTGAAGTCTACACATCTTAAAAGTTGCCAAGGTTGAGGAACTCTGCCATTTCTACTGTTCCAAAGACCCCGAGAAGAGACCCTGCCGGCTCTTGAGCCCCTACCTTGTGTCCAAGCTGAGCAGCCTCCCCTCGGGCTGCCGTCACTATGGGGTCGATGAGATGGCCAATTTCCTGGACAACGGAGGTCAGCTGTTCCTGCAAGGCCTGAGAGACAGACAACAACGGTTACCCTCTGCTCATCAGAAATGACCCGAAAGCTGGTAAAAACAGCCCTGTTGGTGAAGATTTTGGCTTCCTAGCTACTCCTTGGGCAGCTCACCAAAAGGTGGACTCAACAGCCGAGTCCGGAAGGAAGTTCCTTCCTCCATTTGCAAACCACCATCGTTTCTGCATCTCCCCTGGGCCAGGGCTGCTCATCTGTAGTGAACGGTGAATCCTGGGAAATTCTTCTGGGCTGCTTACACCAGGGATCCTCAACCCCTGGGCCACGGACTGGTACCTGTCAGGAACTGGGCCGCACAGCTGCGCACACGTGGGATCTAGGTTGTGGGCTCCTCCCCTCCCCATTCCTCCGCCCTCCCCATGGAGAAATTGTCTTCCACGAAACCGGTCCCTGGTAGCAGAAAGGTTGGGGGCCGCCATTCCATTGGTGGCTCTTCCAATTTGCATTCGAAGGGGAAATGCCCACAGACCCACATCGGGTGGGGAATTCGCTTTCCTTCCGGGAGAAGACCCGGCGTCCCTTACCTCCACAGAGATGTCATCCCTGGTGGCCAAGTTCTGACTGACGGCGGCGAGGGAGGCTTGCTCGATGTCCCTGATGCACCTGTTAATGCCATCAATGGCGTGGTCACACTCCCGCTGGCCTGGAGCTTTGTCCCTGCAGAAAACAACGGAGTCACCACTGCTGAACTGGGCCTGTGGCAAAGGCTCCCAGCCTGGGAACAGCTGCCTTCAGGACTTCGCATTCCGGGTTCCTCTCCCACCACCAGGCCTGGCTTCCTGCTTTGCACACCCTCTGGGCCCCTTCGGATCCTTAGAGCAGCAGGGGCCGAGCCAGCATCATGCAGGAGACAAAGGGGGGGGGAGCTGCACCTGATGGAAGTGATGAGGCTCTTGATGGACTCCGAGACGGTGTGCGAATGTCCAGCCAGGACAGACCAGGTGTTGGGGTCCTTGGGGTTGATGGCCAGGGAGCGGGCAGTTTTGATCAAGAAAGAGGAGCTCTCCAGCATGGTCCGAGCTGATGCCAGGATGGGCTCCTGTGCGCGAGAACCCTGGAAAGAGGCCATCGGATGAGCAAGGGACTTCCAAGGGGCCTGAGCTGCCTCCTCCTCCTCCTCCTCCTCCTCCTCCTCCATCAACCTTGCACGAATGGCTCGGGTGGTAGAACACAGCCGGCTCTGGGTGGCCCCATGTCAGTGGGGCTCTTACCTCAGCACTGATCTGAGCAGGAATGCTGGCAAACTCAGGATTGGAGGCAAAGGCCGTCAGGTTTTCCACGGCTTCAATGAGCGGAGCAGCAGCGGTCCGGCACTTGCCACGATTGTCTTCTGAAAAGTCTCCATCCAGAGCCTGGTGAGGAGAAGCAAACGCAGTTCAGAGCTCCATTTAAGAAAGAAAGAGAGCAAGCAAGACAACTCAACTGTGAAGACACAGCATGCAAGGAGGTTGCCAAGTCCCCTCCTTCAGGGGTCGGCTGGAGCTGCGGAAGGTCTTGGATAGGAAGAAGTTGGGTTCAGATTCTCCCCTTGCTTTTGAAGTCCACCAGACTCTCTATCCTGCGATACTCTTCTGCTGGGACATCATCTTCTCCAGGCCCCTTCAAAGAAGCCCAGAGATCGCATTGCATGATATGCTTCACACCTGGCTTAACCAAGATTGAGCGACTACCTCAGATTTGACTGGGTTCTCTCAGCCCATGGGAAGAAACAAATCAAGCCCGTTGCCTGACTGCTCAAGGCAGTTGGTGGCCCCAGAACGTTACACTTTTGGATGGTGAGCAGCTCATGATCCAGAACCCTGTAGCAGCGTTTCTCAAACGTGGCCACTTGAGGATGTGTGGACTCCAACTTCCAGAATTCCCCAGCCAGCCCTATAGGATTTGGAAACCAATATCTCTATTCCTACTTTCCTAGATGAACCCTCTGAAAATGAGTCCTCAGGAAGCCCAGGAGAGGGGCAAAGTGAGTCCCCAGCTTTTGCTTGAAAAGGAAGTAAAAAAACCAGCCATTCTCTGGAAGAATAAACCAGATTACGACCATTCCTTTCCCAGTCCTTATTAAGGCAATCAAACTGCACCAGGCAGAAAAATAGAAACCTATTAGAAAAAAGTCATTAAGTGAAAATCAATGGCCCACCTTAAAAATTACAAAATCATTCATCTAATTGCCAGCATAATTTTGGCAGATCAGAAACAAAATCCGCCTGCATCTAGCATTTAAATTTTAAAAGAAATGAAGTTTCCTCGTGAGCATCTGCACAGATTTCTCAGTAGGCAGATCTGGTTCCCTTAAGTTTCCTTTCCCTTGAAAACCACACTTCTTTCTGGTTTTCATCTTTTTTGTCAAGTACGAGCAGCGAAAGGAGGACACGCTCCATATCTTCCTGTTCAGAGGGCTGCAAAACCTTATTTGTTTTCTCAGGTTTGTCACTGAAACATTATCTGCAGTTTCTTTCCTGTCCCTTAAAGGTTGGCTTGTTTGAGATTTCTGTTTTTATCACAACTGGCTTGTTTTAAATCGGTGTTGAAGACCAATTTGGGATTTTAGGAGTTTGTTTCGGTCTTACTCCAAACCTCATTCAGAAAGTGGTTGGCACGAAATAGTAGCAAACCGATCGCCGGATAATGGGAAGGACCCCACCCCAATAGGGCGCCTGAAAGAAATCTCAGGAGGAAGGCAGAACACTCTGCCTGTTTCCATACCACCCACTTTTCAGGCCTGGTTTCTGGCTTTCCGCAGCTTCCCCCAAACCAGCTTTTCTCTCCTGTCCCAGAGAACGATGGCCAGAGAACGTCCCTCCACGGCCCTGGGCTTCTGGAGGGACTGGGGGAGATTGCTCCCTGCCTGCCCTCTGCCACCCGCCTCCTGGCGGACGCGGAAGTAGCTTTCTGGTGGGAGGGGGGAAAGAGCTTCCCTTTCAAAGCCCCCTCCCTTCGTCTCTGCTGGAGGGCTCGAAGGCATCGGGGGCTCTCCCACCTTGATGGTCTTCACCAGGTTGGCCGTGCTGTTGGCCACCTCCTTGGCCGACTGGACAAAGTGCCTCTTGGCCACAGGGTTGGCCGTTTTGGATGATGCGATGCGGCAGGCGTTGCACAGGGCAGAGGTGTGCTTGGCTACGATGGTGGCTGCCGACAAGACCTGAAAGAGACACCGGGGGGGGGGGAACGGGACGGTGACTCAGGGCTTTGCACACCCGAAATCCAGGGAGTGACACCCACCCCCCGGGGAGGAAGCTCCGTCTCCTTCAAGGATCTGGGGGCAGGACTGGCCTTCCTCGGCTTGAGCCAAGACAGGGCAGCTGTCGGCCAGAGGAGGCGAAGCAGACCGGAAGGCCACAGGGCGTTCCCTCCGCTGGTGGCAAGGAGCAAGCAGGGGGAAAGCGGCGCCAAAGGGCCCAGGTGGCCCAGGAGAGATCCCTTGGGGCCAGTAGAAGGGGGCGTTCCCTCCGCTGGTGGCAAGCCCACCTTTGTGTGAGCAAGTGTGTGTGGGGAAGGAAAGCGCAAGGAGCAAGCAGGGGGAAAGCGGCGCCAAAGGGCCCAGGTGGCCCAGGAGAGATCCAGGACTTGGCTGGGCTCCCAGGTCCAGTAGAAGCTTCCTCTGATTGGCCTTTCAGAGGCCACCTTCTGCTGGACAAGGGACTTCTTTCCCTTTATAAGCCACCTTGGGAGTATTAGCAGCCTCACCTTTTGTGTGTGTGTGTGTGTGTGTGTGTGCTGACCAACTGCCGCTCTGCCTGCCCCGAAGGGAGCGTTACCTGGGACGGACTGCTGGCTGGATCCACCAAGTTCTGGCACGCCATCTGGATGGCCTGGTTGGCACGGGCAAACTGGATGGGATCCACGAGGCCCTGTTGGCCAGCCTGGCTGTTGGGGTCCGAGATGCCCACCAGGTAGGCGGCCTAGGCGACAACCAAGGGGGGGGAGGGGCTTCAGCAAACCGCGTGAAACAGGCCACCCGCCAAGCCCTTTGGGGAAGGAGCCCAAACAGGGCAGAAGAGGAGGCTCTCTTGCACTTCAACACAGGTCAGAGGCCAGCAGAAGCCCAGACCTCCCCAAAGGAAATGCACAGCATGACTCCGGCCAGCCCATTTGCAGAGCTGCCCACCCCCACATATCTCATGGCTGTTGGGGAGGGGGCTTTCAGGTCCCCGCCTGAGCCACCTTCAAGCAAGGCTGGCATTTGCTGCCCAGCTGTGAACCTGGCCCCTTGGACTGACTGCGGTTACTCCAGAAGGCCCAGAGTGACCCGGCTGAAATAAAAGCCGCAGGCACCTCAAAGGCCACCTGGCAGCAACAACCCACAGGACCCAAATCCCTGCCAAGCGCCCACGGAAGGCTGGAAGGAAGCCAGGGGGGCCCAGCGTGGATTCAACCCCAGCCCCAACCCACCTGAGCTGCCGCTTCGGTGAGACCGCAGAGCGCCTTGGAAGCCACCCCCACACACTCCCCAAAGACAGGCAGGTCGCCGGTCTTGGCGTTCTGGGAGATGCCGGCCATTGCTTCCCCGAGCACCTTTGGAAAGAGACTGGGTGAGAACGCCGTCCTCGGAACTCTGTCCGGAGAAGTCCTCCTGGCCCTTTCTTGGAGGAGAGCCCACGTCCAGCCTCTCCCCGCTTCTGGAAAGAGCTGCATCTGCCCCCCCTCCCAAGTTTCCCTCCTCTTCTTCACCCCACCCCTCAACGGCACAAGGGGCCCCCGGTGGACCTCTCAGGGGGAGGGTTGGGAAGGGCCACCTTGGAATTCTCCATGACGCCTTCGATGCAGTCGAAGTAAGACTGGTCGCTCACGGGCTCACTGGGGTTTTCCAGCATCTCCTTCACGGTCTGAAAGGAAAGCAGCCCAGCCCAAGTCAACGCCAGGACTCCCACCTGAGCCCGGTCAGGCTTCCTGGATCACCCATAGATTCCCCCCCCACAATTCTGGCCCCCTGGCTGCTGAGGCTGGAGGGACAGGAATCCACCAGTCATCCAATTGCTCAGAGGGGCTTCCCTGCAACCCAGAACGAAGCAACATTCGCAAGGCAGAATCCTTTCAAGCCCAGGAGCCACAGCCACACTCTTTGCACCCCTCAGACCCTCAAAATTGCCCGGAAGGGCAAAGAAGCGAGCCAAGGACAGACCTCCAGTTCCCGGAGAGCGTTGTCGCACTCCTTCTGGCCAGGCGCTTGTTGGGTACACAAGGTGATCAGCTGGTTGATGCTCTCCGTGACGGCCCTGGGGACAAAGCGGGGGAGAAGCTGGAGACCCCCAAGAGCAGCCCCCCAGCTCATCCACTGATCCCAGCCCTGCCACCCCAGATGCTCCTCACACTTGCAGTGTCCCTCCCTCCCTCCCACCCCCCACAGAGCCCTGCAAGGGGGCTGGGCTGTGGACAGAACGGACCCAAAGCCACCTTGGAGAAGCAAGGGCCACGGAGGAAAGCATGCAGTTGTGCCCCCCAGCCATCTCCCCAGTTCTCCCCTTCCCACCTGCTCAACGGAGGCCAGTCAAGAGACGAAGCACCCACAACCCCCTGCCTGGCGGCCCCAGCATCCACCGCAGCCCTCACCTGGCAGCTGCTGCTAAGAGGTTCTTGGCGTTGGGAGCGCCGGGGTCCACCGACAGAGACTTGGCTGCCAGAAGCAGCTTGCTGGAAGCCATGGAGATGTTCTTGAGGTTCCCAATGACCTGGACCTGGTCCTCCTTGGTCTGCAGGGCAGAGACAAGGCACCGCAGGGGCTCACTGCCGGGGCAGGCAGAGAGCCAGCTCCCCAACTCTACTCTGGGCTCCAGCAGCATCGGCGGGGAGCCCCACTTGGGAGGAGCCCCAGCTGAGCAGGCAGTGCCTTGACAACTGGGCCTTGACTGGGAAATCCAGGCCGGAGGGCAGAGCCTGCCAGCCTCCGTGCAGCCCTGTCTCTGCCTGGCACGAAGAGCTCCCAGTCACCAGGCAGAGCTGCTCCAGCAGCTGCCCTGCCCAGCCAATCCGTCCTGGGCACAAAGGATGGGCCGGTTAGGCTGCAGGGAGGGTCCTCGGGAGGAGGCCGGAAGAGCCAGCCCAGACGGTGGGCTTCCAGCAGTTATGTGGAAGGGGGTGAGGGCAGAGGGCAGCCCCCCCCCCAAGCCCTGGGGTCTGGCATGTTGCCCTGGACACTAAGCAGGAGTTTAGTGGTTGAACCCGATTAGGCAGCTAGGCAGCCTTGGGAAGGAGACCACTAGGAAATCCCGCCATGGTAGATCAGACTCAGACAAATGCCCCAGGGAAAGGATAAGCCATAAAAGCCTCAGAAAGTTGCTGGGGGGCAGAGAGCTTGGCTGGAGGGCCTCTCTTCCCCGCAAGGGCCATGGTTCCCAGAATGCACCTTCCCAGCATCCGATCGAGCAGGACAAACCGAGAGAAGCAAGGCTGCTGCCCTCGGCCTTCCTGCTGGGGCTGGGGTGGCACCTACCTGAGCTTGGCCGGCCATTTCAATCCCCGCGTCGAGAAACTCATCGAAGTCCTCGCTGAACTTCCCCGAGGCGGCCGCCAGCTCCCCGCTCTGGCCCCGCGTGCAGTGCACCACCTCCCCAGCCGACTGGTTCAGGTCGGCCGCCGCCTGGTTGAGCTCGCTCTGCGCTTCCTGGAATGACTTGGAGCTGGGGGGCAGCTGCAAGGGGAGGGTGGGGTTAGGAAGGCCGTGCCCTGTCACCTCGCCAAGCACCCAGGTCCTGCCCTGCGCGCTCGGCCACAGATGGGGGGCAGAAGAGACTCTGTGGGCCCTGCGCCAGTTCACAGACACCCCAGCCTCCTTCCGGGTGACGCAAGGACCAGAAGCCGCCCCCCTGCTTCCTTCCATCCCGGTTTTGAAAGGCCCGGCCCACCACGCTTCAAGGGAGCCCTCCACTTGCCCTGGCACCCTGGGCAAAGGGGCTCTGCGAAGGAAGGGTCAGACTCGCAGGAGGCCTCCTCAGCCACGGGGCCACGGGGGGCTCACCGATTCCACCAGCAGCTTCTTGCTGGATTCGCCGATGCTCTTGAGTGCCACGTCCACGTCCTTCTGGCCGGGGAGGCAGTTGACGCAGTTGTTCAGTGAATGGGACACGGCTTTCGCCACCTAAGTGAGACCCAAACACCCGGGAGATGGAAAATCTCAAGGTGGCACCCCAAGACACAGAAGTAGGGGCGGAGCTCCCCTTCTGCCTTTAGACCCTGGCTTGCAGGCCCTCCTGGACTCAGGGAGACATTGGGGCCAGGGAGGCAGTGCTGAGTAGCCGCCAGACAGTCCGAATGGCCACTGACACACAAACCCTTTGGCCAGGAGCGGTTCTGACGCTGGTGGCAGTCGGGGCAGGGCAAGCGGCAGCCCACTCCTCTCTCTGACTGCTCCACACCCACCTGGGCCAGCCTCTGCTGACTCTCGGCATCCCCCGGAGACACCAGGGCCTGCTTGGCCTCCTGGATGAGCAGAGCGGAGCCTTCCATCACATCCCAGGCGGAGTCCAGCATTGCGCGGGCCGCGGAGGGGTCCCCGTGGATGCGGCCACGCCCCGTGCTGCCTGAGCCAAGGTCTTCAGCGCCTGGGCCGTTTCCCGGGCAGCCACCCCTGGGGGAAGAAGGCAGGGAAGCCCAGTCAGCAGCCTCAAGACTGGCCAAGACAAGGGAGGCCATGGCCAAGCCCAGCCCAGTGGCCAGGGAGCATCTTGGGGGCTGCCACAGGACATGCAGCCCGTCTCTTCTGCAGAGAGATTCAAGGGGAGGCTGTCCTGGACCTCCAATGAAGAGACGGGAGGAGAGAAGGCAGCCCTCCTCTGGAACTGCCCCCCTCCCTGGGAATATGCAACCTCAAAGCAACAACCCTTGACCAATTTCCTGCCCTCAATGAATCTCTTTCAAAGTTGTCCCCGCATCTTGTGGCACTGAGTTCCTCTGGCTAAGGATGCGCCGTCAGAGCAGCCCCCTCCCAGCTCTGGGCCTCCATCGGAGTTCCCCTGAAGGGCCTTTGCAGGCCCACCACCCCGTCTCCCAGCTAAGCCTTCTGACTTGCTCCTGATTCCCGGATCAGCCCAGAAATTCGGGGTAACAAGGGCAGACATGGAGCTGCTTCTGCAAAACCAGAACTCTTCTCCCAAGCGCACCCGCGAACGGATCTGCATCTCAGCCTGGAAGCATCTCCGGAAGGGCGGGGACGTTGAATCCCCCCCCCTTTGGAAATCACTTGGCCCTCACACCAGGGGGGCAGGAAGGGCAAAGAGCATTTGTACCCGTGTAGTCTTCATTGCCTTGGGCGGCACAGGTCAACAGCTGCGCCATGGAGGAGCCGACAGCTTTGGAGGTGCTTCCCAAGTCCTGGGCACATTTTTCAAGCTGAGGAAGAGAAAGGACCTCGTGGTGAAGCCTCCTTCCCAGATGAGCCAAGGGCCCCCTGGTGCCACCCTCTGAGGCGGATCTCCTTCCCACAAGAGTGGCGCCCCCAGAATTCCAACGCTGCCCCAGAAAAGGGCACCTTCTCCACACCTCTCTCACTTCAGTCACGGCTTCTATGAACCGCCGGCAGGACTTTGCCACTGAAATGCAGCCCAAGAGGAATGAGGGCCAATGATGTGCCTCTTTCCTCTGAGTTAAATTTAGCTGTTTTCCATCCTGGTCCACTCTCCCAAAACCAAACTTGTAAACCTCTTGGTTAAAATGGCCATAAAATTGTTTGAGCTATCAGGAAAAGCTTCCTAGTCTGCTCAGGCCATCAGAGACGGGCCCAGGGTCACTTTGGGCCTGCAAGTGCCATAAGCCGATAGAGGCAGCCACCCTTATGAACTACCCAAAGGGAAGGAGCTCAACAGGTATTTAAATGCAACACCCCCTGCCCCCCAAAGGTTTGTTTGGTTAGTATATACACTTTAAACAAGAGCAACGTGAGCCTCATGCGATATTCTCCGCTCACCGTTTCCCCCGGAAGAGGCTTCAACTGTCCCTCAAGAGCCGCCATCTTTGCATCCTGCAGTTCGTTTTTGAGCGTCTGGACAGTGTCCAAGGCCGAGTCGATCTCCATGGGGCCACAGGCTTCGTGTGCCTGAGCACAAGGGGGACGAACAAGCACACCCTCACAGCTCTCTCCCCACAAGCACAAAGCCCCTTCCAAGGGTGGGGGGCTGATGGGGAAAGAACCGGGGGGGGAGGGCTTCTGCCCACCTTCTGAGACGCCGTCCTCAGCTCTGCCAGGCTGGTGGCCAGGTTCTTGGCACACTGGCTCAACTGCATGGCCGCCGCCTGGTCAGTCACGGTTGGCACTGCTGCTTTGGCCGAAGCCACCATTTTGCTCCCGGGCTGTGGGAAGAAAGACCCACCGTGGTTGGCCTTGGCAGCCCCTCCGTCTGCCGGAGCCAGGCCCCTGCCCTCCCCACCCCCTGCCTCCATCTCGCCTACCTGGAGGAAACTTTGGCTGGAGTTGATCAAGGCCAGTTGGGCGCCCAGGTCCTCCGCCTGCGCTTGGCTCCCTCGCACGCCTTGCACCAGCTGCGGGATGTGGTCAGCCACGTTCTGCCCAGGGGAGAAAGGAGGAAGGCAACGCTTGGCTCTCCAAGCGGACAATCGCTCCGATCATGGAGGGGACAGTGGGGCAGAGCTGGCACAACATGGGAGGAGTCGCTTGATGGGCCGGGAACTGGGGCTGGGCGAAGTCTAGCCAGGTCAGGGTTGCGTGGCTGCTCATGTAATTCCGGTGTGGAGGTTTCAGAGGAGGCCTTGCCTGCCCCGCTCCGAGACCCAGTTGTGGGAAGGCTTGGGAAGAGGGCCTCAGGGTGCTGAAGGGGAGCAGAATGGACTTCCAGGACTGGAGCAGCTTCCAACCCGTGAAGCTCCGGCTGTCCAGAGGCCTCTCGGCCTTCCACCTGGGATCGTTCTCGGGATTCATGAAGCCGAGCCTCATCAGGGGCCCCTTGGGATCACGAGGAGGCCCCTCTTCCCTCTCTCAGCTTCTCCCCAGCCCGAGCGGCCTTACCTTGCAGCTCTGGACCAGCTGCTGGTGGGCTGCCGTGTTCTTGTTGGAAATGGCGGCGTTCTGTGAGGCCGCGATGGTTTGAGTGGCAGCTGCGGCTGCCTGTTTCGCTGCCACCTGCAAGAAGGAGGCTCTGGGAAGTCTTGGAGAGGCAAGAGCGAAGGGGTGGGCCTGGCCAGCAGGGGGCGGGGTGGGGGGCGGGACCACCAGATTGGAAGACTCTGGAAGAGCCGCCAAGAAGGCCAGGCTGGCAGAACTGACTCCGTTTTGAAACCCTGAAGGGCGAGAAAGTTCCCTTTCTCTTTACCAACACACATCCCGCTCTCCCGGAAGCCTTCTCATCGCTTGCCTTTCGGTAGTCCAAAAGCCGACCGTCCCGGCAAGACAGGCGTTCTCTCCCCCAGCTGCGTATCGCCACCAATCAGGAGGACGGGGGAGGAAGCAGCTGCCTGAGACCTTTGGCCTAAGCTGAGGGCCCACAACTCAGCCAAGGAGGACGAGGAGGCCTGGCCTCACCTCCAGTCGGTTCACGATCTTCTTCTTGATGGCGTTCTGGGCGGCTGCGTTGGTGGCCACCCGGAGCCCTTCGGCCGCTTCCCGCAGCCGCTGCTGCTGGTCTTCGTTGTCCGGGTTGGCAGCAGCTCCCTGGGGGACACCAACCAGAAAGACAACGCTTGGGAGGGGCCAGGCCCATCTCAGCCTTCATCCTGTCCCCCAGCCCCCAGGAAGGGTTCACAGCTGTCCCCCCCAGCTCCAGCTGTGAACCCTTCTTGACAGACACACTGCTGGGCTTGGGCTTCTGTGGTACCTTCGCGGCTTCTACCATGCGGGCTGTGGAATCCGCAAGAAGTTTGGCAGCTGCCAGGAGCTTCTTCGAGTTCTCCATGTCGATTTCTGCCTCGGCGTCTGAGCGCATGGCGTTCACCAGGTCTGAAGTTGCTTGCGCTAACACCCTGGCCTGCCGCACCATCTCCCCTGCAACCGGGTTAAAAGTTGCCCTTTTTAATCTCTCCCGGCTTCCAAAATGGGCGATTTCCAACCAAGCACCCCCAAGGGTTGGCATGGAGAGAAATACCCCTTGCAGAACATACTTAGGTCTTCAAAGTGCCCCAGAAACGAGGGCCTCCCTTTGGGGGCACAGGCCAGGGCCCCTCTTTTGCCCGTGGGAGTACTGGGTTCAATTCCTGGCTCTACCAGGTGAGCAAGGGACACATCTGGTAGCCGACCCGGCCGGGTGGCAAAGAGGCTGGCGGGGCAGCGGTTTGCTTCTTCCAGGCAGAGGGCGTGAAAAAACGCCAAGATGCTTACCGGCATCCCCCATGGAGCTGAAGATGCTTCTCGGTGACATACATGATGGTGTCAGTGGCCTGATCGTAGCGCCCGATGGGCTCCCCCCGGCTGGCAAACTGCCGGACGTGCTGCAGGAGGTCATTCAGGGCCTGGCTGACCACGCTGGCTGCCGCACTGACTTGCTTGAGCAGTTCAGTGTCGTCCGTGGCAGCCTGGCACGCCCGCACACAGTTCTCCACGGAGCGATCCACCAGTTTCCCGGCTTCAATCAGCTGCTCCTGACACACAGGGGAGCTGATGGTGGGACTCACCACCTGCAGCACAGCACATGCGGCCAGGTGAGGTGAGCAGCGGGCGCAGGGCATCTGCTCTGGGGAGGCTCATCTGGCCACCGCAGCAGGGCGGGGGCTCTTCCGATCTCACCACCAACTGGACAACAGACCACGGATGTCCACAGCCAGCCAGGATCAAGGAAGCTGGGACTGCCTTGCCCGCCCTCTCCGGACGCACCTTTGCACAAGCCACCAGCTGCGAGGTGGAGAGGGCGCACTGCGTGGCCGCCGCAATCACCCTGTTCTGCAGAACGGTGTCCTCAGCCACCTGAGCCACATTCTTGGCCTTCAGCACCAACATGGCGGCGGCATTGGCCACGGCTTTGGCCAGGCTCATCAAGACATCCTGGGCAAGAGGAAGGAAGGAAGGAAGGAAGGAGAAGTCGGACCACGAGAAGAGGCTCAGATCCCCCCCCAGAGATCCTCCAGGGGGGCCCAGGGGGGCTTCACCTGGAAGCGCTCGTCTGTCTCGTTCTCCCGATCTGCCGGAGCAGCTCTGGCGGGCTGGCGAGGTTTCACCCAGTTCTCCAAGCTGCTGCACAGGTCCTTTCGTGGACAATCCAGAAGAGGACAAGAATGGCCGGGGCCTCTTTCCTTCAGGGGGCAACCAGGACGACCCACTGCCCTTCTGCCCCATGGCCTCACCTCTCCCGATGTCGGTTCCACCGCTTTGAGCAGGTTTGAGACGGCCCCTGCCAGGGTCCGAGCGGCCTTCAGCAGGTCCTCCCCACTCCCAACCTCGTCGTCCATGAGGGCCGCCAGCAACTTGACCCCCTTGGACATCTCCGTGAGGTTGGAGGAGATGGTGGTGATGGCACAGCCCACCGCTGTGTAGTCTGTGTCCACCGGGTCCCCTGCCAAGCAAGCAGACCAGGAGATGCCCAACGTCTAATGGCACTCCAGAGCCCCCACCCCCTTAGCAACTTCTGACCCTGCCAGGGCCTGGTCTGTGTGGGCGTGGCTGTTGGATTTTTGTTGCCGTTTACTGTTCCAGAGCGTCTTCTGCTTTGGCCCAGAGCCCCCTTGGGGTTTATTGCAAGGCCATGGGCTGATTCCCGAATGCCCCACTGAGATGGGAACGCTGACCAAAGCCAACTCAACAGAGGCTTCCTTCAGAATTTTGGGAAGATACGTATTACACTCACCAACTTCATGGGACCATTACAGAGCACGTGGCCTCCTTACCTGCTGTCAGGTTCACCACAGAAGCTGTCCCTGCAGTGATTGCATCAACCTGAGAGTGTATTTCATGTTTTGACTCATCCACTTTGTTCTGGACCCAAACTCTGGAAGCCTGGAGAAAAAGGCAGACCACGAGGTCAACTGATAAGAAGGTGGGACATCTTCTAGCTTCTAGCTTTGCTAATCCTCGCACAACCTTCTCCAACTTGGCGGCCATCAGACAGAGGGCTCCTGCTAGGATGCTTAGCAATTAGCAAGTGCGTGAAGGATTCTGGGGGTTGAGTTCCACACATCTGCAGAGCATCAGCTCAGGAAGGACTTCATGAGAGAGGAATTGCGATTAGATCTCCACTCGGGTTGCTAAGAAACATCCTGGGAATACTCAACATTCAGGGCTCCCCAGAAGGATGGATCTGACCCTCCAAAGAAGGGCAAATGGTTGACACGATTCCCCTGGGTCAGGCCTGTTTGTGAGAATGCCCGAGGGGGAAGAAGGGCTACCAGACCTGGACGGGCTGATTCACACAAGGACTTTCCTACGGGAGACCCAGAAAATGGCCACTATGCTCATAGGCATGAAAGCATTTTGACACACAGAAGGGCTGCTGAGAGAGCCTGAAGGCGGAGACAGAAGCCCAGGCCAGTGTTGGGTTTGGAGGGAGGGTCTTCCCTTTGCCCCCTGCCCCCCCCCAAAGCCAACTGACCATGTCATTTCCTAAAGGCGGAAGGTCATCAACTTGAGTGAGGTCAGCCTGGGTCTGCTGGACGGCCTGCATGCTGGTGTTGATGGTGCCCATCAGGGCCTGCTGGGCGGAGGTCTGAGGAAAGCCAAGCCACGTTCAGCAGGTCTCCTCCCGCAGAGGGGCTTCCCAGCGGGGCTCAGAGGGGGAGGGGAGGGGCTCACCAGAGGGGGCATGTGGGCCCGGTGCATCTGCCCGACCGTCACCTGCTGCTGCGGGGAAGGCATGCTGCCCACGTTGAAGGTCTCTGGGCCGGTGGAGCCTGAGCGCATGACGGCCGGAAGCGCCACAGAGCCATGCTCCACCTTTCCAGTGCGGTTGAACTGCTGCTGCAAAATCGTCGACCTGCCGAAGGAAGAGCAGAGCCAGGCTGGGGAGGGAGCTGCCTGCCCTCCGTGCTCCTTCCTGGGGGGAGCAATTGGGGCACAACCGGATGCTGTCCTGCCCTTCCTCTCCCGCACTTCCTCCGTGACTGGGAAGAAGGGCTGGCGCACCAGCTCCCATTCCACAAAAGGCCGCTCTTCCACACCCTCGATGCCTGATGAGCTGCTCCGGGCCCCCCAAAGCCTTGCACCCCCTTAGGGCCTTCCTATCTGACACGCCCCAATAAGGAGGCCAGCATCTGAGCGACGCAAACGGCCAAAAGGACGGAAGACCTTGGAGGTGGAGAGAAGGGCAGCCCCCATGGAAAGGAATAAAGGCGCATGACAGCCCAGGGGCTTTGCCACAAAGGCCTCCCAGAGGGAGAGGACAGCCAGCCCCCTTCCACCTACTTTTTGGGAGAGACGGATTCTTCCAGCATAGTCGATTCTTCATCTCCTTCCAGCCCAAAGCGATCTTTGCTTTGCTTCTGCAGAAAAGGCCAAGAGAGCCTTTCTCCTGGGTCTTGTGACCCCACCCCTCCTTTTGCAAAGGGGTCTGAACACCCAGCAGCCCACCCTGCAATCTCCAGGCTCTCATCACAGGGCCCCTGGCTCACCAGAGAGGCCAGTTGCCCCAGGGCTCAGCTCGCTTCCCCACCACCAGCGCCTCAAATGCCCCGCCCACCAAACACCGGCCAGGACGGAGGCTTCCCACTGCCAGGGGCCTTGGGAAGGAGAACAGATCGGTTCTCACCTCCTCCCTTTACCTTCGTACAGGCATGGAAGCCCAGGGAGAGAGAAGCACCAAAGGCCCTTCTCGCCCCCAACCCGATGCCCCCCATCCCCCCGCTTGGCAGTTTGGGGGCAGGTGGCTGGGATGGCACCTGGCTGCCGAGTTCAAGGCTGTCCCTCCTCCTCCACGTTCAAGGTGACTGGGGGAGCTGGTGCCCCCCCCCGGGAAGCTGTCAGGGTCGTACCTTCTTGAGGATGATGTCAATGTAGCCTGCGATCAGCTGAGAGATCTGCTCCCCTTCCGTGGTTTGCACTGAGTAGTAGCTCTCTTGGTACTCCCCAAAATCCTAAGGGAAGACACAGCGCTATTTGCACCAAGATTGGGACACCCAGGTGGGCGGGGCTTCTCTTTGGCTCACTCTCTCCACCACGCATTACCAAGGTGAAGCTTTTGGGCGAGGCCGCCCAGCGTTTCACAGTGGTCAGCGGCCACTCCTGCAAGACTTCCTTGGTCTTTTCATCCACACGCATCACAGACTCCTTGGTAATTCCTAGCAAACGTGGCACCAGTTTGTTCTTCCCTTTCATCTTCTCCTGGGAAGGGGAAAAGCAAAATTAAAAAGAATGTAAGGCAACTCCAGGGGATGGATCCAGCTGAAGGCCTATCGAGCGCAGCTTTGGTGGTCCTCAGAAGCCAAGCAGGTGGGCCCAAGAAGCTCCTCAGCAGGCGGTCGCACAATCCCACCACGCAACAGGAGGCAGGGAAGAGTCACATTCTACAGGTTAGAAGGTGGTGAGAAGCCCTTCCTTCTCTTGCTCCTCAATCTCCCTGCCCTGAGTGCCGGTCAAGACTGCCCATATTGCCCAACCCCCTTTCCTACGTCACCCAGGATCTCCCATATGTCCTCTTTCCCCTTCTAGCCTTCGCTCCAAGCCCCCAAAGCGCAGCCTTTCCTCCGTGGCCCACCGCTCGAGTCCCGAGTTCATTGGAGTGCTCTTTTGTGCATTCCATGCCTACTTCGCCCTTCTGCAGCTCATGCTCCAGCAAAGGGCCTCCTAGTGTAATTCTAGCTCATCTTTTAATAAGTAAAAATACATTAATTGGGATTATGGACTCTGATCTTGACTGGTCTTCTTGGGACGTGAGCGGTCCAGCAACTAAATTTTGAGGAAACGCAAGCGGTTGACCTTCAGTAAGAGTGTAAAAAGAGAAAGCCATGTCAGCTATTATAATTCATTTCCGTTCCCCAAGTTACAATAATTCATTCAAAGCAGAGTGGATTAAATGCTCAGAGCATCCGTTAAACAGCTCAGGTTTTTTAATTCTCTGCTTTCCTCCCCTCATAAACTGATCACAGCCAGACATCTCACACTGCTGTTCCCAAAATGACTTAATTGCCATTTGCTGCAGTCAGCCCTAAAAAACAGGAAAGCGTTCAAGGAACAGAATATGATGTGTTTTTAATTGAATGAGCCCCAGCATATCACTGCCGTCTAATAATGATCCAAATTGTTGTCTTCCTCTGGTGCCCCGTGGCGCCAGTTGGACGTTCCCTGTTAGGAGAACATCGAAGGGATCTAAGTGCCAGAAAAAACCATGGCTTAATTGTGTGGCAGCATTCTGGGCAAAACCCCTGGCGCCCAATTGCTCCTTTGCAGGGCGGTTAATTCACCTGGAAGGAACACGGAAAGGAAAGGCCTGACCACAAAGCACCACGCCACCAGAAAAGGCCACGCTCCCCATTGGGAGAAGGAAGGTCTCCCGGAAACACAGAGCGGGAACGGTTCAGCCAACGCAGAACTTGGTTACTGATGTTCAGTGCGGCCCAAGAACACGAATTATCAGCCAAGTTCAGGGCATAAAACGTCAATCAAACTTGGCGATGTTGTGATTTCTCTAAGTCAGAGGTGGGCGACTTTTGGACCTGTGGACTTCAACTCCCAGAATTCCTGAGCCAGCGCAAGGGGTTCTGGGAGTCAAAGTCCACAGGTACTAAAGCTGCCATGGTTGCCAACCCAGGGGTAGGGTTCTACCGGTTCTGTCCACTTCTGTAGAACCAGTTGCTCTGAAAAGCAGCAAACAGAAAGCATACATAGAACCGGTTCTATGTCTGCTGCTGTTTTGGCCCACCCACCTGGGCTCTTACCTGACCTTTATTTCCTGCTTTTTCAACCACAGCTGCTTTGCGTGACAGAGCTGTGGTTGAAAAAGCAGGAAAAAGGGGCTTTTCCAACCGCTGCGCACTTGCATGCAGCACTGCTCACCTGTCCTGGCAGCTCAGGTCACAAATTGCACTCGTGCGACACGCGTGACGCAGAGCAACAGAACTGGTAGTTATACCGGTCGGATCCCATCCCTGTGCCAACTCCTGCCCTAAGTCTACTCAGTACTTGGACTAGGAAACTCAGATTTGGCTTCATGATGATGCCCCTTGGCTTCTGCCATCTGGCTACAAGCCAGTCAAATCATTCAGATGCGCCGATCCAGATCAGGAATGGATTTTGGCCAGGGCCAAGTGAGGAAAGGAAAGGAAAGTCTTTCAGTTCTTCCCTCAACTCTAAACCTTTTTGAGTTGAAAAAGGTGCCAACTCTTTAGCCAGGTCTTATGAAACATATTCTTCCCTGTTGCAAGCACCAACCATTGAATCTAATTGGGCAAATTTAATTCAAGTCCAAGCCCTACCTTCACCAGGAAAAAGGAGACTCCATAGGTCCTCAGAGACCGGGCCAACTTAACGTACTTCACTTTGGCCTCTATTTCTGTCATCTCTCCACAATTCTTGTGTTCCTGTGATAAAGAGGACTATGTTGGTCAAACTGAAACCTCCTAGGAGAAGGCCTCACCCACTGCGGAGCAGGCAGGCTTTCAAGGTGCTGCTAGAGAGAGAGAGAGAGAGTCACCTCTGAACTTTTTAATGTAATTTGCTTATCAAGACCCATAACCTGACATGTCTCAGTATGAACTGAAATTGGCCACTTTCTGACTTTCCTCTCTCAGGCATGCTCCCTTCTCTGTCGTTTTGCCCAGGGCCTATGTCCCTTCCTTTCTCTACCTGGCATCTGAGAAAGGCTCAGCCGTGGGCGTTTTATTTTCTGCAGCTCACGTCAGCTTCCATTAACCTCTGAGGTACTGGTGACATTTCAAGGAAGTGAGATTCACGCAAGGAAAGACATTTCCTCAGCCCTTGGAAGGCAGGTGTCATCTTGCCTCCACTGGCCTCTTGGAAGAGTTTTGCATCACATTTTTGATGCTTGGCATCTGCCAGAATATGGTCTTATACAGGTGGCCAATGCCTGTGCTATCGAGAGCAGAAAACGGGGATTTTTCAAACTGCCCTGGATGCTCATAGCGCCTCTTTATACTTCCCGCTCCAGGCCAATCCTAAACGTGGGCTTCAGCGCAAGGGGATGCTCACCTTGAGTTTAGAGTGAAGCAGCTTAGGCAGCCAACTGCAACTTGGAGGAGAGGCTGCTCCCACTGCCAACTAATTAGCAAACCAGATGTCGAAAGTTTCCTTGCCATCCGGAACCTCCCCTCCCTAAATAATGAGTCTCATAACACTCAGGAACCAATAGTGAAGCCCGGAGTAAGAGTTATTTGTCTATTTTCAGTGGATCTGAGTCTCTGCTGCTCTGCTCCGTTTAACAGGCATTGTTAAAGTGACCTTAAGTAGCCTTTTGTTTTTTGAGAAGGAAGGCACCGATTAGGAAGGAAGGACCTGAAACACGTGCAGCCCATGGCCTGGAGAAACAGCCCTGAAGTTGCTACCATAGGGGTATTTCTAATTCCCAAACCCGAAAGAGTTTCAACCTGGCGTCAGCCTTTGCCTCTGTCTTGTGCCCTCCAGATGCTGCCTGGGTGTGGTGGGAATTGAGACCGAGAACATCTGGAACACATCACCCTGGGGAAGGCGGCAGAGACAGATCCTGAGCAGCAGAGGAAGCCCCCTGCTTCTCCTCAGCTGTTTCCCAGCCAGATGTAACTTCCAGGGTCCCCCTCCCTCTTCACACGGACTGAGACTGGTGGGAATTCTAGCTCCAAACATCTGGAGGGCATTGGATGGGGAAAGCTGCACTGGATGCAGCTAGCCAAAGCAAGGCAGCTCAGGAGAACCAGGGTTCCTAGCCCACTTAGGGCCTTTCACACCCTGCCTCACGATGCACGGAACTGAGCAGAACCTCTAAAACCTGTGATCAATTCCACCCCCAGGAAGCTCCCATTTCCCCTCCTGAGGAAGGATGGCTCTTCTCTGTCTTCTACACTGCAGTCAAAAGCTACTAAACAGGCTCCTTTCTTGAAGAGGACACACCAAAAAGCAAACCAGTCTTCCAACCAGACACTAAATCATACTTTAGGATAGGAAGTTTGCCAAAGGGAGCAAAAGAGAGGAAGAACACCCGCTTCCTTCACACTTGACAGAATGCCACAAAGCCAAAGAAGTGGGGCTGCACAAACCACACACACACACACACACACACACAAAAGGAACAGTGAGAGGCACGCTGTTTCCCGCTTGGGGTAGAAGGCTCCCCTTTTAATTACCTGGAATATTCTCTTTTCAGCTCCTCTTTGCTTGATGTATTCTTTGGGGAGAAATTCTTTCAGGCTGCAGAAACAAGAAAAGCCACAATTAATGAAGGGGCCTCCTTCTCTTGACTGGAAAACATTCAGCTGCAGACGCTGGAGGGAAGATCCACGGAGTCAAGCTGGCTGGGGCATTCTGGGAATGGAAGTCCACCCGTCTTCCACTTGCCAAGGTGGCAGAACAACAGCTTAGAGTTTGCATGCAGCTGGCCAGCTGTGGTTATTCCATAAACCTTTCTAACATGCCTGGATGAGCCCCCTCGACTGTCCGTCCGCAGGAATTCTCCCTCGTGAAAGAAAACACCCCTGAGGGGCAAAGGGTGGGAATGAGGCCCCGGGGGTCTCGTCCCCAGTCGAGCCTTCTGAAGCTGGACTCTGAGCAGGGTGCAACCCTGCTGTCCCTGAGGCAGATGCAAACCTCCCATTACAATTAAGCCGCATTATTTCAATTGCGTGGAGCTGCTTTAGCAAAACCCCATGAATATCGCCCTCGTCATTCCGGCAGCCTCTCAGTGTTCCAGGGGCAGCGGCACCAGGAGTCCTTCCAGGGCAGCTTCCAAAGGGTTTCCCTGAGGCTGGCATGGCGCTGCCTTGCCGGCTGAGGAGGCCCTGCATTTCCACGGGGGGCCCACTCTGCCCTGCCCTGCTTTGAGGAAGGAGGCTGGGCGCAAGAACCAGAGGCCAGCAGGCGGCAGATGTCGCCCTAGCCTTCTCAGCAAGAGATGCTGGAACTGCCTTGGCGGGTGGGGAGTGAGGGGTGGGGGTCCCCAAAGACCCCTGGGCTAAAGCAATTGTGCAGGCGGCAGCAGCCTGCAGCTGCCCAGCTCCGGTTGGCCCCCCAGGGAAGAGTCTCGCTTACTCCAAGAACCCAGGCTTGTGCTTATGCTCCACGTGAGGCCCAAACTGGATCTGTGCCTGAAAAGCGCCGAATTCACAGGCCTTCTCGAAGGATACTGGGTGGGAACCGTTCAGGATGTCGTCACGGGCCTAGAAAGCAAGCAGGGAAAGAGTCCACGTCAGGCCCAAAGATCTCAACGGCTCCTTTGCCAACCTGCAAATCTTCCAAGAAACTCAGCACTTCCTGGCACCAAGTGGTAATTCAAAGCAGCAACAGTGGGAATAAAAAGCCTCAGCAGAACAGAATTACTAATAAATGAGGCTAAAATACTCAATCCCAGCTGCCAGGATTCTGCAAACCAACCCCTTTTCTTTTCAATAAACCTGGTTAGCCTCACCCTGCAAGAACCTAGTTCTTTGGGGGCTTGGCACCCACTCCTCAGGGCTTCACACCCGCAGGTCGTGGTTTAACATGATGTGCAAATGTGTGGCTTGCTAAACCAACTGCCTTTGGACAGACCAGCTGGCGCCTTATCAAGAGGGTCACCTGTCCCGTCCCCACCCCCCACCCCCCAGCACACCTGGACATAGAGCAGGTTGAGCTGGACGGGGTCTCTGGAATCCACGTTCTGATCCGAGTAGAAGAACTTCCGTCTCAAAAGCAGCGTCTCGTTCTCGTCCACCCCTTGTTCCCGAAACGTCCGGCTGTGATCCAGCCAGTTCACTGGGGGGGAAAGGAGGAGAAGGCAGATTGTTTCACGGCTGGTCTTCAGCTTAAGGCTCCTTCAGATCACTGGACCGGAGCTCGAAGGGCTTGGCTACGAGGCACTGGGGGAACTGGGCAGCCCCAAGGTAGGAAGGAGGAAAAGGCAGAGGCAGACTAAAAGAAAATTGACTTCTGAGGGCTGCATAAGGAACCTCCTTACTTAGGGCTGCATTTTAAACAATTAGAAGGAGCCATGCTTCACCTTGAAGATCTCAGGCTCCTTTTTTTTCCTTTTTAACCCTAGATTTAGAGCAGGCCCCCCCAAACTTGGCCACTTTAAGACTTGTGGACTTCAACTCCCAGAATTCCTAGGTTAAGAGCAGAGGTCTCCAAACTTGGTCACTTTAAGACTTGTGGACTTCAACTGCTAGCTATGCTGGCTGGAGAATTCTGGGAGTTGAAGTCCACAAGTCTTAAAGTGGCCAAGTTTGGAGACCTCTGATTCAGAGTGTGGGCATTTCAAGTATCTGCATCCACCTTACATGATGTGCAAATCCAAGGTGTCCCTACTTAAGCAGTGTTACTACGAAATCACTCCCGCTTTCATGGCGATGGCATACGAGTCCTTCGTCCCTGGGAAAGGCACTCACAGTCGTCATCGGTGTGCAGCTTGGCTTTTAATTTCTCCATCTTTTTTTCGTCCCGCAGCAGCGTCCGATCCTTCTTCAGGGTCCCCGTGCCCTCTTCCTTCTTCTCCTCAGTGCCTTCTTGGATTAAGGAAAACTCTTCATAGTTGGTTATGCCTAAAGATGCAAAGAAAGTCATTTTTCTGAGCGGCAGGAGCTGGGGTGGTTTGGGGAACCACCCAAATCACCAGAAACCCTCCGATGATTTGGGTGGGAATCGTTTTCAGTTCCCTGTAAAGCCTAAAGAAAACACAACTCTTTGGAAGTGTTCCCTGCCATTAGCTCCCCTTTCCAGGGATCTTAAGTGCGCCTGTCTTCTTCATCCCATCCAGCAACCAACAGAGGTGAGCAATAGGTCCTATCCTCAATAGGCACAAGGACTTCAGCCCATCCAGCAGCAAAAACAAAAACAGAAAAGACTAGACTGTCTTCTGGCAGAGAACTTGGAGCATCACATCCAATTAAGAGGATGACATCCTGACAGATTCAGGCTGGGAGAGCCAGGAAAACAGGCTGCACAAGGTCAACCTTCAGTCCCCACAGCCCACTTTCACATCAAGGAAGACCTCAGAGAGGCAGATCCTTCTCCTTCGGTCCACACCAAGGGCTAGCCACCTTCTAGATCAGGGGTCTCCAACCATGGCAACTTTAAGCTCTGCTGGCTGGGGAATTCTGGGAGTTGAAGTCCACCAGGCTTAAAGTTGCCAAAGTAGGAGACCTCTGTTCTAGAAGATAACCAATCTATTGCACTACAGACCCAATGAATGGACAGCTGCCAACAGAGAAACTCAATCCACAAAAAGGCCCCTTTGGAGGCCAACTCACTCCAATCTGGCTCAAAAAAACCCACATTTCCTGGAATGTCACTTTTGGAAGCCACTCTTGATGGTTGGTTAACACAGCCTGCCACAAAGTCTACTTCACAGACTTTGCACCCTCTTTCATGTGGGGTTCGGCCCCCTCAGATCATTTTATCTGGAGGGGAGATTTGATTGCTTTTCTGTGGGGAATGGGGACAAACTGCTTGGACTGGCCATCCTCCACCATACCTATCCGGCTGCAGATGGTCACCAGCAGTTCTCCCACGGTTTTGGAGTCATCCACCATCACTGTCTTCACGGAGCCGTCCAACATCCGGATTTTCTGGGGTCTCTGCTTCTTTTTGTATTCCAAAATATCCTAGGAAGTAAACCATCAGAATATTTCACAGGAGAGACAAACCTGGAAGTTGGTGGGTTTCCACACCCAAGCAAGAGAGAGTCAAGGATGCCCTAATTAGGACTTGCACCTCCAGGGATTCCCAGAGTTGTGGGTGAGATGGAAGTTGCAAGGAAACAGTCCTGAACTCTCGTCAGGGAAGCTTTGTCCATGAGGTCACCAAGAGTCAAGGTGGACTCAGGAGATTTTCACCTTCATGCTGCAGAAGGCAGGTAGGTAGCAAGAATATTGGCTTATCTGAACCACAGTTCCATTAACAGGCCTAACTGGTCCTGCCTGCACCCTGCATCCCCCAGGGCTGAGCTGTCCTTCTCCTTCCCTGGAAGGGCCCAAGAGCCTTACCCCATTCCGCAGCATGTAGTAATCCAGGGTCCTGCCAGCCTCCAACCAAATGCCCTTCCGTGGATCTTCATCGGACAGAAACAACCCATAGTCAGAGGCTGTGAAAGAAGATGCAGGAGGAGCTGAAGAAGCAGGCCGCTCTTTTAGATGTCCCCCTTCCAGTCAAGCAGAGAACTTGTGTCGGGGCCTTCAGCTTCATTCTTCAGCCCTGGCCTTCTGCTAGCCCTTCTCATCCCCTCCTTCCCTTGCCCTTCACCCTCAGCCCTGTCTCCTTTCCTCTTCCTTTGGCTATAATTGGCTCCCTTCATTCCGCAGGGTTCAAAGTTTGTGATGCACGGATCAATGGATTGATTGTTCAGGGAGGGAGGGAGGCTCAATGCTGCTTCTATAAAGGGAATGAAGGCCTGTTGCTTTTCTGCGGTTAGGGATCTCCTAAGACCTGTGGCATAAGGCCCTCTGAACATCTCCACCTGCCTTCTCCTTGCCTCATTAAGCTGCTATGGGGCAATGTTCTCAGGTCCTTCTTGGTCTCTCTCTTGGCCAAGCGGGGTTGCCCGGGGTTTGTCTGTTCTTTCCTCTAGCTGCCCATCTGAACAGCTCACCCACAGCCAGTGCCTCTCCAGACTCGCTTGTCTGTTTAGGAGCCACAGGTTGGCCGGCCCTGCCTAGTCCCACAGATTGAGTAGGGTGGTTTTCACGCATCCCTTCTTGCTACACCATTGATAGGCAAGCCATGGTTTAAAGAGAGCCAGCGTGGGAGCCAGGCTTGCCCGAGACTGACCTTGCCCTGTCTGAGCCTCTGGGACTCTCTCGCGGATCACCCGGCACGCGTCGTAGACTGCCGTGGAGGGTTCAAACTGCATCGTCTTCACCACATTGCATTGGCGGACGCAGATCTTCAGCGACAAGGCAACCATGGTGCTGGATCCCTCGGGGGCTTTTATCTCCCCTTCAGAAGAAGCAAAGGAAGACCCTGGATGAGCAATGAGAAAAGAATCACAACTACAAGACCTTCTCCTCCTTCCCCTGAAACTCTCCCCCACTGCTGTCACCACCATGCCACACTCTGGCACGTTGACTTAGAAGATGTCAACATTGTTTGCCCATCGAGCCAGTGATGCCTACTCTGGCTAGCAGCAGCCGAGTGGAAAGCTTCCAGATCCATTTTTTCCCCTCATCTGCTACTCAGCGTATTTTGATCTCAAAACCCAGCATGTAATTTGGGATCTTCTGCAGGGGAAGCCAACGTTCTGCCACTGAACGCCGCTTCTACCATAACCGCTCTTGATAGTATGGTGTGGATATACCCCTGGAACGAGCCACTCTCTGTGTCTGAAATGTCAAATTTCATGCCAAGCGGTAGCAGAGCGGGTCCAGATTACAATCAGCTGGAATCCTATGGGGACGGGTCGGCTTGCTTTCAGTCTTACTTTAGGATTCATGTGAAGCTCCAACCAGTGAAAGCTCTCCAAGCAGGCTTGGGGTTTCCTCCATTTGCTCCATGCAGACATCCCTCCTCCTCTACCTCCACTGTGGTGGGAAAGGAAGGGGGATGGATGGTCTTATGCTCCAACAGCACCAGGGCCCGGGAGCCTCCTACAGCCCCAGCAGGGCCCAACCAGTTGGAGGTCGAGTCCAAAAACAGCCCAACCTTCTCACAATGTCAGAGAGAGCCAAAAGCACCCCTCCCCCTGTAGGATATGACTCAGTCAGCCTATTACTTAAGCAGCTCTCTAAAAGCTGGAGTTGATTACTGTCAAGGCTGCCCTTCACTGGCTCTCCAAGAGATCTGCTTCATTCTTTCCAGCAGCTGATCCCGGGATGGGCAGCCACCACAGCCTGGTCCTAGAGACAGCCCACCAAGAGAGGGAAGGCATGAGCAACTCCTGGGCTTAGCCAAACCTTCCTCCCACCCAGGCAGAAGAGGTGTGAGATGGCCTCCTGCGGAGGGAGGCACTTCCCGCAGAGAAAGGGATAACTCCCCCAACAGTCAGCGGGAGCTTGGAAAATTTTAGGCATTTTGTTGTTCTCCAAGAGGCTGCAGCTGATGGTTGAGGGAGACGGAGGGCAGGAATGCCCCACACGTTCAGGAAGGACAACAGTGGCTGCCTGGTGGCATCTCCCCATGTGCTGGCAAAGGTGCACCACCTCCCCAAGGGCTAAAGGGGGGACAGTTACACAACAGGCCACCAAACGATAATTCCCCAGTCTCCAGAAACGTTTCATTAGTGAAAGCTAAAAAGGCTTATTCCAAACATGCCATGCCCCTTTTACCACCCATTCTGCATCTTACAACTTCTCCCAAATATTATTTCCACAAACTGCATGTGTTTTTTTCCTGAAATGTCAAGGACTCCACTGGGCAAAAAGAGATGAAAAGCTACAGCTCTTGTTTCTGAGCTCTGGAAACACACCCTGCAAGAAATGGCAAAGAATATTGTACACAACTCTCAAATCCCAAGTCTTTGGGCCAAGGAAGGTCTTGGCCGATCGGATGAAAAGGGAGGGATAGCACTTCCAGGCTGTGGTGTTATTTGCACTAGATCCGGAATCTCCAAACTGGGCAACTTTAAGACACATGGACTTGCACAAGCATGCACTGGCTGGGGAATTCTGGGAGTTGAAGTCCATAAGTCTTAAAGTTGCCTGTTTGGAGACCCCTGCACTAGTAAACTGGAACCTAGAACTAGAAATCTGTCAGTTACACCTGGAGGACTTCTAGCCCTTTCTCTGCAGGAGCTCAGGAGCTCACTGCTGGGTGGAGCCCAGCCAAGCAAAGGGATGCCAATCAACGTTTTGCAAAGCCTCTCTTCCTTTCCCGCAAGTTGGACAGGATAAGGGCAGTCGACGTGCTCCAAATGGGAAAGCTGTGAAATCTCTCCTCCTCCAACCACTGAAACCAATCCAAATCAAAGCCATCTCATCCCATTAAACTGAAGTTCTGCTAAAGATGAAGTTCATCCAAAAGTGACATCTAAACATCTGGAATTCTGGCACGATCCAGCTTTGCAATCAAAAAAAGCCACTTCTCAATCCCAGGCCTGCCCCACTGTGCCGGAGGATTTTGTTATGTTTGGGCAGAGTGTTCACCAGGAAGCCAGGAGGACTCTTGGTTCCTCTGATGCGTCAGCAGTTTGCACCGCCCGAAGACTGAGAAGCTCAGAGGCCACACCAAGGGGGCAGAGGTCAAAGCCTGTTCTGGCCTTTTATGAACTTGCAGAAAGCCCCCAAACTGGGGCTGCCCTTCCGCTCCAGATCTCTTCCCTCTGAGGGCAAATGGGACCAGATTTGGGTGGGTTGATCAAAAAACGTAGCCTGGCAGAGTTTAGGGCAGGAGGTAAACCGCAGCGCACAAGGCCAGAAGCCTGGAGAATTGGAACGAAGAGGTGGGCTGGCCAGCTGGAGGCCTGGGTGGCAAGCATAGGCCATCTTTCTGAGCCAATGGACTCCTGAAATGATGAGGGCCACGCTCAGAGGCTCCTGCAAATTGGGTCACAAAACACCACACACACACGAGTTTTAAACAAAACAACAGCCTGCAACCGCCCCGTTACTCCATCCCTATCAAGTCAAGGTGGAGTCTATTCAACTTGACAGAAAGCATTAGGACCTCTGTGTGGGTGCTGCTGGCATCCCAGGGAAGGTGATTTCAAGGGTGCCTGAGCAGGAGAGCACCTGAGGATGCATCATCACCATCCAGGTCCTGCTTTGGTTGCCAAAAAGCTGCCGCTCCTTCAGCCAGTCAATTTATGACTGAATGAATGGAGGGAGTCAATCTGCATTCTGTGAAGGCTTGAGCAGATGTTGCCTGCACAGGAGAGCTTAAACATGCAAATCTATTCCCGTTGTCAAACTTCCATCTGCAACAGGGCAGTGATGTCAGCTTATCTCAGAGAGTTCTTGTCAGGAAACAGACGTCTTTGTCAAGGATTTGAGCTCCTTGAGATCAGCTGTTGTAAGACATCTTAATGCAGAGAAAGCTGAATTAATAAGTCTCTATTGATCTCTGAAAGGCCAGAAGCCAAGGAGCCAGAGAAGCACAGCTGCTTTACGGATAAAAAGGGAAGCCATCAATCAATTCGCCAGACCTTCTGTCCCTTTGCAAGGATGTTCTTTTCCCAAACATTGCAAACTACGTTCAGAGCATCTGAAAAAGGTGGCTCAATGAAAAGCAATGGCATCCCTGGCCAAATTAGGGCAGTGATATCCTTTTGAAAGAGGCACAAAGGCTGCTACAACAGTAGAGATGCGGAGATGCTCATAAATCCACACTCCTCACCACTCTGGATTCCCAACTGGTTATATTTAATGTTTCTAGCCTGCCAGCTGCTTTCTTGAGCCAGACTTTTGCTTACCTACCGAAGAATCACAACTCAGGACAGGATGGGTGGGAAAGAGCCAATCAGAGAATTATGGGGCTGGAAGAGACCTTGAAGGTCTTCTAGTCCAACCCCCAGACCATTGTGGGAAACTTCATGCCATTCTGGACAAATGGCTATTGGGCCTGTTTTGGGAAAACCTCCCATGATGGAGCACCCACAACTTCAGGAGGCAGACTGTTCTACCGCTTAGAAATTCAACCAATCAAAGGTTTCAAACTCAATCAATCAATCAATCAATCGTTTCAGAATTGGCTTCTACCGCTGTCTGAAATTCAACGTTGGCACCCAGACTAGCTGGATAGATGCAGGGATGCCCAAGGGAACCCACTAGTTTCATCTGACAAGAATTTCTCCCTCTTCCCTTATTTATGAGCTACTTCTCAGAACTGAGCCAGCAGCAAATCCCTTCCACTGCACAGACGCGAGACGGAACTTCATCTTTCCAAGAGCATCACCCGGAACAGCCTTTTATCCTGGCACTGTGGCTTCCATCTCGTGGCCAGGCAGTTCAATTTTGTGCCCCACAAAGCAGCCAAGAATTTAGCCAACGTGAGAGGCAGTAAATCCACCCGAGCCTCTGTCAGGATGAGAGCTGCTCCAGTTGGACAAACCCATCCTGATGCTCTTTCTTGGCAGGTGCCAGGCTGGGACTGGCATCCTGCTGAGGCTGCAGCTCAGCCCTCCCCCGATGACTTCCACAGCATCTCGGGAGGGGCTCAGGCTGCGCTGGGCGGGCTCAGGGGTAAGAAATCTGAAGGTGAACTGTGACCCTTCTGCTCCTGAGCCCCTGCCTCTTTTCAGGGTGCAAGAAGGGGGGGGGTTGCAAGCAGAGGGGTTAAAAAAAGTTTACAAGAATCCTCACAAGACATCCTCATGACGAGTAAAAGCGCCTTTCCTTAGAAAAGAAAAAAGAAATGTCTTTTCTCATTCTCATGGAAAGAAGTGAGAGACTGTGGAGCACGGAAGAAAGATAAGAGGGTAAATCAGGGGTGTCCAATCTTGGCAACTTTAAGACTTGTGGACTTCAATTCCCATACTAGCTGGGGAATTCTGGGAGTCGAAGTCCACCAGTCTTAAAGCTGCCAAGGTTGGACACCCCTGGCGTAAATCTAGCAAACAAGCACGCACCTTCTCTCTGCAGAGAGCAAAACGTCTTTTGGGGAGAAAGGAAAACTTCAGCTTCTCTGAAATTCTTGGATTTTACCCAAAGCAAAAAATGGTTTCTCGCCAAAAGCAGACGTAACTCCAACCACCAGATTTGGCCCAAACTCTTTGGCTCATAAACATGCAAAAAGTTTAATTTTGCATATGGTGCAGAAGGGTCTCACCTGACTTTGTTAGTGGATGTGCAAGTACAACATACCCACCTACGCACTTCCCTTATTGGTAAAGATTTCTGGAGGGCAAATTTTGGAGTTAACTTTTGGACTCCCTTTGCACAAATCCCATTCTTTGGTAAGCATCTTCCACATCCTTTCATTAAAAAAAAAAACCAGTTGTTAGAATGAGTAATAGTCTCTCTTCAAGACGTTCTCCTCCTCTGAAGGAAATAACATACTGCCCACCTGGGACCAAATTCTACATTTTGTACCATGAGCTCAGACTTGGTGATCTTCCCTGATTTTCACAGCAAAAGATTTATCTAAAATGTTTGCTCTTAAATGTTAACAACTCAGTACTTACATGTTACAGCTGAGCATCGACACTAGCAGAGTTTGCGTCCCACATGAGGAAACAGTTGAGGCGTTGGGAGTGTTTTAAACTCGAATCAAGCCTGCTTGCTTCCAATCCAGGAAGCCAAGAATTAGGCTCGATTTTTCACCAAAGGGAAGGAGGGAATTCCATCGGAAGATGCTCAGCATAGCTGGGAGGGGAGTGGTGGCTCCAAGGACCACCCCAGCCTGAGTTGTAAGAAAATGAACTCAAAGGCACAGCGTCTCCCAGGAGTTTTGGATCAGGGCGAATCAGATGTCTTGAGTCTGCTCTCTATGAGTTGAGGCACCGCCTTGCTCCATAGAATTTGAAGGTCACAGGAGACCTCAGAACCCCCAGTCTCCAACTTGGCCAGACGGGTGGACGACAACTCCTAGGATTCTCCAGCCGGCTGTGCTTGAGGAGAACGCTACTTTTCCAAGTGCTTCAGGTGAAATCCCCACCCACCTTAACGAGAGAAGGCTCATGGGAAGCAGGCCGAGTCCCCAAGAGCATCCAGATTGAAGGCGGCAAGAGAGCTGCCTCAGCCCCATTTCCTCACGGTGGGCAATCAGAAGGTCACGAGAAGGTCCCACTGAGGCATTCTTTCAGCCAGAAAATTAAGCCGCTGCCTTGAAAATCAAGGTTAAAATCACTGCCGCTTTCCTTATCCTGGAAAGAGAAGAATCTCTAAATATTTCATGTCACTTCCCTATGATGCGCAGAAGGGAACGAGTTGCAGGAGGTGGCAAAGCCTTTTTACAAGACACAATTCACCTTGACACGGGCACCCCACTTGAGAAAGAGAAGGAAAAGCATTCAGAGCTCCCTTTCTCGTCAGGCCACGTCCCCCCAAAGGTTACATCCCTACCCGCAGGCTAAATGAACCCCAAACAAAATGGTGGTAGACTGAGTTTTAAAATTATGGCCTTAAGAGATGTGGCGGTCTAGAAAGCAGTAATTGGAAATCTGAAGGAGCCTTTTTTAACCAGGTCTGACAGCTAAAGCTCACACAGGCTGCTACGGACGATTTCCAGATGCTGAGGAGGCAAAACAGGCCCTGTGAGAGCATCGTGTAGATAGTGCAAAGAAGACACAAAATATTATCTTGAAGCTTTGTGGGGTCCCGTCCGATCAGAGCAATGTTTCTCAACCCTAGCCACTTGAAGATGGGTGGATTTAAGCTCCCAGAATTCCCCAGCCAGCTAAGCTTCAAGTGGCTAAGGTGGAGAAAAACTGTATTCAACCATTTGTAACCTATCATATCCCAGTTACCAACTTCCTAACCACGTAACATATCCTACGATCCTTTCGCTTTCCTTATATTTCCTTGCAAAGATAATATAAATATAAATGCAAATATAAAAGCCCCCCCTTCCACAAAGACAATCCTAGATTTTCTTTTGCTTGTTTCAGTTGAAACAAAGAAAGCAAAACAGGGAGGAACATATCTTATCACAGTCATTATGGTTACTGCAGGCAAACAAATCAATTATGTTTCGGGTGTGTTTTCTGGAGTGGGATTATTTCAACTAATAAGCGGAAACAGCTTGGGTTTTTCATACACATACAAAAAAATCCACTAGGGTTTCAAAAATTGCATTTGTGTAGGCTCCGGTAGGGTGGGGAACAACACAACAACACAACAACCAAAGTAATGTTTTATTTTACAAAACCTTACTGGGCATTTTGATCTGTTTCCTTGATCTTTTGTGCAAAAACATGCATGCTAGTTTTAAAGCTGCTTAAGGAAGTACAGAAGAAACTGCTACAGATGTGTAATAAATATTTATTCTTTGCCCAAAATCAGGATTGGGAGACACTAGACAAAGTTGGTCTTTTTCCATCTGGAGGCGTTGTGTAAATGAAAACTGGAGAATGAGACCAGTAGAACTTAGAAGGCGCCCAGAAAGTCTCCCTGGGCTCAACCGGAGTTCGCTGAACATCCTAAGTTGCTGCCTTACTTTTAACTCACACTGTAATTAATTGGGGAAATCAGCTAAGCGAAGGCATGAAACTAGCTTCAAGCCAAGGATTTCACATTTAACTCGGGCGGTGAATTTCAGCAGGTATTTACACCCGTTTGGGCACCTGGCGACACGATGGCAAATCAAAAACTAATCTCCGTGGGAATGTAAGGATGCCAGAGGGCAGCTGGTGGGACCTGTTCCTCCAGCCCTCCAAGCCCAGATGTGCAGGAAGCAACTGTTTTGCCCTGTTAGGCAACTTGATTAAGGGGAAACTCTTAAGTTTCTCTCGTGGCTTTTGGATTTTGTGGCAGGAAGTTCTGCGGCCAGACGGATCCATTTGAAACGGGGAAGGAATGAAAACCATGCAATTCAAGTGCCTCCTTTCCATGTTTTGTGGCTCTGAGTCTCCTGAAAATAAATTCACCTCTGCCCCCTTTTGTCACACCAGGGCTACATGTGAGTGGAGCACTTAACCACAGAACAGCCAGCTGTAGTTTGACCTAGAATAATGGTTAACTTTGTGGATCAGGGTGTTGTGCAAGCCACAGAGACGGAGCTCCTGCAATAAATCCTAGCTTAGCCTTAGGTGCTAATCCAGGTCTGGGCTGCTGTATCAATTATACGCACGCAGGCATGCGCCCCGTAGCCCTTTTCTCAAGAGGGAAACTCGTGCAAGCAAAGGGAAGAGCTCCCAGCCTCTATGTGGGGCCACCATCCACTCTGCCTCACCTAAATTTAGCTCTGATCTAAATAAGGTTCCACCCTTTCAGGACCCCGAAGGAACCACATCCCTTCCTGTGCTCTCTGGAATCACCTGGACACGCTGGAATCTCTCGCTCATATACACACATGCAACCTAACTCTGCCTATTTCCCCCTTAATTCAGAAGGTTTAGGAGACAGAACAGGTCCTTGTCTCTGAACAGAAAGCTATACTCCCTCTGTCCCATCTCCAGCCGCCACCCCAGCCACGGTAGCCGAGCGCCCGAGCTGGCCCTCTTCCTGGTGAAAAGTTCATTCTATCTAGCCCAGTTCAGAAGGCCAGAGCTGCTTGCACGTGTGAGAAGGGCCACCCCCTGCCCGAGACAGTGGAGAGCTGGTGATGCCAACCAGGAACTGGCAAGCCATCTCCTCCAACAGCTGGCACACTCCAGGACAGACAAGGGGAAGCCAGCCAGCAGAAGGAACGGCTAACACTCAGGCGCATCCCGCCAGGACCGACTTCCATTAAGCCAGTGGATTGCTCAGAGAGCTCATAATTGATCAAGGTGAGCTCATTTAGAACCTTGTCTATTGGGGAAAAAATCCCATCTTGCTTGAAAGCAATTTTTTGCAGGCTCTGCCATAACCCCAAAAGTCAAAGGGGGCTGCCCCCCACCCAGCAGCTGCACTGGACGCCGAAGAGGAGGGGATCAACAGAAGGAAAAAGAAGAGAGGCTGAGAGTGGAGGACAGACAACTCGTCTGCTCTTCTCTATCACAACAAAAACATTTAACAACCCCCCAAAGACGCTCCAGCTTGTGTCTTCTTTGATCCCTGTCGTCCCCACAACCTGGGGTGCAAGCATGCATGGACAGCAGCGGCTGCAACTGAACACCCCTTTGTGCCACTCCTGAAATTGACCACTGAATGTGCAATCCTAAAAAAGATCTCTGGGAATTTTAGCAGGAGGCAATCAAGCAATGGCCTTTCAAACCATCTCATGAAACGTCACACTTATGGGGAGAAAAGTTCAAACTTGTGCACCTTCCACTGAAAATGGTTTCTGCTCAACGGAACTGAATTGGAAACCCCAAAGGCCCAACGCGAAAGGAGAATCCACAAGCGACTATACCACTGCCAGGCTTAACTCTGTGCCTCGTTTATCATCCCATGAAAAGCCCCACAGAACACCTTCCAAAGTTACGGAGAGCAAGAGGGGCATTGACTGTTTGGGGGGGGGGATCTGGCACGAGGCTTCCACGCAAACCGAGAGGATGACTCTCTCGCCAAAAGGGAAACTTGGACCGGCATCAAAGCCTTGGAACACAGCTCCAAAAATGCAATAAAAAAATACAAAGCGTCTTCCCAGGAGGCCCAGAAGACAAATACAATTTCCACAACATGCCGCAGCCGAGGACAAGTTACAGCCATCAACTCTTGAAACGTAATAATTACTCCTGCTAAGCCGAAGCCAGAGAGCAGAACGCTAACTCCATATCTGACTCTTGGGAATAATGAGTTTGCAGTGGGAAACGGCTGGGAACGGAGGCCACAGAGGTGAGGCAACACCTTTATCGGACTCAGGGCTGCCTTCCACCAACCACACCCACCCTTGGTTGGGCTGGGTTGGTGGTTGAGCCAAGCCAAGAGGCTCAAAGAGCGACACCAAAGAACGGCTTGTGGATACAGACGATGGATAGGCCATGGCCGATTGGGCTAAGAGCAGAGGTTCTTGGGTGGAGGGACGAGAGATTGGAAGGGGGAGAGGCCAGAACATAAACACCACGTAAACAGCCATGGCTGTCTGAAATTCCCCCTATCTGGCAGGAATCTTGAATTCCTCGTCCTGGATTTAGGAGATCAAGAGAAAGACCAACTGCCAGTAAGGAGATGGACTTTCTATAGACGTCTTTCCCATAATTTGTCTCTGGCCCCATCAAATGACCCCTTGCAGCAAGAGGGGAGGGGTGCCCAGGACCTTCACTGATGGTTGGGACAGAGAGGCAGGAAGAAGTCAAGGGAACCCCTTTGGCATCCCCCCTCCCTCCCACCTGAACATTTTCCCTGCGATTTTGGAAGCGGAGTGCTGCCATTTCTTCCCATTTCCCAGAAAGGATCAATTCCCCATGGCAACGATGGCCAACACTGGGGGTTGACAAGGCAGAGTTGGTGTGAAGGCCTCTGCTCCACGTAGGTGGCCCAGGTGAGTCACGCTGGCGGATGAGAGTCTGCTCCCAAGAGGCCTCTTTGCTGCCTGCCAGAACTATAATTCAGCATCTGAAGGCAGCGTTCACAGTGTCAGGCAACCAAAAGACTCCATTGCCTTGGAAGAGGTGGAGGGATGCCGCATTCCACCACATGCTCAGCAGGGTGGGGGTGTGGGGGTTGCTGGCTGCAGCAGAACCTTCCCTCCCCAGGACTGGGGTGATCTCCTGCCTGGAGCTTCAGAGGAGCCTGTGCCAAAGTGGAGCCCTCTCAGGAGAAGCTCAATGTCTCAAGATTCATGGAGACCCCAGGCAGTTGTTGCCTGGGGTGTCCCATCCAAGTACCAAATGGGCCCAACCCTGCTTAGTTTCTTCCAACGAAACAAGGCTAGCAAGGTGTTATGCCCAATGTGACACTAAAACAGGACACAAATCTTAAGTAAGGCCTATGTATTCTGCAACAGGAACTGCAGTCTTGGAATTTTTCCCTACTATCAACAAAGCTCAACTACTGCCTACTACATCCCCCCCCCTTCAGTCTGGTGCTCTCCAGATGTTCAGGGCAGCTGCTTAAGCCTTAAACCATCCAGTTGATCTTGTATGCAGGCTTTTTTGGCTTCACAACAAGGTTGGGTCACTTCGTGGAAGTTGTGGGGATCAACATCTCTTAGCCATGATGGTAGTGGGGCTGTTGGGAGATTGGCAGCCTTCCTTGGCAGCTGGTTGGCTGGACTAGATGGGCCAGGCCTCCCATCCAGCAGGCACAGCTTATGTTCTTAAGAGGAGGTGCTAGGACACTCCCTGGCTAGCCCTGAAGGTTCTCGTCGACCTCCAGTTTTAGTTATCAGGCTCAAACAGCTTGAAATAACTCTGAAGGGCTTCCCAATTCTGCTCAGAATGCCAACCGCTGCTGTAATCCCAGCACAGAGCAGGGCTGAGGCATCTCCTAGCACCAAACAGGAGAAAATCTACAAGCAGGACCCTGCCTGCCTCCTGTTCATCTCATCGGGGCTTCAGCAGAAGAACCTCCCCCTGGAATCAGGTCCCTCCAAGATCCGAGTTGCCTGCAACCCCCTCTTGAATCAGGATGCTGCCCCCCCTCCCCCCACCCCCAGTCTTTCTTCTGTGGCTGATGAGACACCAATCTTCCACTTATCTATTGATCAGATCAGTGACCTCCAGACTTTCAAAGGGAAAACTTCAAAGCTTGAGAAGAAAGCAGAAGGGGAAAAGGTAGACCCACAAGACACTGGAGGCACCAAGATTGGAGAGGTGGGGTTTTTTAAAATTATTTTGGTGCCTTTGTGTTGCTTTAACCTTAATTAGTATTAAAAAGCCCTGCAGAACAGATTGCCTTCTTCCTGATAGACTTTCAGACACGCTCCAGTCTTTGCCGAACCCATGAAATGCAAATGAAGTTCGAAAGGAGATGTTATAGTTTGCTCCCTAGGCCATGCAGGTCTTGTGCGGTGTTTCTGGCACACCCCCAAAACCACCTTCTCTCTAAGGCCTTAATTGGCTGCTTAGCAGGATGGCATTTTCCCTCCTCCACCTACCAGCACCTACCTCGGGAGCCCTGGAATGCCTTCCAAAAGGAGCAAAGTAACTCAGCACCTTCTCAGAGGTTGGGGCATCCCTTCCGAAGACCACCAGGCCATTGGCGGGGTCAGTTCCTGCCGCAACCTTTGCCAGGGGCCTCCTGGCTACAGCAACCACGAGGCTGTGTCTGCAGGATGCAAAGCCATCTTTTTCCCGGAGCTCCTGTCCTCACTCAGGGCATCTTCTCTCTCTGAGGGCTCTGGGGCTGCAAAGGGAGCCTCTTTTTTTAGTATCGGGGGATTTCAGACCTGCTGCTGCAAAAGTAGATTTCGCTGCGACAATACAGGGCAAGGCGGGGAGGTTTCAGGTTGCAGGCTATTAATGTCTGCTCAGCAATGCAGGAACTCGAACGGCTCTTATGTATAACACGCAATTGCAAGCGGGAGGCGGAGGAGCAGCCCTCCGATAAGATCGACTCCTCAGGACCGCTTTGCACACAAATGTGGTTCCATGGATACAGCCAGAACCACAAGCCGTTTCATTTTTGAACTTTGGGTAGCCCTGATTATTGATTCAAAGGTCCGGCAAAGCTGGCATGGACGATCGCTCAATGGTGGTTGTTTCTCATCCCAAGGACCTGCAACATTCAAGTGAGTTCTTGTGCTAAGAAGTGCCCTTAAGGGACTTTGCTGACTTCCAGGGCCAAGCATTGGCCAGCATCACCTCCTCTTCTCCCAGGTCCTCCCTGGGATCCTCCATGTTCCCGGTTCCTTTACTGCTGGAGCTCCCTTTGCACAAGTAATATGGTGAAGAGCCTCCGTGCTTGAATTCGACCCCAGAGTAACTCAAGGCCCATTTCAAACAAGGAGGCATCAGAAGATCTTGACTGCAGCTGGAAATAAACTTGGGTGGAGACGGCCAAGAATAAACCGGTTTTTGCTCGGCATCCGAAGGCACCAGAGATCTGCATTCTGCATGGCGCTGCTTCTGCCAACAGATTCTCGCCATTACAGCTGCCCAAATTGGAAAAGAGACCACTCAAGTAGGAAGAAATGCAAGCCACCCACTGCCTCTACTGCATCAGCGCTGGCATGTGGGAACACGCTGGCGTAGTTCCCCACTGGAGTATTTAGGCCCACAACTCCGCAGGCTGGTACAATACTTGGAGGAAACTCCCTTTGGGGTAGGCTGCTGTAGACAAGAGATTTCGTTCAGTTATTTTGGTTGAATAATTGAATAACATACTTCCACAATCTTGCCTAAAGAATTCCTGCAAAATTAGTCGTGCGTTATAGGAGTTCAAAAATAGAAAGCCAATTTTGAGAAGGCCATGTAGAAGGTTGCTTCATTCCTGGGCTGGAGGACAGATTTGCTCGGGTGCTGGCAGCAAAAACCCAGGCAGAGAGGTCCTCTGCTTTTGTTCTTCACGTGCCCACTGCCATCTCCCCACCAGCCATGTTTCTCCAGCAACCCATGGCCTTTCTCCACCAATACAGGACGCTGGAGTGGAAATGGGCCTGAGAGGGTTGCATCGGAAGCAGGAAGGGTGGGAGGAGATGGCAAAAGCCTGTGAGGCCTTTTGGCAAGGAAGGTGGAGAAGAAAGAAGCCAACAAGCTAAAGATCAATAAACGCAGGACGCTGGAGGTTCGACGAGCCCAAGAAAGGCAGCCTGGCAATTCAACCAAAGGGAGCAGGCAATTCACACATTAACAGGAAGGTGAAAAAACCTCCCTCAAAGTCTCCCTCCTTCAATTAGCAAGTAATTTGAGCCCAGTTGCACTAACTTCCTGCTCTTGAGCAGATTCTTCTGCACTGGCTTTGTTCTGCTAATTCTGAATTAAAGAAAAAAAAGAATACTTTGGCCCGGCTTATTGAAAATTATATTACTTAAGACTCGGAGCCTATCCGTCTGACAACTTCACAAACCCAACAGTCCTGCAAAAGAAGCAGGCAAGCAGGCAAACACCATGGGGGACTCTGATGACTAAGAACAAATGGGCAGCTTTTTAACCGTCAATTGGAGAGGATTCTGCACCATCAGTGATGAAGGCAGGCAGAACAAAACTACTAAGAAGTACAACAAAACATCACCCCACGGTATAGAAGCGCCCTACAGTCAACACAGAGCCATGCTCTGTTGTCACCTTGGTCTAAACGGGAGTCCAACCCAACCCCCCCCCCACCGCACCCAAAAACCTTCTGCCATCCCAGGGGCCTCTCAAATCCCTGCCCCCCCCCCGCCCATGCTGCCTTTCCTTGCTCCTGGGAAATATTCCTCATGGTGCTCTATTTCTCCTGGCAGCAAAGAGAGAGCCCTCTCTGCCCCACTCCAAGCCCCTGCTTGCCTCCAGATGAACGTGGAATGGAATGTCCCCATGAAGAATCGGTCTCATCCCAGCCAGCTGCTGTGACCAGAGGGGACCCAACTCTGCACAAGCACACCATTGTTGACTTAAGGACTACTCCGAGGATGCGTATTGCGATGCCTTGAGCAGCCCATGTGTGGCTTTCCGGAATGCCAACAATGTTATCTTTCTTTCCATTTCCATAACGCTCCCATGCAAGTGTCAAAGAGACGGCTTTGTGCATTGTGCGCCTTTAGAGAGCCATTTCACAAGGGAATCAGGGGCACGTTTCTCTGCGAAAGGAACAAAGGGCCCCAACGGCAAACTTCACCTACGCCTCCCTCAGATGGGACCCTCCAGGCTGGTGGGCCTGCATGCTCAGTCATCCCAGCCAGGGCAGCACCCAGCAGATCAAGAAATCAAAATCCTACTAGAATAATGTGGTGTTCAATTAAATAATTCAATGCGGGAACAGCATGACTTTGTTTTTAATCTCCTTTTAGGTTCAGTACAAATCTGAACTTGAGGAGGAGAACTGTGCCATGAGCATCCTACCAAATTCTACGCTGGTCAACTGCAGCCAGAGAGGCCATTCTGCAACTAAAGAAACAGGATGCAAAATAAGGTAAACCCTGGAGTCTTTGGTGCTTTCTGGAGTTGGTTGTTTGCTTGCTTCATTCCCCAGCTCAAGATATTAATCTTGAGTGCATCAGTCCGAGTTGGGTAATGAAACATCAGCAAGCAAACCACCAAGCTCAGAGAGCACCAAGTATTCCACAGTTCGACCTTAAGCTGCAGAGATTCTCTTCTGTTGAAAACAGGCTGAAGTCAGATAAAAGCCCTCCTTAATATCAGCAAATATGGGTCAATAAGGATCTTGCCCCGTGTTCAACAGCAAATCCACATTGTTCACTTATAAGGTAGCAATCCAACAGTGAGCAGCATTTCAGTGAAGCAATCAAGTGGACAGAAAAATATGAAAGGCTCTTTTCTTTGATGGTAGATGAACTGAACATTTCGGTTCCAAAAATGCAGATGGAGCACGGCTTTGTTCCCCCTCGCGCACTCTTTGAACGTGCTCCCAGCTCTGCAACAAAAGTTTCCTCCATAAAAGGCAATCTTGCTTAAGCAGCCTTGTCTTTGCTTTAAGAATAAGTTTAACAAGCTTCTGTGGGCCCATTGTGTATGTTAGCCGGTGACCCCAAACACAGACTCAGTCAGAGAGCTAAGAGGGAAGATTGGAACAGACCAAAGTTTGGAAGAGGGTTCTGCAGCTTGGAGAGACAATAAAAGAGATCCCTCCCTGCCCCCCACTGTCGCAAAACAGATCTCTGCTTCTCGAGACAAGGTTCTTTGAGCTAATTGAAAACAAGAGGCTAAACACGACAATTGCCCCAGAAGGAAAATAATCAGATGGTCAACCTAAAGTAGATTCAATGTCCAGCTGGACGGAGGAGGGCTGGAGTTGGCCAATCTGGATGGAAAGGCTCTATAAACTCCTTTTAAACTCCAGCGAAGAAAGATGGGCCATGCAAACAGAAAACCAGGTCCCAAATCCTCATAAATTTACGAAGAGGCAAACATAGATGAATCTGGATCTTCTCTTATTAAAAATTGGATCATATATGACACGCAAGCCAAGCCTCAACTGCTCAGTTTTGGTGTCGCATTCTGCATGAACTCAGCAGTTAGAATCTGCCAATCATGGTTCACACTCTGGTATGTGGCATCACCTGAGGATGTGCCACTACAAAGCCACCAAAGAAGAGGACAAGGGATGAACGGCCTTGTGAGGGGAAGGCAGAAGTGGAGATCTTCTACGTAGGAGGTCTTCTTAATGCTGGACCTTTCCCCTGGGCAGCCATCTCCCTGGTTCCTCTGGGGGGTGGGGGGAGCTGAGACTTCGCTGGCACAACTAGACGGGTCTCCTGATGCAGAGGGAAGCATTTAAGACAGCTGTCAACTTCTTCTGCCTCGTGTTCTTGGACATACGGGGGGGGAATAAGAACAGGGGGGGGTAGGAGGTCCCCCCACCACCTTAAGCTGCTCTGAGGAAGCACAGCTGCCTCCAAAACGTCAGGCGCGGGTAATCCATCCTCAACGGCCATCAGCTTCCCGAGTCCCCAGAGCACTAAAAGGCCCGTGAAGTTCAGCACCTGTCGGAGCGCCACTAAGTGAATTTCCCAAGGCTTGTGGCCTCTCCCAGCCTCTGCCTGGCTCCCTGTCCAAAGCGCGGGCAGAGGGGAAGGGGCCAAATTCCCTCCGTGTTGCATCTGGAACTCCCCCAACCTGCGTGGTGGAGGAACTGCCACCCCAACCCTACACGTTAAAGCTGGGCTCACTAGCCATGGTTTGGGTTCGTGTAATGGGGCCACAAAGCTTGTGACTCTCACCAGAGCTGAGAACCAGCTGCTGCTGCTGCAAATGCAACGGGCCTCATGCCTGTGAACTTTCCCACCCGTGTCCCACGTGGGTGAGTGTGTGAGAGAGAGAGAGGGACAAACTCCAGGTCGGGGCTGCCTGGGGGCCCCCTTGTCACAACCTCTGATCTTAATGGCTTCGGACTGGCGGGGAGGCAGCCAGCGAGGAGGGCCAGTCGGAGGGCAAAGTGGATTATCAGAACGTCTTCCTCCTTATCTGCACTGAGAGAAATCTCATTTCTCTTTGCAGGCTCCATTGTGTGAGAGAGGAGGGGAAGTGGGGAAGGAGGAAAGGCAGCTCTGCTTTCAGACTGAAGGAGCTCTCCAGGTGCAAATCAGAGGAAGGCTTTAAACAAGGCTGGGCAGGTGGGCTTCGTCTCGGTACTTTTCGGAGCTGGGCTCTCGGCCTGTTTCATTACCCGCTTAGGCCCCCACTTCAGTGGCAGTTTGTGTGGGGTTTGCATTGGCCAACGCAGGGATTCGACTGTCCTGATCAGGGGTGTGGAACTGACGGCCCGGAGGCGTCACATGCTGCCTCCGCCTGGTTTAGTGAAGCGGGAAAAAGTCCCTATACCTCACCTGGTGGCACGAGTTTGGCACCCCTGATCCTGATGTCCCACAGCAGGGCTCTTCAACCTTGCCAGCTTTAAGACTTGTGGATTTCAACTCCCAGAATTCCTCCTCCAGTCATGTTAGCAGCTCAGGAATTCTGGGAGTTGAAGTCCACAAGTCTTGAGCTTGCCAAGTTGGGAGACCCTTGGTTTGCAGTGTGTCTCCACAAGTCTTATGTTCTGTACCTCTCCAATGACAGCTAGTTCACCAAACTATGGTTAAAAAGAACCTCCATTTAGATAGTTGGTGAACAGAGTCACAGCCTCTCCTGGTACTAGTCAACTGCTCAACAGCTGCTCTTGCCTGCTTGGTCTTCTTTCCCATTCAGTTGAAAGTGGGGGAATGGCACTTTTTTGTTTGCCCCGCTTCCAATATGGCAATATGAAGTGCCTGTGGGTGGGAAACAGTGGAGTTAAAATCTGGTTAAAGGAATCCCACACCAGTTTGGAAGGATTCTGATAAAGACTCTTTTAAAAAGCCCCACCCTTAAACCAGACCCGGGAGAAGCCTTCTCCTTCCACAGAGATGATGGTGAGGAGAAACCAGAGCAGACCCCAGGAGCGTGTGTGGCCTCTAAAGAAGATAAGTAAATCAGATTCAAGGCAAATATATGTGACTGTCTGGAGGGTTTTTCGCTCTCTGCACTCAAACAATTTAAAACAGACCCTGGAGTCGGTCCAGCTGCCTTCCTGCAATCACCTCCAGATGTCCTGGATGGCACAGCATGGGTCAGGCAGGCTGGGGATGTTGGGAAGTGTAGTCTCAAACCCTTGGAGGGCAGGAGGTAAAGAATGGCTGCGTTAGATTAGTATAAACTGGGTTAAAGTTGGGCTGACCAAGAAGAGCCAGCAAGGACTCTCACCTAGGAATCTGGACTCTGAAATCCGCTGCCTCATAGACCACAAGGCAGCATCTGGAGCCCACCTTGATTTACATCAACCTTCTGGGCCCACGGAGCCCTTCTGGATCTGGAGGAATAGAGTTGCAGAATTGCTCCTAACAGCTTGGGGTTCAAAGCCTTTCAAGAGAAGCGCTGGTTTAGGAGGCAGGCCAACTCAACGAGCCCCTGTCTCATGGCTGGATTTTCACATTCTGAAAAACGGGTTTTTCCATGGCTTCCAAGCCCAGGCAGGTGGGCAAAACAACCGTCTGGCCCCACCTGCAGAATTGGATAAGGGAAGACAAGCAGAGCATAAAGAGGTCCCGGGCCAGTCTGGCCCAGGCTGGTGCCCACGTGCCCATGTGGCTGAAGGATACAAGAGTGGAGTCCTTCCCCCGAGGAGACCATCCATGCCACCGGCAGGGACAAGGCCGCACTTCCGAATCACAGGTGGCCCTGGCTTCATGCACAGGTTCTGCCCTCAGGCCCAGCGGAACCAACCCAGGCTGATGTGCCAAGCAGACCCCAAAGGAGCAAAGGGCTTGCCCACCCAAATGAGTGGAACTGCTTTGTCTTCTAATTACAACCCACCAGGCTATTCGGGAGCTAATCATTCTTGCAATAACACAACGACATATGTCTGAAAAGCACAATTGTGCAGGGACAAATCCTGCCGCTCTGTGGGTTCCCAGGAGGCAAAGCCAAACCCCTGAGAGAACCCAACCTCAATAATCTCCCTCTCCATAATTAAGAGGCCACAATTTCCACAGTGCCGACCAAATTACAAGCGGAGAGGCTGCTGCTTGATTGCAGATTGCAACCTGGGGGTTCCCTAGCAGGCCACAGGGGGGCAGAGCATGGGGGGCAGCAGGGCAGGATGGAATTGGCAGGGATTAAGACCCCCCTTTGGAAAAACAAAAGCCGTTTGCTTTTCAAGCAGTTTAAAGGGGAAATATTTATCAACACACGATGAGGCCTTCCCTGGCAGCAGCACAAGGTCAATGCGGTGACAAGGAGAGGGCAGCTTCTCCAGACAAGCCCCCCTCCAAATGTAATTCTCAAAGCTAAAGGCCATTTTGGAAAGCGCCTGGAGGTCCCCCCAATTCAGGGATCAGCCAAGGAGGGAGAGAGAACAACAAGAGGATTTCACTGCCAATTCCTCCGCCCGTCAAAGATCTGCCAATTCCACAAACCAATCTAGATAGAAAAATCAGCTGGTTTTGCTCAAAGATGCCCCTTAGACTCTTCCAATAAGTTTTCTCCCCAAGATTTGGTCAAACAAGTCAAGATGGCGGCTGGGGTGGTGCGATCAAAGCAGACATCTTGACCCATCCCGCCACAGCCTGTGGATATCCCTCTCCTGCTGGGATGCAGAGAATGGATAAAAACAAATGATGGAGCTGTTTTCATAGGGATCTATTTCAGGGGTCTCCAACCTTGACAACATTAAGCCTGGTGGACTTCAACTCCCAGAATTCCCCAGCCAGCAAAGCTGGGAGTTGAAGTCTGTCAGGCTTAAAGTTGCCAAGGTTGGAGGCCTCTCATCTATTTGTTGTAATGTGAACCAAAGGCCTGTGTTCGCCTCCCTCTTCCTCACGTTCCAACCTGAGACGGAAACAATTTCTATGCCAAAAAAAGGAGGACCCCCCCCAGACAGACACACAAGAAGGGGAAGCCAAAGCACCACAAATGGATTGCAGAACCCAAGCCAGGAGGAGACCTGCAGCCCTTGCCTAAAAGGAACCAGATGCCACCAGATACGGAGGAAAAGCTGAGACTTAATGGCCCAAGACGCGAACCGCTTGCCCAATCTGACCTCCCTGCAGATGTGCTGGACTACAAGCCCCAGCATCCTCAACCCGCGACTGAGATGATGGGCATGCAGTTCCATGAAATCCAAAGTCCGAAAGATCACCAAGAGCAGCCGAGCCTAATAAGGGGATTGGGGCCCTCAGTCATTTATAACTGGTGTGAAAATAGCTGTGATATGTAGGCTGACAACTGGCAGCGAAGAATGAGATAAAAATACACCCGCGAGGCCCCCTTTGCAACTGCCAAATGCTGGTCAGGAGAGGGGCCTTCACTTAGAAGCCCCAGGTTGCAACACAGCTCCCTTCCCACAGCCAAGCTGCACCCGGCTGGATAGGGCATCTCGGGGGCGCAATCCCCATGCCAGGGCAGAAGGCTGGTCCAGCCCTCCCTGTTAGGAGAGGAGGGATGGGCAAAGCCCCCAAACTGCTTAGTTTACACCCTGTGTTTGACCCCCAAATGGCGGAAACGAATCACAGGATGACTTAGCCTGTCTGTCCATCTGCAGAAATGTCCAACTATATTGCAGCTCAAAGCCATAAATATTCCTGCACGAACACCAGCCTTGTCCTCCCTCCCCCCCTCCCCCGCCAAGAAGGATGCCCGTGCTTGATTCACCATGCCAACCAGCCAGCCTTCGGTTCATCTTCTTGCCTGCACTCAGATGCATATTCATGCATTGGCTCAAAGCCTCCACTTAATTATCAGGCATTATTTGATTAGGAGGGAAACTGTCTTCTTGCACAAGATAAATGAAAGCCAACCTCACTGGCTTCAGGTATGAGCTCGGCTGCTTTGGGCGGCAAGTCAGTGGGCAACGTGGACCCAACCCATTAAAGTCCTTACCGAAAGCATCTACAGGCACGGGACATGCTACTCAAAAGGGAAATATGTGCATGCATCGGATTCACCAGCCCATCGGTCACACTTCACAGCAGAAAAGCACTGGGCTTGAACTGCATTTGAAAATCACATGGAAAATATTTGGGACACATCATGTGAAGCAGCTCAAGAGTGTCTCCCAAAGAAAAATGGGCCGAGAATTTTGGAACCTCTTCCACATATTCAGTCAATGTCTCTTTTCTTTGGGGAGAGAAAGTCCAGATCCAGCCAGGATGAGCTGGCGTTCCTCAGCCAGAGGCCTTGGGGCGCCGCTTTCAGAGGCCAAGCCTGCCCACTAGACCATCACGTGCTTTGGGGCATCATCCCCTGGGCAAATCCAAGCCCAGGAAGGCATTGTCATGCCTTACCAGGCTGTGAGGACCAATCCAATTAAGTCAAGGCACAGTTAACAAGATGTGAACCGATATTCCCCAGGGATGATTAAGTGAAAATCCAGGACACAGAAAGTGACTGGCAGCTGCCAAGCCTTGCAGAGACGACTAGCCGCCCACCCGCACCCCAAAAGTCAGATCTTCACAGACACCTTCAGGAGCCCAAGCAAGGTAGGCCAGGACAACCCACCGGGGCACCCTTGGATGCCCCTGCAGAAGCCATGGGGCGATACCCCGTTCGGTCTTCTGGAATGCAGGAGGGCAGGTGGGGAGGCTGAGCTCTCAAGAGTCATCTCCTTAAGAGGATCTGACCGCTTGGGGACTCTTACCTGGTCCAGTAGTCCTGCCTGCCTTTTAAGAGGGAGCGGGAAGAAAACGCCTTCAAGAGCCTCCTGCTCCATCCTCAAGAGAGATTCAACTTGCATTAACCCCACAGTCACAATCCTTACACCAACTCAAAATACCCCCTTTAACATCCCTCTTTGGAACCCCTCAATGAACCTGAAGAATTCAAAACATGCAGAGGAACATCCGTGCCTGCGTGTGCAAGAAAGAGCAGACATTCAGCTGGTTCGGCTGATCCTCCTGGTGCCAAGACCGTCCGCTCTCTTTGTCCAGAAGAATGAAGCCAGGCACGCGGCCGGGCACAGGAAGAGCTAATCGAGGCAAAGGAAACGGTTTCCTCGACCCAAGGCTAACCCAGATCGGAGCGCCCACACGGGCCCGTCGGGTGCAGAGCAGCTGCTACCTGCCAACCACTCCAACGGCATCGGGCACAGCCCCAGGTTTCCATCAGAAGGATGGCAGCCCCATGCCACTCAAGAGCTCTTCCTGACACAAATTCAACACTGTGAACTTTTAACAAGGCCTCCCTCAAGGTCCACAATTATTGCACCCAGACAAATGCCTCACAGCTGAAGGACAGTGCAGGGGAGGGTCCATCCAGCCCCCCCTCCCAAAGACGGCTAGCTCTTCCTTGCACAGCCTCTCTCTTTGGGGCACTGCCTCACACAGCAGGCGATTTGGGGGGCTTTGCATTAGTTGCCATCAGGAACAGGGGAATCAGAAGACACCCCCCTCCCCTGTATTGCAACCCCTCCCAGCTGAGCTTTCTGGGGTGTAAATCAGCGTTTGGCAACTTTAAGCCGGGTGGACTTCGATCCCCAGAATTCCACCCAGCCCGGTTAGGGCCCTCTGGGAGTTGAAGTCCGCACATCTGTGGGGGGTGGGGGAAATAGAAACGGCCAGGGGGCAGGCGCCGACCCCAAAGGTTTCCAGAAAGCCCCGTGCGGCAGGCAATAGGCCCAGCCCCGAGGCGCTCCAAGGTGCCCCCCAGCCGGCACAGCCCGCCCTTGCAAGGCTGCTTTCAAGCGCTTCACCCGCCCGCAATTCCCTCCCCCCGGGGAGGACGCTGAGGCTCCACGCTGAGGACTTCTCCGCGCGGGCAGCGTCCCGGGGCGCAAGCGCGCGCTGACCAGCAGGGAGGGCCGAGAGGGGCGCGGCTCCCCCGCAGGAGCCCCTACGTGCCCACCGCCCTCGGCCCAGGAGGAGCGGCCCAGCGGGAGCGCGCACCGGCCGGCAGCCCCGCGGCGAAGGCTGGCCCAGAGCCCGCCGGCCCACCGTCCCTCGGGACGGCCCCTCGCCCGCGGCCCCCGCGCCGCCTCCCTCGCCTTCGCTCGCCGGGGGAATCGGACCGAGCGCGCGACCGCCCAGCCGCGGGGATGCCTGCGCTGCCCGAGGCAGGTGTCGGCCGGCCCGCCGGAGCCCCAGCAGCCCCGCCACCGCCTGGCGCCCGCCTCGCCTCGCCTCGCCGCAGGGGCCCCACCAGCGCAGCCCGCCCGCCGCAGCCTTACCGGCTCGTCGTGCGAACCGGTCGGGAGCCTTTCCGCGCCGCCGCCGCCGCCGCCGCCGCCACCTCCTCCTCCGCGGCCGGCTCGCGCGCCACTGGCAGCCGGCGCGCGGGGGAGGGGGGAGGGCGGCGGGCGGGCGGGCTTCGGCCAGGAGGCGGCGGCGACCCCCGGCCCAGGGAGAGCAGGAAGCGCGTCATCAGGCCGGGACCAACCTGCCGGCCAGCTGGGCTTCCCGGCCGCCCCCCGCCCGGCCGACCGCCGGCCCGCGGCACACCTGCCTGCCAGCCCGCGCTCCCCGGGCAGCGCCTGCCGCTCGGCCTCCGGGGCTGCTCGCTGCGCCCTCCGCAGGGAAGTCCGCCGCCCCCGGGAGAGCGGCCCCCCGGCCAGGAACCCCCGCCGCCCGCCCGCTGCCGCCCAGAGGCTCCTGCCGGGGCTGCTCCGGAGCCTGCACGGCCGAGGCGAGACGCCGGCCCTCCCAGTGCCGGCCCAGCCCGGAGAGCGGCCCAGCGGACCCTGGGCTGCCGGCCGGTTCCTGCAAGAGCGGCCCAGCGGAGGACTGCAAACGCCGGGAGGACGAAGCCCCGTTGCGCCCGGCGGCTGGGATGCCGGAACCCGGGAGGGATGGGGGGGGTCTGGGCAGCAGCCGCTCGGCCCTTCTCCTTACCGGACGGCGGCGGGCAGGGCTTCCCGGCTCCCTGCGAACCTTCCCTGCGTCCGGTGGCGAGGAAGGGGCTGAGGCGAGGCGGCCGCCCAGCGAGTCCGCGCGCAGAACCGGCGGTGCGCGGCAGGCTCAGCTGGAAGCAATTTGAGGGGGGCGTTGGCTTCCCGAGTGTCAAGGCGCTAGTCCGCTCTCTCCGACGGGGGCGGGGGGGAGGGAGGCGGTTGAGGCCAGGCCTGTGGGGGTAGGAGGCGCAGAACCCAACTAGCCCTGGTTAGTGGCGAGCAGGAGAGCCTGGCCGAGGCGGCTCCTTCTCGGGCAGGGCGAGCCCAGGAACTGCCTTGCAACCCGATGCGGCCAGGGGAGCGCAGCCCCGAGTAGCTGCGGCCGTGTGAAGAAAACCTTGCTCGCGGTTCAAGAGGTGCAAAAAGTAAGCCAGGAGGGCAAAAGTCTCGGACCTACTACACAACCTTGGAGTAAGTCCGTGCTTGGGAAAGGCATGGAATAGATTAAGCGGAGGCCATTGCTACATCTGGAACCACCGAAGTTCTGCTCCGTCCCGGGTGCTGGGTGAGAAAGCTGCGGTTCCCTTCACCCGAAGGTTCTTCTCCAGGGAGGGGTTGAAAAATAAGACAAGGCTGCCCCCTGCTGGCAAATAAAGGGAGAGGCGCAGGGGTCCTGGTTCAGGGAAGAAGTGACTCACATCTGTCCTTCCATCCATCCATCCTTCCAGTAGCTCAGCCCACCTGAAGGAGGACTCTGGGAGGATGGAGCAGCCTTACACCTGGAGCAGAGACACTAGCCGAGTGGGGGTGGAACGAGGGCTGAGATACCTGCTCTCATCAGGACCAGCACTCTTCCTCCTGAAGGCATGGCCTGTTGGTTCAAGTAGGCCAAGATTCAGATGTGTGGAAGTCCAACTCCCAGAATTTTTGCCCTGCTTGATAAACACTGGTCTATGGTAAAGAATCAGCACTAACTGGTAGCCTCTTTTCTTAAGTGGCAGTTTAGAAAAACGGATGCCTTTTAATACAATTAATTAGTTGCTACCAGACTGGCCTCTTTTGCCTGGGGTCCAGAGAGCCAGAATTTCAGCTAAGGAGCATGTCCGGCCATCCTGCAATGACCAATGAGCTCCCCAGCCCCTTCAGTCACGGCCTCTTGAGACCCCCCTAAGAATCCATGTGTTAAATTCATTACAAGAAGGTCCTATGTGGCTCTCATGACTTCATAGGCATCATACTGTTTTCTTTCTTTTTTTAAAACCTTTATTTAAAAAAAGGCATTTATACATACACAACAAAATGATCCTTGCAAAGAAAGAAAGTTGCAACAGAATTGCCAGCCAGCATTGCCAAAACCTTTCAAGCAGGAAGGACAGTTGAGGAAGCGAAGAGAGAATCAGCTGGGCTTGTGAAGGGCATCCAGATGCCATCTTTTATCTGTTTCAAGGTAACAGTGAGATGGTGGGCACTGCCGCCACCTTGAAAGCTTTGCAAATCAGAGAGCAGAACAATGGGAGGAGAGAGAGGATGCCTGCAGGAGGCAGTTTTTACTCACAAAGCATTTAGACCCTTAAAAGGCATTTGCTTGCGTGGTCATAAACCTCCCCAGCACTTGTATTGTGTTAGAAAGGGATCAGCTGCCATTCTTGGCACTGGAACATCCAATGTAATTGGGTACTATATCCACCGATGATACTAGATCAACTGCAGAAAATCACATCCAAGCAAACTTTCCTGGTGTTGCACAGGATCCAAAACAGCAATTCCGATCCAAATGTTATAGACCAGGAGTGTCAAACTCACAGCATCACAGTGGCACCACGTGACGTATTGGGACTTTTCCCCCTTCACTAAACCAGGCTGGGTGTGGCCAGCATGTGATGCATCCGGCCCACGACCCGGGAGTTTGATAGCCCTGCTCTAGACTAGGAATGTCCAACCTTGGCAACTTGAAGGCCTGTGGACTTCCAACTCCCAGAATCCCCCAGCCAGCCATGCACATCTTGGCAGGGGCGAGCAACTATGGCCCTTTGAAACCCACGGACTTCAACTCTCAGGCTTCCCAAGCCAACATGGAGTCGAAACCCAGTGGTTGCAAAGGGGCCACAGTTGCCCACCCACCCCTGATCCCATAGCATTTGGACGGCCAGCCTTTGAACTGATTTCAGAGGAAACACTTCAGATCAATGCCAACGTGAGGATACACTTTTGTGGTGTTCCTTTGGGGGCGCAGCTGCCAACATCTGTAGGGTGGCCTTTTGTCCTGCAGTTTTATTCCAATTCTCTGCAGCTCCTGCTTGAGATTCACACCACTGTGTGCCTTTGAAGTTTTGGCAAGACAAATGGTGGCCGTGGCTGCCCTGGGCTGCACGCACGCGCGTGCGCGCGCACACACACACACACACACTGAATGTGGAGATCTTGTGGAGGAGCTGGGAAGGAGAGTCTCGCAGTCCCCAAAGTGCATTTCCTGTCTGGGAGAGCTGCCAAAAACTAATTGGTTTCCCCAGCAAAACCCATTATGATTAGTCTTGTAGCACTGCTAACTTTAATAAACTTGGAACATCTGCTTCCAAGATGGCCGAGGAGGCCCCAGCGTTGCACACTTTTTGCACAAACCTTTCACATTCCGGTTGATCCCGTAGTTATGCGCAGGAAGGGGAAAGTTTCCGTTTACACAGGCTGACATACTTATTATTCAGGGGAAACAAATTCTCTTTCTAAAGCCCAGAAAGGATGGTGTTCTCGGAACCTTTCTTATTGCAATACCAACTTTGTTTACAAAGGGGGCTTTTGGTTCATGTGGAAAGGACTGAGCCTCAGGCGTGGAGCCTTGGGGGTGTCTTCAGAGGACTCCACATCGGGGTTTAGCTCCTCCAAGGCGATGGGGAAATGTTCCTGATAGCTTAGCAGTGCAAGCTGATCTGTTTTATGCTTTCTCCTCACTCACTACAAACTCCTTCCTGATTCCCCGCTTCCTTCTCTGAAAGTTCTGTATATTCCATGCAGAATGTTTTTAGCAGGCATCTGTACATGCTTGCAAATTTTGAAAATCTGGGAGAGTCACAAACAGCTTCTTCTGACACTTTGGTTAGAAATGCCACCCTACCAGTTGCACAGTTGGTGTCTTCTCACCAAAGGTTGGAGGCTGTTGTATGGCTGTCATTCTAAAAAGAAGTCACTTCCCATGTGACTGCCCAGAGATATTGTCTCTGCCCAGCTCCACAGAATGGGCTGAGTCAGGCTGTGCTGCACAAGGCTCCTGCCTCAATTGGTGTGCAAGCAACTCACAGCTGTCAACTCCAACTTCAACCCCCTGGCTTTGAATTCTATGGGACTTATTTCTGCCTCTCAGTAAATCCTGGCCACAGGACCAAAGGAAGGAAGAGAATGTCCCTTTCAGAAATAATGCAGTGGACATCCAGGTTCAGCAGGAGACCCCTTGGTAGCTTTCTCTCTGGTCACACCTGGGATTGAGTCCTGCCACTCACTGCTGGTCATCCTCTTTTCCACTTTCCTTCCATTTCCCCAGCATTATCCCCAGGGCAGGAACTCTACTGAATTCTACTGGATAGTGCAATATTAATGCGATACCAGGGTTTTTTAATTCAATTGTATAGAATGTGAAGGATGTGCGTTTGTGTTTATTTTCATAGTCATAATGTACACTGAAGATGGTATTTAATTTCGTTGTATGAGGTGCAATGACAATCAAGTAAAGTAAAATAATTAGAGACTTCTCAAAGAAGCCAGAACTCCCCACTTACTGACCTCAAGTCATCAGGTTGATGGTGGCTCTTAGTGACCGCAGAGATAGATGTTCTCCAGGAAGGTCTGTCCCCAACGCGGCCTTCAGGTCCCCCAGCAGGGAACTCCTCATCACTTGTTGCTGCTCAGCCTCTTCTCTTTCCTTCCAGCTTCCAAACAAGTTGCCTGGTCCTCTGTGCCTTGAGAGAGAATCCCGGGTTGATTTGCTCAATGATCAGTTTATCGGTTTGCTTGGCTGTCTGTAGCATTGCCAGGCATCTTCTCCAACACCAAAGCTCCCCTCATCCTTCCTGAACTTCTTTACATCACACGGAGATGGTTCCTCCCTTTGTGCTCTCACCACTTCCTCCAAGGAGCGCAGAGCCACGACTCGGACTCAGCCCTGCCATGAGATTAAGAGGTGTCCTGCTCCCCGTGGCTGTCGAAGTCATTCAAACCATGACACTCCTTGGATGGGATTCCAGAGTGGAAATTCACCCACATCTATAACTGAAAGGGATGATGAATCCATTTTATATGCCTGCAATTTTCGGTCCAATTCCGTGAATGAATACAGCTGGAATCTGGCCATCCCGATTACAGAATACGCGAGGCATGAAGACAAGGGTTGTGCTTCCAATTTGGTGCTTTTCCAAGCTCTGTTTGGATGGGATTCCTGTGGGTCAAGGGCCCTAGATCCAGCCCTGGCCTCTCAAGCAGGAAATGGCCTTCCTGGAAACATCCACCAGTTGTTTTTTTCCCAGTTTCCCTCCCCATGTTCCCAGGCAGGTATCCTCAGACCCCCAAATCACCAGGCTCCTGAGACTGAAAATAAGCCCGACTGAGGAGAGACCAAAGACATGAAACAAGGGAAGACTTGAACAAAGGCAGCCCATGCTCCTTTGCAACTCCAATGAGGAGTTCTGGTGCTCCTCTACCTTTAAGATGGGTGGGCTTTTGTGACCCCTGGAGGTAGTGCTGCTGCCCACTTAGAGCACCTGCCTTCTTTATGTGGGGCAGACAGTGAGCTCCAATGACCTTGTCCTATCAGTGGACCACATGGCTTCAAGAGGTCCTACCTGTCAGTTCCTCCGCTAGGAAGCAAAACTGCACCTGGAATTTCTGTAAGTGGAGTTCTGTATTTGTGACAATGTGCAGGAGTTTTGTTGTTAGAAGAACTCTTACAAAGGCCAGGTAGTTCATGATGTTGTGGTTGTGCTTGCTTCACAGGATGCTCAACATAGACACAATGCACTCAGTTTAATTTTCTGGCCTGCACACTGTGTTATGCCAAAATGTGTTTGTGGCTCCTCCGAGTCTCAGTTGAAGGTGTTTGCAGACTTTGGATGTATTAAATGGCCTTTTTCTACAGCTGCCAGCAGGTGGAGCTGTTGACCCAAGCAAAGATCTGCCACATCCTTGCCTGCTGTCTGCCACAAAAGAGGGCACAATTTCCTGCTTTTTAGGAATCTCCTCTGCTGCAAGATGCCTCTCCTTGCCAAACATCTCAGTCCTCTTCCGAAGGAGCTCAGGAGCTGGAAATAAAACCAGCTAATTGGACAGACCTGAAACAGAGGAAGGGAGTCTGGCTCAGGGCTGCTTCCTGGGCCCATCTGGGCCTGCTGCCAGCCACCCCTATTGGAAGTGGAAGAGGCTTCTCTGGCTTCTGGGAAGCGCAGAGAGAATCTTGTGACTGTCGCAGGCAGCGGACACCTTGCCCAGGAAACGAGGCTGCTGACAAAAGAGTTGCAACTCCTTCCCATAAGAAACAAGGGTGTTGCAGCCCACCCAATGGGTCGGACAGGTGCCGGCTCTTTTTAAAGAGCTGAGTGATCCATCGGTGCCATTTCTAGGGCCAGAGGCAGGTTTGGAAGGGGGAAGGTTCAGAGGGACTCTCCCCCACAAAGCTGAACCCTCAGGGGACAGAACAGAAGGGTCAGAGGGACTTGGGAGATCATTTAGTCCAACCCTCTGGAAAAATCCCCTATCCTCAGTTTCTGCCTAATCACCCCCACTGAAAAAGCCCATCCAAGCCTTCTGTTCCAGAGCCCCCCAAAAAATCTTTCCTTGCCATTTATGCCCACTGAATGCCCCTTTTCCTGCACAAGGATGCCTTTCTGTGCCCCATTCTTGACACACACACACCCTGAAAAAGCCTTCCTTCTCTCTGGACAGGCTCCAGTCTCTCTCTGCCCTCCCTGCTTGTGATGTCCAAAACAGGGCACCCACCCAGAGGTCACTGGCCACCGTCACATCCCAAGCTCTTTTTTAAATCGCCTCCGCTAGGGCTTCCACTGGGGCCCCATCCAGGGATAAACCAAAGCGGCTCCGATGGATTCCCTCCAGCCATTTGCCACGCAAGGCGAGAACGGGCAAGGGGGGCAATCAGCCAGGGTGAAATTGAAGGCTGCCCCCAAAATAGGATTCCTCGCACCACGGCAGGATCCGGGAGCGCCGACTACGCAGAGCGCCCCGACTTCAGCCTCCAGCCGCCCGGAGACGGGGACTCGCAGCCGTGGACGAGCTCGTACTCCAGCCTCCCTTGAGCCGCCGCGCGCGCTCCCCCCCAACTGCGCGCTCCCGAGCCAGTGGGAGGCGGCCCCAGTCCGTCCCAGCCCTGCGATTGGGCTCCCGGCGGCGAGCCGGACCATAAAAGGGCGAGCCCGCGGCGGGGGCGGCCACTGCACAACCACCGCCAGCCCGGGGAAAGCGCTCCAGCGCGGGAGAAGCGGCGGCGTCTCGGAAAGCGAGCGAGCCTGCGGAGCTGCGCCAGGTACGCCTCCCCGGCCTCCGCTGCTGTGCCCAGGCCCTTTAGGCTGGTTTTTTTTTTGCGGGGGGTGGGGGAGCAAGATCCTGCTGCTTTCCATCTCCGCCCCATCCACACGCGCACCTTGCCTGGAGGCGCTGCAGCATCCTCCCCACCAAGGCAGCGGGTTATGAGGGTGACAGTCCTAGGGCGAGGCTTATGGGCGCGGGAGGGACCCGCGGCGGGAGTAGGGAGTAGCTCTGCCAGATTGGAATCGGAAGGCGGGCATTGCTCTCCGGCCGGAGTCTTAACCTCCGGCTCCTTCTCCCCGCAGGCATTCAGCAGTGTTTCCGCCCCCCCCCGCCCCCGATGTGGTTCTTGGAGAAGATGCGGGCGTCCCCCGGAGAAGCCGGTCTGCTGGGCCCCTTGTTCCTGGCGGTGCCCTCCGAGAAGGGCCAGGCGGCGGTTGCCCTCGCCTTCCCGAACATCTTGACCCCAGACCGCATCCCGGAATTCTGCATCCCTCCGCGGCTGAGCAGCCCCCTGCCGGCCAAGAGCCCCGGCCCCGGCCCCGCCTTCCAGCCGCGCCACAGCCTGACTGAGCCGGGCTTGCAGGAGGCGGCCTCCCTGGGCCCCTTCCCCTTCCCGCCCCACCTCATCCAGGTGGAGAGCGTGGAGGAGCTCCTGGAGCCGGAGCCGGAGCAGGGCGGCACCAACTCGGACCCCCAGTCGCAGGCTGCCCTCTCTCTGCCCCACGTGCCCAGGGCCCAGACCTCCTACGGCTTCTGCGTGCTGCTGGAGAGCCCCCACACCCGGAGGAAAGAGTCCATCTTCCACAGCGAGGCCTTGGGCAGCTCCCTGGTCTTGCCCCGGTCCCGGTCCAGCAGCTATAGCGGCAGGGAGCTGGCCTCCAGCCCATTGCCCATCCACCGCGGCACCTCCTCAGCAGGCAAGGCACCTGTGACAGCGACACGGCCTCCTCCAGCGAGTCCTCGCCCTTCGGCTCACCCCTGCTGGGCAGGTCTCCCACCGGCCCGGCTGCCTCCTCAAAGCCCTGAGCCAGGAGCGGCTGCTCGGCAAACCCTGGAGGGCCCGGAGGCTGTCCGGCAACACGCGGGCTGGCTCCCTCTCTTTGGACGAGGGCAGTTCCACGGACAGCAGCCCCGGGTCTCCCCGGCGCTCTTCGGAGAGCCCCCTGCCCCCGCCAGCCTCTGGCCTCCTCCCCCTGCCTGCCTTCCCCCTGGACTACCCCTGCGGCCCGGAGCGGCTGGGCAGGGAGGCCACCGTGGTGATGGACAAGGGGGGGCTGCTGCGCCTCTCCTCTGAGCACTGCCCCGCCAACCAGCGCCTCCGCATCCGCCTGATCAGTGTGGAGGGTCTCTACGGGGAGGCCCCCCTGGAGCCCAAGAGCATCAACTGCTGCATCACCTTCTCGCTCCTGCCGGGGAAGGTGCAGAAGCAGCGCAGCACCGTCATCAAGAGGAGCCGCAACCCCATCTTCAACGAGGACTTCTTCTTCCTTGGTGTCTCCGAGGAGCACCTGCGCCGGCTCTCTGTCCGGATGAAGGCCCTGAACAAAGGGGGGAACATGAAGAGGGACCTGGTGTTGGGGGAGAGCGAAGTGCCTTTGATGCAGATTTTGGCCGCCTGAGAAACTCACGGCCACCCCCAGAGATCTATTTATTTATTTATTCTCTGTATTTTATTTTTTTAAATAAAGTGGAATTTTATTTATGCAACCTGCCTTTGGTTCATAGATCCTGCTGCTTTTGGATTCCAGGCCTGGAGTTCAGCTTGAATCGGCCCCTCTAACCCAGGTCAGTTTGGCTGATTCCAGAGTTGCACACCAGGATGGCAGCTAATCCAAGCTCCGTTTAAGACCCCCCAAAAGGAGAACGTAAACGTGTTTATCTCATACTAAAGTGGGAGCTTTTGGCATATCTGCGTAAGGCGGTGAAGCGAGCTCTTGGCCGAACGTTGCCCCTTCAGGCCTGTTGATGGAGCAGAACTTGAGGTGGTTGAAGGTGGGTCTCTGAACGGCCTCCTGCTGCAAGCAGAAGGCCCCGGCTGGGAAGGCGGCCTCTTTCCTTCGTTCATGGCCTTGGGGAGGAAGCGAATTTGAGCGGAGGAAGTAATTCATCAGCCAGGAGACCTTCGTCTTCCTGAGGGGGACGCATAAATCTGTCTTCTGAATGTTCTCATTTTCTGTGGCTCCCTGGGGGACCTAGCTGTGCTTCCGCCCTTCTCAGCAAAGGAAACTTCTTCGTGAAATGCTTGGCCAAAGCAGTCAGAAAAGATGGACAGGGGTTTTCCCAGCTGCCAGAGCAGCTAGGAGGAAGACGGTTCCTTTCCACACATCACTCTTCCCTTGACAAGGCAGCCGGCAATTCCAGGGAAACTCCTTGGACACCCATGTAGTGTTTGGACACAGGATCGTTGTCCTCCTGCTGCCTGCCTGACTCCCAGAGAAAGCACCTTGGGCTGGGAAAAGAGGGGTGAGCAGGTGGAGTTCGCCTGGTGGAGAGTCCCCCTCTCCCCCACCTTGGAGAAAGGAACAGGCACCCCATGGCTTGACCTGAGCCCAAAGCAACTGCTTTGTGGGCAGCCACAGAGCTCCCCAGCCCTCTGAAAGCGTCACAGAAAGAGCCGTGAAGGCGCTGAGGTCCATAGGTGAAGATCAGTGGGAATCCCCAGCTCAGAAGGCCAGAAGGAAGCCACCTGAGAGGGCTCCTTCCCAGGTCCCTGGCCATCTCCTTGGACTGGTTTGCCTTCGCACCGTGCAAGTGGCCCTGGGCAGGTCTCGGGGCTTTCTGGGCCCATTAGCCCTGCAATGTTGATTCCATGATGCAGCTCTTCATAGCTCTGGGGGGCACATCCAGGGGGAGCTACGTGGGGATCAGGAAAGGGAGGACTAACCGAATAACTGGGGGGGGGTGTTCAACTGATAAACAGCACCCAGGTGTGCAAAGGAGAGGATCCAAAGGTGAGGTTGGAAAGGTGAGGGCCTGGCAGGTCCCAGAAGGGATGAATGGCCAGCCCTGAGATGTTGATCAGGAAGTGGTTGTCGGGAAGGGGCCAAGGGCCAAGTCCTGCTCGGGGGGGCCAGCTGCTGCAGGATGGAGAAGGCTTTGGTCCAATCCAGCTGTTGGACTCCACAGAGCTCTGAACTGCCAAGCATGAAGCTCAGATGATCTTGAAGGAAGCTCAGGTCCTTTCAGCTGCCTGGCCAATTTACACACTCAGCCCCCCTTTATTTATCTGGGTTCTTGCAACCTTTCCTAGAAAAACCTCTGGAAAAGGGCAGCTTGACAAACAAAGACTCCAGTGTAAGAAAGCTCATGCAGGCGGTTGCCAGGCTACTAATTACAACCTAGCAGAGGAAAAGAAGTGCATGTGTGTGTGGGGTGTGTGTGGGAGAGAGAGTGAGTGTTGGGGGAGCCAAGATTAATCCAGCCTGGGAAGAAGAAGATGAAGGACGCGCCAGAGCCTCCGCCCCGTGCAGTGCAGAGGTGGTTCCCACGACACACGCAAGGAGCATCTCTTTCCTCTGGAAGGAAGGCCAAGGGAACCGAGTCCCACTGGGCCCAGGAGCCTCCCAGGAACAGCCTTTCCAGGCTAGCTTCCTTGCAGGTATCCGGTGACCTCGATTTCCAGGATCCCAGCTTCACAGTCCCAGCTCACGAGCTCTGACCGGGTAGGAAAAGGTGGCCCGAGGGCATCAGGCCCACGGAGGCGAGGACCCATTTCCTCATTCCTCCCCTCTTAAGATTCAGGCCCACTTCAGCGCCTTCTTTCTAAAGCTGCCGCCGCCGCCCTTTCGTAAGGCTTCTCTGCTTCCTTTCTAAGGTCAGATTGTTTTTGGCAGCTGCTTCAGAAGAAGCCATTCTTTCCAAGGAAAACCTCACACAATTCCCACTAGTAACATTAATTGGGAGGAAGTGGATGAGGCTCCAGGATTTTCAGCAACCAAATTATTTTCTATTTCTAACCACTTTGCATTGGGCTGCAGACCTCCTTGGCTTTCAGTGACCTTCCTGTAACCTGGCAAAGATTTGGCCCTTTCGCTGATGACAGGAAAGTTTGCAGCAGGTGGCTGGCATACATCGCGCCTCAACTTTCATCGGACTGAGAACGATGATATTCCTCCAGTTTTCCTTAATGGGCCTCAAGGCATGACAATGGCTCCCAAACAGGCTTGCCCAAGTCTTAAGTGTAAAAGGGCTTCTGGTTGATCCCCAGAAACGGCGAGTTTGGTAGGCTCTAGAAACCAGCCCTTTCTCTGATGGCTGAGTGTCCATTTTCTCCAGGGGAAGTAAGAGGGCCGGCTGCTCCATCCTCACTGGTGTTTTAAAGATGGCCTTAAAAGCCAATTTCCCTCAAGAGACCTTTAACTGAGATATTATTCTGTTCTGAAGGTTGGAGAAGGTGGTTTTCTAGGGCGGTTTTGCTTCCAAGGAGTCCTAAGGTTTTCCTAGTTTTGCTGCTGCGGAGCTCGTTCTTCTACCTGCATCGGAAGATGCAAACCACTTGCAAATGAGGCTGCAAATTCAGGATGGGAGCGACCAGAGCCAGTAAAAAAGCAGCCTGCAAAACTAGATGTGTTCATTCTTGGTTCAACAGCATGTCAATAGTAACAACTACTGAAGCAAGGAGATGAGTAGAAAGAGGATGGGGTGGCAGCAATAACAGGGGGCTCCGTGAATGATCCACCCCCTGCAGGAAGTGTCAGGGGAGCAAACGGCCAGTATAAGGAAGGGGCATGTTTGCCACCGGACTTTTTCCTATTCATGTCTGTGATCCCTCTGGAAAAAGGGCAGGAACATGCTTGCCGATTGCATGTGCACACAGCAGGTGCATGAGTCAGCCTCCCCTTTCCCCTCCCTCAGTTGAACAACTAAGGGAGATCTGACCTGCCTTCCCCAACCAGGGGGATGGGCTGCAATGCCTGCCATCAGCAGCTGGGGACAAGGAAGGGAAAAGAATGGCTTTTTTGGTATTGAGGTGAACTCAGAAATCTAACCAGGGCTGGACCAAGGATGCAGGACCAGCAACTCAGGGCAGATGCCAGCTTTGGGGGCAGGAGGGGGCAATCAGTCTGTCAATCAATCGCTGCTGAGAGAAAGCAACCTCGTCTGTATTCTTGCCAACTAGCAGACTAGTCAGTTCAGTTGTGGTCCTGAATTGCCCTCCCCTCAAAGAATACCCCTCCCACTGGCACACTGATTTGACCCCCAGCCCTAAGCACCTCAGGGGCACCCACACCTCATAGCAATGGTCAGAGATTCTGGAAGTGGACTTTACAGGTGTGAAGCATCCCCTGGCAGATCCATGCATGCTCTAAGTGCTTGACTTTTGCTCATGGTGCTGTAGAAAAGTTCAGGCCAACTTTACGCATGCTGCTTTTAGTAGCCCCTGAATCCGTTTTTCCAGAAAGAACATGGATGGTTTTGGAAGAATGCACAAAACACAGACGGTACAGATGTTGTCCCTTGGCTGCCCAGCTGTTCTGCATGCCCAGTCTACGATGACAAAACGTTCCAGCTGCTTCCTTGGCTGCAAAGGTGTGATGGCATTTCCTGCATCTCGTCCTTCGCTCCCCTGTATGAAGGGAGGTGCGGCTGAAGGGTATGAAGGAGAGCCTCTGTGGGAAAGGGAGCGCAAGTAGGATTGTGGCAAGTCACATCGAGAGGCTGCAACCTGAGTAGGTGGCCCAGCTGCACCAGCGAGGCGAATGATTAATTTTCATCAGGGCCTCTTCCGGCCCATCCTGAAAATTTATGCAGGAAAATGCCACGTAATAGCCATCTATTTGTCCTGCATTGGATAAAGAGCTACCCCCGCCCCAGAATGACGGTTGCAAAAGGGGGAAATGATGACGGGGAATGTCCTTTCCCATCTTCTCCACCTGCCCCTCCACATCCCCCCACCTCTTCGTTGGCTTGACAGGAACTGGGACAAGGGACTCTTCCAGGGCCAGCAACTTCTTTTGGAACCAAGACTCGGGTTTGCTTGGGATGTCACCCTGGAGTCTGGCCTTCTCAGTCCCTCAGAGGAAGAGAGGGTCATTTGCAAAACCCCACAACACCTCTGCACATCCTTCCATTCCCTGGACAACGGGCAGCTCTCTCTCTCTCTCTCCTGCTCATCCAAGGGTCCTTTCCAAAAGAGTGAAGACAGCTGGGCTCCAGCATCTCAGAGCGTTTAGTAAATCTGGTTGGAGACTCTTCCATGAGACTCATGTCTGGGATGGGCTCAGCTGCTGCCCCGGGTGTGACGTAGCAGGGGCCACACTCTATACAGATTTGGATTTAGTTGTGAAGGAACGAAATAGGAGGCCTCTCAAAGCATTTCAGAGGCGTTCCCTTTCTGGCACAGTAAACATGATTCTCCCCTAGCAAATCTGGAAAGAGCTCCGGGCCCATGTGCAGAAGTTGGGCTCCAGTCCAGAACCTCTCGTGAACAGGCTCAGATTCCCTGGCAAGGGGTCCCTCGTGGTGGGTTGGGGAATAGCCTCCCCCCACTTTTACACCCACCCTTTCACTGGGCATCGAGCAAGGAAGGAGAGGTCAGAAATGCTGCTTTTGTGGGTGGCAGTGTCTTGTTCTTCGCAATCCGTTGCTTTGTGTGCGTGTTCTTCCCGGCAAAGGGAAGACCCAAAGGGGAGGAGGAGACCTGCTTTAGACACTCAAAGGAGGCCCCTTCTTTCTCCAAGCAACATCCGTCCGGCCCCCTTTTGCTTGCCATCGACCTTCTCCGTCGGAAGAGCTTCCCAGAAACCACCGTCCCCTTTGGCCAACAGCTCCCGGGAAAGCCCCCGGGCCTCTTTCCACCCTCTGATCCTCGTTTATTTCAGCCAGGCGGGGGAGGGAGGAAAACAAGGCGGCCTTTCCAGAAGTGGACATTTGCATTTCTCAGTAATGAACTCATAGCATAGAGATATTAAATAAATGGAAAGGCTGGCCGATAAGATCCGGGTGGAAAAAAACCCCTCCTACGAGGTTGCCCAAGAGATCTGCCTGTGAACTGTTCAAGTGATGCCTAATCTCGCTTGATTCTTTGTGTTTCCACTTAATATAATTATGCCAGGCGCTGCTGGCTGCTGTAGCCCAGCGCTTGGCAGGCAGGCAGGCGGAACACCGAGATAAGAGGGGGGCTGCGTTCATGTGCCTAGTCAAAATGGCTGCACTGGCTTATGCTAATCCCGCACGTATCCCTTGCAGAAATTGAATTACTCTGGCCTCTGGGACCTGCTGACTACTTAACTGAGTTTGGCAGGGAGACATTACAACACCGAGTTCACGGGTTCAGCCGAAGCAGATGAAGTCACAAACGTTGGGTTGGCACACACGCCATTTCCAATCCCGACAACACCCTCTGCATCTGCTGCCCTCCAGACCCATCACATCCTGCAGAGGCCAGCCAGCAGCAGCTCTCAGGGGCATCTGCTGGGCAAATGTGCCCCGTTAGGGACCAGGCAGGCTCACAGACCCTTCCTCCAGGTTGGCCCTGACTTGGGGTACATGAGCACCATAACTGCCCTCATGGAATAGCCACAAAAGGAGGACTGGAGACTCTTGCGATTTGCAGGCATTCCAATTAACTGTGAAGTGCAGAGACCTGGACCAGGAAGTCCATGGCGAGGAGGACGCTTGTCTGAGGAGCACTGGTGGACTCTGTAGGCAATTGCCTCGGTCTTAAGCTTCAGGTGCTTCTTACGTTTAAGTCCAGCCTTGGGCTTTACCCTTCATCCTTGGCCTTGGAGCTCCCGGTTCATCTCTCCTGCTGCCTGTGGAGCTCCAGCGGTCATTCAAGACTCCAGGTCAATAATTTAACCAACCGTAAGCAACTGCAGGAGGGAGCTCTGTTTGGGGACAGCCTCTGCCGTGGTTGATAAGGGACCAAGCTAATAATGGAACTGAGCACACCAAGACTCCAACTAACCCTCCTTATTTATATTTCCACTAAATGTTCTTGCTGTAAACAAACATCACCTCCGCACAGGTCTATCTCTCAGCACGTGCTTGAGGTTTTTGTTTAAGTACCTGACTCTTGATTGAAGGGGTTTTTGAATGGCAGAGTTATCAGCTAACCCTCCTGAGACGCCAGTCCATGTCGAAATATAAAGATCCATTGAAAATACCGGTTAATATTTGCATTATAGTACTTTATCTTGTAAGTCTTTTAAGTCAAATTGTTGCTTGCTGTCCAATAATGGGAGGGATCCAGAAGGCCAGGCCTTCCTCACGTGTTTCAGCCCATCTTTCTAGGAACTGAAGGGCCACCAGGGTCAGCGAGTCACAAAACAGTTGTTCTTGTGGGCCACTCAAGTTGGCGCTTGAATGGAAAGTATTCTCAGTATTAAACACTGGAAGGCAAACACTGGGGTTGATGGGGATCAGTGCCCAGGCACCGCCTTTCTCCTCTCCAAGGTTCAGGAAAAGAAGGTCAACTCACATACTGAAGACTGGAGCCCTAGAGCACATTCTGTTTCCTACGATAGGGAAACCTGTTAAATATTTGTGCATTCCCACAAACAAGACTGCCCCACCAGGTTTTCTGAGTCAGGTGAATACTTTAAAAATAAGCTCTCTCTCTCCCCCCGCCCCGCCCGCCTTCCAGAAGAGCAGATTCCCTGGAAAAGCCCTGTGACTATGCAACTGAGCCACTTGTGGCTGCAACAAACCAGACCTCAGCCTGCTCTTCCCTTTGGGGGGAAAACTGCTTTGCTTCATCTGATGAGTCCCAGTTGTGAAACAATTCCTGTGTTTCTCTAGCTGCTCTGACAGCTCCCATGCTTCTGTGCAGGGGAGGGGGCTGGAAAGAAGCAGCCCCAATTTCTGGGTGAGGCTTTCCCCGATCCAAGCGCTCGGCCTGTTGCTGTTCCTCTCCATCAGGGCAAGAGTTGGTGATGGCCCACAATGCCCTCTTGCTAAACGCTCCTGTCTTCTCTCTTGATAATCCTCTCTTCGTTCTCTGCATTTCACACTGGGCATGTTGTTTGGGTTCCAGGGTTGCTAAGTTTTAACCTATTCTCCTGTTTACATAAAAACTCAGCAATTTGGATCTGTAGGCCATGACCTGTAATTTACTGCACCCTGAGAGCCCGGCCACTGTTACCCACAATTTATGGTTTAACATGTTGGGCAAATCTCATGGCTGTTTTTAAAGACAACCTGGCTAAGCAAAAATCAAGGTTCAGCATGAGCTGGAATCAGACCCATCTTGGTACAACTGTTGGCTCAGCACCAGCTATGGACCCAGGGGGCACATGGCTGGGAGACCAGAAAACAAACACAGGCACCACGTTCTGAGAAATAAGCAACAGTTTAATGATGGTGAGAACTGGCGCTCATAACTGCCAGGCAGGACATTAAGCCAGCTATGGTCAAAGCATAGAGGTCGAAGAGGAGAAAGTGAGTTGCTGAGGATCTGATAGGAATGGCTAAGTACACAACTCTCTTGTTATCATGACTTATAGACAAATTTGATTGTAGGTGTAACAAGGGGTACATTATTGAAACTATTTGTATTCTCGATATCTGACTTAGTGTTTACAATTCCTCTGTAGACTGTGTGTCTACAAGCCTATTATTTTATCAATGCCAACCTACCAAGCCAGCAAAGGTGAATACCATTGATCTTGGGAAACAGTGTTCCATGATGACCCCAGTCAATAGGATTTGTAAATAAACACTGGGCTGGCACCCTCCTTGTGTTTTCCAAAACAGGCTGGCTCATTCCAGATACTTCGATAGCTATAAGAATACACAAAGGCTAATGAAGTGGTGTGCATTTGCATCCCATTCTCTTCTTTTAGCGTCTCTTTTTAAATCTCGCTCTGCACCTCCACCTGCATCCACCGCTACCCCTTGATCTCCTGGCTGAGATTATGAGTCTCCAATGGATTTGAAGGGCAGCCAGTTAGAGAGGTTTGATCCATAGTTAAAAGCCATTGCTAGTTGCTCGGTTGAGCACAATTTCATTTACGCTTTCTCCAATCTTTTGTAAATATCCTCAATTACTTTCTGCAAACCACCTCCTAAATATGAGAGGATCACACTGGTGTTTTGTTTCAGGCTTAAATGACATTTTATTATGCTGTTAATCCCATCCATCAATTTGAATATTTAGCTGAATTGCTTGAACTCTTCAAGACAATCTGCACTCTCATTTTGTGCTGATTTGCTTTTAATCCCGGTTTGGCCATAAACCATATAATGGCAGAGTTCAGGCTTTGTGCTAGGCCAAATCCGCACCAGCCATTTTAGGGGTTAATGCCATTTGTTCAGCATCTTGACTCAGGGAGGCAGAAGTCTATTATGGGATAGGAAGGGAGAGGCTCCCCAGAGATGCTCAGAGGCAGGCTCTGCTCCTTTAAGAGGCTTCCAAGCACGGAGTGGCAGGAACTGTCCATGGTCCTGGGTCTCCTTGCCAGCCTGGCTCCCTCGACTGTTGATGCTGCAGATTTTGTAGTCGAATTGTATGTGCAACAGTGACGGACATGTGGCAGAGAAATGAGGAATGGGGGAAAGGATTTTTCCAGGAATGAAATTTGCCTTTCTAAGTGTTCAGAACTGCCTTGAAGGAAGAACTTGGGGTCACCGTAAGAGATGAGGGAATGAGGAACAGAGGATTCCCCCATACTACATTAAACAAGGAAAGTAGAAAAGCTTAAATATCTCAGCCAGATTTTGCTTCCGTAAATCAGCTGTTCCTCAAAGAAGGGACCCAACATGGCCTGGCCCAACACTATCCAAGTTCGGCTTAATTTCCCAGGAATGTAAATGGATAGAGAAAGCTTTAGGGTAATTTCATGGCATTTTGGTTCTGACAGTCCCAAGTGAAGGGACCAGTGTCAGCTGCAGGAAGGAGACAAGGAGAAGGTTGTGCTGCTCTCAGTCTTTGGCACCCACAGCGCTTCTGAATGAGAGAGTGAGCCAGAAACATTCCCTGCTTAATCCAGGCTCCCATTGTCAAATATTGATTCAATGCAACCCCTTAGCAACCCTTGCTGTCTAAACAGAAGGGCAGGATCAGTGTCAATGCTCAATCGGATATGAAAAATGGTGACGTGGGCATAAGAGGAAATAACGTGATTTTTGCAAGGAGACAAACTCAGTGGTATGGCTACTATTTTTCATATCCCAAAGCAAATCGTATCTGAACTGAACTCTGTGTTCCAGGTCTCGTTTAGAATTTGCACAGTCCTCGCCTCTTGAAAAAACACACTCAAGAAATCCCTTTTCCAGGAAATATTGGCAAAGAAGAGAGTATCGTTGTTGAGTGAAGCTCAAAGGAGAAATGAGAAATTGTTGTGGTTCAAAAAACTAATTATGGAACTTGAGTTTAGGGAATCTATGATCTGGAGATCAGTGAGCTATCATGAGATTTATATGTTAGTATAAGGTGTGAATCAAGATAATGGAGGCTCATTAAAAGTAGTTAAACTGATCAAAGCTTAATATCTGCAACACACCACAAAATCTGCCAAAATTAAGTGGCTTTTAGCAATAATCACAATCAATTAATTTGGGGGTGACAGCATCATTTCAATAGGATTCACATTATTGCGAAGACAGGTCTTGCTAATCTAGATTATTTAATAAATATGATTGGCTGGATTTGCATAGCAAACTTTTTCGCTTGAATTGCATTTGATATATACCATTTTGAAAAGTTTTTAACCTTGAAAGTTGATATAAAAATATATTAAAGAAAATAAAAGAGAGAAACTATGGCTTACAAACCACAATGTCAAGGTTCATTTAAAAAAAAACACCTTACGACTAGTCCATTATGTGAAAGAGGCTTAATCTATCTCGTTCAACATAGACACTGAATGATAATCATTTAGTGACACTTAACTCTGTTTTAATTAGCCATTTAATTGAAATATTTGTTGACAAGCTTGTGTTTCTGGCAGGGAAGCTCATTTCCCATGCTGCCCTGTTTTTGAATTGGTGTTATAAAGAGAGCTGCGTTAGCCCTAGGTGAAAAGCCCCTTAGCCATTCTACAGGTGGGAAGAGGCAACTGGAGGCAATTTTTCCTAGGTTTAATCCGTTTAATCGGGTGTTTGGCTGTGCAGCTCTCACCTGTGATCCGGAGGGAAGTGCTGGAGCGCCTCCTCTCACCCCCAACCCTGGCCTGTGAGTGTTTTTCCCCTGAGCGATGTTTACCGTACAGGGCAGCCCCTTCAAAACATGCATGTTTAAACAGATGTTTCCCGTCTTTGAGAGCCAAAGCAATTCCTGCCACCAAACAGTGAACAGATGGAGCTGCGTTCGACGGCCAGCCAGCAGTGACCTTTTGCATCTCCATCAGCAGAACTGGGATCGTCCGGCCCTGCCAAAGGCTGCTGCAGACGAACAGAGGTGGAAGGCAGAGATTGGACAAAGGAGCCGTCATTTCACAGGGCGGCTTTGGGCAGGCCTCCGTGGGACGGCAAGTGGGCCTATGGGAGGGGAATGGGAGAGCGGAAGCAGGAAAGGGGCCACTGGATAGGAAAGGAAGGCAGGAAGAGGATTTGAAAGCTTCTGCTCCTCTGGAGGCAGCAGTACTCTTTAATTTTTGGGGTAGCCCCTGCAACTGTTTCGCCCAGGGGCTTATGAAGGTGGCTGTGGAGACGTCTCCCTGGCTTGCTGTGAGAAGTTGCAGCCAGGAGCATGGATGGCCACCCTCTGGGACCACTGGTCAAGGAATGGGATCCAGACCCCAAACGGTCCCTCCAATTTAGTGATGCAGAGGTCCACAGGGTGTCCATTTGCTTTTTCATTAAAGAAAAAAACAGAACAGAACTAGAGTAGGCAGCAAGAAAGATGAACTGAGAACAAAAGGGGGAAAAAAAGTAAACACACAAAAAAACTTTCAAAGTTTGCACACTTGAGATTTCTATCCAGAACATTTGAACAAAGACAACCAATTAGGAGAAACATGATGAATGTAACTAATAAATGATCCAATTTGAATTATTTTATTCTTCGTGCAAATAAACCACTCAATGTGATCAAGCATGAATCACGGTTTACAGACCACAGTGGCTGTGTTTGCACATTACACCAATTTCCACTTATCTCCGGGGGAGAAGGGTATAAACTGCAACATTTAGTTCCAGAGCCAACCTGTCCCTAATTTATTGCTATTGAGCAATAGACCAGCTTTGCCAAAAGGCATCAAATGATGACAGGCAACTCTATTTATTACCGCTGGAAAGGAGCTCAGGGAGTGTGTGTGTGTGTGTGTGTGTGTGTGTGAAAGAGCCCTCCAAGCATCATCCCAGGATGCATGAAAACATATGTCCACTCATCTCTCTGCGATTGAGCGATTGCCACATCATTTTTTTCCTGAGTTTCTGAAACAAGCTCTTCTGGAAACAAGCAGTCTGTTCAACTCAGCGTAGCACGCAGGAATGCGATGCTGTGTGCCATGCTGTGGACGAACAGACTGATTGCATTGCGCACTGATAAAGCCAGGTAACTCACCATTCAGGAGCAGCACAGAAAGGAAGACAAACAGATCGTTCTCGAACGTCATCAGCAAGGACAGGGAAAGAAAATCTGCATCCTTTAGAAACAAAAGGTCTATCTTTTCCATAGTAGAGTCATCCCTTAAAAATTGGATGGCATTTGTTCAAATTCCTCATGATTTCCAGAGGAAAATTCCAAATTATTTCAAACAGGAAGGATTCATTTTTGAGAAACAGTACAGATTTCTGTGTATTTTGATGGGCATACAAGTGTATTTATCCTAGATATTTATCATCGCTCTCAAAACATGACCAAGCATCCCGGGACAGCAGGTGTTTAGGAACAGGTGTTTACTTAGACTGCTGGGCTGGGTTCAGACGAGCTCTTTAGCCATCATGCAGCTTCTTCAGCTTTGGGATACAAAGACAGGTTGCTTTTTAAACTACAGTCTCTCTCTCCATACCCAACCCGTTCACCTGCATATGTCATCCTTGTCCCTCAGGAGGCCATTCCGTGCCTCTGAAGGAGGAGACCACAACCCACAAACTTTATGCGGGGACAGATTGGCTTGACTTTTAAGGTCTCATCGGGGTCCTTCAGTTGTATGTATCTGCTGCAAAAACCAGCCCTTTGGGAAGGGCAGAATTTTGGATGGATCCATTCACAAGCGTCAGCGGGACAATTCCCCCTCTGGGTGGACGAGGGTTGGGTGAGGTACGCAGGGCCAATGCAGGGCCTCTAACTTTGGGTCCAGAGCAAGTCTCTTTTTTGCCTTAATTTCCCCTAAAGGCAGATTCCGCCCAGGGGGCTCAGTCCTGTTTTCCCTCCCCAGGTGTGCAGGGGCCCAACACCCAGCCTGACACGCCAGCTGCCGTCACGCGGTTCCTGGCCGTGTTTGAAAACAAGGCGGCTTTGAAGTAAAAATAGCCCGAAGACGCCAATGGGCTTTCCTCCCTCTTCACGGGAGGGCCTCCTCCGCCTCCTGCTCCTGCGCCCCATTCCCCTGAGGCGGCTCTTATTCCCAGGCTTCGAATGCCAAAGGTGGCCGGAAGCGGCACCCAGACGCGTGAGGGCCCGTTGCAGGCGGGGAGGACCAAGGCTGGCGGGGGCAGTGCCAGGGCCCAGCCGAGCTAGGAGGGGCCGGGCTGCTTCGGTTGCTGGGCACGGAGCTCAGGTCGGGGAGGGAGGCGAGGCAGCCCTGTACGTGGGGACTCCCTTCTTGACCGCCTTGGCGTCGTCTCTTTTCGCCTCGACCTCCTGGGCTCTTCCGAGACACCCGCCTCCCCACCCCCTCCGTTGACAGCCGCAGCCTCAGTTCAGACTCGCGGCGAGTGAGCGCGTTCACACGACGCACGTTCCACGCCGGCTCACGGAAAGGCCGCGTGCGAGCCCAGGCCAATCAGGGCGCGGGGAGGGTCGCGCGCCACCTCGCGCTCTGCGCCTGGGCGGGGCCCGGACAGACAGGCCACGCCCGGCGCATGGGCTTTCCCCTCCCTCAGGCACTCGGCCAAAGCCGGAATTTCCCCCCCTCCGCCCCACGCCGGCGGGGCACGGGCGAGAAAAGGGAGGGAAAGCCAGCCGCTCGGCCCGAGTGCGCAGGCGCAGGACCGCCGCCATCTGAGGGAGGAGCGGCGTGGCGAGCGCGCGCCTCCCCCCCCGCCTTCTCGGACGCGCGCCCAGCTGGCCTTTCCCTCCCGCCCTGCGAGGAAGGCCCGCCGCCGCCGCCGCCGCCGCCTTCGCCATGGTGCTGGAGTCGGTGGTGGCCGACCTGCTGAACCGCTTCCTGGGCTGCTACGTGGAGAACCTGAACAAGTCCCAGCTCAAGCTGGGCATCTGGGGGGGTAAGCGGCGCCGGGGGGGGCATGGCCAGGTGCAGGCCCCCCCCCCGGGGCCTGGCGGGTCGGGAGAGGTGGGCAGCCCCGGGACCCCCCCACACACACAGGGAGCCCCTTCTCCCCGGCTGGCTGGGCTCCCCTCCTTTCCCAAGCCGCCCTCTGCAGAAGGAGCCTGCTGGAGGGAGGGGAGTTTGGCGGGCTCCCCCTCGTTTTGCGTCGTTTCAATGTACTGTCATTGCCCCTACCCCAACTTCAGTGCAGTCTGGGGCTGAAGGGGGGAACCCCCCCAAAATAAAACAAAACCAGTCAAAAGCCTAAAGCCAGACAGACAATAAGCCCATGGCCATCTTTGGCCCCGTCTCGCTTTGTGGCCTGAAGCAACAACCGACTCTTGTGACTCCTGGCCGCGTTGCAAGGAGCCACCTTTCCACCCTGCAAAACTTGGTTTCCTTTTCTGGAGGGCAGTTTGGCCGTTTGTGTTTTGGTTTCAGTGTTTTGCTCTCATGCTAGATTTCTTCTAAACACCCCAGCTTAAAAGTTAAAAGAATGTTATCATGACATTTAAATTTGACTAAAAAAGAAAGAACACTTTAATGTCATTTATGTTAGTCAGAAGAGCCTTAGGAGGAAGACTTCTGGCATGTACTAAACCAAAGTTGTTGCTTTGGTTGAGATAAATTTCTCAGTGACTGGATAATCCAGTTTTCCCAGTTGCAATATAACCAGAAACATTTTCTTCGCAAGCCACATTGTTGTTTTGCGATTGTTTGCACTGGAAAGTCTCCAATTAGAATACTTATATCTGGAAGGTGGATTTCAGTTGTACAGTATTTACTTCACTGCTGAACATCAATTGGGTTGAAGCAAGACCAGGGGTGGGGCAGGAAAGAGCAAGAAAGAATTGAGGGTTGCCTTGAAAAATCATCTGACCAGTGGCAACTGTGTGTAAGTTTGCAGATCATGAGGCGTGCAACCATGAGATAGCAGAGTTGTGAAACAATAGGGACTTGAAATCAGAATGGATTCTTTCAAGGTCCCTATCGAGGTTGGCTCAAGGCTTTTTGAAGAGATGTTTTGCTTTTGCTTTTAAAATCTGTTTGCCATTGATTAAAAAATGGTATTAAAAAGATAGGATGTGTTTTGTTACAAAACGGCAGTTTTTCAGGAATGAGACGTCCTCTTCATTCTTCCTGCGGGTTTGCGATAAGAGCTAAATACACAGTGCAAGGACAAAGTTTGTCCTTTCATAGTAGCTTCCCTAACTTTTATTGTGATTAATCAGCATATATAGTTTTTCCCAAAAAAGTTCATCCTGTATTTAATCAAGATAAGGGGCTGATAATTTTCTCTGCTCTTTGTGGCTTTAGCCATCATTTAACCTCACATCTGTGGTCTGGCTCCACTCCTCACCAAAACTCATAGAAAGTCTTCCTCTGGTTAGAGATAACTGATATGGGGAGAGCTGTAGGTATCTTCTGATTCAGCCTGTCAGAACGAGGGGTATCCCATAAAATGAAAAAGTTCATAAAATGGGCCTTTCGTTTAGGTTCCTTTCTGATCTTCAAGCAGAAAAAGGAAGTATTTCAAGTACACAACAGTTCGGTTGCAAGACTCTAAGTCTGTGTCTAACTTGTAACTAAGTTTAAAATGGCACTGCTGCTTTTTTGCTTTAAAACCCATGCTGGGTGCAGTAGGAGGTTGCAGCAAAGCACATTTCTAGAGATTGGCCCCGAGTCAAATATTACAATAAAAGAAAACGTTAGTCTTTCACAGTAAAATTCTGGTGTTTGTTTCCTGCCCAGATTGGGGAAGCTCTCAACCTAGGAAGAAGATTAAAAACTAAGTAACTGATTAATGTTAACTTTGTTTTTCCTCTGGGTCAATGATTTATTTGTCACTGCTCAGTTTATGGCAACCTCCAAATTTTGCTAGTGTTGCTGCTGTTGAAATTAGCATGAGAAAGTGAACACAATTCTTATACTGCAGGACTTGTTCCTTTCATGGTTTTATAACAAGAATGAACAAGGCTGGAAATCAAATGTTGTGGTCCAGCACTGCCTATTTCATTCCCCCCTTTTAATTTTTCTATTGCAATCATTTTTTTACACTTGTTTTAGTTTTTAGTTTGTCTCCTAAGTCTAACAAGAAGCGAGCAGGCTACAAATATTGACAAATGCATAAATAAACCAACATTCCATAGTCACCAAATATGTTCAATGCTTGTAGCTGCGGAGGCATTCCCCTCCCCTGACATTTAAAAAAAATGCCTTGCTTTTGTTTGTGGATGTTGTCACTGTGGCTGTGTAAACACCAGCTTTTGTGATTAGGTGGATATGGTGGGAATGTGGCTCATAGATGTCTTTTTTTTTCTTTTATAGGCAATGTGTCCCTTGATAACCTCCTAATCAAGGAAAATGCTCTGGTAAGCAGCCTGGAAGTTATTGGCAAGTTCTTTTCATTACCTCCACGGACCCAAACTATGATTTACAAACTTGACAAGTATAAGATCCAATCTGGGTCAGTTCACCAGGATCAGAGCTTTTGGACTTGTGCTGGAGCCCATCCTCAGGGAACTATTCTCTACCAATATACGGGCTTTCAGCTATTCTAATATTATATTAATAAATGTACTAAAGCAGTTTTTATTGGTTTAAGAATCCTGGATTTTGGCAGTTTGCCGCTTTGAGGGTCATGCTGTAAGTTTTGTGGGGTTGAAGAGATGCCCATCCAGATAGTCCTGAAAAGAGGAAATGCCAAGCCAGAGCAATCCCTCCCAAGGAGAGCTTCTAGCACTTTCTTTTGCTTTCTTTGGCTTCCCATGTTAGAGCAGGCATGTGGAACATTGCCCCCCCTTTTTTTCCATCTTCACCCTGCCCTCTCATCTGTAATGAGACTAGTCAGAGTTGGGAGGAGATTTATGAAAAATCTACTTTGTTCTCACAAAAAAATACGTGAGTCATCCCCCGCTCCCCCTTGTCCACCACACCCCAGTTGCCTCTCTGAAATATGCTTCTACTCTTGCATGAATAGGAAGGAAAAAATCCCAGCCCCAGGACTGACTTTTCTTTCCCAGGAATTGCAAACCAACTATTGCTATAATAGGGCAGCTTGAAGTGACTGGTCCCCTTTCCTGCTGATACAAAGCCTGCCTGACCAGGCCAGTAACTCTTACTATGGGTCAATGCTAAAAAAAAGTATCTTCTTTTTCTTGATTAGAGTGAATTGGACGTACCGTTTAGAGTAAAGGCTGGTCAAATAGGTAAGTCCTTCATTCTCAGAATGGTTTTAGGTGGTCCTGTGCATCCTCTGGGCCTGAAGATTGAAGCTAGCCAACCTTCAACAGCCACCCATTTTCCAAAACGGGCTTTGTAGACTTAGCTTCAATCAGGGATGCAACAATTTTACTATTGTTAGTTTGTTTCCAGGCACAGACGAAGTACAAATCATGGACTAAGCAATAAGGTGCATTTGAATATTTTTTTTTTTTTAATTACATTTATATGCCGCCCTTCTCCGAAGACTCAGGGCGGCTTACAATTTTTGGGATACGACCCAGTGTGTTCAGCAATAGCCTTCATTCCATTGTATACGCCTGCTTATTATTACTAAGCGGCATTTTTTTACAAGGTCAGCTAATTGCCCCCAACAATCTTGGGTCCTCAATTTACCTACCCCAAGAGGATGGAAGGCTGAGTCAACCTTGAGCCTGGTGGGATTCGAGCCTACAGTAATTGTAGACAGCTGGATCTTAAGAGCAGGCATTTAACAGCCTGAGCCACCAAAGCTCTTGAATATTGTTCTTACAGGCAGAAGCCAGAGGCTGGTCTAGTCGGTCTCTGCTTGCTGCTTATTTAATGTGTTAGCAGAACAAATGAAACCTAAATAGAGGATATCTTGTTTTCAGATAAGCTTACTCTGAAGATTCCTTGGAAGAATTTATACGGTGAAGCAGTCGTTGCATCCCTAGAAGGCTTATATCTTCTTGTGGTCCCCGGGGCAAGTAAGTCTCTTGGGGTTAATTTACATTGCTCAGTGGACCTGTATGGGGTCGATGCCCTGCCAAGCTCCCTATGTAGGATATATGGCCAATAGAGCAAAGCAGAAAGCTGTCAGCTGTTTTGAGCACAGAATGTCATAAACATTCCCACATTGAATATTGATAAGTCTTTGTGGTTTGAAACCTCAAAATGCTTGAAACAACTGTTTTGTACTCAAAATAGAAAAGTGGGTGAAATTTCATACTTGGAACTAATTTGAAATCAAACATTTTTCAACCTTGAGTTCCTGGGGTCTTTTACAAAGTATCTAGGAAAGGTAGAATGTTAGTTGAAGTCAGCCGATGCATATCTGGTTTTCTCATCCCAGTCCAGGACTTCCTAGGATTCAGTCCTGTGTCTATGTGGAACCTGGCTACCAGGTGAATCTGCATAGAATTACATTGTTTGTCCTTCTTTGTGGTAATCTTACATAAAACATCCTTCCAGCAGGCTATGGTTACCCCATGCCATTGGTCTTCAGTGTGTGGTTTGGATGAAGGAAGTTGTATGTAGAAGATCAGGAATATCCAATAACAATTGGATGCTAAGAAACAAATCATACTGAAGTTCTGAGCTTGCCACAAAATACGATTCTTAATTTCTACTCTCTGGAGATTCTGCTGATTATAATCATGGGACTCATGATGACAGGAAAGGTGGGCTACATAGGTTGATGTGAAAAGAGCAGGGTGATGGTCTGATCAAGGTACTACCTTAAGGATGCAGTGTTGAATAAAATATGACTTCCTTGTTTTTTTTCCTTGTAGGCATTAAATATGATGCAGAAAAAGAAGAAAAATACATGCAAGATAACAAACAAAAAGAGTTGTCAAGAATTGAAGAAGCCTTACAAAGATCAGCAGAAAAAGGTAGATTGTTTTTAAGAGAGGAACGTGACTGATGTGTTCAAAGATACTTCAGAGTCCTAGTGAGGCAGAGCAATCCTGGAAAATCCCAAAAGGCAAAACAATTGCGTTTTTATTAATTTTACAGAAGATGTGAAAAATCTCATTTTCCATGCTCTAGAAATATCACCATATTGGGAATTTTATGCTTTCATTTTTGTCCTTTACATTGTCTTCAGACAGAAGCCCCTTGTCTTGCATAATTAGAAACCAAATGGGCATAGGGACTGTTCGGTTAAAGCATGGAATCTCCCTGTAAAGTGAAGCTTTCAGCAGCAAACATGGTTGTGGGACACAGTTTTGTTTCTTGAATTGCGTAGGCGCTCTCTTGTCTCGGTGTTCAAAAACATGTATCAGTTCAGCTTCAAGAGTTGCTTCTCTGCTTTTAAATGTGTGCTTTTCGATTATGCTGCCATGTGGATGAAGGCACTCCTTCAGATCTCATACATGGCCTGGAGAACATTGTGCACTCACCCGGTGGGTATGCATGCTTAACTACTCTAGTCAAGCAGTTGGAGGGGTGGTGGTTGAATGGCTGGATTGCAGGTTAGCAGTCTACATCAGGGGTCTCCAAAGCTGGCCTCTTTAAGGCTTGTGGACTTCAACCCCCAGAATTCCTCAGGCAGCCATGGACTCTCAGTTTCTGATGACAAAATCTTTATGATGGACATTTGGGAAAAAGCAATACTAGTAAAATATCTTCTCAATTCAGATTGAAATTGATTAAGTATAGTAATGTTTCAGTTTGAAGTAGCTTTGAAAATTAATCTTTGTTAGCTAGAAAATTAATCTTGACCACTGAAAAGGTTACTCTATTTCATTTTATCTACACTTGCATGAAAAATGTAGAAACACCTACAAACATTGTAGTGATTTTTTATTGCAGGCACTTGTGGAAATTTAATTTAACAGTTTTGATGAAAAATGATATTTTCCTCAGTTACCTTCTTAATTTTTCTTCCTTTATTTCTGTTGCTTGCGTTATAAGACTTTCCTAACTTTAATTTATCCTTTTCCTGTAAAATTGCTTACATTATGAAGGACGTAAGTCTAAAAAGACTAAAAAACATTTTAAGAAACCATTTAAAGCTCGTGAGCACTCCAAAGGTAGGTACAATGAGCACAATTTGCTGAATATTTCTGCTTGCTGCTTCTGTTTTTTATCAATTAATTTTAATAATTCTGCATTAATATGTGGGACTTTATCTTTGCCAGTATTGTTTTCATAAGAAATGAATGTAAAGAGAAGAAACAAAGGAAAAACTAACCAAGCTTTTTCATGTTGTACATTGTGTTGAAAAGAGGGCTACAGATTTGGAAAAAATGTCCTCATAGCGCTGGGAGAAAATGGTTCATTTAATACACAATTCAGTTGTGTGTTCTGTTTGATATTCTCCATGTTGGCTATTTCTCAAAAAATATAAATATAATAAAGTTTATCCTCTCTTTGGAATTTGTTGTATGATTTAATAAATTAGGTTAAGAGCTAAGATCTTGCTTAGACTTTGCTGTGTAGCAAAGAAGATGAAAAAAGAGGAAATGTTTAGAAGTGATGAAAAGTAAACAGATACTGTTTAATCATGTGATAATCTAAGTGTTTAATTGAAGGAATGTGATGGAAACTAACTTACAAATTATTGTTTAGATAAACCAAAAGAACAGAAGAAAGATACTTTCTTGGAAAAGCTTGCAACCCAAGTCATCAAAAACGTACAGGTCAAAATCACCGGCATCCACATCAAATACGAAGATGATGTAAGTGGCCTGGAGCCTGTGCAAAAGTGACCAAGAGTAAGAAGCAGCAGCCTCTTCTATGAAGAGCTGGGCTGCTTATCTAAGGATTGGGACAATAGTGTCCATAAACCATGGCCTAAAAAGTAAATAAAATAGGAAACGCATTGTTTCTTGTAGAGGCTGGCAACTTTCCTGTACAAGATTTACAGAAGATTGTTTTTGCTTCAAAATATGTGAAAAGAAAGGAATTGCAAAACAACTAAAATCTGTATTTCATTTGGTAGCACCCATTTTGGATCTTATGCAGATTTTTTTTACATGTAACTAAACTGCAAATGCATTTATGCTAAGGTGTTTAGTATTCCTTATGAAGTATTTTTTTCTATACTTGTAGATCACAGATCCTAAGCGACCAATTTCTTTAGGAATGACTCTGGCAGAGCTCAGCTTGCAGGTAAGGGAAAGGGGTTTAAAACTTCCTGGTGGGCTGACAAAAGAACGACAAATTTATTTTAGGCTGTGTTTATTTTCATACTGGAAACCATTCTTAGAGACAAATGTTACTTAATTACTATGGAACCCCTATTGCAGCTTTATTAACAGTGGGGAAATTAGTGGGGACGGTTCAAGAAACATTTCTAGCTGTGAGACTTTGACTAAATAAACCCCTTCCAGATGCGAGAAAAGCTTGACACCTAAAAGAAGCGTGAAGCCGGCAAAATCACGTTAATGTCTTTTTTCATTTCCAGACCACAAATGAAAACTGGACTCCTTGTATTTTAAATGAGGCTGCGAGGATCATCTACAAGGTACAGCTGTCCTTGGGTTCAAGCACAGCAATTTCTCTTGAGTAGCTCCTAGAGGTACCTGCAAAAGCGTATTCAGGGACATGAATTTTAATGGCCAGGATGCTTCGCGGTGCACAGCGCTGAAGCCTGAAGGGCTGGACCCGCCATGGCAGGGCTTTTGATCTCTCCTTTCCCTGTGAATAGTGGATTCTCTGGGCCTCTCTCTTCCCCTGCTTCCCCAAAAGCTCAGATGCCGGTTTTTGAAGGCTGGCTTGTGCTCCGGTCTTCTGAAAGCATGTTTTGAGGCTCCCTCCGGCAAGCAGAACAACTCCTTAATTGGCTGGCAGCCCAAGAAATGCTTCTGGCAGCTTGTCTAGATCAAGGCAACGCCCCCCTCAAACAAACGGGTTCTGGCTGGCTTTGTATCCGCCTCGGTAAACGCCTGTCCTCTGAAGCGCTTCTGCCAGTGCTCCTCTGGCTTTGTTGCTGTTGGAGGGGCCCTTGGCCCTCCCAGCTGCAGCCCCTCACCAGCTGCACCTTTTCTTTCAGCTTCTGTGCCTGGATTCCCTCAGTGTCTACTGGAATGTGGAGAGTGAAATGTATCACCGCTCTTCCCGGGAGCAAATCTTGGTAATTTAAATCTTATTGCACTTTATGTTTGTGAACTGGCTTCTTCCTGTCTTTTCACTGAGAAGGTTGGCAGAGCAGCCACATAGGGTGAGATTAGCCACCAGCCAAGGGCTTCCCCTTCTGGGAATTTCCTTTGCACGATGACGTCATCCCCAAAGCAACACGATTGGCCGGGCTTAATGGGCAAGTTTGTAAGATGAGAAGTGGTTCCCTTCTTCCTGACCAGCGTTTCTTAGGCTGGGTAACCTTAAGGTGAGAGGACTTCAGTTCCCAGAGTGCCTCAGCTAGCATGGGACATGCCCTAGATAGAGGGAGAATTTAATAGACCTTAAACTTCAAATCAGGCAATTTCGCAATGCAACACCTGACTTTCTTTCTGCATCGTTTCCTCTGATGAGGCAAGACAGAAACGAGACTTTCTGAGGGGTTTTCCTAATTAAAACACAAACAAAACACTGGACCCATCACCGTGTGGGCATTTTGCAGCCAAAGGGCAGGTGTTGCAGGCGATGCCTGGAAGTCTAGGGAGGGCGATGCCCGGCACACAGGGGTTCTCTGGAAGGAAAACAACATCTAGGTGGGGCTGTTTCTATGGCATGAATTCTGCCTCCTTTGGAAGCGGTGAGTTCTCCACATTGTCACCTGAGCTTCGCCCAGAGCATGTTGTCCTACGCATTTGTCACTGAAATACTTGAAAGGTTGTGGGTTTCTTGCCACGTACAGGAGCGGTTGAAAAAGGGAGTCCCTTCTATGAACCAAGAACTTCCTGGCTATCAGTACAGTAAGTGAGAAGGAACGAAACTGAAGGCGCGGATGACCAGAACTCACCTCTGGTAATGGCAGATGGTCCCTGGGTTGGAAGAGGGAGCAACCCTCGGTCCACCTGTGAGGATGAAGCTGGGGATGGCTGGTTTCTGTAGGGACCCTCTGAAGCCGTCCACCAGGCAAAGAAAATGGGCGTGGGGTGGGTCAGGCTCTTGTGGCCATGGAGTTGTGCTGTGGAGAGGAATTTAGGCCAAGAAGTCTAATATTCAGATAGGAGTAGAGACAGGAGGAGGAGAGGATATGAAATAAATAGGTCAGACAGAGTTCATGTTGTATCTTGTGCTGAAGTGAGTCCTTTTGGCACAGCATGCTGCCTGAGCATCATCTACGGGAGTTGGGATTCATAAGCCATGTTTTTGGTAGAGCATGAGAAATAACCTGTGCCAAAGCCATAGCATTACTAGTATAAACCCAACCAGTAATGAATAGAGTAGCATATTTTAATTCAGCAAATTTTAGCAATGGTTTTACTTCCATTTTTTATAGAGTCTAGTCCCTAATTTCTCTCTCTCTTTTTTGGAAGTATTTAAACCCGTATCGGCTTCTGCAAAACTCTACCTTAACCCTCATGCCGAAGAAGAACGGGAAACTCCCAAGGTTGACTGTGCCATGGAAGTCCAGAGCATCGCCGTTGAACTCACCAAGCCTCAGGTAGAGGGATGGGTGTCACCCACTCGGATTCCTCCACGGGATTCCCCCCATCCCCTCCTGGATGAAGGGGTATTCCCAGGAACTCTGGGCTCTTTACAGTTGTTCGAAACACTTGATGCATCTTCCTCGGCAATGCTCTAAATTCTGTGACTCTCTGGTTAAGATTCCTCTTGTTTGTTTCCCCTTCATTTAGTACCTTAGTATGATTGATCTCTTGGAATCCATTGATTACATGGTCCGAAATGCCCCTTACAGAAAATACAGACCTGAAGTTTCTCTGCATGGCAATGCCCAACAGTGGTGAGCTGGAGATATTTCTGCGTTGCTTCTGATCTGGTTGCAAGAGTTCTTCAGGGCAGCAAATGGCAGCCTTTGGTGAACCCCAAGGGAGAGGGGCGGAAAAGTCCTCCTAAGCAACTCTGGCATTTTCCAGAGTATTTTAAAATATTGAAGGAAGAATTGTTTTGTCTGCTTTTAATTAAGATTTTGCAGCCTGAGCTCCTTCAGTTGAGCAAATGCTAGGCTTAGAAATTCTTGCCTGAAAATATCCTGCCTGCCCCAGGTCTTGTTCCTGTTAGTTCAAATTGTTTCTTGTTTATTTCTCAGGGCTCAATAATGTGACTGTTTCTTACAGGTGGAAGTACGCCGGAAATTGCATTCTTGACCTTCACATTAAGCGATACACACAGATGTGGTCGTGGAATCATATAAAGAGCCACAGGCAACTTCTGAAAAGCTACAAAAACATTTACAAACTTAAACTGACGCAAACCAAATTGTCAGAGGAAAATCAGAAACAAATCCAGGTAATTGACCCAAGGCTAGAAGGGCTGGCACCTGCAGGCCAGAGCCTCAGCAGGAGCAGGAGGAGGAGGAGGGTTGGAGGAAGGCCATAGAAACTCCATGTCTGCATTTGCTCCACAGGACTTGGAGAAGGCTCTCGATGTTTTCAACATTGTTTTAGCAAGGCAACAAGCACAAACTGAGGTAGGTTCCTCTCCCCCGTTCCTATTATAAGGATTTTAAAATAGTCAATTTTAAACAAGAAGCGTTTAATTTAGAAATGGCTGCGCTGACCATCAATAGAAATACTTCCAGGGCAGGTTACATTGTCAGCAAAAGTGTTTAGAAGTATTTCTAAAAACAGCACACGGAGAAGCTGCTTGTAATATGCTAACACAACTTGGTGCCCTTTGCAAATGATTTGGTTTGAAGGATCTTGCCCTTTTATTTCTTGCGTAGTGATCATAAACTAGCTATCGACGTTTGCAAAATGACCGTTTCTGGTTGTTTTTCTTGCAATTTTAGTATTTGGGGGATTGTTTTGTTTGTATAAAGAATACATTTCTTTCTGTTTGCTGAGCTTGAGGCTGGTGAAAGGGCAGAAGCCCTGATCCCCTGTCTCTGATTGGTAGGTTGTGAGGTCAGGACAAAAGCTCTCCAAGAAAGCTGCAGATGGGGAGAAGAAAAGTGGCTGGTTTCCCGGCTTTTGGGGCAGGAAGGAATCGAAGAAGAAAGACGAAGAAGAAGACAAGTCAGTCCCTGAAAGTAAGTCTTGCGCCTGCCCAGCAGCCCTGAGCCTCCAGAGTGGCTGGTTGCAAGGGCTGAGCATTCAAGCAGGATGCCGGTCATGGAATGAAGCTGCCAAACAGCCGAAGGGAAGGCAAATGAACCCCGGTACCAGCTCAGCCTCGAGCCTACCTGAGGGGCAAAGTGCCAGCCCTTCCTTCCGCTTGGTGGGTCCTCCAAGGTAACACCTTCCACCCTTCCTGCAGCTATCGATGACCTCATGACCCCTGAAGAGAAGGCAAAGCTGTTCACCGCCATCGGGTACAGCGACAGCTCCCACAACCTGGCTTTACCCAAAAAGGCAAGTACGCCCTTCGATTAAATCTGGAGCGTCACAGAAGCAGGGGAGGAAACTTGCAAGTGGGCCGTAATTCATCTTTCCTACCCTGCTTGGGAAGGGGAGGGGACCCCGAGTATCGCGATTGCCTGACGCTTGTGACAAAAACTCCCCATTCAGTGATAACGACTAATGCTCTGCAATGCTTTCGTCTCCCGTTTAGTACGTGGCTCACGTGGTGTCCCTGAAGCTCCTAAGCACTTCCCTTACTATTAAAGAGGACAGGAATGTCCCGGACACTCTTAAAATCCAGATCATCGATTTAAGCACCAAATCTCGCAGAGGCCGGGCGCGCAAGCTCTGAAGTAAGTGCTGGTTCCACAAGTCGGTTCCAATTGCATTATGTGCGTCGTGTGAATCTGGGCTTCTCGGTTTATGGAAAGGGTGCTGTCTTTGGTATCATGGATGACAGGCCGGTAACAGTTTGGCAGAACAAAAGCAGAATCTCGTGGGTACTTCTGGGGTTAAAGTTTGGGCCCTCTTCCTATTCCTGCATCATCCGTTGGGCTGTCGGACTTTTCATTTGGTTTTCATTAATTGTACAGACATTTTCTCCTCTTTAAGACGGAACATCGCACAATGGCTTCCTTCTAGTTTGGGGAGGAGAAACCAGTTGCCTGTTGATCATTTGCAGGATAGAGGCAAAGCTTGAACATTGGTACATGACGGGCTTGAGGCAGCAGGGCATTGTCCCTTCTCTCGTGGCCTCCATTGCGGGTGCTGAGTCGTCTCTGCTTGAAATCAAGTTTGAGACCAACCCAGAGGACAGCGTGGCTGACCAGAGCCTCTTCGTTCAGTCGCAGCCCGTAGAAATCATCTACGATGCGGTGAGTGGAATCGGCGTGAAGTGCTGCTCGGTTCCAACACTTGACCACCTTCCTTCCCCATTTCCCTACTTGCAGTTCCCTGAGAGGGAGAAAAAGAGGCACAATTGATAACTCTCTTCCTCAGAGAACAATCAACGCCCTGGTGGAATTCTTCCAAACCAACCGAGGCATGGACCTGGAGCGCCTAACCACGGCCACCTTGTCCAAACTGGAAGAAATTAAAGAGAGGACCGCCACAGGTGTGTTTTAGGTCGACTCCAGGTGATTAAATGGCCCTTTTTGGCCCTGGGGGCAAACGTCCGGGTGCAGAGGGGTTTCCCATTGCCCCCGGGTGGTAGTGATGTGTTTAAGCAGAACTCTGCTCCAGTGGGGGAAGGGGAGGCCGCCCACCTCAGCCCCGTTCTGTTTCCTGCCTTAGGGCTGATGCATATCATCCAAACACGAAAAGTCCTTGACCTGAGGGTGAACTTGAAGCCTTCCTATCTTCTGATCCCACAAACTGGCTTCCACCATGAACAGTCAAACTTACTCATTTTGGACCTAGGTACTTTCCAGGTAGGTCATGGTGAGCTTTCTTAAAGATTGAAGGCAAGAAATTAATAAATTAAAGCTTGGCGGAAGAGGGAATGTGTTCCTCTCCGGTGTAACCTAGTCCCGTCAGGGGCTGATGGATACAGCCGTGGGCTCATGGTGTTTACGGACACATTTGTGAAAACTGCATGGCAGCTGCAGTTTAAGCAGCAGAGAACCTTCTCATTCAACAGCTGAAGAGCATCAGCCAAGGTCACCAGCAGAACTCAAGCAGTTCCTTGGAAGAGATCATGGACAAAGCCTATGACAAATTCGATGTAGAAATTAAGAATGTACAACTGCTATTTGGCAGATCAGGTATGATGCCTCTAAACCCAAAACATTCTTGACTGCATATCAAGTGGAAAGCAGTTGGCACGCAAATGGTACAATATTTCCTGTGTCAACTTTTTGAAATTCGAATTTATTTACTTCTCTGGAGTTCGGCAGATGTGCATACTGAATTTTTCATATTTTTTTGGGTGGTATCGCTAGGGCTTACTAGACTTTTATGCATCCATGTTATTTATTATCGTGCTACAATTACCAAAATATTAGCAACTCTTTAATTGTTTTGTTCACCACATTATAAAAAAAGATGTTGAGACTCTTAAAGTACAAAGAAGAGCAACCAGGATGATGAGGGACAGGAGACTAAAACATATGAACAATGGTTACAGGAACTGGGCCTGGCTAGTCTAGTGAAGAGCAGTCTTCCAATATTTGAGGGGCTGCCACAGAGAGGAGGAAGGGGTCAAGCTATTTTCTAAAGCACCCAAAGGCCAGACAAGGAATAATGGATGGAAACTGAACAAGGAGAGATTCAACCTGGAAATAAGGAGAAACTTTCTGACATTGAGAACGATCAACCCCTGGAACAGAAGTTGCCTTCAGAAGTTGTGGGAGCTTCATCACTGGAGGCTTTCAAGAAGAGACTGGACTGCCATCTGTCAGAAATGGTGTAGGATCTCCCGCTTGGGCAGGGGGGGTTGGACTAGATGACCCACAAGGTCCCTTCCAACTCTGATTATCTGTTATCTGTATTTTAGGGGAAGATTGGAAAAAGGCCCGGTCTGAGCCCGCTTCCTTGCTGCACATACTGCGTCCTATGGACATGTGTGTCCAAGTTGCCAAATCAATGGTGGAGAAGGACGTCAGAATGGCAAAGTAATGTAGTAATTTTAAAAGTTGTAAATATGATCCAATTGTTTCGTGTTGCCTAAAGGTGGAGCAGGCTGCATTTTGGTGGCTCGGGAGCTGGCCTTTTATTCAGTGTGCTTGTTGCTGCTACAGACCTCTCAAAATGCTGCTAGTGTGGCATCCTGAGTGGGAATTCATGGCTCGCTTTTCATTTTGGGTGTTTTTGGAAGAGTTATTTTTAATCATGGCGCACTGAAGCTACTGATCAATGCCATGAAATTTACTTATCCAAATCTTCTCAGGACCAGGTAGCTGGCCAGTCTCCCTGGTGACGTTCTAATGGTTTTTAAAAAAGTTTTCCAAATGTACCTTAGCATTTTTGGGATGTTTCTCAAAATCATTACTTTAGGCCCAATTGAAAGAAAACTGTGAGCTGGCGGTTCACTTCATATCCATGCAGCCAGAGATCAGTGCATTTGTTTGTAAAAACAAGATGTTAATTACATTTCCTTTGATAGTGCCTTCTGTGCAGTGCGTGCCAATTTCACAGCCCTGCTGGGTTTTGGTCTGTCTGTGTGTGTATGTGTGTGTGTGTGCTTTCCCTCCTAGATCAAGAGTGTAGCAGAGTTATTAGCAACCTAGTTCTGTTTCTTCTACGTCTTTTATATCCTTAGGTTTAAAGTGTCAGGAGAGCTTCCTTTGGTTCACCTGAGAATTTCTGATCAGAAGATCAAAGGGGTTCTTGAGCTAATTGACAGCATTCCCCTCCCACAGAAATCAGAAGTTTCCGTTTCAAGTGCAAAGGTATCACGCTCATGGTACTTTTGGGGAAAGTACAGTCAGTAATTAGCATAGTTATTGCCATTTCCAAGACACAGAAAGGTTAAAAGTGTAATAAATAGTAGTGGAGCAGTCATGCCAGCTTGGCACTGCGGTGGGAACATTCCAACCTGAAGTGCTGTATGTAGAATAATATGAACCTATAATCCAGTGGTTTCTCAATGTCTCACATTCTTTTGCAGGCCCCTGCCATTCCTGTGGTTTCTGGTGGAAGGAAAGACTTCCTTGGTGCCACACTATTGCTGGAAGAATTAGAATCAGGTAAAAAAAAAAAGGAAAAAAAGGAAGGACATCCAAAATTACAGCAAATCCAGGGCAGTTGCTGCGCCTGTCTATTTTAGAAGGCATGCTTGTGGCTCAGACAACTTTGCCTTAAAATCTTAGAGTCCTTGGTGGCTCAGGCTGTTAAATGCCTGCTCTTAAGATCCAGCTGTCTACAATTACTGTAGGCTCGAATCCCACCAGGCTCAAGGTTGACTCAGCCTTCCATCCTCTCGGGGTAGGTAAATTGAGGACCCAAGATTGTTGGGGGCAATAAGCTGACCTTGTAAAAATGCCGCTTAGTAATAAGCAGGCATATACAATGGAAGGAAGGCTATTGCTGAGCGCATTGGGTTGTGCTCCAAAAATTGTAAGCCGCCCTGAGTCTTCGGAGAAGGGCAGCATATAAATGTAATTTTAAAAAATGGGACATTTTTTAAAAAAAAACAAGTTATGGTACATGGAAATCCCCCCCCCACAAATGACTCTACAAACCCTAATTTTATTTAAATATTGATTAATTAGTCCATGCCAAAGTGAATATTTTGATGCCCACAGAATGTCCTAATCGCACTTTATTTATTCTTTAGAATCTGAGGATGAATATTTTGATTCTGAGGATTATCCCCAACAACCACAGAAAGCGGTCCCCTCCCCAAAAAAGCAGCTGAGGATTGAGGCTAAAACTGTTCAGGAAGAGCTGACAGACCTGCAATTAAAATTTGACATTAAGGAGGCAAGTGTGGTTCCTTTTTTCTGCATTACTTAGAGACTGAAGTTCGATTCCCAAATCGAGGACTGCCTGTATCTGAAGATGCCCAGATTTCAAAATTCAACAAGCATCTCTTATTTAGGTGATTTTGGAACTGACCAAGCAGCTGCAGCGAGAAGAAACAATACTTGTATTTAACGTACAGCAGCTTGGGATGGAAGCCATTGCTAGAACATTCGACCTGAGAGCTGGGACTTACTTGAGAAAGATTAGCCTGAATTATTATGAAATTCAAGGTAATTTGGTTAATAAGTTAAGCAGTTACAAAAATTTACTTTTGGGCAGGGGGTGAGAAAGAAACCATGATTTGATTTGTGTCCTTGATTAAAAAAAATTTTCTACCCCAAAAATCTAAAGTTTTAGTCTAAAATTAAAAAAATAAAACAAAGCAAAAGTTTTATCGGATTTGTTTAAAAGTGCTAATTATAGGAAAAGCTTAGTTTAAAAAAAACCAGGTAGGTTTTACATAACCTGTCATTTCTTAGATGTCACGTATTTTGTAGGTAAACGGCAGCAAGTTCATTTGATTAGTTCATCAGATGTCTCTGGATTAGACCTTTTGAAAGTAGAATATATCAAGGTAAAGGCCTTTTTAAAAAAAGTGTGACCAAATGATGTGTACTGAATTGCATGTGCAAATAATTGCTTTTGTACAATATGAAAATTGTGTTTCCATTTTTAGTCACATATTGATGATGTTTCCCCCTCAGGCCGATAAAAATGGTCCAAAATTTCAGACAGTTTTTGACAATACCGAACAAAGAATGGAGGTAAGGAAGATTGAAGAAGACTCATCCTCATCTCAATTGTAAACAATGCTGGGTTTGCTCAACTCCCTACCAAGAGAGCGGGTTGGGTAGAAAAGACTAAGCTGGTTTTTGAGCAGTGCCTGACTTTTGATAAGCTCTTGTTTGTGTTGCTGCAATTGACCACATCCAGGAAGGATGGCCCCTCTCTTTGCCCCCCCCCTTCATTTTGAAACAGCCTGCTGTGTCCTTAGCCTACTAAGTCAGGTGAGGAAGGGGCCTGGAGTCTTCTTGAGCCATCGTGAGGTGTCAGATGACATTTGAAAGAAAATCCAAGAAGAGAGAAGCCAGCCTGCTTTAAAGCGGGATACCCTTACACTTAAGAAAATGGTTGCTTCTCTTGGGGAGGTTGGACTGAGACCCATGTATGAAATGTGCAGGAAGGCCAGCTTGCAGGGGTGCCCTGTTCCCCCCAACAACGTAATCCCTGGGCGTTTAGGAACATGATTCTGGTGGAGTGGTGGGTGAATGGGGAGACCTTGCTTTTGAAGAGGGGCCTTTGCCCCCCACTCTTCCCCAAACCCCACAGGTGACCTTCTCCTCCCTCCAAGTGGTGCTGCACACCCAGGCTCTTCTCTCGGCCCTGCGGTATTTCATGGCCGTGATCCCAGCAAGGGAGAAGCAGCCGCCAGCCCCGCAGAGACAGGACGAAGAGATGCGGAAGACGGAGCCTGCTTGGAAGGAAGGTAACCAGCAGCCATATTTGGGTGCCGTTTTCTCCCCATTCAGGATGGCCTAGAACAGGGCTACATCTTGTTGATTTGTTAAAAAAACCTCTCTCTACAGTGGCAAAACCGTGCAAGGACAAGGATGTGTTTAATTTCAAGTTCTTTGCCAAGATGGAGGCCTTTTGTTTGAACGTTTGCGATGAGAAGGACAATATTGCTGAAATAAAAGTTCAAGGTAATGGGAAGAGGCCTGTTCAGTCAGTTCTTCCAAGCTGTCAGGAACATCCTCTTAAGCTTGAGTTATTGAAATACATCCCTTCCATTGGGGACCTTGACTGTATTCATTTCTGATTTCTCAATTCTGATCTTGTATAGCAGAATGCCAGTTAAATAGGTGCATTTCCAGTGGTTTGAAACGGGGGACACAATTGGGCACTACGAGTGGCCCACAAAGACAGAATGAGGTTAAGTTCCTCGGCTTTTGTCCCAATATAGTCAGTGGCCCAGATCTTAAGAAATATTTCTAAAGCAGCTTCAGAAAGTGCTGTTGGAATTTGAATAACACAGTAAAGGTTAGGGCTGTGTGGTTTCATTTCTTAGCAAATAATTAATCATTTCTTCCCTTTCAGGCCTCGACTCCTTCCTTTTTCTGCAGCCCAGTCAAACTATTCTCTTTGCCCGGCTGAAAGATGTAGTTGTGATGGATGTTGACTCGAGGACAATTCATAGAAAGGTACAGTTACGAATCTGACTGCCAGTCAAAACTCTGACTTTTTAGCCCCCAGAATGGCTCTCCTGTATTCCCTACCAAGAGACACCTGTGGGAAGTCTCTTCTCCAGGTGGTTTGGAAGAAGCAAACCCGGGCCGAGTCCATTTGTGTATTCGCCACGTCCACCTTGGCTTTAGTGCTGCAGTCTTTAAGAACCAGCAAGGGCTCCATGTGCTTGTCGAGCATTGCAAACACATCTTTTGGATGCCCATCTGGCAACTACCAAGCCAGCCCATGATACTTTTGCTTGCCCACCTTCTAGGCGGTTTCCATAGTTGGCGATGAAGTCTTCAGTTTCAACCTGGCCTTATATCCAGACGCGACTGAGGGAGATGCTTACACAGATATGTCCAAAGTGGATGGAACCGTGGCTCTCAAAGTGGGCTGCATTCAGATCATATATCTACACAAATTCCTCATGTCCCTCCTGGTAAGACTGCCAACTGGGAGTTGTTCTGTTTTTCACGTGGCATGGAAGGAAGTCTTTCTATTGGGACGCAAAAAACAGAGTCTCTCTCTCTCTCTCTCTCTCTGTGTCATATGGGTAACAGGAAGCTCGTTTAAATACCACCGTTAAATATCACGGTCTGCTGCTCCCTCGGCCCATTCCTGACCTGCAAACCTCTTGCTTTGTCCCAGACTTTCCTCAGCAACTTCCAAATTGCCACCGAGGCCTTGAGCGCTGCTACGGTGCAGGCCGCCGAGAAGGCCGCCACCAGCGTGAGGGACTTCGCCCAGAGGAGCTTCCGCCTCTCCATGGACATCAACCTGAAGGCCCCCGTCATCATCATCCCACAGTCTTCCGTCTCTTGCAATGCGGTGGTCTTTGATCTTGGGCTGATTAAAATACAGAACCAGTTCAGCCTCGTGCCAGTGGAGGGCTGCTCGCTGCCACCCATCGTGGATAAAATGGAGGTGCACCTCACCCAGCTGAAGCTGTCCAGGTAAATCCAGTTCCTCTCCCCGTGGAGCGCAGTGTGATTGGGGAGGGCTCCCTCACGTTTAACCCCACAATAATCGTGGGACTTCCTCTAGGACAATCTTGCAGCGAGGGGCTTTGCAGCCTGACATTCAAATTCTGCACCCGATTAATCTGGAGCTTTCGATCAGCCGCAACCTGGCTGGGATGTGGTACCACAAAATACCCCTGGTGGAAGTCCGAGGCTACCTCGATACCATCGGTGTAAGTTAATTTCTCTTCTCTCGTGCGGCTGGGACCTTTCTCCCAGGGTCCCCATAGAGGGGAAGCCAAAGATGGCAAGAAAGACATTTCTCCTTTTGAAGGGAAAGGAAGGGCCGCTCCCCTCAGCTGGCTTCATTCCCATTCACCAGAGGCTGCTGGGCTTTTAAAAAGCAGCTCTTGGGACTACACTGCAGCTCTATTGTGGGGGTGGGGGTGGGGCAGGGGGAATCCTTCATTGTGCATTCCTCGTTCTGTGAGGAATTCTTGGCTTCAGTGCTCTTGATTCACCCCAGTACGAAGAGAGGTGCCTTTTCTGGTCTACATCCTTAGATGGACGATGGCTATATTGTCAACAGTGGTTGCCATAATGGTCTTGAGTGGATCCTTCACTTTGCCCTGTTAACGACAGAAGCAAGAAAAATTGGGAGAGGGGCAGTGAATGATAAAAGCTATGGAGGCCTTTGCCAAAAAGGCAGATGAATGGAACTGTGTATTGGATGGTCAGGGTTGCAGTCAGTCCCCCTTGTTCCGTGGCAATTCATTCAGTCTGAAGAAACATAACCTCCCCTCGAAACGCCCCTCTCTTTAGATTATCCTGAGTCAGGAGGATTTAAACGTTCTGCTTAAAGTTATGAATGAAAACCTGGCTGAAGCAGACCAAACTGACCCTGGGGCAGAACCAGCAGCGTCAACAGAAGGTAGGAAACCTTTGTGTGGGTCCCTGTTCCCAGGTTGCGTAGTTGGAGTGTTTTTCCTGCAGGGAGTTTAGGAGGGAGCTAATCTGCCAGTGCTCTTCTGTGGACAGGCAGGCAGGTGGCAGCAGACTGAAAGGGGCTTGTGGCCTCATCCAGACTTAAACTCTTAAAGAAGCACGGGTCTTGCAACAAGGGGTGAACACGCCTTCTTTAAACGGAAGTCTCTTGTTTTGGAATGAGCAGGCCAGGTGAAAGAAACAGTGCCGTCGGCTGGAACCCCGAAATCCAGCATCTCGGAAGAAGCCCTGAAGGACGATAGAACCAGCCTGCTGCTGAACCTTGAAATAAACAAGGTAGGGAAGCTTATGAATCTCTGTCTCCATTCAGTTGTACTTACCCACGGATCCTCCTTTTTTTAAATTTATTTTAAATAATTTATTTTAAATACTGCTTATTTGCTTGGCAGTGGAGCACTCAGCTTCTCAATCGGCCTGCAGCAGCAGATTAAGCCTAATTCAGACCCCAGGTATCCCGTTTCCTGAATAAGTGCTGGCAAGAACAGCCTTATTTGTGCTGCTTCCTCTGGCTCCTTTCTGGCTTCATCCAGACTGGAAGAGCGGGTTATTGTTAGTGGTCCACCAGTTGGTTTCTTCCTAGTGGGCTTTCAGTGTTTCTCTGCAGAACCTCTCCCTGCCCTTCTAGGTGATGCCAACAGCTGGACTTGGCAAAGCTCGTGTTTTGCCCTCCTGTGGGCAGGAGGGTTGAAAAGGAATGGGGGAAGGTTAGCACCCCCCTTGCCCTGGTCCCTCCTGGCTGGTGAGGTGTCTCAGGATTCCTGAATCAGAGCCACCTTAATGGTGCCTCCATCAGGACAAGTCGAGGTTATAACTCTGTTCTGATTAAAGGCTCTGTTGATTCCAGAATTTTTGGCATATTTGTGAATCTGAGAGACCTGAATTCTTCGTTCTTCCTACAGCACATCCCTGTCCTTGAAGATGGCTTGGCAAAACGGCAGATGGAGATAGACAACTGAAATATGAATGGCTGGTGTATTTTTATGTGTCCATTCTATCTTTAATGTACTTTATTTTCCCCCTTTCAGGTTTTAGTAACATTAACGAAGCAAGTGGAAAAGCAAAGCTTTCCTTTATACAGGCTCACAGTATTAAAACTTGGAAGTGAAGGTAGAATTACAATGCACGATATGACTCTTACAGCATATCTTAAGAAAGTCCAGATGAATTGCCTTGAATTCACTGGTAAGTCATATTTAAGGAAGGATTTCACAAATGAATGTAATTCAGATTACACACAGGTTTTTAGAGGACAATGTTCTAAATATTTCAATTTTGTGTTCTGAATTTTTATTCTTATTCATTGTGCAAAACTCTATTTGAGTTTTAAGCATTTTAAAGAGCCTTGTTTAACTTGCTATTTTTCCATAAAGACTCCCATTTTCCATATTCCTTTAATCATAAAATTAAAATTTGGATAGTTTAAAAATGACTTTACAGAGTATCTGTGGCTAGAATTGTGAGAGACTGTTACTCTTGGTTAGTTTTGATTAAAAAAAAATCCCTAAAGAGAAAAACTAACATTGAGATACGGAATAACTTGGTGAAATAATGATTATTGGAATGTAAATTTTTAATACTAAAACAACCCAGATTCTGCTCCTCAGGCAGAAGGACTTCATCAAGCTTATGAGGCATCTATTTATATTGATAATTTCCAAGTCTCTGAAATTCTGCCAGTTATTATTTTGAGGAACATTGCATCGATGAGGAAATTACCCTCCCTACTGTATTAATCCACTTTTCCTTGCTTAGGGACTCTGTTGTCAGTGAGTGGCTTTGGCTTACAACGGTTTAAGTATGAATTGTATTCTTTCTTTCTACAGATTCCAAAGGAGATCCATTAAATATTATTAGTACTTCAGATGAATCTGGCAAACATCTTCTCAAGATGGAATATGTTAAGGTTAAGCATTTCTTTAAAACTAAAAATTACTGTGGGGTATTTTGAGTGGATGCTTAAAACAAAAATGGCAGTGTATTTTATACAGAGAATCAAAGTGAAATAATGCAAATTAATGTATGTTACAAAAAGCCGAACTGAATCTTAGTTACTAGAGGTCCCTGCTAGAAGGCTGGATTGTTTAGGTCTCCGTCTCTCTTTTGACCTGTCAGTTACATGCAGAGGGGGACTCATCTCTTATTTCTACATGAGGAAGGCAATGCATCTTCCTTTCCCCTTTTCCCTCTTGAATCAAATGGTGCCCAGCTTGTTTCTCTTCTGTGGCAATTCTAGGGGTGACATGGTGTGGGGCTTACTCTACTGAGATAGCAGCTGGCAGAAATAATTAGATGTTGAACCCAGGGCCGCCTGCAGGATACAGTAAAAAATGACAAGGAGGGGCACAGGGTGGGATTGGACCAAGAGGAGCTTTGGTTGCAATGCCGTGTCCCACACCTTGAGTTTTTCAACCGCACGTCCCTGCCTGAGCTTAACAGTGAAGATGCGTGTGCTTTGCTGCTCCTTCGCCATTTGCCGCAAATTGAAATGGTGATTCTCGTTTAGGCCGCTACGGATGGTCCTCATTTTGACACCATTTACAATAGAACAAAGCAACTGCTGAATGTGAGTATTATTGCACCTCACTCTCTTAGCTACCCAGGGGAGGGTGTCCTTTTGAGGACAAATACTAGTTTAACTAAAAGATTTCAGATTCCAATTGGATTTTTAAGCCAAATAACTCCCATTTATCCTACAGGGGCTGAGGGCCTTTTTAAATGATAGGAGGGATAGAAATCTGCTTTCAGGTGAGATGGCAGAGACCCCTCCCTCATTTATCTCCTTCCTTTTTTTCAGGTATCCTTTTCTTCGTTCGACTTACTTTTGCACACCGAAGCCTTGCTTTCTATCATGAATTTTTTCACATCTGCTTCAAGTGGTCTCATGCCAGCTGTGAAGGGGGCTGATGTAGAGCAACCACCAGAAGACCCCAAAAGAGCTGTTGCAAAATCAGGTATCAGAGGGCTGATCTCTCTCTCTCTCTCTGCCAGTTCTATTTAATACTGAGGAACCAAGGCGATCCCTTTTGATCATGATGAGCCGATTAAATCCATTAATTTAAGAAGTATTTTGAATTTCCAACTTTCTTGAAGCAATGGGAGTGGCGGGGGGGCCACAAAGTGTCAGTGTGTTCACTGCTACAAGACCAGGAAGGAGGAAGAGGAAGAGTGAAGAGCACGGCTGGGCATAAAGGCCCACCACACTGACCGACCTCCTCCTGTTCTTCAGGTGCTGCCCCTGCAGCCAGCCCTGATGATGTGTTTGACTTGAAGCTCACAGCCAAACTGAATGCCTTTAACATTTTGGTCTGTGACCAGAAAGCTGATATTGCAGATATACGAATTCAAGGTAAGCACATTTGAAATAATGCACGGGAATTAAAAAAAAATTCAGCTCCCCTCCTCCCCAGTTACTTAATTGCTGTAGGATGGAATTCTTCTCCTTCAATCCTTGGGCCAAATACGTTTCCTGTAGCAGCAAGAGAGGAGAGCTAGAAATGGGCTAAGTGTAAATTCCCTGAGAAAAATCCCAGCGTCCAAACTTACGTCCCGTTTTATTTTGCTCTTCCTTTCTCCCCAGGCATGGAGGCCTGTGTGTTTACAACAACAAAGCACACTGAAGTTTTTGCCCGGCTTCGGGATTTCATCATCACCAACGTCGATCCGGAAACGGTTCATAAAAAGGTGAGTGCTGAAGTGAGCCTACTGGACCCGTTTGGAAGCGGTAGGAACAGAAGAGGGCGTCTGAATGCACAGAGAGCAGGATTGCACGCTCTGGCCTGTTCACACGTCGCCTTTTCCCCTCGAGATGGAGAAACTGAATTGGAGGGCAGGGCAGCTCCTGGTGGAGCTGGAAACTTCTGAGGGGCAGAGGCCGTTTTAGGTCATGACCTGACACCGCAGGGGCCCTTTTTTCTTGCTGAGGGGCAGGGCAGACCATGATGGGTGATATCAGAGAGAGAGAGACTCATGGGGAATCTCATCTTTGCAGACAGTCTCAATAATGGGAGACGAAGTCTTCCGGTTCACGATGTCCCTTTATTCCGATGCCACCGAAGGAGGCGCTTACATGGACATGTCCAAGGTGGATGGCACAATGTCTCTGAAAGTGGGCTGCATTCAGATCGTCTATGTGCACAAATTCTTCATGACGCTTCTGGTAAGAGAGCTGCTGCTGCTTTCTGTTAACTTGCATCGGTCTTTCCCAACCTTGAAAACGTTCAAGACGTGTGGACTTCAATTCCCAGAATTCATTTCGTCTCTTAGCTCCGGAAGATGAAGCGAATTCTGGGAGTTGAAGTCCACGTGTCTTGAAGTTGCTAAGGTTGAGAGAGAGTGGCTTACGTTGCAGTTTTCAAATGTCTCATCACAAATGGCACAAAAGAAGAAAGTTGGTCCTGGCAGCGTAGAGCTTGGTCATACCTTCTTCTTCCTTTACACTGTGACACTTGAGAATGAGATGGTTGGAAAGCTTGCGCAATAATCCTTGCTTTAAACTCTTTTTCTTACTCACCTGGGGGATCCATTTGCAGCTGCCTTTCTTGACCTCCGGGCGGTGCTGCTTAATCAGGCTGGTAATTCTGCCCTTTCTTAGAATTTCCTCAACCACTTCCAAACGGCCAAGGAGGCGCTGAGCGCTGCCACGGTCCAGGCGGCAGAAAAGGCCGCCTCCAGCGTGAAGGATTTTGCTCAGAAGAGCTTTCGCCTCTTGATGGACATCAACCTGAAAGCTCCCGTCATCCTCATCCCTCAGTCTTCCGTATCCAACGATGTCTTGGTAGCCGACCTTGGCTTAATCAGAGTTTGGAACGAATTCACCCTGGTCTCCGGAGAGGAGGAGAAGACGCCTCCTCCGGTGATTGACAAGATGGATATCCAGCTCACCCAGTTGAAGATCTCCAGGTATGTCTGTGGTGAACCTCTTTCCCCAATGGCTGCCCACTGCGGGCTTTCCTTGCCTGTTGCTGTGGGGTTTCTCCTGGCAGTGGGAACACTTTCCTGCAGCAGAGAAGCCGTTCTTCCTTGGAGGCTTGACAGGAGACCCTGCACGGCTCTGTGAGGTGGTCTGAAGCGCAGCCGGTGGCTTTAGCTGACTCCCTTCACTTTTGGTTAAGAATGCAAGCACAAACCAGAGCAAGTGGCAGTCCGAAGCAAACCGCCTTGCCTTTTTTATCCCCATCAGGCACCGGGAGGGCTCCCGAAGGGCTTGGTCAGGGCAGAGCCCCTGTACTGAGCTCAGTTGTGTTAGGGCAGGGCAGCCCGTTGGACTGGTGGCTGTCTCAGCTTTAATCCAAGTCCGGCAATGGGAATGGGGTGCCTGTTGAAAATGCCTAACAAACCAAAGCAGACTTGCCCCAGTGAAGCTCCATGGAAAGGCCCCTGTGGTGGGGTTTGCATTAGATCAGGAGTGGTCAAAACCTTGGCCACTTTAAGACTTGTGGACTTCAACTCCCAGAATTCCTCTGCCAGCATCCCAAGTAAGCTTTAGGGCTTGAAGGTATTCCCAGGGATGCCATGGGCTGCCGGCAGGAGGGGCTGGCTTACTGGAAGGGCCACCTTGTGACTCTCCATCTGTTCCCCTTCCATTTGTAGGACTGTGGTGGGCAGCAGCCCTCAGCCAGACATTGAGATTTTGCAGCCGGTCAATCTACAGCTGTCAGTTCAGAGGAACTTGGCCTCCGATTGGTATCTGCAGATTCCAGGGATCGCCATCCAAGGAGACTTAAAGGCCATGCTGGTAAGGTCACAAAAAGAGCCATGATCTCTGGGGAGATGAGCGGTGGATTATAATTATCACTTGGGTTCTGATGGAGGTTACAGGGATTTTGCCCTTGAAGGGGGCTTTGATTTTCCAGGTAGGCTATTTCCACTTACAAGCTGAGGGTTTTTTACATAAGGTTTTTCCCCTTCTGGGTGGAAGCATTCCTGCCTGTTTGAACACAATAGAAAACGAACAATTTCTGCCTTTTTTGACAATGTTGCAATCACTCTGTGTGTATATGTGTGTGTGCACGCGCGCACACACACACATATTTGCTACTAGACACTAGCTAATTCATTCAGACCCATCAGAGGGACAGGCAGGTATTTCCTACGTATGCTGGCAATGAAATGCATTTTTCCCCAGCGTCTGCAGTCTGGCCTTTGGAGGTGTTTTAAGAAAGTGTTGTGGGAAGATCTTGTGATCTTTACTATTTGCATCAGGCTGAGAGAGGGGGAAAAAAGGCAAAATGGAGAGAAAGCAGGTTAAAATAGCTTCTTCTCTTTGCAGATCTCACTCAGTCAGGACGACTTGACTTTGGTCATGAACATTTTGCTAGAGAATCTCAGTGAAGCTGTTGCTGATCCCAAAGTCGCACACACAACCTTGCCAGATGCTCAGAAATTTACAAAGCCCAAAGCTGAAGCTGTGGCTGGCCTTGATGAAGGTACGTCTTTCCCCGAAGCTCAGCATTTAATTCAAAGAGTTGCAAAAGCCACCACTTGGTGTTACCACCATCAGGACAAAAGAGTTTGGGGTTGTTAGCTAGAAACTTGGAGACTTTGGACATGAAAGTGGCTGGGTGACTTTGAGCCATTCACTCTGTCTCGGCCAGACCACCTCACAGGGTTGTTGTTATGGATAAGAGCAGAGTTAGATGGGTACGCCACCTTGAATTCAGCAAGAAATGAAGGTGAAATAAAAAGAAACAGCATAACAGTTTATGCTGGCCTTTGGCTCTAATAAAGTTTCCATTTGTGAAACAAGATCAAGCAGGGTTGGCACTGAATGGAAGCTAACAACCTCAAATACCAGTCCTCAGACAAGCAATAGACTGCTTTTAAACCCCTTTCTCATTTCTCAATCATCCAGGAACCCCCGAGATTCCTGCAGAGGAAGCACTTGGTGAATCCCAGCTGAAGAAAAGTGTGGCCCTGAAGTTTCATTTTAACTTTGAATCGCTCTCCATTGTTCTCTACAATGGTGATAAGAACCAGGTTGGTGACAGTATTCTTGAAAGGCAGTTTCCTTGGGAAACCCGAGATACAGCGTTAAAAAAAATATCACGGGCCAATGAGATCAGTGTGGTCCAAAAATGGAGAGTTTGTTCCAAAGACTTGTGAAATTTTATCTTTGAGTTCGTTAGCTATTTCTGTGTGCCTCTTCATATACGTGTACACACGCACACACACACACACACTGTTGATCACGCCTCCAGCCTTCCCTGCCCCATCCCAATTCCTGGCCCCTTCTCCCCCTCTCCCTTCTGATATTTGGGGGGCTTTCTCTGTTGACAACCTGGGCATTATAATGTCAAAGCCTTAAGACTGTTTTTCGGAGAGAAAGAGATTTCTTCGATGTTCTTTGAATTTGGTGGTTGTAATAGAAATCAGTTCTCCCTCCGGGTTCTTTCTCTGTTCGTCTAGAAAGCCCAGACTAGAAGAAGCGTTGAGACTCTGGGCTGTGAGACTTGGTTCCTTTATCTCGGCCATTTTTATATATCGTAGAAATCTCAGCTTTCACTACACAATAGCCACTTACGTCTTGGAGAACTCCGGCTGCATTTCATGAGCTCATCAGGACAGATGTTTTCGGATGGCTCTCTGGATGTCAGCACTAAGATGGAAACATGCACCCTGGATGATCTCAGAGAAGGTGTCGAGAAAGCAACCGCAAGGTCAGTTGTCCAGCGGTCATTTGAAACCCCACCTCTCTGCCATGAATGCCATGGGTACTTTGCTTGACACCCATGGTCAGCCATTAAAAGAACCTACCTCCTGTACAGAGGAGATTTGGAATTTGTTTGAAGGTCTGTTGAATCCGAGGCCTTGCAGATGGTGGCCTTGTCACTAGAAATCCCAGGAATCAAAGCCGCGGGGTAATGGGAGGATACACAACGGCATTAGTCTGTTCCAAGTTCTTCCATAAGTTCAACCATCTCCTCTACGGATGCATTTCTGTTCTGCAGGATGCTAGCCAGGAAGGACGGTAAAGCTGATAGTGTCATGATTGATATCAACTACAAGCAAAATAAAAATGGGAGCGACATTGTGGCTGTCTTGGATCAGCTGTATTTGTGTGCCAGCATGGAGTTCCTGCTGACAGTGGCCGACTTCTTCATTCAGTCCGTGCCTGCAGCCAAACCAGCCGAGAAACCGGCCCAGTTCGCATTGAAGCCAGCTTCCCAGGGAAGCCTAAGCCCGAGAAAGGTCAGCAGATGGAAGGAATTCTGCACGGCTGTTTGAATATCCTTGATTCTTGCTCACCGGGCAGCTTTGCGCTCTTAAGACCAAGGGCTTTATTTTCAGTTTAGGCCCAGATGTGTTGCTCCATGGTCAGAGCAGAGGTGCCAAAGCAGGGACTTAAGTGCAGGGTTGCTTCATTTTTATTAGCCATGGTGATGGTGGTGTGTGCTACTACTCTGTGGTGGTAACCACTTTGTAGATCCCTAAACTGAATTTAAACCTTTACAGCTGCAGCTGCACGACAAACATGTCAGTGGTAGCAAACATCTTGGACCCAGAAATTGTGTTTGTGGCCAACTTGACCAAGGCTGATGCGCCTGCTTTGGCAGCTTCATTCCAGTGCAGCTTCATGCTGTCGGGGGGCTCCGGGACACAGCAGATGACCGCTCAGGTCCTGGACCTCAGGGTGCTGGCCTGCCCCTTCCTCCGGGGGACGGCAAAGAAGGACGTCACCACGGTGAGCCCTGTGCTGGGACCTTCCCCTTGGCAGGGGGCTGCTTTCCTGCCAGTAGGAAGGGGGCATTGACCCCAATATGTTGCTGGTGTTCTTTTAGGTGGTGCGTCCATGCTCTTTGGCTGTGGAAGCCACTATGGACACTTCTGGAGTGCAAAGCGTGAATGTGAACATGGACACCTTGATTGTGAAAGTTAGTAACCAATTGCTCGCCCTGATGCTTAGGTGTATTTCTAGAAAACTCTGCGGCTGACTTGAGAACTACAGTGTATAGAGTAGAAAGTCCACTATTCCAGGGAGGATCCCTGCAATACACACACACAGTCTGAGCTTCCGCCTTCTGGTCCTCCATAGTAAAAACATTGGTTTGATTTTATCAGGAACAATCTCACCATCACTCTGAATGTATATGTAAATAGCAGCTCTTCAGTGCAGGCTGATACGTGGAACGCCCTTGATTTCATTCAGACTTTGACTGTGAAGGTGGGGTCCTGCAGCTGGGGAATTGTGGGGGTTGAAGTCTACACCTCTGAAAGTTGTCAGGTTTGAAAAACACTGGCCTATAATTACTGTGTATATTATAACTGAATCGCTCAGCTCTACTGTCCTTTTTCATTTCTAAGGTGTCACCAATAATTCTCAACACTGTAATGACTATCCTGGCTGCTATGAAGCGACAGGACAAGGAGGAAGAATCTGGAGGGACCCTTTGTAATCCTGTGGACCTCTGGAGCATCAAATCCGTTGACGAGTGCCAGAGTTGGTTCCTGGGCGTCGACATGGCCACAGAAGCCACGGAAGCCTTGCTAGCCAGCAAGCAGAGTGAAAAAAAGGAACATTTTGAGGTGGAGGTGAAATCGTTTCAGGTCACCCTGGAGTGCGGCTTGGGACATCGTACTGTCCCTTTACTGCTAGCAGAATCTGCATTTTCTGGAACTGTGAAAAATTGGTCTTCTCTCATGTCAGCCCGAGCTGATTTGACGCTGGAGGTACGTAAACAGGGCCAATCCCTCTATATCTGGGGCTTGACCTTGCAATAGGTCTCCATGACTCTCGAGTTGGTTAGTCGGGAAGAGAAAGCTTTGTGTGCTTCAGCTTTGTGTTCCATCCTGCATCCCAGGTGAATTATTACAACGAAACCCACGCTCTCTGGGAACCTCTGATAGAACAAGTGGATAGAGAAGGACGTCGCTGGAACTTAAAGCTGGAAGTAAGCAATCATCTAATGTTCCTTTTTAGCCATTTGTTTCCTGTGCATGATAAAAATGCAAAGGGTATTTTTTTAGCATGCTTTGGGGAAATTGGTGGTCTGGAACTTCATTAGGCAGGGGGACATTTAATCTCCTTGTTTCAGTTGGTCCTCTGTCTCACAGATGAATAGTTTTTCAGCACCAGTTACAGAATTAATATTAATTCAATGCAAGCAATTATGCAAATGTTTTCTCTAATGTTCAAATAGCTGAAGAAAATGTATTGTTCTGCATTACGTTTAATACTAAAACACCACATATTAAATGTATTTAAGCCAGTGCTTCCCAAACATTTTCCTTCATCACTTATCAAAAAGTCCTTTTTACACATTGTAAATAAAACACCAACTGCACAGAAAAACATATGGGTTTGCTTGTCACTACCCAAAGAAAAATCACTTTTATGCAATTTCCGGTAATTTACTTGGGTTTAGGAAACACTGATTTAAGCATTAGGAACGTCTAAAGTAAGAATTTGCTTCCCTTTAAAATTCACATTTGCCGCCTCGTGCTGTTTTTCTTCCTACAAGATTAAAGGAACGCTTTGTCTCGGTTCATAGTTCTTCCTTTTATTTTGGGGAAATAAGCACGTTCCTAATTTGGGTATAATGCTGCCTTTATTCTAGACTTTCATAGATCAGAGGATGAATTGCTGTCCAAACCAAACCTGGGACACCAAACCGGGCCTTCCCTGGGGTTCAGATGGGCATTTATTGGTCTTTCTCCTTTTCCTCCTTAGATGAAGACAAACCCCGAGCAGGACAGGGCTCTCTTGCCAGGAGACGACTTTATCATTCTACCTGAACCCCAGCAGCTGATCTCCATCTCTTCTAAAGACACCATGAACATAACGATGTCCAAATGTTGCTTAACTGTCCTTAATAATCTAGCCAAGGTAAGTTTGATGAGAGAGGAGGAAGAACCCTTCCCCTCATTCAGTTCAGATAGAATTCTCCCCTGTTTTAATTTCTTTGATTGGTACTTTATCACTGTGCTTCAAGTAGTAAATATTGGCTTTGTCGTTAGGGCTTCTCGGAAGGAGCCGCTGCCACTTACAACGCTACTTTGAAAGACAGGGCTCCCTTCACAGTCAGAAACGCTCTGGGAATCCCTGTCAGAGTCCACACCTGCAGAAGCCTCCAGGTTGTGGGATTCCCTAAAAGGGATGCTAGCTTTCACGAGCTCGGACTTGATCAGAGCTTAGAGCTGGAATATGCCACCTCACAGTCCCTGGACAGAAGAAGGGTTAGCATCCTACGTCGCCAAGACAGCTCTCTGCTAACTCTGAACTTTGGTAAGGTAACCCGGCTGTCCATTGCTGTAATGGTACATTTTGTTTCTTGATCCTTTTTTCTGTTTTGTTTTTTTTCACTCTTAAGCACTTTTTATGTTTAACACTTTTTGTTGTCAAGCATCGGAGAAATCAGGAGCTTCAGGCAGTTCGAATGAGTATAAAGATTGATTGCACGCTTAAGCTCCCTACAAAAATCTGAGCTACTAACAGTCAGGGGAAATGAGCAGGAATTATGGAAGCATTCAAGGGTGGGCTGGCGTAGCTCTCTTGCAGCTCTCAAACTTTTCACGCATTTGACCCCTCCCTCGGGCTCAGCCTGGTCATCTCCTCCATCTGTGTTATAATTAGTGGGTTCCCCCCCCTTTTTCTGTTATTTTTTAAAAAGGAATAATCAGTCAAAAAACACTGAGCTTTGGGAAAGTGAAATAAGTATTTCCAAATGATCAAATGATTTTCAGACAAGAACTTTTTAAATGCTTCCTTTGAAACTAGCATGGTTTACCACAGTTCTGTGACAATAAATGCTTTATTTTCCTTGTAAGCAGATCAAGTTATGTGCAGTAGCTGTAAGCTCCTGGAGCACGAATTATAGTTGAGTTGTAAACTGATTTTATTTTTTGTAAGAAACAAAGTGAAGGGATAACATTAAAGAGACGTGTTTTGATGCAAAACAGGGCCTGAAGGCTACAGTGAGGTCTCGGGTGTCCCCATAGCCAAGCCAGGGCGGAGGCTCCACAGTGTGAGAGAGCCCCAGAGCAGCTCCTCCCACTCAGTCGTGGTGCAGATCGATGCGGAAGAAGGGAACAAAGTGATTACCCTGCGCTCCCCTCTCCAGGTAAATCATGTCGTTGTGACCCTGCTTCAGTATGTGAAGCCTTGCACACATTGAGCGTGCAGTGAAAAAGTGGTGCTTCCTGCAGCACTGATCCCATGTGGAAAAACCACACCCTACTGGCAGGCAACGTGCTGCATAGAATCAGTAAAGAGAAAACCCCACGCCCTTCTAGCACTGATGATGTTCCCTAGTCAGGTCATGAAATGTCTGCAAGAAAACCACCAACCTTAGAGACCATCAAGAACTCTAAATTCAACCCTGAACAACAGAAATTCTCCTCTATTGGAACCATTAATCTATTCATGTATTATTCATATTTATTTTCCATTTCAGATTAAGAACCACTTCTCTCTCCCGTTTATAATCTACAAATTTGTTAAGGATATTAAACAACTGAAGCCTTTAGGTGTGTCTCTTCCAGAAGAGGAATTTCATGTTCCGTTAGATTCATATCGGTAAATATTTCACTTGTTCAGATACTTAAGCAGTTCTATTTATTGCAAAGTATTCCAAGAGTTTGCCCCCCCCCCTCCAATGTCTTCTGCTTTCTGTGATTGGCTTATTAGATGTCAGCTGTACGTTCAGCCAGCGGGCATCTTGAAAGGACAATATGAGCCATCCACAACCTACATATCTTGGCAAGAAGAACTGCACAGGAGTAGTGAAGTTACCTGCGTGCTTCAGTGCCCGGCCACTGATATCAGTTTCCTGCCACTCCGCTTGAAAGCCACGGCCGAGCCTGATGAGCTCAACTTCATTGCAACTCACAAGGAAAACTGGGAGCCGGCCTACATTATCCATTTCTACCCCACACTTACACTGCAGAATCTTCTACCTTACTCTTTGCAATACATCCTGGAGGTACGTTAGTCAAGAGGGACTCTGGTGCAACTCAAAAAGGGCCAGGGGATTTCAGCATTCAGTAAATTCCTTCCTCTTTTTTTCCCCGCAACACATCAGAGTTTGTCTTCCTTCCACAACTCTACTTACTGATACTTAAACTTTGCCTCGACTGCTTTTAGCTCTCTCCATGAAAGGGAAATAGTTTTTAGAAGCATTTTAGAAATATGGTGATGATGAACTGAAGAGCATATTATTTTCCTCTTTTAAAAAAAAGGCCCAAGTTCCGTGTATTCTAGGATACAGGCAGCACCTGTAGCAGTCCGGGTGGGTGCACAAGAAGGAAATCACAAGCAGTTGTGTCTGAGGCAAGTGTAGGCCGTCTAGTCCAGAGGTCTCCAACCTTGGTAACTTTACAACTTGTGGACTTCAGTTCCGCAGCCAGTGTGGAAACGGAGGTCTACACCTCTGAGAGTTGCTGAGGTTGAGAAAGGCTGGTCTAGCTGAAGTGGACAATCTCAGCCAGGAATTGTGCCAAGTTCTCGAAATTCTGCCGTGATTGATGATGGAGAATTCCTGTTGTGGTTTGTTTTTCACACTCTGCCTGGAAAAATTACGGTCATTTTCTGCTTCCACACTGTTATAGACAGAGGGTATCCCCAAGTTGTTTTTACAATATTTTAATTGTGCCTTGCAAACATCAAGGGTCCAATTCTGCCTCAGTGTCCTAAGAAGGGCTTTCCCTCCACGTCAGCCGTGCCCAGTTCTGCTCACCTTAACGGTTTCCAATGCTCTTTGCAGGGCATGGCAAAGGCCCACGAGCTGCATGAAGGAAGCGCTGCTGACGTTCTTCACTCGAGAATCAGCGGGGAGCTCATGGAGCTGATCCTGCTCAAGTATCAGGGGAGAGACTGGAACGGGCACATCCGTGTCCATGACGCACTGCCGGAGTTCTTCCCGGTCTGCTTCACCTCCCAAGCTGCAGAAATGGCCACGATGTATCTCTACGTCCACGTCAGGAAAGCCAGCACCCACACCACCCTCTCGGTGTATAGTCCCTACTGGATCATCAATAAGACTTCCCGGGTTCTGCAGTACCGCGCCGAGGACGTTCATGTGAAGCACCCAGCAGACTTTCGGGACACCGTCTTATTCTCCTTCAAGAAGAAGAATATTTTCAGTAAAAACAAGGTAGGAGGCCAAGTTTCTGCTCCACTTGCCTGAAGAAGCTCTGGGCTCTGCAGCTCTGGTGGTTTTCACTAATAGCGTCGTTTGCAATTTGGAAAGGTCAGGCTCAACCTGCTTATAAAATGGCCTGTTTCCCTTGGCTAATAGCCCACTGTTTTTGAGGAAGCTCCTATCCTCATAATCAGCTTGGTATTGATTCGCCCTCTAGACAGTGCTGGGCTAAATGTTTCCTAATTAATTTTATAGCTTTATTTTTTTCTTATTTGGTTTTCCTGATTCGCACTTTATTGCAGATTTCCCCCTCGTTTTTCTTAATAGGAAATGAGCAATTCGAATGCTGCTTTGAATGGATCTCAATTTTCTTTGTTTATGCCTGCAGCTATCCAGACATGGATCCACTCTCTCTCCCTCACCGCCACCTCAGCGGTGAATTAAAGTTTTTGTCTCTATCTTTTTGGGTGGTCAAGAACGTGTGATATCTGATTTCTTGTGATTTTCTGACAGTCGCCACTTGTGGCTGGAAACCTGAAGCATGATTGCAGCTGCTGGTTACTAGGAACAGACACCTCTGATTTCCAGAAAGAAACTCTTTGTTTTCTGTCCTCAAATCCGTTTTTCCTCCCTTGTTATCTAGATCCAGCTGTGCGTCTCCACCAGTACCTGGTCAAGCAGTTTCTCCCTGGATACAGTAGGAAATTCTGGGTGTGTGAAGTGTTCAGCCAGCAACATGGATTTTCTGGTACTGTTGGATTTCTGTACTTGCTTCCTGCTTTGACTAATGGCCCTTGTAGGTAACGGAACCCTTGCCCTGTCCTCCTCTCGGGGGTTGGGGGCGGGGTGGGGTGGTCCTTGGTCAGGGGAACCCAGTTCCCTCATCCTGGCAGTGGGCAACCGAAGCCGTCCCTTAGATCAGCACAAGCCAAACCTGTTCTAAACCATCTTAAAATGCGCACGCTGCTGAGACATCAAGGTTAATATCCTTCTGCAGGTTGGCGTTACTATTCAAATGAGCAGCTTCAACCTGACTCGGATCGTCACTCTGACGCCCTTCTACACCATAACAAACACTTCTTCCTTGGAGCTGGAATTCGGAGAAATGGGAGCTGATGGATCGTTTCCTACCAATAAATGGAATTACTTCTCACCTTCAGAGGTAGCCTGGGGAGGCTGGGTGTCAGTTTAGCTGGCTTGCTCTCCATGCCGTGTTTTCTGAAACCAGGGCTTGTTCAGAGCTTCCAGTCCTCTCTTGTTAAGAACGATCCTTGCTTATTATTGCTCCCTGATTTAATCTGATCTGCACATTTGGACGGAGGTCAAAGTGGCAACAATCGATCACCAATCCTCACGACCTTCCCCTACAGCTAACGTGGAATCTCTAGAGGGCGCCAGGTTGGAGAATGTGCCAACTCCAACTTCTTACAAGGGATTAATCAAAACGATTGGCCTGCTTGTTTCTTTATCTACCCCTGCTCCCTTTTTTCCTGCTAGTGTGTCGCCTTTTGGCCTGAAAGTCTGTCTGGCAAGCTGTGCATCAGAGTGAGCGGCTCCGAGCAAGTCTCCAAGCCCTTCTTCTACAACCGGCAGGAGAACGGGATGCTGCTGAGCCTGGAAAAAATGGTAAGATTGCAGATACGTTTGTTGTTCTCTCTTAAGGTGCTGAAAGCAGCCTGGGGTCCTGCCAGGCCTCCCCTGACCTTGTAGGTGGGAGCCATGGCCAAGAGCAACGGCAGGAGGGGGCTTCCTGCCACTTCTGGAGCGCCAGTGAAACTGCCAAGATGCTGCGGGCATCACTTCTGTTCCTTCCCACAGAATACAGGCATCCTGGTGAACGTCAGCGTGGCTGAGCATTCCGTAGTTATCAGCGTCTCCGATTATTACGAGGGGGCGGCCCCTGCACTGGTCATTAATCAGACTTCGTGGGCAACTCTGAAGTACCAGCAGAGGTAGGTGGGAAGGCACCCACGTCTTGAGCAGGAGGCGCTGCTGCTGTAGAGCATGGGCCATCCCAGGAGTTTCCCATTGGCGTTTTTTTAATCCGTGCAGCGGCCTGCAGGAAGTGATGGAACTGAAGCCGAAGGAAGTTAGATTGTTTGTTTGGGCAGATCCTACAGGGACAAGAAAATTAAGTTGGAACTATGCACAAAACACCGGTGAACTCGATCTTCTCAAGGTAATCTGTATCTTAGAACAACCCTGTCAGTCTAGCATTTCCACAGCTGCGTTTAACTTACAGCAGTCTCAGTCATTGTACGCCCCTTCCTTCCTTCCTTCCTTCCTTCCTCCCTCCCTCCCTCCCTCCCACCCGAAATAGCATGTAATTTTTGAATCCTAAAGCATGCTCAAGATTGGAAAGCTCATAATTTCAGAGCCTAGCAACCCATTTTCAGCAATATTTATGTTACTGTCTTCAATTATTTTTCCTTGCTAACCAGCCAATGATTATTTTTAAAGCTAAATTAAAGGATTCCCAATTTTAACAAAACAGCATGCAAAGGGTTTCCATTTTGCTGCTTATTGTCCTTCCCCTTCCTTCTTCTTTCCTGCCAATTCAGGACGAGTGTGGTCAGTTTTCGTACAACGCCAACACCCCCATCCACTGGGTCTCTTTCCTGGATGGGCGGCAGAGGGTCCTGCTGTTCACAGAGGACGTGGCTTTGGTGTCCAAAGCAAGGCAGGCCGAGGAGTTGGAGCAGCCTGACCAGGAAGTAAACATCGCTCTTCAGGGCCTTGGCCTTTCACTGGTCAACAACAACAGGAAACAGGAGATCTCTTACATAGGCATCACCAGGTAACGTTGGTCGTAGGAGGCTGCAGGTAATAACAATAGCAATAGCCCTTAGACTTATATATACTGCTTCACAGTGCTTTACAGCCCTTCTGTAAGCCATTTACAGAGTCAGCCTCTTGCCCCCAACAATCTGGGTCCTCATTTTACCCACCACAGAAGGATGGAAGGCTGAGCGACCTGGAGCCTGGTGAGATTTGAACTGCGAAATTTCAGGCAGCCGATAGTCAGCAGAAGTAGTCTGCAGTACTGCACTCTAACCACTGTGCCACCGAGGCTCCATAATGCTTTTGCTGCAAAGCATTAGTCGGTTGTATCTCCCTAATCAAATGCCCATTCTGGATTCCTTTAATATTTTTTTAAAAAGCGCTGCTGGAAACAGATTTGGGAGGTTTTTCTTTGACTCTTAAGTGACATTCGGTCTCGGTCACATTGCAGAGAAGCATCACCAATTTAGAAATTAAATAATTAAGAGATATTTCCTTTAATGATGTGCAGTATATTTCCCTGCTTATCCCCCCTTTCCTTTTTGCAGTTCAGGCATTGTCTGGGAACTGAAACCAAAGCAAAGGTGGAAGCCCTTCAATCAGAAGCACATCAACCTCTTGGAACAGGTTTATCAGAGGCACATCTCTGTACAGAGCACGGAGCCTCCCGGCTGGATTAAAATCAACAACAATTTTGAGGTATGCTGCAGCCACTGATGAAGGTCAAACCCTCCAAATGGCAGATATTCAGCTGAGCCAGATGCTTGGCAAAATCTCTTCTCTGGGACTCTGGGCTCCCTTCCAGAAGTGAGAAACACCTCCAGCCGGTTCTTGAGTTGTGGGGTCCTTGCAGACATTTCATTGCCAAACTAGGTAACATCATCAGTGCTAGGCTAATGCTAGTTCTTGAGTCCACGGCAGGGCATTGGAGCGTTGAGAAGCACTGTTTTAGATTCTGGACAGCCAAGAGCATATCTCAGCATTTAAGGTTTGTTGAGTAGCATCAAATCAAGCTTATTGAAAATTGAGCCCCCGAACAATCCTGACTTTGGGCCTTGAAGACAAGCAAAATAGTCCACAGCTTGGTTAGTCTAGGGGTAGTTTTCAGTGGGGCAAGGGGAAATCTGGTGTGTTTGTCATGGTTGTTCAGGACAACATCAAGTGACAAACACAACAACAGGGAGACAGTGGAGAGGAAGAAGATTTTCACTGTTTCTCAGGAGTCTCATTTTGGTCTGAAATATCCCTGTATCTCGGGGCATGAAGTGAGGGGCAATACATAATAGCAGCTCTGTAGCTCTACTTTCTGTTTTCAGATAAACTTTGATAAGGTGCCAATGGAAATGCGCCTTCCATTCAAATGCATAATCAAGCGAGACTTTCTATCGGCCATCCAAATTGAATTCAAGCAGTCAGCGCATCAAAAGAGCTTAAGGGCTCAGTTATACTGGCTCCAGGTAGGTGCCTGTGCTCTTAGAGAAGGCTAATCTCTCCCCAGGGATTAAAAGGCTGGGCTTCTTAAAGGCAGTCGCCAAAACGTCTGCCAGAGTCCCCTTATCGCTGTACTTATCCAGGGCCGGCACCTAGAAATTCACTTGGTGATGTTCCCGAAAGAGAAAGGACAATAAAAATGTTCCTGCTGTGTTTTGTAAGAAACATTAACATCACAATTTTCTCCTCAGCAAATCCTCTGAGGTTTTCCTCTTACTCTGGTGTCTCGTGTCTGATCTCTTTCTAATTCATCGGCATTTTAGTTAAATAGATGCTGGCACATCCCACCCAAGTAGGCTCTCTCTCTTTCTTTTACTTAGAACCGAAACCTTTCATTGATGTCAGCATCATAATTCGATTTAATGAATACAGCAAAGTGTTGCAGTTCAAGTAAGTACATTCTATTCAGCCATGTCTGAAACATGCATCATCTCTCTCTGGTTCCCAGCTAAAATGATGACACATTCTTCACATTCAGAGGAAAGGTAAAACAGATCCCATATTTGTAGCTTTTGGCCCAAGGTTCCAAGATGACTTCCTCTGCCGTTCTCTCTAGAAGACGTGGAGCCTGGTGGCAGCCATCAGGTCCTGGCAGATAAGATCTGCGGCTGCTTCCTGCTTCCCCATTCCAGAGTCGCTCTCCTGCGGGTTTCCTGTCTCAATTCTGATTTCCTCCTGCCAGGTATTTCATGGTTCTCGTCCAGGAGATGGCTGTGAAGCTGGATCAGGGGTTCCTGGCAGCCACAATTGACCTCTTCACTCCGGCCACAGACCTGGAAGTTGAGAAGCAGAAGGTAGTCACGGCCTCTGCTTGGGAGGGGTGTTTTAAAAACTAGAGGGAATAAAAAAGAAAAAAAGGAAAAAAGCATCGGCATGGCTACTGAAAGGCTTGAAGACATTAGCTAAAGAAGTTTCAGCAAACAAATGTGAAAATGCGTAATGTTTGTGCTTGAACCCAATGGAGGACACCTGTTCAAACTTACTTCCGTTTTAACAGACAGGGTTGATACAGAAGGATATTGATGCCCTGAACACGGAGTTGCTGGAATCCTCCATGACGGACGTATCCACCCTTAGTTTCTTCGAACACTTCCACATTTCTCCACTGAAGGTATCTTTTCAGAGAGCAGCAGCTCCTCCCACAAAGAAGGGGGGGCACACACACACTGCTTGCCCCCAACACGAGGCAGTCACAGGACACTTAAAAGGGGCGAAGCATTTGCCCAAATGTGGGAGCTTTGCCGTTTGCAGTTTGGCCCAAGTGCCCAGGCTTTAGCGCCAAAAGCACTTACTCCCTCCAGTGAGCACCGCCTGAGACCCCCCTCTGAGGAGAACACCTGAGCCCCTTCCTCATTTTCCTGTTTTACATCCTTACATGAGCCCAGCAGGGAGAAAATGGCTTTGTGGCGTTCTGGCTCTGCTTCCATATATGGTAAAGTTTAATTTCTTTCTCCATTAGCTAGCTAACTAGATGGAAGAAAACATCTCTTGGGTTAATTTGGAATAATTTGTGGAACCTGCTTTAAATTCTGGCTGTTGTTTTTTACACTTTTGAGCCTAAAGCCTTGTTTTAGAGGACCACAATTTCCACAATTTGCTTTTCATTATCACGGCCCTAATAGATGTGGAAGACATTATTTCTAGTTCTATTTCTCCCTGTCCCCCACTATTTTAAAAGTGCCTTTTTATCAGATGGGTTTGCATTTAAATTTCCTAAGTTCTGTGCAGAAATGCTAAATTGAAAATTCAACAGAACGTTCCTTACGGAATTATTTGATTCCCTCCTCTATTTAATAAAACACAAGCAGGATGGAGAGCCAGCTTTGAAATAAGGTTGATGTTGAACTTTTTTAAAGGAGACCACATGAATGAATATGAGTATGAAACTTGCCACAAGTAAAAAAAAGCTGACAGAAATGACAGAAAACTTGATAGTTTTTTTTAAAGGGGTGTTTAAATGAATCCGGCATCCAGCAAAGCTTGATAACCAACCATGGCTTTCTGTGGCCGTTCAGTGGCTAAGTCGCATCCAATTCTTCGCGGCCCATGGGCCACAGCACGCCAGGCCACCCCCTGCCCTCCTCTGTTTCCCCAAACTCACGTGCATGGCGTCCATGACCCTAACTTTCCCCTCCTCTGCCGCCCCTCCTCTCCTTTTGCCTTCCGCCAAGGGTCTTCCCCAAGGACCCCCCTCTTCTCAAAGTCTTTGAGCGCCAGTGGCTCTCTTAAGTGCTGCTTTCTCTCTTGCCAGCTCCATTTGAGCCTTTCCTTGGGCTCTGGCAGCGACGCGTCCGAGTCAGGCCAGGGAGACATGATCGCCATCCATTCCGTCAATCTGCTCCTGAAGAGCATCGGAGCCACCCTGACCGATGTGGATGACCTCGTCTTCAAGTAAGGGGCTTCCGGGTTCATCTTGGGTGGTTCCTGGGGTAGAAGCAGCCCAGGGACCTCCAGGGGACTCGCCCCATTACTCTCATTCATTCATTCATTCATTCATTCATTCATTTATTTATTCGACTTATATGCCGCCCCCTCTCCAAAAAGGACTTGGGGCGGCTCACAGCTAAAAAAAATACAGCAATAAATAAATTAGTTAAAAGCATATTAAACAAATTAAAGCCGAATTAGAGTTAAAAAACCCATAATTAAATAAAACCAACCCCCAGAGAATCAGCACAGCCCAGACTGTAAAAAGAGCCAAGTCTTCAAATCATGGCGGAAGGTGCGGAGATCGGGGCCAACCAGAGCTCCAGCGAAGGAGATTCCACAGAGTGGGAGCCACAGAGTAGGCCCTGCCGGTCGCGCCAAGTGGCACTGAGTTGCAGACGGCACCTCGAGGAGACCCCGTCTGTGCGCCCGTACAGGGCGGTTGGTATTTGAGGTTGACATCCAGCAGGACCGTCAGGGGTCAGGGGCCGTGCAGACACGGAGCCCTGTATTTCCTGGGCTCTGTGCTGCTCCTCTCAGTGCAGATTTGGAGCAGCAAAACAACCCATTTGATAAATAGGGATTAAAAAATCCATACGCAACAACAACAACATCAAAATTACACCCCCTTCCAAGGCAGAAGGTACAAACTCCATTTAAGTCAGGTCCCAAACCACAAGAGGGATTAAATTTCATAATGTATCTATCCACAAAGCCGGGCGGTAATAGCTTTTCTAAAATGCAGCCGCCAAGATCTCAGGCAGGAGTTCAGGTCCCTGCAGAGGATACTCCATGCACGGAAGGCCTGGGAAGGACAGGCAGGGCTGTCCCAGAGGCCCCCAGACCTGAGCCACGGGCCTCTTGTCACCCTTCAGACATGCCTTAGACTAGGGTGAAGGTTTGCAGGGCTGATCGCTTCCCATTTCCTTGCCATCATGCGTGTCGAGTCTTGGAACTGCCAACCTGGGCTTGCTAGCAGGGAAAGGACCATCGCCCACCCAGATGTCACACAGCCTCCTGTCTAAATCTGATTTTGCTTCCTGGGTGGCTTGTTAGCTCAGCTGGGTCTCAGTAGAACCGGGGTGGGGGGGTAAGATAAGCTTGCTCCACAAGGCCGTCCTGTAGAGTAGATTCTGTAAGATTCTTTCAGTACAAAGGACAAAAGATTCCTAAGCGATGGATGGGTAACCCTTCTTCTTCCTGAGGTTGTTTATCTGCTGCTTTCAGGCTTGCTTGCTTTGAAATCAAGTATCAGTTTTACAAAAGAAACGAATTGCTGTGGAGAGTCATCGTCCATTACAGAGGGCAAGTAAGCCGTCCCTGTCCTTCGCTCCTCCCTCCCTCTCCTCCCCCCCCCCCGCATAAACCCCGTTAGCCAGTGCAGCCCAGAGCCATTGCAGCTTCTCTCAACCTGGTTATGTGCTGCCACTTTTGGCCTTCTGAGCATCCCCCCTCCTCGTACTCCCCTCCTCTCCTGCTTCCAGGCTGGGCCTGCGCCTCATTTCAAACACTCGTTTTCTGTGTTCTTTTGTGTTTGCTTGTTTAAAGTTCCTGAAGCAGATGTACATCCTTGTGTTGGGGCTGGATGTCCTGGGCAACCCCTTCGGCTTAATCAGAGGCCTTTCGGAAGGTGTGGAGGCCCTTTTCTACGAGCCCTTCCAGGTACGGCGCCAGAGCATCGTGGAGCGATGGTCGGCAGCAGCAAACCTTGCCGCCTGGTTGTCTGGGGAACTGCCTTCCCACCCCACCAAATCCTCCTGCCCAAATGCGTTTTTAAGAGAGCCGTATTTGGACGAATAAACTGGAGATGAACAAACCCCAGTGGAGGGGGATCCCCGTGGAATCTCGGCTCCCCTTCACGATTTCCACCAGGGCTGCTGCCAGTCGTGCGACAAGAGTCAGGATGTGGAGTCAACCTGAAGGCTGCCTTCCTCCTCTGGCTTTTCCATGGGTGCTCCAGCGAGGAGCCTGGGCTGGCAGCCATGGAGCTTTCAGTAGCTTATTCCAAGGGCTCAGCTGCCACCTAAGCTGCCCACAGCCACAGTCGGCAAGAGCAGGGGGCTGGGTGCCCACCGAGTGCTTACACTCTGCTTCTCTGCAGGGGGCTGTCCAGGGACCCGAAGAGTTTGCCGAGGGGTTTGTGATTGGCGTGAGGAGTCTTCTTGGCCACACGGTCGGTAGGTGGGGGCCTTTCCGTGGGTGGAGAAGCTTCCTTCAGCTGCGCCCCTAAACTCCCCTTGACTTGCAGGTGGCGCGCAGGCGTGGTGTCCCGCATCACCGGCTCCGTGGGGAAAGGCCTGGCTGCCATCACCATGGACAAGGAGTTCCAGCAGAAGAGGCGGGAGGAGATGGGGCGCCAGCCAAAGGACTTTGGGGACAGCCTCGCCAAAGGCGGAAAGGGCTTCCTGAGGGTAGGGCGTTTTTTTGGACACTCCTTGGGATTCTGGGTCCCCCCCCCCAGTTCTGCATTAAATTAACTCCCACCTCCAATCTGTGCTGCCTTCGTTGTGCTTTGGGTCTGTTTCATTCTCTCCTTGCTAGTGAGAGAGAGAGAGAGAGAGAGAGAAGGCAGCCTGCCGAAACAACAGGCATAGAACCATTAATTACATGCAGTAACATTGTGTTTTGATATCGTTTTCAAGCGTGAGGTGTTTCCTAGGCACTTTGGGGACAGGACGTACCCTCCCGCTCGGTGTCCTTTGTGCCTGCGTGGGTGAGGGTGGCGGGAGAGGGTGGGGAAGGAGCTTCCCCAGAGACCAAGCTGGGGATCCCCGTGCAGCCACTGCTTCAGGGGGCCAAGAGCCTCCCTTGCAGGAGCAGCAGGGGTGATATAGAATGCCACTAGGATTTTTGACACTACGGCATTGGCACCTTTTTCTATGGGCCGGGGTTTTCAAAACATGTCAGAAACGTGAAGCTGGATTGGAATTCCTAGGGCTTGTTTGGCTTCTTCTGCCCAGCCAGCCAGCGGCCCAGAAGACTTCCTAGCCCCAGAACCTGGCACAGGTTGTAGCCAGTTCTTGAAAGGCTGGATAATCTCCTGCCACACAGGGCTCTGGTGCATCTGCTCTCTGGGGTTTAGGCCGATTTGAGCAAGGTGGGCTGGATTCATGCTGAGGAATTGCTAGAATTCACACCCAACCTTCTCCTAGCTAATATGACAAGCTTACTTTTCTTCATGGAAAGTGGATTATAATCTTGTTTTTTACAGTCTGGGGCGTGCATCTTGGCAGGCTTTATTATCAGAATTTCTGGTTCTGATGAATTGCCTTCAGATGAAAATTTGAGTAGGCTAAACCTGTTTTAGCCTAGAACTCAGAAATTTCCCCCAAGTGGAGGGTTGGGGTGAAATGAATGGGGAACTTTGCCATTCCAACCTGCAACTCCGTCTCCCTCTGCTTTCTTTTAGGGAGTTGTTGGTGGAGTAACTGGGATAGTCACAAAACCTGTAGAAGGTAAGAGAACTGGAGTCAAGCTGGTTCTCACAGAATGAAATCAAAACGCTTTGGATTTAGTGGCACTGTCTGCAGTCAGAAGATGCCACCCTGTTTTTCTCACCCTTGATCCTGAAAGGTGCCAAGAAGGAGGGCGCGGCTGGCTTCTTCAAGGGCATCGGGAAGGGACTGGTGGGAGTGGTGGCCCGCCCAACCGGGGGCATCATTGACATGGCCAGCAGCACGTTCCAAGGGATCCAGAGGTGAGCCCAGCAGCCGCCTGGGGGTTACTTCCCAGGCCTCCCTTTTCAGAAGGAGACCGAGGCAGCCTTGCATGTGAGAACTGGACCTGGGTGAGAAGGAGAACATGGGCACACACATGAGAGCCCCGTGTCGTCTTCTTGGTTGTGTGGATTGGGCCTTCCGGTGCAGAGCAGCAGGCCGCTTTCTGCTAGCTGCTGCTCCCTGGAAGAGTTTCTGGAATGGGCTATAGAAGAATCCAGGGGATCTTTCCAGAAGGCCCCCTTCCCCCACCACCACTAGAAAGGACCTCTCTCTTCATAGGGTGGCCGAGTCTACCGAAGAAGTCTCCAGCCTGCGCCCCCCTCGCCTCATTCGCGAAGACGGGATCATTCGGCCCTACGACCGAGGCGAGGCCGACGGTTGTGACTTGTTTGAGGTACGGTGTTCAAATGCAGCTGCCTAGATGTGCCTCTGTGTGTGTGTCTCTGTGTGTGTGTGTGCATGAAGGGGTAAGTGCAAGCAGCTTCTGTTGCTTTTGTGGACGTTGACTGTGGGGATCCCTGGCTGAAACTCTTCCTTTCCCCTCTTGTTGTGCGATCGTTGAACTGGATCCCACACTCCTTTCTAACGTTCTTCTTCTTTCTCCCTTTCTCCTTCCATGCATGCCCAATCCTGGCTGGACCAATGGAAACGCCCATTATGCTTCTCTTCTCCTGATTAACTTAACCATCTTTGTTGGCCTTGGTTGATTTAAACGTAAAAGACTTAATTCCGGAGACATTCACTGGCTGGGCGTGGTTTCCCTGAGCCTTTGCAGATTGTTAATACTAACTTTTGATAGGCTTCATTTCAGAAGAGGGGGCATATTTCTTAATGCCAAGAGTAGTGAGCTGCTAGGAAAGAGAGCTCTGGGCAGGGAGCAGCTGGAGAGCAAGATAGGAAAGGAGGCCAGGAGAGAAAGGGAGGCCCTCGTCCCTCAAGGGTTGTGACTGAGGCCAAAGACATTTCTGTGAGAGGCATTGCAGAGCATCATTTTAGGACATGCAAAAAGGAGGCTCTCTGGCTGAGGGTCTTGTAATGAAACCGCTGGCCTGGCCGCCTGAGCCTCTTGTTCCACACAGGCTTCCCCAGGCAGGTGGCAAAATGCGCCCTGCGAGTCGAATTCTGCTTTTGGCCTACTTGTGCGCAAGGTCACAATAGAAGCGCCAAAAAGGCAGCGCAGATGCCATGATGTTCTGACCCAAGTTTTGTCCTTTCACCATCAACATGGATGGAAGCTGTCTTACTGTGGGTGGACATTTTGGGGCCTTCCTGGGGACCCTAAACTTGTGTGACTTGTAGTAGTTTCACAATCCATCTTCCATCAAAATCTGACTGGAACATCGACTAGAATGTTTGGTAGGGAATCTGACCATTTCAAACTCTGTTAAACAGCCAGAAGTCCCTTGGTAACAGGGGCTATCCTAAGGGTCCTTCCGGGTCAGTCAGTTGATTCTCTTCAAACAGTAACACCTGTGCCTTGAGGCTGAAAAGGAAGGACGTATCCGGTAAATTCATGTATTTATTTTCACTTTTTTACAAGCGTATATATTTTCTTTCAATGCACGGTTGTGCTACATTGATTTAAAGGTGACAAACTATGTTGGGAGACATTTTGGGGGATAATGAAACAATGGATCTTCCCCCCAAATATGTGCTAAATCCGGTTCATATTGAGAGCGAGGGTTACCACCCTTCGGAGCAGCCCCAGCTGCCCACGCAGAGCAGCAGAGGGAGAACCATGCGCCCCCCCCTGTGTGGAGTTGATTTCCCTCTCTTTCCCTCATCTTTCTCCACAATGCTGTTCTCCCCCTCCCCCAAATAAAGCGAGTTCTTGGTAATATTTCCCACTTTATATTGGTGTTCAGTTTGTAATGGTGCAGAAATGTGTACATAATGCTATGAACTGGTGAATTAAAAGTTTGTTTTTCATACCTGAACTTGTGAGAACCTTTTTGTTTTGTTTTGGAAGGTGGGTGACAGTCGTGTCCTCTGTCACTTTCCCTGAGAATTGGGCCCCTGTTTCTGCAGTCGCCTTTGGGACAGAGAGCTTCCACGCCTGTTTTCCCCAGCCCAGTTGGCCAGTGAGGAAGGGGTCATGGCCCTAAACATCTGGATGGGAACTTCATTGCCACTCCCAGCTGCAGAGGGAAGGGGGCCCCAATTGGGCCTTCACCTCCTGTGTCCTCCGGGTGCCATCTTTGAACTTCATGGGAGGCCTCGGTTCTCCTCTCGTCAGCCCACGTGGCTGCTCCCTTCACCCTCCCCTGCCCTGCCCTCCCTGCTGGCTCAGGGCCAAGGCCTCCAGAGCGTCTCAGTTGAGGCTCCCCTTCACTCTGTCTCTGCTGCACCTCAGATGGGGCTCCGTTAGCAGCAGCTTCGGGGAGGGAGGTCAGTCCGGGACAAGCCAGCCATGCCCCCTGTAAGAGTTTCAACACTGCAGCTCTCATCTAATCCGAAGCATTTTGACTTCCTCTCTAGAACTCCCACATCAAGAAGCTGGAGGCCGAGAGTTTCCAGCACTACTGTCCTGTCCCAGGAAGGGGAAAGGCCTACATTGTGGTCACCAGCAGGTATGCCCAGGCCAGCAAATCGGAAGGACTTTTCCCACCCCCCCCACCGCCCTGCTCATCCTGGAATTTAACAATCTGGGGAGCCTAATTCTTAAAAGATGCTGCCCCAACACATTCTCTCACCTTTGCCTTATTGAAGGAGGTGGCGGGTGCTTTGGCTCTGGTGGCTCTAGTAGTGGAAGGATGCCTGGAATTCCTTGTAAAGTGGGATTGTGCTTTGCAGTTAAGCTGAGCTTCCCCACAAGTAGAATTGGGGCTTTCTTGGAGGGGGGGGTGTTTCTGCATTTATTCTTTAATAGAACAGAAATTCTTTCCTTCAAGTCAAAGTGGTCTCGGCCCCATTGTGGATTGTTTCTTGGGAAAGGGAAGTCCTAAAATGCCTCTCGGTCACTCTAGGAGAGTCATCTTAATGAAGGAAGTGGAGATCATAGGTCACATGACCACAGACTGGGATTACTTGTATGAAGATTTTACACAACAGCCCCAGACAGATGAGAACCTGCTGCAACTTTTTGTTAAGGTAAGAGAGTCTGAACTCAGCAAAGTAAGTTTGACCAATCCATACATAACAGCCCTTAATGGCCCGGAACTCTTATTAATCAGCAAACAAGCTTGCTAGAGCAACACGAACCCAGAACCAAAACCTCTCACTGTGTTTGAAGGATATACTTTAAATTATCCTTGCAATGTTGATTTTGTTAGTTGAGTGGTAGCTGCACCTCCTTTTGTGAGATAAGTAATAATTTTACTCCTGGAAATAATAAGGTAAGGAGTTCACAATCTCAGAGAGAGACCAAAGTCCGTCCTGTCCTCTCATCTTCATCACTGGAAGGCATTGCTGGAAAAATGTGGTCCTTCAGGCCTTAATAAACGTCTTCAAACTATTGGGAGACTCTGGGCAAAAACAACAGAGGGGTTAACTGTGGATGTGAAGGTGTTCCCAGGTGAAATCAGGCCAATGCAGAAATACCGTCTGGTTCATTTTCTGATACGTAGTTGAATATTTTGAGTGTTTTGTGCCATTTCTAACAGGACAAAGGGATACTGCCATTCTGCAAAAAGGAGAGTTTGGGACAAGAATTAATAAAGAAAATCCGACTGCAGGACGCGGCTGCCGCAAAGGTACGGCTCCCCTGAAGCATTCAGCCGAGGCATAAGCTTGGCACTGACTGTCCTGGCAACGCCGGGTCTTTGAGAGGTTATTTCACAACTTTCCCGAGTGACATTTGTACGTTGCGTCTTGCCTCAGGCGAGGACGTTGTGGCCCCGTTTGGCCTGCAGCCTTTCTAGGGCCAATCCCAGGGGAATCGGTTTTTCTACCCTCCAGACTGAAGATTCATTCTTGTTTAATTAGAATAGGAGGAGAAAAATGCCCCGTTTGGCACGTGAGGGATGAGCCTTGCCTCCCTGGGCCGCTCTCCCGGTCACCTCTGACAGTTTCTTAGCCACAGTGGATCATGAGCATCGCGCCTCGGAGGTAGACAGGAAGAGGCATTTCCTCAAATCTCTGGTTGTCCTCAAGTTACAACCAAAATGGATCCTGCCCATCACGGTTGTAACTCGTGATGGTCATAAAATGGGCTATGGGGACGTTTTTGCAGAAAACTGGGCATAAATGGCAGCTTTCAGCAAAACCGACACGTGGCTGAGCCACTGCTGAGGCCGTAAATGTGGCCCGGTTGCCAAGCGCCCGGCGTGCGGGTCATGTGACCCCAGAGGAGGTGAGCCCCAGAACTTGGAATGGGAATTGCAGATACTCCCCAGGTGGGTCTGTTGGCGCTTTGAACCGTCGCCAAGGCCTGCGTGTAGCCCTTCCTGGGCCGCCCCCATGACCACCCCGGTTGTGCCAACTCTCGGCTGCAGGTGGCCATGGGCAGCGCAGAGCCGGGTTTCCCCATCTTGGCAGGAAAGGCTCCTCCGTTTTAAGGGCAGGGCTCTAACCGCTCCCTTCTGCCGCTTTGCAGAGAACGTGCCAAGCCATCAATGTGGCTGGAGCCAGCCGGCACCAGCAGACCCTGGTGAAGCAAGCCTCCCTGAAAAGAAGCACCTCCAGGTCGTGACCGGGACACGGGGGGCGGGGCCTCCACTCAGCCCCTCCTCCCTCAGGAAATGCCCTCCCCTGGGGGAACAATCAGGGCGGGGCCTCCGCTGGTCTCTCCCTCGATTCCAGTCGGGGGTGGGCTTTTAGAACACTTGGCAATCAAGACCCCAAAGAAGAAACCCCGAGATTCCTCCTGCTTTAAATCCCCCTTTAACGAATCCAATCAAAATCCATTCCTGCTGCCTTGGACAGAGAACGAGGGTTCCGTGAGGCTCCAGTCAGGTCTGCTCAGAGAGAGGCCTTTTTCTTAATGCCGAAGACTCGCTTTGCCTCCCTGCCCAGGGACCAGTGGCGGATAGCCATGCAGGTGTAATCAGGGACAGACGGCCGTTCTCTCTTCATGCGGGTCAGTAAACAATGCCTAGTTATTATGTTCATTACTCTTATTTAGATGGATGCGATACAGAAATGAATGTCTGGCTTAGAACACAAACTCTCTCTTTGAAACCTTCGGCACATTTCCACCAGATTCTCGGGTGACAATATATACAGAAAAATACCTAGGCTTAAAAGAACGAACCGACTCCGGGTCCCGGCTCATTGTGTCTCACACCACCAAGCACAGAGGTTGAAAGCCCACCGCCCTCCATTCCGACCGACTTGCAGCTCCCTTATCTCCCCTCCAGTGAATTTTAGGTTGGGGTTCAGGGACACCAGGTGCTCTCCAGGGATCAGGCCCTGGGTGGCTCAACCCCTCCATCTGTACTGCAGCAGCTGGACTATTCCTGCCAAAGTCCTCTTTGTTTTAGGTAGCACCTTTGCACACTTGTTTTAGGTAGCAACACGCTAGTATTAACATCAACTGGTTAATGATATTATTAGCTACGTTTATAGTCTCAGCACATCCAATTTACACCCCAGAATAATCCTTCAGTGCCGAAGAGTTTGCAAGAAGAAGATACCGATTTATATGACAGTCAGATTATGGTAGAGTCCCTGCCTCAAGCAAAAACACAGTAGCACAAACTCTTCTTTACAAAATAGCAGGTTCAATACCTAAATAATATTAGGCTCCAATTTAGAACCGTAAATGAGGCAGAAACATCTATGGTTAGGTCAGAGTTAGCAGGTAGACATCTTCAAACTTACCCAGTTCACTCAGGGAGTTTGGCTGTTGGTCATATAAAAATGTACTATTTGCTGTGTTTACTTTTGTCATGTATACTATATACTAACAATAAAAATATTTTATATGCAACTCTTTCTGTGATACCATCGAAGAACGTTAATTTGCTGCACAGTTCACTCCACCTGCAAAGGGACATGTGGCTGAGTCATCAGTCAAACCCTCTGAAATCAGCTTTGATTGCTTTCCACAAGAGGGTAGCATTTCCTTGTTTTTACCGCTGATACTTCAGCTTTTCTGCTGTATGCTAAGAACAAGTTGCACAAAGCCACAAGACCTGTGTGTAGTAGTTAAAACTTCACTTCTTGTGATTGCACATGGGTGTACCTGTGTCTGGGGGGCTAAAGATGGGGAGGCCTGGAAAAAAACTAGAAAAATTGGGGGAAAAACAGGCTCCCCCCCCATATTTTCCAAACGGTTTTGGGGGGAAAAAAAGAAAAAAAACTTGTTTTCCCTCCAATTTTTCCTGTTTTTTTCCCCAGGCTTTCTCCACAAGAGCAGTTGATAACTTTAGAAAATATGGCACATGTAGCACCGATACATCAGAATTGTTTGGTTTTATTCTCGGGCTTTTGTTTACAAATTTAAAGGCTGAAAAATAATGCATGGTGCATTATTGAATTAAATTTAGGAGCTGTACAAAAATTTTGAAGGAAGGAAGGAATGGAAAAGTCATTGGGGTAATGGAGATAGATTTCACTTTTATAAAATAAAACTCATATGTTGAAACTGATCAGGGATAAAATGATAGAATTTGTAAACCTGACAAGCCAAAAAAAAGGTAAATAAATCCTGGCAACTATTTTGACTTGTAACTCACTTTAGGAATAATTTAAGAGGGACGGGCACATAATAAGTATTAGCCATGTTAGCAGGCTAAATTGCACAGTCTGAATGCCAGCTGTTCTCCACAGTTAAAAGAAAAACCCAGCTCTGAGAGTCCCCAGGTGCACCTGCTGAAAGACTGACATGGATAAAGTTTGAGGCACTGGCTGCTGTTTGAGGAACAGGCTCCTGGAATCCACATGTCCACAGCTGTCCTCACCCAGAAGGCTGAAGAAACCGGGTGGCCCCATTTGAGACACCTGAGCAGTGGTACACTTGGCCCTGGACAAGGAGGCCCCGCGCAGTTTGCAAGCGGCATTGGGATGCTTGGTGTGACTGCACTAATCTCTGAGCCACTCTTCCTTTGTGGAAAATCTTCTTGAAGACCTCTTCACATCTAAAATGTTCATAAATATTCAGAGGAAGTGGCGTGAGACCACGGGGTCTCGAAAAACTAGTCTGAATGCTGGTGCAGCAGCCTGGAGACCTTCCATGCATTTTCATCAGGTGCAGAAATAGATTTTTACTTAATATGAAATGCAAAGTACCAGAAAACCACTTAGGCAGTATTTGGTCTGTTTGCATTGCCGTGCAGCCTGAGCACACTGCCAGGGAAAAGGGGCACGAGGAAGCCGAGGACGATTACCTGGGCCAGTCGGTTAAGAGCGAGGCGACCTCTGATTGGATACAGCCCCAACGGCCTTCTTCAGTAATCAATGTATTGGTCTTTGAACTGCCCCAGGATGCTTCAGCACCCCGTGTTTTCTTCAGTGGGGCAGACGCGGGAAACGGGTCAGGCAGCTGAATATTCATAAAGCCAACTCTTCTTAAGAAGGAGGTATGCCTTTCCAAAGGGTTCAGGTAGAGACCGTAAGGTAATTAGTTGCCTAATTTATTATGCATGCTTTTTGGCATCCAGGAGGTGAGTTGGATCCTCAAGGTAGAGTCTTCCAGGTCGCTGCTGTTTTGACTGAATGGAAGGATGGTGGTGATACAGACCGGGAGGGAGTTTCATAACTAAAGTTGTGCTGGTTGCAGCCGCACACCTGCATTTTCACAAGAGTTCTGGACTGGAAATACATTTTAAAAAGTTTTTGGCCCCATCATTGTTTAAAATCCAGGAATAGAAATTGTTTTGTAAGTTCAATGTCAAGATTTCTTACATCCTTTTCTGAAGAAATTTATGAACAATAATAATGTTACGTTTATACCTGTTTATATGTCATGCCTCCCACCAATCCATACCTAGCATAATTTCTTCAGAGGTTCCCTATACAGAAATAAAACAGACAGACAGAAATAATTTTGGGGACTGAAAGCCAGGCAGGGGAAGACAGAATTTGGATCTGTCTGTGTTGCAAAGTGTATGTAATACAAAAGGCTGCATTAAATTAAAAACACATTTTTAAAAACGTCTTGTTACCACGATGGGAATGAAATGCTGGATTAAATAGGTTTTGGTCTGTTGCAACAAAGCCCTTGTGTTCTTAAATCACTTGGCCTGCATTGTCCAGCACAGAAATTTGGACCCAGATTGTAATCCAAGTGGTGATGTGTCCATTTTAGCATGTAGTACCTACTTCGATATATTTCTGATTTGCTCCAAAAACAACATCCTTCCAGCTGGCTTGGTCACAGGAAGTGGAAACCTGTTTAATAGTCATTTTATTGCTTGTTTTCCATATCGGTTGCTTCTGAAAAGTACCTGTCACGACTGCTTTTCTTCTCCCAACTTCACCCTTCCATCTCTCGGTGCTGTGATTTACCCTGCCCGTTGGCTATTACAGAATTTTAAAAAAAGGAGAATTAGACTTCTCTTCAGTGTTGGGCTCTGGGGAAAACAATATTCTTCTGTCATTGGATAAACTAGCCCCCAAATGCTTCAGGTGAGGCAAGGCTGCAGGAGGCTCTCTCTAATTAAAAGCCAAAAGACTTGGTGCCGCCTGCCCTCTACAAGGCAGCCCAGCCAAGACCTTCATAATTGCAAGGAGAAAGGAGAGCGCCCGGCTGCCTAGCCCTGCCTTGGTCGGCTGGAACACCCAGGTTTTAATGATGGCCTCCTGTAGTGGCCTTTCCACCTGTGACACCTTGATATCCATCTTAATTTTGGGATTCTTCTCAACAAGACAATGATGAAAGATCTCTTCCCCAGCGCCAGCGAGTGATCAATGGCAGCTGGCGCTCGGTGCCATTGTTTACCGCACCAACTGGAGGCTCGGGGCAGATCCAGGAGCGCAGGAGCCCCCTGTGGGCCCTATGTGGCTTTGATCTCCTGCCTCCAAGGCAGTATATTTTTATTAGTCCCATTTGGTAACCCCCCAAAAGATCAATCATGTTCCCAGAGTGCAGATGGCAGGCACTGGTCCCTGCAGTTCGAGACGATTGGGCTGGAGCGGCTGTGATGGGAAAGGAGGAGTTGGACTCCTAATTTTTATGAATTTATTTATGGGTCCTTCTTTTCCTTTGTATCATGGGCCAAACCTCGAAATCTGCCTGGGTGCTTCGGCAATTAAGTCCTGCCTTCCCAGAGACCCCTTCCATGACCATCGAAGCAGATGGTGCTTTTCCTGGGCCAGTTTGAGAGCCAAAAGGCTGGGACTTCCTCTCTCTTTCGGTCTTCTCCCTGGGCCAGCACCGTTTGGTCGTTTTCTTTTCTTTTTTGACGCTTCCTGTTCTGAGCATGGGTGGCTTTGTGTAAAAGTAAATCATTTGCAAGCTGTAATTTTTCAAACGTGTCAAAAGAAATTCCGGGCAAGTCTCTTTTCTTTTGTTGAGAAGGCAAGAGGTGGAGAGTAATATTTGGCTAAAAGTCCCTCTTTTATTGAAAAGGGCCGTTTTAACTTCACTAAACTTGCTATTAATACGTTGCATCTGCCCTAATGTTTGGCCTGCCAGCCTTTTTCTTAACTTTGCAATGTTGGAAGTGACTTCTGAGCCATGTTGTATCCTTGCCTGCTGGCAGCAAGTAAATCTTTCTAGTTTGGGACTTTGTGCAGCTGTCGGGAGAGAGGAATGCCCGATGTAAGCCCTCTGAGCTGAAGGAACAGTTCAGTTAAGCTTCTTATGTGAATTTCTTCCCTAGAAGAAAGGCTCCTTTCTGGGTACTTATTTTTAAATTTCTCCTCCATACAGAGAATTGCCTGGGAAATGTGATGGGTTGGCAGTTTCAGGGCTGCGAGCTGTCCATTAATCCAGAGAAGAGAGTTGAATAAACTGCAGATCTCCTTTGAAGTCGGTTGTCTCGTCCAGACCTGAGGGTTCAGTTGGAAACAACTCTGCCTCCTTCCTCCCATTCAGGGTGGGCAAATGGAGGTCTCCAGCCTTTGCTGGTGGAGAGTAGAAGGTGGAGGGATCGGCACTTGAGCTAAAGGCTACCTTTCCATGGTTTCCCCTTTAGAAGGCCCGACCCATGGCAGTCTTGAGGGAAACCTTGCCTGGCCATCTTTTTTTACAGTAATTTCTCAACAAAAGGCACAGAATTCAGCGCAGAAAGCAAAACCTTCATATCCTCTAAAGTTCTGAGACAAAACTCCTTTGCCCGCTTAAACAAAGAAAAGAATTTTTGAGGGGGAAACTTAAGATAATGTGACAACTGCTTAAAAGATAGCCAGGTAAATAACCTTAAAATGGAATCTGGTGAGTAAACAGTATGTGATCTTTAAGCACAGCGTCCTACTTCAAAATATGCTGCAAAAGTTTTCCCTGCAACAGCAGCATCAGCATTTCCGAGCGCCCCTGGCTTTGCCTTCAGCTAGAGATTATTCACTTACTGACATTTATCCTACAAGTGATTCAAACCTGTCATCAATCCAGAGTTGCTCCCAAACTGTGAAGCTAGCAAAGGAAACCAAGCTTTGTGAGTGGGGATGACAATGGGGGCCGCTCATGCCATGGCGGAGAGAATCGGGTTCCAATCCCCTCGGAAGGGGCCTTGTAGTCACGGACTTCATTCCATGTGTCGAATGAAGTTGGGTCCTTGGAAGGACACGGACCGTGGGTCGTCCATTGGCAATGGACAGTGGGCCCGAAGAGTAGCTGCTGGAAGGCCCCAAAGTCAGTGGCTCTCTTGCTTAGCACAGGGCTTCCTAATCACGGCACCTTTGAGACGTGTGGACTTCAACTCCCAGAATTCCCCAGCCAGCCATGGCAAAGTTGAGCTCTGGGGCTGTGGTGACGGAGGACCTGGTGCCCCGAGACTGATGGAGATATTAGGCTGGGGCTGCATCAAACAGGGCTGCAATTCTTCTAGAGCATTCACTTTTCCAGACCAACTAGCTAAAAGCTGTATGCAAAGAAGCAGCTTAATGATTCTTCTGGCTTCGTCTCACGATTCCTACTCAAGGCCCACATAAGGACAGTTAAAGCCTCTTCGCAGTGACGGAGTGTGCAGAGGCCTTTGGCACCAGCTCCAGCTCTCTGGGACAACACCAAAGCTTGCTGGGTTGGAGTGGAACTGCCTGGACCCACGAACGTCAGGAAATGAATGTTGTGAGTGACAGTGGAATTACGAGTAGGTCAGGAGGCCGTCATTAGCTCTCTGTTTTGATGGTCTCTGGTCAGTAGTATTTCATCAGCAAAGACAGGCCCTGAGAAACCCTTCCTAGGATGGTCACGTGTGATTGACACACGCTTTCGAACAGGAACAGGGACCAGGTTATTTCTGCCTGAACTTGGTTTCACCTTCATCCTTCGCTCAGGTGCCGCTTGCCCTTGTGGAAGCCACTCTGCCGTTGCCGGAAGGGACAAAGTCCTCTGGTGGGCAGATGGCCTTGTGGTTGCTCTTTCCAACCTGCCTCAGCTGACCATCTCGTCCCAGTAGGACCAGCTGTTCTGCTCACTTTGGGGCCGCAACACCTGATTGCTTCTGCTTCTTCTTCTTTCTTGTGGCCAGACATAAACCCTTGTTTTTCTGAGCGGGCCTGTGGTTTCATCCACCTGTGCTTGCCTTGAGCAACGTATAACCTTATGCCAGGTTTCCTTCACTTTAGGTAGCTATAATTGCATCAAGGTTTGCAACCTGTTGACAGAGGAGCTGAACAGGTGTTTCTTAGGTGTTCAGGACCATTCCTCTGTGTGAAGAGAGGAAGCCAACATCTATCTCTGCAGACCTTTCTAAACCACTATAGCTGGAAGGAGTTGTCAAAACAGATCTTTGTTTCACACATAAGGGGAGGTGAAGCTGCAAAGAAGCACCCGATCGATTAGAATGTCCCTACTACTGCTTGCTGTTAAAAATCACCATTTCTGGGTGATGTCGGGTTGCCCGTATCTGTGTGAGGCACTGAGCAGCCCCAGTCACAGCTGTGAACATCAGGAAATAATGAAGGATAGTTCTTCGGGGGTACTTCATGCACCCTAACTTCTCTGGTTTCATGCCAAAAAGCCAGTTCAGCTTTGTTGCTTTTAATAAGCCTCCGAAGAATCTTTCTGTTCTAGAAAAACACAGTGTTTGGATTCAAGCTTTACCTCTTTGTTAGGAAAAGTCGTTGCACTGCTCTCCAACCAGAATATCTGTACAAAAGGAGACCAAGCAAGGGGGAAAAAACACTATTTGGGGAATCAGCTTGCAAGAAAGAAACTCAGGGAAGTCAAAACGTAAACGCTCTTGTTTTGGTGAGAACATTTGCTGTGCTGACCAGCCCTTCCGGTTCCTCTTTTGCCAGATTTGCAGGCAAGCGAACCATGAGGGGTCCTTGGTGGTCTCTGAGCTTGGCTGCTTCCTTGCAGACGTTTTCCTTCCAATGAAGGGTAAAGCCCCTTTTAATTTACCCACATCGGCATAACCCCATGTAGCTGTGCTGTGCCCCGAAGGAGGCGAGGTGCTCATTTGGGTTTCCAGACCAACGAAGGCCAAGGGAGCGTGAACAGAATAGCAGAGTGGGAAGGGACCTTGGAGGGTCTTCTAGTCCACCCCACTGCTCAAGCAGGACACCCTCTATCATTTCAGATAAAAGGTTGTCCAGTCTCTTCTTCAAAGCCTCCAGTGGTGGAGCACCCATAACTTCTGGAGGCCAGCTGTTCCACTGATGAATTGTTCTCGGGAAATTTCTCCTTGATTCTCTCCTTTTCTTTCCGTCCATTGCTGCTTCTCCTTCAGGGGCTTTGGGAACAGTTTGGCCCTCTCTTCTCTGGGTCAGCCCTATTGGAACCCTGCTATCTTGCCACCCCTGGGATGCCAGAGGGCAGAGCGACCCTGGGCTGAGAAGGCCGGGCCCTGCTCTCCCTGGACTCTGGCGCAGAAGAAACGCGCAGCCTGATGCCCCGCCCTGCCAAGCACGCTGGGTGCCCAGAGGGATTTCCCAGTGCCCGATCTGGACGGCTGAGCTTCCCAATTTCTGGCGCCTGCGAGCTGAGGGTGGCAAGCAGCGAAAAGGTCCTCAGCAAAGCAGGCAGGAGGCTCCGAAGCAAACTGATAAAAGCTGAGTAACTTCATTAAGAACAGTTGTATTTACTGGGAGCCACAGATGGTGCCGTTTAGCTTATGGCCAATTTGTTAAGTTAAAAGGAATATAAAGAAAGGCAGGAAAGTATTCCAAGTGAGAGGTGGTTAAAAATTTAAACAGGGACCAGATGGCCAAAGAAAGATCATTCATCCCAATTTGGTGAGGAGTAGCCTGCACGATTGGTGGGGTGTTTATACCGGAGCCCTTGGAGGTGCCCGGCCTCCTTTGGATCCAGGAGGGAATCACCACGTCTCGTCTGTCTGTCTGTCTGTCTGTTTTTAAAAAGGGCAAATCCTGCAGACTGTTCTGCTCTGCTGTGCTGCTTTAGTCACTTGGCCTTGGATGACTAGCAGGAAGAACCAAATTAGATCTAGATGTTGTTTCCCAGAGGTTTCTGTCGTCACGTAGGCATTACGTTTCTATTTCAGCGCGTGTTTTTTTAGCCTGGAAGCTCTTGGCCAACTCCCAGATCAGACAATATGGTTTTATCATCTTTAACAATGATGCAGCTCAGGCAATCATAAAATCACAGCTCAACATCCTGTAACCACTGCTGTAGGACATTTTGGGATGACAGTAAATTATGCTGTGTATTGTCGGACTTCTTCTAAGGAAAGAGGTCTGGGATTCCACTGGAGGGCTCTGAAAGGCTGGATGAATCGAAGGGTTTCCTCTGGAGCTGAAGGAAGCTGGTCCAGATAAGGTGCAACCTGAAAGCTCCAACGGAAGATGAAGAACCTGCTCACTTTTCCCAAGGCAGGAGGCCAATATTTCAATGGGTAGAAGTTGCTTCTGCTTGAAATGTGCAGTGCAATTCAAGGTCACCCTGAAAACATCTTAGTAAACGCTCATACAATTCCTTTTCTGCTCTTTTATGCTACCAACTCTAGTGTCTCATGCAGCACAAAAACACTTTCAGTCACCTGAACTCTTGTAAGAACTTGTGTTGGCCAAGTTGAGTTTGTCCCTAGTAGAAGACTCTTCCACAACGGATCCCTTTCCACTGATTTCCAACCTGGCCCCTGAATATTAATTCTAATTCTTCTTTTCCTTTGGCAAGAAGATTCCACCCACCCACCCCTCACAGTTTGATCTTTATGACAATCTTGGGAGGTAGATTGGGGTTAAAAGGGGGCGATTTAAGATCTTTCTTTCCCCAAGTCAAGTTCTGTTCAGCCAAATGCAGACAAAAATGCCTCTTCAATATTTTTCTCACAGCCAACACTGATAAGTCTGTTTGTAGATCCCCAGGGAAGGAATTCCAATGGTATATATCAAAGAGAATATATAAATACTGATTTAAGACTTAAATTATTATTAGAATTCTCTGGCAGTTCATATGCTTCCTTCCAGAAATTTATTTCTTCTATTAAAGAGAGAGGAACCACCGCTTTAAAAATGTATTATAGAGGAGGGTTTTTTGTTTCAACATGAATGTAGCTCACATCTAAGCCATTCTTCCTACTGGTGTATTCTATGCATATAATATGAAAATGGAGGATTTATTTATATTTTGGTTTTAACCGCAAAAGGGAGAAAGGCTGGTATTGGATTCAGTGGTGTGGCTAGAAAGACAATGGAGGGGAAAACTCCTTTAGGCCATAATGTGTAGTTAATATTTCAAATTAATTCAGTTGATTATGCATCAACCAATAGGTCAAACTCAGCTTTAGGTGCCATAATTTATGGTACAGCATTTTGCCTGAAGCAATATGAAAGCCCTGAAGCAACATGCTGAATTATTACACCAACACAATACAGAAAACTTCCTGGAAATGCAAGGTCAGTTTCCTGCCATTTCTTCCAAGTCCAAGAACCAGTTGGGTGGACAACAGAGAAAATCGTCCTTCCCTTGGATTAGCAGTAAATGAGGCTACCTGTGAAGGGTTGAAATGGTGGAGCCTCACCTCTTGCGATGGGTAGAAGAGATGACAAAACAGGAAAGAGTGGATCCCCTGAGGCTGGAGAAGCAACCGAGGACCATAGAGAGATGGATTTCTCGTTGCATGGAGGACCAATTCCTCCAGGACTATTAGAGACTCCATATTACCTCCAAGGGCTCTTGTAGCATCAGGGCAAGAATAGGAGAGAGCTTCGCCTCCATTTCCTATTTCTGAGTACCTTCCCTGAAAGGATCTGCTAGCCAGCATGAAAAGTAAAACCCTGGCCTGAGATGCTCTGCGACCTACCCTGCAGAACTCTTATTACGTCCTTGTGTGCTTAAAGCATGGCAAAAGGGACTGCTCAATACATGGAAGGAAAGCCTATCTAGGACTATCGGTCTTGGAGACTCCCTCTTACACTTGAGTCAGGGGTAGCAGCACGTCAAATATCACCTGCAGGAGAAGAGGAGGAGGAGAACAAGTCCTCGCTCCCCAGAAGATAAGCTCCCCAGATCCATCCGTCTGCCACGTGATCCAACAGAAGGTCAGGCCAAGGTGGGCCTTGGTGTGATCCCACAGACCTTCTCTTACATTCTTATGAATGTAATGAAGATGCTCTCTTTATTGTTTTAGCAATTATAACAAATGATTATGAAATTATCTGAGCATTCTGAAGCATAATAAAAACATTGGCGTTAATAATAATAGAAAAAAATTGTATCCGTTACAGCAGCAGGGAAGGCTTTGGAACCTAACTTTGTACATGATTTGTGCAGAGAATGGAGATGCGTCTTTTTCATGTGCTTCTTGAAAACCCTGCGTCTTCCCTGGTGGTATAATTCACTCTGTAATTGTGGGTCCTCCTCCCCCTTTCCTGTTACAAAACAGGAATACTTTATTGAAGAAATAATTCACTCCAGATTATCCTGCCTGCTGTACTAAAAATTTCAGTCCTTGTGATGTCAAATAACATCTAATCGCTGGCAAGAGTCTGTGATTTAGATGAGAATCCGGAGGCCTCTTGGGCTGTTAGTGCGTTACATACGTTATTAAGAAATAATAGGGGCAAATTCTAAAGACAGGACAGCCGACGTAACAAGGGGACATTGATTGTCAGGGAGAAAGAAATTACATTTTCTCCTCTTTTAGCTGCACAGCAGGTTCTCAGACCTGCCAGGCAAGCCTTCTGCACAAATTTAGGTGCGCAGGCCTGACAGATCTTCACATCTGGAAAACTAGATAATAACAACAATTCAATTCAAGTAGAAGGAATGAAAATTACATTTTCAGTCTTGATGCCAGATAGAAGCTTTAGATGTTGAGACAGAATTTTGACTTTGCATGAATTGACGATTTGAAAAGCAAAGGGGAAAGGCGTTGGGTGGATGGATGGATGGATGGAAACAGTAGGAAAACTCTTACATTTGTGATAGACACAGGTCTTCAACAAGGTTTTGAGGCTTGTGAGGCCACTGACAGATAGCACAAAAGCTGGTCTTGGAGGAAGATGCTGAACTATATAGCGCACCTGATGGTTACAACATTTGCAAATTGTAAGTTCGACTTGTTGCATTTTCTCTGAAGTTAGTTTCTTTGGAAGTTATTCTCAGGAAAATGTGTTTTGGTTTGCAGCTTCCACTGATTTGTTTGGTCTGGCCAGGTGTGTTTTAATGAAGATGCTGATGCATCGAAGGTGCATAAAATGCCACCAGAAAAGACGTGACCCACTTCTTTGATAGATGACTCGGTCTAGTTTATTTTTCTCCTTACTTCTCACACTTAAAAAAAGAGAGAAGCGATGGGGCTGTTGGAAGCACTGGCTATCAGGCCAAGACAACAGCTTTGCCTTAACACATATTGAGAGCTTCTCTTTCAAGGGCTGCAGGCAGGGCTAAAAGAGGCAGGGAGAAACACTTGGCTCTCCAGGTGTCTCTCAACCTCTCAAGTCCCCGAGGCTGATCCTGATCAATGGGTGAGAGGGGCTATGAGATCCCTGAGCCCTCTTGTACACACAGGGCGGACCATTAAATCTGACAAATCTGAACACAATCCAGGGAGGCAACAAAGACTTTTGTGACATCTTGAAGTCTACTGTGGTACAAGTGTCCATCCTAAATTTGGCTTCAAGGTCCATGATCTACTCGGGGGCCTTTAGCAGAGGGAAGGAAATTCTAGATGGTTCACAGGCAACTGACGCTCTTTAACCTTCTCTTGGTTCTGCATCGTTGACCATATCAGTTACTGGGAAGATGGTGAAGATCTTCTCTGCTTGTCTTCCTTCCTTATTTGGTCCCCCGTGTCTCCACCAGTCTCACCCCTCAATGCAAAGCGCCTTAGTTTTTCTCTGGGAAGCCTGAAGGCTATCAGAAATTCTAGGGAGATACTCAAGGTAACCTTCAGCTTAGCACATCCCCAAGCTGCTCACCAACATTGGTGTGTGTGTGTGTGTGTATGTGTGTACATTTTCAACTTCAAAATATCTCCAAGCTTTAGAGCACTAATTTGAAAGGAAGGCATCAGAACAGACAGCAGTTTGACTTGTATTGAAGAATAAAATTGTAGGATAAAACAAAGACTGTCAGGGCAGCATAAATTCCCCCCTCCTTCCTAAAACACCCTTCCTTCCTTCCTTCCTTCCTTCCTTCCTTCCTTCCTTCCTTCCTTCCTTCCTTCCTTTTCAAAGAATATGGGAGTGAAATTGTGTTCACAGAAGTGAAAAGAACAAAAATTGAGCTACCTCTCTATCCATTACTCAGCTGCATCTAACATTAAGCATTTCCCAAACTCAACTTTCTGGAGTCTCAAAGTCAGCTTTATTCTGCTTATTTAAAATGCAAGATTCCTATATGTAGCACTGGAATTCATGGATTTATTAAACCAAAACACCACCAGGCCCACCTTGCTGGGCTTAAGAAGCTTTAAAAATAGAGCAGGAACATGGGGGAGGGGGGCTGAATAAAGACCCCAGCTTTACTGGATTAAATCCCTACAGCTTCTTCTTTCTGGCTTTGGTTATTCTATTTTGGCAACTGAGGGAGAGGAGTGGTCTAGAAACACGAAATATAAATAGATAAAAGATTTCTCCCGGTTGGGACCTGGAAGCTATGTGGCAACTACCCCTATTTGTTTAGCTGGTGTGAGTCTAAAGATGATCTGTCCCGTTGGGTTTACGCAGGTCCAGGAACCTACTCCAAGCACTTAGAAAACAATTAAGTTAGATTTTTTTGGGGAGAGAAGGGAAGACCGCTTGAAGGAATCCAACCGAGATTCATTGTTATACATACCTTAGTTACAAAGCTGTAACTTGGATTTCTCTTTGTCAGTGTTAACTTATAATGTTTGATGGTTATTTTTATGGCTCCTGCTGGACTGCTTTAAAAAAATCACTGTTGCTTTTGTTGCAGGTTAGTGATTCTGCCTGAAGGTCAATCAGGCGGTTTGGAGAAAGACTTTAGGTGGAGAGATTTGCTTTTGGGCATCTCTCTTGCCTGCGTGGCATGGAAAGACCCAGACAGGCTCAAGAGGAAGCCAAGGGACTTGTGAACAGCGGTGAGTCTCCTAAACTATGCCCTGCTTCCTTGGGTTACATGCCTCCGTCCGTCCTCACCAAAAATAAGGAGGGGTTTTAGCCTCTTCTTCCTCTTTCGGCTTCTGGGCAAAACGGCAGCCATTTGGCTCTTGTCCCGACACAAGACAAACACGTCTCCTGGAACTGGGCAGAAGTCATCTCTGTGTTGTACACACAATCTCCTTTCACACCTGGCCAGCTGTTTTCTCCTGTGGGCCAGACTGAAGCATCCCAGAAGCACTAAAATTTCAACCAACCTTCTGAACCCAAGAAGAACATTTCTACAGCCCCAGCATGGTCCAGGTGGGATAAGAATGAAAATCTTCATGGTCTCCTCGTATTTCACTGCTGGAAAAAGGAATATATTAGTAACCATATAATTATGGAGGCTGATTTCCTTCCCTGTTCATCTCTTCCTTGTAAGTTTGTTATTGATTATCCTGCACACCAGAAGTTTTATGTTGAAGGGCAATTTTGAAATTGGAAGGGATTTTTGCACTGAAAGCTATTGCCAACACCTGTCTCAGGTGAGTGGAGGAACCAGCATTAGCCACCACCTTTCCCAGAGGTGCCCACCTTGCCACCTTGTGAGAGCAATTTCCACCAGGAACCCTGGTGCGGCTTGTGTGAAGATTGTGTGAAAAGTCAGATAAAATACTACATGCACAACTCAGCTTCCAGGGCATTTGAGTCCCCTGGGTTTTTTCCCAATATTATCTCCCCTGCTGCCTTCTCCCCTCTTTCTTTTTAAGATCAAGCAAGCTTCTTGGATAATAGCTGGCTCACAGTATCAAATTACCCCTAAAGTGAGCTGAATTGTGTGTAAATCCAATCCATTTGTTTCAATTGTCCCATTTTACTGCATTTTGTCTCCATTTTGAAATCAATCCATTGTCCTTCACTCCTGCTCATTTTGCTCCAAGCCTTTTCAAAGGTTTGGCAGGATTGACCTCTACTGCCGTGTCCCTTGTGCAAGACCTCCAGCTGCAGTAGCTCCCCTCGAGAGCACGGAGACCCTCCTCCATTGTTTCAGGACTTGGATGGGAAACCCATTTCTGGAGCCCAAGCACTCAGGACAACAGCCCAGCCCCATGCTCCTGCAGCAGGGTAGATCTGTTGCTGCAGTCAGTGAGGGTGCCCAACTCTGGCATGACTTTCTCACTCCAATTCCATCAGCCCCAATCCATTTTGTGACCAGAAATTGCTGGGCTGCTCTGGCCAGTGTCTCCTCTCCTCTCGTCCTAACCTTGCTGGCACGGATGCTGATTTGCAGAGCTGCCCACGTGCATCCCTCCAAAGGCAGATCACACAACAGTTTCTGCCCCCAGTTGTCCATGAGGTAGTTCACACCCAGCCTGGCCTAGCCTGCCCTGCGTTTCCCTTGATGATGCACCTGTTGAACTTCTTCATTTCAGGTGCTTCTCCAGAAGGTGTTACTAGGCTGTGGAAGTTAATGGTCTCTCATCATTTCCATTTGGTTGACTGTGACTGGTGAGGGGGCCACATGGGCCAAGGGAGTGGTAGACGAATAGGTCTGTGAGAAGAATTTCTCTCTCTCTGACTCTCTCTTGAAAATCCAACAGGAAAGTCATTTTCTCCTCATTAGTTGTTGCTGATATAAATGAAGGTGGGGATTTGGGAGATTTAAATATTTAAGCAGCTCTCTGCAGTGCAGGAAATGTAAACAGCCCACAACTTGAGCTGAGTAATGGGGAAGGGGAAAATGTCCTCCCTTCTTCCTGCCTCCCATTCCATGGGTATATGGAATGCAAGTGGGGGTTAACCTAAGGCAAAGAGCCACCACGCCCTACTCTCTGAGGCAACGTCAGGAGGCTTCATTCTCCTGACCTTAACAGCACCTATGGGCTGCAGTGCAAAGGGTTCCCATGGCTTCTGGTGGTCTTCTGATAAGCCAGAAAGATCAATCGCACAACTTCTGGTGTAGAACTGCAAGGCACCACTACAAGAATGTGCTATGGATGGTTGGCAGCACCATGCTCTTCAGAAGGAAGGTTCATTTCCCCCTCCAGTGCTTGATTGATGGAGTCCAGAAAAATCAGATGACGGGACACGATTTCTGGCAAATGTTTCCATCTACTCCATCTCTGGGACCTTGGTGGACCCTTATTCAGCAAGAGTTAAGGTGCCCTTGAAGTACTGATGGGAAGAAGCATTCTCGCTGTCCTATGGATGGGATCATGCTCTTCTTTTGAGGAAGAACATTTATCAGCCAGAAGAAAAACCCAATTTCTCAGGTGGTCCTTAGAGCAACCAGGGCTCCACGTTGCTGCCTTCTTTCTTCCAAACCAGATTGCCATAAGTGGAGACCCGTTGAATTCTCCAAGGGCATAAAGTCCTTTCGCCTTGTCTCCGTGCCTTCAGGTTGAGTTGGGCCAAATGCCAAGTGCTGGAGAGAAAGAACACTTTGTGAAATGCCCTGACTGACAGTACCTGCGGCATCTCATTGTGGGAAGATGATGCCAGATCAAAATGGAGACCCGTCTGGTCCAGCCAGGCAGCTTTACCTTCTGCAAACGCTTGGTGTCCGGTCTTTGATTCATCACCTCCAATAGGCAGTTGGGTGTCCATGGAATATGAGCTTGCAAAAGGGGCACTGAGCGTAGGAGGAGGCCTGTGCGACGTCTGCTGAAGCCGCTGAGACCATCCGGCCATGTTAACTTGATAAATGCACCTGCCTTTGATTAGTGATGCTTAGTGGAGAGGATTTGGTGCTCAGAAATTCAAGCCACATGTTTGGCTCCCCTGTCCAGACACCGCCTGCCTCCTCCTCCTCCTCCTCCTCCTCCTCCCTGGTCTGTCCTTGTCTCTCCAACTTACCTCATCCTCTCAGAGAAGGGCTCTTATAACAACGTGTGAGCAGCATCCGTAAATTGGATTCAAGAGCTCTCTTGCCTTCACCCCAGATGACCTCAAGCCAGGTCATCCTTCCCGTGGAGTTCACCCAATGCACACATTTTATTTTACTCTTTTGGGGGAAGATTTTCAGAACTGTTGCTTGTTTCTCAGATATGAGGACTCGGGTTTTGTTTTGTTTTTTTGCTTTTGTGGGGTTTTGAAAAACATTTAAGAAGCATCCTTTTTTTTTTTTGCAAAGCAGAGATCCATAAACCTCCTTTTGCTCTCGAAATTGTGGACTGAGCTTTTATTGTGTATGTGTTTTGCAATTGCTTTTCCCCCAATTGCTCATGAATATTGAGCAGCTCCTATTCAAAGAGATATTTATTTGTTTGTTTAGAAAATTTTCATGGGTGCCCATCTATGTGGCTCGCAACAATATTTAATTAAAGCAAAACTCAGAGGACCAACTGAACCTGATGCAGCCGAAGCAACAATGCTACGAAATCCCACTGAGTCCACACCCACACTTGCTTTTGCTAAAGGCTAATCCTCTGCCTCTGTGCCAGTGCTGGTTGCTGGAAACGCCAGTGGGGCCCACTAAAGGTGCAGGAGGCAATGCATCAGGTAGTGCCAAAGCCCCTTTTCCTCTCAGAGCTCCCCTTTGAGATCTGTTGCAGTGGAAACAAGCAAGTCTTCTTGGTCTCTGGACATGCTCTTCCCCCAACTTCCATGGCGGCATCCCACGCATTTTGTAAGAGCAGCCTGGAAGCGTGAATTCTGCTAAGAACCTGGAATGGGATGGCGTCGCTTTGCCTTGCACCCTGGAGGATAATCCAGAGTTTCTGACTGAACAGCTTCCAGGTTCCCCTTTGAGCCAGAGGCCAGCAGTTTCCTCCCCCTGCAGTAGCCATAAAGCAGCTCTCCGGCCCAACTGGGTTCCTCTGGCAGGACACTGGAGGTCTTCAGAGTTGCAACACATGTGACCTCAGGCACAGTGTGATGTTCAAAATAAAGTGCCTCTCCCCCCCTTGACTGATGTCAACCCACCTCAATCTTGCTGCCTTTTAAACAAAGTTCTGATCACGTTGTTCAAGCTGCAGATCTATTTCTAGGTGTTTTCCCAGCTTCTGGCTTAGTCACTTTTCCAGTCTTGTTCCTGTGTGCAAATCTAGCACCCCGCAGTCAGTAAATTGGACTCTGGAGGCTCTGTTGTTAACTAAGCAGTTTTGTCTGCTCTCCCTCCACTGGGCTGCGGGGACCTTGACCCGAGCCCTGGAAATAGACTGCTCCAGACAGGTCCCCTCTGGAGCCCCTCCAAAGCTTGCAAGGCTCAAAGAGTTTGAAGCACACTTTTGCAAAACTTCCTGGCTGCTTATTTAGGTAGCCTGAACTCGTAGACCTTTCTGGGATCACTTGATGCCTCCAGTCTAGCACCATCCCTCAGTTGCTGCCTGTGCCTCCTCTTTCACAAGGTGCCAAGAGCAGCAAGTTGCTCACACCTTTGGGATGTGAGTCATCACAATGCCTTGTGCCCGTGTGATGTTTCAACAGTCTTGGATTGCGTCCCTTTTCCATCTTTAATGGCTGTGGGGGGAAAAACCAACCAACCACAAACCAGTGGAGAAGGGGCAGTCAAGAGGCTTCCTAAAACTTTCAACTTCCACCAGTTTGGGCATTGCATTCAGAATAATCTCTTCCCAGTGCGAACAGGAGGATCTGAAGCCCGTTGTCAACTCTGCCAACCAAGATTTGCATCAGCACAGAGATGTTCAGTGGCAGGACCAGCGAATGTCACTGCTGTCCCTTCATTCGCGTCTTGAGAGGCTCAAAGGTTCCTTTAGGTGGAAACTGAATTGAATTGAAGCTGGGAGGAAAAGATGCACAGAACGAGACCAGGATATGCCTTACATTTACAAGTCAGGATTTGACCTGGAAGCCAGTCAGAATTACTAAAGGTCTCCTGAGTTGTTCCAACTTGCGCAACCTCTCAACAGTTTGAGTTCATGGTAGGGGGAGGTGTGGATGGAATGATTTACACAATGCTGGCTGGCTGGGGAATTGTGGGAATTGAAGTCCACCAGTTTTAAGATTGCCAAGGTTGAACACCCCTGATCTACGGGCTGAATCAGTCGGTTTGGACACTTGCAAAGCCATCTTGCAAGCCAAGGCATCAAGGACTTCCAGAAGCCAGCCATTGACGCTTCCCAAATCTCTTGACTTGGCATTTACAGAGGGTGGAGGGATGAGGGGGAGAGCTTGGTATTTCAATATAGATCCTCTTTCTTACTAATCACTAACTTTTTAACTTTTTGCCTTTCTAGCAGGGCTGAGGCACAATTGAGCTGACATTTTCAAGGCACTTCCAACCATATCTCCCAGATCTTGGAAAATGTTAGCCAACATTGCATAATTGCTATCATTTCGTTCCACTTCTAAAGTTGCAGGGCTGCATTCTCCCCCTTTCAGTAAAGACAATGTATTAATCTCTCAATTTACTTCTTTTTTTTTTTTGCAAGGGTATCTTTAAAAAAACAAAGAAAGCATTGTGGCCTTCTTTGTTGTTGTTTCAAGTTTGCTAATTCAATTAATTAAACCTTTCAAGCCAAGACCTCCTGTGAGGTCCTGGAGACCCTCCTCCTCCTCCTCTTCCCTGCTTGATTCAGCCCCAATGCTGCTTTCAAGAGACAAGCTCTGTTCGCTTCCCCAAGCAGGTCCCCAAGGGGTTCAAACCCCCACCAAGCAGGAGTCTTTCTTTCTTTCTTTCCTTCTTTCCCTGCAAGGGGAGTGGATGAGGCCTTATTAAATTCCTACAATTGAATTCACTTAAATTCCCTCCAAGTATGATATTTTGCCTGACAAGCTCTTGTCAAGGAAAACGGCTTTCGTCTCACTAATTAAGACATTTCTTTTGACAGGCTGGATTGTGTTTAAGCTCAGTGTGTTGTACACAAGCTAATAATTTAATGTTGTTTCTTCTTCTTCCCCCAATGCAACTAAATATGCTGTAGCCAGAAACTGTCAAAATACAGAAGATTCAAACTTTGGTTCGAGTTTTGAAGAAATGCAAAACCAAAGAAGGGGAAGAGATTCCTCTGGGTTGTTGGCTCTGCCTCCCTTTATCTGAGAAACATGATGGGAAAGGCTTCAAAACTTTGCAGCTTCTGGCCCTCTCGCGATGCACGGAGGCTCCGGTTTCCAGATGGACTTCTAAGGCAGGACGGCGTGAATGGGCATCTCAACCCATCTGGGGGAGGCCGCAGTCTGGCGATGATCCAGGAGATTAGCTCTTCTCTGAGGTCTTCAGGGAAGATGCTGCATGTCAGGGCTAGGCAGAGATGTCCTGAGGCTTTGATCAGCAAGTTAAGTTCTCAATATATTTTATTTTTCAGACCCACATAATTTCCAGCTTACAAATTCTGCACTGGCTCTCAATTGTGGTCACGATGATGTATGGCGGTCGGATTGCGCTAAGGCCAGGGCAAACAAACTCATTAGGGAGCTATTAAGCCAGCAAGACTCCACTTGTGGCCAATGGCCTGCGCATTCCTTCCTGCCATAGGTTGAATGGTTGTTTCTAGCATTGACTGACAGCTAATTTTAGGCCACTATGCTACCTCTAGGTTGACTCCCTGGTCTCTTATCATCCATAATCTTCTTGGTGCTTCCTCCAGGGGCTGAAAGCAATGCGCAGAGCGCACCCCAACAACTCATTCCCCCAGAAGAGCAGCCTGTGAGGTCAGTGGGGCTGAGGAAGAGTGAGGGGCCCACCAGGTAGGCTGGCCCAGTCATGCCCTGCAGCCCCTACCCCCAGGGCCCCTAGCATTCCCATGGCCTCAGGTCTCTTCTTCTTCTTCTTTTGGAGCTTCTTAGTACCATGAGCCTTGGCACCTTCCTCCCACCCTCTGCTCTCCTCTCTTCTTGTGACGTGTCTTCTCCGCTTCCATTTCAGTTCTCCATCCTGCAGTTGGCTTAACAGAATCTAATTCTTCTGCCTCTTTCTTTTCCCTTGGGACTGAACACTCCCTCCACTCAGTGTTTCTTTCTTGAATGAGGAACCCTCCTGCTTTTCCATCAGGTGCTAAGAACACGGTGGATAATCAAAAGAAATGAAATGATGAAATAATCTCTTGAGAACATACCGCAATCTGCAGAAGATTACCCCCGTCTCCTTCAGAAGACTTCCCTCCAGCAATCGGATGTGCATTCTCGATGGGTTAGAAGGAGAGGCAAGTGAGAAGGGCTTCCTTGCATATTTGCTCAGGTAGATCCTTGTCTTTCTGCTCAAAGATTCCAGACAACAAAAAAATTAAGCAGAGATCATTGAAGCCATAACTAGAAGAGCAAAAACCGGAAGCAGGAAATGCCACTTTGCAGGTTTTTAAAATGCCAAAGGAAGTGGGAAGCTCTGGAGGGCATCCTGAGCTGGGGGGAGGGGCAATCCTGCAGGGTCCCCCCATCTAGGTTCCAGAAGGAGGACCCTTGTGTTTTTTCTCCTTACAAAAAAAAATGGCCCTTCTTGAAAGTGCTTGTGCTTCGCGCTGAAGTCAACGCATGAAACACTTCCCACCTGTTCCTAAAATTATTTTACATTATTTTATGTGTGCCTGTTTGAAAACGGATCAATAGAAGTATTTTGTTTTTGAGAAACACCAAACCTTTCCCACCTGTGCCAGCTTTTTGCCTCTGTCTATGGAAAAAGAAATAATTGCAGCAAGAAAAACTTGGATGATGGACTTTTTTTCTTCTTCTTTTGCTATGATATGATGTGTCAAGGAGTTCCCAGCAGCCAGTGACAACTTTACCTGAATTCTTCCAGCTCCTGGTTAATTATGTGCCTTTGTGTTTCCTCTGATGAATTTCTTTGTGGTGGGAGGGCAACGGTGTGTTCCATTCTGCATCTCAGTTGCTCCGTGGCAAGGGGCGAGGACACAACAAAGGCCCTACCTCAATGACAGGTGCTGAGGCCCACTTCTCTGCTTTGAGGTGATACCATTGTTCATTAATTAAAAGCACTGTTTCTAAACTGGGAACAAGATGAAGGGTTGGCCTTCCGAACCCAGTTGTAGAAGAAACACCCCCGCAAAGATAACAGTGGATATTTCCTCCTATTCAGTTACAATCTTGATGCTCTTAGAGTTTGTACCAATATTTTCTGTAGGGATGCATCACAGTACCCAATTTTCTCCATGTCTCACTTTGTGATCCTGCAAAATCTGTTGAGCTTGACAATGTTTTACAGTTTGCAATAACATTTGTATGCATTTTGGTGCCTCCTTCTTTAAACAAGCATCTTGGTTTGCAGTTTGGATTACTGTATAGTTGGCACGTCCCATTGCCTTCATACAAGGCATTCTTCGACATTATTTTCAGGGATATATGCAGTTTTGTACGTTTCCATTCTATACTTTAAAAAAAATAGTGATGCTCATTGCAAAAGTTTAAAAGGGAAGAATTCTGAGCCAGTAACATAAGCCTCGGCCCGTAAGCCTTGGTTTGCTTGTGAAGTTCCTGTTGGCTGCTGGCATCCAAATTTAGCTTCTTCTTTTCTTCAGCTGGAAGAAGTTACATTATGGAAAATGCTTGCAAATCTTAGCTGTGTCACACCTTATTAGTCATACAAACACTTAGAAAGCAAGGGGAAGAAATGCAGCCTTCCACAAATGTGCAGAGGGAGGTTATTTTCCGTATTGATAAATGAAAAAGTATCACCCTGAAGCTTCTCCAGATTTACTCCAGCTCAAACTGGACCGGGTTTTAGGGCCTTATTTTCTGTGAACAGTGCAGTTTTCAGAAGGAAGATTAGAAGCAGTTTTGAAAAGCAGTGGAGTAGGAACTTTGTGCTCCAATTTGGCAAAGTCTTTAATTCCCCAGCTGCCCTGTTAGGCCTCAAGTCTCCTTGGGAGAACTTCTCCAACTGCCAGCATTGAGTGAGATCACACGCAGGTAGATGAAGCCACAAAGCTCTCACAATTAAGAAGGTTGTGGGCGTGAAAAAGGCTTGTGTCTGGACTTTGAGGCAGAATCTACAAAGAACAACGGAAGGGGCCTTGCAGGTCTTCTATTCCAACCCTCTGCTCAGGCAGAAGAGCCTGTAGCGTTCCAGACAAATGGTTGTCTAGTTTCTTCTTGAAAAATCTCCAGTGTTGGAGCATCCACAGCTTCTGGAGGCAGGTTGTTCCACTGATTAATTATTCTCACTGTCAGGAAGTTTCTCCTTAATTCCAGGTTGCTTCTCTCCTTGATCAGTTTCCCTCCGTTGCTTCTTGTCCTGCCTTCAGGTGTTTTGGGGACTAGGTTGACCCCCCTCTTCTTTGTGTCAACCCCTGAGATACTGGAACACTGCTATCATGTCATCCCTAATCCTTCTCTCAGTTGGGAGTTTCTTGCTCTGCCTTGCCCAGCATTGAGAATAGCTTGTCTCATTTTTCTGGGTTTGGGGACCACCCTATACCCCCAAAATGGTAGCTTACAGTTGAACGATTGAGTAGCCAAAGACGTTTTGCATTGGGGAGGGATCTGGAGACAGGAGAAGAACAGAGACTTTTCCAAGCTGGTGCCTTTTGAAATTTGGGTTGGCATCTCCCAAGGTATCCTTCAAAGTTCAGCCATGTTCTTCTGCATGAATTGCTCAGAAGGGAAGTCCTCTTCAGCATTGGAGGGCCCCTTCTTTCTTCAGGACACTGTGCCAGGTCTCAGGAGTCTCCACAATAGGAGGTTCGCCCCTTGACAAAGGACATTCTTGGCTGCCCTCCTCCACATGGCTTCTTACCTGAGGCGCCTTTTTCCTTTAATCAGAGCAATTCATCACAGAGCCTCTCCTGGATTTCACTGCCAGCCCTTCTCTCCTGTTGAAACCAAAGGAAGTTGCAGCTCCAGTTTTTGTGAGTGTGAAAAGATCCATATACTGTATGTTGAATGAGGTATTTGTTTTATCTGCACTCCTTCTCTTTCCATCTTCCCCTACAAATTCCCATCCCTGAGGGAAATCTCTGCTTTCAGTAGGCTTGACAGGTGCAGCTTCTTCTGTCAGAGGATGCTCGGAAGGGATTCCGGGCACTGAGTTCTCCGTCTGGTTATGGAAGCCCATCCCTCGTCGCCAAATCCAGTTCGGGTGGCCTCCCTTGACGGAGGACCCTGCCCAGCCTCCAGCTTCCTTGTCTGAGCCACGTGGCTCCTCGCAATACCCAGGAATCCGAGACGGCCTGCTGAAGGAAGATCGAAAGGAGGACAGGTCCCAACGGTGCTTGTTCAAGAGGCAACTGGCCTTCCTTTGATTCTTCCTTGAAGATGTTTCACTTCTCATCCAAGAAGCTTCTTTAATTCTGACCTCAGGTCTGTCAGAACTGAAGAAGCTTCTTGGATGAGAAGTGAAACATCTTCAAGGAAAAACCAAGGAAGGCCAGTTGCCTCTTGAAAAAAAGCCCCTTTGGGTCAACCGCGACCTGGATGACGGAGAATCTCCATAGGCAAAATATGGCAGGGCAGACGAGAAAGAGGCTGCACACCTTTGATCCCATATTCTGAGAGAAGAAGAGAAAAGTGCACATGAATTTTTGGTTCCCTGATGCTGCAAGGATAGGCGCTGGCGTGGAGCACCCGACCGAGTGCCTCCCGTTATTTGGGACCCAACCGTTTTGCGTCTTTTCTAATGGGCCACATTGTCCTCCCTTTCCTTCTGCAGCTTCTGAAGGCAGAGCCGAGAGAGCCGTCCGCCTGCCTTGCAGAGCTGCTGGGGAGAAGGTCCAGTCAGGTGAATTTTGCTGAACAAACGTTCGGTATAGTTTGGGGTGGGGGAATGAGTTCCCACCCATTTTGACTTTGCCCCGAGCCAGGGCTGGTTAAACAATGGTTTATGAAACAGCCCCATTAAGAATTGGCTGGGCTCAAGCCACGTGCTCTTCCAGGAGTCACTTTACAATCTACAGCTCTCTCAGTTCGTAGAAAATGCTGACCCGGAGCGAGACAAGACACAATATGGTTTAGCATAACATGTTAATACAGTCCCTGAATAAATAAAAACACCCTTTTGCTCGTATTCGGGCCGTGGGGCCTGCACTGCCTGCTAAGCCGTGCAAAAATTCCAGTGGAAGCACTTAGCAAATTAAAGGCGAGATCAATTGATTAAATCTAATTTTAACCAACTAAGAAGGTGCCCCTGGTTAATTGGAGAGAGGCTGCAGATGATTCCCTTTCTTTGCATGGGAGGAATGATGTTTCCAATGCGATGCCTCTTTGGGCAAAGATGGGCTAAGATCCCCTGACATCCCAAAAATGTGCCTCTCATTCCAAGGAGGTAACGCCAAAAGCCACACGGATTCATTCAGGGTGTGTTCACTGGTGTGCGAATGAAGAGCGAGTGGGGGCGGTGAAGGTGATGGGCCAGGAGCGGAGATGGCCCCTGTTCTGGTCCTCCCTTAGTTACAGAAGCTGCCCTCTCTCTTAGCCACACCTGTCTTACTCTTTCAACCAGCATTGGAGCAGCCTTTTAGAGGGCAGTTCATCCACCTTCATTTAGCGACCCTTCGTCTTACAGTGGACGGATTCCAAGTGACCCTCCTCAAACGTTGTGCCCCCTTCTGCTGCTTTTGTGTGATAGGAAAGGGTTAGGGTGTGCCATCAGGATGCTCAGACACAACCTTCAGGGGTTGCCAGTCCTGCCCTTCCTCCTGTCCTATTGCTGGGAGAACCACACAGGTGGGAGCCTCTAGGATCCATCTGCCATCTGCCAGGGCTTTGAGTTGAATAAGTGAAACGGCTTCCATCGCCTTCCTTCATCCCCTTCTGTCCTTTTTCTCTTTTGGAGCTCCCCTTGTGAGTTCTGCAGCGGTGCCCTTCCTGGGGCCCAAGCTCTGTAAAACATTCCTGCAAAGTACAACCACACGACTCTGCCTCACTTTTGACATTTTCTCAGCAAAGCCAAAGGCTGGAGAGGAGCAGGTTATCAGGGAGGTGGTCTCGCCTTGCTCCCCAAATGGCGGCTCTGCTGGTTGGTGAGATTTTGGCTTCCACTTCCCTACAATGCCCACCATCTTGGAGATGAGCCTCTCCCCCTCCCTGTTAATGGAGCTGCAGCGTCTGCTTCAAGGCCGTGACAGCCGCTCTGGTGTGGACGGAGTGCGGATTGGAGTCCGGATCCCCCCCCTTTTCCTCGCTGGGCTCCTCCCTCCGCTTCCCTCCAGGAGTCTTGGACTCCGACCCTTTTGCTCGGCTTCTCCAAACCCTGCAAAACTTGGCTTCTGCATCTGGAAGAAAGAAGGGCTGCCACAAGATAAATTTGGGGAGAGGTGGTGAGAGATTTGAGCGCCTGAAGTGCTTTTAAATTGCTGCTTAAACAGATGTAACAATCTTGTTTGACAACCCAACCATAAAAACCTCCTTAATAACGCTGCTCGTTTGTATTCCAGATTGGATTAATAGATATAAATATTTCAGGGATTAAACAGGCTCTCCCTGCCGGCAAGAGCAAATCTTCACAGGATGCATGGAAACAGTACAGGAACCCTGCCGACAGACATTCCAGCAGCTTCAGGAGTTGCCTTCTTCCAGCAGGATTCCTTCAAGACAAAAACGCTGTAAATTCAAGGTTGTCCCTGAGCTGCACCACAGAATTCGAAAAGACTGCATTTCTTCTTCTGAACAGTGATGCCAGCTCCGGGTGACTTTACAGGAGAGGATATTTGTCCTGCCGTTTGGCCCAGAGCCGGCAGGAGCAGCTTCACGTCTCTGTCCCTCCACCCACATCCAACCTTCTGTTGCTACCCAATTGCAGGATTTCTTGCTTCGGCGCTTCTTTCCCCATCAAGCTTGATCCCATTCGCATGATTGTAGCGAACGCCCAACTAGTTCCCACCCTCGAATGTCTTCTTCCCATCCTAGTGGTCTTCTCTCCCAGCTAGCGTCCTCGGAAGATGCTTCAAGGCAAGGCAACAAGGGAGGTTGGGAGAACCAGCGTAGAGCATCTGTGGCTTGGACCAGTCAGCAAGCAACGCATGGGGAAGTTTTGCAGTGGAGGCATGCTCAGAGGTCTCGTCCTGCCAGAGTCCCTAAAGTTAAGCAACTGGAACAGGCCAGCCAGGATCTTGATGACGTAGGGCCGAAGGTAAATTCAGAGCCTGGAGACACTTCAGTAGCAACTAGGAAAGGAAGAGCAAATTGGCAGGGGAAAAAGGGAAAGAAAATGTATCGGCATGAAGCAAAATGTCAAGAAGACTTGATTCAGAGTCAATCAAAGAAAGATCTTCCCTTCACCCCCAACAGGTCTTCACTAGGGTGTTTTTTTTTAATCCAGTTGAGTTGATCTGTTGGGCATTGGAGGGTGGATGATGGTCAGATTCTTAGGATTTTCTGCACCGCCCCTGTCTTCCATCTTGTCTTGCTGGGAGAGTGGAAGTGGTTCACGAACAAGCAGAAGATGGTGCAGATAATTTAACAGGCTGTGGCAGCATTTTATACAAAATTATTTATGATGGAAATTACGGTCATCAAATATTCATCCCTTCCTTTACTCGTGCAATATGGCTAGGGAAGACGTGTTTTTCTCAGGCCAGGCAGGGAAGGAGGGAAGGCTCTGAGCTGCTTGGCTGCCTTGGGCAACACTTGGCAAATTTTGAAGTTAGCAAAGAGGGGGCTGATAGGAAGAGCTCTCCTCCACCTTCCGTGCCAGAGAATGGGGACCTTCCGCTCTCCTGGACAGGAGTGACCGAAGAGGGCAAGAAGCAAGGGCATGGCCAACAACATAGCTAGGAATGAAAATCTTTGCAGAATCCGCATGGGAAGGCTTTAACATGCCTTTTACTTTCTCTCTCCATGCCAATGTTTGAAACAAAAAGGTGGTATTCTTTTAAAAAATGATCCTGTCCCTGTCTCATCCTGTTTATTTTCAGAGCCTTGCATTAGCGTTTCTCAACCGTGGCAACTTGAAGAAGCATGGACTTCAACTCCCAGAGTTGAAGCGATGGTGGCTGGGGAATTCTGGGAGTTGAAGTCCTCACTTCTTTAAGTTGCCACGGTTGAGAAGCACTGCCTTGGGCTATGATACTGAATAAGCCATTGCGTTGAAGTGTGGTGGTGATGAAATGGACAGCCTCCGTTTCTATGGCTCCTGATATTCTTGGCCATCCCAGAGTCTCAACCTTTGCAGCTGGAGGACCTGTCTGTTCCCAGGACCAAATCCGCTCACTGTGGATGCATTTAGACCTTTGCAGGTGGATGAGAGGGAGCAGGTTTTCTGTATGCCTGCTGTGCCTTTGAAGACACTACATGCACAGCGGGCCATGGACAGTCTCTGCCCCACTTTGGGGCCTTGCATCCCTCCCATTTTCAGCAGGACATCTCTTGTTGGCTGGTCGAGCTCTAAGCCAGGTCAAAGCGAAGCCCTTTGTGGTGTACTGCCTGTCAGAGCTCCAGACAAGGCCACAGGCCCGTGGAGATGAGTTGGCTCCCAGCTCAGCTCTCTTTGTCACAAGCACTTGGTGTAGCGTGGATAATAAGCCCCCTCTAAATGCAAAGGCTGGGCAAGTCCCCTAAAATTCTGTGGCTCTTACAGCCCCAAACTCTGAGCCTTTATAAACCCATCCGGAGAACTGGGGGGTCTGTGGCTGAAATTGGAAAATGCACAGGCAGCTCAAGGATTACCAACCCCGAGTGATTTCTCAAGAAGGCTCATTTTTACACAAAAAACATTAGACCAAGGGAATCGGGAGAACAGAAAAGGCCAAACAGAATGTGGAACATAGAATCACGAGACTGGATGATAATGTGGGAAAGAAAAGAAGTGGGATCAAATAATGCGGAGAAATGGAGGTTTGATGTTTAATTTGAGGGACACCAAATATTTTAAAGGAAAGTTTCACTCACAGGGGAGTGATTATTATTTTTCTTTGGCAAAGAGATTCTTGAGAATTTTCCCCTTTTGAATTCTGATACAATCTGCAATCAGCCATTGCTCGATTCCCCTGTGCTTATGGCCGTGTTTGCAGAGGGCAGCAGGCAAGAGCAGGTGCCATGTTTTTAACGGGCCAATTCTTTATTTCTCCTTGCTTCCCTCGTGGGGCCTGCCTTCCCCACCACCTTGGGGGCAGCTGGGAGGGTCAGGCAGTTGACCTGATGGCGAGTCCCATCCGCCCATCTGAAGCACTTTGTTTGCTTATTCAGCGCCAGCCTTGGAATCGCTGGCTGAGTTAACATTACATGTGTAGCCCCTTTCATCTGCCAAATGTTGCATCCTGGGCTCCATCGGCCTCTGGATAATAGAAACCCAGGTTTGATTCTCTCTCTGATCTCGCCTCAAACATCGCTGCTCCGTCAATCTGCTTTCTAAGGAGGCACTGCCGTGACCCAGTGGGAATACGTGTCTTTAATTTGTCCTTTCACCTACTCTTACACACTTAGAACATCCGTCCCCGTCTCTCCCACTCAGCTCGTCTGCATGGAAATGAAACAATCCTCCCCAGCGCTCGGGTCTGTGCGGTTGGTATTTTCATGCAATTTGTTGTTGCAGACTAGATCAAAACCAATGCTTTTGTTTTGTTTTTTTTTACTTTTGTTTTGCTTATGCAAGGATTCTGTGTCAAAGCAACATTGCCTTGTCTCTACTTGAATCAGCCAGGCAGGGAAGAGATTTGTAGAGCTCTCCAAAAGAGCTGAAGAGCTGGCCTGGATAACAATAGGCACCATGCAGGAGAGCCTTGAAGCCTGTGGGTCCTCAGAGCCATGAATGGGCACCACTGGTAGATATGATCCAAGCTGCCACAGTTCACCCTCTCCCGAATGGTGGGAGGCAGAGGATGTTTTAGCCAGATTGGGGAACGTCTCCTCTCCTTCTAACAACTCCCTGCAGGAGAGGCTTTTTGAGGTGCCTCTGGAAAAGAAATAAAATGTACTATATTATATACACAGCAATGTGAAATTGCAGCTGCCAGTTCTTTAGCTGGTGGCTTATGCTGTATTGTTGTTGTTGTTGTTGTTGTTATTATTCTGGTTTGCCCCACAGTCAGCCAGATGCTTGGACTGGATTTGACATTTTTATCCACCTTTGCTTCCACCCCGTCAATAAATCCATGCCCACCGTAGCTCCTTGTTCTTAAGAAAATAGGGCTGAAGACTAGAAACAGTGGCAGAATCAAGAAGGAGTGAAGAGCCATCAGGGGAGGCCTTCACCACCACCACCACCCTGAGCACCCAAAGACTCTCCGATATAGCAGAAATGGGTTTTGGGGTCCTTTGCAGGAGGATCCAGCAGCTGGCCTTGCCCTCAGCTCTCTCCTAAGGAGAGGAAGCAGCCACAGGGACCACCTCCTGGGCAGCTCTTTGGCCGGCTGTGACCTTCTCACCAGGAAAGGTGCCATCAGCCGCAGGCCTTCTCAGCTCCCAGGCTGGTACCACAAAATGGACACGGCCAAAATATCTGAAATGACCATTTGTGGGGAGAGTCCAAAGGTCAAGGCCACCTCTTCAAGTGCTGCTGCCGCGTTGGCATCTGCCAACTGGCCTGCCAAGTCAGAGTGCCCTCCTGAAGCTGAGCAGGCCTCTCTTCTGAGAAGGGGAGCTGAGGAAGCAACTGGCCCAGCCTGTCTTTTCACAAGGAGCTGCTTAGCCCATCATAGGTAGACTTGGAGGCTTAATAGCTTGTCTTCTACCACCAATTACGCCTGAGAAATGGGATCGCCCAGGGACTCCTATCGAATTGTTATCAAAAACATTTCAATTCAGATTTTGACAGCTTCTGCGGGAACGAGTTTCTTCAGGCCAGAGTAGAGACCAGAGAATTGGACTCCATAACTTTCCACTCAAGGTATGGATTTCCTGTCAGGAAAAATAAGTCCATGCCTGAATTCATCTACAATTAAAGCATCTGGATCACCTTTCGCATCTCTTTGTTCTTCAGTTTGGATTGTGAGCGTTGAAAGGGAGATTCACCAAGGTATTGTGGGATCGAGACTACTCTGCTTTTTGAGAATTAATTTCTTCAGAACGGCTAACGTTGCCATGATGCTTCTTTCACAACGATGCTGTTTGGGGGTGTTTAAAAAGTCGCTTTGCAAGGGACAGATCACAAGCGCAGATGCCGCATGCCAGGTTTCTCAGCCTTTGATGAACATGTCGCTTTTCAGGGAAGATGTGGCATGAAGATCACAAAGGATGCTTGAAGTTGAGCAGACTTCTAAATCTCTTCGTGATCTCAGCTTCCAGACACAAGGGACTCACATGGTTGGGCCTGGTTCTGCACTGTGCTATTGAGTGAATAATATATAACCTTGGTCCACACAAGAGGGAAATTGTGTTTGGCTGGATAATGATGCAGGGAAGCAGATATTCTATTCTGTAAATCATGCTTTGTAATCTGTATTTACCAAGTGCAAAATGCAGTCTGTATTTACCAGCTTAGCCAGACATACAGACCAAGACCTAATGTACAGATTGAGGCAATTCTCAAATTATGCAGCATTAAAAGGCTAAAAACCACGAGCTGTATGGCCTTGGTTCAAATCTCAGTACATTACCCTATTATCTGGGGAAAGCGATTAACTTTGTCAGCTGATGGGAATAGAAATCCTTACCTAGAGTAGTTATTATGCACTTAAAAGTGTCTGTCCTGGCTTTCCAATGCTCACAATCCAGACTGATTTAAAGGCCTCAAAAGAAAGCACAAGAAGCCATCCTCTTCACACAGCACAACACCCGATGGGGCAGGTTGAGAGGGGAGATAGAAGCAACCCATCGGAAGGGGGTGATGTTTCATGGTGGCCGAGGTGAGGCCCTCTGCTTTGTCAGTTATGTTAAATGCTCCAACCTGACACACTTTGAGCAGCGAGTGTCCTCTTCTACTCTAGACGTGCAGATTTGCTTATTAGAGGACTTGACACAACAACCTTGCGTTGCCACAAATTCTTTGCAATCTCATTCCGGTTTCCCTCCATTTGTGGTTCTCAGTGAACGTTGCTTCCGAACTAGAGCCACGCCTTGCAAAAGTCTCCCCGAATGGCATTGAGGTTGCCTTTTGAATTCTTTGGTGAGGTGTGACGATAGGGTGGGCAGATTCCACCCCCAGCTTGATGGTCTTCTGCTGCCTGCAGGTGTGTTCAGGCACGGCAGGAAGGGAGATTTGGTCTGCTGAGAAGCAATGGCATGTGCGGATGACCTTGGGAAGCAGGAGGAAGAAGCGCAGATTGGGCGACCGAGGGCTGCAAGGGATGCCTCAGCCCCACAGAATGAGACCAGAGGTGGGAAGCATCTCCAAGGGACCCTTCCTGGTTTTGTAAAAGGAGAGGAGGAGAGAAACTCTCGTGAGACTGATGTCAACCCTTCGAGGGAATCCAGACAAGAAGCCCAACAACGAATCCTAGCGGTGTTTTTATTGTAAGCTTCTCAGAACCTTGCAAGACTCTCCAGAAGAGATGGGTGTCCAGTGGATTGCGCAAGTATCGCTTTTCCGTCTGTCTGCAAGCTGGATAGGGGAGCCTTGAAAAGCACTGGCCAAAACCCTCAGGTTGTCACCAGCACAAACACCTGGTTTTCTAGCTCCAAGTAACCAAGGCAGGAGAGTTCTAATTATCTAGGGAAGTGCTAATTATCTAAGGTATTTAAACTATAAATATAGGAAGCTTTTTACATTTTCCTCCCTCTCTCATCTGTCCCTCTCCCTCTTTCTCTTTTCTCCCCAGCTGTCCAAAAGCTCCACCTTCTAAGCGAATTCTGGATTCCACAGCCTTATTCTTATTCCCGATTCCTGCCCAAGAAATACATTCCAGGATAAGTGGCAACAACAACCACAACCACAACAAAGGTCTTGCCACCCTCCTCTCTCCCTCCCCTGCCAAGTTTGTTGGCAAAAACACTTGTGGCCCTGGCTCCAGGTTACCCTCCTCTCTGTCTTCCAGGACAGGGGTCTCCAACCGTGGCCACTTTAAGCCTGGAGGACTTCAGCTTTGCTGGCTGGGGATTCTGGGAGTTGAAGTCCTCCAGGCTTAAAGTGGCCACGGTTGGAGACCCCTGCAATCCAGGAAGGTGCCGGAGTCTGAGTTGCCCCTTCCCAACCACTGAGGAGGGGGCTGGAGGTACCAGTGCAAAAGAGCCCCACCCCCCACCTGGAACCTTTATCCTGGTGTGAATGACCGTTGCAAGCCCCTGGCTTGACAGGCAGGGTCACCACCACCCTTCGCCTTGAGCTCTTCTTTCACACGTGATCTATGGAGATCCACCCACCAGAACTCCAAATGCAGATAAAACCCGCAGGAAAGGAAAGAAACGGGAGGAATAAAAACGCCAGCCAGCCCAGCATTTTGCCTTGATCTCGCCTTTATTGTGCTTTTGCAGAGCCATTTCATTTCCTATTCCTGTCAAACAGGGAGTAACTCCTGGGATCACGCTTGCTCAGTGCTGCAGCTTTACAGCTTGCGGGGGAAAAAAGAAAGGAAGAAGAACGCAACTGCAAAAGGGAAGTTTGGCTTCCTTCAAGTCGGTTCCCTGTGGGTTGCCAGGGTACAAAGAGCCCATAGGACCCAAAGGCCAGATCAGCTGCAATCATCCCCATCCCCAACATTCATCAGTCTGAGTTAGCACAACAGGTGGGGGCAGCTGGCTTGGATCGGAGAAGACTCACCAAATACACATCCTCACTGCAAATACGAATGGATAAAACGTTGGCGCAGAGCACACCGGATTGAACTGTGGCTGCAAAGGAAGGAAGTATGGAACCTCAATGGGGCCATACCCCTGGAACAGAAGACAAAAAATGGGAGAACATCACCAAAAGTCAAGACCTGAAAATCAAACTTGAAAGATCACGGCAGGAACCGGCCATGGTGTTCTCAGGGGTTATCAGCTCACTGGGTGCCATACCAAAAAACCGTGGACGCGGCACTTAGAAAATCTGGGCATTGACAACATTTCCATCCGTCAGTTGCAAAAGGCAGCCCTGCTTGGATCAGCCCATAGACCACGCCGGTAATTACGACATGCTCGATTCTTGGGAGGAACATGATGCGTATGGAGGCCAACAGCTGCTAAAGGACTGGCACCTCTGCTTTCACATTGTGGTATACAATCATAATACTGCTTAAGTGCTGCAAGAAGATTGCACAGACTGATCACAAATTATGATTGCAATAATATATTTTTTTCTATAGAACCACCAGCTGGAATTGTAGGAGGAAAATTGGATTAACTTATGATGCAAACTATTGCAGAGAAACCTGGTAACACCTTTTCTGGCTAGCAAAATGTATTAAAAGGCAGCATTTGTGAGTTGCAGTTTCTTCAGATGCATGGAGTGGCTTGACAGATGTGATGAAGTGAATTGTTCAGATGGAAATTCTAATTCCAGGAACTGTAATCCCATTATCTGTGGCTGAATCTGGCATCTTCCTAGCTATATCCAGGTGGTGGGTGGACTCCTTTGGAAAATGGCTAGTCTATAAATCATTAAGGCAGTAAACAGTTAATGTTTTGAACCACAAAAAGAGCTGAGCCGTCTTCAAGTCTGGGCAGCCACATATAAGATGTGGAAGAAAAATGAAAAGGGGCTTGGGATAAAGTGACAATTAGGGGCCATGGGGGAGTCAAGTTGGCTGATGGCATGAGTAACCTGGATAAGCAACTACTTTGAGATTTTTGTTCAAAAATAGCAATAGCCTTTAGACTTATATACCACTTCATAGTGCTTTACCGTACTCTCTGGGCAGTTCACATGTCAGCCTCTTGCCCCCAACAATCTGGGTCCTCATTTTACCCACCTTGGAAGGATGGAAGGCTGAGTCAACCTTGAGCCGGTCAGGATCAAACTCCTGGCAGTGGGCAGAGTCGGCCTGCAATCATTCTGCATTCAACCATTGCACCATCACAGCTCAAGGAAGTCAGTGCTATGGAGTTGATTCCTTTGCTGGAGGTTGACATGAGGCCTACTGTCCACTTGCAGGGGAGGCCCATAAAGCCCACCTTGCTCTGGCCTCAGATCTCAATTTAGATCATCCCAGAAGGGTGAAATCAGCTCCGTGGTCTGACTGGTGGCCCCTTCTGCGGGACTTGCTGTTCCTTCAAGGCTGCACTCTGTTCAGAGGCATTTATTTTGGGATGTTCCTGCATGGAGCCACCTGAAGCAATGGACTTCTCCTCCCCACTTTCTTTGATCCCCTCCGCAGCCTTCTGCAAGCTTGCATTCGGGGTGGAGAGGATTCGTAACAAAGCTCTCCCTATTGGGAAGCCTCTCTCATCCTACATCCTGTGGAATATTCGGAAGGCCTCTGGCCCTCTCCTCTCCAAAAGGATATTAGATTGCTGGAGAAAATGCCCCAAGCGCAACCCCAGAACTCAAGAGGCTTGCACACAAGTAAGAGAGCAAAATCATGTTGCAGACAATAACAGAAATATAGCGGTATGATTAGAATTAGAAGGCGCACAGGATATTACCGGGTACGAACTGACTGTTCCTGAAATCATAACGATCGCTAAGACATAAATATTATGTAAGATACCAGCATGGATCCTGCTGCTCTGCCTCTTCTGCTGCTGCAGGACTAATTACCTTCTCTGTGTGCTGCAGGAGCCCTTCCAGGGAACAAGGCCTCCCCCGCTCTGCCTCGATGCCCCAATTTGCATTCCTGGTGATCCGTCCCAGGCTGCCTGGACTGCCCCGTCTCCAGATGGAGGGCCAACCCCTCTCTCCATTTGTAAGCAAACAGGCCGTCTCCAGATCAGAACAGGGGCTTCTGGAGCCGCCTTGGGGAGGGGAAGCGCAAGAATAAAGGAGAGCTTGAGCTTTTGAATTAAAAAGGTATATTTGACCTCAGGGAATTCAAGCTGCCTGGTAAGAAGTTTTCAAGAGAGGTGGAAGATCTTTCTCCATCTTTGTTAAAAGAGAATTGGGAAGGGAGGGAGGGAGAGGATTTTGTTTTTGCAAGCTGTTCACACATTGGTTGAGCATCCCTTGGCTTCTGGCACTCCTTGGAGTTTGCACCTCACTTGCCATGGAAAATGTGGTGATGCACACATGAAATCATGGAAACTGTGTCCCAGCGCATCGGGAGCACCACATGCGGTTGAGGTTGAGGGCTACTTGGAAGGCACATCTGGGCTGGCAGAGATATATATATATGTATATGTATACGGGCAAGAACATGACCAGGGTCCTGCCATCTGCAGGTGTGATGCCCTGAGCTCTTTGGAGAGGCATTTCCTGATGGACTAAAAACTGGAGCTCTGGGCTCCCTTCTTGCGCTGCAACTCAAGCTGGGAGGTGCGGGGGGAGAAGGGGCTGTGCAAGCCTAAGGTCTGGTCTCAGGTTTACGCTATGGATTCCCCAGCCCCACTCTATGGACCTGCCTGTTTGATCTCTTCTTGAAAACCAGAAAGTGCATCCTCTCCCAGAATGATGGGATGTATCTGCACGCACACACACACACACACACACACAAAGCCCCAACCCTTCTGTGGATGCCACTCCTGTGTCTCTGCCTTGTTCATATGCCCCTGAGAACTGCAAAAGGGCCGTGTGGCATAGGGCTGCTGCTCTCAAAGGAGGGCAGCGCAGAGGGCGTGCCACAGAGCGTCCATCGAGGGCCCTCGGATCATGACGGGCGCAGCGTGGCCCAAAGGGCAGCAAGTCCACCTAGCTGGGACCATAGCTGCCCTCGGTTTCCAGAGAGAGGAGGGGAGCATGAAGCAGACCTGTCCCCTTGGGGTGGGGAGGGGTGGCGGAGGGACTCCCAAAGACCACAATCTTGCCCGCTTTGGGGCAGCTGCATCCCACCCTCTCCACCTCCTGCCTCGTCCTCACCCACGAGGGGAAAGTTTAGGAGGCCTGACCTTCCCCAAGGAGGATGTGTCAGCATCTGTAACAAGGTAACGCCTGGTGTGAAGGCTGCTTCACAGGTACGGCAAAGCTGGGAGCACTGATGATAATAGCGGGTGTGAGCCATTGTCAGCGCCACCCCCGTGTGCCAAACTGTACCGAGTAAGGCATGGTGACACTCCATTTAAATTCCTGGCTCTGGTTCCGTGGTGAGATAGGAGGAGAGGGAAGCAATCGGGGTGCCTTTGAAAGACCCTCTTTGCCCCCAAGAAAAGTATTCCGCTCAAAGTGTGGATTTCCAGTCCCTCAGCACAGACAGTGACGGAGGCCCTGCCCTCATCCCACTGGACCTGGAGAACTAAAAGCCAGGCATGGTGGCACACAATAGGGCTAAGGAAGAAGCCAGTTTCCGGAAACACACCAGAACAACTTTGCACAATGATTTGCTTGGATTCCTACACAGGTGTCTTAGTCCCCATTCCTCGTCTCTGAATCCCTGCTTCTGCAGTAGCTTATTCCTTCTGTTCCCATTTGCTTTATGCCCATTGCTTTCTATGGGAAGGCTGTTCCATCCCTCCGCCCATTTCAGGCTATTTTTTGATTAAAGAATCAGAACTGCCACGTTTTAGGGCCATTGAACGAAGGTTCTCCCTTTGGGAAGCCATGAATCCAGGGCCACTGCAGAGATTTCCCACAGCTTCCCAGGAAAGTCCAGTTCCTTCTTTTGCTTAAGACTTCGCTGCTTTCTGACCCACTGCCACTGCTTTGTACAAGGTCTCAGAAGATTGTCTGGAGCAGGGGTCTCCAACCTTGGCTGAGGTACTCTGGGAATTGAAGTCCACAAGTCTTAAAGTTGCCAAGGTTGGAGACCCCTGGTCTGGAGGGGCTTTAGGTCAGGACGATTTGGAAAGAGAGACACGTCTCTGTAACATGCAATGGTGGGGATGATTTTTACCTGAGGACAAGAAGAATATTTCTTGGAGCTTCTGCACCAAACAAATACTTGCGGAGAGTCCTTGCTGAGCCCACCGCCCTCTTCAACCAATGTTATTTCCATGTGCCTCTTTGCACAATGCACTTACTGAAGATCTGAGAGTCCTAGGCAGGAGAGTGCAAAGTGTGACTTTTCAAAATCCAAACTTCCCCTGGGGGTGGAGGAGACGAGGTGCCCCACCCTCCTCTTCCCTGGTGCTGTTTTCTCAGCCTAAATCCCCCAGCCTGTCCCCGTCTCTGCCACTGCGAGCCCCTCCGAGCAGGCGCATCTTTCTTTCTCTGGACAGAGACCAAGATGTCTCTTGCTGCCTGGTGTTATCTTAATGTTCTGCCTGAGATTTATTAATGGGGAATGGAGAAAGGACAAGATCGTTTCCCATATCATAACCACTTGGCAGAGAGCCATAAAATAAAGGGGAGGTAAAAAAAAACCCAGATACAGTCCCCATCGTTTATTGCCTGGCAAAGTCTGTCAAGGGAAGGTCACCCGAGATTTCTCACCCATCAATCCAGGAAGGTGATAAATGTGTCACTCGCCACCATCTTAATCTGGGCACTGGGGTGGGGGTGGGGGGCAGAGCAGGGAGAAGATGCTTCTTCTTTCTATGGAGATTGATTTCCGTGGAGAAGGGATGCAGCAGCTGGAACAGACTCCTCGGCCTTCACCTCCTCTGATGGGGGAGATGGCCTTCCCGAGGATGCCCCACCACCTGTTGATCCCCCACTGCATCCACTCGGTGTTCCTTCTTCCCCCAATTTGTCATCTCCTGTTTCTTGAATCACAGAGTTAGAAGCCGCAAAGTCTGCCTGAGCTGGAAATCCTGGCCCAGCCTGCTTGGAAGGGGGCAGCTGGGGGATATCGTCTCCCAAAAACGCAGAGTTTGAAGAGGGCATCCGTAGGGCTTAAGGGGTGTCCTGGATGGACATCTCAGCCAGTGTCGAGGGGAGGCAGAAAGGAAGGTCCCAGAACATCCAAGGATGGCAATGGCAGAGTCCTCCTTGAAAAAGAGTGTTGAATTTAACAGCGAAGATGCCAAGATGCAGCTGACCAGCTCTGTGTACATCCAGCCGAGAATGGCTCTTCTGAGCAACTCCCAGCTGAAACCTGAGAGCGGCTGCTTTGCTGTGGGGAGCCCTGAACCACGGCGCAACAGACTGGAAACTCTAGGAAGGCTCCCCTGGAAGGAAGCAGCGAAGGCTCTGAGCATGAATTAAAGATGAGCCTGACTTCCGGGGTTGCCTGCCGTTGGGAGAGCCTCCCTCAAGGGCTCCCTGCTCTCTCAGAGCCGAGGATCAAGAGGTGGATCGTCCAGGAGCCAGAAGCACCATGCAAAGGGTCAGAGGGCCTGGGCGGTGAAGGCCAGGAATGGCCATGCGGAGGCCTTGTGGCTTCACTTCTTTGCTACGCAAGAAGAAACATGGGGTGCAATTCCACACGCAGTCGGAGGCTGGGTGGCAACAGCTCTGCAGAACTGGCTCTCCAGTAAAGGGGAGCCCCAAAGCAAGAGCAGAAACGCCCCCATGCAGGTCCAGGAGAAGGCTTCTGCTCAGTTTGGCGACCGCTGTGGGTCTGCTGCTGCTGTGGAAGGAGGTCCCAAGCGCAGGGGCATGTGGGTTTGGGAGATTGTGCAGAGACTTCACAGATGCTCCTGAAAATCCGCCCTTCTGGCCCTGATGCTGCCATTAGCGCAAAGCTGGGCTGATCCGAGAGCTCTTCAGAGGCAGCTGCTGCTAGAGCCAGCTTTGGGCAACCCTTGGCGGCAGCGTCTGAAGGACTTTGCTGACTGGACTCAAACGCAGGGGCCTCCTCTTGACAGCGGACATCACGGAGAGGGAGCCAACTTAAACCTGGCCGGCGTGGTCTCCAGCAAGAGCGGCTTGTGGCCTTCAGGCCCTCAGGAGCAGACAGCAAAGTAGTCATAGCTGGAGCTGAAGGCTGAGCTAAGAGGCTGCCCTAATCCTGCCCTCCCAGCCACTGCGGGCAAGCCGGAATCCGTGCCATGCACCGGCCGGCTCTCAGCTGCCAGGGAAAGCACGCTGAGAACGGGAGATGGATTTGAGGAAATCCCTTGCGTTTTTAATCCCACAGCAAAACACTCCCTGGATGTGTGGGTGCGGGCGTGCTTTCCCCCCAGCCTAAACCTGGAGACCTAATCCCTCTCTTCCCATGTGGTGCCTTGCTTCCAAATGGACATGGCAGGGATTTGGGGGCAGGGGTGGACCAGGGGGACGGTAGCATTTGTCTCTTGGAGCAGAAGCAACCAACTGGCTGGTGAGCAGCCCGTGAAGGTCCATATGTCAGTGAGGTTTCGCCTGCTCCCCATGGCACCCTCCTGTGTGCTGAGTAGAGGCCGGCTAATCCAAGCCTCATTTGGGGGGGGGTGCTTTGTCTGGCTTAGGTTCATGGCAAGGAGGCCTCTCTGCCCCCAGCATCTGCTGAGAGGCCCCATCACGTTTCCCCTCCCAGTCCCCCCATCTTAAAGTGGACAAGGTTGAGGAACCAGCCAATCAAGCAGTCCAAAATCAGACCATGATGCAGAAATATCCAAATCAACAACATTCAGACTACTTTGCATCTCAAAAAAGGTAAACAGCTGTTTTCTGACAGACGAGCACAATTCAAAGCACACGGACAATGTCTCCACGAATGGTGATGAAATGTTTGCAACCAAATTGCCAAGCTCAGAGCTCAAACCAACAGCCTAACTACTAACCCGAGTTACTAATATTCAAACACATTTCAAAGATTGAGGAACACTGGACTGGACTAGGAAGTCAGAAAACACTCCGAAAACAACAGTTCTGGAACAGCGGAATGACCGGCTACATTCATATTGAAGTCTGGGGTGAAAAAATGTGATTTTGTAGATGCCAGGGGTCAAGAATCTTTTGGATTCTTTGCTGAAAATTCACCCAGAACAATTCCTTAGATGTATTTTATTGAAGGACAGTCATATTTTTATATTAAAAAACATGTGCTTTGATGTATATTTATATCTTTTCCTTTCCCCAATTCACCTTTCCTGAACAATCCCTCTAATTCTGCTCCAAGGTTCCTGGGGGCTGGGCTGGTCCCAGAGTGCAGGGCATCTCCCTCAGCTGGCACCAGCAACTGCTCTCTCCTTAAATCTGGGTGATTTCCTGGCTACCAAGCCAATGACAGACAGCTGGCCTTATCTGTGCGAAGCAGCCGAGATAAGATGGCCAAAGGGGTTTTTTATTCCCCTGCAGCTTGGTCCTAACCTCTCCAGAGGGAAACTGGATTAGCAGTTTGTTTTGTTTCTGAGAGTAGAAAATGCAGAATTTGGAGCTTGGAGGAAAGGGAGCATGGCCTGACTTTGGGCTGGAGTCCCACAGCCCCCTGAACCCAGTCGGAGCTTAGCCAAACAAGGGTGTTGCCCTCCCACCTTGGCTGCCTGTGTTAATCGAGCTTGGTGTCTTGTGTGGGACGAGGGTCCTTTGCTTTCCAAGGAGTGGACACGACACCCCACACCACACAGCATAGCACACCTGCACCCTTCCCCGGTCACAGGTGATCGCTCTGCTCAGCTCCTCCCTTCTAGGACCGTGTCAGGTGATGTTGCCACCTAAGGAGGTCTTTAAAACCCACATCTGTTAGTCCAAAAATGCTCCCTCCATTTCCCAGTTCAGAAAGTCCCCAGGGGCCGTGTTAGACCCTTCTGGTTGTTTTGAAAAGACCACAATCTGCAGTAATTTTAGGTGCTGCAGCTCCTTCCCATAAAACCCCCTCTGACCTGGGAGGTTTGCCTGCGATAGGCTGGGAGGGATTGCTCGCCTCCCTGCTTTCTGAAGAGGGAGTCAAAGACGGGGCTCCTGCTCTGGCCTTTGCTGGCTCCTAGTTTGTCCCGGGGTAGGAGGGCGTTTGGGGAACAGCAGTGGCTCCCTTAATAAGGCCTGGGTGATGTGAGCAGTTTGCATTTTTCTTGGCGGTCTCAGGTCTGCTTCTCCAAAGAGACCCCTGAAGAGCACCACCTGAGCAGGAGACGTGGCTTCGCAGCCCTGAAAAGCAGGTGCAGGGACACATTTGACACACGCCGCAGCTGCTCAGGTGTATTTTGAACCGTTGATCACATATTGTCAGGCAGTTCTGTTTCTTTCCCTCCTGTCACCGTCTGTCATCTTGCTCTTCGAATTAGCTGAAAATGGGCGACTGCGGAATCTATTAAGGGAGTCTCCGACGGAGTTCAGCCTGATCGGTGCCCCCTGGAAGGAAGAGAAGGGAGAAAGATGAGGGGCCCCCAGGATATAATGTGGGTGTCCAGATATGGTGCCCATTCCCCATAAAGCCAGTCGAATCCTTCAGCTTCCTTCCTCTCTTGCCGTTCCAATTATATGCTACCTGATCAAACTTGGATATTTCCGTAGCCTCTTCTTTGGTAAAAGCTACTATATTTTACTCCGGCGCTTTTGATTTATTTTGCCATCTGTTCAGAACAGTCTGTTATCGATAGAGATAATTTCCCATTCTTTTCACATCCCTGAAGGTTTGGCAGGCGGTCGATAACCTTGACAATGAGGTGGGAATGGCCTCTTTGGCATATCAATTGCGCTTTCCCAAGCAGCTAATTGATTGGCTCCTACATCCACCCGGGGTTTTCTAGATGGGTGCAAAAAAGGAGCGGTGGAAGGCCTCTTCAGGAAGGCCCAGGGAGATTGCACCTCCCAGAGGCCCATGGAGAGGCTCCGTGTATCTCTTTAGCTGGTCCCCAGAGCCTGGCTCCCAAGCCCTGGTCTCTACCATGGATAGGGAGCCCTGGTCAGAGAGCACCTCGGCAGAACCTGGTTGATCAAACAGGATGAAGATGAACTTCGCTTGCCGAATCATCCACCTTCCAGCTTTGAGTTTCCTGACAGGCTCCCCCAGTTGCTCCCTCCCCCTCCCCAAATTTTGAAGCCAGCCTTCTCAGGCTCTCTGAAACCCTCTGGCCCCTTTTGATGTGCTGCGTTGGAGGGAGCGGATTGAAAGCGGCTGCTTGGAGCAGTTCGCCAGGAGCCGCCTGTCAAACGGAAGCGGAGCCTGGGGAGGCCGAAGGGGGACGGTGACAGAAGGCGGGTGAAGCCTGCAGGGGGATGGAGGTGAGGAGAGCAGGTGAGCAGCAGAAAGGTAAACAGCTTTGGAGGAACTGGGACTGGAGGAGAGAGCAGAGGCCAGGCCCTGCTCCTCCCAGCTCCGCACTTCCTGCCAGAGGTAAATATTGTGGCAGTTGTGCCTTGTGCAGGAGGGGGAACTCGGCTGCCTGAACTGGGGCTGCTTCTGGCTGGGGTCTTTCTGGCTGGAATAACATGGCGGTTGCTTTCGGAGTGAGATTGGAAGCACTTTCCTTCTGCTCCCCCAAACCTGCAGGTGGATGTTCCCAGGTGGCAGCTTAAGCAAGGTTGCCTCTTTGGCTCCTTGGATTCTGGGAGGAAGGCTGGCACCTCCCATTGGCGGTTTGAGGAGGCATCTAAGAGGGCATTTGGTTGTCTCAGCTGTGGCAAAGGAACAGGGACTCCTTCCTTCTTTCTAGGTATCACAAGACAAGGCTGGGAACTGGACACATCTCTGCCCCTCTGCAGGGAGGAAGCGTGTGGCTGCATCCAACATGGCAGTGGTTGGTATATGGAAAGACATTTCAGGACTTCCGGCAGATTAAGCCACTGCGGAACCCAGTTCCTGAATTGCCCCCTGGCAATGTCCTCCAGCTGCCCTGGGCCTCCCTACAGTCACCAAGCATTCATGCACTCCAACATATTCAGAGGGCATCACCTTGAAGGCCATCCCTGGTCTTTGAGACCGTCGGCTCTGGTTGATGGAAGTTGTGGCTCCCGAAATCTCAAGGGCAGCATTTTGGGGGGAATCTGTTCTATGTGGTTTCAGATCCAAGCCTTCGATGCTAGGGAAGGGGAGTTGAACACCTACTTCATGAAACCATAGCATGCCGTGATGGGATTTGTTGGGGTTTATAGCATGGCGGCTTGTTCAGAAGTTCCAGGTGGTTCCCTGGTGGTGCTGGAGGATCACAGCAAGGCCAGGCTGGCTCCCCAACAGACGGAATCGCATCCTCCTTTCCATTTTGTGAGTCCCGGTCATGAAAGAGGGGGTGGTGTAGGCCGCCGTTGAAATCGAATAGCGGAGGAGGAGTTTCCCAGCACCCGAGTGCAGAGTCCCTGCCGTAGACAGGCTCATGAGCTTGGGTGGGATTCGTGATTTTATTAAATATCTTTGGATTCCAGCCCAGTTTCCTCTTCGCCTTCACGGAAAGGTGACCTTCTGTCTCTGAAAAGTCTTCCATTGATCTCGCTCTTTAATGTTCTTCTGGAAAGAAAGTCATGAACAGAACTGGCAAAATATATATTAAGCATCGGTTTCCTTTTCTGTTCCTTGGTGAGACCAGCGATGGTGTAAGAGCTTCCAGGGTGTGTGTGTTTGTGTTCTTTGAGATAGCTTGTTTTCTACCTAGATGTTGTGTCTTCGAGACCAGCTGGCTCTTCTCTGGCCTTTCATCAGAATGTCACAACAGACAGAAGCCAAGTTGGTCTAGGAATGACCATCCTTCTTGTGTTGGGGGAACTTCAGGTCAGCCACTCCCCCCAGCCCAACCTACACCCAGAGTCCCCATCCTGAGTTCTCAAGAAGATATAAAGGCAGCAGTAAATAAAATCAGCTGCTGGGTGGCAATCAAGTTACCTAGGTTCACACATTAGGGATGGTTAACCAGGCTTTACTGAAGAAGGTGCAATTGGCTGGGATCACACAGCATAAACTCTGGCTTGAGAACTACAGTGGCTGGCAGTGCTACGCTGACCCCATTATGGCTACCATAGGTTCTTTTGCAAATATCTCCTATAGATTCCATAGAAGCAGGCATCTTCTTTGAATAAACCATCTCAGGCATGGCTTGTCAACCCCAAGGTCAAGGGCCTTAGTTCAGCTTCTTCTTTATGCTAACAGCAATTCAGCAGCTTGGAAAGTTTAGAAGGCAGCTATTTAAAAACTTATATTTTCCAAAACTGACAATTTTGAGGGGTGGAGATTGTAACAAGCAACACCTCAGGGATTTTAGCAGCTCTCTGCCAGACACCTGGAGTGAGATATAATCGGAAGGAATACGGAACAAGCCCAGATAGGAGGAGGAGGAGGAGGAAGAGGAGGAGGAGGTTGTTTGCGCCTTCAAACATGTTGTGTGAACACAGCTCATTGTGGTTTATTCTATAAACCATACTTAAACAAACCACTGTACTGCTTAACCTGCTGGGTGAACCAGGTCACTGCATTATCATTTTAGCTACAGCTATAGGCCTATTATCCAAATTGCATGTCATCTCCCCTTTTACAGTTCAGAAAGATTAAAAATAAATACACGCAGGATGCAGCCCTTCCCAAACCTGCCGCCCCAGGAAAAGGGGGCCAGTCCGGAGCTCCAGGGGAGCGATTAAATCCAGCCGGGCCCATTTGAAGGGGAGGCAATGCCACCAGCCCAACACAAAGCAAGATGCTAATTGCCCAAACCTCCATCTCTCGCATTCCTTCAGAACATGGCCAAGAGATCCTAGATTACCCTGGAGGGTCTTTGCTGGAGCAGTTTTAGAGACATAAAAGGGCGCTGGAACCGATCCGGGGGGGTGGGGGCTTAGAGCTTACCCCAGCATTTCACTTTGCTCCTCTGAGCCCTTCAATCACTGCACACTCACAACTACAGCCTCCCTGCACAGCCCCCCTCATTAGCAGCGCTCCCCAAGAAGCATCAACCAGGTGGGCTGGGCTGGGAGGGGAAATGCTCAGCCCCCAGTAGCTCTGCCAAGGAAATCATCATCCTGCCCTGATGCCACCTGCCTTGCCTTCTCCCCTTTCTGATGACCTTCAATGTTTGAAGGACCAGCTCTTCCCCAGGGACACCTGCCGTTGCCTTAAAACTGTCCCAAAGGTTTAAGGGTTCTTTTGATTTTTGGTGCATCCAAGGAACCCTCCAGTTTCCCACAGAATTTCAGAAGTGACAACCAGTTTCCCTAATTCTGAGTTCTAAAGGTTTTGATGGTAATCCTTTTGTGTGTGATGCCGAAGGTTCTTCAGCCAGAACCTGCTGCTGAAAACCTGGGCAGGCCATTCTGGAGCTCTTTAATGTAGGACAATCTGCTCTTTGGTGGTTTGCCATAAGATTCAGAGTGTGACCTTGTGCATCGAGTTCTTGGCGAACCACTTTTTAGGAGTGTGAAATGCCAGTTTGTCACCCTTTAAATAACACTATAATGTTCTCCAGGTGTCCTGTTGGGAAACAGAGAGGCCCACAAAGATCTGTACAACCTACTTAAAGCTTCTGCTCCCAACTGGTTTCATTTGGGTGTTTGTATGTGTGTGTTGATTTATATTAGTATGGACTCTACGAGTGTTGGACCAGAGCAGCTGTCCTAACTTGGTTGGCCCAACTCCCATCATCTTCTGGGCAGAATGGCCAAACGGTTCATGTGCTGCCCAGAGGACTGTGGGAGCTGAAGTCCAGCAGTCTAGAGAGCACCAGGTTGGGGAAGAGCTTCTAGCCTCCATCTGGGAGCCAGCAGCCTTTCCTGGTAGATGCTCCTCTTCTAAGCCCTGCAGAACTTGGCTTCAGGACCCTCGGGTTGCATCCCAGCTGCCTTTATCTGGGACCAGTTTTATTTCACCCGGGTGGGATGGATTTCTCTGGAAAGCGGGCAGCCGTAGGGTGATTGAAGCATCCTGGCGTCCAGGGGGAAGACTTACCATGGGTGCTTCAGCCTCTCCCCGAGTTCCTCAAGGGGAAGAAGGCAACTGTCCTTACTTTGGCTTGTTTCCCCACACTTCATCTCCCTGGGTTGGTCCCACTGGCGGTTTTGACTGAGAAGATCTGCTTTTGAACTGCTCACTCTTCCTGGGAGGATGAAGCATCTGAGTTGGGGCAACACAACCTTCTATCTCTGGATTGTGTATGGTGGTGGTCTAGCATCCATGCCATGTGCTCATCATAGAGGCACAAGGAAGCAAAGGGGGTGGGGTGGGGGGCTGGCTGTCTCCAAATGCCAGCAGCTGCCCCAGAGGGGAAAGGGCGCTTGGTGGGATGCGGGTGGCGGTGCCAGAAACCCCAGCCGGTCCTGGTTAGATAAGACCCATCTGGGTGGCCAGAGGTTCGGGCGAACTCCGGGAGGCGGGGGCGTGCTGTGGTCCTTGGGGGGCGGGCGGAGAGTCGGGCCCCACTTGGCGACCGAGCACCAACACGTCCTCCTGGTCCTGGGGAAGAAGAGCCCGAGAGCGGAGCCGGCCGGGCCGGCGGGGCAGGGGCGGCGCGCGTCTCCCCGGGCGCAGGCGGGTGGGGGGCGGGCGGGCGAGCGCGAGCGCGGAGGGGGCCCGTAAAAGCTCTCGCTAGCGCTGCTTGTGGTCACAGCCAAGCAAGCTCGCCTCCTCTCTGGATCAGGCTCCGCTCCGCTCGGGCTCCCGCCCCGCACTCGGCGCCGCGCTGCTCCGGCTGCGCCCGGCCCGGCCCGCCCTGCCCGCCTCGCCGCGCGCCGCGTCGCCCTGGCCGGGCAGCCGCGGCCGGACAGCCCGCCAGCCAGCGCGCCATCGCCGGGCCGGGAGGGGCAGAGGCGGCCCGCCGCCGCCGCCGCCGCCGAAACATGGAGTCGGCGCCGGCAGCGCCCGAGCCCAGCGCCGGGGAAGCGGGCGGCGGCAGCGGCGGCGGCGGCGGCTGCAGAGGCGGCGGCCCCGGAGAGGCGGCGGCGGCGGCGGCAGCAGCAGCTCGAGATTCCCCGGCCGGCGCGGAGCAAGCGCGGAAAGGCGATGCGCCGCCGCCTCCCAACCGCAGCAGGCACAGCTGTTCCGGCGGCGGCGGCCGAGGAGGCGGAGGCGGCGGAGGTAGGAGCCGAGCGGGGGGGCGGGCGGAGGCGGGAGGGGCGGGGGGCGGGCAGGGAGGGCGGGAGGCGCCGCCCGGCAAACTTTCCCGGCTCGGCGTGGCTCGGGCGAGAGGCGACATTGGGGGGGGGGAGGCGCTGGGGGCGCCTCCACACGTTACGCTGCTCTTCCACGTGGCAGGCGCGCCGCCTCGCGTGGGCTCCAGACGCGTCTCTGGCACGCGAGGTTGGGTCGCGTCCAGGGCGGGAGCGGGGAAGGCAACTTGGCCGGGAGGGGACCAACTTTCTGCCTGCCCCGCCGGCGCCTCCCGGCCCTTGGATGGAGGGATGTCGCGGGGGGTCCGGTGCCCCGCGGGAAAAGGCGGGAGGGTCCGCCAAGGGCTGCCCTCTTCCTCCCCGGACGGGCAGGGTCGCCTCTCCGCCCGGCAGCTGCTCGCTTCGCCAAATGGGGCGGGTGGGGCTGTGCCCCGGGCTGCCCTCTCCCGTGGCCGGAGCCCGCTTGGGCTGCGCTCGCGGGTGAGCCTCCCTTTGCGCACCTTCCTCGCGGAGGCCGGGACCCCAAAGCTTGGAGGGGAGGGGGAGATGCTGCGGCGCTGCCGGGCAGGCTGGTCCTCCCCCCCCGAGCTCCCCGCCTTTCGGCAGCCGGCGGGGGGCTGGCGGCGGGGCAGGTGCCGCTGGAGAGAGACCCGTCCTGCCCGGGGGGCGGGGGGCGCTTGGCGGAGAAGTCCGGGCGGAGAAGCGCCGCAGCCGCTTATGTAACAGCTTCAATCCGAAATACGGTAGACAAATGATCGGGGAGGAGGAGGGGGGGCGCCGGGCTGCCTCAGGGTGGAGGCTGGGCCTCCCCCCGCCGCATTCTCTGCCCTCCCCCAACTTCTGCGGCCCCCCAGTTCAACCCCGGACTGCTCTGCCCCCTCCCTGCTCTCCCCTCTTAATGGGGGGGGGAACCCTGCTACGTGTGTTCAACTACATCGCCGCCCAAGTGGCTGGCAGGGCGTGGGGGGAGGGGCTGGGGGTGGCAGGTGGGGGGCGCCCAGTTGCAGAAGCGCTTCTTTCAGCACCGCGCTCGGCGTCCCCGCTGAAGCCCAGCGCAGATTACATAAACTGGCGGCCGGGCGGGGGGGGCTCTTCCAGACGAAGCTGCCTTTTGCAGAATGCGCTAGCGGCGCATTCGCCGGTCCCTGGTTTTTATTGGGGGGCAGCTGTTTGAACCTTCTTAAATGGGCTAAGCTTTTGATACTGGTAACCTGCTGACCCAAATGTGTGGTGATGCCGCTTCTGTCTCCCTCCCTCCCCCCTCCTGCCCCCCCCAATCCTGCTAAGATTAATCAGGGGAGGCTCAGGCTGCCGCCAGGCTGCTGCCTCGCCAAGGCGCTGCACGCAAGCGCTGCCTTATGTAAGAGCCGAGGGGTGGGGGGCAGGCAGGAAGACAAAGGAGGGGGAAGCATTCCTGAAAGGGCCGGAGCCCAGCTGGGGTCAAGGCCAGGGGGAAGCCAGAGCAGCCAGGCCCTTTGCCTCGCCAGGCCCAGGAGCTGGCACTGGGTCTGGCTTTGGGGGAGGGTGGGGGGGTTGAGGACAGGGAGCAATGCTGGCATCTCCTGGGGGCAGGAGAGGCCCCGACTTGCAGCTGCCCTTGGAGGAAATGGGCGGTCTTGTGCCAGCAGGGCCATGCCAGCAGGATGTCCCTGGCGAGCCCCAGGACAACATCACGTGGGGTAGCTGGGATGCTGCCCTTTCTTCCTCTCCTGCCCCTTGGATTCTGCTCTGGACCTGCTGAGCCCCCTCCCACCTGGCATGGGCTGCTGCCAGGGGTCCCGGCCCTCCCCAGATGGCATGCCAGGAGGAAAGACCCAAATCCGTAACAGGAGGATGGTCCTTGTAAGGCCTCCCTCTCCGTCTCTGGAGCTGCCAGCATCCCTGGCTTCTCTGGGAAAGGGGGGGGGGAGCGGTGATTCAGATCTTGTGGGGGAGGGGTGGTGTGGCAGAGGGGGGGGCGGGCTGAGAGGACTCTCCCTCGAGGCACCTGGTAATAATACGAGACTGCAAGGAGTTACAAGAGGGGGGCAATCTGGGGTCCCAGGTCTTAAGGGCACCTGTGTCCCCAGGACCCCTGCAGAGTTGGGGGCTCTGGGCCCTTGTCCCAGGCAGGAAAGGTGAGGGGCCTCAAGTCTTTCCTGGCTGAGCTCTGGGATGCCGGCCGGCGTGTGGCCAGGCCTGGATGTTTGTTACGTAAACCTTCCGCATTGGGCACGCTGAGTGGCACTGGAACTGAACGCCCCGATGCCGAAGGGCAGAAACACACGAGTGCTGTATGGGAGGAAGCCGTTTTGCGTGGCGTCTTCTGTAGGCTGATCTAATCACTTTTGGGGCTTTCAAAGCAACCCACTAAGACAGCGCGGCTTGTAGGAAATGGAGGCGCTGGCAGGAGCCATGGCAGGGCTGGCATTGGAGGCGGTTGGGGAAACAAAGTCAGCCGCAAGCGGGCAGCCACCCACCCCAGCCGGCAGAGTTCATTGCTGGTGAAACTCTGCCCACGGCTCAGGTCATGGCTGGTGGGTGGGGCGAGGGGCAGCTCTAGTCTTCTTTCTTGGCTGGGAGACGGATGCAGTCAGTGCTTGCAGCACAAGCTACTTGCAGTGTTTGGGGTGGGCTTTCTGGAAAGGCGGGCCCCCTTGTGTCGAGGGCAGGTCTGTGGTGCTGGCACCTTGGGTGACCTGTGGGCAGATTGGAGCCCCTTCACCCAGGCCTCTAACGGTGTGCAGGACGGGCACTTCCGCCCCAGGAGTGGAGACCCCGCTCCCCCACGGGGGCCGGCTTGCATGGTTGGGGAAGGAGGGAGGGAGGGAAGCCTGGGGGGGAGGGAGGGCTGTACACATTCACAAACCCACCAGCCACCTCTATCCATTTGCTCGGCTGTCTGGCCATCTGTAAAGCCTGCGTTGTTGCTTGGCGTTGCTCTCAGCCTCTCTGGGCGGCATTTAAAAACAATCAGGAGTCTGTGGCGCTTAAAGACTAACCAATTTATTGTGCCACTTCATCAGGAGCCGGGCTGTGGTCCAAGAAGGCATCTGTCAGGATAAATCTGTGAGTCTTTAAGGGGCCGTAGGATTTGCTACGGTTCGAGCGCCTCACTCTGTGCCTTCCAGGCAGCTGGAGTTGGGGAGTACCAAGGCCCTGGAAGGTGCACCTCCTGGGGGGGGGAGGCTGTCTCCCCCTCCCCCAAATGGGAGGTGTAGCGAGATGCCCAGATGTGGAGGGCTGGTTGCCGTGAGAATTCCCCACCCACAACACGGAGGGTTGGGGGGTTTAATCCGTCTTCTGGTCCCTGGGAGGGAAGTCTCGGAGGGTGGGGCCCAGCTTGGAGGACTTCCAGCCTCAATGGGGGGCTCAAACCTATCCTATCTCGTCCGCCCAGGTCTGCTGTCGCCATGCCCACTTCTCTGCTGTGTTATCAGCAGCTCCTCTGGGCAAGGGATGCACCGTGAAGCCAACCAGCCTGGGCAAATCTGAAAGGGCCTTCCGCTAATCACACAGGCCTCACTTGTGCCATGTTGGCTCCGAGCATCAACCAGGCAGGTCCGAAACCCCACGGGGTAGGGTGGCCAGGTGGGCATCAGCAAGCCACGGCCTCCCTTTCAGCTCTCGGCCTCCGCTGCAGGTTTCGCAGATTGGGTGGGTCCACTGATGGTGCTTTGGGGTGGTGGAGCCTCTTGAGAGCGGATTCTGGCGTCTTGGAGGGCGTCAGAGTTTGGTGAGGCTAAAATTCAATCCTGGCTCAACCCTGAGGGTTCACCCCGTATTGTTTGCAAATATCCAGAGCTGTTCTTGTATCCAAGCATTCTTGTGGACCAGAAACTTGGAACACAGTTTTGACTGCTATGGTGTCCTTTATGCCTCTGTGTAGAATGTACACAGCCTCATCACCTCTCTGGAAATAACTGCTTTTGGGGTCCTGGGGGGGGGCTGGGCTAAGTCCCCCTGCCTTTTCCCGCCCTGGAGCGATTGCCCCTGGCGCTCCCCTCCCTCTGTTCAGCCCCTGCCTTTTGCACCCGATTCCTTGACTTTATTCCTTAAATATCCTCTTCCCAACTGATGTGCAGAAGGCTGTTTTTGCAGCACGAGTTGAACTTCTTGATAGCGTAACAAATTTTAGCTTAGCTTGCTACTATTCTAATGAGCTTCCTTCTGGCTAGATAGGGGGAAAAAAAGAAAAAGAAAAAAAAAGAAAGCTTCAGCCTTGCTGGAAAAAGATTTCTGCCCACGGATTTGACAAGTAAGTTTAGCCGATTGTTGAGAAAGCAAGCTATGATTACAGGCTGGCAGCCGGCACGACCAGGGCTGGATTTTAAAGCAGGCAGACCTAATGCTTATTGGCAAAACAAGGCATTTGGGAGCAGGGCAGGGGGGCTGAACTGGGGCTTTTCTGAGGGGGAGGGGCAAGCTGAGAAGGGGGTGCTGGGCTTTGGGACTCCCTGGGGGTGGGGGTGGGGTGGGGGGTGGGGGAGATCTTGTACAAAATAAACCTGCCTTGGAATGAGCTTCCTTGCGAGGCCAAGGACTGCAGCCTGCAGCCTCTTTCGTTCATTTGTTCCTGCATTCATATATTTCTTTATATGCCGCCCATCTCACTGTCAAACAACTCACAGCGTCCTAAAATAAGAATATAAAACAATTAAAACATTAAAACCATTAAGCATTAAAAATCAAAAGGTTAAAAAGAAGACCAACACATAAACGGCGTGGAAGTGTGACCTTAACCTCCCATCCGCCTCCAGAGTGGGATGCCCCCGTGAGGCTGCATGATGGGTTTCTTTTTTAACCTTCCCAAAGCCATCCGTGGCTGGGGGATCTCCTGGTGGGATCCCATCCAGTCTGGCTCAATGAGGCACAGCCACCTGAGATCATAGTAGATGTCAACGGGGGATAACTATGTTTGTATGAATTTGGGTATCCAGGATGGCCCCGAGTCACATGTTTTCTCGGCATCAAACCGCAACCCTGAGCATTTCTGGGATTTAATGCTTGGTTATCGGTGTTGCCTCAAAAGGGGCTCCGCCCATCCCTTAAAATTGCCCCTTTGTGACAGAAATTGTTTCTGAGTTGGAAGCCCCTCCTTTGACCTGGGATGAGTGTGTGGGATGCATAGAAGTGTCTCAATAGCCGTGATGGAGGGGGAGGGATGGAAAGACCAAGCGCCAGAGCTCGCCCTGGTGCTGCAACATGGAGTTTGTAGTGTTCTTTAAGGTAGGGAAACGGCCGACTGTTGCCCTGGGCGATTTTTCAAAGTATCAATTGTGTTCGATTGTGTTCGCAGGAGGTAACAAAACAGTGCAAGCTGTCCTGTTGCGGGGCAGCGGGGATTTTCTTGGCAAGGTGGTGCAACGGTTTCACAAGAGCTTCCTGCATTCTAGCCAGCTGGGAAGGAGCCAAAGGGCCCTCTTTGAATTCGCTTCCTTGGCACTTCGGAGCCAGCTGCCTTTTTCTAAGGAAGCCTCCTTGGTATGGGAGCCCCAGGCCACCCTGCGCAGGATGCAGCTCTTCACAGGAAGTTTTTAAACTTGGCTTGGCTTTGAGGTTTGGCCGGCTGCAGAGGCTCTCCCGCTGGACAGCCATGGACAGCCAAATAGCTTGATGTTGGCTGCTTTTGCAAACTCAGATTTATCACACGCAGCTCATTCAGCGACAGTGATGGACACAACTTCCTTTGGGCCCTGTAGGACTGGCATGGTGGGAGGGGCCCCAAAGGAGCCTGCCCCAGCAAGAAACGGGGGGCAGGTGCCCTCTTGGGCTCTCCAGGCGTTTGAAGCCATTTGTTTTAGGGGGCAGGTGCTTGGTAGCTAACAGCTCCCAGCCGGGCCTTAGAAACCCCCTTGCAATGGTTAGGTGTATCTATTGAAGTTTTAATTCTCCACCTTTTCTCCTGGGAAAACTGGAAACCCCTAATATCTCCCCCCTTTCCAGTCCAAAGGGAGTTGGAAGAGAGAATGTCAAGCAGTGTTACTGCTGTACACCTGTGCAACATATGGACTGGGCCCAAGTGGACCATGGCTTTGGACAGAGGGTGCTCTTTTCTTCTCACGGTCTGGGTTTGTGTGTGTGTGTGTGTGTGTGAGAGAGAGAGAGAGAGAGAGAGAGATAGGGAGGGAGGAAGCTGGGAAGGAAAGAAGGAGATGGGAATGAGAAAGGAAGAAGGCAGGAGAGGAAGAAAAAAGAAAGGAAACACCCCAGGACGTGACTTGCCACTTTGGGGGCTTAATTCACCAACCAGAGCATGCTGGCAGGGCTTCTCCTCCTGAGGTCAAAATGCAGACAAATCACCCTCCCCGATGCCTGTTTGCAGACATGCTGCTTATCCTAAACCTGCAGAGTTAAATTTACCAAGATGACAGCCGTATACTTGGGGTTTAGTTACACAGAGCTGCTGCTGCTTCGTTTTGAGTTACGCCAACCCACCCGGGAGCTGGTGCAGCCCCTGGAAGCTGAAGGCTCCCTCTGAGGTCAGTTTGCTGGGGACATAATCCAGACTTGCAGGCTTCTAGCTGCCTTTTGGTCCTGTTGAGGCCAAAGGAAGCCGCTCTGGTCAGGAGGATTTGAAGTCCTGGTTTCAGATCTCCGCTTGGCCATTCCGTGAAGCTGCTTGGTTAATCTTGGGCCAGTCTAATCTTTCGTGCCACCCAACAAAATGAATGCTGCCTTTAGTGTCTCAGGGGACCCTCATCTTAGGGATGGAAATGGAGCATGAAAGCAAGGCGGTTCTTGGGGGAGAAGCAGGGATGCTTACCAGGGTGGATCAATTGATGGACAGTCCTGGTTTGGGGACATCAGATTGTAGCTGTTGAGGGCCCACACAAGGCTTAGCCCCTCAAGAGGTCTCTGGTCAGCCATTTGTGGGGTCTGCATCAGTTTTCCATGACGTTCCAAGGTGATTCTTTGAACACCCACGAAAGGAAGGGCCTGGAGCCATCCTAGGTGGACCGTGGTCCTCTTCTGGATCAGGGATCTTTCAAGGAGTATCTTGTGGCTGGATTTTCTGAAATCTTGCTGAGCTTGTGAACACTTGTGTTCCCACTTCTCTGTGTGAGTTTTGCTTCCCTCCCTTCTCCAGATGTTTCCACCCAACAATTTTCAGACCCTCTGGCAGCCCTGGAAATGTGGTCTGGTCACATGGAGCTGTGGAGAAAGAAGACCCTGGTTGTGCCCTAGACTGTTGTGTGTGTGTGTCCAAACTTGGCTACTTTTTGTGGACTTCCAACTCCAGCAAGGCTGGTTGGGGAATTTGGGGAGTTGAAGTCCACATGCCTTGAAGTGGCCACGTTGGGAGGCTCTTGCCCTGGACAAACTGTTCTGGAAAAGACTTTATTCTGGCTGGCAGTGGACGCAGAAGCTTCTCGGGTGGAGACCTTAAAGCCACCCAGCCCACCGTGGTTGGGAAGCAATTCTCAGCCCTGAGAGACCTGCCTGAATGCAGAGATGGTCTAAACCTCCCCCCTCAAAGGCTTGTTCTGGATCCAAGCTTTTTAGGGCCCCCGAAATGTGCCAGATAAAAGGGGGGAGGTTTCCTATAGAAGCCGTCCCTTATTCCTGCAAAGCTGGGCCGTTCAGTGTTTTTTTGCCTCTTCCTGATGCTGGCTGAATTTGCCTTGTGCCATCAGGACAGTCTCAGGATAGCACTAGGGAAGAAAATGCCATTTGCATTTCAGCCGCCCCTGGGGGATTCTCCGTTCTAATGTATGCCACATGGGCCTCTTGCACGTTCCCTGCGAATGTCTACCCCACTCCGAACATTGTTTTTCCAAGCCAGCAAAAGCATTTGCGAGACATTAATGTAAAAGCCTTTATAATCTCCGCTAATTATGAACATTACCATCCCATTCATTCCCTGCTCTTGATTGTGCCTGTATGGGGAATATCAAGGTAATGATGATGGACCAGGGGTGCCGTTTTACGTGCAAGCTTTCTTAACCAAGCCTGCTTTTCTCTCCCGCAGACTCCCTGAGTTGGGCACATTGCGGAAGCATCAGGGCAGCGCCTGGCGCTCCTGGCCAGCATGGGGGCCCTGGTGCCTGCCAGGTGTCCTTTTCAGAGTGGCCTTTCCCAAATACATTGTGCTCAGCCACAGGCCAGGTTCACAAGTGGAAAGGTGAGCCTGGTTAAGGGAGGCTGTGCCCAGCCAAAGGCTCCCATTTGGAGTCATTGGATGTTTGCACCAGGTGCCTCACGCAGCTCCATCCGGCTTCGATGTGCATCTCCATTCAGGATCGTTAGCAGCCCCTGGGTTTACCTGTCCTGCCAGCATCATCTGGTTCATTTCATTTTGGCTTAGCGAGGTGCATGAAACCCATCCCTGCAGCTCATAGATCCGTTGAGGTGGCTTGCTGCACATCTGAATTCAGCCAGTTATGGCTGAGTCACCTTGGTTTAGTAAGCCCAGATTGTGAATGCAATCCGTTTGTGGCACTGTGGGGCCTCTGCTCATTCAGCCCTTTGTATGCAATCCTAGCTGGTCGAACATGCCAACGAGCCCTCTTCAGGGTGCAGGAGGTGAGAGTTTGGGACCTGGGTTCGGATTCGGAAGGGCTCTCCCTGGACCCTCCTGCAAGTGCACCGTGGGCACGGGGTAGATTTTGTGGGCTGAGCTTCTCAAAGCAGGAGGAGGAGAGACAGAAGGGGGGGGTGTCAAACAGCACCTCTGCCAAGCCAGGCTCTGCCTTGAATCCATGCCTTGCAAAAGCCAAGATCAAGTCCTCAGGGTTGCATTCAGATGCTGACTGGAAACCGTGAAAGAGGGCAACTTCTTTGCTCGCATGCAACAGAAATGACAGAGAGCAAAGTCTGGTTTTGGCTCTTTATTGATTCTTCTGAACAGAAGCTGAGCGGCTTTTCCGAAGAAAGGCCTGGAATACATTTGTCACAATACAGGCAAAAAAAAAAAAATCGCTGGGTGTTTTTTCTCCTTGGGTTTTTTCCCCCTTTGGTGGGGGTGGGGAGAGAAGCAGAGTGGACAGAGAGGGCCAGTTTGGCTGTTATTGCTGCAATTTGACATCAATTGCTGCAATTTCAGGGTGGGAGGAAAGTGCCAGTAGGCCCTGGGACTGAATCATCTTTTTAATAAAGTCGGTTTTTTGTCTGGCTCGGCTCCTTTGCACAGATCAATTTTCAGAAAGGAAACCACCTGGAGTTTTTTTTTTCCTGTATTACGTGTTTTTAGTCCAGTCCAAATCCTGGAACATATTTTGCTGCAACTTGCCAGGTGTTGAGTGTTGAAACTCAATTTTGGAGCAATAGGTTAACTTGAGGGGCTGCATCCCTGCATGTCCAAAGGAAAATGAAAGTTTGCTTTGATTTGTTTTCCATTCCCTATTAATGTGCCCGCTTTAAACATGGTGGCAAGAGGAGCATTTGGGGGCCCGTTGGAGCCAAAAGTGCCTCCTTCCTTGAAGGGGGTTTGCACAATCACTGCCCCCGCCTCCCCGCTCTGGATGGCTGGGTGAGCTCTGCTTGCTTTCCCCTCCTTGGCTCTTCAGAGAAGCCAACCTTGCTTCTCCTGTTGGCAGGTGCAGTGGCCAAGGGTGGGCCCAGGACCAGCCACTGCCTATCCCATGCAGAGGGGTTTGTTTATCAGGCCTTCTCCAAACTGAAGCAGAATGAAATGGGGGAATAAGGGAGGGGGCTTCTTTGCTGGCATTCTTGAGGGGAAGCCTCTCTCCTGGTCAGCTTCCTTGATGCCAGATCTCGGTACAGGTATTCCTCGAGTTACGACCATGACCGTTGCAATGATTAGAATTCCTTTCGGCTCTGGCTGCCCTGGCTTTCCTCCGGCAGGCTCTGGAAAGCAGCCTTCAGCATCATGGTCTGAAATCATTAACGTGTTTGTTAAATAAGGACGTGGAGTCCATTATCCTGTGAATAAATTATGCAAATATGCCAGAAAGCAAAAGAAATTCAGCATTTCTCCTCTTGCCAAAGTGAAGGCATTTCTGGGAATTGTAGATGGAAGTGGCGATCTGGGGTTTCTTTGGTTCCTTTTGTGCAAACAGGCTTCTCCAGAGAATTCTGTGTGTGTGTGTGTGCTTCCCTAAATGAGCCCCCTTATGGGGAAGCCCCCTTCCCTGAATGAACCCCCTCAGCTGCTGCTGCCCCAGAGAATCTGGATGCTGCTCAGTTCAAGAAACAGAGGCTGGACAGCAGAGTCAAGCTGGGTTTGTGGACCACGGCTAGATCAAACCATGGTGCCGTCCAAGTTATTACGTGGAGGGAGCCAATGGTCACTTACCTAAGGAACCAGGCCTTCCTGGCTTGTACAAAGGGATTTTGGCTCTTCAAGATTTTGTTCAGCTCTCTGGGAGGCCTCTTGGATAGTTGGAGGGTGATGTGCCTTCAGCTGCTGTCCTCTCCTCGTGTTCCGGCTGACGCAATGGCCTTGTTACATCCAGACCTTCTCCAGACCTTCCAAGAGCAACTAATCCAGGTTGGGCCAAGAAAGGCTTGCCTGCTTTGGAGCTGAGCCTCTCAAACTAACATTGGATGACCTTGCTGTTCTCCAGAAGCCCTATCCCGCCTCCCCCTCCCCCTTTTAAGCCCTAAAGGAGTGGGATGTTGCCAGAGGCTCTGAATCTTTGGGGGGTTTGTTATCTCGGGAGACTTGACTGGTGCCTGTTGGGTATTTGTGGCAGAACGTTTCAGCTCAGTGAAAACACACAAGACCTCAGTATAGTCTACATCTTTGCCCAGCGCAAAACTCTCTGTGGCATAATCAGAGTGATGGATTTGCCAGCTCCGGAAGTTGGTCAGGTGCCCACTCTTTGCTCTGGCCAATGAATTGGGGTGAGGAAGTTTGGGGTTTTCCTTTTCGTGTGTTTGTTTTGAAGGAGCAGTTTCCATTTTCTCAGGCATCTCTTGGCCTTTGAAGAGGAGAGGACTTCAGAGCCGTTAAGGATGTGATGTCAACGAGCAACCATGTAGGAGGATGAGAAGTAGACTTTGCGGTGTAGGTTAGGAGAGGGAGGAGGGGGAGAGCCAGGAGGCTCTGCACCAGGGAGGAGCGGGGGGGGAGGACATGGGGGGGAAACAGTCTTCCTTGACAAGCTTGTATGGCTCAGTTTTCAAAGGCAGCATCTTTTATTCATTATTCCTGATGCCAACTGCCCCAGCTCAGATGGGTGGGAAGGCTGCATAGCTGAGAGACCATTTCTACATCGGAAGAACTTGATCTCTGGAGGACTTCGGATCTTTGAGGAAAGTAAAAGCTCTGGGCTTGAGAGGAAGAATGCCAGAAAAGCCAGCCCCTACACCCCACCCGCCTTGACCAGCTTCTAATTGTCAACGGAGCCGCTCCGGATGCCCCACAGCTGAACTGCTCCAGTGCCTCCTCTTCACTATCTCTGCAGAGAGAGCCTCCAAGCAGCCATCATAAATCGATCAATGATTGCTTCTCCAGCCAGGCTGCCCGGTCTATTTTTTAGCACTTCTAAAGGACAACCACGTGGGGCACCTTCCTCTACTGTACCTAAGCAACAACGCCAGATGTTGAAGGGAAGGCCGGCCTTTTCAGTTGATGGGAGAGTCGTTTTGAGTTGTTCCAAGTCCCTGGTCCAGCCTGGAGAAAGCTGGAGCCCAGCAACCTCTTGGCAATGACGTCGCCTTTGGGGTTCTCTAGAACTATGGACCAGGCAGCTCTTCCCAATTTGTAGCATAACAATTGGAGCTGTGGCTCTGTGGGTGAAAAATGGGTCTTTTCTCCCTGATGGAGGGACCTGCAGTTCACGCTGGGCTCCTCTTAATTGGCCTCAAATATTTCCTCTTTCAGTTGTGGCAATGGCAATAGTAAGGCAAAGGAAGGGAACCGACGTGGCAGTTTGAGATGCAGAGGTGTGTGAGCTCTGCTACTCTAAATAGTCAGCTGTGGACCTTCGAACCTAACAAGATGGAGAATTTGTGGACATTTTGGGGCTGAGAAAACTTGTCCAACTTGCCCAGCTCTTGGTGGGCATCCTGGAGAAAGTGTCCAAACCTGTTTTTTATATGAGTCTCCAATTCCGAGTGCTTCCCCTCCCCCCAATGTCCTCCTAAACTATCATGCCCAGTTTCTGAGTATTTCTCGCCTCAAAACAATAGAGGTGCAGCTTCCAGTTGGTGATACTCAAGGTTTGAAGACTTGAAAATCTCACCTTCTTGGGTGGGGATCCTCAGATGGGACGAAGCCTTTCCTAAGGGGGTGGGGGCAGGAATGGCACCTTTGAAGCTTTCCAGGAAGGGAAATAACATGGATGTTAAGCATCTCACGCATGTTCCAGCCAAATGAACACCGGGCCAGTTTGATGGGACTGATCAAAACCATTTCAGAACTAGAAGTTTCCAATTTGTTACATTCTCTTTCATAGTGAAATGTATTAAAGATTCTGTTTAATTACCAGACATTAAAGCATCAAACAGATTCTTCAAAGGTATCAACGGGTAAAATAACTACTGACTTAGCTGAAATTCAATGTCATTAAGGCTGTTCATATAGCAGAAGGAGACCTAAGAAGTTTTTTGTTCAAAGATAAAGATCTTTGGATATTTCCTTCCATCCTGGTGTCTCGGCTTTGATACTGGCTAATTGAAGATTTCTATCCCAATTAAGGTTCATTGACCATGGAATTGATGGGGGGCTCACTGTCCTGGCTTTGAAACGAGGCCCCTCGGGGGCTGAGCGATCACGAAGGTGAGAGGTCACCTGCCATGTTACATATTGAAACAAGGAATTTGCTTTTCTTGCTTCTGGTTCTGCATCTTGAGCTCACGGAGCCCTAAAAATAACCCTGACAAAAGCATCAGGTGCCACACAATAACCCAGGCTCGCCAGCCACCACATCCTCAGGTAGGAAGGGAGTCTGTGGCCCCCAGAGTTGTTGAACTACAAGTCACAACCGTCCTAACCAGGGTGTCCCAAGGGAGAACCTTGGAAGGTTCCAACTCCACAAGCTTAGACTGTTGGAAGATGGTTGTTGGCCTAAAACGAACATACAGCTATCTTGGAAACACCACTTACTCTTAGAAGGCAGTCAGGGGTGTTTGTGGGCTACGCCTGGAGGACAGAACAACGGGGAAAATCAGACAGCGCCTACGATAAGGTACTGCAGCTCTCCTGGAGTTGCTGGCCATCTTTTCCTTTGAGATGCCTCCTTCTCTTTTTTCTTTACTCCTTTCTTTCCCAATCTGCCCGCTTCCACATGGGGTCATTTTCTTCCTCTGAAGGTCTTCCTCCCAAAACGTGTACATTTCTTCAAGTGAAGATGCTGCTTTCGCTGGCTAGAAGGTAACTTTCCAATCAAAGCCGCCTTGGCTTCGTGGGTGAGCCGATGGTTGAGAAATGGGCACCTAGCCTGAAATGCCACCTCCTTTCACAGGCCTCTTTCAAGGCTGTGGGTGTGGGATTCTGGCCCTCTTCCTTGGCGATGGGTGCTTTTCCCTTGTGTCGGATGATCTCCAGATGGTCTTTTGTCCACTCCCTCCTTTCCTCATGAAGAAGAGTTGCTCATCCCAAGAACATGATGGCTGCTGTTTTTAATCTGCAAAAAGAATCCTCTCTGGAGGATAAAAATGGGAAGACAACAAACAAGATTCCCGTTATTATTTCCTGATTGGCTTTGGAAACACCAGATGTATGTTTTGGTTCTCAGCCCAGCTGGAAAGCTGTTCAACATTAACAAGAACTTACAATTTTTCATGTTCCTCTTTATTCTTGCATTATCTTGTTTTAATTCCCAGTGTCGGCTGATCATAGAGGAGAATCTAATCTTTGCACCAGCTTTGTTGCTTCCTTTCTCCGCGTGGGGCACATTTGTGTAAGGAATGGCAGGCTGGAGCAGATGGCCTGAGCTGGGCATTTGGTTGCCAACTGTGGGCAGATTCGGGGAGGTTTGCAAGAAAAGCTCTTGGAAATTGTGTGGCCCTGTCTTGCCCCGAGCATCTGCGCCACACTTCAGCTCTGTAGAAGGGCGATCCATTAATTTTCCGTTAATTTTCTAGTTACTTGAAAGAAGCGTATTTCTCAAGCAACCCCAGTTCTTTACAGGAGGTTGTGAAAACAGATCCAAAATGCTGGCCTCCTTGCAGCACTTGGTCTTATGACTGATTGGATGGCTGGGGATGATGGGGGTGGTAGTGCCATATATTTTGGAGGAGAACAGATTAGGATGCTGGGATCTGATGCTACCATGCATGCAGGTTGTCCTGACTTATGGCCACAACTGGAATCAGAATTTCCGTTGCTAAGCAAGGGAGGGTTCATTGAGTTTTTACAATCTTTGTGGGCACAGTTGTTAAGTGAATCACTGCAGTTGTTAAGTGAATCTGGCTTCCCCCGTTGACTTTGCTTGCCTGAAGGTTGCAAATGGCCGCAGGATGCTGCAATTGTGGCAAATTCTTGCCAGTTGTGCCAAGCGGCCAACTTTTGATCATGTGACTGTAGGGGTGCTGCATCGATTGTAAGTGCGAGGCCTGGTCGCAAGTCGCCTTTTCCTGTACCCTTGTAACGCAAAACAAATGGTTGTAAGTCAAGGACTCCCTGCATTTGTGACTACCAGTCCGGGCTCCTTCCAACTCATTGTTTTCTGCAGCATTTTTCTTCTTGTCTTCCCGGATATTTTTTCTCATTAGATTTTAAGCTTTATTTTATTATTTTCTGTAATGAGCAAAGCCCTCAGGTATCAGATGGCCATAAGTGCTTGCAGCTGTTTGTGTTGTAAAACTCATCAACCACAATCTTAATGAGCAAAGCCCTCAGGTATCTGGCCATAAGTGCTTGCAGCTGTTTGTGTTGTAAAACTCATCAACCACAATTTAGCGCGATCAGCAGAGAACAAGAAGGCAACGGAGCCACTAATTGAATGCTGGGCCAGCGAGGGCAGCTCAGAACCAAATTTGGGGATGAAAATATATTTGCTTACCCAACGGTGGCATCTTCCAGCTTCTTGCTGGAGCAGCCTGTCCTCCTCTCCTTCGTTCTTTGGCTGTGCAGAAGCTTCCTCTAGCAGGCAGGCCATTTCCTTGGCTGCTGTGTTCGGACCCTGCCTTGCTGGCCCAGCTTCCACCTGACAATCAGCCGTGGAAGTCCCTCCTAAGGAGAGCAGGGGGTCTCTGGCCCGTCCTCCCTCTCTCCCAAGACCCAGGGTGGGCAGTAGTGAAGGTGCTGGACTGGGGTTGGGAGGACCCGGCCTCGAGTTTACCCTCAGCCAGGGAGGACTTGGGCCCATCCTCCTCTCTCCGCACTGGAGGTTGGAGTGCCTTGAATTCCTGGAGCAAAGATAGGATGTAAATCTAAGCAGAAGGGAAAAATTATCATTTTACCACTGTTCACCTTTAGAAGGGAACTTGGAGTTCTGAAGCCAGTGGAGAATTTCTGAAGTTTTCATTGCAGGATGAACTTGGGTTCCATCAGTGGCTGAACATCCATTGTTTAACCACTGTTCCCATCACGGGTTTTGAACCAAGGTCCTAGTGCTTGTGGCAGGGATTCACATTCAGCCCACTCCAAAAGAAGATGATTTATTTTAAAATATTTGGATCTGAAATCATGTGGTTTGACAGTTCCTTGGGTAGATGCTGGACCCACCTGCTCAGCGCAGGTTCTTTGGAGAAGCCTTGGTCTGCTCCTTCACCTGAGCAGGAAATGAGAGGTACCTTGTGATCAGGTGCCATGCATACCCCACCCATGAGCAGATAGGAGGGAGGTCAGCTGGGGTCTCCCCCCCCGGGATGAGTCAAGGAGTGCAAAAAGCTGGAGGACCCCAACTTTTCTGAGGATGAGCAGTTGACGAGTGACATTGAAGGTCTCCCTGGGCTTGAATGATGCTTTCTTCTGCTTCTGTTCTTCTCCCTTCCTGCCTTCCTGACAGTTGATCCTTCCTCCTGCCCCTAGTAGGTGTGATTTGCCAAGGTCCACTCATCTTTGAATCCCCCTGCCCAATTGCTCTCCAAACCTGCTTTCCTCCTCTGCACACCAACCTCGGGAGCTCCACACGTGTGATCCCTTCCTCTCCCAACTCCTCCTCTGTCCCCTTCCTCCCTCCCTCCCCCATTTCATATTTGCCTCATTTGAGTTGCTTGTATCAACTGGTGAAATTAATTGGCCTTTGCCAAACAACTAATTACCATTAGGCAATGTTTGATTCTTTGTTAAGTGCTGCTGTGCTAATTACTGTGACTACTTAGCTTGTATTCTTCTGATCCTTTTGATTGTGATTTATTTACTTCTTTGGATTCTACCCCCGGGATTCCCGAGAGGGTTGGGCTGCCTGTGCTGCATTCAGAGCAGGAAATAGTAGCATTTGCCGTGTCCGATTTAAGACCCAGAGAACTGGGGAAAGGCCTTTTTGTGTTGTCTGTGGAACCTCTGCAGGAAATGGACATGTTGGCAGCTGCACAGTTGTGTGGATTTGCAGAGCTGCCTGGCTTTTAACCCGGGCCTCTAGCAGGAGAAGAAAATAATCATCATAATTTTGAATAGGAGCGTCATGACTTTGTGTACCTAGAAACTTGACTGTACCTTGAGTTGTGCAGAACAGAACAGGCCAATCTGGAGGTAGACCTGGAAAGGAATCAAAGGCCGTCAATGAAACTGTGCCTAAAATAATGGAACACTGAACAAATCAACCCAGCGTTCTCACCCGAGACTCCATGACCAGGATCAAATTGTCCTCCTTCGGACACAGGGTGCAAAGACCCATCAGCTCTCTGGGGAAGGCTCTGAAGCTGGGAAAGGGGGCAGGAGAGACGAGAAGGGGATCACCAGCACCAAGATAGGGGGACTTGGAGGCAATGGGGGCACCATAAGAAGACCTGAAGGGCCAAATTGGGACAGACCAAGATGGCGGAGGTCTATCTGTGCGATCACCAGGAATTGCCATTGACTTAATATCTGTCCGTCCGTCCATCCATCCATCCATCCATCCATCCATCCATCGCTTTCTTGAAAGCTAGGACAGAATTGTTGGGGACTGATAGATCATGTCTTTTACCATGGAACTCTCTCTGCATTGGAAGGGAGAGATGCAAAGTATAGTAAACTGTTGCAGGAACACACTGGAGGAAATGTCCAGCAGCTCCCTCCCTCCCTCTGTATGGACTGAAATTGGCAACTAGAAATCATAGAAGTGGTTGGGGTGGGTTTTTTGCCCCCCCCCTAAAAGGTAGATCTTGACATTTTTGCATTAATGAGCTCCAGGATTTTTTTTTTAAATTGGTTACAGCTGCAAGGCAGCTCTGGGCTGCGGGAGGCATTAAGTGAGAAAATGTGAAGATACATTTCATGCCAACAAAGAGTTTGTTGGGGAAATTTATAATTATCCTCAGCATGGGTGAAGGAGAAGAAGAAACACATTTTGAGCAATGAGAAGGGAGGATGCTAGAGAGAGATTGGGTGGGATTTATTTGGGGGCAGAAGGCAGAGTAGGTGGTACGTGGACCCTCTAATGTTTCCCCTGCTTTCCTTATTATCCTATGGGAATAACAGCTGGTGCAGAGAACCGCAATGCATCATGTGGAGGACATCTTGAATGTTCTAGCCCATGGTAGAGTTTGCTCCTAGCCCATCCACTTTCACTGTGTGACACGGTGGGATGAAGGGACATCTGTGCTCTTAGTGGAAATTGCAAAATGTATGGGGTTTTGGAGGTTTGTGGGGTGGCATGGTTTGGTATGCCTTTCCTTCCATGACTCCATAGTGAGCGTCTTACTCTTCATCAAGAGCGTGAGCTTGCTGGCTCTCTTGGGAGTCCTTCAGAGCTCGTAGTAGAACAGCCTGGATTGCTTGATTTTGGGAAGCCGACTTCACTGGTTCCAGATCATGGGCTGTCCCCTTTGGTTGTCAGAAGAGATACAAGGGAATCTCCTCCCCTTTCCCTGGCGGGAGGGATGGGAGTCTCACAGAAGCTCTTGGGGCTGCTGCCCATTCTCCCCACCGTGATGGGCCTCCTGAAATTCCAGGATCACAGATAGGGACAACGCTGCCCTCAGAGTGTCTCACCGTTGAAGATCATCTTCTCTAGGGCTTCTGAGAAGCCTCGCCCCCTCGGGAAGGGGCCAGAGAAAGCCCAGTCTGACGGGCACCTTGACCTCCACAGCCTTGCCTCCTGTCCTGATCTCCAAAGGTCCTGGGGGTCCAGAAGAGGCCCCCTCCAGCTCAGCAGCTCTTCTGCCCCCACCCATCCCAAGAAGTGCTTCTTCCAGCCAGCATGTCTGCTTGCCAGGCCTCTGTTCCTGCCCCTGCTCGCAGCCCATGTGATTTGCAAATGAAAAATTTCATTGGAAGGGAAGTTGCCTTCAAGGGGATTTGGAGGCGGGGGAGGGAAAGAGGGGGGCGGAGGAGAGCAAAGTGCTCGGTGCTCTCGCAGAGGCGCTGACAATGGCTTGGTGGGGGGGTGGAAGAGCGAGATTTACAATCCCCTGTTTGCTGCTAAGAGAACAATGGCTTCTAAAGTGGCACTTATTATATTTAAGAAGGGTGCAGACAGTCCAACAATGCCAGCGAAAGGAAATAAGTCGGCTTGCAAGCGAAAACACGCCAGAGATAATTGGCAGGGCTCACTTAACGCATCTTGTTGAGCATCCAAGAGCTATGCAGTGGGAGCCGCCGTGGCAGGAGGCTGTTGGTACAACAGTGATGACAGTTTGCAGAGATGAAAGCAAAGAAGAAACAGCGACAAAAGGAGGGGAAGGAGGGGATTCCGCCAGGCAATCTGGCAGGGACGGGGCACCACTCTGCCCTCCTCCTGACCAGCTCCGGGGCTCAGGGATCCCTCTCGTCCCTCGTTAGGCTGCTCTGGGCAGCTGGTGGCACCCCTGGCTCATCAAAGGGCTGGCAACGGGTAGGGCAAGGGCTGCGCCCCTTCCTCTCCCAAGGGGCAACCATCGGAGCTGCACGGTGGCTCTGGAGGGGCAGCTTCTCGGCCAGCTTTAACCCTTCTCCTATGTGAGAAGCAGGTGCCCAAAGAGACCCATGGAGGTCCCGGTGGGCCACAACCGAGAAGGCCCTGTTGCTTGTTCCTTGGGGGTGGTCTTGGCCTTGTCCTCTCTCTCTCTCTTTAGAATCACAAACTGGCAAAGAGCCCCCTGCTCTCTGTTTGAAGGCAGGAAGGGTGCAGAGAGCGATCGGCTGCCACAGGAAGCTCTGGTTTGCTTAGTTTGAGTTGCCTGAATAAGCACCCAGCTCCCTAAGCCCAGATCCATGATGGACAACTCCCAGGAGCAACGCATGTGTAAGATGTCAGGTCACAATCCAACTCCATCAAGCCTGTGGGGACAAGGAGACTTGCAAATTGTTGAGCAGGCCAGTTTAATCCCAGGCCTTTCTCCGTCCTTTCAAATCCATGCGGGGCTGTTCTACACAAAGGCTGTTCTTGGGAGATACAGTGCAACAACTGAAGCAAGGCCCTTTGTGGGCTGGTGGCTCTCAAGATGGTTGGGACTACAATTCCCATCAATCCCAGGTACAATACATTGTGCCACCCGACGCCCAGAGTAGTGCTGCAGAATATCTGGAGGAAGCATGTTAGGAGAGGATGCTGAAGACCAACTTGCTTCAGATTTTGTTCTTGCTGGTTGAGCAGGAGGATCTTGCTTGGTCATTTCTGTGGCAACATCTGAGGATGATTTCTGAAATGGCCAAAAGCTTCATGGCCCAGAGATTTATTTATCTGTTCCTGGAATATTAAGATTGGGTGGTTTTTAACGAAGAGCAGAACCCAAACGAGTGATTTTAGGATGGAGACAATCTTGGTTGTTAGCTGGTTGTTATGAGAAGGTTGTCTTTTGGTCCTATCTGGACTTTGTCACCAAGAGCAGGTTATTAAACTCAGCTGCACCCCAAATCCTGGCCCTGAGAATTTAAGGGAGAGGAAGAAGAAGGTGAAAGCCAGAAAGAGCAGATATTTTTTAGAACACACGAGATTTCCCAAGCTGAAGGCGACCCTGTTGCCTTGGCTGGGCTGCTTGGCTTTATTGATGGTAGCTCCTCTCCTCCATATTTCCCCGCCTTCCCCCTGGGCCGATCTCCAGTTCGAGGTTTCCTCATTACAAGGAAGCTGCTTCCCCTGAACCCTCTCTTGGCAGCACTTGAGAGGATCCAGCCCTCCGGATACACCCCTGACTGCTTGGTTGGCCTTGCCCTGGAATCACAAGATCCAACCTTAAACACGACCTGCTGTAGCTCAAGACAGACACAGGAACCGGTTTGGTCAACCACCCCTGAAGGTCCCCTTTTTCAGAGCTTGTCCTTCTCCCCAAAATCCTTTGGCAACCTCCTCCTCCTCCTGTTCTCCCTTTAAACAATTAGCAGATCAGAAGCTGCCAGGATTGCTCAAAATGGCCGTGGAGTCTGCAAAGGCATTTGGGAAGCCTCCAGCCCCAAGGGAGTCACAACCCCTGGAACAGATTGTTTAAATTAATGGCAGAGGAGAGGAGGGGAGAGGGAAACTAATGTGCAGGGTCAGGAACTTAATCTAAGCTTTGGCTACCAAGGGAAGTCCCAGGTGTGGTTGTAAGAGATTGGCCAGCCTCTATTAAATCAGTTGGAGTTTCTGGCCATTGGGCCAATGAAGCCTGTGATCCTCCTGAAAAGGGGTGGGCTGAAAGATCTAATCTGGTCCAGCAAGCCAAGCAGATTCTTAGGTATTTTTATTCCACTGATTCTTGCCGTCAGTTGGACTTCAGTTTCTGGAAGTTGGTTTTAATCAGTGAAAGCTCAACCGTCATGGCATTTTCCCGGCAGTTTTCTGAGGGGCGGGATGAACAGGGTTCAATGGACTAGAGGGGTGGGATCTGTTCCAGGTGGAATGAGGAAGATCAGCCCTCCCAAGAGCTCCCTCTGAACAGCGCAAACACTTTGGGGGATTCCCCTGGAATCCAATTTCCAGTTCATTTGCAAACTCATCTTTGTTGCATAATTCTGCACCGCGTGTCTCTGAGGCTTTGCAGCTGGACAAACGCAGCAGCCATGTTGGTGAAATTTCCATGTATTTATGCATTATTATAGCCTGACAGTCAGGAGTAATTCTGTCTCTTCCTTTTCATCCTGCATTTCCTCTTTTGAATCTTACTTTTTTTTTAATGTAAAAACGGCACGGCGGAAAGAAAGACTGAATTAAACCCTACTTAGGCTGACGCTGCTTCAAATAGTTCCCGAGCGCTTAGATCTTTTCCTCCCTCTTCTTGTCTATGGAGGCTTGGCAGCCCGAGAACCCCTTGGGTCTTCAAAGGTAGATTGGGGCGGCCTTTGATGTTTTCACCTACAGTACAAAACTGTCACTGCGCAACTCGTGTGTAATTTCACATTGCATGTGAAAGATTCACTAAAAAGGTTAATTTCAAAGCGTGCCGAGTTTGACGCCATTAAAATCCTTTTCAGGGACGTTAGCAGGAAGCGATTTGTCGAAAAGGAGGTTAGACCAACCCCAACTTCTCCCCACTCATGGCTCATGCTGTCCCTTGAGGTCCACCCCACAATCTTGGCCTCCACCACCCCAGAAGTGGGCAGCACCACTGCCCCTCGGGGAGAAGGCCCGGGAGTTTTAAGGGTACCTGAATGGATAACTTGGACATCTGTAACATCTCCTTTCACACCTTCCAGGCAAGTCTTTGGCCACTTTGATGGCCACAAAGAGAAGCTAGTGGGTTGTGTTTGTAAGACCACCACCTAATTTCTGTGCCTCTGACTCAAAGGCATCAGAAAGGACAGCTATGCAGTCCTCGTTCATCTGAGTAGCTGTCTTTCACCTCTGCCAAATGCCCATCCTTGCAGGCCTCCTTCTGTAGATGTTCTGCCCTCACTGCCAGTTAAGCAAATTCCAAGCAGCTGATCCAGAGGCTTGCTTGAAATACATGTGCTCATAGAAGCTGGGTCAGCAAGCCCATCCTTGCTCCACCATGGATGGAATGGGTGAGGTGGAACCTTCCCAGCTTTCCCTTGGAGCATCCCTGAGTTGGATGGCAGCTGTTGTCTCAAGAGGGCCTTCTCCCTACCCTTCCTAGGTTGAGGACCTCCAGCTGGGTTGGATGTCCACTCCTATATCCTATGCCGGCTGGGAATGATGGGAATTGAAATCTACTGGATCTAGAGGGCACCAACTGGAGAAAGGTTGTCTCTTGGGCTGTTGATGTCCAATAGTCCTTGTTTGTAGTGAAAACTAGCAGATGTTTGGGTTAGCACTTCCTCCATAGTCTGTTGATCATATTGAGCCCATCCTTACAGCATGCTCTTTCGTGTCCACTGCTGAGTTGTCCACTTGGGTGAATTCTGACTTATTATTTATTTGTTTTATTGATTCATTCAATGCTAAAATTAACTTGAAGTTTCTCCCCAAGATCAAGAGTTGATTCCTGGACTTGTGTTGAGGCTGTAGAACCCATATTTGTTGTCTGTTGATCAGGAATTGCGGAAGCTGTAGTTTGCAGAGGCTGTTCCTACAGTATCTCATCAGCCACTGAAAAAGCTGTTCCTTTGTCATGTGGAAGGGGAAGTGGTAGCTTTTCCTCTTGTGCAGCCATGGATAAAGCTGTTTTCCCACAGCCACTTTTTGGGAATTGCAACTCGGATCTTGGACTGTTCCTGTCACCAGAGTGTGAATAGCAATTGACAATGCTTAAGCCACATTCTTTCAGATTTTCCAGCCCTGGCTCTATGGAACACGCTTGTCACATTCCATTTCATTTTCTTTCACGTTTAAGTCCCTTGCTGGCCCAAAATAATCTTCACACATTTCCCGTAATCTTGCATTTTCCTCTCCTAAAATAGCAGACTCGGGTTCCCCATTTCTCCCCCAATTAATACTTGTGGAGTTTGCACAAAAGGGCCTCTTGTAAGTCAGACTTCCTAATAGTTGGAAGCTATTAAACATGGAGTGATGAGCTCTTAAAACTGATTGGTGAAGTAATCAAGGTTTGGGTTTGTGGAGCAAACAGTCTGGAATGGTGAATTGGCTTCCTTTGTAGCTTCTTCTCACATGAGGTGAGGAACTGGGGGTTCTTCTGATGTTCCTCACACTGGTTTCCTGCATCGTTGGTAACCAGTGCCTATATTGACTGCAGTTGCTAAGAGTCATGGATTCTCAAAAAGTGGAGGTTCCCTATTCTACTGGAATAAAATTAGCTTCCATGGAATATGAGTTCATGATTGGTTGGTATCAAAGGTGATGATTTGGATGTTAGGATGCTGAGCACTTCTCCTTATGGGGTCTCTGGACAGTTGCCTCATTCAACCTTGCAGTCTGTCCTCCATTTGCTGGATCAGGACCCTCTCCAGTCCTTGGTCACGGCTTCTACTTTGCCCCTCTGTCCAGCTGTTGGTCTTTCAGCAAGGTTCACACAATACTAAGTCATAGTACGGTAGGTTTGGTGGAGACATTGCCAGTTGGTGGCTTAAACTAAGAGTAAGCAAACCATGGCCAAATGTGATGTGTGGACATGGTCTTCATCTGCTTCTCTGTGTCCTCTCCATGTTAAACACCGCCAACTTCTGCTTTCAGGAAGATAGAGGTTCTCCTTGATTAGTCCTTGGTATTCTTTCTTGACTCATTTGTACTCACAAGGAGAAGGCTTCTTCATACATCTTTCAGTGCAATTGTCTCCTCGTGGGCACTTTTTATCATATCAGCAATTGCTGAAGGGCCACCCATGGAGATCAATTCAGTGAAATTTGTGGAATTCAGCCATTTGAAGGCTGAATGGATAAATCAGCCAGACTTGGGTGGGCAAGGAGGCTCCTTCAAATCAATAGCTGATCCTCCCTTCCTCCTGTAAATGGGAAGCCAAAGGAAGCTATGAAAACAGAACATAGAAGGGGGGGGGCTTTGGCTTATTAAGGAGGGGCTATCACTGTTCCCTTTCATTGGCTCCAAAGCTGAAGTTGGAAGTCTGTGGAGCTATCAGCCAATGAAACCGACTAATTGGTGAAAAGAGAGGGATGATGAATCAGCTGGCAAATTCTTTCGTGGGTCACCAGCTGTTGATACGAACTGCGGTTGAAAGCTGCTCCTTGCACCAGCCAGTTGGACAGGATTCTTTGACATATTGGTCTCTTATCCAATCCTGGGCTTTTAATGATGCTTCCTGCACCAGGTGGGCATTGAGCTGGTGCTGGCCACTGTGCCCCCAGCCCTGGCCACTGCATGTAGCTGTCTCTGTGGCGGCGATGGGATAGAACCCATCTGAATTCCAATTCCAGGAGTAATCAGAGGAGATAATTTTGTACTCAATTAATCACTGTCAGAAATGGGTATCACCAATCAGTCATGATGTCAGTCACCTTCCTGGCATGTTTGGTCCAGGAAAGTTCTGTCCGGCCGGTGGGAAAAGTGGCTTTGCCATCCACAGTGGAAAAGGTGGTTGAGTTTTGTTTTTCTTTCCAAAATGCAAAAGGAGGCAAGGAGATCTCTAAGAAGAGACCAGGCAGGTGTTCTTCAGGGAGGGTTCAATTGGTTGGCTCAGATCAGGGATTCCCAACCTGGCAACTTTAAGGCGCATGGACTTCAGCTCCCAGAATTCAGCACCCAGCACGGGTAGCTGTGGAATTCTGGGAGTTTTACATCCACGTACCTTAAAGTTGCCAAGGTTGGGGAACCCTGGATTAGATGGTCCTAACCCCACAATTCTCTTCTGTGGGCAGGCAAGGGTGCCCTCCACCTCCAGATCACTTTCACACATGCGGGGAAGTCATACCCTTGTTTTGGATTCATAGGTTTGGCCAAGCCACGAGGCGAGGTCTTTGCGTCTGGCTCAGAGGGTTGGGTGGACTGCAGACTCTGCTTGATAGAACAACGATTGGAGGTTTGGGGTGAGGCCAGCCATTGTTAACTTCCATCGTAAGCCACATTGCGACCACAGGGTGTGACAGCCCCATTTCTGAATCACAGGCAGGATTCTGCAGAAAAAAGAGGAGGGCATTGCAGCTGATTCAATGGGGCTCTTTTGCTTCCCATGTTTGCGCCTTCTGACGTTGCGTTTCCCTCTCCTTGCTCACGTCTTCTTGGGTGGCATCACCCAGGGCCATCCTGGAGGGTCTGTTCAGAACCCCAGTTTCTTCAGCCCGGCAGCCTAAACCTGCCATCTTCTCCCGGCTGCTTGTTTTGATAGGTTATATAATCCACTTCTCGATGCGCATTGTTAAAACTTTCAACTCTCCCAGCTCTGCCTTTTTCCCAGAAAGTATTACGTTTGACCTTTCCCTGCACAAAGGATCTTCCATTGAACCATCCCTGATGCAGCAGCTTTCAACAGAGATTTATGCCCTTTCTTGACATGCACGTGAAAAGGGAATTTTTTTAAAAAAAAAATGTTCCCTCAGGCCTCTAACTTATTTTGACTTCTAAGCTTAACTCACATTACAAAGACACCCCAGGCAAATGACGGGCTCTGTACTGATGTATGTGGGCTGGGAGAAAAACGACAGCTTGCTGGCACCTCTCTCACCACCCTGGATCTGACTGAGCATCCTTGAAGCTCACAGGACTTGGCGAAGTCGGAGCGGGAAGAAGAACCGGACAATGCCCACCCAGCAGACGTGGGGCTACTTAGGTAGCCTTTGGCACTTGCAGCTGGGATCTTGCAACCAAGTAGGGGGCAGAAACAGTTTAGTGGCTGTTTTGAACAAGACCTTTGAGGTGATTTCCCCAAGAATAGCAGCCCGTGATTGTTTTTAGGGTGCCAAGTGCCAGATAACTCTTTATTTCTTAGTGAGGCTGGAGGAGAAACCTCCTTTGAAAGCCAGCATCCTCCTCCTTTGCTCTTAAGTGAGTTTCTGGGATTAAAAAATGGCTGCCAATTGCTCTGCCTCCAACTCAGAGGCAGCAATGAACCTGCTTTGCATGGAGGAACAAGTTGCCTAGATAACCATCTCCAGACCCAGCAGTTTCCTCCAGGGGTGGGATGCTACTGGTTCATAATCACCAAACCGGTAGTAACACCGGTTGAATCCCACCCCTGGTTTCCTCCCTTGACCCTCTCTTAGCTGGACTGGACTTCAGTTCTCAGAACTGCCGCTTTTTGGGATGTGTGGCTGCACTAGCCAGGAACCCACAAAATGTAATCTAACCAATCTGAAGGGCACCAGGCAGGAGAGAACTCAGAGACATTAGCTAAGATTGCCTGCAACTTCCTAGGCCAGGGTTAGACAGACTTGCAACTCAGAATGTCTGCAGAACATTAGGCTGGAAAATTCTCTCCTTGCTTCAGAGAAACTTTCTAAATTCTTGGCTGTTCCTTTACACCTTGGCGATGCCTAAAGGTCTATTTTTTATTTTGCAGGCTCTATGAAGCCTTTCCGTTTTGTGCCTGGTGGTTCAGGCTTTGCCACTGTCTGTTTGGGCCTTGCTGACAAAACACAACAAGAGGTGTTGAAGCCAAGTGGCTTCCTCCCACAGTATGGTAGAAGTGAAAGAGTCAGGAAAAAAGAGGTTTATGGCTCTATAAAAGTGCTTTGCAGGACGGATTGGTCCCCAGGTCATCAGTGGGCCTTCTCGGCTTCACACTGCTGGTTGGCATCCACTGCTAGGAAGGTTAATTGCCCAGAAAAACGTTGCAATGCTGGATTATGTTGGGTGAAAGATGGTTGAAGGGCCTCTCGGAAGGATCCGACCAGGGAGCGGCGGGGTTGTCTTCCTATCCAGACCATTAACTCGGAGCGTTCTTTGTGGCCACAGTGAGACAAGATACAAGGGACCTGTCCTTTTACAAACATGTCTCTCTTTTCCCTGACATGGAAAAAATATTTGCTTAGAATGAAATGATCAGCTGCTGAACTGTGTCTCTTTTGTACTCTTTGAAGCTGCCTTCCCTGTTCGACCAAGGGCTTGGATTGTCAAGAAACATCCACGCCAGCAGCAGTGGAATCAATATTGAGGGCATGAGCCCTTTTTTGGGAGGTGGAGAAGGGAAGGATGTGGTGTTCAGACACCAAGGTTGAAGCAGTCACATGTATACATCTGAAACGTCATATTTATCATCCTTAGAGGACGGAGGTCATCTCTAAACCCAAACTATTGAGACCACTCCCAACAGGCTACAGTGCCATTCCTATGAAACAATGAGGACCACAAAGTCTCTTGAAAGTTGACCAATTTTGTGCCCCAACCATGGTGGGCAGAAATCCTTGGGTCCGAATGCAATCTAGTCATGCTTGCTTTTGGGTGTGAACCGGCCTTTAGACTGGACATCTTGCACTTTAAGTTTGTTTTTCTTTTCTTTTGGATCAATGACTGCACATTGTTTAATATATTTTGGGTGGGGGCAATGTCCATTGATTTGTCTACTGTTACCAGGAACCCCAAATGGGCCTGTTTATGAAGTTTGCAGCAGCTGACTTCACTTTCTCTGGGCAGAACAGGTCCCTCTTCCCCAAAATAGCAATTCTTCTGAATAACCTTCTGCGACTTGCCAATCATTCCCGATCAGTGCTGGGTTGTCTCTGATATCAATGTAGACAGCATCCAAGTGGGACTTTGAGGAGGGGGATGCCACTCTGGAAGGGGGTTCTGAGGAGCTCCACATGGGATGAAGGCCTTTGGATGGGAGCCACGATGCCCATGAAAACCCTGGAGCCTGGCCACGTGTCATAGCAATAGCACTTAAGACCTAAATACCGCTTCCCAGTGCTTGACAGCCCTCTCTAAGTGGTTTACAGAGTCAGCCTGTTGCCCCCAACCATCTGGGTTCTCATTTTACCCACCTCAGAAGGATGGAAGGCTGGGTAAACCTTGAGCCCAGTGAGATTCGGATGGCCAAATTGTAGGCAGCCAGCAGTCAGCAGAAATAGCCTGCAGTACTGCACTCTGACCACTGCATCACTGTGGCTCATACAAGATTTGTGAAGGTGGGAAACAACACAGCTCTCTCGTGAGTGACTCCCGTGTTTGTTCAGGGCACCCTGCCCATAGGCATTGGAGCTACCAATAAAGGAGAATATTTGTATTCTCAGGGTTGACCTGTGGGGTCCCTGGTACTCTCTGAGCTTGGTGGTTTCTTAGCGGACATTTTGCTACCCATCTAGGTAACGTCATCAGTGCTGGTGATCAGTACCAGTTGGAGGCTGTCACGGACCCTCCAGCCTCGTCATGCGCACACAGAGCTGAGCATGGCTGATCTCTGTGCATGCTTCCAACCCCCCTCAGTCATGCCAGCTCTTTGTGGCCGATAGCATCAGAAACATGTTGGGTTTCCTGGGCAGCCGAGGGTCTATTTTCAAAATTCACAGACCCCTGAAGTGAAGTCTCAGAGCCCTCTCGTTTGAGGTAGGGTGGCTGCTTTAATATTTACAGATAGACATCCTAATTCTCTTGATGACGGTAATTAATGTGCTGCTTATATCCTATTATGTGGTGATTTAGCGAGCTGGAGGGTAACTTACGGATCTGCTGCTTTTCTTAAATGCCGCATGAAGCTGAGACATGGGAGAAGAATGCAGAAAATAGAGCATAAAAAATTCATGCTTTACTAACGAGAAGCTTTCAGATTAAAAAAAAAATCCCCACTCATAATAAATAGATGTTATGAAAACAACAGCAAGATTGCAGTCCCCTTTCTTTTTTCTAAAAAAATCATATTTTAATTGACAGTTAAGTTCACTTTGATGTTCCTTCTTCCTGATTTTGTTGATGTATTTTTTGCTTTCCTTTCATGAACTGAGACACTCTTAAGAGAGGGCCCCCGTTTCTGTGCACGGTGAGGGAGAACATGCTAACAGTGGCTGCTGCTGAGCCTTTGCCCCCAGGGGTCTCTGGGCCAAGGAAGGCAGAGCAGGGTGGGAACCTCCCAGAGTGCCTGTCTGGTGACCAAAGGGCCCTTCTCAGCCCCACAATCCCCAGGCAGAGCAAGGGAAGGTAGACCAAAAATGGTGAGATAAGGCAACTTCCCACGTTCTCCTCAAACTTGGCAACTTTAAACTTGGGCCCCTCAAATTTGGCAACTTTAAGCCAGCTGGAGAATTCTGGGAGTTGAAGTCCACAAGTCTTAAAGTTGCCAAGTTTGAGGGGCCCAAGTTTAAAGTTGCCAAGTTGGAGACCTCTGTCCTAAACCCATCTGAGACTAAGCTCCTTGGATCAGATTTTAAGTGAAACTAGAGATGTTTTCAAGGCCTTCCAAGATCTGGAGCAACCAAGGGATGGATGGCAGTCTCAAGACCATGGAGCTCAGCCAAGCCTCCACCAACCCACTCCCAAACTTGGGGCAAGGACCAAAATGAAAGCACCCCCAAGAGATGGTTCCCCAGCCTTTCCTTGAGGACATCCAATGAAGGAAAGCCCAGCACCTCTCTGGGTCCATCTGTCTCCTTTGAGGACAGTGATGAAGCCATAGAGGAAGAATTATTTCTAGATACAAAAAGCTGCAGAAGGAGGGAATTCTGGCCAAGGACAGAAGCAGTGGGCCTTTCCAACGTACACCAATCAAGGCAGAAGAACCGCTGATGGTGCAGAATCCAGAAGTTCCTGATGCTCTGCGTAAATCCACCAGGAATATGTACATCTGGCTAGCCGGTACATCACACAGTTCTTCCACAATTCTCTCTTGTCCTGAGGTTTCAGAAGCAGAAGGGAGAGGGAAGTAGATCAAAAACCCAAGAAGTATTAGCTGCAAAATCACCATCCCAACTGAATTTCCCTGACTGCCCTGTGCTTTTATTTTAGTTTTCAAGGCAGATTAATTTTTTTCCTCTGCCAAGATGTGCTGCCAATAAGATAAAGCCAGCAGCATAACCCGTAATTTAAATAATGGAATAAAATGTCGGTGGAAGGTTGACATTCTCCACTGCAGCTGGACTGGTAGAGAAGTTTCATTTAAAATGTGTGGCTCCTTCCCTTTCCTGATCCTGTTCTCTACCATCCAGAATCTAGGAAGGGCTGGGGATGATACTTCACAGATCACCTTGAGATTTTGGAGGCTTACGAGGTCCGTGAAAGCAAGGATTCAGAACGCTCGACTCCACCCACAATGGCTTTGAACTGCATTCAGACCAGAAGATCAGAGCGTGGCTTGTTGTATATGCACGGACAGAAGCTTCATTCAGTTGTCCTGTTTCAGGACTGGCTACTTTAGACAGAGAGACTCATTGGTGAGGGAGGTGCTGGTTTGGTGTGAGTGTGGAGGTCACGCAGAACGCAAAGGGAGGAGAAGTCAGAACTGAACCCAGATAAAATGGGTTAGGCCTCCGGTACTCCCAGAACATCCACCACAAAGAAGAGGGGCTCAACCTGTCCTCCAAAGCATCAGAGGGCAGGACAGGAAGCAACAGGTAGAAACCAAGCAAGGAGGGCAGCAACCTGGAATTAAGGAGAAACTTCCTGACAATGAGGACAGCCAACCAGGGGAACTGCCGGCTGCCAGAAGTTGTGGCTGCTCCATCACTGGAGGCTTTTAAGAAGAGATTGGACAGCTACTTGTCTGAAATGGCCTAGGGTCTCCTGCTTGAGCAGGCGGTTGGAATAGAAGACCTCCAAGGTCCCTTCTTCCTACTCTGTTAAATGCTGTCATAATACAGAAATACTGTAAGGCAGGAAGAGCAAATACCGTAAAACTTGTGAGTGGAGAAGAAAGCCACCTTGGTAAGATCAGAAGGCTGCTCGGCTGTGGACTTTAGCAGCGAGTGGTGCAGACACAGGGGTTACGTACCCCGGAAATGCCTTAAGATAGCAGCTCTTTTCGGTCCTTCGGTTGCTGCACCTTTGAAGCTTCCTGCAGTGCTCAAAATTAAATTGGTGCGATCCCTACTGTGGCTTCCATTGAACCAAGTTAATAATATAATGGGTTTATTGTTAAACACAACACCCAGGAGGACATGCTGGGTCTCATCCCATAATTTGTCTCTCAACTGCTGGTTTATGGCAGGACGGTTTGACTTCAGTCTCCGAGTTCTGCGGTCTAATTTGAGATGGAATCTTTTCCTTTGGAGACTTTTAAATCTTGATCATATCTGAAAAATGCTGAACTTGCAAGTCTTCCCTTCTTTCCAAAAAGGGAGAGAGAGAGAGATGGGGCAGACCATTGGCTGGTTTATCGCCCTCCAGCCCACCGTGGCAGTTCTGATCCCTTTCAGCGATGCTGGGAGGGGGATCAATTCCTAGAGGGTGGGGCTCAACGTTATCTGGAATATTACACGAGCCTCCTGAAGGATCCCCCACCCTAGAAGGTCTGACTCGTGGGTGTTTCTGCCTGTGTGCTTTGCCTAGAGAATGAGTACACAACAAAATATGTATTTGAAGGTCATCAATTAAGGCAGAAGTTGGAGGGCGCAAAGTTAAACCAAAGCAATATCGGCATCATTTAGTTACATGCTCCCCGTTTCCTTATGATGATGCCATTTGGACACATGAGGGCAGAGCTGTCTGTGTATACGCACGTGTGTATACAGGTGTAAGTAAAAAAGGGGCAAGGTCACTTTCCCCAAAGTGGTTCTACCTTCTCAAGGTGGAAGCTGCTGAGATGCTGGCAGGCAGCTCCTGAACGCTTTGGGAAGCTCTTCTGCCATACCTGAGACACCATCGCAGTTGTCGGAGGTGTGCTATGTTCCCCTTGTGAGAAATAGCTGGAATCCGCTAGAACATCCATATTTGTCAAGGAACCAAGTACATCCCATCAGCTGTGAGCATGGAGGAGGAGGAGGAGGAGGAGGAGGTAGCCCAGAGTCATCATTCTTGCTCGCTTGACTTTTACTTCTCCCTTGTTTTCTGTCCTTTTTTCCCCTCTTCTTCTTCTTCCAAGGACTTGTTCTTTGCCACCAAAGTTTCTTTCTGGCTGGAAAGCTTGCAAAGCTCCTGGCCGCTCCAAAGGGGATGCTTTGGGCACAGGCTGGTGTCCACCCACACCTGTTAGTTCGTGTACTTCCCTACAGCTCTTGACGTTCCTTTTCATACCTAACAGGAGCAACAAAACCTCCAAACCCCCGCCCTCTTTCTGCTACGGAACTGTTGTCTTTCCCCGGTTTCTCCAAATACCACGATGGCAAAGCCTCGTCAAGGAACACAAACGAGGCTCCGCTCTGGGTGATTCCTTAGACGGTCCATCCCCGCCGTTTCCTTGGTAGCAATGCAGAAATAGTTAGCCACGGCTTCCTCTTGTTCCCCACACAAAAACTTCCTTGTCTATTTATAGCCCTGTGGTCTTCCATCCGACTCTCCTAACTAGGTCTGGTTCTAGTTTCTCCAGAGCAGCCAAGGTTGGCTCACTGCTGCCCCCTGCCGAGGAATCCCAGACACTCTTGGGCTGGTTGATTTAATTTTTGGACAAGGGGGGAAATGGGAGCCAAGCTGGTCCTCAACCGGTTGGGTACGGGAGCAGAGGGTGGCTTGGGGGCCGGTTTTCAATAGCAGGGAAAGGAAGGGTAGAACTCAAAGGGGAAAGTGACAGGCTGGTGGGGGGAGAGGAAAGAGAGAGAGAGAGATTTTGCTTGCTTTTTTCCTGCATTTTCACCCAATTGGCAGCATTTCTCTGGGGAGGGGAGACCATTTGTTTATATTTGAATGCATTGCAAAAGCTCGGACAGGCCTTTTGGAAACCGATGTCTGTAACATGCATCGATTGGGAGGTGAGCATGTGGCAAAACGGAAGTCTTTGGAATGCATCGGTTTGCTCAGATGCTCTTCGGCTTCTCCCTTCTCCCATTTCTTTTGCATGGAAATCCTCTCTGTCTGAAGTCAGCCTTGGGGTGGTAGGAAAGGAATGGGGAGCCAGAGGCTGACTCTGTAAACCGCTTAGCGAGGGCTGTGAAGCGCTGTATAAGTCTTAAGTGCTTTTGCTATCATTATCCTCTGTCAGCTGGACTCTTCTCATCCTGGTTGTGAAAATTGCCATTAAATTGGTTTGCACCTTCGTGCCAAATTACCTAATTCAGGCTTCCTGACCTGATGGGAACTGAAAAGGGACAGAACTTAAATATTCTTGTGTTCCCAAATTTTGTAGTTCAGGTTCCCAGTTAAAAGGCAAACCAACAAAACCCCACTGGCCTTAATATGCGTTGGAGAAATGCATGCAGGATAGGAGACATACATCAAATTAAATATTGGAAAACTGAGAAATTGTGCCAACCGAAATGGCAATTTGTAAATAATACTTCCTTAAAAAGAGATTTGGCTGGCTTGTATTCCAGGTCCCACAGTGAGATGGAGTTTGATCTGGTTAAAAGAGAACAATTGCTATTTCATTTACTTTGAGGCAGTAGACATCACAGTCAAGAATTATTTCTGGTCTCAATTTGAAAAATGCCACAGAAATCATTTTCTTTTTAGAGGGTGCACGTTTTCCCTCCCTCCACCTTTGGTATGAAATTGCCATCCAAGGGCACTTTTGTAAATTCTCCTTGCTGCTTTGGTCTGAGCTTTAAAACCTCTTCTGTACGGTGGCTGCCTGTGGTTCAAGACTGCCCGGAATGCAGGAAACCAGACTGAAGTCCTTGTCAACCAGTTTCTGGAGTCTCTCTTGTTGTGCTCACAGGAGAGGCCAAATCTGTTCGCTCAAACAGAGCCCTTTTTGGGGGGGGGGACTCCAAGGGCTGGACTTACTCAATACCTTTGAGAAAGTAATTCGGTTGCAGGATTTGGGTTTGGCCAGTCTAGAGAAAAGAAGGACTTAGGGGGGACATGACAGCGGTCTTCCAATATTTGAGGGGCTGCCACAAAGAAGAGAAGGGGGTCAACTTATTCTCGAAAGCACCAGAAGGCAAGGCGAGAAACAATGGATGGAAACTAAACAAGGAGGGAACAACCTGGAATTAAGGAGAAACTTCCTCCCAGTGAGGACAGTTAACTGGGGGAGCTGCTTGCCTCCAGAAGCTGTGGGTGCTCCAACACTGGAAGTTTTTAAGAGACTGGACAGCCAATTTTCTGAAATGGTATAGGACAGTGTTAGCGAAACTTTTCAGCACCAAGTGCCAAAACAGGAGCATCCGCGTATGGGGGAGCGCCGGAAACTGGAAGAGCTGAGCCTCTGGTTTCCAACATGCGCATGTGCGCCAGCCACCCGGTCTTCTGGTTTCTGGCCTGCATGCACACGAAGACCAGCTGGCCGGCACACATGCACATGCCAGAACCTGAAAGAGCAAAGGGCAACGGCTGGCGTGCCTGGAGAGATGGCTCTGCGTGCCACTTCTGGCACGCATGCCATAGGTTCGCCGTCATGGGTATAGGGTCTCCTGCTTGAGCGGAGGGTTGGGCTAGAAGACCTCAAAGGTCCCTTCCAGCTCTATTCTGATTGATTGATTGATTGATTGATTGATTGACTTGGAGTTGAGGAAAGGAATTTCCTTTGGGACTTAGGAATCCAGTCTTTGTCAGCTGTCCTCCAGCTGCATGGGACCACCAATTCCATCCCCCTCAGCCAGGTCAGGGAAGGCTGGTCTGCAGCAAAAAGGGAGGCTTATTGTTGCTCTGCAAAACACAGGCTTCTGTTTTGTCGATAAGGGTTGCGCTTCTGCAGTAACAGAGAGAGAGAGAGAGCATCAATCTAAAAATAAGCGCCTTGGCTTCGTCCAACTGTACTCCGGTAATAGTTTTGAGCCAGTTATGTGGCACCCTGAGGGCCGCAGCCCATTGCAAAGGGGTCACGCTGCTTCCAGATATTAATAGAGCAGCCCCAGAGAGGTGGAGCAGGGGGAGTTTTTGCCTCCCACTTCACCAGCATCCAGAAGGGAATGAAGGATGTTGGGATGCAGCGTCTCTTGCAAAGAGGGAAGGAGGCACGGAAGAGAAGAGGAGGACCCTGAGCAGGCTCCAAGGAGGCCACTTCTAGAACGCCTTGGCCTGGTCTCCCTTTGGTGGCTTGTCACTGATCCTTTTCTGTTTGGGGGGCTTGGCCAGGGGGCGGGGAGGGCTGGAAAAGAAGGGTGGGAAAGATCAGATGGGCTGGAAGATCTGCTGGTGGTTTTGCATTCTGGAGGAGAAAGCATGGGGCAGTTGAAAGGGGGACCTAAGCACAGGTCTTTTATCTGCAAGGGATGGATGTATTTGTGTGTGTGTGTGTGTGAGTGTGTGTTGAGCGAGAGGGCACCATCTTATTTCCTGCTCGAATGGATTGTTCTCAGAAGAAGTTCTCGGAATGCTTTCCAGCTAAGCTGCAGCACCTCCAGGGAGAGCAGAGCTGTTCTTCTGCTCAGCCAGAAATCAAGAAGGCAACCTGTGGCCTTTCCAGCATTTATTTATAGGATCGTATAGATTTATAGACTGCCTACTTCCATAGTTTCAAGGCACTTTGCAATAAACAAAACCCGTCCTAAAGCCAAGGAGAAGCCCGTATCTAAATAGCCACCCCTGGGCATCTTCTCATCTTCCACATCTGAAGTCTCTGCAGGACAGGTGCTCTTGAGGAACCTGGGAGGTTCAAGGTCCCATCTTGAGGAAGGCTTGGAGGTTCTAGGTCCCATCTACCACAACTGGCCAGCTTCTCCAAGGAGCTTTAACTCCCCATAAGTGCAGCCAGTAGTGGCGATGGGGTGATCCTCACCAATCGGGGATTGTGAAGTGACCTTAAAAAGGTCCATACAACTTTAAGCATTGAGAATATCATGGGCAAATGGCCGTCACTTGACTGAGTTCTTGAAATAGCCCACCTGTAGTTGGGATCTTTTCTGGAGGGATCAAACAATTGGGCAGGTTGTACCTCCCCTGCCTGCCAGGGTCACAGCTTTCTCCAATCCACGGGATGGGTTCTGGCAATGGATTGCTCCAGAAAAAAAACCCTCCTCCTATCTCCCTGTTATAATTCACCTTAATGAGTGGTGAACAAAAGGTTGGGGAGAACGGTTGTGAGTGATTGCCGACAAAGTCCCCATGTAGTGCAGCTGGCTGAGTTCCTGCTGGCAAAAGACATAATATATTATTGCTGCAGGTCACATCATGGTAAATGAACACTTACTTGCTCAGTGGCAACTGGATTGATTATCACATTCCCCTCTGAACAAGCCCTTGCTTTGTTTTACAAGTAAATGCTTTCGTCCCCGCTGTGTTAAAAGTCAGGCGATCAGTTTGAATTCACTGAAGGCAAAATGAAGACAACGGAAGCAAAAGCCAAGAGGCAGCGCTGGGCTTTACGCACAAGTCACTGAGCTTTGATTGGCTTGCTGAGTGTGCAGCACCCAAGAACAAATATATAATTCAGTGTCAAAACCTTGGGGTTGCACTCAGAGTTAAAGTGTAAGGCGAGACAATTTAAACACCATAAATCAAGGAGATGGGAGAAAGCAAATATGTGTCCTTCATGTCTTGGTGTTTGAAGACTGTCGTTGCGATGAGCTGGAAGGGGGAACTGCGGGATGGTGGGGTGTGAATACCAGGGATTCTGGATGAGGAACCAAGAAGTTCTGTCTTTCCTCCTCAACCGGAAGAATTTAGGAAGTACGTGTTTGATTCCACTGTAGGGGGCTGCATGAAGGACATGGATTGGTCAGGCTTTAGTGCACTCAGTGAGAAGAACCAAGTCAACACAAGAGATCTAACTTTGGTTCTCACCATCTAATTAAGACCTGTATTTCAACAGCTGCCCTGTGGGACCATCAATTGGACTTCAGACTTGAGATAAGATAGTCCCAGGCTGCCTTTTCTCTCAAAGAGAAGACTCCGTCATCTTAAGATTCCTCTTAGGTTCCAGGTCTACCTCATAGTCGTTTCCCAAATTACTGATGTTTCAATAAGGCCGGGCTGATGTATTTTGTAAGCATTCCTCCGTATATTAGGAGGCAAAATTACTCTGAATTCCTCCTTTTGCAGCAGGAAAAGCAAGTGTTTGTATTCAATATTGACAGTGGCTCAGCTTTGCATACCCCTAAATAGTTCAGTGTTTTTTGTGTGTTTCAATTTTAAAAAACCCTGTTTGGTTTATTTTAATAATACGACTTTGCTTCCCGTAATGTGCTCAAGTTATAGCAACCAAATGTGGTCTCTTCTAGGAGGCTTGTTTTCAGTTGTCTATGGACAGCTCTCCCCCAAAGTCATACCCGCAGGCTGGAGCGGCTCCTGAAGAATGGGGAAAGGTACATTTCAGCTCACTCACTTTATTTTTGCAAGTGGGTTGCATTTCGTTTTCTTTTTTTGCAAAAAAATAACAACAATTCAGCAGTGTTTTGTTTTGTTTTTAAAAAGACTTTGAGCTCCCGTCAGGATAGATCGCATGCAGACACCCAAGCATGAAAAATGAAATCTAATCTCTTTCCCAACCGATCCCTTTCTTTGTTGACAAAACGTGGGCGTGCAGGCCTCCTTGCCTGGTGTGCCAGGGGAAGAATCATCCCAGCTACGAAACCGAGTTGCTGCTTTAATGAGGCTCCCTCAGTTGTCAGTGCGGAATGCAGCCGTGCCCTTCATGTCAGACGGAAGGTGACAGAAACCTATTTTGAAAGAGCAAAGTAGGAAGGAACCGGGAACTTATTTTTCTACCTGCTTTCCGTGGCTCCCGCTGTGTGTCTCGTGCTCTCTGGGCTGCTGGGAGTAATGATGGATAGGTAGGTAGGTAATAGGCAGGGCGGAAGGTGGAGGAACTTTGGACCAACCCTGGGCAACACGTGGTCCCCATTGTGACCTGCTTGCTTGTTCTGATTGTCCAAGAACAGTACTACGCTCCCTTGTGGAATGTGGTTGGAATCTGTGAAAGGTGTCGAAGCAAAAAGGGGGGACTGCATAGTAAACCCCACCATTTCATTAGACCCTGAGTGCTGCAGTCCATGCCTGCTCAGGGAGAACTGGGGGGGTTGACGTCATGAACAACCAGACCCACCCTGTGGAATATCAAGCAGCTCTTCTATTGCTCAATGCCCGTTTCACAACAGTCTTCTCACCCTGGCCTTTTGCCCCTGGGAAAGACTAGATATGGCACTGGAAGGAGGTCAAACCTTCTCCTCTTGTGTCTACATAATGATGATTCTAGACTGACTTCCCACTTGACCCCACCTCCCTGGTGGGACAGTCTCTCTCTGACAGAAGCTCCAAAGTTCCTAGTGGGCTCCAGCCTAGAAGAAAGGCCTGGAGAAATCCGGGTGACCCCATTCCCTTGGGGGTGGCTTAACCGTGCAGTGAATAATGGAGACTTGGACGGCAAAGTTACTTCCCACAGCCCCACCTCCTTCCAGACAAAGGAGGCTGAAATAATGGCCTTGTCTTCCCACCGTCCTCCCTTGCACTCCGGAGCCCACTGAATCACAAGCACTTTCTTGCAAAGAATATATTTATTTCCCCCTGCCTCTGTCCCACAAAGGCCCAGCGGTGATGAATACCAGGCTCGGTGGCTTATTTGTCAAAAGCTGCACACCTGCATGGCTTCCTCCGCAAGATAAATTTTGGGTAAGGCGGCAAAGGAGGGGGAGGGGGCTCCACTCGAGGAATAAATCTTGGACATGTTGCACGAGTCCCTGCCTTCTCCTCCAAAGAAGGGGCCCTCCTGACAAGGTATGATAAATGACTCTCTTTGTTGACACCTTCATTGAGTTATTTATGGCTCATTAGTTGAACTGGGGAGGAAAGGAGAGGGCTGGGCGTACAGTGGTGCTTTAAGGGGGTGGTCGGTGGAGGAGAGACAAAGAGGAGGAAGGGCTGGGGGCAGAAGCAGGAAGGGGGTGGTTTCCAAAGGAGGAAGAGCCCAGGGGAAGGGCAGAACGAGGGGAAGAGCTCCGTGGCTTTCCAACCTTCCACGGAGCAGAGCTGGAAGGAGCCTGTCTCTTTGGGCCTCCCCAGAACTCAGTAGAAAACATCTGGAGCCAAGCACTCCAGAACAGAACAAGCTTGCACCAGGCGCCCTGGTCACCTTGGCCCCCCAAAGTAAAGAGGTGTTGAAACACCCCCCGCCCGTGAATTTGGTCTTCCAGTGGAGCCAGGAAGATCCTCCCATCTGCTGAATGGGCGGGGAGGGGGTTGGTCAGGCAGCACCTGGACTATCTTGAGTGGTCAAGTTGGGGGCGTCATTGTCACGAAACAGTTGCCACCCCCCTGCGCCACAAGGCAGTGAGCGAAGGGTGGTGGGCCCTTCCCGCTCACAGTCCCCTTGCGGCTGTGGTCGCTCCGCCAAGGGGCCGAGGGAACCGTGCCCGCCCCTCCTGCATTGCCAATCTGCTTTAAATACACCTCACACTTTATCAAAGTGCCGAGCTTTGTTTTCTGTGGTTTTTTTTCCCTCCAGAGAAGACGCTATTTGCAAACATGTAGATACTGCCCATGTGGCGGATGGAAACCGTTCTCAATCCCGTGTCGGGTCCCTTCCTCTGCCACCTGTAACCGCCAGCCTGCAGCCCCCGTCCAAAGTGCAAGTCCAGGCATTGGGGGGCAGGTGTCCTTGGAGTTAAACAAGTTCCCCTCCTCCTCCTCCTCCTCCTCCCCCCTCTCTCAGGCCCAGTTGGCGGCTTGCGTCAATTCTGGATTAACCTGAAGGCAGTTATAGCCAAGGTGCGGGTGCCTCCAGGCATTTTCGCATGCTAATGCTGGAGGTATCACTGGCTTTCAGAGTGGCAGGTTTCTCCTCCTCCTTTTTACATTTTCCCTAATGTATTTATTCAGCTATATTTTGCCTCTTGGTAAGGCTTCTGTCCTCCTTTTTAGGGCTGCTGTGTTCTTTGACATTCATGCCAACCCTCTCTTTCTCCTTCCTTTTGGCACGATGTCTGCCATGGAAGTCCACCTAGGCCCATCTTTGGTGACCTTCTCTTCGTGGGCAGACATGTCATCACAGCAGGCTCTTGGGCATGACTGGACAGGTGGTCTCTCTTGGTGGATGAGGAGAATTGGGGAGCACTGGCCCCCTCCTCAAAGCTTTCAGTTGTCTCCTGAACTACTACGGAGTGTGTCTTCCAACTAGGTGAAATTAGGCAGAATTTCTTGGCTGCTGCAGCCTGGAAGAACCAATGGTGAGAGGACGGAGCTGTGGATGGAACACCGAAGAAAATCAATATTGCGGCTACTCACTGCTCAATATTGTTACTAATCTTCTTAGTTAGAGGTGATAGCAAGGCTCAGTTTCAAAACCCGTCCAGCACCGTCCCAGGAGGGCTGTTAAAATCTTTTCTGTCCAGCAAAGATACACACCTAAAAATAGCTTTGGCCAGCCTGAGACTGCAATGCCCAGAGTTCCCAACACCGTGTGTGCTGGGTAATATTATATTATCTACTGTGCAACATTTATGCCCGTCTAACTTTCTGTTTCTCCCGGTGCACCTGGGATCCCTTTGGATATTTCCTAACAAGTGGAGTGGCAGTTAAGTCAGAGATGTTGATGATTAGCAGAAGGCTTGGATTTCACCTTACATCATGGATCAAAAAAGCCCAATGTTAAGAGGAAGGACACGCCGCATTAGCTGCCAGGTAGCAGTGAGAAAAGCAACCAGTTGTGAGCCAAGGATTACCTGAATAGCCCTTTAGAATTTAAAATTCAGTTCAGGAAAAAATTAGGAAGCAGGGAGGTAAACCCAGAAGGAGATAAGGAGATTATAAGAAATTATTTGTTTTTGTTTGGTTCTCAACTAATTGAATATACATCAATCTGGTTTTGCGTTTCTTGACTTCTAGCTTCTTAGTGCTGGTCTCTACCATGTGGTAAAGCTTGAATTTCTGCATGGGTATTTTTGAATGTGCCCTGTGCAATTAGATATTTTAAACCAGGCTGAGGATGAGGTGGAAAAGCAGGAACTACTCTTGGATGGGAAGAAATCCTCTGAGAATTTGGAGGGAATTTAAAATAAGCAGTTGGGGAAAACAATTACCCTGCTGAACAGCAATCTTGGGTTGGACAGTTAAAAGTTGTTCATTGCTAAGGCCAGTCTGAGATGCCAAACTTACAAGAAAATTTACAAGAAATGCTTTCTTGTCTTTGTGTGCTTTTAAACCCCAGTTCGAATTTCACCATGGTCTTCCTCGGCAAAGCTAGATATTTATTTATTTATCAAATCCTCTTGCAGAAGGAAAATCTGTTTAGTGCTTCGTTTGCTCTGGAGAGCTTCTCCAACAATTTAAATATTTCAGGAGGCTCTTTTGAAATGCGCACTACAGCGAGCAAGCTTGTGTTGATCAGCCGGGGGTTGGGCCCAGCCCCGTGGCTTTGGATTTAAACCTCTCTACAAGGTCAGAGTTTAAATAATACATCAGCCGCTTGCTTAAAAGCTCAGCCAGGCTTCCAAAGGAGCCTCTTAGCTGCCTGCCTTTGGTTCCTGTCTCCTCCCAGCTGCTGCTTGCAGTGTGACTAACACCTGGATGCCAGTCCTGGGCCCAGAGGGCTCAGGCACTCTCTGTGTGGCTTCCTGAGCTGCACCAGGAGGAGAACACGCGGCAAAGGTCCAGGTGGCCCCCATCACCTCAGGCTGGGTTTGCAGAAACCCTGCTTAGTGTCCTGTGGCCACCTGGGTTCCCAAGTCCCCGTAGAGGGTTGATCCTCTGAATGTCATCTGGGGGGAAAGGTTACTGCTGGACAGATGACCTCCCATCACCTCCCTAAAGAAGAGGCATCTTGAGAAAAGATGCTTGTGATGAAAGGAAATGCGGGCGGGGATGTCCCATGCTCCTTCTGAACCACCTTTTCTCCTTCCAGCCTGGCTCTCTTGATGGCCTCCTCTTACACTCGCCTCCCGCCAGGGCCTTGCAGGTCGAGTTGTGCCCTGGGGGAGCCTCTTCCAGGCTGCAGAATCAGCAGCCTGAAACTTTGGCCAGCAGATACTAGAGGGCCAACTCCAGGCTCCAAGAAGTCTAGGCCCCTTTGCCCCTTCAGAATCAGCTGGTACACCCCACCTTCGAAGAAGGTTTGAGAAGGGGGAAGCTGGTTTGTTTTCTCTTTGCAAGACTGACCTGTGCAAGTGGGTGGCATTGCAAAGGATGTGGAAGAAGGCGAAAGCATCTTCTAAAGCAATGCCACCCATTGCACGGACGGTGTGCAGACAGGAAAAAAACCTCCTTGCCTTGTCCCCCTTCTAAAATATTCTTCTTGCATGCAGGCTGGAGGAAGTGAAAACTCATTTGATTCAGCAACTCTTGTGTTGAAAGAACAGCGGACAATATCCCTGTTGGAACCAAGCTCCATGCAGGAATCGCTTCTTTGTGTTTTGGGTTTTTTAGTTTACGTATATTTGTACCTGCAATGCCAGGACTGCTGTGTCTCCCTTGGCCTCCTCGGAGGCCTCCAGAGCTGGAGGCAGGTTCTGTTTCTCAATGGAGCCTTGGAGACACTTTGGTTCTGGCTGCTGGGAGTCTCCGTAAGGCCTCTCCAGGTCGCAGCTGTGCAATCACAGCTAGCAAATCACCTCCAGCCTGATTAAATAATTTCCTACCTGAACATTCCTTGGAAGCACAATTTAGGAGTTCAGGTGAACCATTTGGTCTTCTTCTTAAATTGCCCACTTGAAAACCAGCATCTCAGGGCGCCTCTTGGCCCACGTTCCAACATCTGCTCCAAACCCACAAACGTGTTTAAAGTCACCAAGTTTGTTGGAACAGTTGTGTAAGGAGCAGAGGGGGGGGACGGTGGATGCGATGAGACTCAATTAGCCACAATTAAATGTCTCTGCTGCTGAATCAGCCAAAGCCAACCAATGTGCCAGTTTGCAGCTGGTAAGTCTCTGCCAGGAACAGCCTCCGGCCACACTTCCCGGATTTCCTTTTGGAACCGAGCTAAAGGCAGCAGCAACAGAAGTTCCCACCTAAGGCCCCGGTCCACCTTCTGGGCCTTTGGGCCCATTGATAGTCCCCACTGTGGAACTGCTGGCATTTGCTGTTCACTGCCCACTGCTGCCCTCGCCTGGACTCGCAGCAACGCCTTGCCTCACCCTCTGTACCTGCACTCTGGCGTATGTGTAGGAGGGACAACAAGCTTCCGTGAAGACATTTTGACGCCGTATCTGTACAACTGGCTTTGATGTGAGCAGGGTAAAAGACTCAGCCTGGAAAGGCTGCTCCAGATGAAACACCTCACCTATTTGCATCTATCTGTATCTATGCCGCCTTCTTAAAATATTTATCTGCCTTTCCCCTGACATGTTCCAAGCAACGCTTTATAATTCAGAGGAGGGGGCACATCCATCCATCCAGATGCCTAAACACAAAGCTGAGAGAAGCTAATTATCCCGCAAGATCTTGCCAAGAGTGGGTCGCTCAGTGGGTACCTGCTTGTTTCCCCCCAAACCATAGACGTGCAGTGGCAAGAGAAGCAGAGGGAACGAATGGAGATGAGGGGCTGATTCCACCCCCCAATGAGCTGGGGAGGCTTTGGATAAGGAAGGGCTGCCTGGGATTCTTTCTTTGGCTGAATAGAGTGGGGCAGGGAGAGAGGAAAGGGGCCCACTGGCTCAGCAAACAATCCCAAGAGCAAACCAATAGCAATAAAAATAGCAATCGCCCTTAGACTTATACACCTCTTCACAGCCCTCTCTAAGCGGTTTACAAAGCCAGCCTCTTGTCCCCAACAATCCTGGGTCCTCATTTTACTGACCTCGGAAGGATGGAAGGCTGAGTTAACCTTGAGCAGATCAGGATTGAACTTCCAGCAGTGGGCAGATTTAGCCTGCAGTGCTGCATTCTAACCACTGTGCTACCTTGGCTTTAGGATTGCCCCTAAAGCAATCTGAATGGACACCTCTTTGTTGTAAATCAACTTTCCAAGAAGTTTACTAGAGAATTTCCCATCTTTTTATGGAGCAGAGCTGCTGAATAACACCTCACCCATAGCTGAAGACCACTGGTAGATTTGGAAAGCTTTATTTTAGCAATATAAGCATTTCACGTTCACTCTGTCAATCATGCCAAAAAGTTGTCATTGGCCAACTGGCAAGAAGGAGAGGGAAGCCCAGGAGAGCTTTTTTGAGGTGATCTTTGGTGGAGTAGAAGATGGGACTTCAAACATCTCCTTTCTTCAACAATCTCCATTCAGCAATGTTGGAGTAATTCAATTTAGGTTGTCATTTATGGGTTATATACATAGGATGTATATTGTAAATATAATGTTAACATTGGCAACTTCAAAACGGCTGGCTGAGGAATTCTGGGAGTTGAAGTCCACATGTCTTGGAGTTTTGCCAAGGTCCAGAAACATTGATGTAGAGGATTGTGTCAACTTGCAAAGCATCTCTGACCTTCATGGACCAAGGCAGGAAATTGTCTTCACATGGTTGAGATTTTGGCCAAAGCTTTTCCTGCGGAGACCTCTCAGATGAACTCTAGGTGATATGAATCAGGCCCCTTGGTTTTAGTAGGCGGAAATCGATACTTAGCTGTTGAGAAATTGGCAGTTAGTCCTGGGTTTGTTTTCCCAGTGGGAGCAGACATTTCAACTGTTGTGGTCCAGAGGAAGCAAAATCAATGTCCCACACAAAGCTTCTTTGTACTGTATTTACTTTGTGTGGTAACTTCTCCTGATTTGCTTGGAAAAGCAGGCCCCTGTTTTGATTAGTCAGGTTCTGCCTTTCTTTTTAATCTGCAGTTTATGCATGGGTCTTGGCAGGATGTGGGTTGACAGGGAAGGGAAAACCTCCTCTCTTGAAAGAAACCTTCTCAAGGCCATGTAATGTGGTGCACACATTATCGCACAACTGGGATCAGCAATCACGGTCAAGCAAACATTCATTGAGCAGACTTTGTGGGGGAAATACGCATTATACAACTCGGCTTTCTAAGAATTTGAGCTCCGGCGATTATCAGTTGGTTAATGTAAGCTTCTCCATTCAACCTCCTTTTGCTTTGAAGTCTTATGAACCCCTGGGGCTTCAGTGGGCTCACAATAACCCCTATTGTGCATTTCATTTAAAGATGGTATCTTTCAAAGCCTCTTTCCTTCCAAGGACATTTGGGAGTCAAAAGTGGGCAGCCACAGCATTGCCTTCATGGTGTCCATCTGAGCAATGGTGTGAGATGCAAGTCTTGTACAAGTGTTTAAAGGCCATGGGTTGAGGGCCTTTCCACTGATAACAGGAACTTGGGATGGTCATAGCTTTGCATTTAGAGATACACTTCCTTGATGCAGGAGAAGAGCAGGCAGAGCTGAGAGGTGGAGTCAAGCAGGTCATCAGTTTAGAATCAATACGTTCCCACAAAGGGTCCAAGTCCAACTCCTTATATAGCATCAATTTAGTATGTGAGTTGAGTTGTCTAAATTCCTGCGTATAGCCTGGCATACTTCTTCTGTGTTGCAACTTAACATGTGGTCCTGATCCTTTGTGCCTGACACTTGCAGTTCAGGGAGCAGCTGATGGTCACCATCTCACTCCTTTTATGAAGGTCCAAGGTAGGCCCCTCACATCCTGCCATGATGTTGTCAGTTTGATGGGGCCATCCACCCAGTGGCTTCCAAACTAGGTTTTATGGCTTAGATCATAGATGAGCAGCTGTGGCAACTTTATGGCCTGTGGAATTTCAACTCCATGTTGGCTCAAGAATTCTGGAAGTTGGTGCCCATCAAGTTGCCATAGTTGTTCACCTCTGGCTTAGAGAGTTATGTGCTGGACAAATTGTGACTTACCGCACTGCCCATAACTGCAGAGGGGGAAAAGAGACACCCCCCCCATGAGATTGTGAATGTCTGGGCGATGCATTTATTTGCAAGTATTTCAGGATAGGCAAAGTCCACCCTGACCAGAACTCGGGCTATTCTTGAGTCCCTTCTCCCTCAAGCCAGGGGGCGCTTCTTGTGTGTGTGTGTGTGTGAAGAACTCACAAGGCCCCAAAACAGGCGCTTCCTCCGCCCCTGCGTTTTGCACAGGGCCAAGCCTTGCAGGCATTTATCCCTTTAACCTGATTGCAGAATTACTGTTTGTCAATCTGTGTTTTAAATAAGGGGAAATAGAAGAGCAACACTGAATTAGGCTAATTGCTTTTTGTTTTTGTTTTAACTTTTCCATCGACAATGAAATTAAAAACTGCAGGTGGCCAGACCGCTTTCCCCTCTCCTGGGAGGGACTCGCTTCCCTTGGAAGGACTCGGGGGTGACATTTGTGCATCACCAGAAAGGAAGCAAATTTTGCTTTGAAATTTTGCCCATGCAGTCCGTGGTCACCCACAATCCATCATGGTTACTAATGTTTTAAGCCAGGCGCCTCCAAGCTTGGCAACTTTAAGACGGGTGGACTTCAATTCCCAGAATTCCATCGCTGGCTGGGGAATTCTGGGAATTGAAGTCCACACGTCCTAAAGTTGCCAAGTTTGGAGGCACCTGTTTTAAGCACCCATTTGGAGTCTACCAACGGACCTTCCATCGTCACAGGAGCTGAGCGAACCATTCATCCTGTGAAGAACATGAGCAGAGAACTTGGAGGGTTCCAAACAATCGAACCTTTGACAACATGGCAGCTTCTCAGAGGGAGCAAGCGGCGCCTTTCCCCATGACTGCCGTTGAGAAAATGGAAGAGAAAATCTCTTTGGCAGGAGATGGCAACCGTTTATTTATCCTTAAGCAACTTGTTTTGATGCTATCTCCCTCAACCCACATATTTTATTTAATGTGTGTTTGTGAATGAATTTCAGATGTCTTCTGGAGTAGAAGGAAGGAAACCTCATTTTCTATCCCCTCGTCTGCTGGCTCCTCATTTCTATTTCCACTTCCACCGCCTTCTCTGTTTTACAGTCCACACTTTTTATGTGTGTTTCTTTTCACACAGTATTTCTGATTCTGCTGTTTCTGCATCAGGTAACATTTGCCAAAAGGATTCCTTTTTCCCACAGTGACTCAAAAGGTCGCTTTTCTGGGATATCCCAAGATCTCCCCTCTTGTGTACACCAGTTTTTCCACAAGAACAATCTTCCATAATCTGGATTGACATGTTTTTAGGAGGGGGTCTCCATGCTTGTGAACCGCTGGGCTGCACTTGTTGGTTCTTTCGATCATTCCTGAGGCTGGAACATCTCAGAAACCAGCTTTGAAAGAAGAGAGGACTTGTGGATGGAGAACCGGCCTTTTTCGCGGTATTTAGCCTTCCCATTTTCATCCCCGAGAGCTCTCTTCCTCCATCCCGGCCTGGCACCAAGTTCTTCTCATCACAACCACCTTGGGAAGCAGGTCAGGCTGAGGGATGGCCACTGTCTCTAAGAGCATCAACAGGATCACCCCAATGGACCTGCAGAGGAAATAAAGCCCCTCATCTAAAGTCCACAGCCGTACCGATGCTGGTGTGGCAGCCATGTTAAAAATAATTTGGCGGTTTTGTACTCCTTGGGGAATAAACTCCCCATTTTTCATCGTAATGTAACCTGCCCCACAGCCCCTCTGCTCCTTACAGGCTGCTTTTAAAAAAAAAATGCCACTCCTGGTGACAACTTTGTTTGTTTGTTTCTTTAATGCATTCTTTGTTACCCCTTTTTATCAGTTTATTACTTTTCTGAAGAAGTGCTCAGAACATTGCATCTAATGCATTTTGCAGTGTTTTATTTTCCTAGAATGAATCTTCAGGGCAATTTCTAATTTTATTTTCTCATGCAAAGCTCTCCCCTCTCCTCCTCCTGTTCCTGCTCTTCCTCCCTTATTCTGGATGGTATCCTCTGTCCCCCATCCTCCTGATGTCACCCCACAACAGCACACGCATTAAACAAAAATAGCTGAGACGTCTCCATCAGGAATCACTTAGCGTGTCCTAAACGAAGCATTGCCCAACATTGTCAAGGCCAGCCAGGTAGAGAGCAAAGCCAGTTTCTGATAGGTTCCTTTTCTGTCTTGGTGTACAAATAGTCCTCATCTTACAACCACAATTGAGCCCAGCATTTCTGTTGCTAAGTGAGACATTTGTTCAGTGAGGTTTGCCCCATTTTACAACCTTCCTTGATACAGTTGTTAAGTGAATCATCACAACTGATAAGTTAGTCACACCTTGGACCAAGTTTCCCCCAGAGTCTCTCCTGTCTTCGTTCTCATCACTCGGACACAATTCTCCTCTGAAACAAGATCCAGGAAGACCGGCGTCTTCCTTACCAGGTGGAAGAAATCAATCTATTGAGACCATTGAGACCACTGTCTTGTCTCCCAGGGAGAAGTGTGGGTTACTTAGGAGTAGAGTCTCAGCTTAAGATGGAAATAATCTTATCCAATTTGTCCAAACTAGGATAAATGATCCAAGCAGCATGTCTGGCATATCTAATCAACTGAAACTAATCTGTCCAATCGAATTATTTGGTGGGTGGGGGTGGAAATGCTGTCTTGGAAGAGTTGGAACCTCTGAGTGGGCAACATTTTCCACCAGAGATGTGGACACTGACTTGAGGAAGATGCCCTGTGGATGTAATAAGGTGGGTGGGTTCTTGAGCACCTTTTCTCCAAGGAGGGGCCAGTGGCCTTCCACTGGGGTTAAGGAACGGGCTCTTCAAGAGAGCTTCTTTCTCTACCGGGGTGGAGGCCTGGCATGGAGACAGCAGATATCCCTCTTTGGGGGGACTTGTCCAAGGTACTGAAGACCTCAGATCATTTCCAGGATTCATGTGGGGGAAGAAGCCACATCACCTGAACTATTGAGAACACGAACACACACACACACACACACACACACACACGAGATTTTAGAGTTCTGATGGACTCTGGACTCTTCTTGCACTTATTCAAAAGAGAAGAAGTGATTGCTACTCTGGTGGGTTGTGGTCTCCTATCCATTTTTTTTTATTGTCATACCAGCTCTTTTGTTTTTCAAAGAACAGTCTAAGGAAATGTGAAGTTGCTAATTATAGCCACTGCCTCCCGTGGTTTCTATTAAGAAGCCACTCAATCCTGCCTTAATCTCTGAAGGGGCAGACCAATTAGTTTGCACTCCAGTTGTAAGGTTGCCTGGGATCAAGGCAAACACGTTTGGGTACATGAGGAAACCTTCAAATGCTGCATTTGTTTAAAGGATACTTTCTCACTCTTGCAGTAATTACTTTCAGTAGCACTGAGCTGGTCCATAAGCTATTAATTACTCGGGATGTACGGGAGTTGACAGCGTTGGGTAAGCACGATAATTGGCGACTGGAAAGGAAGAAGTCGATGTTAAAAGAAGACATTTCCCCCTGCAATTATCACTGCATAACTTGACCAAACTTTCATTTTTTCCCCTCCTCCTTCCATTCAGTGGGAAGGGATCAGGTTGAGGAGAAGGTGGCGGCATTTGAGGGCTGAACAATCCAGCGGTTGTAGTCTTGCATGATAAATCGCTGAAGGTCTACCATCTCCAGTGCAAAAAGCAGTTAATCTATCTTGCAGATCATGCCTTCTGCTGCTTTGGACTTTTCACTGCAAAGTGAATAATAGCTGCAGCTTGCTGGGGCAGCAGTTCAGCACAGGCCACGGATGGAGAACGTTGGCAGAACTTGGAAGTCAGGGACGTCCACAAGCGAGTAGCCTTGAACAATGTTGTCTCAAGGATGCCTACAAAAAACTTTTGCTTTCTTTTACTCTGGTCTATCACCGCAGTAAGGATTTGATTTATTTTCTCTTGGGGGAACAAAAGAGTGCAAGGCATGATCTAGAAAGCAAGGTAGAGCTTTCCAAGGTGAATATCCAGGCCCCCCCCAACTACACTATAATTCTATCTCCGTTTGGATAAAGAGCCTTGAATTCAGAGGCAGTAACAACGGTCAACATCATTGCTGAGGAGCAGCATGAAACCTTCACACTCTTCTTCTTGAGGGCTCCTTGGACATGCAACTCTTGACCCTATGTGGCAAATAGGTAGCAAGAGATGTGGAGTGTGACCAGGTAAAGAGGTCCCAGAACAACTTTAGATGCTGCATTTGTCTGCCTGTTGCTCATTTCATAGCTCTCCCTCTCCTGGGACCAAGTGGGCAGGCAAAGTCTGGGGGCCATGGAATGAATGAGCCTGGAGCCCATGGAAGGTGATGGTTGGTTTTGTATCTCTGCTTTGGAAGTTCCCCATTCCATTAATTGAGGTTTCAGTAGGAAATAGGTCTAGATGCCATGCTTCCCAGAGAAATGCCCATCCCAGATAGATGCCTATCCCAGAAGTCATTGGTTGGCCATCATGACAATGCTGGACAGGATAGATCATGGCCAAGACCTTGGTTCTTCAATCATTTAATTGCTTTTGCTCTTTGTAATTAGCTGATAATTCTTTTGCTAAAATTGTTTGTCTGTAGCTGCTCATCTAAGTTCTCATGACCTCCTGCTTGAATCATTCGGAGTAGTGTCTAGCAACTAGTGTCTAGTTGTCTTTTGTTGTGGATTGCTCCAAGCCTGGGGGTCTTTGCATTGCACGTCCAAAAGATTTAAGCTTTAGCTTCGTGGTTAGTGCTTCTGGTGAGCTGCCTGGTTTGTCATCTAATTATGTGTCCTTCCTGTGATCTGAGATAATCTCAACCATGTTCTCTAGTCTCACAGTTCAAAGGCATTTAGTGAGACACAGAGAGTCTGCTAGGTTGTCTCAACTGGCAACAAATCCGGGGTCTCTGAGAATCCAAATGTCAATAGCTAAAGCTATTGAGGGAAGGTCAGTTTATCCCACGCTGATGTGGGGCGCCATTTTCCTATCTGTACCAGCTTTCCGACGAAGCCAACTCTTTGTAGTTCCTTCCTCTCCTTTGAAAAATGTTCTCGCTCTGGAGGACAGAAGGAGTCGTTTCAACAGAATTATTGTGACAGGAAGTGGCTTGTTCTGTGTAGTTTAAGAACTTCCAAGGTTGAAGCAAGCACTCACATTTCCCTTGTCTAATTGCTTAATTACCTTGGTCTCATTTGATCTCATTTTGAAGGTGACCAAATATAGCAACAGTGGCAACAAAGAGGCAGGAACTTTTCATTGCTCTGTTTGAAGGTGGAGAGGAGGACAATTTTTTAGGGTAAACAGGGGACAAGCTTCGGTGGTGGTTCAGCTTCAACAAGCAATAAATTTAGGTAGACATTTATGCAGGTGATGCTAAATGAGATAATGGACGTCCTCCCATGAAGAATAAGTTCTTATTAAGTTTCATCCTACCATTTATGGTCAGACAGATTTCTCCAATGCCAGGTCCTTGGGAACAGTTCCTTGAGGAAATAGCCATTGTTTGGGGACAGAGCCTCTTTTTTAGGCAGAAGTTCCATGGTAGAGTGCTTGGACTACCATAGCATGCTAGGAGAAGAAAATCCCCTTTCACACCTAGGTTAGAACATCAAATAAAATGAACCAAAATCCCAGGTCTGTGGAAGGCAGTTACTTTGCTCAGCCAGAACTGTAAGATCTGGAATCTTGCTTAACTTTAGAAGAACCCATCCTCTTCCAGAGAGCAAATTCCCAATTTCCAGGAATAGCATGTGAAAAATGGAACAAACTTTGTCTGTAACCTTGGACAATCAACACAGAGCAGAGCTTGATGGGCCAATGTTGTGTCTGAAGATTTGGGATCCGCCACATGACTATTCCATGCTTTATCTAACCAATTGTAGCTACCTGGCTTCACACAGTTCACCAAGATCTAAACCATGCTGTCTGTTTTGGGAGAAAGTCAGCTTGCTATGTACCTAAGGAGCAGGCCTTGGCTGGAACAGTGAGAAAATATGTTACATTGACTAGAATCAACAACCTTAGATCAGATCAAAGTTCACTTTCTGTGCCTTCTTTTTCCCAACAGTGGACAGAGAACCTGGTCTTCTCTATGAATACTTTAAATTCCTTGTAGAGTCTTTTAGCTACTGGCCCACACCGCAACTGGTGAACCTGTATTTATTGGAGTCAGCTGTTTTGTAGGGCCAATCTGAAGACACTTCTCCATCCCAAGTCTCCCAACCTTTCTGTCTTTTGAACATCTCCTCTCCCAAGGCTCTTCTTGCTCTGTCAACCATAATGTCATCAATCGGGGTGAGCAACTATGGCACCTTTATGCCTATAACTTCAAATCCCAGAATTCCTGAACCATCTGGCTCAGGAATTCTGGGATTTGAAGCCCACAGATCGTAAAGGGGCCATAGTTTCCCATCCCTTTCATAGATTGTTCTCCTCGGTGCCGAAGCGAACCCCAACTCCCATGGTGGCTTAGAGACAACCTTGAAGATATTGCAAATAACCAAGACGTAATCCTGAGCGGTTGACTAATTCTCATCATATTTCCTTCCCCCTGTTTTCCCATTGCATAACTCAGCATGAGGGACTCGTCCCTGTATCTTTTTTGTTCTTTGAACATCCCACTAAACAGTTTTCACCCCTCCTGAAATCTGGCAGCAAGGGGTAAAAAAAAGGGAAAGAAATCTCTTATATTCCCAGGGCAATTTCAACTTTAAAAAAGGATATCAACATGAAGGACAATTGCAGTGTTGAGCTGTCATTTTGTCCCCACAGGTACCATGAAAAATTACTGCCAATAAAATAACATTTTTCAAAATGTGACACTACCCTTAAATTTATCTTCTGCAATAAATGGGTTTTGGGAGAAAATTTCAGTCTATTTGAGCATAAACTATTCTTCAACCACTCAATAATAGATTACAAATGAATTGCATTATTAATTTATAATAGAATAATTGTTTTGCTTCAACAGTCACTTTCAAGAATTTGGGCAGTAATTTTCTTGGCTTCTTTATCATCTTAAAGATATTTTCCCCACAGGATAGAAGGAAAGAAAGGAGGGGAAGGAGAAAAAGAGGAAGGGAAGTTGTATGTGGGTTCAAGCTGACAAAAGTCCAGGAATTCAATATCAAAAGTTGATAGGAATTGAAAACCTTAATTTAGCTGCCTGTCCCCAAGGTTGTTTTATACCAGATTACAGTTATGGACACAAATTGGTCCAGTATTTTTGACGGGGTTCCTTGACCTGCGTATTCAGAAGAAAAGTAGTTCATGTAAGGTTGTTTTCTTCTCCTCTGTGTCCCTGTTTGTACAACCTATTTAGCAGTCATGGGGGAGAGAAGGAAGTGTATTGTACAGTTAGTTAAACCCCACTAATTGACCCAGACAATTAAACCAGAGGGGTTAGTCTTAGTCCCAAAGGGACTAAGCTCTGCTTCAAAGCTAAATTGATTCTTCCTCCTCCTGCTGTTCAGTTCACTCCCTTCTTAAGGAAGGATTAGCTCTTCCTGCCAAGGTCTGTCTGATCAAGACGGAAGACCTCACAAGATGGAGGCTTCTCGTAGGGTTGTGCCACAGTGGCACTTTTTCATGCAAACCTTCTGCAACCATGTGGGAGCAGCTGGGAGGCTCCAAGCACTGACCCTTCAGTTGAGTGATCGGATCATATGAAGATGAGTTGACAGGTTCAGTGAGTTGGCCATGTTGGGTGGGAAGGGCCAAAGTGGATAAGTTCTCTTCTAAGGGAAGTTACTGTAAAGTATTCTTAGATGTTGGATGGGTGTTGGATTAGATCCAGGGAGGCAAAAATTGAAATCATTTTCCGCAACCATGGATTTTAGGACATGGTTTTGTCAACCCAGTGGATCTCTTAAGCTTCTCAGGTAAGATGAGGATAGATCTCTGTGGAGCTACCTTGAATTCTTCAGAAAAAGACATATGTTTGAAAACAGTTTTCATCTTATCAGAACACTGGCTTCTACCTCTAGACAGTTACCTCTTGAGGCTGGTTTAATTGGTTTTCCTGCCTTCTGCGAAGAATTGAAATTAATGCCTGTTCCCTGGAGGTGGATGGGAAGGTCGCAACATGACCCAGATACTTGTTTGAGGGTCTGCCTTCTGGAACTCCCTACCCAGGAAATGAGGCTGGCTCCTTCTCTGCTCTTGCTATCAGACTTTCCTTTCTAGAGAAGCCCTCTTCTCCTTTGGCAATCAAATGATAGAAGGTGCCATTTTCAAATCAGATTATTTATCATTTTTCCTAAATGTTTAGGTAACGGTCACTAACTTTGACTTTGCCATGAATTACTGCTAAACGCGTTAAGGGGTGTGTGCCTTGAAACAGCAGAATCAAAGAGGATGGATGGATGGAATGCAGAGCCCCCAAATCTGATTCTCTTGAGTTCTCACAATCAATTGAGCCCTTCTGGGACACTTGCTGACATAGGAAGAACCCTTGTTTAAAAGCTGCTGCAACCATGAAGCTTCCTCTGAGTATTTTAGGGAAAGGTTGGTTGATCTGGGTAGCCTGGGTTAATCTTGGTACAGGTGGCAAATGTTTCTGGGAAGGATTGATTAAGGTTTCCATGCCTTTCCCCAACTGTGATGCTTTGAAAATACTCTGTTTTGTAGCTTGGATCCCTGCCTGGAGAAAGCCATTAAATTAAGAGTCTGTTAATATGCCTTAATAATGGCTCACTCAACAGAAAAGCCACTCTCCGAGTCAGGATGGCAGCGGGGCCAAAATATTTCACACTTAGAAAAAAACTGGATTCCTTGGCCAATGAAAGTGTATTAATGGCAGTTTTTCTACCGAAGCTTCCTGACCCTTTTCCTTTTGTCTGAGTGTGATTTGATGAACAGAGACGTTGTCCATCAGGTGTGAAAATGATATATTTTGATCATTGTTGACTTTCTTACAGTGACAAGGAAAAGAAATACAGCTTTACTGGCAACTACTTGAAAAAAGTATTTGGGCAGGTCCCTGTGTCCCCCCCCCCAATTAATTTTACTCCTTCTGGTGGCTTTTTTCTATTTTGGGCTCAAATTGGCAAAGTTCTCACGTGCTGTGATATCATTTTCTTTCTCTCTGCCTTTAAAAGGTGCATTTCCTATAGGAGAGTACATCACAAAGCACGAGGTGTGCCTTCCACATGCACACACACAATTTTTGCAAAACAGGTGCATTTGGCTCTTGTCATCCCAGACGGCTGCAGTTTAATCTCATATCACCTTCAGCAATAAAGAGTGCCAGGTTGGCACAATGCACTGAGCCAAGTTGGTGCCAAGTATTACAAGACCTCAAATGAAGTGATGCACATGTGTTTGGTGGGCTGGGTTCCCAGGCGGGAGCGGGGCATCCCAGAGGAAGAAGAGACAACGCAGCCCAGAGATTTGGTGTGAGAGAAAGAGGGTGAAGACAGTCCCTCCCTAAGAGCACCCGAAGGCCTCTTCAAAGTGAATGACGATCTTGGGACGGAATGGGAAATGCTGCCCTCCTGGAGTCCCGCCTGTGTCGCAGACCTACAGGGGCACCTGCGGGGGTTGAGAAAAATCGAGGGGGGTGGCTGCAACTCTACAATCAAGGCCCCTCTCCTTCTGAATGAATGTTGTACGAGTGACACATGCAAAAAAGGAGGACTTGACTTTTCTGACTTCCCTCATTGCAGATGACTCAGAAATTAGCTTGACGATGATGTTATTGCAGAAGCTACGCCATGTTGGTGTGCCATGTTTGTACATGAGGTTTGTGTCTGTATGTGTATGAGAGAGGACAAAAAGACCATAAGCTACAGTTATAGATGATTTGCAAGCCTGAAGCCATGAGGATGCAAGAGTCAAACCTGCATTTGGAAAAACACACACACACACACACACACACAGACGCATACCTGTATCCCTTTAAAGGGGCATCAACTAAAATTATGCCCACCAGCCAGGAAAGTACCAGTCATTTTTAGATAAATTAGGCCCTGTTCTTCCTGCAGTGGGGATTAAAAAAAAATCATACTCCACATTAACAGTCCCTTCGGTATTTCCGTCAAATGAGTTTTAGTGGCAGAGGGCTGCTAAAAATACCCTCCAATTTCTCTCCTCATTTAAATGCAGTGCTGAGTAGGGGGAAAAAACCCTCCATGAATGCATGGAGCTCACAGTTCAGTGGCCTGGATTGTCGTGCCGTTCCATTTCGCACGCTGACTTTCAGGGGCAGGGTATGGCCCCCGAGTTAAATTTGGAATGTTGGGTTGGACCGGGAAGATGTGCTGACTTTGAGTGGTGCATGTTCTGGAGAACTTCCTTCTTGCCATCTTTAAGCCCTCCTGAGGACGGTAAAGAGTTCAAGGGTTGGTCTTTTGCTTGCGTAGTGTAGAAAGACAGCTTTGGTGTGTGCCATCCCTTGGAGCATCATGGCTCCTGGTGACTGGTGGTTCCTATGAGGTGGAGAATGAAAGCAGAGCAGGTCAGGTGTGAGCAGAGAAGGTTCTCCAGCGATTGGGACACTGGCATCCTTTCGTATTCTCCAAGACATTGCTCTCTAGACCAGGGGTCTCCAAATTTGGTAAGTTTAAGACTTGTGGACTTCAACTCCCAGAATTCCCTGGCCAGCAAATTTGGAGACCTCTCCTCTAAGCCAGGTTCCCATCAAACATCCAATGCTGGGACACATGAATGATTGTTGCTAATAGCATTCAGGACCTTTGGGGGTACTTTCCTCCACCTACTTCATGCAACCGTCCAGAATGAAATCCTTCAGGATTTCTTTGTTGCAGGCTCGTTGGTTATGGCCAGGTTGATGCTTCTTCCAGGACTGGTTTGAGCAGCCTCATAAATCACCCTGTGGGACAGTAGGACATCCTGTCCTTGATGGCTATTCTGACTGGATTCTTTGTCCCCCATGAGAGAAGGAGAAGGACACAGCATGAAGCTCCCGGCATTTTTAAACAGGAAGCGATCTTCCTCCCTTGTAGAAGTGGCCAGGAAAGGCTCGTCGTTAATCACTGTCCACCAGAGCTTGGCTCAGGGAGGGGAGGGATGTCTGCAATCTCACGGCCCCTCTCTTCATCTTGAGGTTAAAGAGCAGGTGGTGGGCTTTAGGGAGAGTGTTTGGCTTGTTCAACTCAGGGGGCAAGGGGCAAGAGGGGTGAGTGGTCCAGTGGGACCCATCATAGGTGTCCTTCTTGGCTTCACAACACCCAAACCTTACCAGTAAGCTGTGTCCACCTTGTGTTCATCATTTCCTGAAGAAAAACCCTTAACAATTCACAGAGCGTAGCAGATCTCACAAGGTTATTGTTGACGCCAGGCAGTTTTGATTTCTCCCATGCAAGAGATGTTCAGAGCTACGATGTGGCTTATGGGACTGTGAGCGAAGAGGCAGCAAGCCTTCTGCGGTTTCCCATTGTGATAGAATGATAAAGATAGATGACATTCAGCAGGGGGAGGAAGAAGAGAAGAGGGCTGAGATCTCATTAGATCTCCAGAAGATTTAAGACACCATCTCCAATTATCTCCAGCTTTGTAAATAAATGTAACGATCAGGTTTTAATTAGTTTTTCACTTCCTCAAGAATATACTTCTCTTAACATGTACTTGAGCACAATTTGGAAATTATGTTTATAAAAACAGGGATGAACTATCATAACAGGAGGAAAGACCCCTTCCTCTTCCCCCCATTCCATCTTCACAGGTGGACAGTCCACACCTGAGGGTCTCTTTCCCCCCCCTCACCCATTTGCTTTCTTCTGAGGACAGGAGAACTGGAATTTTCCTTGCCCATTTTCACCGATATCTGTATTCACATACAAGCGTGTCCTCATGCAGGTACTGAAACTTTGAGGGGGTGATAACCAGACAGGTGAGTTTCTGAAGTCTGAAAATGTCACTTGGGGGAAGATGATTCATGCACATATGTTAGGCTGGCTGCTTTCAGCATGGCTTGAACCTGCTGTGAAGCACCTCTTCCTCCTCCTTCTTTGACTGCTTTCTTTCATTCGGATGTCACCCAGTAGGCCTGGGCAATTTTGCTCCCTTGGCTAGACATGCAAACGCTTTTGGCTCTCCCACATGGCATCGTCCTGAGTGGGTTTCTAGGTGGAGCTGGGAAAAAGGGAGACTTGGTTTGCGTGGAGCTGCTGCTGCTGCTGCTGCTGATTCCGACAGACTGTCTGTATTTTGGCCATTGTCAAAGTTACGATGTGCAGCGAAGTACAGTAATTGCTGGACCCAGGAGTGTTCTTCTTTGCCTGCTGGGGGAAAACTTTAATGACTTTGTGCCGGGAGAAATCTGTAGGGCTGCATCCTGCATGGTAGACAGGCAGTCGGCTCCTGTGGCAGGAGAAGGCTGGGTCCATGATTCAGATGCTGGGCTGAGTTTTGGGGGGCTGGTTCTGCAGCTGCTTCCTGTCTCTTCCTTCCTTATCCTACTCAATTTGGTCAAATGCAGCTGGATGGCTGCGACTTCCTTCTCATCCAGCTCCAGGAAAAGCTCACTGACCCGGAAAGGCCCCGGTTTGCTCGAGGTACTTCTCAACTACCTAATGCCCTACAAGAAGAGGGTCATCTGGGCTAGAAAGGGTCTAATAGTCAGACCCAATGAACCTGGAAGTTGCAGGCCCTGGTGGAGGAAAGGCTCCATTTTTTCAACTTGGTTTGGAATTGAGCAAGGACAGACTCTTTCCCTCCATAAATGCTTAGATGCCCCCTTATGTTTCAGGGGCCTGGAAAACTTCAACCATTGTGAAGCCTGGGTGTTGGCAGTGTCAAAACATCGGCCTCATAAAAACAAGTCAGCTGCACCGACAACTCAATCTGGTTCCTGGAGCTAGGCGTTCTAGAATCCCCATCTGGACATTTCCTGGTTGAGGAGGCTAGTGCCAATGTCTCTTCAGTCGCACTTGCTTTGATGGGACCACAAAGACTAGGTGGCTTGTCCGAAGACACTGAAGAGCTCCGTGGCCCAGGAACTCTTCCTAATGCACACAAAAGCTCTTCCCTTCCAACAGGATGAAGCTGCGGTCCTATCTTTAGAAGCTTCTGAGTAAATTGAGCAGCCCTGGTGGGCTCTTAATCAGAAACCTATTGCATGTTAATAAAAACGATGAATGGCCGCTGCTTCCGATTGTGATTCTGATATTAGAAGGAAGTTTTATTGACCTCCCATGGGTCCAATGGCGAGATGTCAACTTTGAGAGCGTTAATTGCACAGATTCTGCTCCTCTTTGGTGGCGGATAATGCTTGGACAATAGCACAGCCCTTGGGATCGCCCTACAATCAATCAACGTGGAAACCCAGTGATTACGAGGGAAAGAGGGGCTGAAGGAAAGCACTCTGGTTCAGAGGGAAGACATCCAAGTCATGCAATTAGAAAGAAGTAGCCATGCCCTCTTGCCCTTCCCCTCTTCCGCAGAGAGGCATAATTTATCAAGGGGGAGAAACAGGACTCTGTGGTTCTTCTTCTCCATCAATTATGGATCAGTATACTATGCTAACTATGGCTTGCTGAGCGGGCCAGGTTTGCTTGGATTCCAACAACGCACTAGGCCAGAAGGCATTCTGGGGCCCTGGGGGCTCATGAGAAAACTTGAGGGATGGAGTTTGCTAATTTCTGGGTGGAAAGGCCTGGAGGACAGCATCTGCAGGGCTTCAAGTCCTGGGAAGGAAGGAAGGAAGGAAGGACGAGGCCCTTGTCATGGATGATGGTGGGCAGGACCTCTCTGCAGAACCAGGAGGGAAGCATGACACCAAGCTCACCACTTTGCCTAGCTACAGTTCAATTCAGAGCACGTACTCCACTGTGCCTGTTGCTGTCAGTATCATTATTCAGGGAGCGAGGGTGTCACACAATTTCATGCATTATTTTAGGGTGTTGCACCACCACAAAGATGGAGAAACCTTTTGCATTAAGTCAGTTCATTGACCGTCTACCTTCCTGAGCGAGTGACTTGAGTCACACTCTGGACTGGAAGCTGACTTTGGAAATATTGACTGCCAACCTTTCTTCCAACCAATCAGCATGGGGACAGAGCTCATCCTTGGCACTATTCCCCCCAAAAGTGTGGGAGTTGCTCAAGAGCCGTTGACTTCAGTCTGTTTCCCAGGGACTTGGCCAAACAACCAGGCCCATGGATTCTGGTCCAACGCTGGATTCTCCTGTTTGTTACTCAACCACCCCCAGATTCTACCGGCTGAATCGGAATCCAATTCTGCCTTCCTTTGGGGCATCTGGTGGAGTAGCAATGCTTTGGCAATTGCTGGCAGCACGAGGTTGGCCGGCCAAGAGCCCAGATTTGAGTGGGGACCTGTTTGGCAGTTCGAAGCTGCTGGCCATCTCGGCCGCTGACAGGAGCTCCTTGTTTCATGAGAAAGAAGGAAACAATGCCGGGAGTTGTTAGCACTCGTGGTATGCTCGGCGTCCCTCTTAGAGGAGGCTTTCTTCTCCTCAGCCCTTTCAGCAACAAGAGCATCTGGGGTCAGCCTGGGTGAACATCTTTTTGTTATTAAGCTTTTCAAGCATCTGCAAAGCAGACGTAAGACCAAATATTTGTCCCTCTCTCTCTCTTTCTCTCTGTGTATTTTATTTTTACATCTTGGCCTGGAACTCCTAAGTGCTTTCCCAGGTTGCATCGCAAAGGAGGGGCCGAGATTTTTGGAGAGCACTCAGGAGTTATCTCAGAGGCCAGCAGTTCCAGCTGGCCTCAGAAACCTTTTAAGCAGCGAGACTCCTTCACATTGGACAGCAGAGCGAGACGTTCTCAGAACTTCCTCTGGGTTGATCTCACTGCTTCACCTCTGGAGTCTCTGGAGCAGGAGCTGGAAGGCAGCCGGACACTTTCCTTCCTTTGGTTAAGAACAAAGTGTTGCAATGCAACTCCAGGACGTTTCTCTTGCAAAGGTATTTTTTTAAAAAACAAGTCAACTTTGGGCAAAAAAGGCCGGTGGAGACAGTCCTCACAGCATCAGGGTGAAGCCCCTTCTATCTGGGATCGCTGGAAATTTAGAAATTCATTCAGGCAGGCTTAGCATTTGTAAAAAAAAAAAAAGTTGAGATTTAACCCCAGGCCAAAATTTTCTGGATATGAAATTCCACCCAGACCTTGATTGACTCAAAGAGCCTCTGACTAAATCCATGCCAAGGTGTGCCCTTATGTGGATATTTCCAAACGAGAGGTGGAGATTATAGCTGAGCATCTTCTTAATGCGGGAATTGAAGGTATGTGAGCTGTGGGTTTGGGTTGCCTGCCTGTGGATCACAGCTTATCTCTGAAACAGTCTTACATCCTTGAGCCCAAAATAAGTGTGGCTTGAAGTTACCCTTTACTGTTGGGTGTATTTCAAGTGGAGATATTTATGGGGCAGTTACCTTGGGAACAGTTTGGTGCAAAAATGCACTGAGTTAACCAATATAAAGGAGGTTTTCCTATAAGAGGACAATTGTCCACAAATAGATTGTGGAGGACTAGGATGAAAAAGGATTGTCACCGAAGGATCCCACGTGACTGATATTTTTTCCCTGAGCTTCTCCTGACTCTTTTTCTGAAGTGTCAAGGAAGAAGCCATCTGAGATTTCTAACAGCAGCTGGGACTTATCACTGCTGCCACCCCCTTATTAAAGGCCTGCTTTCCCAGCTGAAACTTTCTCTATGCCTTGGTTTACATCCACCCTCACCTTCAACCATACGGTGGGTCCCCGACAAGGCTTTGGCACTAGTTTGTTGATAACAGCTTCCTTTCTAGAGAGGTTGGTGGCTTCATGGAGACACGGTTAAGTGTTGGAAGAGAGCCAGATGTTTAGTAGCAGGCATTAGAAATTTGGGCATGAGACCCAAATCTGCTGAAAAAACAATCTTGTCTCATAAACGCCAATTTAGTGCACCAGCTGCAGTAAGCATAACATTGATTGACATGCAGATTGACATACCTTTGTAGATTTGAGGTGGCATCCACTAAAGCATCCAACCCACCAAATGTTGCTCCATGGGTCTATTTTGAAGGACCAATGAGTAGAGGAGTCCATTGGTGCTTGGATTAGGAGGAGATGAATGGGTTTGGAGAGGTGCTGAACATCCCTCAGGAGGTCAACCTTGGAAGACCTCTCTCTTCTGCCTAAATCACCGATTCTCAACCTTGGTAAACTCTATGACGTGTGGACTTCAACTCCTTCAATTATGCTGGCTGGGGAATTCTGGGAGTTGAAGTCCACATATCTTAAGAGTTACCATGGCTGAGAAACATTGGCCTAGATGGAGAGATAGTTGGATGATATCAAGCAGCTTCCTGTGATTGGCTGAGCTGCGGTCCTTGGCATATCTGGAGCTGTTGCACTATCACTACCACCATCACAACCTACCCCAGGTAAAACCTGGCCCTTTTCCCTGAAGTTCACGAAGAGTTAACACTTTAACAGGGGGTGTGCTTAAGCCTTACCTAACTCATTGAGCCTCCTCTCTGAACACTCTGCCAGAACTAATTTCACGGTTTCAAAACTGCTCGTGACACAAAAAGAATGTGTAATGAGCTATGGGGAGAAAGGGTGGCCTCCTTTTCCATCCAAGCGAGAAGCCAGCCATGGTTCGGCAGGACCTGTCCAGGCCTGGGTCCTCCAAAGTCCTTCTCAAGGGCCGGTTCTCCATCCAACGCAGCCCTTGTTTGGTTTTCGAACAGATGCTACTTCTCAACATTTTGCCTGCCACTTGAGAGTTCTCCTCTGCCAGTTTTGGTTTTGAGAACTAGGATCCCATCTTCTCTTTCTCCCTTTTTTCCGCTCGACCAAGTCCAGAAATAAATCCCCCACGAAAACCAGGTGCAAAAGGGAAGCTTGGGACATGACTGCAGGCAGCTAGTTCATGCTTGGACCCCATTTCAGGAACTTCCTGCTAGGATCCCCTGGACCATCAATGGAATTGAATCTTCCAATCCAAGATTCATCATCCAAGGTGGTCATTCAGATATTGTAGGATCTTCAGAATAGGCAGATCATCGGCTGTTCATGATCATTGACCTAGAAGACCTTGCAAGATCCTTAAGGGTGTGGAACCATCAGTGCAATCCATGGTTCTTCCTCCAGAAAACCCTTCTCTGCAGGGTAGAAGGATACTTAAGCTTCTTCGCCCTCCTTTTAGGTTTGCATGTGGCTATCGTGCATTGGAGTTTGGCTGCAGGAAACATCCCCCTCCCCTCCCCCAGGTCCTCTCAAAGTGCCTTTTGCTCAGCACAATTAGAATTCTAAGCAGGTGTAGATCAAAACAAAAAAGGGAAAGAGGAGGAAACACGTGCTGGCATGGCAGAGACCTTCCCTGCCTGCCAACAGGGAGCCAGTCGTATTGTGCAGCCTGTTTCTGGGCCTGTTGAAGAGTCATTGAGGGAGAAGGAGTTGCACACACACACACACACACACACACACACACAGGGAGGAAGGGAGAGTGTTGAGGTCCGTCGTGCTTCCTTGCCAACCACCTCATGATCTTCCATTCTTGGTGATGCATCAGAAGGCAGGAGCTCAGGAAAACTTCTGGAAGAGCCCAGAGAAGGACCAGGGTGGAGGACAATGAAAGTGATTAACAGGGAAGTTGGTGACATTCGCTGCAGGAGATGTTGGCCAAACTATCCCAAACTCAAACAGTTCTTTGGACACATCTCATCCCCTCATCCAGCAGGGCCAGCACTTGGGATAGCATCCCTCTCCCACCCAAGATTTGGATGGGTCCCACTTTGGCTGCCTTCAAATGAAGTTGAACAACCCGGTTTTTCCTCCAGACCTCGGATTGGGGTGTTCAGGCAGCCTTTTTAAGCTGGGGAGGCAGGGGAAGGAGGAGAATTTCCTAGAGGATTGAGGCCCTTTTTATAATGCTGGCCTTTGTTGTGTTTTGAACATGTGGAAGCTGCCTAGAATCATTTTGGGGGATGGACAGTTTAGAAGATTAGATGGAGGGAGGGAGGAAGATAGAAAGATAAGAAAGAAAGATAAAGAAAAAGAAGGAAAGAAAGAAAAAGAAAGAAAAATACGGGGGGTTATAAATAGACTTATCTCAACTTATTATAGCTTTTACTGGTCAAAGGATCCCTGTTCATCTTCTAGAACAGCTCAGGTGTGGACAAGGGAGAGATGCAGACATGTCCCCAATAAAAAAGGGCACACCATTTTTTTTTACCCAACATACACCTGTTAGCATCAGATGCGGCCATCCTTGGTCCGTTGCCTGCACTTGGACTTCACTGGCCCCAGTGCGGTCTGACTGGACTTAGGCTCCTAGCAGACCTGGACATGGGCTTCAGGTTCTCCTTCGGCGCATGAACCAGTGTTTTTTAGGGGCCAGAGAAAGGTCCGTCACAGCCCCAGCAGACTGGTCCATCTAGCTGTGACGGGGCTGAAGGCTGAGCCTTTGCATGTTGTCTTCCCCAAGTCTGGCTCCTTCCCCAGGAGAACCTCTTGTCTCCAGTGCCAGACTCCCTTCCCTTCCCTCCCACCCCACCCCCTGTGAGTCTTGCGCCTCCAGCTTCCCAGCAGTTGTGAGATGCACACGGGTGATTTCACGGAGAGGCTGCAGTGTGCATGGGAGTGCATTAGCAGCATGGCCGAAAGCAGGGACGAAGCTGATTGCTGTTGCTGGGCGCATTTCTTAGGGAGCCTCTGATGGGCAGCGAGTGGCTGCGTTCGAAGTCGAGCCGCCGCTGATGTCAGTATTCATAAATAATTAAAATGACATTTTAAATGGATTTGTTTCCAAACCAAGTTCCGCTTGGCGGCCGTTCGGTCTCGGTAATGAACTCTTGCTCAGGCTGAATGCTACGCTGTACTCCAAAGCCCCTCCTCCCCGCCAGGTGGAAGTCTTCATTACTTTCTAGGAAGGAAACCTTGATCTAAGCAAACCCAATGCGGATCCTCAGGAACAAGGAGGTGGAGAAGCCCCCAAAGGAGGGGAAAAGAGCAGCAAAATTCAGCCCAGGAAGGAATGGCCCTAAGCGAGTCGTTGGTCAGCTCTCTTAATTGCATGGCCTGCAAATATGCCGGACTGCAGCTCCCATCATGCTCAGCCGGGATGAGAAGGGAAGTGGGGGTGGGGCAGGGAGGGACTGTCCAGATGCCTCTCCTCAAGAATGAGCAGGACTTGATCAACCTCAATTGGCTATGAACTTCATAGGAAGACCCACGTTGGAGGCTCTGTTGACCCTAATTGGGGGGTTAGTCCTGAGGGTTGGAGACCCAGAAGTTGGAGGGAGCCTGACTTGAACCAAAGCAGGGTGTTTCTCCTTAATTTCTCTGCTCCCTTTGCCATCTTGGGTGAACATGGCCTTTGGCAACACGTAGGCCAGCCTGCAATGTATGATCTGACACCTCCTGGTCTCCTTATTTTCCTCATTCTTTTATCTCTCCCTCCCTTTTTTCATCTCGGGTGCCATTTCTACTGATTTGCTTTGCAGTCTCCTGCTGTAATGCTTTGTAGCTCTGTCAGTATGTAAATTAAACCAAGCATAGATAGCTTTGTGCTGCTTAATGTTCAGCTGATAAAAATTAATGTGGTGTGAAATGAGCATTTTATCTGACTGCGGATACAGTGACGGAGTTAATTAGAGTGGCAGAGCAAAATGTTATTAAAACGTAGACTGGTCTGGCTAGTGGAAGGATTGTGGGACCCCCAGACCATGGGAGGGGAGGAGGGGAGGTGTCCTTGGAGACCATCCACCCAGGGAGTCCCTGCCCACCCGCTTGGAGGTCTGGGTGCCCTCAGCCAAGGCAGCCTTCAGCTTAGACTTCCCAGAACGAGGGGCCGGTTGGGCAATCCGATACGACAGGTGAGACAGGAGGGCTGGCACACCTGCGGAACGGAGGGGAAGGCCACAGTGAGCAAAGCCACCCAGGAAATGCACATTATCTGCAGCACTGCGTGGTTGATGCTGCTATCTTAGCAGCAAACTTGGCCGGCTTGAACATTCAGGCAATCAGTCAACCTGAAGCCAGCAGAAACATTTCATTTCAAAGAAGCTGCTACAGGTGAGCGTCGGCACCTTCCTTCTTCCCATTGAGGTACAGCTTCCATTTCGAGCAAAGCAAGATGCTTGCGCTCTTTTTTAAATTGCATAGTTTATGTTCTGACCCAAACCTGATTCCAAGGAAACAAACACAAAACAGAGGGAACAGCAAAACCTTTTAATGATTCTTTACGAATTCCGTTCCTTCACGGTGAAAAGGCTGTTTCAAACTAATTGTCTCTGATAAGAACGAGCCTTGCCAAGGTGGTGCAAGGCTGCCAAGAACACTAGATAAAGTTACCAAGAAATGTCTCCAAACACCAACCAAGACACTCCGAACGTCCACCAGGCTTGAGTGCAAAAACGTCTTTGCTTCCTGCAAAGAACTCCGGTTTCTCAGCTGGCTTTTATCCCTTGAGGGAGGGGCCATTACCTTGCAGCCTTACTCCTGAGTCACCTGTGCTGCTGCAGCTGCTCTTTCCTTTGAGCAGCCCTGTGCGCACGCGCCCTGGGCACAGGCTCCTTGGGGGCCTCTTCATCTCTGCTGCCAGCCTCTACCATCTCCGAAGGCAGCACTCCACTCCCTGATGGTCCTGGCCCCATCCCTGCATCACACGCAGGCCCCTCATCTGAGTCCTTGTGGACCTCAGCCATCCACACCTGATGCCGGTGAACCACAACAGTTTATGTTGATCCATCTGGTCTAGCACCAACTTCCCATTGGGAATTATCTGATAACTTCCACCAAGGTTACAAGCATGCGTTCCCTCTATTTTCCCCAGGCCCTTAACACTCACTGGCCTCCAAGGTGGAGATCTCAGCCAGCCATTGCGATGAATAGCTGCTGGGACTCTTCTGGGTCTCCTTGGGTGATATAGCCCAGGACAAGGAACCCCTTTTTGGACCAAGAACACCATTTGATTTTGGAGAACGTGTCCAAGGACCTCACTGCAAAGCTCAGAAGAAAAAGTGGCCAGGGCTTAGAAACCAAAAGTTGACGAAGGCGACACCAGAACACGATAACCCCGGATATGCAAAATGAAAAACAAGGTTACAGAAAGAGGAATATTGTTCCTAGAGCGGATGCTTCCACGAAGACAGAGCAGCCTAGAAGGGTTGGTTTGACGCCAAGCTTGCAAAGAGGGCATGCTGCAAATTCACACACACGCACACCCCCCCCCGCTTTTAAAGTCTGAGACCTGAGTCGCATCTCCTCCAGAGCAGGACTCTGGAATGATTTAACCCCCCTTTAGAAGCTGAGTGGTGGGTTTTCTCTTCATTGATCCTGGCTCATGCTCATGCCCATTGGAGGCATTTCTCAGACATTGTCTCTTGCTGAAGGAGCAACAGCCAGGGTTTCTGTCTAAGGAGCTTTGTGGCAGACGGTACAGTCTTGAGTGAGATGTTTCTGCCTGGCAGCAAAATCTGAGCTCTCCAGTCGATCGAATCCACCCACAGAGCGTTACCTCCACGCCTGGATTAAAGCCACAGTGAAGATGGATTTTTTTTGTTAATAGCTCTGCCCGGCTCAGGACTCCGGGACGGGCCAGTGCCAGAGTCAGCACGCCCGGGAGATGTATGAGTTAGGCAGAGTTAAACCAGCCGTATCACTCGGATACTCTTCAGCTGCCTGGGTCCAGCAGAATGGCCTCCTAGATTATGTTTTGGGTTGTGGGGGGATTGATGCTGTGTCCTGCATGCTGCCAGGTGCTCCAAATGCCTGAAATGGAAAAGCAGGGGACTCCTTCAGTTGTGAAGCTTAGAAGAGCTGCGATTTGAAGTTCAGCTCCCCTGGCTGGGGGTGGGGGGAGGAGAAGAGGCAGGTCTGCCACACTGCGGGGAGGAATTGCCCCCCAATTAAGATAGGAAACTGGCTTGGCCAGGGTTCCAACCTTTAAATGCCAAGTGCAGGTCAAGAGCTGTTGGTGAGATGGGAGTCACATCTTCCTCCTTTCTGCAAATTCACTTCGGTCCTTTGACTTCGGAGCATGATTCTCAGCCCTGACACTTTTAAGAACCGTGGACTTCAGCTTCAAAGATAAAGCCCCCTCCCCTTTCAGCTCAAGAAGGAAGATAATTCCTAGTGTTAAAAAAAAGCAGCAACAACAACCCAGGAGAAAAAGGAAGAACTCCAACCCAGTGAAAACCCGAGCGGAGCAACTGCTGCTGCGTCAGCTTCTTGGCTGAAAATAAAAACTCAAACCAGATTACAGCATGCACCAGGAATACGAAATATGGTTAGAAATAATGCTTCAGCTGTGAGATCTTCAGGCGGTGGAAATAATAGGGGATAATTTAGTAGAAGAGGAACGAGGGGATCAGCAAACCCAAGGAGAGAGGGGAGAAAGCAGAGGGGGAGGAAGGGGTTGTAAAAGAAGCACGAGAAAGGATTAATATCAGTGCCAGGACAGGATTCATACAGGAATGCTGTCTCCGGGGCTTCATCCTTTACCCCCAAGTCCCCTTGGGGGGCTGGAGGGTAGAAAGACCTGTCTATGCAGTTAGGAGCCCCCATACATGCTGGTCAGCCCCACTTGCTCCCCTCTGTCCTGGGAGTACACCGCCTGTCAGCCCTGGTAGCTCATGGCTATGGGCATATAGCCCCACATCTCCAGAGGGCACCCAGTTGGGGGGGGGGTGATCTCCCCTCTCCCTTCTCAAGCAAAAAGCAGGAACCAACTACTCTGAAGTGGGTCTTCTGAAGCTTGGCAACCAGTGGCGGTAGGCTACTGGTTCAGACTGGTTCAGCCGAACCGGTAGTAAAAAAAGCCTCCGACGATCAGCTGAGAGGAGGCCCTGCACTTTCCTCTTCTTTCTCCACTCAGCTGATTGGCACTGCAGGTCTCAGCTGGTGTGGGAAAAGCTGCGGGCCCGCGTTGGGCAAAGCACGCCCACCAAGCCAGGCCCACCGACCCGGTGGTAAAGCCATTTGCATCCCACCACTGTCGGCAACCATAAGGTTAGGGTGCACTTCAACTCCCAGAATTCCTGATATTCACAGAGTTGACCATCATTGAAGAATTCTTGGTGGTCTTTGAGCTTGGCTATTGGCCTGTAGATGTTTCTTGCCACGGTTGTTAAATGAATCACTGCAGTTGTTGAGCTAGTAGCACAGCTGTTAAGTGAATCTGGCTTCCCCGTTGACTTTGCTGGTCAGAAGGTCACAAAAGGGGATCTCCTGACCCCTCCCCTGGAACCCTGCGGCCATCATAAACACGAGCCAGTGGCCAAGCATCTCCATTTTGATCAGGAGATCCTGGAGAGGCTGCAACAGTTATAAGCATGAAAAATGGTTATAAGTCACTTTTTCAGTGCTCTTGTAACTTTGAACGGTCACTACATGAACGGTTGTAAGTTGAGGATTACCTGTGTTGGACTCCTACCTGTTTTTCTAGCATTTTTCAAGTCTTTTTCATTGCCGCTCTGAACTTGAATAGACCACGTGGAATTTTCAATGTAGGGCTATTAAAAATGAGAGGCGGCTCATGACAGACTTTGGATGAAAGCAACTTCGATTGATTGGTTGGTTGGTTGGTTGATTTTTATTTAGTAGGTCTGTATGGATGCCCAGCTCAAATGCTGTGGGGGGGGGCTCTTTCCTTTCCTCTTTCTTCCCCCCCTCTGTTTGTTAATTGCTGACCTCAGAACAGTTTGGAGTCCAGGGGGCAGAAAGGGCTTGAACTTGGATGAGCAAAATGCTGCTATTTCAAAAATATAAAACACACTCAAATCTCCCAGGAAGGATGAAAATATTGGAGCGATGTAGGTCAGGCAGCACTTAAATGTATAATGTGAAATTTATGAACTAGATTTCTTTTTCTTTTTTTTAAGAAAGAATAAATATTAAGAGTTTTCAGAGTAGCCCAACCGAAGGCAGAATGTGCAGGTGCAAGAAAAGCCGAGAATGAAAAAGTACTCAAGGAACCCTTGTTCTATTTCCTAACCTTTTTGTAAAGCAGCCGAGGCTGTCAGAGGTACAAGGGCTGGGGGTGGGGGGGAAACAGGACCACCCACAAAGATGAGGAGGGGTCTCTTGGAAGCGCTTTCCAACTCTGATTGTACACAGTAGTTGCATACTTGGCTTCCAAAAATACTTTATTTTCTTTGACCAGCCAATGAAAGCAGCTGTAATACATTCTGCGCATGCGCCGTAGTCTCGAGCACTGTTTCTCAAGATGTGTGGACTTCAACTCCCAGAATTCCCCAGCCAGCATGCTATTCTTCCTCCTCCTCCCTCTTCCTTCTGCCTCCTCCCATTCTCTGTTTATAAAGCCAGGGTGGGAAGTGGGTCTAACGGTGACCTACTGACTCACTTTGCCCTAATCTCTGGAAGTCACTTGAATCCACCAAGGGTTGTAGTGGAAACGAAAAAGGACGGGAGGCCCCTAATGGAAAACACCTCAACTGAAAAGCTGCTTGAGATGGACCTGGAGGCACAATTGCTCTGTCTGAACGCCTGACTCGGATCGGGGTTCCCTCAGCGTGGACCCCACCGCTTTCAGAGAAGTGTTTGTCCAGCCGTTCTGTCTTTCCAGCCCTGGCAGCAGGTGGCACCCGAAAGAGGATAGGAGCCAGCCGCCTCGCGGATCTCGCCACACGGAAAGGCTGGTGGGAGGCTCCTGACGGCGACAGGTGTTCCTGCCCCGATGCTACCCTCGGAAGGGAGCAGGCCCAGCCCCTCCCTCCGCAGAGCCCTCTCCATCTCCCCACAGGCACCAAGAGTCCAGTGCTACGGCATCAGAGGTTCTCATTAGGCTGCGTCTCGCCAGCAACATCCCCACGGGGAGCCGGTAAACAAACCTTGAGTTATGAACAAGGCATCCTCTCCCTCCTTGTGCTTTCCTTGCTCCATCCCAGGGGAAATCCGGACGATCCCATTGACAGATTCCTTGATTTCTGCCTTCCGATCCTCCACCCGCTCTCCACTTGCTGATCCAGCCATGAGCGAGAGAGGGGGGCGAAGGGGGGCCCTTCTGCCCAGATCTCTGAAGTGGGGCCACTGCCCCTTTCAGCCAGGAGAAAGGAATGGCTGCATTCCTGCGACACATGGCTCTGAGCAAGGCAGATATTAGGAGGCGGTGTGTTTACCAAGAGACAGGAGCAGGAAGATGCAGACCAAGGCTGGTATGGGTTTCCCCCCAGTTCCTGGAGCTTTTTTTTATATATCTCCAAGTGTGCTGCTTCTCTTGAGATCAGATTGTGGCTTGGGACCCCCAAGCACCTGCCTTCCACCCAAGGAGGGGCCCCTGCTCCCGAGGCCACAGGGTAATCGGGCAGGTTATGGCTGCACAAAGGTGGTGGGACTTCAGCTGTCATGTCAGAAGGCCTCGCCCTTCCCAGAGGAGAACATGAAGCAAGATTTGTTCTCGTTCCCTCTTCTGAAACTCAACGCTCTCCGCGCTGGTTGGTAGCTCTGGAAAAACACATCTGTCGGAGTCAGCCGAAAGCGATTACTGGGAAGAGTTAATTGAAGGTCTGATTGGGCCTGTCCTGAAGCCTCAGTCATTCTTGGGGTTACACCCAATGTTCCCGTCTCCAGAGAAAACAGGCAGGGCTTCTTATATAAGCTGAACCTGGGCTGCACCAGCAGCCGCGGCACCAAACCATCAGCGAGGCTCAAAGTGCTGCACTGGCTATTTTTAGTGGCAGCAAGAGCCCAGCAATGAAACCGTAGCACGTTGTGTCGCGCAGTGGACAATGGGTGTTTTCCTCCTGGACGTGACTTGGGGGGGGGAGGGGGGGCTGCAAGTTATGTACAAATGGGGAGGATTTTCATGGGCAACACAGCAACCTTCTGGCTCTCCCAGGTGGACCCAATCGGGGGCTTTGCTCCACTGTTCAGTTGAAGGGGGGAAAAGACCCCAAGCAGGTCTTGGAGGAAGGCAGAGGTGAAGAGGACCAGCTCGGGTGGAGATCCAAAAAAGACGATCCAGAAGGATTGGAAGGGACGAAGAGGGGAAATGTACAGTGGTGGACTTGAGGGGGAACCAGTTGCACCTTCTCGTTGGGTTCTTGTCTTCAGAAAACCAACGTCTCCCCCAAACCAACAACCCTTCTGTCCTTTTCCTCTTTCCCTTCACTGGGGAGTCCCTTTTTCTTTCTCTCCCCCTCCCTCTCCCTCCCCCCCTCTCATTCTCTTTCTTTCGTTCTCTCTCTCTCTCTAACTTTCTCCCTCCCTCCCTCTCTGTGTAAGGGAGGGTGGTAACCAGAGCGAGACTCTTCGGGGCCCGAGAACCCACAACATGCTGAGGTTCGGCTGCTCCTCTCAGCGGAAAGGCTGCCCTTGTTTCTGTGCCTCCCCGCAGGAGCTCCGGTCAGGCTGGGGCTGGTAGGAGAGGGGAGCTTCTTTTGTCAAAGCTCTGATCACATTTTGTTCCCATCCTTGTTCTCAGGCTAAACTTTGACAAGTCCTGTCCCAGCAGGATTCCTGGGCCTTGAGCAGCAGTTTGGCAGGCGGGGAGTCTGCCTTCCTCCTCCTAAGACAAGCGGGCCAAGAGGAGCTGGGCTGCCCCGGTTTTCGCCTGACTCCGCTGCTGCTGCTGCTGCTGCCGCTGCACAGCTGTTTAGAGGCACAGATGGCCTGCAGACCAGGAAGCAGGGGGTGGGGGAGGGGGGTGTGAGAGAGAAGGAGGAGGGAGAGGAATGAAGCCTCCTTCCACTCTGTCCAGCCAAGCCCTTCTGCCTTTCAAAGGGGCGGTTGGAGAAATCCAGTGTAAACATTTGTTTTCCCCAGCTCTCTGGAGCCCTTGGTTAGTCTGCTTTGCCCAATGCATCTCTCTCTCTCTCTCTCTCTCTCTCTCTCTCTCTCTCTCTCTCTCTCTCTCTCTCTCCCTTCTTCTTCTTTCTTTCCCTCCTCCCTTTTCCCCTTTCCTCCCTCCTTCCTGCCCCTCTCCTTCCTTCCTTCCTTCCTTCCTTCCTTCCTTCCTTCCTCCCTCCCTCCTCCTCCATCCTCCTCCATCCTCCACCATGTCCATCCCATGTCTTTCTCCCCATCCAGGCTGGTTTGATGTAACCAGAATGCAGTGGGGCTGAAAGCCAGGCCCACTCACCTCACTCCTGCCAGTAATGAAACAATTACAGGAGGATTAGCAGCAAATCAGGTAATAACCGGAGTGCCTGGAAACAAGGCAAGGCGGAGCTGCTTCCAAGGCTCGGTGGCTTTGATGGGTGACAATGGCAGAATCCCCTCTCTGCAGGTGCAGATGCAGTGGGTGCAAGGCTGGCCCTTCATGCACAAGGTCTGTGTCCAAGCCACAGACCGCAAGTGAGGTGTCGGCATAACCCCAAGCCCAACATCACCCTGTGGGGTTAGTTAGCCATGAGACATCGCGGGGTTTTAACCTCTGAAGCGGCAAAAGGTGAGAAGAAAATCAACCACAGCTGCTAAAGGAAAACCACATCTTGTTCTCTTCAGATGCAATTGACCGAGATGAACGGATCGCCAGAAACCCCCACTTGCAATTGTTGCATGGTTAAAAGAGGAAAAATAGATGGAGGGAGGGAGGGAGGATGAGAGAGAGAGAGAATAGATAATAGGTAGGCAGGCAAGCAGGTAGAGATAGATAGATAGATAGATAGATAGATAGATAGATAGATAGATAGATAGATAGATAGATAGATAGATTAGATAGATAGGCAGGCAGGCAGGCAGGCAGGCAGATCCAGCTTTGCAAAACTGGCTGGGGAATTCTGGGAGTTGAAGCCCTCCAGGCTGAAAGTGGCCAAGGTTGCAGACCCCCGTTCTAGAAAGTAGATCTATTTGGAATGTGGGGTGTTTGCCAGGATCGTTTGCTGCACCTCTTAAGCTGAAGCAGAATTGGGAGGGTGGCGGGGGGAGGGACAGGAACTTTATTTTAACAGATGTTGCTGCGCCTCCTAAAGACCCCTCGTTTCTCAGTGATGTGATTGGCGGGAAGAAGAAGAGGAGGAGGAGGAGGAGGAGGAGAGGAAGCACGGGTGCTCCTGGCTAAATCAGCTTCGCTTCGCTCGCCTTAACCTTCTGTGACTTGGCAATTAGCACAGACTAAATATTTGGACGTGTTTCATAAGCCAGGAAGGGCGCTCTGGAATCGGCAACAACGGGGAGGCCGCAAGTGGGGAAAAGCCGGTGGGTTTTGAGGAAGGGGAGAGCTGGGGGGGGAGGCGATTGGTCTAGAGGGGCTCAGCCACACCATCCTGCAGAAGCATCTTCCCATTGTTGTTCCCTTCTTTCTCCTCCTTTTCCCTTCCTGGTATGGCTTCCTTACCTTCTCGAGTTTCCTCTCCCTGCTTATCTGACCTCCGGCTCCGAAGGCTCCGGTGCTCAGCTGGGGACGTTTTGTGCGAGCACTGTGGTTTCTTCTCCTTGTAATAAGCTCTTCAATAGAAAATTGCCTCTGTGTTTGTGTGTGTGTGTGTGTGTGTGTGTCTGTGTGTGTAATAATGGCCCATTAGTATCAGGGTCTGTTATCGAAAGCAAAAGAGCAAAGATTCCCAGTCTTTGCCATCAAATATTGAATTTGCAGAAGGTTTAAAAAGCACACACACCCACACACACACACAGACCCTTAAAGGGTCTTTTTGGGGGTGGGGAGGGCTGATTTTTCAGAGGAAGTTTATATTGTACAATCTTCTGTTTGGGCTGCATTAGAGGAAAAAAGTTAAAAGCTAGGATAGTAGGGCAGCTGATGCACTACATCAGTGCAAACCATGATCCCCCTGAGAGAGCTCCGGAGAACGTCTGGAAGCCACCTCCAGCCCCAAGGAAGCCCTCGTGTAGCCCTAGCCGGCCATGCGGGTGGGAGACCCGAACTCCATCCCACCTAGAGGGCCTCTGGCTGGGGAAGGCTGCCCACTCAGAAGCCTCCAGTGAAGAGGGAGAGATGGTGCACCTTCAGTTGAGAGAGAGAGAGAGAGAGAGAGAGAGGGGTTCCTTCTTCCCTCCATGCTTCAGCATCAACATGGAAGATCAGAGCTGGTTGTCACACGACTGACGTATGTATGTGTGTGTGTGTGGGGGTTTCAGGTGGCCCCAGTTGCAGCTAAGTCCCTCTATTGGGATGGTTCTTGTTCAGGTTGTGGCCTACCACAGTGTGTGTGTGTGTGTGTGTGTGTCTGTGTGTCTTCCCTTGGCCAGCCCAGCATTTCCCCTCTTGCCTTCTCTTAAAGAGAAGGAGTAACAAGGAGTTTCCCCTTGGGTTGATCAGCGTTGCCGGGTTTTAACAGAAAGGTCACTTGGCTTCTTGGCTCGTGACTTCAGGCCTCTGAGCACATCTGGACCACGTGAGTTGAGTGTGCGTGTGCTCCAAAGCCCTCTCCCCCCTTGCACAGACTACGCATCTAGGAGCAGATCGGAATAACAGAGTTGGAAGGGACCTTGAAGGTCACCTAGTCCAACCCTCTGCTCACAGCAGGAGACCTTATACCACCCTGGTCAAATGGTTAGGGTTAACCCTGAGCCATTGGAACACCCCTGTCCTGTCCTCCTTTGCATGAAACTTGTGGTCGTTTCCCTGGTGGTGCTAGACAGGAGAAGAAATGGGCTTCTTGGATCAGGGACGTGGCTTGCAAAGGGGTGCCGCAGCTGACTGCCTTTTGCAGGGGCGCCCAGCCCCTTTGGTGCATCTGGGGCCCGGGGAGCTTCCATTCCTCTTCGTCCTTCCTGCGGATCGCATCGCAAGCAGCCAGCCGAAGATAGAAAAGGAGCAAAAGAGACCTCAGGCGTTGAACTTTGGCTTGGCCAAAGGGGTCTTAAGGGTGCCAGAACCCCCCTGCAGCCTTGTCTGAGTTAATTAGAGCAGCCGCCTCCACAGCGTCTTCAGAGGGAGTCGGGTAGCGCATCGTCTCATGGTCCATTGGCCCAAGAAATATTGATTTAAATCCTCTGGGCTTTGCCAGAATGGATGGCGCATCGAAGAGAGAAGAGCCTGGGAACTCAGCCGCCCTCTCCCACTTCAAGAGCCACCTTAGGAAGAAGGACTGGCACTCTGCTCCCCCCTCCCCCACGTTTCTGGGGTCTCTGGTAGCAGGCCATGGGTGGCTGCAAGGAGTTCTTTTCAGGGGTCTCCCCAGGCTACGGCCAACAAAGCCAAGATGGCAGCTGTCATGGAGCTCCAGTTGCATCGTTGTGGCCAACATCTTGACTACTTTGACCCCAATACGCCTTCTCCTTTTCTGGCTGGGGAATTCTGGGAGTTGAAGTCCACAAGTCTTTTAAAAGCCAAGGTTGGACCTCCCCACGCAAGAGTGAAACAGCTTAGCCCACCTGCTTCCTTTTCACATCTATGGGTCTTTAATCCCCCAAACTCCCCCCAAAGGATAGAACAGCTGGGAATGTTGGGTCTTGCCATCCAGAAACTGCTCTGTTCGGAAGATCTGGCCTCCAGGGGACTATTTAAGAGGAGGAGGAGGAGGAATCTGCCAATGGTTCTGGGCATTAAAACCTGCAAACGATCTTTCATTCGCTTTTTTTTAAAACCGAGCTATAAATACAGGAAGCAGCGACTTTGTGATCTCCCCGATGTTTTTTTTTTTTTAATAGTATGGAAACATATTCCAAGCCTGTCAAACACTTGTCAGTTCAATCTCGTTTAGGTTCCGTAACAAACAGTCATTCATTCTATTTTGTTGAGTTTGAATTAGTTTTCCCCTTGGGTTTTTCTCTCTCCTTTTTTAAACATTTTTTTTCTCTCCAATAAGTGCTGTATTTTTTTTTTTAGGCAACGCTCTTCAGGGAATTCTCCTCCTGAAGATTTTTCAGGGAAAGAGCAGTTTGCAGAAATTCAAACCCATTCTTTGCATAAGTGGAGGGTGTGTGTGCGTGTGTGCGTGCTCGTGTGCGCGTGCATCCTTTCTCCCTTCGCCCTTTGCCATCTCTGCTTCTTCACCTTCCTTTCAGTTGATTCACATCTGACCCAAGCCATAAGCTCTTCCCTGGGAGAATGAGCGAGAAGTTAAAACTTCATGGGCTTCTGAAAAATTTAAAAGGGAGCTAATCTCTAATGCTTTAAGTGCTGCAGTTGAAAGGGCTTTCTGAAACCCTCTGCAGAATCAGAGGCAAACTTACTGCCACATGGCAGACAAAAATAGGGATTTTTTTTAAAGCAGAAAAGCTGGGAAGGATTGCAAATTTACAGCCTCAGAAGGAAGCGGGTGGCACTTGTTCAGTCTGACCAATGTTTTGACAGGGTGTGGGCTTTTCTGCAAAAGGGAAGGGGTCTGAAGATCTCTGGTTCTGCCCGGTGAACCCCTTCCATGCCTTCTCCCCTTTTCTATTATTAAAGGACTTTCCCAAACATGGTGAGAGTATTTGAATAATGGCATATAATTATAGCATGATCATACAGCTTTAATTTGTAATTACACATCATTGTGAGCTTAAACTGCCAAGTTGTAAAGGCGGAGTATAATTTAAATTTATCCATTTTTCCTTTATTTCGACTTTGCTTCAGAGTGACTAATTATCCATTTACAGGAGCTCCGGAGGCCCCGGCACAATCCTGCCAACCTTCCGGCAGCCCTTTCCTTGCAGGCTGAGTGGGGAGGATGGGAAACGCTTGGCTCCTTTCATGTTGGAGGCTCTGATATTTGTAGAAGAAAGGGGGAGACATATGAGAAGGAGGAAAAGATGGAGAAGGAGCAGGAGAAGGTGGTGGAGGAGGAGGAGGAAGAAGAGGGGAGCGGGAGAAGAAGATGGAGAAAGTCAAGACATGGGAAGGAGAAAGGGAAGCGGGAGGGAGGGAGGGAAGAGAAATGAGGGAAGGAAGGAAAATGGAGAGAGGATACTGAGAAGGAAGGAAGGGGGGAGAGAAAGAGTGAGAGAGAATGTGGGAAGGAAGGAAAACGGAGGAGAGTGAGGAAGGAAGGAAGGAAAGGAAGGAAGGAAGGAAGGAGACAGAAAAAGACAGAAAAGGGGAAGGGAGGAGGAAGGAGGGTGGGGCATTCTGGGAGTTGAAGTCCATCCACCTTAGAGCTGCTACGGTTGAGAAACACTGATTTAGAGTTTTGCTTGAGTTTCTCCATTCGCTGGTAAGACTATTAAGCAAGGATTAAGGCCTTGACCGTTTGGAGAGGGCTAACTTCAGAAGAAACACACATAGAAAACAGATCCGTGTTTAAAAGCTTATAAGGCTGGCGGTTGTGGGGGGGGCTTGTAGCCTTTCTCCATCAGCTGCCTGCCTCTCCCTCTTCGACTCATGGAGTCACCCATTAATTCAAAACAAAACGGATGGCATGAAATAATGCCTCTCAGATGATGGACCTGGGAGGGGGCTCTGGAGAACTCCCCAGCCGGCAGTGTTTCCTGCATCAACCCTGGTGGTTTGCTAGTTCTCTGCCCAAGAAGGGAACCACAAGGAGAAATCTAAAGAGGATTTATGGGTGGATTTGAAGGACTTAATGTAAAAAATCTGGCAATTTGGCCCATTGTCTGTTCTCCTGAATGGAAAATGAATTCATATGGGGAATTGGCTGCGATTCTCTTTCAAAAGCTCATGCACCGAGTTTCCAAACTTGCTTTTTAAAAGTGGACACTATATTTGGCTTTTCTAAATTAAAAGAGTTGGGTTCTAACTTTGGAAGGAGCCTCTCATATACACACACATTACAGCTGTATTATTATTTACGTTAATACAGCTGTATTATTACAACATAAATTTGCATTATTTGTGTTACTCTGTACTTCTACATTGGTAATGTTTGCTACTACACCCTCATTCTCTTTGGCTTAAAGGCATCCATATGACTTAAGACAAATATGAAAAGCCTTAGACTTGCGTTGTCTTCAATACGTGGTACTGATTTTACTCCCTGCCCAGCCAAGTCATCAAGACTGGGTCTGTTTCACTCTGGTTATTTGCTTTTAATGAGCCCGTATTGTAATTTCCCTTTCGCTCTGAATCCATTCATTCCTTCTGAATGAAACCTCTATACGTTAGTGAAACCAAATGGGTGTGTGTGGGGAGGCTGACTCCCCAAAGGAAAAAGAAAGATTTGAGTCTCTTTACCAAATCTTCGCCGTTGTTTGTGGACATGCTAGAAATCAGAAGGGGGGGATGGATGTGGGCTTACCTTGCATCCGATGCCCCCTCTGACCTCCCAAATTTTTAACCGCAGTTCTTCCCAGGGCACGGAGGGGCCAGAAGTCGGGGCCTAAGAACCTGTTCTGGGAAAGATGGTCCAGTTCCTTCCTTGGCATCTCTAGTTAATACTCAGACATTCCTGCAGGGTCAGCCTGGGCTGATTTGGAAAAACTGAGCAGGATTCAACCAGATTGTCATGTGATTGGGAGATGCCAGAGCTGCAGGACATCCCCTAAGAATCCAGCTGCCCCAAACATCTGGAACCTGGCAAGGTCTTCCCCGCTGGTCTGTGGAGATCCCACTTCCGGGTTGCATTATGGTTGAGGGTCTATTGTGCTTTGGTTGCTTTTAAGGGTGCCACTCAATTTATCCTTGGCTGCGACTGCCTTTAAGGCCATCGAGAGGGTTCGTTGCTTTGCTAACAAAGCTCCTTTTGTCTTCCTCCTAGGCATTTCCGTGACGAAGAAGACGCACACGTGTAAGTAAGCCTCTCCTTCTCTTCCCATTGACTTTGCTAGAGGGGACACCACCTGTCCTAACGGGGTTGGCTGTCTTCGGTTGTGATCCCCCCCCAAATCCACAAACCTGGACGGGTTGGCTGTCTTGGTGGTTGTTGAAATATCCCCAAATCCACAAACAGATAAGGAGGAAGCATGAGCATCATTAAATAATCTTCTAGTCCTCGTGATTCCACAGAGAAGCTTGGAAACGTGGTAGCGAGCTCAAGGTTCTGAGGTGGCGAATAAAGTTAAACTGAATCCAAAGGAGATTTTCTTTTGGGTCCCCCACCTCCACCCTGGCATCCTATCATTGCAGGGTTACCAAAATGGGGGCTGCATTCCTTGCTTCTCATGGTATCTGCATAAAAGGGCCTGGGTGGCTCCCACAGGGGTGTGGTTTCCCTTGGTTGGTGTGTCCCTCACGCGGCCTCTTCTCAGGAGAACCTCAAGAGGTTGGAATCAGTTCCCTTCAGGGGTCCTCCTGGGAGGGACACACCAACCGAGGGAAGCCACACCCCTGCGGGAGCCATGCAGGTGTTTGGGGTGCAGTTCATCAGTAGGTGTGACATCCAACCCAGGTCCGTCTTGCCTTTGTGAGATGCCCAGAACCATCTCTGAAAAAAGGTCCGGTGTGTTCTTCATTGTTCTTTGGGCGTCCATCAGAGACTGGCCTTTTAAGCCTATTCTTCTCATTATGGCTGATGAACAAGTCAGGCTGGTCATGGAGGACATTTCCTGTGTGTGTGTGTGTGTGTGCATGTGTGTGTGTTTGTGTGTTTGTGCAGACTCTTTGTTGAGCTTCATGGATGTCCCGGAGAAAGAAATTTCCCAAGGAAGACCTACATTCCCTTCCTAGGCAGATGACAGCTCTGAGCTCCTGTTTTGCTGTCCGAGTGTGAAGTCAAGGCAGGGATTTGGGTTTGGTTTTTTTTGCAAGCACACACACACACACACACACACACACACACAGGAAGAGAGAGAGAGGGAGGGAGGGAGGGAGGGAGGGAGGAGGGAGAGAGGGAGAGAGCATCTTCTCCCGAACGGTGAACTTTCCCAAATCATAGTTACGGGTGGGTGCTATTGGCACTGAAGCCCCCAGAGAAAAGGGGGAGGCTGAATCCTGTCCCCCGAGGCCAGAGAAAGCGCTGGTGGTCCCTTGTGTGCTTCTGCCTAATAGCCTAACCGGGCAGCCCGGGGGTCCCTCGGGGGCCTTTCCTGCAAGAGCTCTCCCTCTCTTGGCTCCGATGGCTTATTAAAAATGATTTTATAATGAAGTTGCCTCAAATAGCAGCAAGTTTCTGCTTTGTCCTTGAAGCACTCTTTGCCCTGCTAAGACAACTCATCCTCGGCTCTGTTTTTCCTCTCGAGCCTTTTTGCTCAGTTTAAACTTTCTTTCTTTCTTTCACCAACTGCTAGATTACGATTGATACCTCTCCCCCTCGGTGGGAGGGGAGGAACACCTGTTCCCCACCAGCTGCTTGGAACCCTTCAGATTCCTCAAGCAGCCATTAAGGGAGAAACGTGGCCATTTGTTTTCCGCACGGTAGTTGGCCATCAATCTGGTTGATGTTTTCTCCACCTGACAAGGAAGGTTCTCCTTTCTGGCTCTGATGGCAGCCGGGCCTTGCTGATCAAAGCGTGGAAGAGAGGTTGGACCGGCGTTTTTCAGCCTTGGCCACTTGAAGGTGGGTGGACTTCAACTCCCAGAATTCCTTCTGGGAGTTCAAATCCAGAATTCATCCCCATGGTTGGCTGGGGGATTCTGGGAATTGAAGTGCACCCACCTTCAAGTTGCGGAGGTTGAGATATATTGGGTTCAACAGCTTACTTCCTGGAGTCGTGGATGCTCCATCCCTGAACATAAACAACGATTAGTCTGGGACAGTATGTCCTGGACAGGATTCCTTCCACCCCTAAGAGTTTATATTCTGTACAGAAGACTTAGAATGGAAATAAGTGGATCAGCTCTCCAGACCAGTGTTTGTCAACCTTAATACCTTTAAGACGTGTGGACTTCTACTCTCAGAATTCTACCCATCTTCAAGTTGCCACGGTTGAGGAACATTGGGTTAGGCCAGGGGTCTTCAAACTTGACAGCTTTAAGACCTGTGGACTTCAACTCCCAGAATTCCTCCTCTTCTAGTCATGTTAGCTCAGGAATTCTGGGAGTTGAAGACCACAAGTCTTAAACTTGCCAAGTTTGAAGACCCTTGGGTTAGGCAGTTGGACAGAGATAGGACTTTGGACAGGTCAACCTCTCTCTCTTAGCATGAAGGCTTTCTTGGATTCTGCATGGCTGGTTCTGTTTTGTTTTGGGGAGCTTGAAGGAATGAAACGGGTTCTGTCTCTGAATTGAGAGAGCTGGCAGAGGGAAGCTGCAGCTAGGACTTCGTCCTTAATCTGTAAGGGCATCTTCTCACTGGCAAAGGAGGCCGCTCATCAGCGGATGAGGAAGCATTGAGATCCCTTCAAGATGGAGTTCCTTGATTCTGGTGACCACTGTCTCTTTCCTTTTGGCAGCTCTTGGGGAAAGTTATTTCTTTATCTCTTAATGCTTCTCTTATTAAACTAGATCTGTCAGTGGAGGAGATGCCAGAAACTTTCCCCAGAACAAGGAGATAGATTTCCTGTCCCAAATCTTAACAACTTTCAGTCTTGCTGCATTCGAAACCTAGTCTGGACTCTTTGCAAAAGACTCTTGAAATTGGAAATGGTAATTTGGGGCGGTGATGGATGTATTGGCAGTAACCATCTTCTTCTTTGGGCCTCATCAGGAGATCTTTAACTCACTGTGGAACTAGGGTTAATTAATAAATGGATTAACCATTCCAAGCAGCTTATCCAGGAGTGGAAATGATGTATAACCAGTGCTGGAAATTTCCATTTGAGCAAATGACCTCAAACCATCCCTGGGTTTTATAAGGAGAACTCCAGGAGGGAAAAGTGGGCTGAAAGGGGCCCCCAAATGAGTTTTTCTTCTATTGGGGGGCTTTGTGACCCTTTTACGAGCAGGCTGTGTCATCTCCTCCCTTTTATATGAGAGCAGAGTGTTATTTGCCACCCGGGAATCCCTGCACCCATATCAGGGTGGCTTAAGATCATGTGTGTGGAACATGCAAACGCGCATGTTTCAACTTCACACATCATATTGTCGGCATACATTTTTTTTAAAAAAGGTCACATGTGTCAGTGGGGGCCCTGGATGGGCCTTGAAGCTTTTGCCCTCAATTCCAGAGCTCTTTGCGAAGTTGTCCTGTGTGAATGCCTGTCTTCCTCTCCCAGCTGCAGAAACAGTAGTTAATGACAGCCGTCCACCAACTGACAAGTTTAATGGTCCATAAAAATCCCAGCCCTTGGGGTGTCGCTGGATGTTTATTGTCACACAAAGCCCAGGAGGAGATTTGTCACTTTCAGATTGAGGTGCCCTGAACGGGGCCTGTTCAAGTGGAGGAGAAGAGCAGCCCTGGTGGCTCCCGGAGGCTGCTTCACAGGAGAGGAGAGGCTCTCAGGAAGGTCTGAGTCCATCTCAGAAGAGGCAGCGCTGGGCTTGACGATCCTGTGGGGGAGGCCCCCACCATCCTTGCTGTCTTCAGTCCCCCAGAGACGGGGCATGCCTCTCCTGGAAGCTGGCTCTTGGTCACCCTTTCCTGGACTTTCTTCCCATCTTCTACACGGCAAAGCCACCAGCAGTTGCATCTTCCCTCCAAGGCTTGGTCTGCTAACCTCGGTGGTCCTTTGTCCCAGCTTTGGTTCCTTCTCCAGATCCTGGCTGGACTTGCACTCAGTTATCCTGCATGCCAATCTAGGAGGTGGTTCTTAGCAGACCTCACAACAGCCCAGACTCGCCTGGTTAGCATGTCAGAGTGGCTGCTTCCCACCCTCGGCAGTTGCCTCCATTCCATTCCTCACCAAGAATGCCCTCCAGGGCAGATCCTCACCTCTCGCAATGAATGGTGACGCTCACAAACCACCCACATGAGAAAGTCTTGGAGCCTTTTCATCTCTTAGCTGGGGTGACCTCATTTTTCTCTAGCCTTTTTTTTTGAGGGGGGGAGAGATCCATCAATTTATATGGGGCAACTGGTGAGTTTTATTACTTTGCAGAATGCCCAGAATGCCTTGGGCAGTATATGATACAGCTTTGGCTGGCTTGATGCTTCCAAACCAAATAATTTATTTGAGGCTGAGATGTGGACTAGACATCCTGCAGATCCATATTTGATCTCCTACAGATGTAAATCCAAGCTAAAATTACAGGGAAATTTCTGAACAGGGAGAACAATTCATGAGAAGAAGAGACGTGGCTGATCGGTTGTAGGGCCAAAGGTCACTTTCATAGACCTCCCACCAGGCGCTGGTCCATAGGAACGCATGAAAGTGTGTGGGCACCTGGAGAGTTGCTGAACCCGCTTTCCAGTGGTTTAGGATGGGCCTTCCTTTCTGCCTCACACCTGATATAAACTAGCAAAACCAGAACAGAGGCTGCAAAGCAATAGCAACGATGACTTATTCCAGGGCCTTGGAATACGAATCACAAGGTTTAGGATTACTCTGTAGGATCTCAGCTGCTTCTTTTTATCTACGACATTTGAGTTAAGGCGGTTGTCCCCCAGGGAAAGGGATTTGGAGGCAGAGGTGCTGAATTGTCTTCTGCTTCTCTCTTAACCCCAAATGCAAGGACAGCGACAGGCTATCGAATTGACCTACCTAGACAGATCCTCAAGCTGAACTCTGTGAGATGATATTCAGGGATCCAAACTCAGACTCAAATTAGATTCCAGCCCAGTAAAGGAGCATCACTGTGCAAACCAGGGGAATCCAGAGTGGAACGGGAAGGAGTTTGCAAAGAGTTCCAGATTGAGCAAAATAATTCTATAAAACCTATTTCCCACCACAATTTCAGGGGAATCTCACTTGGTACCATCTGCTGAAGCCTAGGCTAACCAAAGGACTAATCCACACCTCCCTGGGGAACAGCCTCTTCCATAATTCATAAGCAAGGAGTGATGGGAGTTGTAATCCACACCTCGGGGAGCATCAGATGGAGGGGAGGCTACATCGGGCTGCTCTCCTGTGAAACCTACCCCCATTTTATGTATTTATTTATTTTTATTTATTAAATGTATATGCCACCCGCTCTTTCCTATAATGCGACTCTGGGTGGTTTTTTCCTTACAATCCTCTTTAAAGTCTCACCTTGAAAAGTTGCTCAGGTTTTCTCTGAGATGCTCCCAAACTCTCCCTCTAAATTTTCATTTCTGAAAACTTGGGAATTGCCTGGAAGAGCTTGTAGCCTCTTTAGCCTGGGCCAGGATTCAGGGACATCTGCTGGCTTCAAAATCCAGCTCCTAGGGGATAAAAAACGGGGAGAAAGAGAGAGAATCCTTTCAGGAACTGGAATAAACCTTCCATCAGTTACCACACCAAGAAGCCCCAGACAGACAGTCCTGCGAGTGAAATAAGACACGGTGGAAAATCAGCTCCAGAAGGAAACCCACGATGTCAGGATTGGATTCTGGCGCTGGGCACACCCTCCTCTCGCGATGCCCTCCCCAAAATAGATGCATTAGCTTATGTAAACTTGGCAATACGCATTCGGTAAACATGCAGCAACTTACTCATGCTGGCTGCATGAAACGTAGCCACACATAAGGCTGGCATTTTGAGTTTGGTTACCCCCCCTTTTGTTTAAAGAGGAAACTTAAATAGCCATGGCATATTTCTCTGTCTCACCCTCTGAGACCACAGAAGGAGACCCTGGTGCAGGTGGGAGGCTGTCGGGACCCAGCTGGGCACCTGGAACAAGGGCTGGAGTGTGTTTTCTTTGCCCGTGGAAACGTTCTGGCACCAGCTGCCCAGGCTAAACTTGGAGATGGGTGTCACACGTCTTCATCAACTTGGTCTAGATTGAAGACCCCGACACCAAGGCAAACATTTTCTCAAAGGGCTTTCTGAGGTGCCACAAGACACCTCTACAAGCGTCTCAACCCAACAATTAAAAACTTATCAACAAGTAATTAAAAAAAAGAAACACTTTAGTTCTTCCATCATGGATTATAATATGAATGGATGCCAAAATCAATTCTGATTTTATCTCTTGGCAAAAAGCAGCCTGTTCTTGGGGAAAGCACCTGCTTTCAGAGCCCACCTGAAAGATAAGAAGAAGGAGAAATCTGCCTCTTGATGGACATGTCAGCTGGGATTGGGTGCACCCTGGAGAAAATCCTCCTCCTTCCTCCTCCCCCTCTTCCCCCACTCCTCCCTCCTCCTCCTTCCTCCTCCTCCTCCCCCTTCTCTTCCTCCTTCTCCTAACTGCCCATCATCCTCTGCCTGGCAGGAAAGCGGCTGGAATCAATTAAGTATAAAATTGACAAGTTGAATTTGCCTGGAATTGATGAAGAAATAGTGATTTTTTCTTTTTTAAAATGCATGTATAATTCTTTACATTTGTTGTTTGGCAGCAAAGGCGTCTCTTTGTCAAAGGAAACCACACATCAAGAAGGCTGGGTCTCTCTCTCTCTCTCTCTCCCTGTGTGTGTGTGTGTGTGTGTGTGTACAAAACACAAGATGTTCTTTCTGCCTTTAGTTCCTCTTCCCCGAAGACAGCCACTATCTTCTGCCCCTTTCTGGGGGTTCTGCTGGGGAGGGTGGGTCAGAAGCATCGCCTTGTCTTCTAACCTTCTGCTGGGCAGGACCGGCCCTTCTCTTTCTGCATTTCCCTGGGCATTTGGGGGACGCCAACTGGCAGGGACCGCCTGGCATCTCAGCTTCCGCAGAATCTGAGGCCCGAAGGAAGTGGGTTTCCGATCTACTGAGAAGCCTCGGAAGGCGTTGCTCACAAGAACGGTGGGTGCACGACGGCACCAGCCAGGTTCAGCCTCAACAAGTCCTTTTTGGCATGGTTTCTTGTCTCTGAAGAAGAGAGACCACGTGACACAGGCGATGCAGAGGATTTCCTGGGGCTTTTGCCGTTTTCCTGCCTCTTGTCTCTGCCCAGGCTGGCCGTTTATAGGAGATGCTTTTGCTCATCTAGAACAGGGCTCTCCAACTTTGGCAACTTTAGGACCTGTGGACTTCAACTCCCAGAATTCAAGGCAAGGGCCTTGGTGGCTCAGGCTGTTAATTGCCTGCACTTAAGATCCAGCTTCCTACAATTACTGTAAGCTCGAATCCCACCAGGCTCAAGGTTGACTCAGCCTTCCATCCTCTCGGGGTAGGTAAACTGAGGACCCAAGATTGTTGGGGGCAATAATCTGACTTTGTAAAATGCCGCTTAGTAATAAGCAGGCATGTACAATGGAAGGAAGGCTATTGCTGAGCACACTGGGTTGTATCCCAAAAATTGTAAGCCGCCCTGAGTCTTCGGAGAAGGGTGGCATATAAATGTAATTAAAAGAAAAGAAAAAGGAAGAAAGAAAGAATTCCCCAGCCAGCCATCTTCTAAAGGATGGCAGAATTCTGGGAGTTGAAGTCCACAGGTCAGGTTAGAGAGCCCTGATCTAGAAGGACCCTTGGCTGGCCAAACCAGATCCATGTAAGGCAGGGGTCTCCAGCCTTGGCCACTTTAAAGGCTTGTGGACTTCAACTCCCAGAATTCTCCCATCCTTTAGGAGATGGCTGGCTGGGGAATTCTGGGAGTTGAAGACCACAGGTCTTAAAGTTGCCACAGTTGGAGATTTCTGATCAAAGAGAAGCATTGGAGCCAAATGAAAACCACGTCCCCTTCAATGGCTTCCTCTCCCTTCTTTTGCAAAGTGGCTGCTGAAATGAGACGGGGTTTTGCTTCGTTTGAGCCAACGTGGCATCGTTTTTTGCTCACCCCAGTTAAGATATATAGGAAGATTCTAACCCTGGCGCTTGGTTGCTCTTCCACATACCACAGGGCTCAAGAAGGTTGTATTCAGGGTGAGCTTGTCCTTGGACCCAGTTGCTTTGGACCAGTGGTGGGATTCAAAAAGTGTTACTACCAGTTCTGTGGGTGGGTCAGGGCTTGGTGGGCGTGGCAGGGGAAGGAGACTGCAAAATCCCCCTTCCTTCCCCACCCCACTAGCCTGCTTTCCAGCTCCGTTCTCCTGTGCAGGGCAACAAAAGAAGACCCAGCCGATCAGCTGGGACTCAATGGGAGGCAGAGAAGAGATGGGGTTGGCGGGGCCAGTCAGAGGTGGCATTGGTCGGTTCTCCCAACTACTCAAAATTTCTGCTACCGGTTCTCCAGAACCGCCTGAATGCCACCTCTGCTTTGGACTAAGAATTAAATCTCTGCTCCACTCAAGAGAGATTTGCCGAAGACTCATGAGGACTATTTTCCCTTTCAGGGGGCTGTGGAACTACTCAGTTGGCCAAGGGGACTTGAACTGGGGCTCCTAGGAGCGACCACCCCGTGATCTCCCAAGGCCTTTGTTTGTCTACGATGTGCAAATATGTCACTCCGTTTTGATGTCATGTTTAGCCTTTGGCTGCCCTGAGCATCTGTCCTGATGTGCAAGAGGCATCTTTATGGCTCTGATGCATGCCAGTCTTAATTGCACAGCCCCACCCACTTAATTTGAAATCACTCTGGAGGACGGCAACACACACAGCCACACACCCTTCCAGGCAACTTTACCCACTCTCTTCCTCACTTACATAACAAGTTCCCAGGCTCGGCTCAGCAGCACGAAGGTCAGGGCACGTCTTTTATTCTCAGTTTTATCAATCAGCTGCTTCTCCTCCTCCCCACCCCCCAAGAAACCAAACCAGGGTTCAGATGGACGTGAAACTCCCCACATCAATTTGCATGAATAGATGCCCGCTTTGAAATAACGATTGGGATTTCAAAGGAGAAGGTGTAGAAAGGGGGTAGGAAGAGGAGAGGCAGGGTGGGTGGGGGAGCAGATCAGATCCCAGCTTCCAATGCAATCAGTGAAGAACTTCACAACCATCCAGCCTTTTCCAAATGTTTATGGTTAAAAGGAGCAGTTAAAAATCCACTTAAAGGTCAAGAGAACAGTGTCACACAGCCTTTGCTGCCTTATTGCCTGAGGTGGTCATTGGTCCCACACACACAGCATGACTGGGCTCTGTCAGAGTTGGAGGGCTAAGTAAATGGAGGGAGTCTGATTGAGAAAGGCTGCTCTGAGCTCTCCCTTTCCCTCTCTCTCTCCCATCCATCCATCCATCCATCCATCTATCTCCATCCATGGTCTATGTATCCATCCATTCATCCATGATCTATCCATCCATCTGTCCGTCCATCCATCCATCCATCCATGATCTATCTATCTATCTATCTATCTATCTATCTATCTATCTATCTATCTATCTCCATCCATGTATGTATCCATCCATTCATCCATGATCTATCTATCTATCATCATCATCTATCAACTATCATCTATCTATCCATCCATGAGCTATCTATCCATCGATCCATCCATCTATTGTCTATGATCTCTCCTCCCCTCCCTCCCACCCCTCTCCATTTATCTGCTCTGTCTTCTGGTCTAATCTTCATGATCGTTGGCTCTTGGTCCATTGACTGATTCCACAACCAAGCAGCTTACCCTTCACTTTTGTGAACTGAGAGTTTGCTTCTCACAATTCCTTTGAAAGCCAGAAGCTACCAAGACCACAGATTGCCCAAGTGTTACGTGTTCCTTGCTAAATGGTGTCATTCCGCTCCCGGTACAGAATGTTCTAGTTCTTTGGCTGGAACCCTGTGGAAAACCTCTTTGCTGGATCCTGCTTTTAAAACTGACCCTCATATTTCATGGCAGGAAACATGTCATAATCTTTCAGTCAAGTCTGACAACCGACAAGCCTTGAGTAGCCTCCTCAACAGTGATTTGAAACTGAGCTGAAACCATCGAGAATGAAGTCTTGGCGTGACACACATTGTTGAAAACTTCTGGCTAGTAGTGGAAGGTGGAAACTAACAGGTTTCCAGCCAGAATACAAAGGTGCAGTTAAGAATATCTGGATGTCCATAGGCCTGGAAACACATTTCCCTAAACTGAGATCCTTCCAGATAACCCCAATCCTAACCCCAATAAATTCATGATTGCACCCATCGTGGTTCTAATAAGGAACTAAAGCAGTAGAGAACTTAAGGGTGGCTGAAGCTGAGATGATGGAAGTTGGAAGTTGAAGTCTACTCATCTTCAAGCAGCCAAGGTTGAGAAACCCTGGTGTAGAGGTTCCATCTTCTTTTCACCCATTCCCCCACCTCTCGACCCCCTTGAATATCCTTCTGGGGAACCCTGTAAAAGCAGAAGGTCCCTTCACCAAGAGCCAAGCATCTGCAGCTGGTCAAAGCATGTCAACTTTGATGAATGCCATTCAGTAAACCCAGGCTCTGAATGTAAGCAGTAAATCCATTATTGACATGTAGTGTGGTTGACAGAAATGTCAATAGCAATCAAAAGAGTATTTCATAACACAGGGATACATAAGAAATAGATTATTTTGCCTGACTGGATGGAAAGGCCTCCGTATCACCTTGCTAACCAAACCACCTTTTGTGTTGTTGGGTTTTTTTTTTTGTGAGCTGCAGAACTTCACATAAATGGAAATAAATCAATACCTCTAAACGGCGCTGCCAGGGTGATTCAGAAGAATAGCCCAAGATGCATCAAGAACAGCTCTTTGTCTGGCCAGCTCCGTGTGTTCACTTGCATAAATGAATCAAAGCAAATTATACTCAGCATGATGCGAGAATCCCAACTTTGCTTCTATCCATAGTTATGTGTTAACCAAGAGCTGCCTGTGTTTGTTCTGCTCCTTTTATTAATTTTTAGTTAATAGCAGAGTGAGGGGTTCTTATCGCTTTTCTTTAAATTACCCTGGGTGGTGCGTGCCTCCACTCTGTCCGTCGGTCTGTCTGATGTCCTTGCACAATTGGCCCTGATTTGCTGTCTTCCCTTCAACGCTCCTTGTTCTTGGCATTCTCACACCACTTAAGTGATCCTGTTGGCCACTGTTACTTTCTTGGATATGTCTATAGTTTTCTGGGGTAACCAGGATAGAAAAACATTGGCTCAGTTGTCCCCCGTTGTTAGAAAGCTGGGGGATGAGGACAGACCTTCAGCTGCTGTTCACCATCAAGATGAGCCACCCCAACAGAGTGGGCTTCTTGGATGGCCAATCCAACAGCAGCCCACTCTTCATTTTGTTGGAAGATTAGAGTTCCTGTGTGTGCCAGACTTCCCTTGTTGTGGTATTTCAGTTTGGAAGGAAGGCTTCCAAGCAGCTGTTTTATCTCCTTGAAATGATGGCGGCATTGCTATCTTTTAAATATATGTCTGTGATGTTACTTCTGCGCTGAACAATTATTGTCACAATCCGTCTGCTCCACCAGAAATTGTCCTTAATTACCAGTTTCTCTTTGCCTGGGTTGGAAACAAATATAAGATCAGTAATCATTTAAAGCTGTGGATTTTAAGGCTAAATATCTGACAATCAGACACCGCTTCATGGAGCATGAGATTGTTCAAACCCATGGCCTGGCCTGGTGAGACTTGAACTGTCACCAGGAGAGACTAACTGTGGTCTCTCCTGCTTACAACACATTAGGCCATCTTTCCTTTCTTCGCGAGATGGAAGCTAGTTGATGTGCGCATCAAAATTTCAGGAAGCTGTAGCATCCAAGTATGATGTATGTGAAAGTAACTGTAGGCTCCTACAGATACCAGCAAGACCTTAATGTAAACCCAGCCTTCAGCTATGCAAATGTCACACTATTCCTGGTGAGAATCAGAAGAGAACAAGAGAACATTTAAAGAATCGGCTCAAGTCACATTTTTATTTGAGTAAAATATAGCCAAAATAATTCCTTAGCAATGCAGAAACTTTCTCTGGATTTGTGTGGTTGTTTGCAGTGTGTCGTTCTTTCCTTGCTTCTGGGTCTGCCTTGAAATGTGGTTTCAATTATGGGTTTAGCTTTGAGTGCCAGGGAGTTACATAAAGGGCCACGATGCTGTTGGGTTTGGGGCTTTCTTTTCCTTTCTCTTTCTTTTTTCCGTCCCCTGGCCAAGGTTGGGCAGAAGACAGAGTCCTTCCTGTTGTGTCTGTCTTTTCCTGGTGGATATTAATGGCTTTTGATTCAGAGCCCTCTCTGAAGAATTAACCCAGGGTGAAGGCCACCTTCTGCAGAGGGTGGGACACCCTCCCCCCAAATCAGCTCCATCCCACCCCTGTTTGTAAGGAAGAGCCTAGCTGATCTGGTGAGGAGCAGAGGAAGAAAAGCTGAGCAAGAAGCATTTCTGCAGCTTTCCCTGGTCATCTGTGGGGGAATCTGGAGTTAACCTTCAGGAAAACCCACCATCAGTCCTGGAAAAGCAGGAAGTGTGAGAAAGACACTCCCTCCACCCATCCACCCCCATAAAAAGGGGGCCCAGGGAAGCCCTTTCACAACTGGGCTATTATATCCTGCAACCATCAAGCAGCATTCCTGGAATCTGCGTCACGATGACCTGGCCTACCTCACAGGGTTGATGTCCTGCGGTTACTTGATCGTGATTTGGGAGCTTCAACTAGGATGAATTTATGCTGGTTGCTATAGGGGCACACAATTGCCACAAGAAAGATCAACTGGGGGGAGGGGGCAGATTCACTCAACAACTTAATGGTTGTGGCAAAAGGTTGTAAAAATCAGGCTTGGTCACCTGATGATCCATTCAACGATCGCAATGCTTAGTGACAGAAATGCTGGCCCCAACTGCTGACAAGGACTATCTAGTCTGCAGGATCTTCTAGGCAGCATCCCAGAATGCAGAGTCAATGCAATCCGAAATGCAACGGATGGCTTTCTCTTTTATTGGAAGACAGTCTACAAGCTGACACCACCGCTCCCCACTTGTGCACCTGTACACATACACCACACGAACAAGGAAGGAAAGTGGGGCGTAGACGAAAAGGTGTTAAAAGAGTTCCTCCCAATTACTTTCCCTCTTTGTGTTGGCCTTTCCTTGCTGTCTGGATGCTTCAGTTCCTTTTTCGAGAAGGGAAAATAATCGATGAAGGAAGGAAGATGCGATGCACGCAAAGAAAAAGAGAGCCATTTTAAAGCAGGAAGTCCCCTCCTCTTACTACTAGGGGCCTTTGGAATACTCCAGTCTTCTTTAACCGACCGCCACATTTGCAAAGTGCCTTAAGACCAAATCAGCCTAGAAAAGTAGAACATCAATGGCTCTGGCTGCAGAGGGCCCTGAAAATGCATTTCTATCTTCAGGAATATTCCACACAGAGAAGGCAAAACTTGTAGCACTTTTGCATCTGAAGGTCTACAAAGAACATTGGCTATTAATTAGAGGGAGAAGCGGCATTGTGGATATGGTGACATCCTTGCGGCTTGTTCTGATCCCCGTGTCTTGGCTCCAGGCTATAACCGAAGATCTTGGAAGCGCTTTTGACATGCTCTTGGCGTCTCTCCTCTCACTCTCCCTCTTTCCCAAGGGGCCAGATTGGGTGTGAGAGAGCATCTGACCGCCTGCCTGGGGCCACCTAGCTTGGTGCAACTCCCAGATCTAGGATGCCTGAGCAGAACAGCGCCATGGGGTTTGTAGTCCAGAAGGAGCTTCCTTGTAGAGCTGTAGCCCTTCCCCCACACCCCCAATAAGCCAGCTCTCTTCCAGGCATATTTTAACACACTATTTGTATACATTTTTGGCTTCCAGCAACCCGGTTGAAAGCTTTGATCTCCTGCTTTTTTCCATCTAGAGAGAGGGGAGAGGAGAACCTCTGTTTTGCTGAGGCAGACAAATTGCCAGGCAGTTCAGTTGGGTGGGTTTCCTGCCCACCCACTCCCCCACTCCTTCCTGCTGCTGCTACTTTCCATTTCTGCTCCATTCAGGAAAGCCCAGCCCAGCCGAAAATGCTGTTTCTGTGGAGCTACAAGATCCGCAGTTCATTCAGTCCCAAAGTCGTAATTATTGCTTTTGCCTGTCAAAATGTACCAACAGCCAAGAATTGTGAAGAGGCCGAGCTGGGCAGGCTGGGCTCAGCCGAAGGCCGGGCGGGGTGTGTGTGTGTGTGTGTGTGTGTCTGCCTTCCCTTCTCCGGCTGCAAAAGCTGGAGGGCTGCTGCAGATGAGCGGCAGGGCGGGGTTTCCATCCTTTTGGCCTGTGCTGACAGACGCGGCTCAATGAAAACATCTGGAGCTTCCCCCTCCCCCCCCCAGGACGTAATAAGGACCATGGAGAATGCAAGGCTTGGTTTCGCCTTTTTGTCTTTCTTCAGTTGCTACGTGATGTGGACATTAAGTGAGTCACGTCCAATTCTATGACCTCTTTTCTGCCAAGGTTGTTAAACAGACCTGGTTTCCCCCATTGATTGTACTTGTCGGAAGCCAGCTGGGGAGGCTGCAGGTGGCAGTCAGGTGGCCCCAGGAGGCTGCAGCCGCTATGCCCAAATGTGGAGGATGGGACTGTGGGGGTGTCACTGTGAGGATGTGGTCATAAGCCGCTTTGTCCAGGGCCATCAGGACCAGATGCTTGCCCTGTTTTGCAAAGGCCCTGGGGGCCACCCCACTTGCCCCTTGATGCCCTCCCTTGCCTGGCTGGAGGGCTTGGGCCACGATTCACCCAGGGGGCAAAGGCCAAGCAGGAGAACCTGAGTTTGGGGCTGTGGGGGGGGGGGACTTTACCTTCAGGCACAGAAACGTCTCCAGCCAGGGCAAATTGTATTGGGGGAGGGCGCTGCTCTTAAGGGTGCCGATCTCCATTCAGGTGACTCTGGCAAGGCCTGAGGTCGGGGCTCTACCTGGCCGCTGGGCTGCCACCTGTGTGTGTGTGTCTGCATTCTGCCCCCCCTCCACCCACTGCCCAATCGGGGAGGAAAAGGAAGCTTCTCTTTTCGAGGAAGCCCCTTGCGGAATCGGCCAGCCTCCTCTGCCCCCCTCGCCCGCCCTGGCACAGCGGCGCAGCAGCCCCCGCGCCCCTCCTGCCTCTGCTGCCGGGGGAGGGGAGGCTGCGGGCGGGCGGGGCGGGGCGGAGCGGCGGCGGCGGCGGGGCGAGGCGAGCGAGGGGCGGCCCGGCGGGGCTCCGGGCGGTCACATGGCGCCTCAGCTGGGCCGCGGCGCGCAGGAGGCGGAGGCTGCCGTTGCCTCCGCCGCCGCCGCCGCCGCCGCTGCCAGGGCCGGTCGCGCTGCCTGGCGGGCGCCTGCCGCGGAGGAGCCGGAGCCGCCGCAGCCCCGCCGAATGATGTGCTTGGTCAGCGCCGCGATGAAAGGTGAGCGCGCCCGGCCTGCTGGCGGGGCGCCCGGGGGGCTCGGCGGGGGAAGCGGCGCCGTCCCAGCCCCTCCGCCCGCTTGGCCGCAGCGCCGGCCCGGCTCCCCGAGCTGAGGGCAGGGCGGGCGGCGGAGCCCCGGACGTCGCTCCGGCGGGGCGTTGCGGGCGCGGGTCCCGGCCTTGGGGGCCCCGGGGGGCGCGAGCGGGGAGCCGCGGTCGGTGCCCGGGGGGCGCCCTGGAAGGCAGCCCGGTCCCCGCCAGGCTTCCCCAGTCTCTGCGCAGGGAGAGCCCCGCGTGTTCGGGCTCCGGCAGCTCCGCTCGGAGGCGCGTCCGGGCTTCTCCCCCGCGCCAACTCCCCTTCGGAGCGGAGCGAGTCCGGGACGCCTTTGCCTGGCGGGGAATCGGGGCTTCGGGTGGGCTTCGTGCGCCTTCGACCTCCGGCGTGGCCCCCAGTCCCGTGTGCCCCGTTGGGGGAACAGAAAGGAAGGGGCCCCAAAAGGCTTCGCCAGCGCCCCGCCGCTTCATGCTTCAAGCCCCCCCTCTGCCCGCCCCCCGCAGCGGGACGGCCGAGTTTTTAGCCCGACCGCCTGTCTCTCTCTCTCTGTGCCCGGCTGAGTTGGCGGAGGCTCAGCAATGGCACCCTGGGCGTGTAGCGTTGGGTGTCGTTGTTGTTTGCGGTGCTGCCAAACATTCTCCGAAGGTCCCGGGCTGAGCGGGAACTTGCGCGTTTGTTCCAGGAGATCCGCGAGAAGCTTGACTGGCGCCCACATTTGGCTGCCTTCGCGTTGCCAGCCTTTGCACAACTCCTGGCTTCCACTCGCTTGAGAAGAAGCTTTGAATTTGGCTAATATGTGCCTTGAATGGCTTCCAGGGCATTAAAACGGGACTTAGTTCCCTTCCTTAAACCATGGCTAGATGCAGATCACCGTCTGTAGGAAAACCGGGACATAAACCCAGCTGCCTTCCTTGGGGACATTTGCTTTAGGGCACCAGCTTTGGTACCCGGAGCCTGCTCCCCGGTGGTGGGCTTGGATGGAGCGTGGGATGCAGAAACTCATCCTGCTCTCCTGCCCGAAGGTGAGGCAGGCGGCCGGGATGAAGGCTGGGCTCTGGCTTCGTGGAGACGCCCAGTTGCGAGGCACAGAAATCTCTTCCAAAGCGCCCACCTAGCAGCGCAGGTAATGAATCAGGCGCAGCAACTGGGCTTCCCAGACCCAGAGCATTGTTCCTGCCTGAAACGAAGGAGCGCGGGGTGCCAGTTAAGTTGGTTGGATGGCTTAACATCCTGGGGAGCATCAAACCGAGGAGAGGAGCCTGGGCTTAAATGGAAGGTGGCTGGTGAAGGTTGGGTGATTGTCAAGTCCCACAAAATGATTTTGTGCGATATGGTCTCTGACACGTTGCTTTAGGCTGGGTTTGTCATATCACATTTAGGTCTTAATCTTCCCATCTCTAGTCTTGCGGGTGGAGGAAACGGAGCTCCGGTAATGACTGTGAATGTTGGTGTTCGGTGGTTGCCTTCGTCTTGACTCATGGCCCTTTCGTTTCTTTTTTGATTTGGCATTCAAAAGCTGCAGGAGAAATCTACCTTAATAGCACTGATTAATTTCTCTTGAAGGTTACCGACTGCAGCGTTGGTCTATTGCTAACAAACAGATTAGTGAAAATCATATTCCACCCCCCCTTCTCTCTTTAAATAATGCCCTTACCTCCCTCTTGTCTTGCACTGACCCCTGGCTGCTGGGAAGTGATAGATTTGTTTGGTGTGTGCACAGAAAATGGGAAGCATCAGGGAAAATCACTTTTTAAGCTAAGCTGTAACAGGGGAAGTGGAGAAATTGGGTCTTGCTCCTAAGATGATTTTGTCGCATGTTGGTGCTTTGTTGGGCTTCATAAGAGAATCACTTATTTAGATTAGGACTCTGAAAAGAATGCAGAACTAAAATGGAACAAGTGCCCTGTCGTATTCTTCTTCTCTTCCTTCCCTCCCAAAATTTAGGGACAGCAAATTGCAGGGATTGTAGTGTATCCCTTTGAAAATTAGCTCCCTGTTCAAAAGGATAAAAGTTCAGTTATAGAAGGGAGTGAAAAAGAAAATAGTCCAATTAGGCTATTTGTGATAATTATCAGAGTTTTGGGTATTCTCTTGGTGATTCTATTAGTTTTACTTTGTTTGTGGTACAGTTTAACAACTCCAAATCTTTAGCCATCATCGCACATGATGTAACAACAACATGGGATTTTTCTGACATGAATGAAGCTGTCTTCATTTTTATGGTTAAAAAGCCAGGGGAGCAATCTGTGAGTTGATTATCATGAGTATAGCCGGCAGTAATGCTGTAGAATAGCAAAAGGGCATTTTAGCTGGTGCAAAGTCTTTCAGAGTCATGCTCTGCGAAACCCAAATCTCAGTCAGTAAAAAATAAAGACTAATCTGATACCAGAGGAGAATTATCAAAACAAGGAACAGACAGAAACTGTGTCTCCCTCTCCAAAGAAAGTCACTCCTAGTTCTTTACACGGAGCCTGGAGAAGAAGATAGTCAAACACTGATTATTATAAACGGCCCCTGCATTGGATACCCAGCAGCGACTGGCATTCCTTCAAAATGGTTCTGTAGTTTTGCTACGCTAAATCCACACTTTGTCTAAGTCTTTTCGTTTCTGGGAAATAGACTCTTAAAGCATTTTGGCTTCTAAACGGAGGCAGGCTGCTGTAATTAGCTCAAGAAAACAAAAATATTGTGGCAAAACAGTCCCTTTATTGTTCAAAAAAAGGTAAGATGCAAGTAATTAGACATCTCTGCCATACAGTGAATTTCTGTTACCAATAAATAATAGAGCTGTGATTGAGAAGGGACTTTATAGGCCCCGCACATTCAGCAGGACTGCTGTGAGGTTCAGTAAATGTGTAGAAATTTGTCATTTATTAAACCATATCTTGCACTTCTTGCTGATACTTTAAAATATTTCTCTGGATTGCTGTTTGAGCCTCCAAAGTTGTGACTGGCATTTGTGATCTCCTTGTCAGAAATGAGAGCTATTAAGGTGGAAGTAAAAAGAGGGGCAGGAGGCCACAATGCATCACAATACTGTAAGCCATCATTTGTTTCAGTGCAATGCACATACCACACACACACACACACACACACACACACACACACAAAGAGGGAGGGAGGGAGAGAACATGCTGTTACAGGTTTGTATTCTGTGAGTGACTGTGGCTGGATCAAGCTATGGTTAAAACCCTCGTTTAGCATGAACTATGAACCTGGTCACCATAGATGAATTCACTCCCAGAAGGTTTGTGGAAGATTTTCCTTTCATGTTTAATTGCAATCTGTTGTTTTATGCAGATTTGACAGACTGTATATTTTAGCTTGCATGTTTTCATTAAAGGCTGTTCCTGTTTTCTTGCTCCTTATATCTTGTCATCTAGTTCGGGCTACTCCTTTTTAGGAAGGTATTCATTTCATCAGTAAATAATAAGAGGAAAAACTTGGTTTCTCTCACTCTGGCTTATCTGAGTTGGCTCTGTAGATGAAGCATTTTGAAGATTAGGTTTCTTTTACTGGCAGCTTCATCCAAACTCCCTTTTGTCTTGTTTTTGTTTCTGTGACCTTTGGGGACCAACTGACCACTGCCTTGCCAAGCTCAGCTGGCTGGCACCATTAGCCCAGGAATACAGCCAGCCCCCTCCCCGCCCCCGCTGGAGTGGTGTTCACTCCACCTGCACTGCCTTCCCAGTTCCTCAACTGGTGAGCTGGGGGAGATTAAGAATGAGAACGGATCCCATGCCTTGAAGATGCTCCAGGCACTACCCATTTACTTTGGAAATGACCCAGCCAGCCAGATCCTTTAACATCAAGTCCAAGCTGTAAGGCAGCCCCAAAGCTGAGTATAATGATAGCACTCTCTGCCCAATTGTTGGCACTCGGGTTATGGATGCCCCTTTAAGCATCTTGAGGTCCTTCCTTCCTTCCTTCCTTCCTTTCTTCCTTTCTTCCTTTCTTCCTTTCTTCCTGACTCATAGCACATTACAACCAACCATCAAAACAATCACGATACAACATAAATATATAAAACATAAATTGCCCATGGTAAGGTCTCACACACACACAAGCACACACAATCCTACAGTGACAACTTTGAACAGCAACATGACAAGCAAGAGTCAGCAATATCAGGGTCACAATTAATCAGCCAGTTGTCATCCCTATACCAGTCTCCTTGTGTGATCCCCACCAGAAAGACAGCATAAGGTATCAGAGGCCCTCAAGAACAGTTCGGGTTTTGGTGCTCCATCTGGGGAGTGAGGCTCATGTGTCCCAAGGAGATAAATGATCTCCTTCAAACTTAGCCCTTTTCTGTCATGGAAATGTGGGGTCTCCAAGAGATCCTCTTCACAGGGAAAGCATGCATTAAGGTTTGAGATCCAGCAGCCTGCTGGTGACCTCGCTGCTATCTTTGGTGAACCATTTGGTGATACATGTTTTCCACAAAGAACATTTCTTAGAGTGTTTGGTGCAAGCTGACATTGTGCTCAGCAGTTGATGAGTTGATTCTTGACCTGTTTTGACTTGTGCAACTCCGAGAGAAGCCAGAAAAAATATTTCCCCAATCCGTCGGTGTAGGCACTCCACCCACAGATGCTTGTCAGATGTCAATGGGAGTCTGCCATGGATGCAGGGAAGCAGGATCAAGCCTTTGGCTGAGAGGTGTGTTGAGTTGTTGGTTTTCAAATGTTCTTGTGTGTTAATGCATACACTGGCCTGGAAATACCTGTTCAGAGGTAATTGCGGTGCCTAGGTCAGCATATCTCAACCTTGGCTACTTTAAGATAGGTGAACTTCAACTCCCAGAATTCCCCAGCCAGCTGTGTTTCAGTGGTTCTTGAATTTGAGAATTGGGAATTGAGTGGCCCGCAAAGGGAAGATGTCTGATGCCTCCAGATCAATTGGATTACAATTCTCCTCAGTACCAGCGTGGGTACCTCCTGCACTCTCTGCTCCATAATTTCCAGAATGGTGTACTTGGTTGTCATTCAGAATAGCACGATTGTTGTGGGAAAACTAATCTTGTCACAGCTACCATATTAAGAGTTTCCTCGCTCTCACTTCCTCCTGGGACTGGAGATAGGGGCCTAGTCAAAAATCCATGGAGAAATAGCCCACAAAACTCAGAATGTAGAAAAGAAGATGGGGGTTTCCAGGATCTGGGGTGCCCACAAACTCAGATTTGGGATCCGGAGGCCTGTTGCTCATTTACAAAATCCCTTTGCTGTCCACAGTCCAAAATCCCCCTTCTAGGCTCCTCTTAGGATGTGATTAATGTACAGTTGTGCAGAATTGATGCCTTGGATGTGTTGATGGATGATTGCTCACAGCAACTCTTGTCATTGACCTGAGACATCTCAGGAGTCTTCTTCAAATAGTCAGGAGCTCAGAGGATTTTGCTGATACACGTCTCCAAAACCTCCTGAACACTGGGAGTGGAATTATGATCAATCTGCCAGTCTGGCTGTTGTTCTCCTCTTTTGTCTCTCCTTCATTTCATCCCAAGAACGTAGCTTCTCAAACCACCTTCAGGGGATTCATCTCCCACCTAACACCAGCCATCAAAAATGATGGGTCAGACAGTTGGGAGGAAGCCCTTCTCTAACTAGACTTTTCTTCCTGAAGATGTGTAGCTGAGCGATGGTGAAGGCCAGAAGCCTTGTAGAAGTCTTGGAGACCTCTGGGCAGAAAATTTCCAGTTATATTCTGCCCCATTATCAGTGGAGAGATGATTTGAATTGTAATGCCTGTTAGTATTTTAAGTAAATATGAATATTGTCCTGTCTTCATAGATCAACATTTCTCATTCATCAACAACTTATATGAAATGTTATCATTCTTGGAAACCAAGAATTTTTCTCCATTAGGCTTCCACGGGTATTTATTGTCCAAAATAGAGGGTTTTTTTTTAAGTTGCAGTGAATTTTGGTTGCTTTGCAAATCAGCTCACTTGTTTTCTGCCAGAAGGGCAGCTCTGTGTAATTCAGTGTTCTGGATTAGTTTGAAAAGTCTGTCCACTTATTGACCCTAAACATTGTGTTTGAAGGGGGGCAGTTTAGGAACTGGATAACCAAATAATCTTTCACTGGATCAGAAGTACTTGAAAAGAGTGTGGAAGATTTGCTTTGTCTGAAATGTTGACATAACAAAAAAGAGCTTCGGAAAGTTAAACAGGGAAGGTAAATCTAATCATAGTTATTGGCTACAATACAGTAACAATATTTATTTAAACATTACTTTCATATGTGTGAGTGTCATTGGACAGAAGTAATTGGATACATGTTTAAAATGTTTGTATCCCTTATTTTCTTATCCTTCTTTTTCCCACATACACATTTGTATAGGCCCATGTTTTCTTTTTCTATAAGTTCTTGTTTTTGTTTATTTAATGTTAATTTTCCCAAAGCTGGTATATATATATATATTTGCTTTCCAGAAACAATAACAAAAACAAAACAAAACCCTCTGTTTGCTTGCATCTTTCCTGGTAGTTTCTCTCATATAATGCAACATATTTCAGAATGGAAAGAAGCACACTCTCTTCTGAACAAAAAGCAAACATTTTTTGTTCGAAGTATTTTAAGAACCGAGCAAGCCAGCTCAAGGTTTCACCGTAGCCAAGCAAGAAAATTAGAGATGAGAAACTCAGCCACGTCTCCTCCATTGTCTTCATTCATGCAGCTGACCAACTATTTTTAGTTTACTTTTCTCCAGCTCATCACCAAAGCCAGGTTAGCTTTCTCTGTTAACCATCAGAAATACAAATTGGACGGGTCCTGAGTGAAGCTTTCTCTCTTATATATCTTTGTTTTGAATGTTGCAGATTTTCTCCTGGCCCATTTAGACATTCAGCCCAGATCAAAGGAGCTTCTTCCTACTTAGCAAACAGCAGTTTTGACATTCTCATTTCCATCAGAGGTTTTCTGAGCTTTCTGGCTGTTCTTCTACCAGAGTCCTTTGGTGGGCCTTGTGCTTCCTCATGTTCTATCTCAGTGGGTGAGGTCCTTTCTCCTGGCATGGGCCTGCTTATCCAGCTGCTGTTGGTGGCTGTTAGGACTTCATTTGGATCAGGACGAGTGTTACTCTCATGTTATTTTGTGTGCCTTGAAGATACGTTGATGGGTAGATCAGAGTTGTGTGTTTTTAAGTCAAAGGGAAGAGCGTCTTTTGTGGTGTGGCTCAGCAGTTCCACCAGAGAGCTACGCCTTTCCTGGCAGGGCCCCCGTGCTGTCTCATTCTGGGCAAGAGCCACTTTTGGTCAGGTGGGGCTCAGCCTGCTCCAGGCGCTTCACGCACATCTCCAGTAGGTCAATGCACCTGTTTTCTCTCACTGGCCTCGGAAGGGCCTTCCATCAGTCTTGGGACTTTTCCTTGAGTTCCCTGCCTGTTCCTGTAGACTGTGCATATCGCTGTTCCCACAGGAGGTGGGTGAATCCTCCCCTTGGATCTCATCAGCCTGCTAGGAGAAAAGGAAGAACGGCCTCATTTTTCTGCAGACAAGATTTCTTTTTTAGGGAAGCATTCAAATAAGCAACTCTGCCCCCCCATGGATGATGGGGTCCAGACTTTGCCATGTTTGTCCTGGGGAAAAGATTTATCTTCTTCTTCCCATTCTTAAACTTCTACCTGGGGTTCAGATTCACAAGCAGAAGGTTAAATGTAGTGTCTGAGGAGATTTATTCTCGTTATTCCTTTCTGAAAAGGAGGAGACGGGGTGCAGCTGAAGGTACCAAAATTTTACCATCAGAGAAATGTGATCAGAGTAACCGGCTGGTTAGGTGCGGTGCAAGGAATCCAGAAACAGCCTTTTGGGCGAAGAAACCCATTCCAAGGTCAAAAATTGAATTTAAGGGACGTTGCTGTAGAAATCTGGGAAGAAGATCTGCTGGATGGCCAAGTGACCCTTTTAAAGAGAAAACCAACACATCGCTGACTCTCTTTTTTCAGGAGAGTTTTATGTGTCACCTGCAGCCTTCGTTCCTCTCCATCTAATACTCAGCAAGACTCTGCTGCAAATATATCTGGATTTTATGCTGCAAAAACCCACACAGGCAGACTGAGGTTTTATTTTCCGGTATGGAAAGTGAGGCATCTCCTGTTTGCTGATTCAGTCTCTGCACACATGTTTTTGTTTTTGTTTTAACAAAAACAAGAAGTGCAGATTTTCCTGGCCTGATAATTAAATTATTAAGTCAGTGGCTGGTGCCGTATAAAACCTACCTGTGCAACTTGTGAAGCGCTCCGGAAGCAGCTGGGGAGAGCTGGTTCATCCTGCTTGATTCATTCCAACCTGCCTCGATTTACCCGTCACGCCCTTTCTTGCCTACCTGGATCCCTGGGCAAGGGTCATGGCTAAAAGCATTGCCTTTTCTCCCACTCCAGCAGGAGAATCGTTTTCATTGGGACAACGGTGTGAGACAAAAGCAACAAGCCCCCCTCCCTTTGTGTCCCTGGGATCCTAATGCAAAGCTCCTCATCCCACCCCTGATTTTCTTCCCTTCCTGGAAAGCACAAAAAGACTGTGAACCGAGGGGCCCTTGGTGCTCTCTGAGCTGGGGTGTTTCCTTGCAGACTAGGTAATATCAGTGCTGAGCAAACCCAACTCTCCCCTAAGCACTGATGATGTTACCTAGCTGGGTAATGAAACATCTGCAAGGAAACAACCCAGCTCAGAGAGCACCGAGGACCCCTCATTTCAACCCTGAGCTGCAGGTATTGATAACAATGAAGGTCAGAGTCCAGACTGAAGAAATGGCTGAGACAGAAGGGTGGCCGCCATGCCACAGGGGGGGAGGGGCGCAGTTGGCAGCTCAGGCAAGTTTTTTGGCTTCCAGCTCAGCCTTTTGAGAGTCCTCTGCTACCGGAGCATCTAGGGCATTCTAGACTAGGCCGAGTGGCCAGGCAGTGTGAGTGGCAAGGTGCTGCATAGGGGTGGGGCCGGTAAACCTTCACCTCCCAAGCAAGCCTCGAGATCGTTGAGCGATTCTCGGGTTGTGTGGGTGCTGATGACGTGCCTGCCTGCGGGGATGGTTGCATAAGACTATTTTTGGGTGGGCCACTGAGCCACATGGGCTCCAGTGTGCTGGTTTCCACTTTGAGGCCCTGGCAATGAGGAGGAATTTGGCTGATAAAAGAAGTGGGTGGGGCTGACATGTTTCTGGTCCATCTGAAAAATCTGATTTAGTCAATAGGTTGTTAGGCTCAAAACCAAGTATGATGCCTGGTGATTCTTCCAAGCTGAGTTCTTTTTTGTTTCACACCTAAAGACCAAATCTTGGCAAACTGAGGTTTCTACCATCTATCTCTAACGATATAATCTGGGAACTATTCATCTTAAATAAACTTTATTAGTCTTTTGTATATTTTAAAAATAAAACAAAAAATAAATATCATGACATTAACAGTTTTGTGACATCCATCTCATCCATTTCTATCTTTTGTGCATATTTACAAATATATACAATTTTGTGCGAATATATACATTTAATCTATAAGTTGCTTATCTTTAATTCCCTCATTTTCTATCTATCTTAATTTGATCCAATTATACCATTTCCCCCAAATTCTACAGTATTCAGACTCCTCTTTCTCTTGTACCATTAAAGTTAATTTGTCCATTTGTAATCTGGGAATTATTAAGGGGGGGTTGTCTTTCTCTCACACGTAACATCAGGATTGAGTTGCCTCTTAATTTAAGTGCTGTGTTTGAATGCACATTGAATAGAGGCCTCCATGCTTGGCCACTTTAAGACTTGTGGACTTCAACTCCCAGAAATCCTCAGCAAGCCATGCTGGGGATTGAGGTCCGCAAGTCTTAAAGTGGCCATGGGTCTAAACAAAACCTTAAATCAGGGGTCCCCAAACTTGGTCACTTTAAGACTTGTGGACTTCAACTCCCAGGGTTGAAGTCCACAAGTCTTAAAGTGGCCAAGTTTGGGGACCCCTGCCTTACATCATCAGCACCCAGATTCCAGAGCAATAAAGACCCAGAAAGTGGTGGAGAACAAGACAAATCATTATGTGAGATATACCAGTTTCAAAAACCAAGAACCCCCCCCCCAAATAATAGCATTGCCTTTTGGAAGATCACATTTGGTATAGGTAGCTAGGACGCTTGGAAACATGGATCAAATCTTCCCTTTTTAAAGATCCTTGGAGGAAATAAAAGTTTCAGCAAATTTGTTTACTCCGTCTCTGGCAAGGCTGAGGCAACTCTGTTTAAATCTTGGAAAGACAAACTCTTGGAGAGAATACCACAACATTCTTTAAAGTCTCTTCTGTGTTGCATGCAGCAATGGAAGGGGCCGGTTTGGTCTCCTGCATTTGAAAAGCATCCTTTCTTGATCAAATTCCATCCAGGCCAAGACCGCAAGCATTTTTCTAGGTTACCTGTTCTTCCTGGAGACGTCATTGCCAAACAGAAAATTTTCTTTTAATTCTTTCAATTCAAAGACTGACATAACCCATTCTTCTGCCCCCACCCCCACCCCCCAGATCTTGCCAAGTGTTTCATTACAGGCTCAGTTGAAATGAATGGAAACTGCACTGCCTTGCTTCTGTGCTAACTTTGTTTCTAGTGTAAACCTTTCCTCTGTGTTTGTTTCACTTTAGAGGTGATTGCTAATCAAATTTCTCCCTTGACAAAAGCTGAAATCATCAAATGACCCTGTAGCTTCTGAGACAAGAAGCCCCAAGTCCCAGTTTAGTAACAAACTCACTTAAGAAATTACCAAACCAGGCCATTGTCCTCGGAACAAAATATTCTTACCCAGTTTGCCAGAATAATTTTAAGGGGCAGGATTTCTACTGCACTTTGGGTCAGTCCTGCTTGCAGAAATCCATGCAAACTGCTAATAAAACTAATAAAAAAAGAAAAGATGGAAAACATAGAAGAGCTAAGAAAGGTGCAGAACAGAGCTTATGATAAGGTGCCTGCTTGAGGTGCCTGCTTCTGTTAAGATGATTGTATTGGGGATAGATGTTTATTGGGCATGGGTAGAAGAGGTTGGACTTGATGACCTTTAAGGTCCCTTCCACCTCTTTGATTCTATGGAGATTCCTTTCATGCCAGAAGATTAAATTCACGAAGGAAGGCACATGTGTGTGTACGTCTCCTTGTGGATGCATGGATGTGAACTACGCATCATCAAAAGGGGTTTTATTTTTTGTCTTTGATTCAGAGGTGACCTCTTGTTTTTCACTGGGGGGGATTTCACAGTGGGTTGTTTGTAGACCAGACCTGCCTACGTCCTGGTTTGCCTTCTTAGTGGGAACCAAGTGGGGTTTCCACGAGACTTTGGACTCCTTAGAGCCTGGTTGTTGTTTTGCTTCCCGAGAACTCTGTGGAGACAATTTGAGACATGTTTGGCCCAACCGCTATAAGCTCCACTTCTGATTGTGGCTTAACCAACATTCTGGAACAAATCACAACCTTTCTTTCACTTTGAAGCACCTTTTTTGTAGTTTGGCACTGTTAATAAATAAATAAATAAATAATGTGGTTTACAAATTATTGGAGGGTAAGCAAAGAAGCGTGCAGGAGCGTATCGGCAGAGTTGTGGCCTCTTCTTAAGGGGGAAAAAATTTCCTTCCCTAACCAATAAGCTCCTTAAAATGTCTACACAATTTTCTGGTGCAAGCATTGAATTTGTTGTGTTTTTTAGGGAAAAGAAGGGAAATAATTTCTGGCAGAAGGTCAATCAAATTCTGCTTTGTTCACAGATCACTACATAATTTGATAATTATTACAGCTGACGGGCATTAAGCCCAGAGCTTTCTAAAACATGCTTGTTCCTATGTCTAGTGGCCTTTTCCAGCACTCGACCTGCAGGGATTAAAGAGGCGCTGCTTCCCTTCCCTTGGAGGTTTGCAAGGGTGCAAAGCATCTGCGCTTCTGTGTGTCTGATCGCAAAGGCCCAGAAAACACTCGGGATCACAGGGTTTCCAGTTGTAAAAGGTTCGTATCGCCTCCCCGTTCTTGCTCAAAAGCCGCTCGCGACGTAGCTCTCTAGCTGCTCTCATTTTATATGCAGCGAATTAAGTGCCAAAGAGTGTAAATATTTTAGAAGTGGGATCTCCCTGTGAACAAAATTGCTTAGATTTGTCATATTTGGGAGACGCCAGGGCCACGACAGAGGCAGCCGAATGAATCGCAGAGACCATCCTGGTCGGGGCTGGGGGGAGTTTATTCTGGTGGGGCTGGAAGGCCAGAACCCAGCCGGAAAAGGCCACTCGGGGTGCCTAGTTAGGGTTTAGGGAATAAACTACAATGGCTGTGTTGATACAACAGGCTAAGCCAAAAGCAAACAAATCATACAGTGGCCTGTGTGTGTTGTGCAAAGCAGGCAAATAAGCCAACATGGGGTTGTTTAGGAGCTGGTTCTTGTAGCTTAGAATAAGTAGTTTGTCTTGTCTAGATCTATTTCGAGGACTCTCTCAAATCCACTAGGCTGAATTCGGGTGCCATTCTATGCTTGCATGAAGACACTATCTGGGTTCTCTATGGAGCAGTGAACATTTATCCGTCATTCTTCACAGGACGAACAAACCTCACCCCTGACAGCCAGGGGCATGGGGCTGGACTGGAAGACCTTCAAGGTCCCTTCCTAGTTTATCTTCTAAGCTTTACTCAGTTGGGCAGAACATGAGAAAGGCTGCAGCAAAGGCAGGTTTCATATCATTCTCTTTCCCCTTTTCCCTTCCCTTCCCTGTCATTAACTGAATCGTCATGGTCCTTAAGTGAACCCTAGCTTCCCTAACTGACTTTTTGTCATTGGACATTGGCTGGGAAGGACACCGATTACCGTTTTGTGGCCACAAGATGCTGGTGGTCATCAACGCGATTGCCGGTTGCCGAGGGCCCAGATTGCACCTACAGGACCGCAGGGGTAGGCGGGCCAAGGCCGGAGACGGACGAGCGGCTGCTGGGTGTCACTCTTTCCGAGGCTGTGGCCATTTTGAACGGCCGTAAGGTGAGGCCCTAAGCCAATTTTGGGAGAGGTCTTAAGGCCGCATGGAGGAAGCGTGAGCGAGGGCAACCCAGGACAAACCCCACCTGGTTGTCAAGGATGGGAATCCCTCGCTCTGGGCTCCCTGGGATTGGGACCTGGGGCTGCTTCCCCATCCCAGCCCTCCCCAATGCTGGAATTTATCTCAGATTTTGACAACCTGCTGCGGACTCCTAGCTATGACCGGGAGAAACTGCTTCCCCAGGGCTAAAAATCCGGATTTTTAAAAGGCGGTTTATTTGTGTGAGCTGATTGGGGGAGCAGAGGCCACGCAGGGAGCCCGCTGGGTCCGAATGGGCCCTGGCACCGCCCAGCGGCTCCCCCTCCCCCCACCCCCGGCTGTTTCTGGTTCCCAGGCTGCAAGAGAGCCGCCTCCCTCCCTCCTTCTCCCTCCTTCTCCCTCCATGGCTGCTGGCCTCTTGTAAGACGTGTCCTCGGCTGCCCTCAGAGCGCAGATATTTGCAGAACAGAGCAGGGATTATGTTCCTGCTGGATACTCGATCCAGGGCAGGCCAGCTCATTCTCCCTCCGTGGGGCTCTGCCAAGGCCGCATTGTCCGGCTCTGTTCGGCTACTCCATTGGCCGGAGAAAGAAGCCGGCCCTTCGGACGAAGGAGCCCTGTCAGCTGAATGAAATGGGAAGGGGGCACAGCGGCAGCCCAGCAACCCGAGTTTGGAATACCAAGTTCATGCTGGAGGATTAGCTATCTCTCATTCCCTCTTTTATCTCCTCTAACCCAACCTCCTGGACCGAGCCATCTGCCCAGGTTGAGAAACACCGCTGTAAACCCCTTCCCCGGTCATCCAGTAGTTGGGGGGGGAGGGTAACTGGAAGTGATGATGCCCACAAACCTCTGGGAAGCCACAGGGCCGCCACTCCAGAGCCCATGGAGCAGAAAGCCATCGGTCTGGGCCAGGTGTCAAGAGGACAGGATCCTTCCCAATTGGCTGCAGCCTCCCTTGCTTTGCCCGAGGGCAGTGCGGGAGAGTGCCTACCTGGCTTTGACAAGGCACCAAGAAAAACAACCCCCAGCTTTTAATAGCTGCTTAATGGGCCAAAGTCTGGATGTTTGCGCACTCCAGAAAGAGCTAAAATTAAGGCGGTTGGCTGGAAAACTCGCCTATCGATCAGTCTGGCTAGCCAGCTTAGGAGAGGCATTTCACCCGGAGAGGGATGCGCTACTAAAGGAGAGAAAAGCTCTTGTGTGGCTCAGCAGGCCAGCAAGTATATTTCATCTGGGGGGGGGAGAAATCTACATTTACCCCTCTCCTCCTCCTCTCTCCCCCACTCCGTGCATTTTGTGCTGCTGCTGAAATGATAAAAAGCTATCAAGGAAGCTCCATGAAGCCTTGTAAGAGAATGTATCCGTGATCCGAATAGATGTTGGGGTGAACTTGGAGTCCTGTGTGCCCTCCTGCTGGAATTTTGATCACGTGTCCATGAGGTTTCTGTAATAGTTGCAAGTATGAGGACTGGTCGTAAGTTGTGTTTTTCCCAGTGTTTTTGCAACGTCCGAAGGTTGCTGAATGGACAGTCACAAGCGGAGGACTCCCTCCCTGTATAGCAATGTTGGTCATTGTCCCATCAGGGCTGGGGAGGATTGAGCCCCTGCTAATCCCAGTTTAATTGCCTGTGATCAAAATCTCTGCTGGAATGCCATCCTTGCCTCTGTTGTATAAAATGCGTGCAAGCTGCGTTCTTCCAAGCCCTCTCCTGGCCCATCTGCCAGGCCTCCTAAGTGTGATTGTGGTTGGTGTATCTGTGTTGTAATTATCCTTGCATAATTGGAAGGATAAGCATGTCATATCTCGGTGGCTGGATTGCAGTTGGGCAACCGATGTATAAACCTCGCTTGTCCACCCTCAAATTAAAACAGTGGCAACCTGTAATTGCCCAGGAGCAGGTAACTTAGGTTGACCTCTTACACAACAGAGCAGAGCAATGCAGCGCACACACTCCTCATCCCTTACTATCCCTCTTGCGTAACATTTCCACCCCTTTGTTTAAAGCACACAGAGGTCATCCTCAATCACAAGTAACCCCAATTATTTGTTGGTAATCGAGACATCTGTTAAGTGAGTTTTGCCCCATTTTATGACCTTTCGTGCCTCAGTTGTTAAGTGAATCGCTGCAGTTGATGAGTTGGGAAACTGGTTGTTAAGTGAATCTGGCTTCCCCAATTGACCGAGCTTGTTGGAAGGACACAAAAGGGGATCATGTGACCTTGGGACACAGTCACTATATGAACTCTTCTAAGTCAGGGACTACCTGTATACACACACACACACACACACAGACACCCCCCCCAAATAGGTAAGTAAGCTATCTTTTTGGATAGAATGCAGGCAGGCTTTGGAGGTGAAGGTCTCTTCCATTGCATCCATCTTGTAGGGCCACCCAGAGATCATTTCACATTTAGTTGGGAAATAAGTAAGCTTATTGTTGTGCCCACCACTCATTCCAACGTCATTTTAACTTTCCAAACGAAGCTCATGCTTCTTCAGCAGATATTAATTCTGGGCTTGGGGATGAAATGCTTCATTTGATCATTCCAAAGCTACTGCTAATTGGGTTTCTAATTTCTTTACTCTTCCCTCGGCTGGAAATTGGAATTGAAGAACAGGAACCAGCATTACCAAATCTCTACAATGCTTTGATTTATGCCAGTGTTTCTCAAACTTGGCCACTTCAAGAGGGGTGGGCTTCAACTCCAAGAACCCCCCAGCCAGCAAGCTGGCTGGGAGATACTGAGAGCTGAAGTCCTCTTCAAGTGGCCCCGGTTTAGAAACACTGGTTTATGGTTTTACTATCCAGTGTAATCAGGGAACCATATAGCAACCTGGTCCAATCTGAACTGAGCTCAAATCTACCTTCAAATCATTGAGCAGGATTGGCAATTTCTGAGGAGCCGATCTTCTTAAAGACGGGATGTGATGGAGTTCTTCCAACTCAGATGCATCCTTTTTGTTTGCACAGGAGCTAATACAGAACAGATTTTTTATAGCGTGGCTAATTCCTTTCAACTGAGCCAGTGTTGGCAAATATGAAATATACTAGACATTGGCAAAAGCTTAAGTAGTAATTACAGGCTTCCTAAATCTGCAGAGGATAAATAATTACAGGTTTAAAAGTGTTATTGTGAGCTGCAATATATACCCCAATTTTTTTTTTTATCTTGCTCTTTTGAAGCTGTAAAAGCACAAATCCTTTGACAGGATTTGTTGAGGCTTGGAAATGGTTCTCGTAAGCACGGGTAGATATACGCTCTGATCTCACAGGAAGTTTTCGTGTACAAAACCCACTGAACTACTTCTGGTTGACTAAACATCACCATCCATCTCCTGCCTCTTTAAGGTCCTTATAAAGCCAAGCAGAGCTGAATTCAGAGTTGGTTGTGCGCTGAGCACAGGTTCCTCACAGCCGTCGTCTTATTTCTTCGTGGAAGAATTGAGAGCTCTGATTAAATCACTAGTGCTTTGTTTCAAGTCAAGGACATGGTAAGAACATACAGTCAGATGATAAAAAGGCCGGACTTTACGGCTTCTGTTTTGTATCTTGAATTCTCTCCAAAAGAAATGTGTGCCCAGACTGTGTGGTTTTCATCAAAGGGGAGGAAATTTCAACTCTCTATGATTTAAAAGAGATGAGGGGAAGAGACAAGAGCATGCAGCTAATTGAAGCAAATTCAACTCTGCAGGAGCGAAGGGGTTGGCTCCCCTGATACTGAAGGAACCCCTCTTGGGTAACCTTTGGGAACTCCTGGAGAGCTGGCAGGATCCCAGAAGAGTGGAGCAGAGCAAATGTGGTCTCCATCTTCAAGAAGGGAAGGAGGTAGACTTAGGAAACTACAGAAACCTGTCAGCCTGGGAAGGACCTCAGATGATTATAGAAGTGGGAGAAGAATTATTCTGTGTCATGATGTCCAGAATATTAGCATTCTTTTGACTAATGTGAATTGTGGAAACATTTGGAATTGACGGTGCAGTGGAAGAATGTATTTAGTCATTTATTCAACAAATATATACGGCTAGCCATCTCCCAAAAGAAACTCTTAAGCTGAACGGAAAAAGCAAAATAAAATTGCCTTAGTGCTGACTGGGGGTTCAATGGTGGGGAAAACACGGATTGAGTGATCTGCTGCAGGAAAAGAGCTCTTAAGACACGGGAAATACTACATTGTGGCATTGTAAGTACTTGAGTGCCAACTGATAGAAAAACATGTTTCAGAAGAAAAAGAAAGAAGCCTCTGTTAAACTCTTGTGACTACGTTTGTCTACCATAATTGGTTGGTTTGCAAAAGGCTGCTGTGGTGTCAGATGTGAGGCAATCTGGACCAGGAGTCTCCAACCTTGGCAGCATTAATACTTGTGGACTTCAACTCCCAGAATTCCCCTGCCACCTGTTCCTACCTGGAATTCTGGGAGCTGAAGTCCACACGTCTTAAAGTTACCAAGGTTGGAGATCTGTGATCTAGACCAGGGGTCTCCAACCTTGGCAACTTTAAGACGTGTGGACTTCAGCTCCCAGGATTCTGGGTTTGCTGACTGAGGAATCCTGGGAGTTGAAGTCCACATGTCTTAAAGTTGCCAAGGCTGGAGACCCCTGGTCTAGACAACATCTGAAGGAAGGTGGGTTTGACTCACTTTGACCACTCTAATGATCAACTGGAAGCATTCCAGGCTTGTTTTCAGAATCAGGAACAAAATGACTTCCTGCCCCCAATGACTGCGCTGATACTGAAGCTGGAGAAACTGGAAAAGTAGACATTTCCAGAAAGTTTATGGGCTCCCTTCAGTTCTGGTACCCCGCTGACATTGGATGCCTCTTACAGTGGGACTGAACTGGGAGCTTAATCTTAAGAACTGCTTTTTTTCTTTTTTTATGCTATTTTCAATTGCTGCAAAAATCTACAGCGTATGAAATAAGTTTTGTTCTGAATCCGTCCCCTTCCATTATCTTGATTTAGCCTTAAGTAGGCACAGGAGACCCATGTTTGTGTTATATCTATTGCATATTTCTGGGGATTGGGCAGAAAGGGAGATGGGTAGGAATGGTGTATTGAAGGATAAGCATCAAGGAGAGATTCCAGGGGACCTTTTGACTTATCCCCTGGCACCCCAGAGTTAGGACTTTGTTCTATCCTGAATGATGCGGTAACCCTTTCCTTTAAATCATCACATTTAAGCATGTCATGTGCAGAAGCCGAGCATTGGCACCAGAGCTTCCCCAGTGGGATTTACAACAGAGCTGAGAAGGACAGAAATCTCCTTTGTCCTTCGCTGAGGCTCAGACCACATAACTTGATTGAAAAGATTTGAAAAGGTTGCAGGCAGCTCTTCCCGTTCAGCCACCTCCTGGATCCTTGGAACAATGAAATGAAGCCCAGGTTATTTGATGCAAAACTATCAATCAGATTACCAGCCACGCCTGCACCATGCCAGCCTCTCAATCAATGGGCATTGATGGCAGTGCCGCCCTAAACACCCTTCCGTGGCTTGCAGTGTGCCACCGTGGCCCAAAATATTAATGAATTTTGCTCTTTCATTTAATGGTAGACTGAGTGAATAATGTAGATCAGCAGCTAGGAAGTGGCTTTCTTTTCAAAGATAATCATTTTTCCTTAGGCCCGAAGGCAATGCATCTCTGAATAATAGGGGTGTCTCCAGCTCACCCCTTTCTGATAATTGCAGGCAGAGATTTTTCCACCGTGAAGCTCATTACTCTTGAGCAACAACCCTGAACTCCCTCCTTGTATCCATGCTGTAACTTTGCAAGTCACAATGCAACAATTTTGTATCCAGGCATTCTAAACATTGCAGAATTAAAAATAATTTTGAACGGGAGAGCAAACCCGCCTCGCCTCTTCCCAGGCCAGTTACAATGATGCCTTTCTTCCTCGGAAGCCAACATAAAGCTAGTTTGCTGCCTTTCAGATTCTTTTCTCAATAAATAATTATTTTTAAAAGGCAAACTTGCTTGCTACATTATTTTCTTTTGTGGCAGCCTTGAACTGGCAGGATTAGATTGCTTATTCCTTCAGCAGCAGGGATGCGTTGTTTTATGTTGTGTTATTCCTCTTCTACATTTTTAGTTATTTCAGGATTTATGGTAAAACAATAAAACGGGGGAGGAATAAACCGTGGTCCTTGTAACCCCGTGTGTCCGGTCTCAGAGGGGTTCTGTGCAAAAGGTTCCTTTGCCGACATTAAACTGGGTTTTAAAGAGTCAGCTGATGTGAACAGTCTTTGTGCACAAATAAACTTGACCTGATTATTGTTCCTGCGCTTGTTTGATGGACTTATGCAATCCAGAAGCTCCATACTTCCTTTATCAAAAGCAGATTACAGAGCCATTCTCCTCTGGGAGACTGGCATGAAATAGATTGAGGGGCTGTTAAATATATTAAAGTTAACTTTATCTTGCTTGGAAAGTAAGGCTGTCTAAGATGACCTAAGAGCTAAAATGCTCATCGCCAGAAGAAATTAAATGAGGCCCAGCAGGTTTCCCTGAAGAATTTTTGGTTTTTAGCTATACCCAGTAACTAATTCGCATCCATTTAATTGATTAAATGGTTGATTAATAAATAGCTACTAAGTCAAGAAATATCAGCACCTATTTTTTGCTATCAGTAACTGTCTAAAACTTTGGGGGCTGAAGCAAATCCTGGGCCTTTTGAATCTGGCTGAAGGGATAGTTTCATATCTGTCTCAACTGTTTAAAATCTGTTTGCATTTCCCTCTCGAATGGCTCCAGCTAACGATGTCATTTCACCCAATCCTCGTTGGGCTTTTCAACAGTGATAAGGCTACAAGCTGAACCGTACAAACCACGGTCTGTTGGGGGGGAAACCTCTTTAGAAGGTTGGGGTCCTGCCAAGCCCAGCCTGGACGAAGGGAGAGGGGCTGGGTTTTTCTGCCTGAACGCAGCCGAGGTGGCAGAGCATCGATGGGCACTTGCACCTAGTCAAATCTTCCTGACACGGCTCGCCCCAGGCCTCGAAACATCTGGCAGATCAACCAAGAATAATTATTTCTATTTCTGTTTCAACCGCATTCATATTTTCAAGGATTCTTCAATGCCTCGAGACATCTTTTCCTTCTTTTTAAATTGGAGGATGAAATGTTTGCTTGAAGAGTTTTGGAGTCAGGATTTTTCAGCAGGAAAGAGATGGGTTTTAGGGCAGCCTGTGCAGGAGTGACTTACTGGACACGGAGTCCATGCACCAAAAGGGCGAGCCAGCTTTTGGTGAAGGGAGGATGAGACAAAGTCTTGGCAAATGGGGAACGGACCAAATTCTCATCGATGGATGTTCTCAATCATCCATGTCATGATTGTCCCAAAGCAACTGGTCTTCCTTGGTTTTGTTTTTCCCCTCTGAACATTTTGCTTCTCATCCAAGAAGTTTCTCCTGTTGTTCAGAATGGAAGGAGTTTCTTGGATAAGAAGCGAGACATTTTCAAAGGAAAAAACCCCAAGTCCCCTTGTCTTTTGGAGAAGCATCTTTGAAGGAGGGCAGGTGGTGCCTTCCAAGGACCAGCATCTTCTGTACCGAAGGACCTTGCTTGGGGGACCTGGCTCAAGGAGCTAGTGCTGTTTGTGGCTCTGTCTGTCTTGGACCCAAAGCTCTTAGCAGGACAGTGTGGAAAACATGTTGACTGTTTGTTTATTGAGGCTAATAAGGTGGACTTGCTCTTCTGGGCTTCAGAAAGACGCCCTCATAGTGCACTGCAGGCCAAGGAGTTGTTTCCTTGGTGTTGAGGAAGGAAAGGAGGAACCTAGAACATAGGATCGTAAGGTTGGAAGGGATCTTTCATTCCCTCCCTTCACTGTTCTTTCCCTTCTCAAGCCAGGTAAGGTTCCTGACAGAGTTGGATTTTTGCCTAGGAAATTCCCAGTCTCGAATTCTGTCTGGATCACCTCTCATTTTCATAGGTCTCTGCCTATTTCATGGCCTCAAGGCCAGCCTGATCACCTCCTGAACTGCTCACCTTCCTGTTGATTTCCTGCCTTCTTGCATTTGTGTTTCCCTCCTACTTTGATCTAGCTTCTTGATTTCAGTCCTGGTTCCATCGCTGCACCAACCTTGGGCATCCCCTTCCAGCTCCTCTTTGTAATCCAGGATGGTCCAGTAAATCACTTTATGTCTTGTGGCCGTCTCCGTTCTATCGGTCTTTTCTGCTTCTTTTGAACACGTGAAAGGCCTTCTAGTGATTTGGAAGTGTGTCCGTCACAAGGTTCTTGTAAAAGGAGGGAACACAAAGAGGTAGAAATCCAGAATTGATTTTTATTTATTGCAGGGATGATCCATAAGGACCAAGTCCTGAAAGGATGCCGATTTAAATGTTTTTCCTTCACCAATTTCATTGACGCTCGTGACACCTAGTGGCCTTGGAGAGCATTTCTCCGCCTTTTCATCCTTTGACAGGAATTATGTTGCCTTTGCATGTAATAGTCTTGATACTACGAGGTTGCTGTTGTTGAAGTGTTTTGTGTACAGCAAGGGTCATTTTTATGTTGCCTTGTGGTCCTTTTAAGGCTGTGATGCTACTTTACCTTGATCTGAAGGCTTCTGGGTGGACGGATCTGTAACACCTGTGGTAAATCATATCCCTGCTGTTGGGGCAGTTGCTGGTCTCTGGGTTACACCTTTGTGGAGAGAGGAAGTTGTTACACGGGTTTGTAACCCTTAAGTGTTGTTCCCAAACTCTTTTCATACCTATTTGCATGTTTTCTTAGCATTTTTCTTTCTTTTTTGCATGCAGTGACTTTGGTACAGTGGCTGCTGATTTTAATTGCTATCCTGGTCTCTTTGGCCGCATACCGGTTTCCAAGATACCTGTGTTTCTGATTCAACCAAGAAGGCCCGTTATCAAGTGCCTGAGGGTACGAATGCAGCCCTTGTTTCGGTCTCATTAAAACAGCTGAGTCCTTATCCTTCTAAATGCTATGTTGGCAAAGTCTAGTCTAGTTAATATAAAAAGTAAAAACTCAGTTCTAGAGACCAACTTTCAGAGCAGTTTATCTCAACCTGGGCAGTTTGAAGATCCGTGGACTTCAACTCCCAGAATTTGGGTGCTATGCAGGCTGGGGAATTCTGGGAGTTGAAGCCCACAAACTGCCCAGGCTGAGAAACAATGATTTTGAGAATATATTTAGTCAAGACAGTGCCTGGCCTTTTTAAAAAAATATTCCCTCCTATCCTATCCATATATTCGCTCTTAAGAACTTGTCAAAGCCCAAACATTGTTACAAGCTTTGGATGATTTAGGTGAATCATATCTAATAATCACGAATTACTTTAGGGCGCCTCAAAATTATTTAGGTAATAGAGCTGAAAACGCTCTGCTATTAGGATGTTAGGTAGTCAAACAAGGCCTTGTTTAATTCAGTTGCTTGCTTCCTCTGTGTTAGAAGGGGAATTCTTATTTGTGCTCCTAAATATGTATGAGTGTCAGGGACTGTATAGCAACATATTTAATCAGTCGACTGAGAAGGAGCAAAAATGAGCTTTTCTAAGAAAAATTGCTGTCATTTTTTGATAAGTGTAGCTTTCTGCTTTTCAGAGGAAAGAAGCTTACAAGGGAAAGTGCTCCTATTGTAGTTTATGCATTATTCTGAATGGAAGGTTTGCGAATATAAGCCTTCTCCATTTTTCTTTTAAAAAAATATTTTCTCCTCTTCCTACTTTCTCGACTTCTCCTTTATTTTGTGACTAAGTGACTACATTTCAGGAAACAGACACAGATAGTTAGGCTGCTTCTGCTTCCAAGACAATTCTCTGCATTTTTGAGGTTGGCTGCACAGCTACGATTCATCATACATCTGGAACATCTGCCTGTTGGCTCCCTTGTTCCGCTCAGCTCCTAGTTGCATCTGAAGCAACAATGAAGTAGAACAATTACGGAAGAATCTGGTGGCAGACTGATGAAGTAGGAAACTGCACAGAAGCAGGGTCTGGGTTTTATGCTAGTCCACATGTAGGATATTTCTGGGCCCTGCCTTCCCAGTGTATAAGGTAGTATACATTAGGACCAGTTCTTTAAGGGCAAAAAATGCCCATTTGAGAGAGTGGATTTGAACTTACGACCGCAAGATTCCTTAACAAGTGCCATTAAAAAATTGATTGAAAAAGTTGGCTCTGGTGATGTGGTGCCTTCACTTATGGCCGCAATGATTTATGACTGGAATCCTGCTCCCAATTGCGCTCGTAAGTCAAGGACTACCTGTAACCAGCAATGGGGGCCTGGCTCACCTTGCCATTCCTTCATCCCCAAAACACCCTCTGCCGCTTCTCCGCTTTAATTCCATCTTTGGCATAGTCCAAGATTAGCAGATCTCTTCCCCATCCAGCCATTCCGTTGGGGTGGTGCAGACAAAATCCAGGCCCAGACTGAAACCAGCACTTGATCAGGTGCCACGGCCCGAGTGCTTGAGAAGGACCATCCCGTCAGCTGCATCTCACCGTAAATGAATTTGCCACCGGTTCCATTCTGGTGGATAAAAGTCACCATCATCCCGGCGTGTAACTCCAGGAACGATTATTCTGTGAAAGCTGAATCTTTCGTAACCCAAAACTTTTGCCTTCAGAGCTCAAGGCAGGGTGCTTCTCTGCTGCCTTGAGGCCTCGTTTTGCCAACAGCTTGAATGAGATACGTCAAGAGGATCTCGGCAACCATATTGATGTCAACAAGAGAATTGACTCTGCTTTAGCTTTTGATAGTCTTTCAGCCTGAAAAGGTGTGGAGGGGCTGAAGGTCTTGTGAAGAGTGATTGAGTGAAGGGTGGCAGTTTTGTCCCTTTCAGCTGGGTTTCTTGCAAGGCACTTTCAGAAAATCTCAGTCAAGGCCATCCAGAAGTCTGCAAGTGATCCATATGAGAAGACTTCAGTGTAACCAATCAGAATCTCCCCATGTCTTACTTAAATATAAACCAGACGATTTCCAATCTATAGCCAATATATCTTCGCCTGGAATGAATTCATTTTGTATCAGTGTCCGCCAGATGTGATGGTCCTGCTGGCCAGGAGACATTTGAAGGACAGCAGATCCTGGGGGAGACTCTTGATCCTTGGGAGGGGTGAAATGGGCAGACTTGGCATATTATGAGCCCATCCCGGCAACAGGGAAATCGGGCTGCAAAATGGTATTTTTAATCTCTGTAAAAATTGTATTTTTAATTTCTTACCCAGTGGGCCAAGATTTGAGTAATTCAGCTTTATTGGAGTTTTATCTGAATGGCATCATCTTTGGTAGCGATTTAGCTTTTACGAGATCAATGCAATGGTATGTTGCCATCTTTAGATCTGTTATGTTTTCTCTTCTCTGCATAGTTTTGGCCAAATGGAGATCTCTTGAGTCCAGTCCTTCTAGGTTTGGAGACACTAAATCTGACAACATTGTGCATTTTAAAGCACCCTCTCAAATGACCCATTTTAATAACCTGAAAGCTATTATATAACAAGCAGCCATAAATTAGTACAAGGCCCTGGGGGAACCCGCACCGTTCAGCAATGAATAGTTAATGTGGTAGAATGTTGAGCAGGTTATTAGTTTTCAATGTACAAATGCTGATCAGGGAATGCTTTTTATAAGGTATTTAAAAGAAAATATAATTAACTGGTGGCGTGCTTCTGTTGCAGCTCAAATTGAAATTATTCCATGCAAGATCTGCGGAGACAAATCTTCAGGAATCCATTATGGTGTGATTACCTGTGAGGGCTGCAAGGTAAGTTTTATGTTATACACACACAGCTGGAGGGGGGAGAGAGAGAGAGACATACACACGCATATACACACCCACAGACACACCCACACACCCACATAGAAACACACTTGTGTTGCATGTATGTGAGAGAGAGGAAATTATCGTGTCTGTTTATCCACTGACTTATTTGTCTTTCTGCAAGATGAAGCATTGAATCTGGTTAGCAATATCAATAATCTGCCGTGGATGGAGATTAAAACATCCGGTTGCAATTTCTCTCCTAGAACTGTGCAGCCATCCTGGTGTGATGCATTTGTTTTTCATCCTGCCCCTGACATGAAGAAGGGCATCCATTACATATTGGAACAGCTTTTGTCTAAATTTCAGGGAGCGATCGGGCACACAATTGCAACAATTGTAGCGTTGAGGGGCTGCCCGTTATTCTTTGTGCTACTTCTTTTTCCTTTCCTGGGGGTGTCGCTGTTTGTAGTGGCAGAGCGGAGGTGCTTCCAGGGCGGGGCTGTCCATACTGGCATGGCTGGCTGGGGAATCCTGAGCGTTGAAGAAGGGGCTTTTTTTCAAGAGGCAATTGGACTTCCTTGGTTTTCTTTGAAGAGGTTTCGCTTCTCATCCACAAAGCTGCTTCTGCTCCGACTGGATGGTGGGGAAGGGAAGGACCATCCAGTCAGAGCTTGAAGAACTTCTGGATGAGAAGCAAAACCCCTTCAAAGAAAACTACAAAGTTGAGTTGCCTTTTGAAAAAGCACTTTTGGGACATCCTGAGCAGTGCTTAAACAGTGGTCCTAATTTTCAGAGCAGAAGCTGAATTTCCAGGCTGGACGGTAGATAAATCCTTTGCAAAGTGATCCCAAAGTTCTGAAAGTAGAATAGAAGGATGTGTTGTTTTTAAAAATGTGTTTGTTTTAAAAATCCAGAATTAGGGTTAGAAAATTGGTAGAGTAAGGGAAAAACAACTCCCTGGCTCCTAATTGGCAATTATTGGAATATTGTGAAAGGTAATGATACATGGAAATCTGTAAGTGTTAGCTATAAATCATGAGGTTATGAATAAGTCTTTGTTGTTACAGGCTGGTGTGTATCCCTTTCAGAAGGCTGCCATTAGAAGGCAGCTGTCAGCTGTTTTCTTGTAATTAAACAGCCAATGAGCAGCTAATTAAGACATATGTGTATACAGAAGTGGAAGTGGGCATGTTAATGAACTGTAGGAATCAATTCATTAAAAGGAAATTGTCAAAAGTCCAAACACCAAGCTAAGAGGCTCACGGCCCTGCCAGGTTCCCCAAGCAGTCAGGACGAAAGGAAAGCAGAAGCACAATGGCCAGAAGTCAGCAATGGGCCCTTGGTTTTCTTTGGAGGGGAAGGGAAACCATCCCCCCTTCTGCAGACCAATCCTTTGGCCTTCTCAGTGCTCCCAAGCAAATGATTTAGACCAGGGGTCTCCAACCTTGGCCACTTTAAGCCTGGAGGACTTCAACTCCCAGGATTCCCCAGCCAGCCAAGCTGAGAGTTGAAGTTCTCCAGGCTTAAAGTGGCCAAGGTTGGAGACCCCTGGTTTAGACCGGGGGTGCCCAACCCTGGCCACTTTAAGACTTGTGGACTTCAACTCCCAGAATTCCCCATCCGGCAAGATCATGATGCCCTCAGGGCCCTGCCCCAAGAATGGACCACATGAGCAAAGTCCTCAGCTTATGGCCACGATTGAGCCAAGCATTTATGTAGCTAAGTGAGATGGTTGTTAAACGAGTTTTGCTGCATTTTACGACCTTCCTTGCCCCAGTTGTTAAGAGAATCACTGTAGTTGTTTAGTCACACAGTTGTGACTTCGCTTGTCAGAAGGTCGCCAAAGCGGATCACGAGATCCCAAGATGTTGCAACCGTCATAAAATACGAGCCGGTTGCCAAGCACCTGGATTTTGATCACGTGACCCCGGGGAATGCTGTAACGGTCGTTAAGTGTGAAGAAAGGTCCAAAGTCGCATTTTTTCCCCAGTGCTGTTGTAATTTCAAACGGCCACTAAACGGATGGCTGTAAGATGAGTGTCAGCTTTGGCAGCCATATTGAGGCCAGGTGCTCCCATGCTGCCACATTTTGAGCCTGGGAAAGTGGGAGGGGGGAATTTCTGGGAGTTGATGTAGTTAAGACGTAATAACATTCTTTTCCTAAGTCAAGGTCATGTTATTTTGCACATAAGTGAGAGGGAGTCTCAAGTGGCCTTGGGTGGCTCAGGCTGTTAATTGCCTGCACTTAAGTTCCAGCTGTCTACAATTACTGTAGGCTCGAATCCCACCAGGCTCAAGGTTGACTCAGCCTTCCATCCTCTCGGGGTAGGTAAATTGAGGACCCAAGATTGTTGGGGGCAATGAGCTGACCTTGTAAAAATGCCACTTAGTAATAAGCAGGCATATACAATGGAATGAAGGCTATTGCTGAGCGCATTGGGTTGTATCCCAAAAATTGTAAGCCGCCCTGAGTCTTCAGAGAAGGGCGGCATATAAATGCAATTAAAAAAAAAAATTTGGGGACGGAGGGTGATTGGGCCATGTGGATGCCATGGTGGGCGCAGGGGGTGGATTTGTAGTTTTTACTGATTCCAAGGAAGCCCGGAACTTTCAGATTCGGGATTCCCCAGTTGTGCCGGTTGACTATCCAAATAAAAAAGGAACCTTTGAGAAGATGCCTGTCTCGGAGTTATTGGCCGGCGTGGAGGTTTGCCGGAACGCTGACATTAGGACTGCTTCTGCAGCACCCTTCCCACCTTCTCCCTGTCCTCCCCCGCAGGGCTTCTTCAGGAGGAGCCAGCAGAGCAATGCCACCTATTCCTGCCCTCGCCAGAAAAACTGCTTAATTGATCGAACCAGCAGGAACCGTTGTCAGCACTGCCGCTTGCAGAAATGCCTTGCCGTGGGGATGTCGCGAGACGGTGAGCTTTCCTCCGCTGCCTGGTGGGGTCGTGTGTGTGTGTGTGTGTGTGTGAGAGAGAGACCCTGCCCAGCTTTTGCGGGCTCCTTCACTGCCTCGCAATAATTCATTTTGAAACCCATTCTCTTTAGTAGCCTCAAGGGGCTTTGGTTCCCTGCGCCCACGCTACACACAATGATCCAAATGTTATTGTGGCATTCAGCATTTGCATTTAATGTACACCAGTGTGTACTTCTCAGAAAGAACTTGCCTCACATGGCAAAGGGTGGCTTCAAATTCTCCTTCCTTCCTTCCTTCCTTCCTTCCTTCCTTCCTTCCTTCCAATAAAGAATTCTATTCTATTGTACTCCATTCCATTCCCTTCCTTCTTTCCTGCCCCTTTTCTCTTCTTCCTTCCTCTTTTCTCTCCTTCCTTCCCTTCCTTCCCTTCCTTTCTTCCTTCCTTCCCTCCCTTTTCTCTTCTTCCTTCCTCTTTTATCTCCTTCCTTCCCTTCCTTCCTTCCTTCCTTCCTTCCTTCCTTCCTTCCTTCCTTCCTTCCTTTCCAGATGTATTCTGAAATCTGAGTCTTCAGACAGGTGGGAATCCTAACAGGGATTAAAATGTTTGTCTTTCAATGGCATCAGAGGTGCAGAGTGCTGTGAGTCAGGGTGGAAAATCTATTTTTTTTCATCAGAGAATCCTAAATTTAGGCAAGTTAAACACCTTTACACTTTTCTATCTAGCTGAAATTTAGGCCTGATCGGTGGGTGGGTTCCCTCCCTCACATCAAACGGCCCTGTGGATTTTTGCCCTTTTGAATCTTGCGGATGTGCCTTTGAACGTAGCCGCCTCCCCGAAGCTGACCTTGGCGGGTGGGGGAAGGGAAGGTGACCGGATTTGCTGCTTTGGACTCTCTTCCAGCTGTCAAGTTTGGCCGCATGTCCAAAAAACAGAGGGACAGCTTGTACGCAGAGGTCCAGAAGCATCGGATGCAGCAGCAACAGCGAGACCACCAACAGCCCCCCGGAGAAGCAGAGCCGCTGACCCCGAGCTACAGCATCACGGCTAACGGCCTGACGGACCTGCACGACGACCTCAGTAATTACATAGATGGCCACCCTCCTGAAGGTAGCAAAGGCGACTCTGCGGTTAGCAGCTTCTACTTAGACATACAACCTTCTCCAGACCAATCGGGCTTCTTTCCATATTGCTCCTTTACCAATGGGGAGACCTCTCCTACTGTGTCCATGGCAGAATTAGGTAATAACAAAGAGGGGGAACACCTTTGATGGAAAGCAACACCCCGCCCTCCCAGGAGGCTCTCCGGGCCTAGAAGTCAGCCCTAGAACACAACTTGGCTCAGGAAGAGTGGCTTGGTAGTCCCCCATCCCATTTTGGGCTTTATGGGTTGATAGATTGGCTGTTTGATTGGCACTGATGATGATGTCCCACAGTTTGGGTCATGAAACATCTGCAAGGAAGCCTCCAAGCTTGAAGGACACCCTCAGCTTGGCTGTTTTACCTTTGTTGGCCTTCAAGGCTGCCTCAAGAAAGGGAATGTTGTGTGGATGTTGGGTTAGAGCAGTATTGGTTGTTTTCCAGAAGGGAGCTGACCATCTGACTCAGGGGTCCCCAAACTTGGCAACTTTGTGGACTTCAACTCCCATTCTGGAGGTTGAAGTCCACAAGTCTTAAAGTTGCCAAGTTTGGGGACCTCTGATCTGACTCTTCCCAAGCCATAAGAATGACCCAACAGGCAAGTTTTTGGTGAAGACGGCCAATGGCCCTAGGGAAGTTTAATAATCTAGCAGATTACCAGCTTGATTCAAGATCTGACGTGCAATGCAGATGGTTCAAAAATGTGCCTTATCGAAATGGAGTACAAACTTAACAGTGTTGTATTCTGGCATGACTCTCATTTATTTCTACAGAGAAACTATTTAGTTAGTTATTACAGCAGTTACAGTATTTCTGGGACTCCCACATTTAATGGCTTACGAAACTGAGCTGCTTCATCTGATATTATTTGGGGGCTGCCTTATCTACAGTTAAAATTTGCTTGTGAAACCAGCATAGACTGGTGTGTAAAAAGAGCCCCTTTGCCCAAAGAAGTAAGGCGTGGCTCTTTCTACCAAATCATGGCCAACAGGAATATTTTATTGGTGGTGAAAATTACTTACGATTTCACCCCATGTGAGATCTGTGTGAAGGACAATTGTGTGCAACAATGAAAGACAGTCCTTGAATTACAGCCATTTGCTTAGCAATTGTTCTGAGTTGAGAGTGGCACTGAAGAAGAGACTTGCAATCGGTCCTTGCAGTTATGACCCCAGGGTATCCCCAGGGCCACGTGTTCAAACTTTGGGCGTTGTTGTATTTAGGATGGTGGCAGGATCACGTGGTCACACACTTGTGAGCTTCCCACCCGGCTTCCGACAAGCGAAGTCAGGGTGGGAAGCCGGGTTCGTTTAACGACTGCAGGGGTTCGCTGAACAATCATGGCAAAAAGGTTGTGAAATTGGATGGGATTCATTTAGTAACCGCCTTGTTTAACAAGGGAAATTCTGATCCTACTTGTAGTTGTAAGCCAAGGACCACTTTTAAGCAAAGGCTTATCAGCCTGTGACAAACCCTTCTGTTCTTGGATAAACGTAGCAAATAACAACCACTCTCTTGCAGGTGATACGGAATAATAATTCACAGTTGGGGAAAATCACCCCAGTATAAAAGAGTGGATGTGTGATCTGTACTCTTCATTAGACTAGCTCCTTAGTTCACTCCTTCAAAAAGACCTGGGTGCTTTGACCAGCATTAAAATAAAATAAAATAAATAAAATGAGCCTTGGTGGCTCAGGCTGTTAAATGCCTGCTCTTAAGATCCAGCTGTCTACAATTACTGTAGGCTCGAATCCCACCAGGCTCAAGGTTGACTCAGCCTTCCATCCCTTCGGGGTAGGTAAATTGAGGACCCAAGGTTGTTGGGGGCAATAAGCTGACTTTGTAAAAATGCCGCTTAATTAATAAGCAGGCGTATACAATGGAATGAAGGCTATTGCTGAGTGCATTGAGTTGTATCCCCAAAAAATTGTAAGCCGCCCTGAGTCTTCAGAGAAGGGCGGCATATAAATGTAATTTAAAAAAAAATACAGTGCAGCAGCATCCAGATGCTTTCATTTCCTTCCCTGCCCATCTCAGGGGCTGCCCCAAAGAAGAGGGGGTCAAGCTATTCTCCAGGGCACCAGAGGGCAGGACAAGAAGCAAGGGGTGGAAACTCACCAAGGAGAGAAGCAGCTTAGAACTAAGGAGAAATTTCCTGAGAGTGAGACCAATTCATCAGTGGAACTACTTGCCTCCAGAACAAATGCTCCATCACTGGAAGTTTTTAAGAAGAGGTTGGGAAACCCTTTGTCTGAAGTAGTGTAGGGTTTCCTGCCTAGGCAGGGGGTTGGACTAGAAGACCTCCAAGGTCCCTTCCCACTCTGTTATTCTATTCTATTCTTTTATTTCTTATTCTATTCTATTTTTATTTCCTATTCTATTCTATTCTATTCTACCCGCCCCTTAGCCATCTCTCCTCTTCATCAAGCGATCAGAAACGGTGCCATTCAGACAAATGCCCGGTTCCCTCAGCCAGCCAGCCAGCCATCAGGAGAGCTCACATCTTAAAGCTGAAAAAAAGAGCCCCTTAGCCAGAATTGCTTGGATCCAGGGCCAATCATCTGTCACTCACAGTGACTGTCAGAACTAGAAGTCAGGGTGAAAAAGGAGGCAAACGGACGTTAAGAACCTCATTTCAGGCCCGGGTAGGTTAATGAGCACGGGCCAGTTAGTCAGGAAGTGCACCGAGAAACTTGTGCAGCGTCTTGGCTAATGCGTGTGAACCTTTCTTGCTTTTCCAGAACACCTTGCGCAGAACATCTCTAAGTCACACATGGAAACCTGCCAGTACTTGAGGGAAGAGCTACAGCAGATCACCTGGCAAACGTTTCTGCAGGAGGAGATTGAGAACTACCAGAGCAAGGTATTTTTTTTTCAGCCGATGGGCTTGTTCCTTTGAAAGATGGACTGCGTAGATGTCAGCCACCCCTTTCCAAGTGCTTTGCCACATGGGTTTTCAGTGCATTGTAATTAAACTAGCAAATTGGGGGTGGTGGGGGGGAAGGTGGCCTGGTCACCAGGACATCTGAAACAAGCAGTAGGGCTGCTGGAGTCCAAACCGATGCTTTGATTTCCTTAAAACCCGAATGTATTTTGATCGTTTGGAGTCTTTCCTGGGAAAAGTTTAGCCCGCATTGTGAAGTCCTTGGCTCTTCTCTCTCTTCCCCAGCAAAGGGAGGTCATGTGGCAGTTGTGTGCGGTGAAGATAACAGAAGCAATACAGTATGTCGTAGAGTTTGCCAAACGCATCGACGGCTTTATGGAACTATGCCAAAACGATCAAATTGTGCTTTTAAAAGCAGGTTTGTGCCTTTTGTGAAATGCGTTGAAGGGTTGTGCAGTGTGGGTTGCAACGGGAATCCAATCTCCCCAACAGCTAAAGCTACAAACTTCCCTCTCAATTATTGTCAATCACGGGTTTCCCCGTTGCTCTGTTTGTGAGGACTAGTAATTGCTGCTGAGAAAAACAACAACCCCCCCATTAAATTTTTTAAAAATGACAGGAATAAGCCCTTTACGATGAATAAAACATGAAAAGTAGAAACTCCATTTGTTATCGAAGATCGCGTTGTTGCTCAACCTAACTAAGACCACCTGCAATCCCCCGAAATCCTTGTTCATCATGTCATTGATTGCATGGAGGAGGCAACTTTAGCCTTTGAGGAAGTCATGTGTTTCTTCCTGGTGGTACAGAAGATCCAGAGAAGGAAATTATGTGACAGTAAGGCAGGTGTTGAAATCCACATTTGTTTCAGTTAATCCTAGAATCGCTCTGGTAGAAGTGCAATAATTATTTTTGACATGTTGCTGACAGGTTTTTAGAGAAACCCAAAAATCTAATAGTCTAAAGCAGTGTTCCTCAACCGTGGCAATGAAGAGAGGTGGACTTCAAGTCCCCAAATTCAACTTGAAGATGGGTGGGCTTCACCATTCTGACTGGGAAATTCTGGGAGTTGAAATCCACCCTTCTTCAAGTTGCCACGGTTGAGAAATACTAATCTAGAAAGATCCTTCAATAATAAGTGAAGAAAATACTTTTTTTTCTTTTTCCATTAGTTTTATATGCATACTAAATAGATGAAATTGATTTAATAAGCAACATATACATGAAGTTAATGTATTTGAGTTAATTGAAAATGAACATAACAAGGCGTCCGTGGTGAGCAAGACACACTTTTAAAAGCAACCCGAAGCCTATTAGTTCTTTAAGACAGACCTAATATTGCCACTGAAAAATCTTTTCCTGTTTTGTTTAGGGTCTTTAGAGGTTGTGTTTATCAGAATGTGCCGTGCCTTTGACTCTCAGAACAACACAGTGTACTTTGATGGCAAATACGCTGGCCCAGATGTATTCAAATCATTAGGTAAGGCAATAAATGCTTCATTAGAATGAATTCATACTCTAAACATAGTTTCTAAAAGTGCTGCTGTTTGAAAATTATTTTTTTATCCTAAACAAATATATTTTATAGAAATAACTCAAAGGATTAATCATAAATACCAGGGCACAATTTAATTCCAGTTCTTTAGCCTTTCATGGGACTTAAATATAATACAATGGCACTCTGACATTTAAATTAAAAAATTAAGGGTTTAAGCTAGAAAAATATACCAAGCAGAGTTTTAGTATACTAAATGCAAATGTGGGGTCTGAAATAGTCCTATGTTGCATTCTTTGGAAGAAACCCTATTTGACTGTTTTATTTTGCAGGCTGTGAAGATTTCATTAGTTTCGTTTTCGAATTTGGAAAGAGTTTATGTTCTATGCACCTTACTGAAGACGAGATTGCATTATTCTCAGCTTTCGTTTTACTATCTGCAGGTAAAGTGTCAATCCGAGGAAGTAACTTTGCTTTTTCAAATTAACCTTTTGGTGGTATTCTGAGAGTATGAAATCCCACTTGAGTATTTTCTGCCCCTGAGCCAAAATATTTCCTTCAGAGCAATATATTTAGTTCACTTCCAACAGTCTGCAGGTTTTGTTATCAAAAACCTGACTTCATCGCTTAGCTTGGTACTCCTGAAAGTCAAGTAGATGTTTGAGGAGAGGAATGACATGGCCTAGAGGTGCTCTTTTGTGGTCTCCTGAAACTTGTAGACCCAGCAGCTCTCTTTTAAAGTCCAACAGATAATATTTAAAGAGCTGTGGTAGCGCAGTGGTTATAGTGCAGTCCTGCAAGCTACCTCTGTTGACTGCTGGTTGCCTGCAATTTGGCAGATCGAACCTCACCAGACTCGAGGTTGACTCAGCCTCCCATCCTTCTGAGGTGGGTAAAATGAGGAGCCAGGTTGCTGGGGGACACATATGCTGACTCTGTAAATTGCTTAGAGAAGGGCTGTAAAGCACTGTGAAGCTGTATGTAAGTGCTGTTGCTAGTGTTATTTTGCCTGATCCCCCAATCTTCATGGAAAATGTGAGCCATTTCTAGAGAGAAACAAGAAGAGGATGAAGGATCATCTGTTGTTCTTCAACCTCCCTTGCTTTCTGCCAAGGAATTGAAAATGGCAGGTCATCTGAGATTGGTGCACTATCGGGGGAACTGGATTGCTCTGTTTATGGTAGTGGAGCTCCCCCGACACTTCAACCCAATAAATATAATATCTGCAAATTATAATGGCAAAGAACCACATGAATGTCCCACACACACACTCTCTCTCTTTTTACTTTTAGATCGATCATGGCTTCAGGAAAAGGTAAAAATTGAAAAGCTCCAGCAAAAAATTCAGTTTGCGCTTCAACATGTACTGCAGAAAAACCATCGGGAAGATGGAATATTAACAAAGGTAATGAATCTACCACCATCTTTTGCGCTTTAAAGCCTTATTTAACTAGCTAGACCAGCAGCCCAACTTTCAACTGAATTCACAGCATCTTTTACAGAATATTCTGCGTTGCTTGTTTAACATTGGTGAAGGAAATTCCAGTGGTTATCTAATAAGCCTGAATAATAAAGGTGAACAAATTATGAGGAATTGCTCTAGAGAACATTAGATAAAGTATTTCTTTCTTCTGGAGTTGCTGTAGATGCTGAGCTGGAGTCAAAGGCTTTGGATCTCAGTGTGTCAACTTAACTCTTTAGAAATTGAGCATTATTTATGCAGCAATTTTAATGTAATTCTTAAAATTGTATCAAGTATGATTCATCCTCTTGGAAGGAATCCAACTTTCTTTATATCCTTTTTCTTTGACATTGCTACCAGAAGAAGATAAGGCCACTATTGCTAGATGAGCATTGTGGGTCCCGTACTCACCTCTAACCCATAATGCTTCTGAAAGATAATACTTGATTATAGGGGAAGGACAGACCCCCTCATTGTCCCTCAGCTTTTCTAACCCCTGTTGCCTCGCAGGCCCTAAAATGGAAAAAGGGAGCAAATAGAATAAATGAAAGATGAGGAACCAGTTAGAGAGGCTGTATCTTACAGCACTTACAACTGTTTAATATTTTACTCATTTAAAGCATTGGCAAGGCAGCCCATCTTAACACCAATTTCTGGGCAGCTTACAATGAAGGAGTCTTTACAGCCAGAACAGCAGCAATATAGAAGACCCAAAAGAGAAAGACCTGTTGGCACCAACACAGCTCCTTGATGGTTCAACCCCTGAGGTTCTCCTTCCACAGTGACCTCACCCCATCCTCTCCAAGGATGCTCAAAAGTTTTTATGGGTCCTCCCTTCAAGCACACACACACCCCCAGGAAAATAATGGTCAAACCCCTCACTGACCCCCGTCTGTTTCCCCTCACAGCTAATATGCAAAGTGTCTACCTTAAGAGCCCTGTGTGGACGACATACAGAAAAGCTCATGGCATTCAGAGCAATATACCCAGAGATTGTGCGACTTCATTTTCCTCCCTTGTACAAGGAGTTGTTCACTTCAGAATTTGAGCCAGCGGTGCAGATGGAAGGGTAGAGGGGTCTTCTCAAGCCTTCTGGAAGCTCTGCGGGACAAACGTCCAAGCAGAAAGAGAGAAGAAAGAGATTCAACCGAGACACTTTCGTGGCCCTGCTTAAGACGCCGGGAGCCAGCACACTGCATCTCTTCCGGGCACCGGCGCCAGGCGAAGGAGGGGGAGAACGAAGCAAGGGTTGGACTTCCTTGTCTCCTTGCCCTGTTGCTGCGATGCCCACCCAGAGGGGCCCTTTCCCCCCTGCCTGGACTTCTCCGTCTTCAGCCTCTGTTTACACAGAAGGAGGGCTCTCCTCTGGCTCTGTAACTCACTGCCCACAAGATGCTCGCCGAACAAGGTCCGACACCAAACCTCCAGCTCCACTCCGGCGACTGGTGTGCACTGCAGAGGCTTGGCTCCATTGGTTTTGCACAACTTTTGCTCATTCTTTCATGAAGGACGATGTCTTTTCACCGTACCGTGATTGCTGCCGGGCGGGATGGCATGAAAAGAGTCCATAGCAATAGCATTATAATCTATTACAGGGTAAATGGGCATGAAGTCAATATATAGCAAAAAGAGATGATATTGTTTATATATTGTTTTAATTAATATAAAAAAATTGTAGTTAACTGGTATAGCTTTTATTGTTGAATTGATAAGGCACTTTCGTTTTGCACCTTTTTTTCTTTTTAAATTATATGCTGGCGTGTTCAGTGTTTGTGCTGCATGTACACCAGAAATCCAAGTTTTAACGGAGGGTTGGAAGGGAGATGAGAACACTGCAAAGGAGGTTGTGCTGCTATTTTCCACGTTTCCTTTGGCAGAGAGGCAGGCCCAGGTCATGCGATGCCCTTCCGGGGTCTTGTGGAAGAGGCAAGGAGGGAGGGAGGGAGGGACGTCAAGTTTCTAAACCGTTTTCTGGGTCTTAAAGCTATGATTTTATTGGAGAAGCAAAAATAAATAAATCCCTATTTTGGAACCAGAATGCTGACAATGGGGATTGAAAAGGAAAAAAAAAGCTATGTTTAATCACTCAACAAATGTGTTGGTTTTTTAGTAACACCTTTTTAAAATCAGCTCATTTCCTGGAGTGAGTAAATATGGATTCTGACAACCAAATTTAGACACTTGTGTTTTGGAAATATTGGTCCTAATACTTTTGTTTACATTTTGTGTGTGTTTGTGTTTTTATGTGTGTGTGTGTGTGTTGTGTGTGTGTGTTTGGAGAGAGAAAAAATACAACAAATTAAGACAGGTAGGGTACATACATTTTTTGTTCTCGTGGATAGTGTCCATGGACTTAAATCTTGTATTCAGTGCACGGACACCCAACTATTCACTGAATTGTGACACAGCTGGAGGCTTGTTTAAAAAACCTGCTCTTACGTGTTGCTACTTCCTTTGTAAACCAAGAGGTGCTACCTGCCCCCTTGCTTTACAATCTGTTCCAAACAGAAGCTGCCACGGGAGGTGGTCAAACATGTCAGGAGCTTGGATCCTGCAGTTGCCATCTTGACTTCTCGGTCACTCTACCTTTTGAAATCTAAAGCAATCTGAATTCATGCTCTGCCTGCCAAATGCTACACTTTAGCCACCCACACCTGGAATCATGAGCAAGAAGCTCTATATTAGGAATGATTTATATCATGGCCAATGAAATCCACCTATTCAAATGCAAAATCTGATCCAAAAGTGGTGACACAACTTGGACTCCACTTCTCCTGTTGACATTCCATTTACTCATTGGACCACTTTGAAATCTTGGAGAAAGTTCCCTCAGAATGGGTCTGCTTGTCTCAAACTCTTTATCCTTGACCTAGAGGCCATTTTACTAGGCAGCTAAAACTTTTGAGAAGAATATTTTCATCCTTTGTTTCATCATCAAGCATTCTGTAGGATCATGTGTGCACAGAAACCGTATCAGAGTTTGTTCATGTTCTGTCATGTCTATGAAAGAAAAAAAAAGAGTTTTGGTTTGGAAATCAGCATTATTTATGGCTCGTTTTTAAAAGTTAAGTGCTAATAGTAGGAGCTTCTGGTTGCTTGTAAATTTCCAGGGTTCTGACAGGGAGCATTGTCTTCCTTGTGGCATGTGATTGATCAAGTGCTATCAAGTCTGTGTCAGCTCTTAGTGACCTTCTAGATAGATTTTCTGCATCTGGTCCTTCAGATCTTTCAAACTGAGTTACAACATTGTGGCTGGAGGGTGGCCATCCTATTCTCTTTTCTTCTCTCTTTCCCAGCATTATAGGACTTTGGGTCCTTAAATTGGTTGATTGATTACGTGCCACCAAGTTGTTGATTGTTAGCAACCATGACCGTCCGTCCTTTGCTTGGTCCCTGGGGTCTTCAAGCAGCATCCCCATCACCACTTAACTGAATCCCACCACTTTCTACTGATCATCCTCTTCTTCTCTTTCCTTCTCACCTCCCCAGCACGAGAACTTTTTCCAGGGAGTTAAGTCTTCAAATAAAGTGTCCAAAACAGGATAATTTGAACTTGGTCTTTTGTGCCATGAGTGAGAATCCTGGATTGACTTGATGGATGATCCATTTAAAAAAAACAACATTTCTTAAAATGTTGATGCTCTTCTTGGGAGTCTTACCCAGCCCCAAAGTTCAAAATCATCAACCCTCTTCCTTCCCTGTTTCTCTAGGGAAGGACCACAGGGAATACCACGGCTTGCTCTGTTCTGATCATCTCCTTTTAGTTAATTGCAAATTATATTTTGATAATGATAAGACGGTGCTGACAACCTCTTATGAAAGATGCTGAGAGAGTGTGTAATCAGCAGTATCTGCTTTGAATATCAGATCAGAGGGGAAACCCATCAGCAAAAACATAAAATCCAGGAATAAGTTTTAACATTGGTAGCCTAATATACTTGTTGGATATAACAAACTCCAGGTGGGATTCAGCTATATAAAGTGTAGCATGCTCTGTGGTGGGAGCATATCAAGGCTTCATGATATACCTGCAGGTGAACTCCAGGTGAACTGGCAGTTAAAATTAATTTGGGTTTTCATCCTCCCATCCTATTTTGGGGTAGACCTATTGCACTGATTTAAAAGAATGCCTCTAGTCCTGGACCTTGATGGCACAGTTCTGTCTGTCGTGTTTATATTGTTTAAAATTATGAACTGACATGATATGAGACATTCTTTCAAATCTGGTTGTCTTTTTAGGGAGTTTTTCATTGTCATGAGGTTATTAAGGCCTGAATGTGTGTGTACTCTTGAACATGTGGGGTGTAGGTGTGTGTGGTTGTTGTTAGGCCATTAAGTGTCCATGGAATAAAGAAAATGTGTTGAAGATATGTAAGTCAAAAATAGAAGGTGGAAAAAATATTCTATATAAAGCCTTGTCTGGACCACTTAGAGAGACTTCTATTTTTTTAACCCTTCTATAAATATTTGGTGGCACTTGAAATATTCCTGCAATAAAATGTGATTTGTGTAAAGGTAGAAACAAACAAAAAAGATTTTGTAATGTGAAAAAAAAAGAAAGAAAGCAATGTAATTTTTCTAAAAAAGAAAAACAAAAAACAAACCAACTTTGTATTATTTTTGTGGATGGAATTTGTCTACTTGTCTTTGGGAAAAGCATTTGATCTCATTAGATGTGCCATAGCAGAGGCGCGTGGGTGGTGGGTCTTTTTTTCTTTACGTCGTAGGTGAAAGGAAGGAAGTGATTTTGTGTTTCCGACATTCCGTAAAGCGTGAGGCCATCGCAAAATAATCCGTGTATTCATGAGCTTCCGTCTTCGTTGCTTTTGCACATGTCGTTCATTTCTCTCTAGTGCAATATGGACGCGTAGAGCACTTGCGGGTTTTACTCAGGGAAAATTACATATGTTATACAGGGTTTTACGTTGTTGTTTTTTGTGGTTGTTTGGGGTGGGGTGGGGGCTGAGGGGTGTTTTTTTCTTTTGCTAAGGAATGTCGGTTGAATCACCTGTTGTCAAGGGGCAGCCAGATAATAATCCTAATGCCACTGCCAAAACCCTGAATCCTCTCTCGTTCCGGCCCTGCCATTCACCACAACAATTCCTGACCATTCTTTGTGCGAATTGGAAAAAAAAAGAAAAAAGGGTATATAAGCACCTTATGATTGACTTAACTGTGAATGACAATCCATCTTGTGATCAGTAATAGATGCCCAAGAATTTAGAAGTTTTGGTTAAAGCTCAGGGACCTTTCAAACTCTTCAACAGGGAGACCAGAGTTATGGGTCAAAAAACTTTTGAGAAACGTGGGGGCTTTTCTTACATTGAGCAACTAATCTGGACAGACCTTTGTCCCCATGCAATGTCAGTTGTTTGGATTCTCAAATTTCGGCTACTTAACCCTGTTAAAGACTCAAATTAAACCAAGAGGAGAGGGTTTACAGCAAGAGTGTCCAATCTTGGCCACTTTAAGACCTGTGAATTTCAACTCCCCGAATTCCCCATTCATGGCTGGCTGGGGAATTCTGGGAGTTGAAGTCCACAAGTCTTAAAGTGACCAAGGTTGGACACCCCTGGCTTATAGTATGTGTTGGGGAAATCAGTTAACACTGACCCATAATGCATGTCAAACAATCACTGTTTTATCTTTTTTTAACAACAACAAAATCATTGAATCCTGAATATTTCCAGATACTATTTTGTGCTTTTCCCAAGTAAAGGAACTCTGGGGGAACATGGGAAGATTTTCCAAGGCCACTTTTCCCTACATTTGAAAAAAAATTCTACAAGGGGTGAGTGGGGGATTGGAGAGATCACCAATCCGGAAAGATTTCCTTAGGTGCCAAATATAATTTCATCCTGTAATCTTATGCAAAACCAACCTTTCGTGCAACTTGGTTTAAAATTTTAACTTATTTATTTATTGTTCCAGGTTTGCCATCTGGTGGAACCTGCAGAGTCTGGCAGTGTTCAGCAGCATTAAACATAAAGGAAAAAGCAGTCTTTATTATACTGAAATAATTAATTATACTGTCTGCTGGGAGGAGGTGAAAATGATTAGATGGTTGTAGTTGCCATGATTGATTCTTAATTCCTTCCCTGCAGACACCTCTGACTTATTTACTTAAATAGATTATTACAACTTTTTTTAAAGCTATTTAAAATCCCCCAATGATATGTGAGCAGTTTTTCTCAACCTCAGCAACTTTACAAACGGTAGACTTCAATTCTCAGACATCCCAGGTGTGCTGGCTGGGGAATTCTGGGAGTTGAACTCCACACCTCTGAAATTTGCTGAAGCTGAGAAGCCTGTATTTAGAGGAATACGCTGCTCAACAGTGAGGGGTAAGTTTTTCATTTAATTGAAAAGACCGCTTAAATTATTTTAAACAGCCATTAGCCCTGACCCTCTAAGTAATTCCATAATTGTCATTAACTGTGCAGCCACTCGTCCAGTGCCAATTGTGTGCCAAAACTTTTGAAGGAGGGAGGCTGAAACAGAAATGAGAAGTTCTCTTGAGACACGCATTATTTGCCTTTTCCGTGTTTCTTAACAGGAGGAGTTCTATAGAGGAAAAGAATTAGGAATTTATTGAACAGGCCAAAGAAAAGCGAATCGCACCGCAAATACGTGACTGGATTCCTCTGAATCCGATCACACCCATCCTACCAATTATGGTGGAGTTTTCCCCCCTCCCAATTGGTCAACCAGTCCAATCACATTAGACTGCAGAATTTCCTAAGGATTGACTTCTTAACTATATGCACAGGTCTTGGGAATGCCAGGGACACAGGTTTCATCCAAAGGGGTCAACGATTAGAAGGGGTTTCTGTGATCCACGAAGGTCAAAGAGAGGGCCATGGGGCAATGAATATGGAGGTCAGAGGTCAGTTCCGGGAAACCTGGCAACGTGATGGGTTACTCGATCAATGAGGATGGAGCTGCAGATCCCACAGCCATCTCATGCACTTTGATCCAAGTTCCCCAATGATTGCCTTAGATGGTATCCCTCACCCTTGGCAAGGTTCACACTTGTGGAGTTCAGCTCCTAGAATTTGACCGGGGAATCCTGGGAGTTGAAGTCCACCCATCTTCAAAGTGGCTGAGGTTGAGAAACACTTAGATACATCTATGACCTTACTGAGTTAGCATAAAACACAGAGTAGAGCTCTCGGTGTTACCCACTTAGGAGTTAGAGGTTTTTTTCAGATAATTTCTGTTTATCATTTTCAGAAAAGCAAGCATAAATACAACCTCACCGGTATGTTTGGCAATAAAAGCATGTTAAACTATTGGGCAGCCAAAGTCAGAATTTTCCCAGGTTGGATTAGAGTATCCTTTGATTCAAATCCATTTTAAACCATCATAATTTACAAGTAACATTGTGACCAATTTAAAATTCATTATATAATTCTGGATGGTTGGGGTTTTCTAAAAATAAGTATTAAGGAAACCATTCCAAGTCCTGTACCATCAATCAATTAATTGTTTATTAATGAATGATGTCCCAATAACTTTTGAAGATATAGAACTGAATAGAATCACAGAGTTGGAAGGTTTCTTGGAAGACTTCTGTCCAACCTTCTGCTCAGGCAGAAAACCTATGCCATTTCAGAGAAAAGGGTCACCCAGTCTCTGCTTAAAAACCTGCAACACCTGCATGATTATATCCTCAAAAGTTGTTGGGACATTATTCATTTTCTTCATTTTACTCTCATTTGTCTTGTCATCACCAACTCTAATGCGAACTCATAGGGGAATATGGGCATATCATGTTTATATGTGGGCATTAGCTCAGGCCTGCAGTTTTAATAAAATTAGATACGAGAAGCTCTAGAAATAAAATGAGCTGTAACCTATCGTTACTTTATGTCAATAAATAAATCCACCGATTGGATTTTTATGGGTAGCAGGGCATAATCCTAACTCTTCAGAGCAATAAACCAACTGAATCCAAAAACGAAATCCTCAACTCCTGTGCATTTTGAATCTTCAAGTGAGGAATTGTTATTTACATTCAGATTTTAGAGTCTATCGCTATGGTACATATTTAGTTACTCTTAGAAGTTCACCCCATGATCTTTGAAATTCAGAATAGCTCCTCCTTTCACCACTCCTTGGCTTTACCCCTCATTTACTGGAGATGCATAAATGCACAGGACCCTACAATCATGTGTTATCCTCTCAAAATGCAGAAAATTCATAAGCAATACCGTGAATTTTACTTCACAAACCACAGAGGTACTGTATATATATATTTTCCTAATTCCAAAATTTTCTATTTTGACGCGACAAAAAAAAATTTGTATAAAAGCGACAAAAAAAAAACACACCTCCAGTGGTTCCTCTTTTGATGAATAGGACGTTAGCTGGCTGCTTCTCTCTGTGTAAATTGTCTTGTCTGCCTGCTCCTTTCTTCGTGGAGATGCGTTTTTGTATGGATGTTTGAGCCCCTGGGAGGCTTCAAGCGACGATGTATTTTTCCCACTTGGAATATATTTAACATATTTAACAAACCCCAGACAAGGCTTTTAAAAAAAACGTAAGAAGAATTGCAGTGGTAGGTGGTTTATTTGCAAATTGTTTTCCGTGCTATCCATTTTATGGCACCTTTAACAATATTCTTATTTCCAAAGTACACAATAAAGGTTTAAAAAAAAATACTCTAGCCATAACTGAATGTCAAGCAATAAAAACAATGATTTTTGTGCATAGATTTAAAGACATACCAATTGTGGACATCTGCATGTAAATGCAAAATCTCTTGTTTACTGCTTTCTTAAACTTGATCAACCAACTCCTTATTTTACTACTAATTTAAGGACTTGTAATGGCCTGTATACATTTTCTCTAGCTCGGTTTGTTATGTCATTCTTTGTGTCTCAGCTTCTGAGTCATATTTAACTGTTCCGTGTGGTTCTGCTCACCTCCTGTACGGTTATAACTACTTTGCGTTCATTCTCTATAGATAAAGATATACTATTTAAAAAAGGAAAGCCTACGCGGTGCAAATATTTATCTGTTTATCAAATACCACATTATGCTGTATAATATCTGTTTTACTATATAGTCTATTTTAGAAATAGATGTTTAGGACTAGCGTCTGTTCTTTTGTGTTCTTCGGATGTGTGGTGCTAGCAAAGTTAATTTGAAAACAACAATCCTTTCCTCCATTTTATTCCTAGGCAATACCACACTTGATCTTGTACGAATATTTCATGGAATATTTATGTGTGTGTGTGTGTGTGTGTGTGTGTAGGTGCGTATAGACCTTATACACGCCTGCCCACGTGCCCAACGAAGTACCTGCATCAGAGTATTAGTTGGGGTCATGGTTTTCTCTTCAATATATAATTCTATAAAGTTGTCTCTAGTATATTTAATCAGGAGGAAATTAACTCCTCGCTATGATATTTGATATCCAATATAGTGTATCCTCTCATTTTACCCTCCTGATTAAGTTCTTGCAAGACCAGGGATTCACCATCATTTGGGCTGTTTTTGGTTCTTGTTTTTGCTCCAAAAGATCTGGATTTAATTCGAACTTGTCCTGCTAGTTCCCAGGGCAAGACTAAGAATGCAGATTTCTTTTTTTTACTGGAGATCTGCAAAGCTCTAATGCTATAAATTAGGTAGTCCTGGAATCAACAGGTGATCTATAGGGCAACTTTAGGCATCACATTTTGAAAATATTATCTGGAAAAACCCAAGTGAACTTCTGATTCCAGAATCTGGTGGGCAAAAGTAGGAATTGCAATTACATCATTAAAAACTAAAGCAGGGGTGTCCAACCTTGGCAACATAAATATTTGTGGACTTCAATTCCCTGTTTCAACTCCCAATTTCTTTAAAAACGTTTGATCAGGCGCAGCTCTTTCCTGAACCAATAAATATTTCCTCCCAGGGAAACAACTGCAGATTCACCACCTCATTTATTCAAGAAGTTACTTATACACAAGTAAGTTGTGAATAGATCTGCATAGGAGGGCATTGTAAGCATGATTGCCTGATAAATCAATACATGCCAAGAAAAAAAAAGAACAAATATTATAAAGATGCTGATCAATTCTTCCATTCCTGTCCTGGGCAATCACTCATCCATTCAATAGTGTGCATTTACTGTCAATCTATAAGTGTAGAAACGTGCAAACTAAAAAGTGCAAACCTAGTTCTCCATGGCACATCTAATTCTGAACAAAAGTTGGCACTGAAATTGACCGCCACATGAAATTGACACTTAAAAAAAATTAAGACCAGTATTATTTTAGCAATAATGGATATCAAATATCTAAAGCGAGGAATACACTTTGAAATATTTATTATGACTCTTTTATGGACTATTAACTGGTTATAAAATCTTTAGCAAACATTTTTGAGGAATTTAAGAAGCTGTTTGTTTACCACGCTTTTTGATAATAGAGGATAGTGACTATTAAAGTCTCAACTCCATGCACTGCTTCTGTTTTTGATTTAATACACCAGTCGTTTTTCGGGGAGGGGGGGGAATCAAAATTTATGTGCACCCTGGCTACATTTTAATAAGCTTACGTACATTTACTCTGTACGTATTAATCAGTTAATCAGGGTTTTTTTTAAACATACAATCTTCTTTAAAATTGCAAGTCCATTATTACTGTTCACTCCCTTATCAATCCTAGTCACTTTTTAACCAGAGTTCCTCTTATTATTTGTGTAATCCATGTTTCACATCCTTTCTACCAATCCCTCACTGTTTGGGCTTCATTGTTTTATAAATTATGCAAGTCTGTGCAAGTAATGTTTCTCATAGTGTCTGAGAAATAATAAATGCTGATTATAAATATGTATTGGTCTGAAAATTAAGCACATATACATCACCAACCTCATTGAGAGAAATGCTCAGTCTTCTGTAAATACCTACAAATTGACATGAATCTGTACTGGACATGCAAAAACGTGTAGTCTTTTGTGTACAGTATATATAAGTCCATTTTCTAGTTATAAAAAAAGTATAAGCCATTGAGATGGATATTAAAAGTAATATTGTAATAAAATGACACCAATGGTCTTTTCCCTGTTATGACCTAATTTTTTTCACTGCAATCAGATTTTCTTTAGAATTCACTCCTATACCTGACAGCGTAGTTGCAGCAGTTTTATCCTGATCCTGAATAAAGTATTTTGACTCATTTTGTAAATACAATTGTAAAAACAAGAGATTTAATGTTGTCTTTTAAATACTCTGATTTTCATTCTAATATGAATGTTGTTATATTGTACTTAGAACCTGTACCTTTAATATTACATTACCTTTATTAAGTGCATTGAACACATCAATTTTAGATGTGCTTTATGTACTGGTCTCCTGTAATAAAACTTCAGCTTCTAATGGAAACCTTCATCAGATTCGTTTTTCCCCCCTGTGTGCCTTCTTGGGCTTTGCTAAGGGTTCAAGCAAAGCTCCCACTGACAGGAGGGTGTAGTGGTTCTGGGGTTGAATGGTGATTTAAAAAATGGAAATGTGGTTCTGATCCAGAGTTTTCCCAACCACCAGCAGTTGATGGAGGGTTCACAAGAAATGAAGGGCAGAAGAAAAGAATAACACAGTTGGGAGAGTTCTTCTAGTCCAACCCCCTGCGCAGGCAGGAAACCCTATACCAACATATAAAGAACAGCTGCTGGAATTGGGTACTAGTTTAATGAAAATAAGGACTTGGGGTGACATGATAGCAGTCTTCCAATATCTCAGGGGCTGCCACAAAGAAGGGGGTCAACCTATTTTCCAAAGAACCTGAAGGCAGAAGCAATGGATGGAAACCAATGAAGGAGAGAAGCAACCTAGAACTGAGGAGGAATTTCCTGACAGAACAATTAATCAGTGGAAAAACTTGTCTTCAGAAGTTGTGAATGCTCCAACACTGGAACTTTTAAAGAAGAGATTGGACCATTATTTGACCTCCAAGGTCCCTTCAGCTCTCTTATTCTATTATTTCAGACAAAAATCTACTCAAACACGGCCAATCCTCAAACTTTGCCTCTTGGCCAGAAGTTTCTCAAGCTGAACATGCTCGAGAGCCCTGTTCTGGTCCACTTTCACCCACATAACCCTCAGTCCAATCTGAACTGCAGGGTTGTCCTTAGGAAAACTGGAGGAGAAACTGAGCCTACATCTCCTGTATCAATTCACACACTTTTATTTACAATTGATTTACACTCATCAGGGAGTTCCCCCAGTGGAGTGAGAGACCACTTTTGGGTAGGAGTAAAGGAGGAATCGGGCGAGTTTCATCCTGAGCACAGGTTCCTGGTCAGTGTTTCTCAACCTTGGCTGCTTTGAAAATGGGTGGGCTTCAACTCCCAGAATTCCCCCAGCCAGCTTTGCTTTGCTGGCTGGGGAATTGTGGGAGTTGAAGTCCACCCAATTTCAAAGCTGCCAAGGTTGAGAAACTCCAACTCGCTTCTACCAGGATGTTATTTATTGCTATTGCAATCTCAATCAAAAAGAATAACAGAGTAATAGAGACGGAAGGGACCTTGGAGGTCATTCAACCCCCTGCTCAAGCAGGAAACCCTATATTCTTGCTGTTTCCAAGGTGCTAATGCTGAATATTCAGATTTATTCCTAAATGTACAAGCCCGCATTTATTGATCTGCATGCAAGGAAAATCAACGTTGTTTGCTTCCCATTCAAAACAAACCGCGCTTGCCCTCACGCAAGTCGGCGTCAAGTTCCCCTCTACGCATCCTTCCTCTTCACCCTCTGATTGGACAGTTTCCTTCCCCGGCGGTGCTCCACGGTAAGGTCCACCCCGTGGATTGGACATACCACGAGCTGTGGGCGGTGCTTGCAAGTGGCGGCGGGCTACGGTCAAGATGGCGGCGGCGGCGCCCGCTTGGATGGCGCTGAGCTGGTAAGGGGGCTGCGGGGCTCGGACGAGGGTCTTTGGGGGGTGGGTGGGAGCAGGGCTGTGCCCTGGCATGCCTTGTGGGCCCAGACGGAGCATGCGAGGGGACGGGGAGGAAAGCGAGCCTCTGGCATGTACAGAGTGCCCCCCCTTCCCCAGCTAAGAGAGCTGCAAAGGCTGGAAACGGATCGTGCCAGAAAGGGGGGGGCACCTTTTAAAAATAAATAAGGGCTGCATCATCCCCATTAAATGCATTTTGGGAGGAGGGGGACCCTCAAACACCCCCCCCAAAACCCTGCCTTCCCTTGCGGTAAGACTACAGATCCCATCCTCCCCGTCGCTGCTGGATTGGAAGCAGCAAAGCCCCGCCATCTATTATAATATACTGCGAGGTGACTTGTAATTAATCCTATTATAATGATTTAATTGTCCTGCCCTAAAGGCTTGTTGGCTCTTTCCCTTTTGGGGGGGGGGAGGAAGTGGGAGGGTGCATTAAAAAAACATAAAGTAATATGTGAGTGTGTTGTATAAGTTTATCTAGCAAATTTATTGATTTGATTCGATTTCTATAGCCTCCCATCTCAGCCAATGACTCTGGGCGGCTCACAAATTAAAACGAACAGGAAAAACCAGTATTGATGGATTCATAGCCCCCCTTGCTTTTTTATACTTCCCTCCTCCAAGGTATTCATTGCACCTAAAAAATAATTTTATTTATTTATATCATCTCTTGCTTTGGAACGGGGCAGTCTAAAAAATCGGAATATTAATCGACCAGTCCGTGATTGTTGGCTGTCAATTCCTCTGAGTCGAAATTCCACCCTTCTCATTTTGGACAAACCTTTGATTATGCTGTTAAAATTTGTAAGATGTGACTGTTTTCTTTTTCCTTGCATTTTAGGGACATCCCGCCCCAAAATGGGCACGATGTGTATTTCTCAAGAGACCTTTATGAGAAATATTCTCTGGCTCCTACCCTCTCCGAACTGATGTCACTATCAAAGAGGAATCAGTAAGTGCATTTTAAAACACCTGCTCCAGGTGTTTTGTCCCCTCCTCTGTCTCCAAATCTTTTCTCCTTTGAATTAAGGAGGGCTTTAAATAAGACCCCAACTGGTGATGCAGAGGGAAGGAGGCGGCGAAAGCCATCTTTGGCTTTCATTCTGCAGGGGCGTGGACATTCATTCCCCCCCCCAAAGTTGCTGACCTCCCCTGATGGGCAGCTCCCCTCCTTCTCCATGAAAGGCGCTAATTTAAGCTGCTCGGGTCACTTGACTCTTCTTCTGCACCGAGCCTGGTGGAGTCAGCATTTCCCTGGGAGAAGGGCTTAATTAAATTTGCCAGTTTGTGCCACGAGGATGGACGCGTTCCCTCATTCTGAGAGACAGCTGTGCGGTGTTAATAAGAGCGGTAGGGACGGTGCTGCCGAGACCTTTCCTGGGACGCAAGTCAAGTGTTTCCTTTTTGGCTAGGTCAGCAGTTAACACCTCACTTAGTTCACCCCAAATATGGTCATGCCTTAACCATGCTTGTCCGACAGATTTAAGCGCAAAGCGAGCCCATCGCGCAGTGAGGATTGGGGCTTGCTTCTCAGACTCCTCAGGATGTGTGCAGGATGCATAGAACCACAAAGCAAATTCTTTGTGATCACAGTGGCCTTAGAATATTTGGACACGCGCACACACTTGGAACACCCCATCGCATATCAAGATCTGCTGAAAAGAGTTTGAGGAATGATAGGAAATGGTTTGGGCTGGTGGAAAAAAATGCCCTTTTAATGTTATTTGTACCTGCTCCTGAATGAGCCTCAGTCCTGTTTCCTGCCAGCCGTTTGTGCTGAACCCGTGTTGTTATCTGAGGGCAGGAATACAAATTCACTCAGGGGAGATTTCAAAGGCAAACAAAACAGAGTTAACAGGGTTATCCCAACCAGGGTTTAACATCTGTAACTCAAACATCACCCATGTATTTTTCCTTCTAAGTCAACTTCTAAACACTCTCTTTGAGGTTGCGGGAGTGAATCCAAAGACTCCCTACCTCTTTTGGCCAGAATGAAAAAGAAAAGTGTCAGAACTGTGTCCAGGGAGTCCTCAACTTATAAAAGCTCATTTAGTGACCATTCAAAGTTACAATCGCTCTGAAAGTGATCTATGACCGTTTTTCACACTTATGACCATTGCAGCATCGTCAGGTGATCAAAATTCAGATACTCGGCAACTGATTCATATTTATGACTGTTGCAGTGTCCCGGGGTAACGTGATCCTTTCTTGTGACCTTCTGACCAGAAAGCCAATGAGGAAGCCAGATCCACTTAACCACCGTGTTACTAAGTTAACATCTGCAGCGATTTGCTTAGCAGCCGTGGCAAAAAAATGGGGCAAAATTCACTTACCAAATGTCTTGCATAGCAACATAATTTTGGGGCTCCATTGTGGTTGTACGTCAAGGATTATCTGTAGTCACAGTGTGGAACTTGCCCCTCTTTGAAGGGGAATTGAGACAGCTTGCCCGCGACTGAAGGCGGCTCTGTCTGTTTCAGGGGCTCGGAGAACACAGCTGCTACGTCACACTGGGGGCCCGAAAAGCAGCAGCAGCCTAGCCAAGAGATTCCAGGGAAAACGGAGCCTTCTGTGGCCCCTCCGCAGGAGCCCCGGGTCCCCTACCCTTACGTGTCCAGCCTGTCTGAGAAAGAGCAAAGAAGATACTTGTTTCTTCTGTCTCAGTATTTAAAGGCTGACCCAAACCTCTTACCCTGGTCCCAGCAACGGAATTACACTCAGTATCTGGTAAGGGCTTGCCTTTCCTGTCTTTTTTTTCTTTTCTTCCTGGTTTGCTACGGGGACAATGTAAGAGCAAACGTCTAAAAGAATGATGACTTAAAAGCTAACATTATATTTCAGCAAATGAAAGAATTTGTGAGCAAAGAAGTTGCAGAATTCTTGAAATTTGCCCAGAACGCTGCTAGAAGCTGTGCTAAAGATTACAGTGACATCTCTGATGACGCCTTGCTCTATACCAAGGTAATATTAAAAGATGGCTCTGCCATCCAGGAATGGAGGAATGGAAGAGAAGCCCTTTGCTTCTAAAATAATGGTAGATTGTTGGGGTTTTTGCCATGCGTTGATTAATAAAAAAAAACAAGAGAAATAATGTTCTGCCTAGAAGCTCCTTCATGATGTAGAAATATAAGCAAATATCGTCCTTTTTTCCTTTCTTGAGGATTTCCTGAGTGCTCGTATGAGCTGCGTGAAGAATTACCCTGAACGGTATTCTCTGCACGAAGTTACCAGCCTCATGGGTGGACGATTTAGTAGAGAGCTGACTCTGAAGTTTGAAAAAAGTCTTCTTGCCTTGGTAAGCTTCCCAGAAAATCCTAAAGGTGCTCTTTCAAGAGGCAACTGGACTTTCTGGTTTTCTTTGAAGACATTTCGCTTCTCATCCAAGAAGTTTCTTGGGCTCTGACTGGTGACCCTGGTGCCACAGGTAAACCTCCAAGTGGCCTCAATGACTCGCTAAAAGGTTGCAAATGACCAGCTGTCTGCAAGGAATATAAATCCTTCCATTCCCCACCTTCCAGTCAGAGCTTTTCTTAAGGAAGAATGATTTCCATCCCTGCTTGGAGATTTGGGGGACTGTCCCTCTATTTGACCCTCCAGGCATGCCCAAGAAGTAGCCTAAGTGGCTTCTTCCTTGGCCAGCCATTTATCCAAAGGTGTTACATTTAAATATATACATACATATATATATTCTCTTTTTCCAAGGGAATGGTGCACCTGGTTAAGCGATTCTTCCCCAAGCTGCCAGCGTCAATTAATTTGCCTGCAGATAAAGCTAAGCATGAACAACTCTGTGGGACTCCGGAGCATCGTGCTGCCCAGCTGCATAATGTAAGGATGCAATCAGGCAAGCCACGTTTTGCTCAATTTCAATCACGTTGGTACATTAAGCAGTCCATGCAGGTGATTCCGACGGCTGTTGTGTTTTCTTTCCACCTTAATAGCTCCCCTTGTTACTCAGGATTCTCTTTGTGGTGAGTTTGGAAGCTGTTCTTTTAAGAAAAGTGAGCAGAAATACTTTGTGTGTGACACACTTTGGCATTGTGTGAATAAGCTGTAAGCTGGTGTGAACTTGAGGTCTCTCTCTTCCTGATCAGGAGAAGGATTTAATTTGGCTTCAGCTTTTTCACTTTTTATTATAGACAAGGCAGAAATTATAACTTTGGACCAAGCCAACATTTGCTGTTGGTTCGTTTTAGAATAGATTAAATTTTGCTTTAAATTGAGCTCAACCCAACTCAGAAATGTCCTATCTTTAGCAATAGTCAGAGTTTGCCATTGTTTTAGTTCAGAAGAAAAATGTCTTCATCATTCTATTATGTTCTGTACTCAAACAGCAGCTGCAAATCTGGTTTAGGGACAATTTGAGAGAGATTTGGGCAGTGAGTAACAAACCTAAGCATTGTTCCATGGTGAAATGATATGATTGGCAACCTCTACAATTTAAGATACCTTATCTCTAAGCACACACAAACACACCCACACATGTATAGGTAAGAGAGAGGTATTTGTAGGAGGAGGGCAGGATGCAGACTCTGCTAAGTCCAGTTCATGCCTGAACAAAGGGACTGTTGATCCTTAAGGGCACAGATATATAAATAATCGGGTTTGCCTAATTTTGTTGATTCTTAAGCGCACAGATATATAAATACAGTAGTCATGTTTGTCTAATTTTATCATATGTGCTAAAAATACTTCTGGGGCATTAGTTAATTCTTCAACCTTAGTAGTGCAATCATGTCATTTTGTACAATATAATTTACAATTTATTATCTCACCTCCATTTTTCTTTTAAAAAAAAGGACATTAGCACCGACCCAAATGCTGAACAACTGGCTGCCAAATACTGTCCTCAGGTGGTTTTGACTGGTGAATCTCTATATACTCTGTTGAACAATCACGGTCTGGATTATAAGCAGCAGTGGGAACTTCCTGTGTCAGTGAAAACAGTTTCTCTTGCTGGTGAGCTCCATTTTGTTTCTCATTTTAGTGTAGAGTTGGTCATAATGCTGACTTAGGCAAGTTATTTCAAAGTGAGGTTCAGCCTCATCACTAGAACATTACAATCCGCCAAATAGCCCATGCATATGTTCATTTTCCTGTCCAGTTTCCTGATAGGGAGCCCCATTGAACTTCAGAATTACGCCTTAACTCCAAACAGAAGAGTTTTGCTTAAGTGTTACATTTATTTGGAAACAAGAGCAAACAAATGTGGTTTCTTTTTATACAAAATGACTGTTGAATGATCTTGTGGTAGCAAAAAATGGGAAACATACTAGGAAAAAGAAACAGTAGATGGCTTCACACTTTCTTTTTGATGTTGAACATTAAGTGGGTCTGGAGAGTGCAGAGTGTTTATTCTGGGTTGTTATTCTGTTACATGACACCTGAAGACTCCACGTGGCGATTAAAACAACGTCTATTTCTTGTTTATTGCCTGTTTATCTCTTTCCAGCTAATGATGGTTTTTAAAAAAAGTTTTGGGAAAGCGAATGCAGTTCTTTTTATCTGGGAAATTTTACTTCTTGCACTTCCATATTTAGATTAAAAATAATTATCCTGTTATCCTAATTATCCTAAATATTATCCTAATTATCCTAAATACTATTATCCTAATTATCCTAAATATAATTATTGAAAAAAAATGAAAATCCATTTCCCCCCCCCAAAAGGCCTGAAACCTGTCAAAGTGGCCTACATCAACCCACCTCTCCCGAAGAAGGAGATGACAGTGAGGGAAAAAAACCAGCTTTTTCATGAATTCCTGGCTGATTTTCACATGACGAAGCACTCCAGTATTGTAGCCCGGGCCGTGATACTAGACAAGCCGTCAGAAGTGCAGGTGAATTTCACTCTTGTTTTGTTTGAAGTCCTAAAGGAACTTTGGCTAAATTTCACAGGATAAGAAGCTTGCATTAAAAAAAAAAAAGAATATGGGCAATATTCCAGGGTTGTGTTGTGATGAAAACGATATAATGTGCGTCTCCGGACTGCATCCCCGTTTCTCTTTCTCTTCCAGCCGGGAGCAGAGCTCAAAAGCTGCCAAGGCAGGGCCTTGCAGGAGTCCGTTTCTGCAGAACTGGACTTCGATACGGACGTCACTGAGCTGGAGAGCTTTGCCTCGACCACAAAGCCTCTGAGGGCTTCCCCAGCCGAGGTCTCGCCTGCAAGGCCGGCCGGATCGTCTGCGGGCTTCCGGAGGACCTGAACATGAGGAAGGGACGAGAAGGAAGGAAGAGCAAAGCAACGGAGCCGGAACCGGATCTTAGCGGTGGGAAGACACCCCTGGATTTGGACAGTGAGGGAAACTCACTGGGCGAAGCTTTCGAGCCCATGGAATCGGACCCAGATGGCGGAAGAGAAGAAAACCTGGGCCGCAATGTCTTGATTGCTTCTTCAGATAAAAATGGGAATACCAGTGAAGGGACTGCCGAAGACGCCCTGTCCTGCAGCAGTGACACGGATGGAGACTGTCTGGTCATCGACACCGAATGTGAACCTGGCCTCGTGTCTGAGCCTGGGGCGGCCACTTCCCACCCCACCCCTGGGGGGTCTGCTCCTCCCGCCCCCAGCCCTGCACAGGCCCCTCAGAAGAAGCAGCCCACGAGTCTTTGGGGGTGCACGAGAAGAATGCTCCCAGCAGGCCTCGCCCACAACTATCCCAGGAAACCGACCCCCTGGGGCAGATTTTGAAAATGCAGGCGAAGCTCCTGAAACTCCCTTCTCCAAATTGTCAGGGGCGCCTGCCGATAACCAGCGAGAGGAGTTTGAATCCTACCCTGGCCAGGCAGATGCCCCTTCTCTCCCTTTGGCCTTTGGTTGTGGAGCCAGGGCAAAATACCGTAACAAATACAGGCACCTCTTCCAAGTTCACCTGGGCAACCTGTTACCAGGGGCCTCAGAAAGGTAGGTTATGTGACGGCCAGGCGGCAGCTGTAAAACCACATTCCTCAAAAGCTTGTGACCTTCCTATTACCCATCTCTTCCAATGAATAACTATAGCTTGTATCTTTACACTTTATATTGTTTGATTTGTTCCCTAGTATGATTTGATGGCTTATTAGTAACCTATGACTATCACTAAGTGTTGTATCCTATGATTCTTGATGAATGTATTTTTTTATGTACACTGAGAGCTTATGCACCAAAGGCAAATTCCTTGTGTGTCTAATCACACTTGGCCAATAAAGAATTCCATTCCATTCCATTCTATTCTGACTTCAACTCCCAGAGTTCAACTTTAGGATGGGTGGATTTCAGTACCCAGGATTCCCCAACTAAGCTGCCTGAGGAATTCTGGAAGTTGTAGTCTTCCCATCTTAAAGTTGCCACACTGCTGTAAACATTTCTGGTATGCGTGTACACAGTTCATTCTTTGTTCAGGATCCATGGGAATTTCATATTAATGAGTAAAGTTCCTCTAATGGGTGAAGCATCTTTGTGCACAAGAGCCAGCATGACCACATGCTCCCCCCCACCCTTCCTTCTCTCCTGAAAGGGATGCTGTGGGACGCGGTTGAAGAGGCGGCCGATTACGAGCCTCCTCAGCAGGGCAACCTGGTCTACAAATTGTACAGCTTGGACGGCATGCTGCTGTTGGTGCGGACCTCCATCCAGAAAGTCGAGCTGAGACCCCATCAGAAAAAGGCGAAATTCAGGAGGGTAGGTTTTCTTATCTTGTTGGGTGGCAGGATGGCTTTCTTGGGGTACATAACGCTTTAAACCCCTTTAAAAGAGGTCTCCAAACTTGGCCACTTTAAGACTTGCGGACTTCAACTCCCAGAATTCTATGCTGGCTGGAGAATTCTGGGAGTTGAAGACAGCCGTTGGCAGTCGTTAACTTGAAGACAAGTCTTAAAGTTGCCAAGTTTGGGGACCTCTGCAGTAAACAAACTGAAAATACTTTGAAGTGGAAAAGCTTCTGTTTGTTTTCCAGCACTTTCCTGTTTACGTGTTGCCAAAGTTAGAATACCAGGCCTTCTACGGCGCAGAAACATTGACTGAAGACGAAGTCTGTCGGCTGTGGATGGAAAGCTTGTTACATTCCAATACTTCATTCACTGTGGGTAAGTGGATTTTCAGACTTCTTTTTGTTTACATCTATGCAAAATGGAACACAGTGTCCTTCCTGCCAGTGGATTTATACAACCGACCGTAGTGCAGGTAATCCTCCACTTACGACCACAATGGAGGCCAACGTGTCTGTTGCTAAGCGAGGCATTCATTGAGTGAAACTTGCTCCGTTTCATGGCCTTGCTTGCCATAGTCGTTAAATGAATCATGGTAGGCATTAAATGAGTAACACGGTTGTTAAGAGGACCTGGCTTTGACCTGACTTTGCTTGACAGAAGATCGCAAACGGGGACCACGTGATCCAGGGCACTGCAGCGGTCATAAATGTGAGTCAGTTGTCAAGCATCCCAATTTTGATCACCCGATCATGGTGGTGCTGCCAGGGTCTTTCTGTGCCGTAACTCCGAACGGTCACTAAACAAACTGTTGGAAGTCGAGGACCAACTGTAATGTTCCAGTCATTCTTACAAACATGCAGTGTTTACTGGACTTGAAGGCAGGTGACATGAAGATAATGAACATTATTGTGAATACTTATCACATATCATATCATGGGTACTTTCTGGATGCCTTACACACTGGTCTCAAACTAGCTGATAATATCGCGGGAACGCCTACCTCGTATAAAAGTCTCGTTCAGAGCCATTAAACCTCAAAAGCCACAGTAGTAGAAACTCTTTAACGGTCCAGGCGGTAAGAGCCACACGCCCTGCTGCTGCTGCTGAGAGATTGGCATTTGGTTGGTTGCATCCGATGAAGGGCGTCCAATCCAGGGCATGTTGTGCTCACCCGCTGGATGCCGGACTGAAAATCTAACGGAGTCGAGTTCAGTCCACCCCCAAGAACGGGCCATTTCCTGAGTAAAATCAGTGGATGCTTTAGATACACTTTTGAAGTGCTCTTTTAAAGCAGGGGTTTCCAACCATGGCAACTTTAAGCCTGGCAAACTTCAACTCCTAGAATTGCCCAGCCAGCTGCCTGTTCTGACCGAGGCTTCCTTAGAAAGCATGAAACACACTCTTAGTCCCGGCAAAACCTCTTTTTATTTCCACGGCTGTGAATTATTGCTGAGCGCATTGGGTTGTGCTCCAAAAATTGTAAGCCGCCCTGAGTCTTCGGAGAAGGGCGGCATATAAATGTAATTTAAAAAAAAATTACGTTCATTCACAGCCTGCAAGGCTTTGCAAACAGTCTTTCAGGGGATTGTTGATAAACACCCACCTTGTCGCACTTGGAACGTGGCCAGACATCTAATTGCCAAACGCAGGGCAAGGCCAAACTCGACACAGAGTCAAACAGGACTTTTCAAAGCTTGAACTGACCAGACAAATGAATTGCTTCCTGCAAAAGCTCATGTCCCCTTCGCTCCTCTTTTGGGGCCAATCATCTCCGAGGTGGGGCCTTACTCCTGAGTTGACTCTGCTTTCTCAATTGTTCTGGTCTTCTGGTAGCCCTGCGCATCTGCAGGCTGGGAACCGGTTCCAGAAGCTCCCCTGCCTCACTGCTGTCCGAACCCAAAGGCAGCTGATGACTGCCAGCCTGCCCTGACCCCCATCTCTGCCTCTGATGCAGAGCCCTCCTCCGGGCCTTCCTCAGCCTCCAGGAATAGCCCAGGTTCCTCCCCAGCCTCCTCGCTACTATCCGACTCTGCTGCCAGCTCTGTCAGCCATTGGCGGGCCACAACATTGCCATGGTTGGAGACCCCTGTTTTAAAGAGTCGAAGCGGAACAGCCTGAGATGCCTGGTGCATGCCTCATGCTAACCATGGCTGATTGGATAAACCACAATATATACAACAAGCTGATAGGATAGGTGAGGGGGACAGGCGAGCTCAGCTTTCGAATTACGCCTTCCTTTCCCTTTTGTGTCAAGTTCTCACGGTGTTGCAGTTTATTTATTTATTTATTTATTTATTTATTTATTTATTTATTTATTAATGGGACTTATATGCACCCCATCTCCAAAGACTCGGCTTACAAATAAAACAACAACAACAATAAATAATTTAAAAGCAGATTAAACTAAAAAGCCCCATTACAATTACAAGTTCGACCCATAAAAAATTATCCCATTAAACTATCCCATAAGAACCATCCCGTCCCAGAAAATCACAACCCGGATTGGTTAAACAACCAGGTCTTCAAGTCATGGCGGAAGGTGCGGAGGTCAGGGGCCAGACGGAGCTCCAGGGGAAGTTGGTTCCAGAGGTCTGGGGCTGCTATAGAATAGGCTCGTCGTCGGGGGACCGCCAGCCAGCATTGGCCAGCCGATGGGACCCCAAGGAGTCCTTGCCTATGTGCTCGCACAGGGCGGTTGGCATTCGATGTCGGCAGTTTCATTTTGGCCTAAGCTGCGGTGCCTCCTGCTTTGACGTTTCTTCATTTCCACTTGGGAAACATCTCCTTCCTTTAGGCCACGTCGATGCCCTGACTTCACAACTCTTCCTGCTTGAGCGCCTCACGGGGAAGGCGTTGAAAAGGCGATTTGGCACATTTAAGTAAGTAAGATGGGCGGCGGATAAATGTAACAAACTTCCCATAACAGAAAGGTTTGACTTACAGGAAGTCCCTAACCATAAGTTCCTCTTTCTACATTTAATTATTTTCTTCCAGCAAATGCAATAGAATCGTGGGCTTTTAAAAAAAAAATCAGGATTTACCCCTTAGTTGTATGATCCTCCTCTCTTTGGTCTACAAATAATCAACTCTTCGTTAGTTTTTGGCTGATTGATCATTTAGCTAAGAAATGTTATCCACAAGTGAGCTGCTAATATTTATGACCATAATTGAGCCGGGATGCATGATCTGGTTATTAAGCAGGTCATCTCATGACCCAATTTTACAACTTTTTTGCAATGGTCATTAAGTAAACACACTGGCCATAAACCAGGTGGGAGGGGTGTCAGCTGTCGGAATTTCAAATGTGGGTTGTAAATATATATTTTTGGATACTGTTGTAAACTGGAACAGTCAGTAAGTGACTGTAAGTCAAGGACCACCTGTTTTCCTGATATCATGGTAGCCAATATCAGTTAGGGGAGAGTCTTTTATTTTACAATACTCGGATCCTGCTCAGCCACAGAAGCCCCTCTAAGGCTTTCGTTCCTTGATTGCTTTGTGGAAGGACAGCTGACGAAGTCCAGGGATTTCCCAAACTCCCTTTTGAGTCATGAGGTCTAGGAACTTGGTGCCCCTAAAAGTGACTGACAGTTGAGGGTGCTGCACTTCCTATCAGATGCCATGCTTCATGGTTCACCCACACGTCCTGCAGCTGCTTGGACTGGATTTAAAATAACTGAAACAGCTGATGGAGATTGACCTCTTACCGGCCTCTGTCTGGGTGCTCCAGGAAGGGAGCTTTGCCTTCGGAATCCATACATTCCTTGGATTTCTACATGCCTGTTTTATCTCCTGAACAAACAGCAATTGGGATGTTTGCAGAATGCATTAATTTCCCCCTAGTTATTTTGTGGCTTCTGAATGCTCTTCTTCCCTCCACAGTCCAACCAATTCATTACATATTCTCCAAAACATCTTGAAGAAAGTGGCTGGGTATGTACTTGGCTTTCTCCATTCCTTCCCTTCCTGAATGTTGCGTGCGTAACGAGCGATTTAAACTGAGGAGAGGCCCAGGGCTCCAGAAATCCTGTGCTGGGAACACTTGGGATTTGGGAAAAGGAGGAGGGAGGAGAGGTCTCTTCTGGATCACCATCGCACACGTTCAAAACCGCATGTTGGTGATGAGGTGCAAAGGAGGCAGTTTGCGTCCCACAAAGCCTGAGGGAGCCGCCTGATGGGTTGGTTGGTTTTGATTTTGATTTCAATTTTGACTTTGATTTTGATTTGCACAGCCACCCATCTCAGCAAACGACTCTGGGAGGCTCGCAATTCAAAACGTACATTACAATTAAAAAAAATTTTTTTTAAGTTAAAACAAAAATAGTAAAAAGCATTAAAACGGTAAAAAAAAATAGAATTCAAAGCGCATCCAAAAGCAAGCTAACTGGGGCTTTAACTATTGTTAGCCAGGAGGAGGGAGCCCTGGTGCATGGAGCATCCCAGGAACAGAGCCAGGTTTTAAGAGCTCTGTGAAGGCCTTGTGGTCTCCGAAGGGAGGAGAACAGGGGCCGCTGCAGGAAAGGCTCTGCAGCAGAGGGGGGAGTCAGCTGGTTCTGACCAGTTCTGGAGAACAGGTAGTGGAAATGTGGGGTCATTGAGAGAATCAGCAAATACCCCTATCTATTCTCTGCCTCCCATTGAGTCCCAGCCGATCATTCAAAAATAGATTAATAGTAAAAGCCTTTCCAATAATCCATACCTATGTTCAAATTTATGAGAAGCAAAACATTTATCTAGAATGAGTGGGTAACATTTGATGACTAGAAAGTCCACTAATTTTCTTCCTTTCCCTTCCTTCCTTCCTTCCTTCCTTCCTTCCTTCCTTCCATCCATCCATCCATCCATCCATCCATCCATCCTTCTCTTTCTTTCATAATTTATGAAAAAACTTTTACAAAATTATGTGACCACGGTATATGACATGGGCTAAGTTGTATAAAATGGATAACTGGGGAGGGAGTGGGGATTTTGCAGTCTCCATCCCCTGCCACGCCCACAGAACCGGTAGTAAAAAAAACCCAGAAGTTCGAACCCCAGCGCTGCTCTGCAGGTGTGTAACGGCTGTTGCGTTGTCAGCTTGCAGGAGGGCTCCTTCCTCTTGACCCACCTGGCGGGAGACTCCTCGGCCTCCATCTACAAGAGCTCAGATGGCATCACCACTCGGGCAATGTACAACCTGCACGCCGCGCATGCCGACCTGCCCCCCACCCCGGCTGCCCTCTCAGTGCCCTGGGTCCCCCTGGACCCCAACGTGCCCCTGCCGCATCACTTTGCTCAGGGCCGCATCCCGTGCACTTTCCCTCCGAGGCCAGACGAGGGCGCCAGGAACGCCAAGGTGAGGAAGGGTCGTTTGGGGAATATTTAGGGCAGGGGTCCCCAAACTTGGCCACTTTAACACCTGTGGACTTCAACTCCCAGAATTCTCCAGCCAGCATGGCTTACTTTTTTGCAATCCCTTCCTGTGCAATCTCTCTCCACTTAATCTCCTAGATTGAGAGAGAGAGAAAAAACAGGCACAGCTGGCTGGAGAATTCTGAGAGTTGATATACACAAGTCTTAAAGCTGCCACGTTTGGAAACCTCTGATTTAGGGTTTGGCCACCCCACGTAAGGGCAGGGCTCCCCCTTTTTTATTATTATAAAACCTTTCCAGAGATGGGCCTCTTCATCGCCTTTCAAAGTAATTCCAGAAGACACTTGAATACTTTTGTTGGGAGTTCTGGGAATGGAGATGAGGGAGAAATCATAGAGCAGCAGGGGGCTCCCAACTTTGGAAACGTCAAGGCTTGTGGACTTCAACTCCTAGAATTCCCATGGCTGGCTGAGGTATTCTGGGAGTTGAAGTCCACAAGTCCTAGAGTTGCCAAGACTGGAGACCCCTGTCCTAGAGGATAGGAGAGAAATAGAATATAATTTAGAATAGGAATAGAAATAGAGTAGAGTAGATATTGGAATGAAGAATAGAATAGAAAATAGAATAACAGAATTGGAAGGGACCTTTGGAGGTCTTCTAGTCCAACCTCTTCCTTAAGCAGGAAGCCCCAGACCACTTCAGACAAATGGTTATCCAATCTCTTCCTGAAAACTTGCACTGTTGGAGCATTTACAGCTTCTGGAGGCCAGTTGTTCCACAGGTCCAGGGGAGGGGAAGCAGATAATAACTGCTCTAGCGATACCAAAACCTTCAGTGCCCTGCGGGAGCTCCCTCACAACAATGTATATTTACAGCGACCCTATTTTCTTGGACAAAATAGACCACAAGCCTGCAAAGGGAACAACTCTGAAGGAGGTTCATAAGGATAAAAATACATACATTTATCTCTGCTTTGCAAAGGAAAATTCACGAGCAAAGCCAAGGAAACCGTGAGCTCACTCGAGAGGGCTGCTTTTTCTGAAGTACGGGGTTGTCCTTTATAATAAAGGGTGTGCGCATCAATTAGCTAATTGTGCACATCCATTAGTTTGATTGCTTTCATTTGGGAGCAGAGCAGCAAAAAGGAAGAGTTTTCCCTGGGTTTCAGGGCGACTTACATTTTAACCAGTCCTGGCAGAAACTTTACCTCTGAAACTTTGACTCATTTTGAAGCCGTTTCCTCTTTCTCCCCCCTTTCGGGCTTCTAGATGAGTAGGAAAGCCAAAGCTTTTCCGGGCACACCCAGCCGCCAAGGGCCAATCTCCACGGGATCCAGGGACGGTTCCCTGCAGGCTGAGCCTCCGAGGAAGAAGCATGGGGCTGCCCAGGACAAGGGCTCCAGGCCGGCGAATCAAGGCCCAAACCGGAAATTCTGGAAAAAGAAGAAGTGCCCCAGCTGAGGCTGCGTGACTGAACCGCGCGCAGGAACAGCAGCCTTGCTCAGCGAAAGAGCTGCTTCACCAGCGAATGGAGAGGGTGGTGGGCAAGTCCCTCAGGCCGGGCAGAGCTGCCGTGAAACCTTCCCACCTCTCCAGCACTCAAGAGGAGCATCGAAGGAGATTCTCCTGCGTCGAGAAGGCCTGGAGCAACAGGGGAAGGAGGGCAGCCAACTCTGCACGATCAGAACCATTTGCATAGCGCCCTTCGTTCCCAGTAACGTCACTGGGTGAAATCCAAGCCCTGCGGTAGCTTTCCTTTAAAATGGGCCTTTAAACAGCTCTGCTGCTTTCAGGCAGCTGGAGCGGAAGTGGTAGAGAACAGACCTGAGTTCGAGTTCCCCTTTAAAGCTGCCCTTTTCTGCCAGTTGCAGGAATGTCACCCACGACCACAAATGACTTTTAAGTTTACATTTTGTTTTTAGAGTTCTCTGATTTGCTAACAGCCTCCCAAGGCTCATCCCGGGGCCCGCAGGCACACACCACCATCCAAAGGGCCCAACGGGGGTGGGGGGGGAGCAACCGTAGCCATTTTTAAGATCTGTCAACTTCAATTTATTTACTTATTTCCTTTTTCAGAGCGTCGAAGTGAGTCCTGGGCTGGCTTTGAGCGTGGGTGTCTTCGTCTTTTCAAAATTCAGGTTAAATTCCCTAGTTGCTGGTTTCTAATTTCTTTTTTCGTGGAATGCGGATTCAAGTTTTGCTTTGGCTTTTTGCCCACCTGGTCATTTGGCACTATTTTGTACTCCAGACTAATTAACGTTGGAGTCTGTGGTTGCGTGGCCACAGTTGTGTAGTGCTCCTGCCCCAGGTGAGACCAAGGTGAAGTGGGAGGGGGAAGGGCAGGGCAGCCTTGATGTCATGGCACAGAAAAGTTTGCTGCCAAAGCAGCCATGTGTTTGCAAAGTTACACCCGGTGTCTGAGACATCAACCCTCCTGCCCCATTCCAGGCACCAAAGCTTTCAGATGTTTTGCTGCTGTTGTTGTGGGTGTTTCTGCACTCATCTTTATTTATTTTTTTGGCAAGATTTCTTGCTGCTGATAAATGCCGTGCTTTCTCCAAGAAAGAACGGGGTTTGAGTTTGGTTTCTACCTTGCCACGTATACCCATAACGCTCTCCGAGTCCCCGAACAGCCCTAAGTTTTTAAAACTGGTTGCCACAACAAACAGCGTCTCCTCTTTGTTTCTGCAATCGGCTGGGATTGGCTGGTTTTAATGAGAAGGTAGAGCGCCTTTGGGGTTGCAATGTTGCTTAACACCATTTTTTTTCTTTCAAAATCCAATCTGACCTCCCACAAGGAAAATATTTCCGAGATGAGTCACACACAATCATCGGGTGGGGTTCCCGAAGCTTTGGCTGGCTCCAGAGAGGGATTTTAAAAAATAGGCTTGACAACAACAGAAGAGAGATCTGTAGTAAGGCTTTGGCCTCTGAACTCGGCCTCTGCAATTACGGTCCAGAGTCCCTACAGGCCTCTTCAGTGCGGCCACTTCGCTTCCTGGGGAATTCGGTGGCTGCTCAGCCCTGCTTTTTATCTGGCTGGTTGGTGTCTGGGTAGCTGAATGAGTGCTTCAACTTGGCCCCTTTTTACACCGCGTTAAAAAGAGGCGAATTGACAAGTTTGTTTTGGTTTTTAATGTAATAAAAGTTAATAAAGTATTTACAAAAAAAAGAGGCGAATTCTGCATTTAGAAGTTTTGAGCGTTTGAAATAGGGGAGCCCAACCTTAGCAACTTTTAAGTCCTGTGGATTTCAACTCCCAGCTGGCTGGGGAATTCTGGGAGTTGAAGTCCACAGGTCTTAGAATTGGGCCAAGGTTGGACACCCCTGGTTTTAAAGACTTTAACTTGCTGATTTGCAATTTTCCTCTCGCTTACTTATTTCAGCTAGTCTTGTCAAGCTCTTATGGTGGCCCCGTACAGAATGGACACGTAGGAGGAGAAGCTTAAGTCTCTCACTTGTGGGATCTGTACACCCACCGTCAGATTAAATCCCGCATTCTGGTTTGGAAATCGGTTTGCTTTCCGTTTGAAGCTCTGAATCTGAGCGGGAGGTTAGCCTTCAATGTCTGTCCCAACCCAAAGCAAAGGTCAGAAACTGAGGCTTCCCTTTTAACTCCCCACAGGAAACCCACAAACGGCAGCCATTTGGGGGTTTTCTACTACAGGAAAAATAACGTGCAATTCGCAAGGCCTGGAGATGTTCCCCAAGCAGCCGCCAGGCCTGGCTCTTTCGTTTGGGACTTTCCCCTGACTCTCTGTGCAATAAGATGAAAGCATAGGTGGCGCTTGGCTTACGACCATTTGTTTAGCGGCCACTCAAAGTTACGATGGCACTGAGAATAGCGACATGTGACCAGCCTTTGGGTCCCTACAGTCACGTGGTCAAAGTTTGGGCGCATCTAATTGCCCTTGGTGATGTTTTGGGGGGGCTTCCACAAACAAAGTCAATGGCTGCTCTGGTGGAGCTGGGGTAGGGAGGCTGGTCCCAGGAAGGACCCCCCGATTCATTCACACACACACACACACACACACACACACACACAAATTGTCCCTCAATTCTTGGAGCAAAGCGAATCAAACCCCTTTTTCCGCTCTTGTTCTGCTTCAGAGACGCTGCTGCTCCTTCACCAATTCCTGCCTGTTGGAATCGCAGCAAGTAAGGGAGATTATATTTTTGCATCGTTTTAGAGGCAGGTGACCTGACCGTTAGCTTTGTGGTCCTGGCCATCTTTGCCTTGGGGGAGCCCCTTTTCCACCACCGAGGCTGGCTGCTCATCGCGCTCTGCTGGGCCTCGGCTGCATCCATGCCATGTAGTGGCTGTGTTTTTTTCCATCCTCAACCAACAAGGTTATGGAGTAAATGTATGAGAAGCAGGTTACTATTTAAAGCACAATTGCCCACAAGGGAGAGCAAAACGCACACACAAACACACACACACGGTGTTGTCTGGCTTCCTTTCTGTTGGTCTTGTGCTGTCCAGCCAGCTATAGTTAATGGGATTTGGGATAGTTGCTTAGGAATTGGGAGCTGTCTCCTTAAGGGAGACATGGTAGATGTAGTTAAGGTATCCTGGGAAATGTAGTTTATGTCATGTGGCCACATCTGTAACCCTGACTGGTCTCTGAATTGACCCTTGGTGGGTTGGGAGAGGTTTCTTCATTCTTGCCTGAACACAGCCTCATGGTAGTATGGCTACCCCCTACTTCTACGCTATGGGAGGGAAGAGATAACCATCTTTTTACCTATAAAGACAGGCATATAAAGGGTTGGACATTAAGAAGAATCTCGTCATAACTGAGTTAATGAGGATGCCTGATGATCCAATAAAAAAGACTTTGTATGGATGCTTTGTGGAGTTTTATCTGTTTTGTACAAGACAGAACAGGCCTCCTGGGCGCCTGAAGGATGGGTTATGCAGCCAGCCGAATTCATCAATAAGGACTGCGAGGAGCCCAGCAGTGACTCTGGTGGATCAATGTTGCTAATGGGTTTTCTCTGATGTTCTTCCGAAACCAGCTGGCTCGCTCAGGTCTGGTGCCAGCAGACGGGCTCATGCCTGCACACGCATTCCAGCTCCCTGGGAACCTTGAATTTTCTCCCTTTCCTCTGGATTATGGGCACGGCATTTTTCCAGCGAACGTGCTGGGGCTTGCAAGCTCTTAGCTGGGGCAGGATGACGTTTGACAGCCAACCGCTGATTCCCTTCCTCAGCAGGCTGCCTGGGGTTGGCCTTCTCTGGGAGCTAAGAAGGAGATTTCCAATCCTACCAAAAAAACCCAACCCCACCCCCCAAAAAACAGTTCCCTTTCTGTTTTATTGCAGTTTAGGGCGGGGGTGGTGGGGGAATAAAATCCTGAAGTGGAACTAGAGGCACAGATCATGTCTCTTCATAGCCAGGCCCTGGAGGAGAAGAATGGAGGTAATCCTCCACTTACGACCCCAGAAGGACCTGAATTTCCATTGCTCAGTTGTTAAGTGAGTCACACTTGGCCCGGAGTGGCTGGTGTTCCTCTCACCTCCAGCTCCTGTTTTCTCTGGCGAGCAGGATGGGAAAGCTGGAACTGGCAGGTCTGCAAAAGGAGGAGGGGCCTCCAAAGCCCTTCTTTGCTCCCCAAACAGCCTCCCAGGCCTGAAATTCTTCCCAGCCCTCCTGACCTCCCAGCGGGCTCTTCACCTGCCCAGAGTCACTTAGGTGAGGTGAGTGGCATCCATCAGTCAATCGTCAAAGAGGCGCTCCTGAATTCTTCCAAACAGTCCTAGCCTGGGTGGGTGGGAGGCATCTTCCTTTACAAACAAGGATTTTATTGATCTGTTTGCTGGGTGGGTGGATATTTGCAGTTTTCTTACATTTTGCCATTTGTGATTTGACTGTGTTGAGTAACTGTGTCTGACAGTCAAAGCATTAAAAATCAGGAGTCTATTTTTTTTTTCTCCCAGAAAATACCACGGGTTGTTTCTTTGCCTTCCACCCCACCCCTTGTTACATTTTTCCACAGAGTTTCCGTTTTAAGTGAGTCAGGAAATGAGTATGGCCGGACTTTGGGTAAAATTTTAGCCACGCCTGTTTCTTATTCATTGTTGATGCCCACTTCATTCACCCCTTTGCACCAAGCATTTTGGAAAGCGTCGCTTGCACCCAAGGCAACGTCTCAATGCAGACGGTTCAGTCAGCAGGAGTTAATGACTGGCAAAAGCTTGTAGATCTAATTCTGAGATATTCCATAAATTGGCTGACACCTCCATTGCCCCTTGCCTTAAGCAAGGTTTAACTCAACATTACCCGTCAACAGCAAGGTCTTCTGAATACATATCTCTGGCCTTACTGAAATCCCCAATATGTTTAATAAAGTCTTAAAATTCTTTCTTTAGTTGACCTGGAAACATTTCTGATAACATGCTCTTTGTGGGAATAATATTGGCCTAGGTAATTTTACGTGCAAAACTCAGTGCATGAAATACAGAATAACAATTGCTGTAGTATTGAGTTATCTGCTTTAAGTGAAGTTGCATTTTGCGCCTTAGGTTTTCTTTCAAACTTCTTAACAAACATACATTTGCCTTTCTAGTGCTTTTCCAGCACCAACAAGCCCTCAGTCAAAACAACCACCAAACATTGTCATAACAATAGAGCAGGAGTAACAGCAGATCATGGGCTTAGTTAGAAAAGTACTAAGCCAACCTGGTTTGTCAACACTAACCTCGGATGTCTAGCACAGCGCTAACCGGGTGGAATGGAAGATTTCTTTCTGGTGCCTTCCTCCCCACGGGCTTCGTTTTGAGGGCAAAAGTGGAGTAATTGTGTAACCACAACAGATGTCCCGATACATAGCAACATTCCTTTGGGTTGTGTAATAAAATGGGCATTCAGTGAAGTCTTTTTCATGTTCAGCATTCAAACATGAAGCTGCATCACAGTTGTTCACTTGTCAGGAACTGCCTGATTCAGCAGCCTAGAATATTTTTTCCCCAAATTTAGGGAACACCCCTCACACTTTACATGGCTTCACAATCGTTTCTTTGTGCAAACAAATTAAAGTGTGTCCCCTCCCTCTTTTGGGGGGTCCTCAGAAATCAAAACTGGGACAAAACACCTTTCCCTGGTAAAGGGGCCCCGGGGGGTAAGCACCAGAGCACAGAGGCTTCCTAGCACACCTGGGATGTTTGGATGTCTGAAGTGATGCCCTAAAATCATTTTGCACCCCAGTGATTTCTACTGTCCTAGCACGTTGCCACAGCAACGTTATCAATCATGGCTCATTTGTAGGGCCCTGGACAACAGCTAGATCGAAGATGTTTGGCCTTAAGATACAAAGACCTGGCTGGAAAAGGTGAGGTCCGCCAGGACACTGCTACCTGTTTTCTGCTCTTGAAATACAGTTTGGCCTAGTGGTTAAGGCACCAGGCTAGAAAGTAGACCGTGAGTTGGAGTCCTGCCTTAGGCATGAAAACCAGCTGGGTGACTTTGGGCCAGACCTATTTTATCCACCCAACCTCAATGGGCCATTGTTGTGGCGAAAACAGGAGGAAGGTGTGTTGGATATGTTCACCGCCTTCAGCTATTTGTATAAATAATAAAGGCAGGCAGGATACAAATTAAAAATACAGGAGAGGCCAATGAAGTTATGTCACTCTGGTTAAGGCAAATTGGGTATGTAACACCCCTATTCCGCTTTCCATCCTTGGAGTGTTTTTCCCCCCTCCCTCCCTCCCTCCTTCCTCCTCCCCCTTCCAGAGATACTAACTCAGAGGTCTCCAAACTTGGCAACTTTAAGACTTGCGGACTTCAACTCCCAGCTATGCTGGCTGGAGAATTCTGGGAGTTGAAGTCCACAAGTCTTAAAGTTGCCAAGTTTGGGGACCCCCTGTACTAGATGCTCTTTTGCACAGGATTAAAGAGAGCAAACAAAATTTCCACTGATGGGGCCCAGGAAAGGAATGCAGGCTTAGCTAGGAGAGTCTTAAGGCATAGCACTCTCTGCTGAAGGATCAGCTGGTTAGGATGAAGTCACTGGCCCTGCTCCCCGGGGCTGGCTGACAAGCCAACAACAAGCCACTCATCACAGTTTCAACATCATCCAGCTTAGAGTTCCGACCTTTCTCAACTCAACCCTGGTCCCCTTAAAAATTGCGCCAGATGTTTAAAAACAGACAAAGGAGATTTAAGAAGTGGCCTGGATTTCCAAGCATGAAAGATTTCATGTTGCATGAATATCGTGCACAAAGAAGGTTTTTGAGCACCAGCTGAGGATAATAGAATTCTTCATCTTGGAAAAGGTTAAATCAAGACAAGACGGCTCAACAGCCTTCCAACCAATGCAGCTCCCTTGTCTTTCCCCCTGGAATAACAGAATAACGGGGTTGGAAGGGACTTTAGAGGCCTTCTAGTCTAACCCCCTGCTCAAGCAGAAGGAAAAATAGATTCTGAAAGAAATTGGTTGCTCTGGAGGATTTTGATTGCAGGGAAGGAAAGTAAATCCCTCCTTTTGTTCTAGTCACCGTTCCAAAGAAACCGACACGCCTGCTCTTGGCAAGTTGGTTAAATACAAAATACAAAAGGAAAAAAAAAGAGGAATAAAACCAGGAAAGAAACAATAAGCTGTTTAAGATGTCACTGTGATCTTTCCGTCACTTTATGTTCCCTCCCCTTTCGTGTTGTACCAGGCCTCTTTGGACAATGTCCAATGTTTGAGTAGTTGAACAGCACTTAGAAAAGTGGAGGGATGTGGCGGTGTTTTTAATCCAGCTGGTGCTGCTATGGGCCTCTTGAGGTGGCCTGTGAAATGGGCAGGCAGGCAGTTGGAAGGCTGCAAGGGGCAATCGCAAAAGGGCTGATGGGATCTTGGTTCCCCAATTTGGCCACGACCTCTTCCTTGGGAGATAAAGTCCACACATCTTAATTTTGGTGAGATGGAGCAATGTTGCTCTCGCTGCTGGGTAAAATTTTCTCAGAAGGGCCATGCAAAAAAACGGTTTGGTTCTCTCTCGAAGCTTCCAGCCTCCATCAACTTAGCCTGCGAAGCCACTTGGCTTCTGGAAAAGATGGCCAGCTTCATCCAGGCCCCACCAGGTGACCAGGATTCCATCTGCCACTTTGGTTGGGTGCCAGCCCCGTGTGGATTTAAAAGCTAAGCCTGGTTGGAGCAGGGAGTGGAGGTGCCCAGAGGATGGTCCATCCCCTTTCCATTTCAGCTATGAAAACTTCACTGCTGTAGCCCCTCAAGGCATCTCAACTGGAAGGAAAACCAAGTCCTGTTGGGTTTCTATGAGGTCTCACTCACAATACCTTCAGGCAAGTCCCAGTGGCAGAAACAAGCTTTTACTGCGACCTCACTCCTGGCCAAGGTCTGCTGGTGGGAGAGGGAGAGGAGAAAGTGCTGGCGTTCTTCTTGTCTTCTCCTTGAGTTGAAAACTTCTCCCATTCATTGAGTTGTCCCGTTGGCCTGTTCCAAAGAAGCCGGCCGGGGTCTCCAGAGGCCGGACCCTCTGACCCTCTGACCCTCTGCAGGGGAGACAGTCCCTCCACCTGCAAAGGAGGCCCTTGGCACCTACTCCTCACCCCCCAGGGCATTTCTTGGGGCAACTGAGCCAGGCTCTTCTTGCAGCAAAGGGAGGGGCAGCACTTCCACTCCATGCCCGTGTCTAATGCAACGTTGTGGGGTGGGGATGGCAACTGCCACCCAGAAGCTGCTGCTCCCCCCCCCCGCCTCTTGGACCCCGGGACGGGGCCGGCCGCTCCTCCCGCCCAGTCGATGCGGGGCCCAAGCGCCGGCATCCTCCCCCGCGGCGTCCTTGCCAGCTGCGCCAGGGCCCCTCCCGTCCCGGCGGGGCTGAGTCAGAGGCGGCGGCCGGGCCGGCCTTGGCCTCCGTCAAGGCGGGCGGGGACTTGGAGGCAGCCCGGCTACAAAAGGGCCGTCCGGGCGCCGCCCGCTCTTGCTTAGGCCGGCCGGCGCTCGGAGTCTGCAGCCCCGCCCGGTAAGTCCCGTCCTCCCGCCGGCAGCGGACACTCCCCTCGGGGCTCTGCAGCGGGGATGGCCAGCGCCCCGCATCCCCCCCTCCCCGGAGGGTCGCGCTGCGCCCCCGACCCTGTGCCCAGCCGGCGTCGTGGCTCGGCTGCAGGCAAGGGAGCGCCCCCTCGGGTGGGGGTCCCAGCCGGGTCCTGCGGGGGGGACCCTCCTTGGCAGCGCCAGGGGCGGGCGGGTGGCGGCCAAGCCTGTTCGGGGTCTCCGTGGTCTTGCAAGGATTCCGGGGCGTCCTTTTGGGGGGGCGGGGCAGGGGGAGGATGTTCATGGGACCCCCGGCTGCTCTTCGCCTCGGAACTCTCTTCTAGGGGCGGGTAGAACACCGGAGCTGCTTTTCCCCGTCGGGGAGCGCGCGAAGCGGGGTTTGCTTTTTGCAATCCCGCCCCCCCCCAGGGTAGAGACCGGATTGCATCGGGAATTCACTACCTGGGACCCTTCCAGCAGGAGGGAGGCGCTCCCTCCTCTTTTTCTCCTAGCCTCCAATTGCGCCCCCGTCGCTTCAGCTGGCAAGAGGGGGAGGCTGGAGTGCTGTGTAAGTCGGTGGCCTGCCTGGTGCTGTATGCATCCAAACGGGGTGGGCATGAAAACAGCCCCCTCAAACCTGTGGAAGAAGCAGGCTGCTTGAGCCCCCCCCCCTTTTTTTTGCTCCGGAGCCCCCTCATAACTGCCTCTTTGGGGGGTGTGGAGGGCCAGGCACGTTCGCCTCGCCCGCTTTCCGCTCGGAGCGTCTGGTGCCCGCTTGCCACCCGAGGGCCGTGCAGGAAATCTCTCTGTGTGGGATTGTGTGCGTGGGTTGGACTCGGAGGGACACAAAGGCTTTTCTCAAAGTCTCTCCCGAGAGGAACGGGGGGGGGGGCTGCAGAGCTGTTGCAATGGAGCCCCTGAGTAAGGCCCGCTTATGCCCCACCCCGATTTGCTCAGCCTGGCGCTTTTCTCTCTGCCAACTGCAGCGGTGATGCCTCTCCTTGCAAAGATCCTCGCTCGGGTGTGGCTCTCGGGAGGGGCTGCACGCCGTTTCTGTGACGTCATCCAGTGTGATTTCCCCCACCCTCCCTCTTTCCCCCCGCCCGCCCCTCCCCGGTTGGCATGTTACAGCAAGCAATGCGGTACAAGCTGTTGAGCACAGCGGGCGCCACGCCCTGTGCTTGGCCCGGGTTTGCCAAACGTCTGGAGGAGGGGGGGCATTTGCGGGGTGAGGGCGGGCGGGAGGAAGACACCCCTCCCCCATCTGTGACTCTGTTTCAGCCGCATCCTCCCACCTCTTGCCAGGACTCTTGCGGTCCCTTGGATGGCTGATTGTCCTGTGACATGTTTTTAGCAGAGAAAATAGAATTCGTTGCACAACAAAAAGCTCTCTTGTTACTTGAACAGAGAGGCAGAGATCATCAGACCAGCTTTTGATAAATATTTGCTGCAAAAGAGTTTGGGGCCAAACTCTTGGCATAATTTACTCCAAAGGAAAGGCTGGAGGAGTGGGTATCTCCTCTTTATGCATCCGGTGAGCATTAAAATCCTCACAGGGACATTCAAAAGCTGCCTAGCCCCTAAAAATACTGTGGACTTGCACCTTTGCAGTCTGGTTTGCAAATCTGGTGTCAGAGTTGTGGCCTCAAAAGAATTCCAAAGGTGTCATTCCTTGCATCTCATCCAAGGAATGGAATCTGCACTCTATCTGTTTGGGCTTTGCTTTTGGAGAGTTCCCGATCGCTTCTCGGTTGTCTCAGATAAGGACGGCCATGAAAGAGAACCCGAAGTTCTTCTAAGCATCCTTCATGTTGCTGCAACAGCTGCTGAGCCTCCAATAAAATATTGGCTGAGCCCTGCGGGGCCTTTGGCTGCAGTAAATCTGTTTGCTATTAAGCCTGAATGTGTTTGCTCTTCAAAGAGGCCCAATGGGCTGCAGCCAGGGCGGTCTCCAGTTTGTTTGCAAAGCGGTTGGCAGCCCCCCCCACTCTGAGGGCCTCTTGGACTGGGGGGGGGGCGAGAAGAAATTCCCCCAGGCAGTGAAGCAAAAGAGGGGGTGTAGCATAGCGAGTAGAACCTCACAGATGACAGCTGTGGAGACCTGGGTTCAAATCACCACCCATCCTGCAAGGTTTGGTGAGCTCGGGGTCCACGGAAGAAAGGGGTGGCTGGCTGGAGCCAAACTAGTCCCCCCATCTTCATCCAAGACTGATTCTCCACGGGGAGGACCACACCCTGTTTTGCAAAGAAGCTGCAGGCTTACTACAGGAGTTCAGCGTCCAGGGGAGGCCTGGCGTGGAATGGACTCTGCTGAACCAGAACCAGAAGTTCTGATTCAGCACCACCATTACTGGAGGTTTCCAAGAAGGGACTGGACAGCCATTGGTCCAGAATGAGATATGGGCGGGGTTTTTCCAAACTTGACACCTTTAAGACGTGTGGACTTCAACTCCCAGAATTCCTCAGGCAGCCATGGGAATTCTGGGAGTTGAAGTCCACAAGTCTTTAAGTGGGCAAGTTTGGAGATGCCTAATATTGGACTAGAACTTAGTCCTGCAAGAAGGTTCCTTCCAACTCATCTCTTTATTCTGTATCCGGAATCTAGAGGGGTGCAGTACGATGTTTGCTTTTGAATACATTGTCTGATTTTATGGGGTGGGGGAAAAATGCAGCATGGAGTAGGTTTTCTTAACTTCCTCCCCACCTTCCCAGGAAGGAAACATCTGCAGTTGTGGAGGATGGCCTCTTCCTGCAGATCCTCCCTCCCCACCAGACTTTCCAGAGCCTTCTCTTCCCTGCGCCCTGCCTGCATTCCTGCCCAGCCACACCCAGATTCCCCTCCAAGCCAGGAATCAGGCCTTGCAGCCCCTCCTTGGCAAGAGGAGAGCCCCCCTCCCCCTTTTCTCACCTGCCAAGCAACTGCTGCACCTCAGGGAGCAGCCAGGGGCGATGGCAGCGGTCCCAGGCAGGAGTCTGTGTGTCTGGGCACAGCCAGCTTAGCTCTTGGCCCAGCATGGATGAGTTTCTGGCTGTGAAACGGCAACTCGGCCTTTGTTGGAGAAGCTGAATTGGCTGGTAGGATGGATTAAAAGGATTTTTAAAAAAAGTAGCTGCAAAGGGTTCTTGGTGCATTGAATAGCAGTTACTGCAGTATTAAAGTAGTTTTTCTCAATTTATAAGAGCTTGGCTGGCTGGGGAATTGTGGGAGTTGAAGTCCACCCATCTTCACGTTGCATTCTGGGAGTTGAAGTCCACCCATCCTACAGTTGCCAAGTTTCAGAAATGCTAATTTTAGGGACTATGAAACTGTTACTCCAGATCTAAATCTCTGCTCAAACATTTATTCGAATTTTCTTAATTCCTGCTGTCCACCAGCATCCTGGCCTACCTCACAGGGCTGTTGCAGGCCTACCTTTCATCAGAAAGCTTGCATTTTATTGGGAAAGTAAAAGGGACATCTCTGGATCAAAGCAGCTGCCTTCTGCCTTGGTGGCTTCCAGATGTGGCCATATCCAATTCTATGATGGCCATGAAGCCCTAGCTCCTTTGTGCCGTCTTTGCCCCTGCTGGCTGAGGATTATGGGTATGGAAGCACAGGTCTTTTGTGTGTGTGTGTGGGGGGGAACCAAGTTGGAGCAGATTGCACTGATACGGCCAGCCCTTTGACTTGAAGTTTTGCAGCAGTCCTTGGGGGAAATCTAACAGAAGATAATTCACTTTGGAGTTGGAACAGACCCAAACTTCATCTGCTGTGTAAGCATCTTGTGCCCAATTGTGCTGAGCACACAACTCAGCCTTTCATTCCTGCTCTCAGGAGTAGCTGGGATGGGATCCCCTTTGCTGTGCCTCGTGCCAGCACAGAACAAGCCTCCACAGTTCCCTGCTGAACCCTTTAATTTCCAGGCTGCAGGTAGATAGGATTTGTTACAACTGATGCCAAAGGACCCCAAACAAAAGAAACTGGGCTTTTCTGTTTTTCCTTGGAAGACATTTCGCTTCTCATCCAAACCTTCTTCAGCTCTCTTCAGCTTCTTGGAGCCAGAAGCGAAACGTCTTCCAAGGAAAAGCAAAGTCCAGTTTGCCTTTCGAAAAAGCAACTTTAAACCCAGGTTCCTTCGTTTCTGTGGAGATTCTCCGTCCTCCAGATCATGGTTCCCCCAAAGGTTCTTTTCTTCCAATGGCCTGGAGCGCTGAGGACCTCCGTGGACCCCTGGATTTAAAACATGCCTCTTTTTTGGGGCTAGATCCAGTGTTTAGAGGTGCTTTTAACATGCAAGAAGTTGGCTGTGTGAATTCAAAACCACCACCACCCCCTTTGTGGAGCTGAATGAAACAGTGGATGGGAACCAAGTTGGATCTGCGAAAGACGTTTAGGGAAAGCAGCGGGGTTGTTGCCCCTTTCAAGCTGCTGGACCATCGCCCGGCGGGGCTCGAACGCTCCTCCATGAGGACTAGAATCCTCCTCTGGCTGGAAACGCCCTGATTCTGCAGCTGCAGAGCGCACTGCTCACCTGTTGAGGCGGCCCCGCCACGTAGCTGAACCCAGGCGATCTTTTCTCCCCGACCAAAGATCGCTCTCCAAGCGGAGGGATCCTTGCAGGATTCCCTTTGGATGAGGCATCTCTCCCCCGCCTCCACCCCGTCCTCCACCCCTGGTCGGCCCTCCTGGGTCCGGGGAGGGGGGGCGGCTCAGCGGGAACCGCCCGGGCTTCCAGCGGCTGGCTCGCAGGAAGGAAGGCTGCGCTTGGCACGGGTTGCACGCGTGCGTGTGTCCGCGTGGGTGGGTGTGTTCCGTAAGGCGTTCCTTGGATTCCATCCTCTCCCCTCCTCCCCTCAAAATCTGTTCTGCTGCTGCTGCTTCTCCCAGATTTTGACCCTGTAAATCAGAAGTCTCCAAACTTGGCCACTTTAAGACTTGCGGACTTCAACTCCCAGAATTCTCCAGCCAGCTATGCTGGCTGGAGAATTCTGGGAGTTGAAGCCCGCAAGTCTTAAAGTGACCAAGTTTGGGGACCTCTGCTCTTAACCTAGGAATTCTGGGAGTTGAAGTCCACAAGTCTTAAAGTGGCCAAGATCGTGTTGAGAAGAGAGGGGACGGGCCCAGGAAGGAGATAGGGATATCCTGGTGGGTGTTATGGAGCCTCCAAGGCGGGAGGCAGTATACCTGGGAGTAGGGTCGCCAGCAGACAAGTAGCAAGAAGCAAAGCTCTTCTCATTTGGTTAAAATAGCATTTCTCAACCACTGGGGATTCTGGGAGTTGAAGTCCACCCATCTTAAAGTGGCCAAGGTTGAGAAACACTGGAGACCCCGATGAGTTGCCCATCCTTAGAACCTCAGGACATAAAGGCTCCAAATTAACGGAGGGGTTGCTGTATCCGGACCTGTGCTATTCCCAAATTCTCTTGGCCATCCTAGGGACTAGAAACATGGTATTTTTTTTAAAAAAAAGCTGTTTAGGAAGTGACTTGCAGGAGCCCTTTTCAGCCCCAAATCTCTCCCACATTTCCAACTGCCCAAAGTTCACATCCTAAGCCCTTCTGCCCCCCATAACCTTCTCCTTTATTGCGAGATTCCCCATCCCCCCCTCTGAGTCCTGTATTTGAGGGGAAGTGAGCAATGTGCTTGCCACTCCCTTGGCTAAACATCTGAGTCTCCGTGTCCGTAGGATTGATCTGCAGCTTTGGAAAGATGGCCAGCTGCCAGGGTTGGACTGGATGATCTCAAAGTGTCCTCTTTGGAGTTCTTCAGATTTTTTCTTTTCACGACTGGATGTTTCAATCAGGGCAGTGGGTAATGGCCCTTCTAGGGGTCTCTCAGGCCCCCTTTGGATTTTGCAAATTGGCTGCTGGCCTTGCCTGGGGTGGATTTGAAAAGGAAAGTTTGCAAACAATTGTCTGGGGTGTTTTGGCTGCATTTGTGGGCAGCAGCGGGAAGATTTCTCTGAGCTGAGGAATTTGGCATTGCCTCCTTCTTGGAAGAGGGAGAGGAATGGTATAGTGGGATCCCACCCTCCAAGGACCACTGCCCCTTGGCCCAGCCCAGCCCAGAAGAGACAGGATGCTTGCAGACACTCTGATAAGAATTTGGGGCAGAGAGGAACAACTTTTCTGAAGGCTGGCCAGCGGTGCGAAGGGCTGGTAGCCCTGCTTCTGCTCCACAGAGGAAGTGAAATCTGGGCTCTGCAGGATGGAAAACCTGCCTCAGCTATGCTGGATGGAGGCCCCTGCTGTGCCTTGCAACTTTCAAGCTCCATTTCTCTCCATTTTCTTTTTTGCTTTTGAGTCTCAAGATTCTTCCCAATCCTTTCTAAAGAATGTGCATTCTTTTGTGGTGTTCAAATAAAATGCTTTCCTTCCTTCCTTCCTTCCTTCCTTCCTTCCTTCCTTCCTTCCTTCCTTCTTTTTGTTTACTTTACTTTTCTATTTTTTCTTGAAGCTTTCAGAACGGAAGAACAAATAAGGTTGGTGGGGCTGGACAATTCTTGGTAAACCGTGGTTTCCCCATCCTTGCCTCACCCTTAATAGCTGGCTTATTAATTGCACGCTGCTGCCTTCAACTTCCTCAATCTTTCCAAAATTGTTCTTGTGTGGCTTGCAAGAGGTCAAGCCTCTTTTAAACGCTTGCTTCTTTAATTAAATTATGCCTTTCTTTATAGTGTTTAATTGTATTACCGCCTTGGCAATTGAACCTCTTGCCCCAAGTCTCCAACGGCAGAAAATCCCCTTTGGGGAACCAATTCTAATAGTAGCAAAGTCTCTGCTAGTAGGAAATTCCACATTTCCTCAATTGCAAAGTACTTGGAGCTTTATTTCATATCGAATGAAGAAGAAACCTTCCTCCTCTTCCTCTTCCTCCTCCTCCTCCACATAATTGCAGTAAGGTTTCCCCTAACCAGGTGTTTGAAATGAGTAATCAAAAACCAAAACTGGGGCAAATTGGTTTTAGGTGCTTTTTTAAATCTGCAATTTGAAATTTTCGATTACGGATTGACCAGGGAGAACAAACTCTCAAAGTCTGAAAGTTTTCCTGGCTGTATCTGTGAGGACCCAGGATTGGCTCTGTTGGGCTAGCTGGAAACAAACCAAGTGTTTCTTTGGAAGCTTTGGGAAATCCAGAAGTGAAATGCTGGTGGACAAGGAAGGCCATTCATTGACTGGGCCATGCGGTCAAGACAGGGGGGTGGGCGACAGAATCAGAGCCCCTAGAGAGTTTTTAGGCCAGACTTGTAAGTCTCAATGCCTCCAGAAGTTGAGGTGGATTTTTATGACACCTTCTTTTTCCTGTTCTCCCCTCCAGCTTTTTGTCAAGATGTCAACTGTCCACGAAATCCTAAGCAAGCTCACCCTGGAGGGAGATGTAAGTATTGTGGACGGGAGGGGTTCAAAACACGACCCCCTCCTAAGCATTCCCATTGCGCTACGAATCCGTTGGCGATGTCCATTCCGGCCTCTGAATTCATGGGGACCCCCTAACCCTGAGTGGCTTTGCACTCCCCCCCCCAAGTAGATTTTCCCAGGAAATGTAGATAAGGCAGGCTCAAAAAGTCAGCACCCCACTCCCTTGTAGCACTGACGATGTTACCTAGTTGGGTAATAAAACGTCTGCAAGAAAACAACCCAGCTCAGAGAGCACCGAGGGCCCTTCAGTTCAACCCCTTTAAAGGGCTATTGAGGGCTTTCTCCAGGCAATGAAGAGCTTTTGCCCATTGAGTGGCTGCAGCACTGCTGTGTGTGTGTGTGTCCCCTCCAGCCCACAATGGGCTCCTCTGACCAACAGGCTCAGCAGGTTCTGTGCAAAGAGGCTCTCCTGGGGCCGGTCAGTTATTTCCTTTCCCTGTTCCAGGCTCTCTCTTTCCACTGCTTGCTCTTCAGCAGCCAAAGAATGTCCTTTGTTTGGAGAGCAGACAAGCTCCAGTTCGGTGCATTTAACTTTTCCACTCCTTGTTGGTTTTGGCTTCATGAATCAGCAGCTTCTTCTGGGAAACGGCCGGTGGTGCCAAGCCTGGCCTGGCCTGCTGCCAGCTCCTGCCTGGGGAAGAGGGAAGGTGGCAGGGTGGATTCCCTGGAAAACACGCCTTCTCTCCCCTTCCCTCTCGCAGGCAGGATTTCCGAAGAAAAGCAGAATATATATTTTTCTGCAAAGCTGCCCTGGTGGAACCTGCTTGGCAGGCTTGCAAGAGGGCGCCCCCCCCCAAAAAAGACCCCATTCAGAGATCTAACCCTAACCTTCCCCGCTCTCCCAGGGAGTGGCCTTTGGCAGCCTGAAATATCTATGGCCAAAGCCACATCTCCTTTCGAGCACTTTGGGGAAGCGAGACGGGCTGGCTGCATCAACAGTCATCTTCCCCAATCAGGGCCGTGGGACTACAGACCCCATCAGTGCTAGCCAGGGCCGTCCTTGCTGCTGGGCTTAAGGGGGGGGCTGTAATTCAGCCCACCACTTGTGGGACGCAAATGTGAGCTGGGCTGAAATCTTTTAATTGCAGAAGACCATTACCCCAGAAGTTTATAAATGAGACTTGGATTGTCAAGAACTTGCATACAGAACCTGGAGAAGAGAGAGAGAGAGAGAGAGAGAGAGAGAGAGAGAGAGAGAGAGAGAGAGAGAGAGAGAGAGACCTGCAGCCCTCCTGAATTGGGGGACTCATTGAGGGTGGGAATCCGATTACTTGATTAGCTTCAACCCACATCTTCCCCCTGTTGATTTGGGGGGTTCAGAGACACCCCTCTTGCTTTCTGGGCCTCACTGAAGCCCCTTGCAGGGGGAGTCATGAGAGGTCCTCGACCCCCCCTGTTTTGTGGCCCCCACCATCCTGCTTTGTCCCCAGCCACCTGTGGCATCCTGGCATTTGCAAATGCCTGATTGAGCCCATAAGTGAAGGAGTCGCCCCCAATCCATGGGGCCCAAAGCTTGCAAAGCATTCAGCCTCACCCAAGTGGGGACCTGAAGATGGGTTGATGCCAGCCCTTCAGGAGGGCACCAGCTTGGCAAAGGGGGCCTCACTCAAGGCAAACGACTTCCTTTTCCCCGGGGCAGGGGCTGCCTGTGTGAATGGCCCACGAGCAATGAGTGGTTGCCTTCTTTTCTCCCCCCCCAGCACTCCCTGCCCCCCAGCGCCTACGCCACCGTCAAAGCCTACGGGAACTTCGATGCCGATCGCGATGCTCTGACCCTGGAAACTGCCATCAAGGCCAAGGGTAGGTGCCAAGGAGGCTGTGCGGAGTTGGGCCCAAAGTCAACCAGGGCTGCTGCTTTCTGGCTGGGCATGGAGGCAGGATTAGAGGGTGGGGGAAAATAATTTGGGCTCCTGCTGTTGCCCCTTTTAAATGGACTCTGGAGCAGGGCTCTGCAACCTCGGCCACTTTAAGACTTGTGGACTTCAACTCCCAGAATTCCTCAACCAGCAAGGCTCCAGGAGGTGAAGTCCACAAGTCTTAAAGTGGCCAACCTTGCCTTGCTCTTCAGGGTCTGCCCAGGATCCACTCTGTTGCATGGACCACCAGCTGTGCTTTTCCACCCTTTGGGGTGCATTTGATTAAAGACTCTCTCGTTCTGAAAACCATTGTTTTTGCGCTCTGCATGACTGGTGCAAACTCCGGACATTCCTCTTTGCACAGGGGTGTGGAGACACGCCTTCATTTCCCCTCCCCAATCAGAATCCCAAGGTGTTTGGGGGTTTAAAAAGCCAGACCATGCTAGTCAATCAATCAGTCATCGCTAAAGGAAGAGCTGATGCCAGAAACTCAACTTTTGACAAGCTGCTCTTACTGTCTTTCCTTCTCAGCACGCTTCTATAAATTGAGATATTTTTTTAAAATTCCCTCTCCTTGGGCTTATCTCTACAGTGGTGTTTTTCAACCTTGGCAACTTTTGGATGGGTGGGCTTCAACTCCCAGAATCCCGCAGCCAGCCTTGGGAACTGAAGTCCCTGCCTTCAGTTGGCAGTTGAATTCTGGGAGTTGAAGTCCACCCACTTTAGAATGGCCAAGGCTGGAAAACAATGCTATAGACAGAGAGGGACACAGAAAGAGAGAGAGAGAGAGAGATAGAAGGACAGAATGGAGAAGTTTTACTGAGGTTTACAGATTAACAGAGTTGGAAGGGACCTTGCAGGCCATCTAGTCCACCCCCCCCCACCTAAACAGGAGAACCTACACTGTTTCTGACAAATGGCAGTCCAATCTCTCCTTGAAAGTCTGCAGTGAGGTGCGTTCTTCTCTCTCTGCAGGGGTGGATGAAGTGACCATTGTCAACCTTTTGACAAACCGCAGCAATGAACAACGGCAGGATATCGCTTTTGCTTACCAGCGGAGAACAAAGAAGGTACGAAGGCTGGGACTCCAGCTCCCAGAATTCCCTTGGGCAAGGTGGGAACTTAGCATCAAGACATTGCATAACCCATTGTGGCTTGTTTGACCCTTGCTAATCCTGGTTTAGGGTGATAGGTCTGGGTTTTGACATAGTTGGTAGGGAAAACCTGGAGTCTCCGATTTGTAAGCCACAATTTATGGCTTGTGGGAACTGAGTGGCTTGGAGAGAGGTCTGCGAATTCAGCAGGCATCCTAACTGGTTGATCTTGTCCCTGCCATAGGAACTCTCTGCTGCTTTGAAATCTGCCCTCTCCGGCCACCTGGAAACAGTCATCTTGGGGCTCTTGAAGACGCCGGCCCAGTATGACGCCTCTGAGCTGAAGGCAGCCATGAAGGTCAGTGACATCCACCCCTCCGTCCATCCCACCGGTCAAGGGCAAGATGTCTCCTTCCCAGGGTGAAACTGAGCTGTTCCTCCTCTCCCAAATGTCCTTCACCCTGCCCTGCCCACAAGGATGGTCTTGGTCTGAAGGCCCCATCCACCTCAGCCATGCAGACGGGGGACCTTTGGGAGTTAAGGGCTTGGGAGTACCACCCACTGGCAGGTTTGGGAAAGAGGGTTTTTTGGATGCTCAGGAAGGGATTGAAGGATTTCAGGCCTCTGGAATTTCTCTCTTGGGACCTGGGAATTGCACCCGGGGCAATAGAAAATCAATAAATAAAAACAAACGAACGAACAAATAGCAAGGGAATAGAGCCTGGTATTTTCTTTATCCAACACTTTCCTCTAGTGTCCATGACCTGCATTGCGTTCTGAATTGACGATTGCTTCGCCTTGTAGCTTGGAGGAAGGAGCAAGGACATCTCTTTCATTCAGTGTTTTAAGAACGCAGTAAAAAAATAAAAATAACAGAGGAGGGGAAAACCAGAATTAAAAGAGTGTTGGAAAACCGAGTTAAGCGTTTAACCTTCCATTGGTGCTGCGAATTGAAAGCATGTTAGGTTTCTTTAGGTTTGCAGGGTTCCTGTTGCAAGCAACGGATTTGCTCTCAGTTCAGCCAAAGAAAGCAAACGCTGCAATTGCAAGAAAAACTACTAGCAGGAAACAAAAAAAATAAAGTCAAGTTAGGATGCAGCCATTAACCACAAAAACGAGCATTGTGTGACTCATAAGTCCTTCCAACCATCAGGAATGGTGGCAGCCGCTCGCCAAGCCTTAAGCTGGAGTTTTCCCAGTGATTCCCAGGAGGTGGGAGGGTTGAACTGGAGCTCAGTTCAAGCAGGGCCACTGACTAAGACTTTCCTGAAGGTTTTGCCAGTGATCTGAGTCAGACAGTGATCCGTCTAAACCGAGATGGCCGTAAAGCGCTCCGTGGGTTTTTCTCTTGCATTCCAGGGCCTGGGAACTGATGAAGACACGCTCATTGAGATCATCTGCTCACGGACAAACCAGGAACTGGCCAATATCAACAGAGTTTACAGGGAAAGTAAGTTGGCCGAGTTGCTTGTGGGAAGAGAGGGAGCGAAGTCTCTCCTTTAAGCAGCCAAGGTTTTGTTAAGGATGGACAGCAACAATGAAGGAAAAGAGGCATGTTGCGAAGATGACACTTCTGTTCTTCCGTGCGTGCAACCTTCAGAATTTTTTATTTATTAATTTATATATATATTGAATAAGGAGCTTGCATCCGGGGAGTGGAGAACTTAGCAAACTTCACTGGATATGAAAGTCAAACAGGTCATCAGAACTGAAGGAATAGAAAATATGGTTCTTGGCCAAAATATCTGCAGTGGGTGTGGAAACTGGAAAGAATATTTTCTATAATACGCAGTTTGAAGTTTGTAGGGAAAAAAAGAACCCACCAAGTTTTCCCAGCTTTATCAGTGTCCTCTGGGTGAAATTTAATTACAGGCATTCCTCATTTAGTAACCGCCTTGTTTAGTGACTGTTTACAGCTATGACAGTGAAGATAAAGTCACTTTGCATCCTTGCATTTATGACCTTGGCAGGTCTCAAAACAAAATGAAAACTTCAGTCAGATCTTAAGCAGTCGCTGTTTCACATAACAACTGTTTTGCTGAATGTCTGAGTGGCCGGTCCCAATTATAGTTGCCAAACAAGGACTACCTATAGTCAGGAACCCAGGAGGTTCCTCTTATTGCAGCTGCTTTATAGGGCATCAAGCCAAGCTTATTCCTGCATCTGTACTGAACTTCAGGGCTGCAGTCAAGTGTGACCAACATTCAGGGTTTGTCAGATTAAACCCAGAGGTGTTTTTCCCATCTTTAACCTTCATTCTGCTTGGTTTTTAGTGTACAAAACTGAACTGGAAAAAGACATCATCTCTGACACTTCGGGCGATTTCCGTAAACTGATGGTTGCGCTAGCCAAGGTAGGAAACTCCTGGCAAAATCAGTGTTTCTCAGCCTTGGTCACTTTGAGACCCATGGACTTCAACTCCCAGAATTCCCCAGCCAGCTATGCTCACGATGATATGCTCAGCTATGATCCCCAAGTGGTTCTGACCCCCAAATTGAATTGATTTGGATCTCAGAATCTGATGGTGGTGCTGCAGCAACGGGATTCCTGTGGGTGTGCAAAAGCTGGCGGTTGGACTAGATGTCCTCGGTGGGCCTTCCCTACATAGGGACTCTGTGATGGATAACAGGGGTTTACTTTGTGTTTCTGTTCTCTGTTTCAAGGGCAGGAGAAACGAAGACTGTTCTGTCGTGGACTTTGAGCTCATTGACCAAGATGCTCGGGTAAACAAATACTCCCTTCTGTGTTGAAAAACTAAAAATAATGTGTTTATTTCCAGCATTTATAGCCACCCACCTCCCACAAGCGATTGAAATAACCCGCCCTCCCCCAGATGTGACATAAAACGACCTGCCTCTCCCATTTTGATTCTCTGTCCATGGTTTCTATTACTTCATCTGGCCACACAAGTTTCCCTTTATAGCTGTCCTTGTCTTTTGTGCCTCCTTGGCAAGAGCTGGCAGATTCTTCCCTCAGAATTGCTGTCTGAGCTCTTAGGGTGCTCGGGCCATTCCAGCTGTGGACAGGAGCTGATCCCAGACATGTCCCTCTGCTCCCCAGGACCTCTACGATGCCGGAGTGAAGCGGAAGGGCACCGATGTTCCCAAGTGGATCAACATTATGACTGAGAGGAGCGCCTTCCATCTCCAGAAAGGTAAAATGAACCCTCTGCAGACAGCTGGGGGGTGCAAGTTGATGGACAACTCCGTGGGGCTTCTGGGAGTTGAAGTCCACAAGTCTATATTTGTCAAGGTTGGAGACCCCTGGCCTAGAGGATCAGCTTTCAGAAGAAGGTCCAAGCTTCTCCAGCTCAAAAGGAGGAGGAGACAATCATGGCAGACGCCTCTGCCAGCCAATATATAAGACTAGGAAAGAAGTCCATGTTCTGGGTAGCAGCTTCACTTTCCAGAGCCTTCTTGACCATTGAGAGTGGACCATTGAGAAGCTCCTTATGGACAACCAACTTCTTTGATAAGCAGCACTACTGAGCCAATATGAAAGAATAATTCTCTGTTACTCATGGAGTTGTTTCCTACTACCATTTCCCAACCTAGAGGAGACTTATCAGGAGGACCAGAAGTGTTGTCCAACTTAGGGTCCTTCTTCCTGAGACCTGGCAGTGTCATGATAGATCTAAGTTAGATCCCGACGTTCTTCTTGAACTTTGTCTTCACCCAAATGATGGTTTTGACTCTCCTTTTCCTTGTCTTGGTAGTGTTTGAAAGGTACAAGAGCTACAGTCCCTACGATATGTTGGAGAGCATCAAGAAGGAGGTCAAAGGTGACCTTGAGAACGCCTTCCTTAATCTCGGTAAGGAAACGGAGGGAGGAGGGAAAACCGACCATCTTAACTTGGCCATGGACATCTCGGGTAGGCCTGACACTGGCCTGATGGAGGGAAAATTGGGGTGAAGACAGTTCCTGGATCCTTTTTTTTTTAAAGCAGAAGTAGAGATGTCAGAACATCAGGGCACTTAAGAGACCTTCCTGGCTCTGAGAAATTAGTTCAGTGATGAGAAGGCTTTCAAGCTTGGTTGTCTTCAAGTTACAGATTTGTGACACTTTTTAGGCTGCACAATGTCAGAGAGGACAGAAAATCATCTCCAGCTGAATTTGCGGCATGTCCTTGGATGGATTTCTTGCATTATGCAAGCTCTCAAAGAAGTTGCATTTCTAATTAACACCAGATGGCTGCATTTCAGCAAAAAAAAACCCACAATATTTCAAAATCCATGTCTGTTATGAGTGTCCAATGGAATGTAAACGATGAAAGATTATTTGCTTTCTGAATAAATTGCATTGATTGGACCCGTGCATAATTGGTTATGGACATCACAAAATTGCAATTGATTTGTTTTAACGGAGGAGAAATCAATAGCTAGGACAGAATTAAGGCGCCCCTAATTTTGATCTCTTCCATTTTAGAAGGTGGGCTTTGAGATTTTGGCCCTGTCTTCACTCTCTGTAAATTGTTTCTGGGTGTTGCACATTTACAAAGGTTTTTATGGTTTCCTTGTTTTGTCTGCCACATGTCTCGCCTTCATTTCTGATCTTACTCCTCCCACAGTCCAGTGCATTCAGAACAAACAGCTCTACTTTGCCGATCGGCTCTATGACTCCATGAAGGTAAGGTCCTTGGAGAAGCAGCCTGGCTCAGGAGCAGGAGGGCAGGGAGGGTCAAAGAAGTCAAGATGGCGGCCCTGGGGGTGGAATTGAAGCTTAGCCGAATCTTGTGTACATCTTTTTGACCCAAACCTGCCAACATCCCTGCAGAGTGAGATTGTGGTGTAGATGCATGCTAGAGATGAAGTTGAAGTGTTTATACAGTATAAATGCCAACCTTTTTTTTTTAAAATTACATTTATATGCCGCCCTTCTCCAGAGACTCAGGGCTTACAATTTTGGGATACAACCCAGTGTGCTCAGCAATAGCCTCCATTCCATTGTATATGCCTGCTTATTACTAAGCGGCATTTTTACAAAGTCAGCTAATTGCCCCCAACAATCTTGGGTCCTCACTTTACCTACCCGGAGAGGATGGAAGGCTGAGTCAACCTTGAGCCTGGTGGGATTCGAGCCTACAATAATTGTAGGCAGCTGGAACTTAAGTGCAGGCAATTAACAGCCTGAGCCACCAAGGCTCACCAAGGCAGACATTGACTTCATCGAGTTTAATTGATAGATTTGTCACTTAAAAGGAGGTCAGGAGAGAAGTCATGGCTTCTAAACTATCCCAATGTTAGAACTGGACATTATTTCCCCGATACTGAATTGTTCTATCATCAAATAATTTCCAGAGCCCACGGGTGCTCTTTTCTCCCCCACAATCCGGATGCAGAAATGGGAAAGACATCCAACCCTTGGGCATTAATTCTTCTGCTCATGCAAACATTCCCCAAGTTGCTTTCCCCATCTTGCTGTCAAGGAATTCTCAATTTTCCTTTCGCGAGTCAGAAGAAGGAGAGGGAAAAAAATGCTTTTGAAGATTTCCCAGACATTCGGTTTCAGCAGGAGGTGGTTTTAATTCACAGGGCAAAGGCACCCGGGACAAGGTCTTAATCCGAATCATGGTTTCCCGAGCTGAAGTTGACATGTTGAAAGTTAAGAGTGAATTCAAGAGGAAATACGGAAAATCCCTCTACTACTTTATCCAGGTGGGTGAACAAGAGGACGGAGCTGGCCTGGGCCTGTCGAATTAAAATCCCTTGAGGAGAGTCACGTCCCCGCTGAATAGGGGCCCATTTCTTCCATGCCCTGCACCCCCAGATGGGGTTGGGGACCCTCAATTCGTCTCACGTCCTGCGATCTGGAGATTAAAGGGGAGGGGGAATTGAGCCAAATTTTGTGTACGGGAAGTCCTCAACTTACAACGGAGCCCCAAAATTCATGTGACCAAGCGAGACATTTGTTAAGTGGGTTTCGCTCCCTTCCACGTCTTTCGTGGCCACCTTCATTAAGTGAACCGCTGCAGATATTAACTTAGTAAGACGGTTGTTGAGCAAATCTGGCTTCCCCACATGGACTTTGCTTTGTGGGGAGGGCGCAAAAGGAGATCGCGTGACCCTGCAACCGTCGTAAAGACGAACCTGTTGCCAAGCATCCGACTTTTGATCACGTGACTGTGGGGATGCTGTGATGGTCATAAGGGTGAAAAACGGTCATAAGCCACCATTTTCCAGCGCCATTGTAACTTCCATTAACTTTTGTAAGTTGAGGGCTGGTTTTGCACGTTCAGAGATTTCACTGGCTGCTGCTTTTCTCTTTTGGGTTTCCCTGCAGCAAGACACAAAGGGAGATTACCAGCGGGCGCTCCTGAACCTCTGTGGCGGTGAAGACTGAAGCCCGGGAGAGATCGTCCCCTCCAACCACTCCAAGTTGGAAATGTGCTTTTTTTTTTTCACCCACTCCACCTCTGCTGCTTTCCCTTCTCTCTCTCTCTCCCTCCCTTTGCAGAACTACAAGGAGGAGCCCCAGCTAACTCCGCTCCTGCCTGCTCTGTAGGCCAAGCCTGGCTCACTTTCCGCTTTCCGTGTGTCTCCCGCCTTCTCCCCGCTCAGCTCCCGCCCAGTAGCTAGTCCCGTGGGAGTCACCAGGCTGAAGCAGCTAACATTCCTAAGAGGGAAGTGGATACGACAATAGGATCCAGCACGAGGTTCCACCCCTGATGGGCTCTGGTTGAAAGGACAAATAAAGGAAAAAAATATATATGAGATTTTTACTTTAAAAGAAACTCTGTGTTTGTGCGGTTCTTCGGTCTGCCTCTGGCAACAACAGCCTCCTTGCATGTAGATTGGACATTGGTTTGTCTGGCATGGGACAAGGGCTCCTGCCATGAGCAGAGGGGTTGGACTAGAAGATCTCTAAGGTCCCTTCCAACCCCGATTCTATGATTGCAGCATCTTTAGCATCTTTAGCATCTTGACTCTGTCATCTTCCTTTTTAAAATAATAATCTGCCTTAAAACAGCACCCAGTTTCTGACACCAGCTCCCACACACAGTCTTGTGGGTCTGTGTGTGCTGAGAGAGAAGAAGGGAGAAGGGCCATTTTTCCAGCGGTCGGGGGGGGGTCTTCAGAAAGCAGATTTCCCCCCTGTGCTTTGACCCAAAGGAGGACAGCTGCTTCCTAAGGGTGAGTGAGAGTGGGACACAGCAAGTCCTCAACTTACAAACACAATTGGGACCAGAATGTCTGTTGCAAACAATGGGCCTTTTAAATGAGCCATGCTCAATTATACACCCTTTTTTTTTTGCCATGGTTGTTAAGCGAAGCATTGCAGTTAAGTGATTCACGTGATTGTTAAGCAAATCTGGCTTCCCCCATTGACTTGTCAGAAGCTGCTGGGAAGGTTGCAAGCGGGGTTCATGGGACCCCAGGATGCTGCAACCATTGCAAATATCTACCGGCTACCAAGTGCCTGAATCTTGATCGGTCTCCTCCCTGTACGTGGAATCTTGAGCACACGACCGTGAGGATGTTGCAACGTCATAAGTCAGAGGACTGGTTGCAAGTCACATTTTTCAGTGCCCTTCTAACTTTGAAGGGCTAATTGATTACTGATTGATAAGTAATTGGAGGCAGCTGCCTGTCCGCGTTTGCTGGTTCACAGCCACATTCTTCCACCTGCAGAGAAAATTGTATTTCAGCAAGAAACATTTTGCTTTTCCAGAACAATTTATAGTACAAGCGAAGCCTGCAGATATAACCTATGCCCACCAGGAGGCGCTCAAAGCAAAGCGGATGGATCTTGGCTCCAAGGCCAACTGCCAACACTTTCTCTAAGAACTGGCTCAAAAGAAAATCATTCCACAAAATAAAACAAATCTTTCTTTCAGCCTCCACACAGGTTGTGGGAGCAAGACTCGAAGAAGCCGGGTTTGCAATAAACTTGTCAGCAGCAAGGAAAAGGGCAATTCCTGGATAAAAAAAAAATCAAATGTCATTGATGGTGACCAAAGTTTGTCGCTTTTGTGACATCCTTGCCCTCTTAAAGGGTCAATGAGTTTGGGGCAATCCCCCCAATGAATAAAATAAATGCACTGGGTTTAGGGGCGAGCAAGACATTGGACACCCCTTGCTTTACCTACTGAAACTTAGCACAGGAGTTTTCGAATCTGGCAGGGATCTCAATTTCTCCAGGAGAATTCTAGGAGTTGAAGTCCACACGTCTTAAACTTAAGCGAAGGTTGAGAAACCTTTAGTCAGGCCAAAAACCCCATTATGGAGCATGCTTGGTCTGGCCTACAGGTGCTACAGCTGGACACATCTGGACAATGTAGTCAACGTCCCATAGGGGGCTAGTTTGCCAGTTTTTCAAGTGGGGAGATAGCCCCACCCTTGCCTGGAGATCCTGGGCCTTGCAGCTGAGACCTTCTTCACACAAAGAAGTGTCCCGTGATTGGTCTACAGCAACGGTGTCCAAACTTGGCACAAGACATGGATTTCAGCTGTGCTGGCTGGGGAATTCTGGGAATTGAAGTCCACATACCTTATAGAGGTCAAGATGGACACCTTTGGTTTCCAGTCTTTATCCCATCTTTTTCTCACTCAGTTTCCTTGTGGAAGGATTAAACACGCCCCTTGCCCCGTCTGTGTAGAATGTTATGGGTAAAATGGATAAATTGAGTGCTAGAAAAACAAGTGTTTACCTAAATTATTGCAAGTTGTTTACCAAAAAACAACAAAAATTCTACTCCAGGCATTCCGGTGATTCTTGCAAAGCATCACTAGCATTTAAAGATGCCCTTTACCGAACAGAGCAACATTAGAGTAATTTATGGTGCTGGGGTGTTATTCAGGATCCAAGTAAAAGCAACAATTTTCCAATTATTGGTGGATGCAAGTGTATCTTTGGCTCCCTTTCAAAATGGCCTATTTATACTCAAGAGCGCTTTTAAATTTTTAATAGGGAGAGAAAAGTCTTTAATTAAGCTGGTTGACTTATTTATGTCCAGCTTGGATATTTTTAATGTCAGGACAATGGAAACAAGCAGATACCTGCCCAAAGTCTTCTCTCCTCTCCCCTCTTTTTTCCTCTTTTCTCCTTCCTCCTCTTTTCTCTTCTCTCTTATGCCCACCTGTGTGGAAATAAGCTGAAGGGGAGAGAGAAGCAGGCAGGTAAAAGATCAAAAGCAAGAGAGAATTTCTCTCCCCCCCACCCCCCAGGCCAATAGTGAGGTTATCACTGCCGATTTTAAAATTTTAAACGCTGCCCTCTCCAGCCAGCACAATTTCGTAGGGGCCATGCTGACTGTGGCAAACATTTGTGCAGTCAAACTACAAACCATTCGAATATTTCCAGATCCCTGAGACACCTCTGGTCTTCTCTCGCGATGAAACATTTTGAGGCTGAAATCACCCCAGGAGTCTATCAAAGCAAGAAAGAGGGAACTGAACCCCCATTTGTTGAAAGGGGTCAACTGGGTTCTTCGATCCACTGTGGACCACCGATTGAACAGAATTGCTTCCAAAGAACCGAGCAAAACTATTCTATCCATGTTTATTCCGGATTTAAATACAGTTGCACCGATACCTAATAGGTGTGATACACTGTAAAAGTTCCATTATCTTGGGTATAATGAGTTCCTTTTCAAGCTAGGAGAGGTAGTTCAGTGGGGTCTGTGTGTGCAGATTTGCAGCTATAATTATGCTTAATTTGAAGGCCACTGAATTAAAGGCGATTGGAAATTAAACTTTGTAGGGTTTCTGCCTCTGTGCATGATATCGTGACAGATTTAGCTCCTTTTTTCTCCATCTATTAATATTATAGACTCTAAACAATTGTGAGTGCAGCTTATTCCCCTGCACATTCAAAATATATAAATAGAGGATTTTAGAATTATACAAATTAGTACTGGCTGTTCCAAATAGGAGAGATTTTTTTCCCTGAAGGGGAAAAAAAAAAGCTTTTGTCGGTCTTGACATCACACTTACATGCATTTCAGAATTGTCAGCCATTTATTATTTAAAGTGTACATCTCCACATGTATAGATGATAGATAGATAAAAAAGATATGTGCACATCCCAAAAGATTTGCGTGCAGAGAAAAAGACTGTTGTGCCTCTACCTGCAAGTACTAGCCTTTGTGGGATTTATACTCAACTTTATTTAGGATTAAACCTTCACAAGCCACCCCTTAAAAGAACGGCATTTATTACAAGGGTGGTGTGTTTAGAATTGCAATGAAAGGAAAAGAGCGCACTAAAACCGTAACTATTAAAATGCTAAGAGTTTTATTTCCTACTCTAGCCTCTAGTATTAAATGGAAAAGCAGAAAAATGATGTATTTCTTGAAAGAAAAGAAAAAAAAGAACAGCCAACGTGTGAGATGTAATTCATGGGAAGTCGTGAGTGACCACGGATGCTTCAGGATGAAACAGTTGATATTATCTTGGCAAAAGATATCTAGGTCACTTTTAGCCAGAAATTTGCTTAGGAGCCCTATTTGAACGGAGCGAGATTTGCACCGGTCCAGCTGCCAAAGCTATTATATAAATTGGTATAATTTTACAACATCCCAATGCAAAATAGAATTCACCTCGAGTCCATTAGGGTGAATGATAGCAGCCGGCTGAAATGATGAGTTTACTAGTTGTTGACAAACCAATATTGTCCTGTAACAAAAAATTAAATGCAAAAAAAAATATGTTTTTCTTCTCTGATTTTATTTATTTTTTATTTTTGGGTCACTGAGGATATTTGGGGGGAGGAAGTTAATTCTGATCCAGTTAACTGTTCCCTTATACTCTAATTTCACCAGATGCTGAGCTGAAGTTTCCGTCACTTTGGCATGAATTCTGAAGCTGTTCCAGGCACCTCCATCCACGTATTTCTATCGTGCTTCAAAATGTTGGTGATCCCAGATCATCGGAAAGCACGCTGTGTGATCAAGTCTCCTTAAAGTAGAACTGCTGTTTCTCACCTGTTAACTAAGAATGCTGTTAGATTACATTGAGTAAAACTGCATGCTACTTTGCGAGATCTCTAATAGGTTTATGGACAGAATATTTTGTAAATCAGATGGAGCGGCTTTTCGAAACTGACGAGCAAGGCGTAGGACCCAGGGCCCTTTCTGCTGAGAAGGTCCAAGGGGAAGGGCTTCCACCTGCTGTGGGATACCAGCAAGAGGGTTGAGAAATACAGAAGACAGAATAATGGAAGGGATCTTGGAGGCTCTATAACATTTGGGGCAAATGACTGTCCAGTCTCTTCTTGATAACCTCCAGTGATTCAGCATCTACAACTTCTGTGGGCAAGTCGTTCCACTCATTAATGGATCTTACTGACTGGAAATTTCTCCTTAATCTGAGAAATAATGCCAGCCTGGGTGGGAGATGGACACAAAAACGTTGATGCTTTCAAAACTCTTTCTCTTGGCCCTCTTACCACTCTCTTGCACGTGCCCTACCCATAGCAGAGGAAGGAGCCATTCCCAAAGAGGTGGCCCAGAAATGTTGGCCTGCAGCATCTAAGATGGCTTCGGCCTGTCTTTGAGTCTCCAGCCCAGGGCTTGGACACCCTGGAATTAGGAAGATTTGCAGGGCTGGCTCAGGTTCAGAAGTGGGGCTCCATCATGGCTTGGCCGACCAAGTTCTCAGATGTTGATGGTTTGAGGGACACAGGCATCTTTCTGGCCTTCTAATACCTTCTAAAGGTAGTCCTTGATTTACAAGCATTCGTTCAGTGATTGTTCAGTGTTACAACTGTGCTGAACCCGTCCTCTCTCTTATGGCCATCATGGCATCCCCTTGGTCACATGGCCAAAATTTGGGTGCTTGGCCACAGAATCATATCATTGCCACCTGCAACTATTCTAGCTGCCTTCCGACAATGGGTGGGGGGGAGCCAAATTTGCTTAACAACCATCTGATTCACTTAACAACAGCAGCAAAAAAAGGTCATAAAATTGGGACACATTTAATAACCATCCCCCTTTTAGCAGCAGAAGCTCCGGTCCCATCAGAAGCCCAGGAGTACCTGTATCTTTCCGCCTTCCGTCCCCCAGTGGAGGAGGGATTGATAGGGTGGATTCATCTCCTGGCACCAAGTCTTGGCAGTGCCAACTCTGCACCCACCTTCCCAAATCTGCAGGCCTCTTTTCGGCAGCCAATTTTCAGCAGGGCTTTGGAAAGCCAGGGGACACGCAACCTGGAGCCGACGGGTACCGGCTTCTGCACCAGCCTCCTCGCCAGCCACGGGCCTGGCTCTTCCGCAGGGGCCCATCTGTCCTCCTTATTCCGCATCATGCGGCTGGGCCTCCGGCTTTGGGGTGGCGAGGGGGAGATGCTCCCCAAATGCTTTGTTGCTGCCAAAACCCTGAAGAAGGAGTCGAAGGCAAGGATGGCTGCCAGCCAAGCCTGCTAATCACAGCTGCCTCTGAAGTGGCTCTAATCAGCAGTGTGAGGTTGTCTCAACTCCAGCGTTGTTTGCTCAAGCTGGTAGTTTAGAGGTGCTCCGTACACGGTATTTGTAGTCGTAATTTCTCCAAACGAGGAAGGCAAACATCAGGAAAACCAGCCTATTAGTGTCTGACGTTTTCAAATTAGAAGGAGGCACCCATCCTCCCTCCCTCCCTGGGATGAGATGGAGGCAGAGGTGGAATTCAGCCAGTTCTGACCAGTTCTGGAGAACCAGTAGCAGAACTTTTGAGTAGTTCAGAGAACCGGCCAATCCCACCTCTGACTGGCCCCGCCAACCCCATGTCTTCTCTGCCTCCCATTGAGTCCCAGCTGATTGGCTTGGTCTTCTTCGGTTGCCCTGCAAAGGGGGAACGGAGCTGGAAAGCAGGTTAGTGGGGTGGGGCGGAATGGGGATTTTGCAATATCCTTCCCCTCCCATCACACCAAGCCACGCCCACAGAACCGGTAGTAAACATCTTTTAATCCCACCACTGGACAGAGGTGGCCGAGGGACACTGCTGATTGGAAGGCCGGTCTTCCTGCAGAGGAATGCTCAGGTTCTCTCCCAAACAACAGGGAAGGGGACAGAGGGGTGTCGAAAAACTCTAAGGTAGGCTTTGGACCCCTGCCCCTTTTCTGTAAGCATTCCATGCATGATGGATATGGGTAAGACAGTTGCAGGCTCCGGAGTCCAGCAGTGCCTGGTGAAAAGATTGCCCATTGGTGGCACCACCCTGCCGGGGCACCTGAGCCCTTTGAACGAAAGCTGTCTGGCTGACCTTGGGCCAGCCTGTCTCTTTCAGTCCAGGCAACCTTGCAGGGTTGTTGTTGTGGGGAAAATAGGAGGAGGAAGGAGTATCATGTGCACGCACCAACTCCAGTCATTGATAAAAAAATAAAATGAGTGAAACTTTTTGGTGTAAGACGCTCTCTACTTAGGACTGCCCTTGCATACCATCAGGAGACTGCAGCTGGTGCAAAATGCGGTGGCGCGGGTGGTGATGGGAGTTTCCTGATTCTCCCATGTTACCCCCCTCCTGCGCTGCCTGCATTGGTTGCCGGTTGCGCTCCGGGTGAGATTCAAGGTTTTGGTTTTAACATACAAAGTCCTTCACGACATGGGTCCTCAATATTTAAGGGAGCGACTCCTGCCGACATCGAGTGCCGGCCGCCCTGTGCGAGCACACAGGCAAGGACTCCTTGGGGTCCCGTCGGCGGGCCAATGCCGGCTGGCGGTTCCCCGACAACAAGCCTTCTCTGTCGTGGCCCCTGACCTCTGGAACCAGCTCCCCCTGGGGCTCTGCCTGGCCCCTGACCTCCGCACCTTCCGCCATGATTTGAAGACCTGGTTGTTTGATCAATCCGGGCTGTGACCTTTTCTTTCCTGGGGGGAGGGGTGGTTTTATATTTTTAATGTATTTTAAATTTGGGCTTGTAATTGGGTTTAATCTCTTTTTAATTATTTGTTGCTGTTGTTTCTTAGTTGTGAGCCACCCCGAGTCTTCAGAGATGGGGCGGCATACAAGTCCCAATAATAAAATAAATAAATAAATAAAATAAGAGTACCAAAGACCCTGGTCCACTGCCAAGAGAGACCCTGGAAGGAGAAAGACACAAATATGGATTTTCAGTGGCTCCAGAGGTCGGGATTAGCCCCCACAGCTGGGCCGAGGGAAGGACAGATGTTTACCTCTGCTTCAGGATGGAAGGGAAGGAGATGTCCTGGTCCTATTCTCTCATTTTGGTCACCAGCATCTTGCTCCACTCAAAGCTGGGCATCCAGGGAGATTTCTTGAGTTTGGTGCTCATCCTCCTGCTGCGGGGCGCAGCTTCCAGGTCATTTGCATCTCCAAATCGAGGAGATTGAGGTGGTCCCATAAATGGACGGATTCAGGAGTGGTGCACAGGAACCTGAGCCACCTTCCCATCCACAGTTGCAGCTGGGAAGATTGTAGCTTGGAGAAGAAACCAACAGGACTAGCATCTTGGTCCAGAACTGGCCAGATGATTATCAGGGGGGCCTACAAAGCAGTTAAGAAAGCCAAGGGGTGACCCTGTGATGGGAGACCCCATTCCATGTGTTGAAGCACCACCCCTATTTCACAGCTGTCCCCCCCCCATGCAGGTGGGTGTGGCTTTGATCACATGACCCCAGCCGCCATCTTGCTGTTTTTGACCCCTCCACCCAACCCCCTCGTGATCTACAGAGCAGCTTTGTCCAACCCAACACATTTCCTCCATGGACTGGGCTATCCCCAACAGGGATCGATGCGTCTGTGTGAGTTGTTGTGTGGCACATCTGGGGCGCCAGGTTGAAGAAGAGACACCAGAGCTCCCTTGATGTCTTCCCCACCTGAAGTGGAAACTATTCACCATAAAGTTTTCAAAATCCCTCATCAAACATTCTTCGCTGGAGTTTATAACCACCAGGACTTAAGAAACGGGGTGGGCAACCTTTCCTCTAATGAGCCCGTTAGGCCACGTTTCCCCCTGGAAGATTATAATTAATTACCTCTAATCTGCTGGTAATCCAGTTGGGCTGAAGTCAGGCACGGATAAAACAAGTCAATTTTCTGCCTCTGTTTATTATCTTTAAACATTTTAATATCGGGAAGAAGCTGACAAGTGGCTGATTTCACACTGCTCGCAAGCGACTCTTGGGGCAGGGGTCTGCCTGGAATCCAGGCCCTCCGCCAGGCTGAATCCCTGGTGGATGGAGAGCCCCGTGGATTCATTAACTTGGAAATTAAAAGGTTTGCGGGTGTTTTCCGTTTTTGTTTACGATGAACTGTCTCTGCTGAAGTAACCTTGAAAGGTCCAGAGACCCCCAACTTTTGGTAGAAAGATGGATTAGAACAGCAGAAGCATTTCTGGTCTTTTTTTGTGACATCTTGACTCTGTTTTTTATGGATCTTGTGGGACAGCAGCTTCTGAGAAGAAGTTCAATTTTGACCAATAACTCCTTTAATTTTGTCACCCCAGAGATTCCTGTCCCCTTTTCATTATTTGCTGCAGGAGAATTGCTTTCTGCCATATAATTTACAACATAAACTGGGGGTCGCAGAGCTTGGGATCCCTCTACGTTTAAAGCCGTGGCTTTCCCCCCAAATTGGGTGCCAGGGTGGGTGCTGAGCCTTCGATAGGAGACTTGTTGGTCTGTTGTTTCCTTTAGTACACACATTATTCTATTCTTTTCCTGTATTATTTCCTGTTTGTGCACCATCATGAGTCTCTTTAGGGATCCAATGCATTTGACTAATGTTTCCCAACTGTGGCAATTTGAAGATGTGTGGACTTCAGCTCCCAGAATCCCCCAGCCAGCCATGGTCCTCTGGGCTGGCTTTCCTTGTCTCATCCCCAAGATTGGACCGTCTTCTTGTCCCACCCCGTTCCAACCAATGCAGAACCCTTTTCTTCCTAAACAAGTCAGAATTGCAGGCAATATTTTGCAGATGCTGCATTTCTCTTGGCAGGTGGAACTGACTCTCAGCCTCGTCCCCCCCCCTGCAATTCCCCCCCCTCTGAAGTTGGGATGGCAGGAATGAGTTTTCAACCAGGGCCAACTGTCTTTGGCCAGGAGTCCACAGCAACTTTCCATTATCAGGACTAGGACATCCAGATACATCAGGATGGAGTTCTGTCAAGAGGTTCTTTGAAGATCATCAGGCTTATACTTTGCAAAATTGTTTGGAGCGGGGATTATTGTATTTAGGGGAGGCTAATTACACTCCATGCTGCTTCTTGCTGGTGGCCATGATGAGGAGGGGGCAGGAAGCTCCCCCCCGCAAGTGAAACAGATGCTGCTTTGCAGAGTTGTTGGAGGCCTCTCAGGTCACTTGCTTGGCTACTGGGGGCATCAACGCTGAGCTCTGGAGCCTGGGATGGCTTCTCTTTGTGGCCCTCTCCGAATATCTAGGAGAAAAAAGCAGGAGCTGTTTAAAAAAAAGGAAATGGGAGATATGGTTCTTGCTGATTTTTGCAAAATTTCAGGGCTGCCCCTGTTTTTAAATAGGAACAAATATTATTCATTAAGTGCGATTACTTGTGATGGTGCCAAATTGCCTCCAAGTGCCATCTCTGCTCTGACCCTCCCTTCAGAGCAGGAGGGTGAGGGTGGCATTTGTCGAGAGCTGCCATCTGCCCCCTGGATCCTGCTAGGAGCCAATGTGGGAAGCGGTTGGAGCCGAAGCTGGATCTGACCTCACTTTGGTTCAAAGTGATCTGCTTTAAGCTGCAATCCAACCCCACCCTGTCAAGCAGGAAGAGATCTTTCTGTTGAGCAAAGATTAAAAGAAAAAATTAGCAAAATTCTCAAATTAGCAAACATGGAAAGAAAAATTAGAACAAAATTTAAAAGAAGCTGGAATCTTCTTGTAACACCACATAAATTTTCATCCTGCAACACCCCTCCCCACCGGAGGAACATAGTAGGTGTAAGCCAGGATCCCTGACTGATATAACTGTGACCTTCCTGGACCAAATAATTATTTTTGCAAGAAGAAAACCACGCTCTAAAGGCAGTGCAAGAATTTCATATGAAGTCCGTGAGACTTTCTGCAAACCGAGGCAGATGTTTAGATGTTTAGCCCCGTAATTTGCAGCTGAGTCAGTAGGAGAGCTTGTGTGTGTTGTGTGTGTGTGTGTGTGTGTGTGTGTGTGTGTGTGTCACAAGTTGCCCATCTTGCAGAATCCTCTCCCAAATAAGGCCATGTGCTTCTTTTGCTTCTGTCCTAGGAGCTGAGCCTGTTCAAAGCCAGGGTGAAGAGCTGGCTTGGTGCTGTGCAGGGATGGGAGGAGTTCTGCAATGCCCAGAGGAATGCACATATTTTTTATTTATTTTATTTATTTATTTTGTCAATTGCTTACAAGATAATAAGTATAAGGATAAACATAGTTGTGAATACATGAAATGAATACATAAAAGAAAAATAAAAGAAACAATAGGACAGGGACGGTAGGCACATTGGTGCACTTATCCTACAGACCTCTTAGGAAAGGGGTGCAGTCAACAGTAGACAGTCTAAGGTTAAAGTTTTTGGGGTTTGGGGAAGAAACTATGGAATCAGGTAGAGTGTTCCAGACATTGACCACTCTGTTGCTGAAGTCGTATTTCCTGCAATCGAGTTTGGTGCAGTTAACCTAGAGTTTGTATCTATTGTGTGCTCTTGTATTGTTATGGTTGAAGCTGAAGCATTCATTGACAGGTAGGACATTGCAATGTATGATTTTATATACTATACTTAGATCAGACCGAAGGTGGCATAGTTCTAGGTTTTCTAAGTCTAGATTTCAAGTCTGGTGGCATAAGATATTCTGCAATGAGTAGAGGAGTGTAGAACTCTTCTTGTGAAATATTTCTGGACTTTCTCAACTGTGTTAATATCAGATACGTGATATGGGTTCCAGACTGATGAGCTGTATTCGAGTATTGGTCTAGCAAATGTTTTGTATGCCCTAGTTAGTAGTGTGATATTACCAGAGAAAAAGTTTAGGTTAACAACTCTTAATGCTTTTTTGGCTATGTAGTTATAGTAGGCTCTAGCACTTAGATCGTTAGAGATGAATACTGCAAGATCTTTGACAGAGTTTGGATCATCAACAAGATACAGTAAGCACGGTAGTCTATGTACAGGTCCTTCTCATCATTGTCTAGACATTTTTTGAGTTCTGTGCGGAGTACGTGGGAGCCAGCACGGTGCTGAATGGTTAAATCAGGGCAAGAATGAAGGTTCTTATGGTTGGTGTTGCTTTTGACAAGTGAATTTATAGTGCAGATGAATTTACATTTGTTTGATTCATTTTTGCAAATGACCCTGCAGAAGCGTGGGGCCATCGAGCAGTCTCTGTTTTTGATCTCTGGGCCAATGCGGGAAATGTCAAGTATTTCATCGGGGAGATGGTTGATGCTTGATAGTCACTGATGATGTTGCGGACAATTGTGATGTCATCATTGTCATTGGTGTCCTCTAGACCAAATAGGATGGCGTTTGGACGCTTCTGTTCACGCTCGACAGCTTCTCTGACGAGGATTGGGATATCATTATTAGTTGGATTTATGTTTTTTTGTGGATTGGGTTGTGGTTGTTGGGTAGAGATGTGGTTTGTAGCTATTGGCTGTTCAGTTTTTTGTGTTGTGTCTTTTTTTTCAAGGTTATTTAATCTTTCTTTTAAAGAGTCCAGGGATGCTACTATGGTGTCAAGGGATGTTATTCGTGTTTCTATGGTATCAATTCTTTCAGATTGGGCTATATATTTGTCCAGTGGGTCTGCATTGTTGGATGATTCTAGGAATTGAATTATTTGCTTGGTTAATCCCAAGCAGCTATGATGAGCGTGACTGTCACATAGCGAACATTTGATGGAATTATCATTATCCTTTAGAGTTTCATGGCATATAGGGCATGTGTAGGAGTGTTGTGGTTTTCTTTCTCTTTAGGTTGTGGTTTAGCATTGGATTTTTGTCTTGGCATGGTAGGTTAGTTGTGATAGTACATTGATTAGATTGTTAATGAAACATTTTTGGGTAATCAATATAGCCAATATCACACCAATTAATCAATTACAATAATTACAATAATCTCACTAGTCAAATAATTTTGCTAAGCAACAATTAGCCTAATCAATTAATCATGCTAATTGCTAATCAATTAATTACACCAATTGCTAATCACACTGTTCAATTAAATTAACTAAATCACTAATTTTTACTAGTCAATTAAATTACATGAATCCTGATCTTTTACAAGTAATCAGTAATCACACTATTTGCACTAAACACTCTAATCACACTAATCAATTAAAACAATAAATCAATTAAACCATTGATAAATTAATTATTTTATAGAAATAGATTGTCTAATCATTGATATAGGTGGTGAGGTAGAAAAGTTATAAGTTTTAAGGTAGTGAATTAATCAGTATTTGATTAAAGTAATGAGGTAGTATTGAGAGTCAGCAAGTAAAGAGTTAATTGTTTTACTAGCAGATGCTATTTGATCAACTGGGTGGGAGGGATGTGTTGCTCCGATGGCTGCTAGCTAGTTTGTACATGGAAGTCCAAAGGCACATTGGATTATTGAAACAGAGCAAAACAGGCTGAATTAAAACACTTTTACTACAGTCAAAATGTCTCTGAATAAGATTGTTTTCCAATAGTTTTATAGTCTAATCTGAATTGCTGGTTGAAAGATTCCGTTTATAGTCAACAGTTTATGGTCAACAGTGGCCAATTTTAGAAATCAGGAAAGTGATTATCTAATCTTGATATAGGTAATGAGGTAGAATTAGAAAATGCTTTTTAAAATTGCTGGTTGAATTCCCTCTTTAGGGGGAAACAAATCACAGCCCGTTTTTTTCTTAGGCAGTCCGTTTATAGTCAACAGTTTATGGTCAACAGTGGCCAATGGGAATTCTCCCCAGAGAAATTCAGGGGCAAAGTGAACAGAAAACATGGGGTTTTTTTCCCTCCTAAAACTTAGCTCTCTGCCTTCAAGGACGGTGCTTGGGCTGACTCTGAGATTGGGGCTTCAAAGGCTTATCTCCTCTCCAAGTTGTCTTTGCTGCAGGGTTTGGGTTTTGGTGAGAGAGCTCCAGGAATGCAAGTCCTGCACTTTCCCAAGAAAGATTCCTGAGTGAGCCTTGATGAAGAGAGACACCCCCCCCTGCCAACCCTCCTTTCTGCTGCTTGCTGTGTTCTTGCCTCCTCTCTTTCTGGCAAAGAGAGCTGCTCTCTCCAACGGTTGTCGGCCTTGATATGCAAATGGAGACACGGGAAGGTGGCGGAGCCGAAACAGTGGCCTGAAGCTCTCTCTCACAAGGGGAAGGGGGTGATGGAGGGGGAGGTTTGTCATCTCCCTCTCCTGTTGGTGTCTGCTTGACAATGTAAAGGGGGTGGAAACGCAAAGAGGGAAAAGTTGGTTGTTCTTTCGGCAGAGGAATACGGCTTATAAAAGGACCAAGACAGTGAGCAAGAAATGGGGGGGGGGAACCTGTGATGGGGGAGCAAAGAAGAGTGGGGAGGACAGAGAAGGCCAAACAGGAGCTGAGCAATAGTTCAATGCAATTATTTTGGGAAAAGACTGGGTAGAGCAACAGAGGCCGGCCTTCCTGCGATGTGCAAGGCAGATCAGCAGGTTTGCTTCAGATTAATGGTCTGCATTTGGGATCTGTCAGATTCTGGGTGGATTGGTGTATCCAACTGCATCAGGACTAGAACCCAGAATCATAGAGTTGGAAGGGACCTTAGAGGTCCTAGTCTGAGCCCCCTGCTCAACCAGGAGACCCTATACTGTCTGCTGGGAGGAAGCTGAAGGCCAGAGTGGAGGAGCTGGAACCAACCCTTTATGTTAAATGACCCACTTCTTCAAATGTCCTAGTCCTTGTGGGTCTTGCTTGCTGTATTTTCAAATCTCAGAAAAAGCTCCTTGGGCGAGGAGTAGCAGTTGGAAAAGGCACAGGTGATGCACCTTTGTTGAGGTGAAGAAAACCAGAACCATTTATGCTTGAAGTCCTGCTAAAGGATTGTATATTTTTGCAGGGTTGTGGCTTGACTAAAACTTGTGGCTGCCTTAGTGAATTGTCCCAGAGCCACACTGGCTGGGGAATTTTGGGAGTTGAAATCTACCCATCTTAAAGTTGCCATGATTGCCAAAAACAGATCTAGAAGGAAAGACTCAGAGTCTCTAGAGCAGGTTGGTCTGTACAGGACCTTGGACAGCTCCTGCAGATTGACCAGGCGCCTTGAGATCCCCCCCCTCTCTCTGACCTGGATCCCCTGGAATGCCAAAATGGAAGCCAAGTATCACAGAAATATAATGGCTAAAAAAAAAAGACATGGAGAGGCCTCCGGTTTTGCCTTCTTATCTCGGTGAGGTCAGTTCTGCTGCTTTTCCGTTAATCTGAGCCTGTAATTTGGGAGGCGAATGTCAGCCTGGAGCTGTTAAGGTAAAAAGGCAGAGGCTGTTTGGAATTAATAAGACTGTAATTGCCCATTCAACTCCCATTGATTGCTTTAAGTGTGTTTATTGAGATTTAATAGCTGTGGAACAGATGTATTTCCTGCAGATGTTCTCCAATGGACAGGCACACACATCTGCACTTCGACTGCAAAAGATGTTTACTTTAAGGGGGACCAATAGCATCAATACTTTACGTTAAAGACATTGGGTGGGATATTTGCATGCTCTTCTTCTGCTTTGTCTGTCATGCAGCAAGTCAGCCAAGTGGTATGTGGTGATTTGTGAAAACAGAGGTTGCAGCCTTTGGTTTAACATGTTGTTTTGACTACGTGCCCTCAAACTGGTGCCAGTTTTTAATGACCTTGACTGGGATGATCTGTCTCCAATTCTTTTCTTCTGTGCCTCCAACAACCGACCTCCAAATCTCTTAGGGCCCTCCTTAATTAAGAGGTGGCCTGTTTCTGACGCATGTGCACATTCTCTTGAAAAAGACCCCTTCCCAGCCCATCTTCGTCCTTATCGTGTCTAGTGGTTACACAGCCTCATTTTCTGTTAGGGCCTCCAAAGACAGTTGGGGTCTCCCCGAGTCTAGATCTGACCTTGGACCAAGCCTCAGCCCAGAATTTCCCCGGGTGACTTTCTGTCCTTCTTTGAGAGACATCCCTCCCCCCGTGTGGGGGAAAACCTGTCCCACTCTTAGACAGCAGCACTCATCAAAGAAAAGGGCTAGCAATGTTCTAGATCCTGGCTGAATCCTGGCTTATTCTCCGAGTCCTGCAGAGTCTTTGAGTTCAGGACTGAGAGTCCAGCCTAACTGCTGGCTGCAATAAAACCAGCCCCCTCTTCTTGGGCTCTTGCCACCTGTGTGTGTGTGTGTGGGGGAGCTGCCCCAGCTGATACCTTAACAAAAACACCAACTTTTTCAGGTATTTTTTTTCTGCTGCTGCTGCTGCTGCTTTTCCTTCTCTCCTTCATTCCCACAGGCACGTGCGGAGTTAGGAAGGAAGGTTTTTCCTCCTGACAGGATGTCAAGCTTCCCTCCTCTCCCAACCTAATGAAAGCACCTGAATGTTTAATATCCTTTGATGCAGAAGTCAGGAGATCAAAGTGGACGGGTGCTTCTTTTGGGGGGGGGCAGAGGGAGGGAGAGCCAAAACCCACCAACTTCTCAGCCCCTGAAATTTTTATCATTTCCCATCCGAGCTGAACTGCTTTTGTTTAATCTTCCTGCGCCTTTTCTTCTTGGTTGTGTGCTCTTCTTCTTAGGAATATGCAAACTTTATTAGCCAGGGCTGCTTTCACGCTTTTCTGTTTGAGAATCGGGAATCAGGTACCTCGGCTGCTCGCCTAAGGGAAGCCGCGCGCGAGAGGGAGGAACTGACTGCATAATCTTCCTTGACACCCCAACCTTCTCCCTTCATTATAAATATTGTTAAAGGAGCTGTAACCACCCTGAGCTCCGGCTGGAGAATACCCCCCTTTGATACCAGCCTCTGAGTAGTTTCTGCTCGGGTGAAGATGGGGAAACTGACAGGCGTCAGAGAGTCTCTTTTCTGCTTTCGGGGAGGGCTTGGGAGCCTCCCCCCCCGCCGCCATCGCATGCTCCTGTCACTTCTGGGAGCAGCTCTCTTGTGCCCGACACAAGAGCGGTTTTATGCCCACCAAGGGAGCAGCTTCTGCAGTGACCTAAATGCCACCTTAGGAAGGAATTTGCAAGGTTCAGCTGGTTAGCTTCATATTTGGACCGAGATGCCCTTGAGCGGTTACTCATCGCTTGTCACCTCTAGGATTGACTACTGCAGCGCTCTCTACATGGGGCTTCCCCTTGGACGGTCGGAGGCTTCAGCTGGTGCAGAATGCAGCCGTGGGCTGTGATGGGGGTATCCCGATACTCCCATGTTACACCCCTCCTGGCGGCTTGCATTGGTTGCGGTTGCCTCGATTAGCCTTCAAGGTATTAGTTACAACTTATAAAGCCCTTAATGGCTTGGGTCCAGGGTACTTGGAGGCGCCTCTGCCAGCATCACTTTCCGATCGCCCTGTTCGCTCTCATAGGAGGGGCCTCCTTGGGGTGCCGTCAGTCAGATATTGTAGGCTGGCGGTCCCCAGGGCTAGGGCCTTCTCTGTGGGAGCTCCTGCCCTTTGGAATCAGCTCCCCGTCGATCTCCGTTTGGCCCTGACCTCCGCTCCTTCGCGGGACCTGAAGACTTGGTTGTTCCAAGGGCGGCCTTGAATGACCCGGGGGGGGGGTTGGGTTTATTTTAATTTTATTTGGCTTGTTTACTTGTTTAATTCTGTTTTATTGTAAATTTTCTCTGTTTTATGTTAGCCCTGAGTCCTTAGGGAATAGGGCGGCATACAAGTTGAATAAATAAATAAATAAATAAAAATAAAGGGCCTGCCAGGTTGCAGCTGACAGGTGGTTTGGCCCGTTTTTCTCTCTGCTGCCTCAGGCATTAAGGACTAGAAACTTTGTAAAGAATTCCCCTTGGGTGTCTCTTTCTCTCTCTCTCTCTTTCATTCTCTCTCTCTCTCCTTTCCCCTCTCTCTCCCCCTCCCTCTCTCCCTCCCTCCTCCCTCTCTCTCTCTCTCTCTTTCATTCTCTCTCTCCCTCTCTCCTTCCCTCTCATTTTTCACCGTTTCTGGCCATTTTTCATGGTCATCCCCACAGTCACATGACTGAGATGCAGACGCTTGGCAACTGACTCCCACTTACGACGGTTGCTCTGTCCGGAGGAGGGTGTGTGTCACGTGATCCCCTTTGGTGACCTTCTGACCAGCAAAAGTCAGATTCACTTAACAACCATGTTCCAACGTAACAGCTGCAGTGATTCATTTCATAACCATGACAAGAAAAGCTGGCAGCCCGACTTTGGGGGCAAAACTGACTTCACAACCAGTAACAGGAATGTTGGGCTCAGTTGTGGCCGGAAGTGGAGAACTGCCCGTATTCCTTCCCTTTATTTTGCTATCGGAGATCCTCGGCTGCTTCTCCGAAGTTGAGCCAGAGCTGAGCTTGGACCAAAAACGGCGTTTTCCATCTTTCCCCCCAGAATTCCTTCGCAGGAGCAAGCTCCCCCTCCTTTCCGGTGCATTCGTTCCGGTGTCCAAGAGACCCGGGGGCATCGCAAGTGGGGCCCCCCCAGGCCCCCTGGTGGGATTCAATTTGTTTTTACTACCGGTTCTGTGGGCGTGGCTTGGTGGGTGTGGCAGGGGAAGGAGATACTGCAAAATCCCCCTTCCTTCCCCACCCCATTAACCTGCTTTCCAGCTCCGTTCTCCTCTGCAGGGCAACCAAAGAAGACCCAGCCGATCAGCTGGGACTCAATGGGAGGCAGAGAAGAGATGGGGTTGGTGGGGCAAGTCAGAGGTGGCATTGGTCAGTTCTCCCAACTACTCAAAATTTCTGCTACCGGTTCTCCAGAACCGGTGCGAACCGGCTGAATCCCACCTCTGCAGCCCCCCCAAGAAACACCAGTTGGCAGGAGGGAAGCCCACCGCCTGGGAAGGCCTGGCTCCTCCAAGCCCCCACAGCCACCCGGACGCGATCCGTCGCAGGGCGAGCGACCAACGCAATTACACTGGAGTGCTAATGGAGTGGAAGGGCAGACCATCTTGACCTCCCCATGGCGGGTCGATGTGGATGTTTGGCGTCTCCCTGGATTAGAATCACGGTGTGAAAGACAAAGCGGATGCAAATGAGGCAGGCAGGCAGGCAGGCAATACCGCTGATTGGGCTGGCATAATTAGAATCATATCCTCCGCTCAGCTAATAACAAGCCCCAGAAATAAATAAGCAGGAGATAACTTAATGGCTGCAAACGCGCCGGAGAAAATGCGAAGGCCAGCGGATTCTGCTTACTCACAGGGTGGGCGGGCAGGCGCCCACCGGGGGCAGCGCTTGGGCGCAGGCGGCCTCTCCCCATTGCCTGTGATGGATGGATTTCCAAGGTCACCCCCAGAGGGATGCTATCAACACAGGTAGCCCTCGACTTATGGCAGTTCAATTAGTGACCATTCGAAGTTACGACGGCACAGACAAAAGTGACTTACGGCCATTTTCCAGACTGATGACCTTCAACGCATCCCCAGGTCAGGTGATCAAAATTTGGACGCTTGGAAACCGACTCATCTTTATGGTGGTTGCAAGGTTCCTGGGGAGCACATGAGCCCCTTCTGCGACCTTCTGACAGTCCATGGGGAAGCCAGATTCATTTTACGACCTTGTTACTAATTGAACAACTGCAGTGAGGGGCAAAGGGAAGGGAAGGAAGGAAGGAAGGAAGGAAGGAAGGAAGGAAGGAAAGAAGGAAGGAAGGAAGGAAAAGGGGAAGAGGAAATAGGAAAGGAAAGGAAAGGAGGAAGGGGAAGGGAAGGGAGGAGGAATGAAAATAGAGAGAGGAAAGGAGGAAAGGAAGGAAGGAAAGGAAAGGAAGGAAGGAAGGAAGGGAAAGGAGAAGTGGAGGGAGGAAGGGAGGTAGCTGGAGGAAAGGAAAGGAAGGGCTTCTTTCAATCTGCAGGGCCAGGCTTAATTTTGTCCTCTTCCTCCTCCATCCTGCTGGTTTCGCCTCTCCTCTCTGGGCTCAGCTGAATGTGGGTTGTTGACAGAGGGATGTCATGCACTCAGCACTAATAATTACTTAGGCAGCTCCTGGCATCTACAGATGTGGGCTGGGTGCAGCCCAGCCTTCCACGCGGGGGTCCTTTCTTCCCAGCGCAGAGCAGGGGGGAAATTGGACAGCTGGAGGAAAGTGAGGCGGGCCCTGTGTGTGTGTGGGTGTGTGTGTGTGTGTGTGTCTCTCTCTCTCTCTGTGAGTGTGAGTGTGTGTGTTGGGTGCAGAGACCTGAGTGTTTCCTTCTGAAGGATTTTTGATTTTCCACTGTAACAAAGAGCTGCCTGAGATTCAAAGGCATCGCTTTAAGTGATATTATAAAATAGAATACGGAGTGCGATGATGATGCCGGGAAGGAGGAGGGCTCTTGGCTTTGAACGCAGAGCTGGGAAGAAGAAAAATTGTCAGTGCCCCCCCCTCTCTCTCTCTCTCTCTCTCTCTCTCTTTTTGATTAGATCAGGGAGGATGCCCCTCTTTCTTTTTCTTCTTCTTCTTCTTCTTTTGTTCTTGATCTAAGAACTGGAGAGAAAAACATGTTCCCTGCATTTGAATACGCTAGGAGCCCACTTGCTCTCATCTGGGCGGGGGGAGAGATGAAGCTTGCTGGAGCTGCTGCTGCCCGAAGGCGGCACCTGTTTCCTTCTGTGGGTCAATGCCATCCTCCCTTAGATCGTGCCTGCCTGGCTCCGGTGGTTGCAGCTTTATTAGGCCTAATTAGGTGGGCTGTCACTTTCATCGGGGATGAGGAAGGAAGGGAGGCAGGCGCACCTCTTGTCGCTAGCTGGACGGGCCTTTAAACACGCACAAACACACACACACACACACGCAGGCTGGTCCAAATCGGAAGCCTTGGGGGGCTTCTGGTGGGGGAGGGGAGCCGAGGGTTGCGGGGAGAGGAAGAGCCAACCTAGGGATCTGTTTGACTCCTGGCTCCTCTCAGGTGTGGTTCAGCTCCTGGAAAAGGGCCTCACTGATGACCTGGGGGCCTTTCTGAGAGAATTATTTGTGAGGGGTCTGTCCTTGGGGCTCTCTGAGCTAGAAAGGAGAAGGGTTTGTAGGATAGAAGAGGAGGAGGACTGTGGGTCCTTGGGTGTTCTCTGAACTTGTTTCCTTGCAGATGTTTCATGACCCAACTAGCACACTGATGATGTTCCCTAGTAGGGTCATGTGATGTCTGCAAGAAAACAACGCAGCTCAGAGAGCCCCAAGGGTCCCTCCTTTCAACCCCAAGCTACAGATATTGCCCTTTCCTAGAGTCCTTTGTCTTCCCGGTCTTAGATCTGCTGTGTTCAAGAGACGGGCTAGAAGGGGAAGGGAGGAAAGGTTGCCCTCCCCTCCTGTTCTTGCAGGCTCTAGCCTGGTATACATGGAGGAGCACCAAGCTGAAGAACGCCCTGGAAAGCTCACCAAGGTACCACCAGCGTGAGACCCACATGATCCCACCCCTTCCGTCCACAAATCTCCCAACGGAAGGGGGAGTTGAAACCCATCACCTTCCCCCTTGGGGTCAGCTTAAGCGCCAACTCTTTCCTTGCTGGGGACGTCCTCTCACCCCAAGGAACCTGGAAGTGACTCTTCTTCGGGTTGGTTCTGGTTCTGGCTCTATGTCACCTGAGATTCCCTGTAGACTCCCGGAAGGATCCATCTGCAGATCGAAGAAGGTGAACTTGTGCCGAAGCCGAGCCAAGCTACGTGTTCATTTCCTGGATTCAAGCAGAAGTGGGATTCAGCCGGTTCAGACCGGTTCTAGAGAACCGGTAGCGGAGATTTTGAGTGGTTCGGAGAACTGGCAAATCCCACCCTGGCTGGCCCCGCCAACCCCATCTATTCTCTGCCTCCCATTGAGTCCCAGCTGATCGGCTGGGTCTCTTTGATTGCCCTGCCCAGGAGAACGGAGCTGAAAAGCAGGTTAGTGGGGTGGGGAGAGAATGGAGATTTTGCAGTATATCCTTCCCCTGCCACGCCCACCAAGCCATGCCCACCAAGCCACGCCCACCAAACCAAACCACACCACGCCCACCAAGCCACGCCCACGGAACTGTTAGTAAAAATGTTTGAATCCCACCACTGAATTCTCACATCCGAATGTGGATGCCTTGAGCCTCTCACCTCTGGCAACAAGGTAAGAATTCCTGGTCCAAGTGACCTTTATCCTTGGGTTGAGTTTGAAGGCCCCCAAACCCCATGGCTTGTGGGAACAAATGAAGGCTGGGATATGCCGCCTTCTGGACGTTGAGAGGACGGGGCGAAAGGGCCCCCCTTTCTTTTTGCAGTGGGGGTGGGTGCAGTGGTGGCAAGTCAAGGGAGGGAAGCTGTGAAGGTGGACCAAACTGGAGGCGCCCGAGTCACGACCCATGGCCAGCTGGGGAATCCTGGGAGTTGAAGTCCACCCGCCTGAAAGGTTGAGGAACTCTGCCCTCATGCAAGCCCACTGCAAACAGGTCTTTTCTGTCACCCTTCTTGCTATTTGCTTCTGCAGCCTCCCCAGGGACAGGAGGTCCCCATAGCCACCTTGGGGGGAGATGATGCTGAACAGTGAACCCCCATAACTTCCCCGCCTCCTCCAACTCCTCCTCCAGCCTGCCTTCCTTTCCATGGGGGTGGGGTGGGGGGGAGGCCCAGCAGGTGATCTTCCTGGTTTGGCTAAGCACCTTTTAAGAGAGACATTTGGCATCTTAATGGGCATTTAGCAGTGCTGGTGGTCAGCCTGCCGTTCTCAGAGCCCGGAGGTGGATGGAAGAGCTTGATGAAATATTCAACAGGGGCTCGTTATGCCAGCAGCTCTCTGGCTGCAGAACATCTGCATATTCAAGGAAGTTCAAGTTGAAGGATGCTCCTCCTTGAATTTTTCTTCTTCTTCTCAAGAAGATGCCACTGCCATCCTGGCCACGCGGGTTCTGGGTGTTTGTCTGGCTAAAGAGGCATTAAAAGAGCAGCAGCTTTCACAAATCCATTTCTTCTTCTTTCTTGCAGGCTTTCTGGGCAGCCTGGAGGCATACGGACTCCGTTCTCTGACCAGCCTCCTCCAGTAACATCTGAATTACCTGTATTCATTTTTCTCCACCTGGTGTGCTCCCCTGCAATTCCAGCCCAGGGATTACAAAAGGTGAAGACCAGTGAAGACCTGAAGAGAACTTTTCCCCCCTTCTTTTTAGCTGCAGCAGCCAGTTCCAGGAGTTTTCGATGGCTGGTGGCACTTAGAAACTCCGTCCCTTGCTCCCTTCAGCAGGGAGGAAGGATAAAGAAACATTTTGGAAAGGGAATCGTTCAATGGGCAATTGGGGGCTCTGAGGAACAGCAAGGGGCTTCTATTCATTTTAGGAGAAGTAGCACTTTCAAGCCCTCCATTCTTGGTCAGGGTGTCACGTCTAATTTCCTTCCGCTGCATGTGCATCATTTCTCAAAATGCAACTGTGAATATAACACAAGGCACTAGTATTTTTTTTGGAGCAAGGTATAGGAGAACCAAGCTGGGACCAAGTCTCCTCATCTTCCTCCTCCTCCTCCTCCATGTGAGCTTGTCCCTTCCTACCAATCACCCATGTGATTTCTCTCCAGTCCAGCAAGATACGGCGTAGTGCATGGCCAGGTTTTCATATGGGAGAGACCTGGATTTATGACCTCTTGAAATCATCTTCCAGATATTTCACCAATTAAGAAATGATCTTTGCCCGAAGATGGAAACCAGGATAGCTCTTCTGTGCATTAAAATCCCAGAGTGGGGTCATTCGTGGGACGTTTGGTGGATCAGAAGAATTCCTCCAATTGTGATGTCCAAGGTTGGCTTTCCTTTTTAAGGTCTTGCTTCTGTTTGTAATCACCGGTTTACTAGAGGCCATTCTAGTAGAGGCCATGCTAACACCATTCCACTAGAGGCCAAGACAACTCCAAATACAGTTTCCATCTCTTTGGCTATCCTCAGTTTCCCTGATGTGCACAAAGAGAACCATCCTCTCAAAAGTAAATTCCTTGACTGGGATTTTGCAGGATAATTCCAAATACTTTCTCAGGTAAGGATCTGGCAATATATTAAACATGACGGTAGCGTGCTATTACGCCGCCACTATCCGCAGGGATTAAAGTATCTTTTCTTGACTATTGCAGGGATTCAGACATGGGTTAATTAAACATTTACATACATGTGCTCGACAATATCGTATGGTCCAATAATGCGCACTTTAATCAGAGTCTGTGGGTGTTGTGTGTTTGCTTGTTCCATGTTAATTGGCTCCATGCTGGCTCCAAGCTTAGGTATTTGCCTAGATGGAAACAGAATAGACATCGTGTTTTAAATATTTTAATTAGGACCAGAAGTTCCCAGCCTGCTCATTTCTCATTGGGTTGTTTTTCATGCATGAATAAATTAGCTGGCATGGAGGCCGTTTGCAGGAAATAGTTCCCCTCCAGCCATAAAATGAGTCCTGTTCATTAATACTTTAATGAAATTAGCTGTGAGCAAAATATGACTCCTTTTAACTGTGTTCTAATTTCTTAATTTTAATTAGGCACACAATTGTAGTGTGCAAAATCATCTGAAAAGCTCTCCAAGAAAGAAAGCGTCCGTGGCAGTGGGCCTTCTCCGGATCTGGAACGCGAACAGAACCTTCGAGGCTGCAACGAGATGCCAGTTGCTGGGCTGAGGCTGTTTGCGGCCAAAGACTCTCAGCGCCCGGCCACAACTGAAGACGGCTTCCGGTTGAGGGACTAACTAACCCCTGAACATTGGGGGGAGAAGATGCTCCTGCTGCAAAAAAAACCCTAGCTAGTGAGGCTGCAGGTTCATTCTCCGAGCTGGTGGGTTGGTTTCCAAATGTTTCATTACCAGGTGAGGTCACGTCTTCAGCGGAGTTTGGGGGAGGTCAGTGTGTTGGTGTCCTTTGTGTATAAGGGCTTTGTGTGGTCAGTAGGATTTGTGATGGGGAGGTCACGTCATGTGAGGGCCTTGTGGTGGGTCTTGTCATTATATGACCCATCACAACAGTAGAGATAGAACAGAACAGAACAGGAGAGAGAGTGGAGTAGAGTAGAGTAGAGGAGAGGAGAGGAGAGTAGAAGAGAGAGTAGAATAGACTAGAACAGATTGGAAGGGTTGGGAGGGACCTTGGAGGTCTTCTAGCCCAGCCCCCTGCTCAAGCAGGAGACCCTATACCATTCCAGACAGGTGGCTGTCCAGTCTCTTCTTGAAAGCCTCCAGGGATGGAGCACCCACAACTTCTGGAGGTCAGCCCTTCTACTGATTAATTGTTCTAACTCTCAGGAAATTTCTCCATAGTTGGATGATCTCTCCTTGATGAGTTTCCGTCCGTTGCTTCTTGTCCTGCCTTCTGGTGCTTTGCAGAAGAGGTTGGCTTCCCCTCTCCTGTGTGGCAACCCCTGAGATGTTGGAGCCTGGTCTGATGGGACCTTCACCTGAAGTGACCTCCCCGTCACAAGACCTACTGACCACACAAAGCCCTTATGCACAGAAGGACACTGAAGATGTTACCCAGCCTGGTAATGAAACGTTCAGAAACCAACCCACCAGCTTGGAGGTCGGACCGCCACCTTCTTCCTCCACCCCCCTGAGATATTCAGATATTCACCACGATTGCAAACTAGCTAGTCTTTAGGGTGGCGCAGGATTCCTGTAATTCAAGGCAAGGAACCTTGCTTCTATAGGTAGTCCTTGCCATACGACGGTTCACTTAATGACCCTTCACAGTTACAACTGCACTGAAAAAAGTGTCCCACATCTGCAACCGTCATAGCATCCCCACTGCTCCCCTGATCAAAATTTGGGCACTTGGCAACCCGTGCGTTATCATTGTCAAGATGAAGATGATGGTGACGATTTATTTATACAGCAGCATGAAAATATAAGAAAAAACTTCTGGGTCAAGTGGCCGGACCAGCGTTTCCCAACCTTAGTAACCTTAAGAGGTGTGGACTTCAACTCCCAGAATTCCCCAGCCAGCACGGGGGTCACGTGATCGTCACTTGTGACCTTCCCAGCCAACTTCTGGCACGTAATATCAGTGGGAAAAGCTCATAACCGGGTTACAATTTTTGCAAAATGTTTGGCGACCGTTTTCAAAATCTCTTCTATTTCTTTTTGCACGGTTTTCTTGCAGGATTTCTGGATCTCAGGCTTTGCATCCACCCTCCAAAAGAAAAAGACGAGCTCTCTGGAATTCAGAACGAACGATATCTTTAATTGAGCCCGTTTTAGTTTTGAGTCCACTTTAGATACTTACACAGCCTGCTGTAAGTGGCACCTGCTCTAAATAATATTGATCCTTCTTGGTTAAATAATATATTATGACTAATTGTCATCCTTTATTATACCCACAATTAAGTAACGCCGAGGTTAGTTTACAATTAATACTAATATTGGTTGATATGTAATTTAGATGTAATTTGCCACCGTTAGCCAACTGCCACCAGAAAGAGGGAAGCCGAGGGATTTCACAAGTCCCCCAGCAGCCTTGTTTTTCAAGATAAACAATTTTAAATAAATTGGGTGTTATGCTCAGATAATTAATACAGTCATTAGATTAAGCACTCTGCTTCACTCCTGACCACTTCATTGTCAGAAGATGTTTTCTCTGTCTCTTCTTGAAATACACACACACACACACACACACACACACACACGTACGTATTATGCACCCACGAGAGATTCCTCCTCTCTGGTTAGTAAAATGAACACATTGTAAACCTTTTGTTCGAACGGCTCCCGAGAGGGAGGCTTGTACTGCGTGTTGCATTTCCATTAGTTTAACATCCGTGTGCAAATCTTGTTTATCCCAGGAGCCCGTGGGCTAAGGTGAAGACGTTACATCTGCCGTGTTTTAATGATCTGCTTACAAGCTTTTGTAAAATCGCTACTTCCTAACCCAAATTGTCTCTCATTGCAGTGAGAAAACCCTGCAATGACACAAGCCGACAATGCTCGGGCGTTTCTAAACCGAGCAAAGAGATGGGCAGAGTTGGGGAGACAGAAAACCGAGAGTTGCAACCCTCAGAGATAAATTGCAGGGTCGAAACCTGTGCCTCTCCTCCCATTTTCTCAAGATTTATTTATTTTTTGTAAATATGTAATTAGGAGCACCACTTTGCATTGTGCAATTGTGCAAGGAGCACGCCTTGTTGCGATTGTGGTGCTGATATGCAAACTATGAAACATATGGTGCACGATTGCCCACGATGGGCGTTCTCTGGTTCCCTAGACAGGAGATTCGCACGAAGCAAGGCCAGAGGCATTCAGCTGAATTGGACATCCAGATACCAGGTGACTGCCATACGCCCATCCAAGTTTTACTTACAATTATGTGGGTTGTTTATTTCTCTTTTGTCAGGTTCTCAACACACGCTAAACCATTCCAATGTCAGGATCCCAAGTAATAGGCCCACAGCAAGCAAAACTCCAAGGCAGGTGGATTCCTCAAAGGATGGCTTTATTGGATAGATCATATTGGCACAGGTCTGGTGAAAACTGACTCTGAAGCTTCCCGCGGTTTTCACCTAATTAAGTCTGTCACTTTCCCAAAACAATCAGCCACATGGTCCAATCACGGGGCTGTCTGGTTGCCTGGTGACATCACTCTGCCTTCCTCTGACCAGGTGTGAGAATGTCCTTGGTTCCCAAGAGAAAGTATTTTGTTTCGGCTACAAAATCCCAGCTACCTCAACGCCCCTCTCCCTATCCCTCAGCTCCAGTGTGGCAACCCTGAAGATGGCTTCAGTCAGGTCAGCTTCAGGGTTGAGATCCACTGTCTGTCTGGTGGCATCTGGTTGAGATGTCCATCCTTGGTCTCAGGGTAGGGTTGTCTCACCCAGCTTCCTCTTCGCCACAGTGTCCTCCAAAGAACCCGGTTCAGTCAGTGGGCATGAACAGAAAAGCTTGCTGCCTTATCCCCGCCCCACCCCCAGGACAAAGGCCAACCACCAACCACCTTGGCAAGCCAGCATCCCCTTAAAACAAAGGTTCACTTCTCCAGCTAGGTCCTTGAAGGAGGCAGCTGCCTTGAGACTGACCCACCCAAGATCTAACTCGGTGCCTCTGGTTTTGCCATGATTTGTGTCCTTCTCCGGTTAGCAGAGCATCCAATTGCATTCTAATTATGCAATCATTGAGATTAATCTATATTTCTCAGCTTCTCTTGATTACAAACTTGCTAATTGAAGCCAGGGTTCAGCTCAGATATTTATTCCAGGATAAATGCGGCAGGATGGCGAAATAGCTTCCGAGGAACCTTTTATTTCTCGCTAACAATTTCAGACCCAGCCAGAAGATACTGTCCAAGGGCCTCCCAGTAGGCTGAGGGCCTGAGCCAAAAATTAAATACCCTGCACATTACATACAGGGAATACAATGATTGTTTGAAATGTTCAGCCAGATCTGGATTTCAAATGGAAACTAATCAAGGAGAGAAGCAACCGAGAACTGAGGAGAAAATGCCTAACAGTGAGAAGAATTATGCAGCGGAACCGATTTCCTTTGGAAGTTGTGGGTATCCCATCACTGGAGGCTTTTAAGAAGAGGCAGGACAACCATTTATCTGGAATGGGTTTAGGGTCTCCTGCTTCAGCGGGGGGGGGGTTGGACTAGAAGACCTCAAAGGTCCCTTCCAAATCTGTTATTCTGTGATTATTCTTTGGTTCCTATTTGGAAGCCCAGGTTACCCCAATCCATCCTTTCTGACATTTCATTCCTACTTAAGGCTTCATTCACGGAACAAATCTGGCAATCCCACATCCTAAAGTCAAGTCACCCTCATTCACATCTATTGCATCCTTTCTCTGACTCTTCTTTTCACAGACAATCAATTACGCCTCGTATTTTCTCTTCCTCCTTTTTCCTTTTTTTGCTGCCTACTTGCATGAAACCAGTCCCCAGGGAGAGATGAGAGGATGTTTTTAAACCGTTAATTTCTTCTCCTTATCATCCTGCTTTTCTCTTGCTAATTGCTCAAACCCAAGAGGAGCTCAGCACAGCAGGAACCACAAGCAAGGAAAGGCGAGAGGACGAGGATGCCAGCGAAGGTGGGCGTCCCAGACCTTCCTTCCGCTTCTCCCAGGTTTAGGAGCCGAAAGGAAACCCCAAGAGACGAGCTGGATTTCGTCCTTTGCCTTCTCGTTTCGAACAAGATCGTCTCAGATTTGCCTCTTACCCCTCAAAGCCCCTTTTACCCCCTCAGCCCCCTTTTCTTTCAGAAGCCACTGGCAATGCTCGACTTACAACCGTTATGACTGCACGGAAAAGAAAAAGAGACTTACAACCAGATTTCCCAGCTCCACCTGCATTAATTTCCCTAATTACTTGACTTTCTTAAATTATAATTGCATGATAGCAGCGTTCCAATAGCATATTCGAGGGGCTGTCACTCAAAGACATGGGGGGAACAATCTCTTTTCCAAAGGACCCGAAGGCCAGATAAGGATGGAAACCGATCAAGGAGAGATTCAACTTGGAAGCAAGGAGAACTTTTCCTGACAGAAGGATTAACCTGTGGAACAGCTTGCCACCAGAACTTCAAGAAGACAATGGACAGCCACCTATCTGGAATGTTCTAGGGCAGAGGCCCCCAAACTTGGCCACTGTAAGACTTGTGCACTTCAACTCTATGCTGGCTGGAGAATTCTGGGAGTTGAAGTCCACAACTCTTTAAAGTGGCCAAGTTTGGGGACCCCTGCTCTAGGCTCTCCTGCTTGACCAGGAGGTTGGACTAGATGACCTCCAAGGACCCTTCCAACCCTGCCATTCTATGATTCTATGAACCACTCCTCACACTCACAGCTGTTGCAGGTTCCCTGTGGTTACTTGGCAACTGACCTGTATTCATGACAAGTTGCGAAGCTCCAAGGTTGATTTGCAACCTTCCCAGCTGGCTTCCCACAAGCAAAATCAGTTGGGGAAGCCAGATTCACTTAATGACCATGTGACTCACTTAACAACCATGGCAAATAGGGTGCAAAATTGGGTGCAACTCGCTTAGCAACCGCCCCTGCTTAGCAATGGATATTCTGATCCTAACTAGGACCAGAAATTGAGACTTATCTGTCTTCTTAAAGCAGGCTTTTCATATCCAGATGGGGGGAAATGACACTGAGGAGAGGCTGTGTTCTACCTAACACCCATCCTCCCTCTGCCAGTCCTCCTATTAACTATGTGGGCATCGCATCCTGGCCCTCTTTCGATAGATAATCCTATTTCTGACTGAGGATAGTTTGAAAGGAAGAAAAGTAGAATCTGCTTAGAAAGTTTGCAGGCCTATTTCCTTCCTTCCGTGACTTTAATGAAGCTTCCTGATTATTTAGCAATCATTCGTCAATTAGCCAGTATCCTTCTGCTAATAGGATGCCCAGATTGAAATGTAATATTCTTGTAATCAACACAGAGAAACTCCACACGGATCATCTCTTTCCCCGTGATTGCATTTCTGACCACTCACTCATCCAAGGCAAAGGCTTAAGAAAAAAAAAGAAGAAGAGTTCGGACAAAAGGTTGCAGAGGAAGGTTGTTACCAGCCAATAATTTAGGTCTGGGGTTAAGGGAGGCAGGTCCAACTTTGAAAATCCTCTAAGGTTGGATCCCCCCACACCTGGATGCCTGAGGCTGGGTGGAAAGCAGGTCCAATTTGGTTTATTTTTATCCTCCATCTTCCAAACTTTCCAGAAAATCAGCAAACCAAAAAGTCACAATGCAATACAGAATTTAAGTCTTCCAGTGCCACAGAGTTACCTTAACAAACCCAGAACGAGCTATGAATTTAAGGTCATATGCAATGGGGCACCCCCACTTTTCTCCCTACCTTTTAACCCCTTTAAGGAGCTTTGCAACAGCTTTAGAAGGAAGGAGAGGCCTCCATGTTTACTACTAAAAACGCAAGCAGCAAAGCTCCTAAAGAAATATTTAGACAAAAATCCTTCCCTGGTATGTGTAGGAGTGTGTGGTTAATCATAATTAAAGTAGGTTGACAGCTCCTTGGCAACATGGATTAAAATCCCTCCACCAAATATATTAAAATCTGCAGGGAATACTTTTTGTGTCATTATAAATCTTGCTATTCTAATGTCCATTCATAACAGACCTGGAAACTTCTGAATTGCCAGGGGTCTCCCATGGGAATATTTGAAGTATGAAGTCTTTCCACCCAGGGTCTCCAAAGGTTGCCAATATTCCCACCTGAATGTCTATGGAGATTCTCAATCAACCAGGTCCAGGTTGATCCAACGGTGCTTTTTTTCAAAAGGCAACTGGACTCTCTTGGTGTTTCCTTGAAGAAGTTCCACTTCTCATCCAAGAAGCTTCTTCAGTTCTGACTGAAGAAGCCAGAACTGAAGATGAGAAGTGAAACAGCTTCAAAGAAAAACAAAATTCCACGGCTTTTGAAAAAGCACCTTGGGAACCACCCTTGCTGAGTGAATTTAGTGTAATCCTGTGCACGATTGGGTATGTTTGCAGTTTGGTATGAAGTGACCTCTTTCACTGTGGCTTGTTAGCTTTCTCTTGAATTTCCTGTTTTGATGAGCTGGCGGGACCACAATTATTTTATCTCCCTGCTAATAAAAAGGATGCCTGGAAACAGGTATTTGTCACACAAGGGAAGGCTGATCTTCAAAGAGAAGCAGATAATGCAAGGCATGCTTGGAATTTCAAAGGGTCTTAGAGAGGAATGGTTATGGCCAGACCATGTCTAGAAGCTTCTAACCAGGGGAAGCTGCAACCCTGGGAAGGTGGAAGGGAGAGAGAGAGGGAGATGCTGGCTGGGGAATTCTGGGAGTTGAAGTCCACCAGTCTTAAAGCTGCTAAGTTTGGAGATGCCTGCTTTAGGCATTACCCAGAGGCCAGAAGGTGGTGGCCGTTTGATTTAAAGCACATCGCAGTTGATTGGGCTTGATGAGAAAAACGGGCCCTGCTTTGGGTCACTCCACCAGCATAACTCGGGTGGGAAAGCTCCCCAGCGCTCGGTTTGAAAGTTCGACTTTGGATGATTAATGAAGTCCGACTTCCCTCCTTAGGAGAGAGGGGAGCAGGCTGATTTTGGCAGAAAAGCTGCTATGGGGAAGCTCCGGAGGAAGAGACGCTGAGGTCACCTCAGATGCTGAGCTACGCTGAACGTGCCAAATATAAGCCCAACCACAGAATGAGCAGAGTCGGAGCTGTCCAGAGTTGGGGCTGTTCAGCATCAGGTTTTCTTCTGATCCAGAGCATCCCCAGGCCTCAAACGGCTCCTGAGGAGAAGACCCAGTGGCTGGGCAATTAAGGCCTGACACAGCCTTGCAGTCAAGGTGAGTTTCATCACCATTAATATGACTTATGATTACAGGGAGTGAATACTTAAGAGAGGAGGCGTGGAAAGAGACGGGAGAGGGCTTTCTGTGAAGCAGAAAGGCAAGACGTAACAGCAGAATGGGCCGTTGAGACCAAGTCCCCCTCCCTGTTTGGTGCACAAATGGAGATTTGGGATGCTCATTAGCCGTTGGCCTCTGCTTAAATGCCTCCAGCAAAGGGGAGACATTTTTGGAGGGGGGGGGCTCATTGATTGCATGCCGGATGAAATCTGCTCATGCATCTTCAGGGACCTTGCAAAGAATTCCTGACTTCTGACTCTTCACGTTTCATGTATTGAAAGACTCCAAAATGCAGAGAAAGGTGCCTGGAGAGGTGAGCACCAATACCTGCTTTGAAATCCCTGGTGAATCCTTCCTGCCCCATGTCTTCTTCTCAAGTCTGTCCTTGAAGTCCACACCCTGGACATGGGCACCTTGAAATCCAGAAGGGATGCCCTATAAAGTTGAAAGGCATCCTTCCAAAAACCTGACATGTCATTTGGGGGGACTTCATGAAATGAGCCCTTTCCGTGGGTTGCATTGAGTTCATTCACTTCCCATTTTTAACGATGTCTCCTCTCTGGCTTGGTGATATCTGCTCCGGCTCCAGGACCTGCCTGGCAGTTAGAACAATGTCCTGACTGTGAGAACAATTAAGCAGTGGAACGAGTTGCCTCCAGACATCGTGGGTGCTCCAACACTGGAGATTTTAAAGAAGAAACAAATGGACAACCATTTGTCTGAAATGGTATAGAGGGTCTCCTGCTTGAGCTGGGAAAGCTACATTGGACTAGAAGACCTTCAGGGTCCCCTCCCAAGCCTGTTCTGTTATTCTACCCTCGTTCAGGAAGACAGTTGTGGATGCAGCTCTCATTCTGGGCACCCTCCTCCAGCTGGGACAGTGTCCCCTTGTTTGAAACGATGAAGGACTTCTGTCCCCTTGATCCTAATTTATTCTCTCCTTTGCAGGAGTCCAGGGGGACCTGGCCAAGCCTCAAACTCCCCAGCCCCCCCTTCTTCTTCTTCTTCTTCTTCTTCTTCTTCTTCTTCTTCTTCTTCTTCTTCTTCTTCTTCTTCTCTCTTCTTCTTCTTCTTCTGCATCTCTCTCTTTTTCCTGTTCCTCCCATGCTGCTACATTTAACTTTGGATGCTTCGCAGAGGCCTCGGGCCGAAGCTGACGTCGCTACCACCCATCTGAATATTCCCCCCATGCTAAACAGGCTGTTGTAACCACCTCTCTCCTGCCTCAAGGCTAGATTGTTATAGATGCTGTTTATGATACTGCTATGACAACTGTGAAGGACACAGCAAAGAATTTATCACAGGATTACTCATCCACCATCAGAATACCTAATAAGATTCTAAATGACCCAAGATGATAATAAGATCTAGCTTGTAGCAATAAGGTATTAATAAAGCGCTTTTTTTTCCAATAAGGGAGAAGATTGGCATCATTAACCTGACATATTTGTTTTCCCTTTAGCAAGCAAAGACAATCGGGCGTTTTTAAGCGAGTTATTTATTTTTTATTTTGTTTCAGGGCTCCTTTCATCGATTATATATTTTTTAAAATGCACGATGCATGGACGATAGACCGGATGGGAACTACTGGGAAGGGAATCTAAATCCGATAAATACATTCAGTAAATAAACAAATGTATAAATAGATAAAGCCCCATGTTTGCTGAAGTGAGGGGCAGGCTGGAATTTTCCACTTCACATGTTAATTGTTTCATGCCAGCTTTCTCCCTTCTCTCTCTCTCCCTCCCCGTCAGCGCCATTACAACCCCAAATCTATTACATTGAAAATAATGTACAGCCGACTGAAGAACGCAAGGCCATCATTCAACTGGAGAGGTTGTGTTGAAATCAGGACTGCTGTGCAGTGCAACTGGTTTGATGGATGGCAGACCAGGAAACCCTGAAGTGGCAGCAAGGGGGACCTTTCCAGTTTGGGGGTTCTGAGCGATGCCGTTGGGAGGTCCACATGGGACCTCCGAGGAGAGCGAAAAGTAGACTTTGGGCACCTGCACGCCCAGGACCTCTGGCCCAGGTTAAGCTGGAAATGTTTCGCCACCAAGAAAAAGAAGGAAGTGCTTCTAAAGAGAACATGTCCTCTACTGCAGCGTCCCTCAACCTTAGCAACTCTGAGATGGGTAGACTTCAACTCTCAGCATTTCCCAGCCAGCTTTGTTGGCTAGGAATTCTGGGGATTGAAGTCCAGCCAACTTAAAGGTTGCCAAGGTGGAGAAATACATTTGAGGGTGATGATGATGATGTTATCCATTCAGTTGTGCCAACGCTTGGCGATTCTGTGGGCCAGGTCTCTTTGAGTTTACTTTTGAATCTACTTTTGAGTTTTTCTATGCTCTGGCTTGTGTCAGCTTTGATGGTGCCCAGCCATCCTGTTCATTGGCTGGTTTCCTCTTACTGCTAACTCTTCCCAACCTAATTGCTTTCGGCAGTGCATTCTGAACCTCAGCAATTTTAAGGTGGGTAGACTTCTGTAATAAAGAAGGGCAGCTTCTGTAACATTATGGGGTGAACTAGAAGATGAGTCATGGCAACTGAATTTCTTTCCTTGATTTGAAATGTTTTGTTGAAGTTTCTTCTCCTTGTCCTCGTCCTCATCCTCTTCGTCTTCCTCTCTTCAGAAACCACTTGGATAAGCAATAAAACATTTCAAGCAAGAAAAGAAAAGAAATCCAGTTGCCATGACTCATCTTCCAGACTATTCTACCCGAATGATGGAGAATCTTCCTTGAACATATGAGGTGAAGTTTTCTTAAAGAAAGGAAGACTTTTCTAAAGGCATGGCTTCCGTAGATACCTGTCTATTTTTCTCTCACCCCATTGATTTTTTTGGGGGAGGGTTTCATCTCCTGGCAAAGAGATAATGCAACCGACAGAAGCCCATTTTTCATATGGGAAGAGAGCAGGGTCCGCTTGGGGGTCTGTTCCCTCTCAAAGTCTCTAACAAAGAAGGACAGGCAATTATTATTATTTATTTCGCTAATTAGTGGCCCCATCGTTCCGGGAAAATCTCCTTGGTCTCAGAAATATGTTCCTTGTACCTTTTGTTTAACATCAAGCTTCCATCTCCCAGAGGGGGCTCTTTTGCTGCCTCTTTTCTTTGAGGGGGCAAGGAGGAAAAGAGAGAAGGAAGAAAAGCAAAGGGGATATTTTTCTAGGCTGCCGAGATAATGCCACCCGCCCAATGTGCCTGCCCATAAAGCTGTCGCCTTTCACCCTCTGAAAGCATCATGCTTTATGATAACCATAAAACATTTTAGTGCAAAATGAATTGCTCCCCTCCTCAAACCCTTAAATGTGGCACCGAGGGTGTCACCAAAGACATACGGCTATTTTTTTGCCTGGGCTGTGATATATTTTATCATAATTTGTGAGGTAGTTGACATCCTTGTACACATGATTGCCTTTTCCTGCTTAGTTAACTCGCCAAGGTCAGCTCCTTTTGGCCTTTATGGATGTGGGACAATTACGAAACAAGCCTCCACCAGTAGGAGAACCTGGTTCCTGTAACCCAGGTTGCCACGGGTGGGAGTCTTCATCCCAAACCCTAAAGCCTTCCAGATGTGGCTGAAATGCAAACTGATGGATCCTGTAGCTGTGCAACATCTGGAGAGCTTTCTTCCCTTTAGAGAAGCACAGGATGACATTTGGAGGTGTACAGCCCCAGCTTCATGTTTAGAAAAGTATCCTGCTTAATAGCTTAAGTCTCCTTTTAAAAAAATAATTGCACTTTTCCAATGTATTTATTCACAGGCTTTGTGGGTGGCTTTGACTGACGTGCAAGCCACCGAATCTTGAAAGGACTTAAGGTTAAAAGGATTGGACATCAGGGGTCACTAGCAAACCACAAAGTTTGAAGGCAAGGGGAAAGTTGAGGATGCTGGCAGAAAAAGAAGGCTACAGTGGCACCATAAATACAGAAGGGAGATTATAAACATAAGACAAACTATTCCGTTTCCATCTCACTTTTCCTCCAAAAATCTGAAGCGGCTAAAAAAAAAATGTTACTTATCTTTTAGCATACTCCAGCAAAAGATTATGTGTTGTGAGTCAACACGTCTGCTTAGGACCCTTCCTGCACCATGTACCTTTTGAGATATTTGGTTGGGCACCCTCCAGAATGAAAGGGAGTTGTGTAAACGTCTAGTTTTGGAGTGGGTTGTGGAGTGTTGCAATGGAGAGGCTCATTTGGAGCTGAGAGGCTGGCTGGAGAGGAGCAGATGAACATCTAATTGCAAATGGTGTGAAATTTGAAAGACTTTTCCACTCGAGTTGAATGTGTTGGATGGCACACTCCAATAATTAAGAAGTGCTGAAAATAAGCAACATTGGGGATTAATGGGAGTCATATATTCATCTGCCTGCACCCATTATTTTTAAATTATAGATTCGCCCCATGAAAAACTGCAGTGAAGTTAAAAGCAAAAGCAATTTTGCTGCTAAATATTATCATTCATACATTAAAATATATGCGCCTGCCAAATCGGGAAGTCAAAAACTTTTTAGATGTGCACTCCCACTTTCCCCAACAAGCAATGCATAACAACGAGGGAGCAAAAAACGCGACAAACGGGAAGCTGGTCCCCCACTGAGGTCATGCCAGACCCTTTCCCCCCCTCGTCCTTCTTCCCCAACCCCTCTCGGTATCCTACGGTGACTTTTGACTGTGAATCCCTTCTCAAAGCTGCCCAGGTGAAGAAGGACGTCACTGGAGCATCTAATGGTGCCACAAAGATTGCTTTCCATGCCATTCTCTTTCCCTATCCTAATAAAAGAGATCATCTGTAGCTCAGGGTTGACATGAGGCTCCTTGGTGCTCTCTGAGCTTCCTTGTTCTCTTGCAGACGTTTCATGACCCAGACTAGGTAACACCATCAGTGCTGGTAAGGAGGGAAGTTGGCTATCAGTTTATATCCTTTCCCTATCCTGTTTATACTCTCTGGAGAAGAAGCACCCAGGTGTGTCTTCCCATCTTGCTCCGGACCCTGGGATGCTGTGACAGCTGTCACCTACAAGGAATGCTGGGAAAGGTAGTTCCCAGTGCTGAAAACTCTGAACTCCAACTGTCCTGTAGGGCAGGGCTTCTCCGACCTTGACAACTTTGTGACTTGTGGACTTCCAGAATTCCTCAGCCAGCCATGTTGGCTGAGGAATCCTGGGAGTTGAAGTCCACAAGTCATAAAATTGCCAAGGTCGGAGACCCCTCTCGTAGGGGCCGCAATGCATTAAGCACCAGAGGCCAACTGTAGGCTCTCCAAAGTCTCAGGGCCAACTCAGTTCGGGGGCAGAAGAACATTTGGGCGTATCACAGAAGCAGAATGTGAAGGCCAAGCCCTTTTCTTCTCTGCCTTCCTACAACTCTTCCTGAAAGTCAAACCACTAAGTTTCTAAAGACAACAGACGGCCGTTGGGAAGAAGAGCTACAGACCAATTTCTCACATCTCCTTCAGGAGGAACGCAAGCTGGCAACCCTAACCCTGCGTGATGGCACCGAGTTCTGCAAATTTATCATTTTTGTGAGGAAATGCTCCTTTTCGTTCTGCCTTCAGGCTCTCCTCCTTCTGCTTCATTTTGAGCTCTCAGACCCAAGGGAGACACCACACGTTTCTTCCCACCTGCGTTTCTGCACCCCGGCATAATTTTAAAGCTTCTCTCCCTTCTTGCTTTGCTCCACCACACAAAGCGATAAGAATCTCAAAGCATTTCCACTTTCCTTTTTAGAAAAGTTCTTTTGCTTCCTGTTCCTTGGGTATGCTTCCCCCCCAATTTTGCAGGGATGTTCTTGAGATCCAGCCATAAATGGTTCACTGGGGGCTCCATAATAGATCGGTGCTGAGACATCATATAATTTGACAAATTCGTTTTCGTTTTTTGTAGCATCTGTCTACGTTTGTAGACATTAAGCTGTCTAGTCTAGTGAAAAGAAGGACTAGGGGTGACATAAAACCAGTCTTCCAGTATTTGAGGGGCTGCCACAAAGAAGAGTTGGGGGTCAAATTATTCTCCAAAGCCCCTGAAGGCAGAACAAGAAGCCATGAATGGAAACTCATCAAGGAGAGAACCAACTAAGAACTAAGGAGAAAATTCCCTGACAGGAAGAACCAAGAACCAGTGGGATGTTTTCAATGCAGAAATTGTAGATGCTCCATCACTGGAGGCTTTTAAGGAGAGACTGGACAGCCATTTGTCTGGAATGGTATAAGATTTCCTGTCTGGACTGGAAGACCTCCACGGTCCCTTTGAACTATGTTATTCTGACTTACGGTGGGTTCTACTTTTGCTCAGTCCTGTTGGAGCAAAAAGCCAAGGAAACAGAGATGTGGGCAGGAGAGAGAGAGAGAGAGAGAGGGGGAGAAAACAGGAAGGAAGGAGGTGAGAGGGGAAGCAGAGAAATGCTGACATGCCTGTCCCTTCGCATTTAATTGCTGCTGAACCTTGCTATTTCCATCTCACTAACTTGTCTTGCCCCGATGCAAGATGGGTTTGCATTAGAGCAGACCACGCATTTGTGGTGGATCGTGCCCAGATAAGATTAATGAAGCGTCTCCAAAGAACTCATCAAGTTTTTATTTTTAAAAAAAAAACCTTGACAATTTACAACATGATGTCACTTGATGTGAAAATAAACACTAAATTCCGTCCCCTTTTGTAAATCTTGGCTCCAATGAGGAGAAGTCGGGTGAGTGACATTTTTCACATTTTAATTGGGCTTTTGCTGATTTGATCAGAATTTCTGCTGATCAAAGCAAATGGGCTATTTATTTATTTCCCACCCAACTGCCTGCTCTCCCCCCCCCGCCTTCCACCTCCCTGCCAGCAAACCCAGCGAATGGCTCAATTCAAGTTTAATATGCTGTAATGATCTCAGATATTTTTCCTTGCTTGAGATGGTTTTTCCGTTCAGCTTTCTCTTCTGCTTTTTGGGTAACATTTTAAATAATTACTTTCTCCTCCGTTCAGCCAGGCAGCTGAGTCAAGTGAACTCAGAACGGGAGCTGTGAGAAGCCATCAGCATAAGGCAGGGGGTCTCTTTGTTATCATTAAGCAGCTGGGGGTTGCGGGGAGGGCATCACTGAACAGAAAAACAGAGTGGGAAGGGACCTTAGAGGTCTTCTAGTCCAGCCCCCTGCTCAAGCAGGAGACCCTATACCATTCTGGACAAACGACTGTCCAATCTCTTCTTAAAAACCTCCAGTGATAGGGGCACCTACAACTTCTGGAAGCAAACCGTCCCACTGCTTAATTGTTCTCACTGCCAGAAAGTTCTAGGGCGCTTCTGTCCTTGATTAGCTTACGGAATGCAAGGCTTTTATGTTGTTTACACTTCAGTGGCTTATGTTATTTATCTATATAACCATACAGATAAATCACAGATATCCACACACATATAGATAAATCATATCTAATCTTCAACTATTAATGCTGGATTTTACGCCCATAAATCCATATTGCTTAAAACAAAACAGAAGAGGTAAAAAAAAAAAAAACCAGAAGTGGAAAGAGTCCATGAGTGTTTTATCACCATGAGCCCAGAGCCTCTTTTACATTTCTCTTGAAATAGTTTTCCGTTCTGGTTTTTCCTCCGGTTCTTTTTGTTTTAGGTTTCAGCAAGATTAATTAACCGGACAGCATCATCCAGCCTAAAGCAACTATTAGGTGTGGCAGGGGATGACATCAAGCAGAAATCAGAGTAAAAAATAGGCAGCTATCCATTCAGTGAATGAGTTTTGTAGGAAATATTTCAATCCGTGCAAAGCTATCCTCAACCTTTTGAAACTCTAGATTTATCAGGTTCTCTCTCTGTTTCTCTGTGTCAAAAACAATCAAGATGGCAAATTATGCTGCAATTGATTTTTCGGTATTTATTAACTTTATATGCCACCCATCTCACCGATGAGGCATGGCCCACCCCTGTTTTACTGCCTCGGTTTGATGCTTCCACCATCTTGCCTTTTTCAAAGCTTCCCTGGGCTGCTAAGAAGAATATAACGCACAAACATAGCACGGACGGTTTCCAAGTTCCTTGAAGGAAGCTCGGTGGAAATATTTCTGGGAAAAGCTATGTGTCTCATCATTCAGGTTTAGGTCCCTACGAAGGGAAACACATCCTTTGATTGTCGCTGGCATGAATTCTTTTATGCACTTGACACCCTAGTCTGAATTTTACCCTTCTTTTCAGGATGCCCAGGAATTCAATTTTTACAACAGCAATCAAGCTGAAATCCCATGGAAAGAGGGCCCATAAAAGTGTTTCCAGCAGGGATCCTGGATGCAGAAACAATCCTTGGGGTGGGGTGGGATGGGATGAGAGGTCCTCCTTCTCTTCCTCAAATCTCTTGGATATCGCAACTCCTTTCCTCGCCCAACAACACAGAACTTTTGGTGTGCTTTGTAGTATAAGGGAACCATCTCTCCAGTGAAGTATGGCGGCTTCTGAGCCTTCATAGCTGAACCAATGAATATTCATTTCTTTTCTCCCTGGATTCAAAATAAAATAATCTGTAATTCTGTAATATTTAACGCTTCTCTTCAATACTCCAGCTTCTCACTGTGGAGGAAAGAAACTGTGGAAGATGGCATCTACTTCTAGAGTTGCTCCTGGTTGTCCAGGAAGAACTTATGAGGTTCCATCATTTTGCTCCTCAGGCTATGAGAGATGCCAACCTGCAGAGTCCTTATGAGGGTCAACCCAAAATGACGGCCTCTTTGGGAACATCTTCAGCCTGGGCCAACCTATTAAGCTCATGTAGTTCATGTACCTAAGAGGTAGTGAAAGTGAGTCCTTTGACCAACTTAATTCATCACCAATCGGTTGCTGGTACAAGACCAATCGTCTAGGACTACTTAAACCAGGATAAAGATCTGGCATGGGTGAGGAATGGCTGAAAGAGTCTGGGGGAGTCAGCTTCTCCAGATCTGTCCATGGGTTTATTCTGAGATGCATCAGAAAAGGGATGGAAGACAATAAGACAGAGATCTGGATCTTCATAAGAAGCTCCTCAAACAGACTGCAAATTTTGAGGATTTGCTGCTCAGCTGGTTGACTGAGATTTTGGGCAAGGCATGGGAAAAGGGGCGGAGCTTCAGATCATAGAATTGTGGCCGCCATCTTGACTTTCTTGACCTGCCCCCAACGATTCTTTTGTGATGAAGGCAGGATGGGCTGTTACTCTCCCAGTCACTAGGGAGACAGTAAAACCACATCTCATTCGGCAAGCTTTTAATTGCTAATTATTTTAATGATTGATTTTCATTTCGATTTCAACTGTGCTAATTTTGCTTGTTTTATACTTTGCTGTTGTTTTTTTTGAAAAATATACAACTATTGCTGTAAGCCACCTTGAGGGTTGGAATAAACAGAAAGGGAGAAGAAGCATCCAGTAAATAAATAAAAAAATCTTGCACGTTAATAAAAAAAAAGCTAATTATTATAATGTAGCAACGTCTTGTGTGTGTAACTGAAATTGAAGGCGCTGTTATGAAAATGCTTTTAAGCCCTCATTTACATGTTTCCAGTTTCAGTTAATTATTCCCATTGTATGCATAAAATGAAGCTCTCGATTTTGCTTGCATATATTATTTAGCTCACCACTTATCTTCCAAGTTTTACTGAATCCAATGTTTTAATTTGCCGTTATTAGTCTTTTGCATTCCTAATCTTCAGATGCTAACCATGATCTTGCTCGCATAATCTTCTCATTTTTATAGCTTTTTGCAAACTATTCCCAGGCCAGTTCCAAAATATGGTTTAATAATAATTTCTAAATTAGCCACTTCTGTTTTATATATTGGTATCCTATATGGAGAGACTGCAAATTATTTTGCATATATTCTACAAAGCTGCAAAAAAAGACAATTTGAGGAACATCAAGAGAAGTATCCTGCTCCATTCAGCTTTGGTCAAGCCTCACTTGGACTATTCGATTCAGTTCTGCACCCCACAGTTTTAAAACGACCACAATAAAATCTGGAGTGAATCCAGAAAAGAGCTACCAAGATGATGAAAGGACTGAAGACCAGGACTTACAAGGAACAGTAGAGAGATCTGTAGATGTTTAGCTTGTAAAAGAGGAGATTGGGAAGGAATATGACAGCTCCCTTGCAATATCTGAAGGGCTTCCAGGTCTCCTCTTTTGCTCCACAGAGTAAGACCAACATTCACGACAGAACTTCAAGGATGGAGTTCATCACCCAGAATTCCCCCTGCCAGTATGGGGCAATGTAAAGATGCAAAATACAGCATTGTTCCCATGCTTCCCAATCTGCAAGTCACCCAACTGAGCTTCACCTCTGTTTGCAGATGCAACTTTGTTTAATTTCTGAGTGGTCTTCAAAGTTGGGTTGGCAGGAACCGGGATTCACACTTCCCAAAGTTGATGAGGCTCTGGCAAAAAATGGATCAGGATTTAACTTAGTTGGAGTACTGAGTGATGTGGTTGTCTTGTTCTCCACGTGTTTGATGTCAACAACCACAGGAACCCATTCCTTGAGATCTTCCTGGGCCTCACATTGGTTGCACACTGCAGTGTTGCTGCTGCACTGAGTGAAACAGGGGCTGCATCAAAGCTGATTGTCTCATTTCATAGATATGGAAGCAGGGACTGTCTCTTCCTGGGCACCCAGAGCATCAGGTGCACCGAAGGTCAGTGCAAAGCTACAGGAGCTCCTGAAGAGGCCCACTTGATCAAGGGCCCACCTGGAAGACCCAAACGGGCCTCTTTCTTTTCTCTCCAGGTGCTTTTTGCTGACAGCAGCCCTTTAGCAGGTGGGGAGGGGGGGCTGTGGAGGAGCCCACCAGGCCACACATTAGCTGGGTTTTAAACTTGTCTCCAAATACCACACTCTTCTTTTTTCTTTGGTCTGCCGAAAGAAAATGGAGACTCGGAGCAGAGCCTAGGGACCGATTTCCGAGGCACATTCTTAATTGTTTAAGCCGGGCCCCACAAGTCATATATTCCAATTATTTGTTTAGAGCGGCTTGCAATTAAGAGTGGAAACGGAGGCTTTGGGATGCTAAACAGGGCAATTAAAATGTTTCATGAGTGCAAAAGAGAGAAAGGGGGTGAAGAAAGGCCCCGCCCTGGCCCTTTGAACAACCCCCTCCCTGTTTAACTTTATTTTCTTCCCCCTGTTCCCCCTTCTCTTCTTTCCCTTGGAGAAGACAGAAGGTGATATAATTCCTTTTCCCTTCAAACAAAGCCCGTCTCATCCTGGGCAGGGCGAGCCCTCCTGAGTTGCCACTTGTCCATTTGAATGCCCTTTGCGCCTTTGGTTGGCCTCTGAAAGAGCCAGGTGCATGGCACTTTGTCCTTCTCAAGGGGGGGGGAACATAAATCACTTTAAGCAGCTCCCCTCCCTCTCTCCTGTCTGCTCCCCCCGTCCAGCCACCTTCTCTCTCCCCCAGCCCCAAACCCTCTTCCTTCGTCCCTTTGAAGAGAAGGAGTGGGTGGCTCTGGGAAACCATGAGCCACGGAAGGTGGCATCAAGGACCTTCAGGCTCTGAAGTTAGGGGAAAATAGAAGTCAGCTCCTTCATTACTTTCTTTGGGAAAAGCAGATAAACTTTGGGAATGAAACCGCTCAGTGACCAGAGGAGATGACCAAGAGAGAATCTCTTGGATGGCAGAAAGAAGGAAAAGGGGAAAAAGGGAAAGGGAGAGAGAGAAAGAAGGAGAGAAAGGGGAAAGAAAAAGGAAGAAACAAAGGGAGAGAGAGAGAGAGAGAGAAAGAGACTCCTCTCTCCAATTACAGAACTATTTCTAGCATCTAATTATTTTGAAATCCGGGTTATAAAATATTCAGGAAGATTCTGTGATTGCTTTTGGACTGTGTGTGTACATTTTTTGTGTGTGGTGCTTTCTTCTTTTCTGCTGTGTTGTTGTTCTTACAAAGCTCGCTTTATTGTGGGTCACTTTAGGAAAACATTTGTTTGAAAAGGGAAGGTGTAAACATTTCTGAAAGTGAATTTGAAAACACGTACAAGGGATCTGGGCAACGGGGAGGTTATCATCAAAATACGACGGGCATGTAAAGATTGCACGGATGTATTCCCAAATCCTCAGGACGCCAAGTCAAAGGAGGAAGTTAAGAACATTCTAACTTCCCCTCCCCTCACTAAGATAGACAGGGTTCAATCAAAGATTTCCATATTAATCTGATGGTGGGGGGGGCAGGGAGACTCACTGCTGAGTGCATTCCTGGCCCTTTTGGAAGATTATCGCTTTAAATGTACGGCTTGGTTTTATCTCTGAAGTGCAAATGGCTTTAATGAAGATTGTCCTCGCACAAGGGGGTAAGTCAACAAGGGGGTGTGACAGCCAACCACCCTGTCATTCACTGCAGCCTTTGGTGCCCTGTGGTGGTGTCACCGGGCAGTTTCCCCTCCCCCCAGCCCTAAACGGCCACCGATGGGAGAGGGGCCTCTTGGCTGTTGCGGGACAAAATGGCACAATTCCTACCTCCCCCCCCCCGAATGCCCCCTGCAATTTCCTCTCCAACTTCGGGCTTTACAGCCTGGTGCAAAGGCCAACAGGAGAGGGGGGTGAGAGAGAGAGAGAGAGATAGGGAGAGAAATAAAAAGAGAGGAAGAGAGAAAAAGAGAGGGAGAAAGAGAGGTAGAGAAAGAGAAAGAGAAAGAAAGAGAAAGAGAGAAAGAGAAAGGAAGAGATCAATGCAGCTGGATTTATTGCTGCTTGCAACTCGTGGCCTTCCCGCAGCTGCAGCCGCCCTCTTTTCCTGGAGCAAAAGGGCACGTCACCTGTGCCACACCTGTGCCGCATTCTTTCAAAGCTGTTTCTCCAGGGCTGCTTGGCAGAGCTTCTACACAAGGGTTCACTGCCGCCTCTGCTGTGGGCATCCCGTTCAGTGACTTCATTCCAGACTGGCACAGTCCCTGGCCAAAACTGCCCATGAGGAAAGGGGGCCCAGGTGCCTTGCTCAAGCCTAGGAGAGAGTGGGCCTACTGGAGGAGGAAGGTCTGAGTGGCTCAACCAGGTGACCTCCTGCACCTGAGAAGGCTATAGTTCCATGCACTGATTCCCACATGAGGTATCACTGGCCAGCTTCTTGGCAGAGGCGCCTTGCATGGAGTTGGCCACTGTTCGTTCAGCTTTTTCCATGCATCCAGGTATATACTGCATCTGCCTCTTTTTTGGGAGGACCATGCAGTTTTTTTGGAAAAGCTACCCTTGTGCAGGCAGAGCAACTGAGTGGATATTATTATTATTATTATTATTATTATTATTATTATTATTTCCCCATTGTTAAGTCAAGTGAATAAAAATATTGTTCAATTCATCCTGGGACGTACAAAACTTCTCCTAAGGGGCTCAGAGTAGCCTTGAGGCTCAACATTGATACAGAACAGGTAATGTTTGCCTTACAACCAAACTGAACTGAAGCAACTTCTTGGATGAGAAGCAAAACGTCTGGAAGAAAAATAAAATCATGATGCCCAGTTGCCTTTCAAATCAAAGCAACCTTGAGACACCCAGCTTCCTTGGTTAACTTAGAATTTGGGCAGCTCAGGGCTTGTCATAAGCATCCGAAAGGCCAACCAGGTGAGCTTTTATAGTGGAAGAGCAGCTGCCAAGAAGGGCCCCCTCCTGTATCGGTGGGTCTGGCTGCTCACAGCCTACCGTTTTTGCCACCTCGGCTGAGGCAGGAGGCTTTGAAGTCCCGCAGACGTGTGACTTTCCTGTTGGGTAAACAGACAAAATTCCAGAACGAGGTCATAAGTTACTTCGTCTGAGAAAGGCGGCCTGGGGGAGATCCCTCCTGGGCTTCTGAAATCCCTGGGTTGTGGCAGGAGGGGGTCCGCTCTTGAGCCAGCCGAGGATCCTTGGACAAAGTTGCGGAAGGCCAGGCTCAGGCCTGGATGAAAAATACCGTCTTTCTTGCTCAGGAAGAAGAAATACATTGATGGAACCTCACCGAAGGTTCTTGGACTGCAAACTACTGAAATCCCCTTGCGAGGTTTAATTGAGAACAGATATCCCCATCCGAAGGGGAAATCGCTTGAGGATTTCTCTGATCCAACAGTGCTTCTCTGCACTACGACAATGTTGACCTTCCAAGAGCCCTTCTCTGACCGCTGAACCTTTCAGAAGTTCAGACAGGTCAACCTAAAGGCTCTCTCAACCTAAAGCTAATCACCAATGAAGTGTATGGATGGATGGGTGGACCATTTGGGATGGACAACTGACCGTGGGCTGCATTTTAGAAAGGACGGGCATTGTTTTTTCTCTTCTGACCCTCCAACTTAGTGAGTCTAAGTGTGGCTTGTCTTAGCACTAAGTAACAGGGGTCTGAACCCTGGAAGGGATTGAATTGCAGGGAGTTCTTGACTTATAACCATAACGGAGCCCAAACTTTCCACTGCTAAGTAACAGAGTTGTAAAGTGAGTTTGACAATCTTTCTCGCCATGGTTGTTAAGTGACTCTAGATTCCCCATTGACTTTGCTTGTGTTCTGAGCCAAACCTTTGTCCAATAAAACAAACACGAACCAAAGGGAACAGAAACCTTTTAATGATTCTTACGAATCCCCGGTTAAAAGGCTGCTGCAAACTAATTAACTTTGATAAGCGAGGCTGCCAAGAATCACAGATAAGAAATATTTCACAACACAAGAATCTTCAAATACCAACTAAGATACTGCAATGTCCACGAGGCTGAGTTTCAAAATGTCTTTGCTTTCTGCAAAGAACATTCTCTTCACAGCTGGCTTTTATCCTCTTGAAGGAGGGGCCATTACCTTGCAGCCTTACTCCCAAGTCACCCATGCTGTTGTAGCTGCTCTTTCCTGCAAGCAGCCCTGCGTGCATGCGCACTGGGCACTGGCTCCTCGGGAGCCTCCTTATCGCTGCTGCCAGCCCCCACAATCTGTGAAGGCAGCAGTCCACTCCCTGATGGTCCTGGCCCCTCATCTGAGTCCTCGCTCTCCTCAGCCATCCGCACCTGCTGCCAGCTAACCACAACAACTTGTCAGAAGGTCGCAAAGGGGGATCATGTGATCACCGCAACCCTCATAGATATGGGTCAGTTTTCAAGCATCCAGATTTTGATTGGGTGACCAGGCAGGTGCTACCATGACCGTAAGTATGAAAAAAGTGATGATAAGTCACTTTTTTCAGGGCTGCAACTTCAGATGGTCAGTAAACGAACGGTCGTAAGTCAAGAATTGCTGTCGTCTCCTTTGAATCTCCCTTGGCTCCAGGTCTCCAGCAAGGTAACGCTGAGGTCAACCTCTCTCTCTCTCTCTCTCTCTCTCTTCTTTCAAATGACGGCACCCTAAATATATCATTTCTCCCATGATGAATGAGAGGCCTAATGAGAACGTATGACTGATGGGAAAGACACCAGTGGGCCATACCAGAGATGCTCCCTTGACGGAACTCCAGATTAAGTCTTTGAACTTCTGGGGGCCTTTGAAGACTTTATGAGGTCCACTTCGTGGAAGGCTGGAGGGAGGCTGGCAGGTGGGAAAGGAGAGAGGTAAGAATGCAGGCATTTGCTCCGGGAACACCTGAGCTGCAGAGTCGGCGGCGTTCCTAAAGTCAAAGAGGCGAGAGAAAGACAGACACTGCCAACGGCCAAGACTGCAGAGTGGATGATGGATGGCAAATATTTGGTGCTGAATTAAGAGTTTTCTCAGTCTGGGGAGTCACTTAGAGCTTCCAGCAATTGCAGAGCGGCTCTTATAAGCGAGAGCCACTGCACGGCATGGTCAAAAAAGCCAAGATGGAAACCACGGGGCTACGAGGGAAGCTCTACTCGTGACTTGTGCACCGGGCAGAGCTTTGTCCATACCAATACTGCCACTATCTTGACTTCTCTGACCCTGCCCTGCAGGCTTTAGGCATCCCAGCTTACAAAATTCACTGTGATTTCCCCCCCCCTTTCTCCTCCCTGTCCTCCTTTGCTGCTCTTTCTGTTCATGTTGCAAGCTCGCACATCGGGACAGCCTTCTTTTACTGCACGTGAAACAGGTTCTGAGCCTCATGAGTTCGGGGCCCGTTTTAATGGTTACAGACAGGGGTGGGATTCAATTTTTTTAACAACCGGTTCTGTGGGCGTGGCTTAGTTGGTGGGCGTGGCTTGGTGGTCATGTGACTGGGTGGACATGGCTTAGTGGTCATGTTATTGGCTGGGTGTGTCCAACTCAATATCACTCACATCGAGGCACGCATCTCCTCGCCTGGCCTCTCGTGACCGTGGGGATGCTGCAACAGTCGTAAGTGTGAAAAACGGTCATAAGTCACTTTATTCGGTGCCATTGTAACTTTGCATGGTCACTCCACACAAGCAAAGTACCAGCAAAGGAGGGGAAAAAAACTCCAGAGACATTCCTGAGACAGGAAGTCTAGTCCTGCCAAGAATGGAATAAGGGTTAACGGAGTGGCAGTTTCTGTAAGCAACACCAGAATGTTTCCTTCCTGCCTTCCTTACAGGTTTAGGCCAGTAATTTCTTCTAACATCCGGTTCTCCGAACTGCTTAGAACCTTAACAACTGGCTCTAGCGAATAGGTGCGAACCTGTAGAATCCCAGCCCTGGTTACAGATAAAGCGGAACCAGCCGTTAGGGCAGAATTTTTATGTACTTAGAGGTCGTTTCCTTAAGCCTGTTTGGAGATGATGCTAAAGGCCTGGCTGGTTTTTGTAGAACAGGTTTCACTTTCTGTTCGGATTAGCAAAGCAGGGTTGGCGTGGTCACCCAAGATGCGAGGCTCAAAGGACTGACGGGCATTGTCAAAGAGATTTATTTTTTGTATTAAATGCACAGGAAGTCCTTGATTTACAACAGTTCATTTAGTGACCGTTCATAACAGCACTGAAAAAAGTGACTTATGGCCATTTTCGACACTTATGTCCATTGCAGCATCCCCACGATCGAGTAGTGCAAATTCAGGCTCTTGGCAACGGACTCATACTTACGATGCCTGCTGTGTCCCCTTGGGGTCATGCGATCCCCTTCTTGCAACCTTCTGACAAGCAAAGCCAAGGGGGAATCCAGATCCACTTAACAACCATGTTACTAACTTAATACATGCGATGATTCACTTAATAATCGTTGCATGAAAGGTCGTAACGTGGCCCAAAATTCGTGTAACAAATGTCTTGGCAGCTAAAAAGACCAAAGGAGTATCAAAAAGCACAGCTGGCTGGAGAATTCTGGGCGTCGAAGTCCACAAGCCTTAAAGTTGCCGAGTTTGGGGGCCCCGGCTCCACACGTTCAGCCCCAACCTGATTTCTCCTCTGCCAGGCCAAGGGAAACAGCCTCCCTTACTGGCCGAAAGAGGGACCCGGATGGGGGTCATTCCCATCCTCCCTCCTCAGTTAATTCTCTGCCCCGGTGAGTGAGCCGGCCTTGAAATCTCTCTTCCTGCGGATTTCATCTAAGGTGACCTTTGCAGAACTGCCTAATATTTTATTTACCTTGGGTTTTCTGCCTCTGCTGCTAAATGTTAATGAAGGTGAGGAATTCCCAGGCAGGCAAATAAAGCATCTTAATTGACTTACGTGCAACCATAACTGTAAATTGGCTACTTTGGAGAAAAAAGGGCTTTAGAGGAAGCTTTTGAGTGGGCCGGGCACATCAGTGCTCTGCGCCTAACCCCCAGCATGGCACAGGCACATGGGAAGGCAGGTGGCACCGAGGAGGAAGAGGAGGAAGAGGAGGAGGAGGAAGAGGAAGAGGAAAAGGAGGAGGAGGAGGAGGAAGAGGAAGAGGAGGAGGAAGAGGAGGAAGAGGAAGAGGAAGAGGAGGAGGAGGAAGAAGAGGAAGAGGAGGAAGGAGGGAGGAAGAGGAGGAAGAGGAGGAGGAGGAAGAGGAAGAGGAGGAGGAGGAAGAGGAGGAAGAGGAAGAGGAGGAAGAGGAGAAGAGGAAGAGGAGGAGGAGGAGGAAGAGGAGGAGGAGGAGGAGAGGAAGAAGAGAGGAGGAAGAGGAAGAGGAGGAGGAAGAGGCAAGGGCCCCCAGGTCTGTTTTTCCAAAGGGGGCTCCCAGAGACCCACTACCACTTTCCTCCCCCTTCCAGCCCCCCAGAAGAGCTATTCTGAGGAAGTGCTCGGAAAGATTTCCCCGCTAAGCCCCCCAAAGGTGTCCCTATAAGCCGGTCAAAGCGCTGGGGTTTAAGCCAGGCAGGTCACTGGAGAACAGAGGCCAGGGCCGGCCCTGCAAGCTTGACCCCACTGCCACCCCATAGAAAGGAGACAATGCTGGGCATTAGGCAGGCAGGCGGCAAAAAGGGCTTTAATTTGACAATCAGCTTGTCGGCTGATACCACGGACACCGGCAGCCTCCACCTTCAGTGGGGGGGGGAGGGGGGAATTCTACCCCCCCCCAAATCACCACAGGCCAAATTCTTGCAGATCTCTCTCTCTCTCTCTCTCATCCCTTCTGCCAGCTCAGCACAAGTTGATCAAGTGAGTGTGAAGAGGAAGGATTTTACGTGTCTCTTTTCTGTGGAAAAAGCCTTTCCTTTTCCTCTCCTGGTTCCTGAGGTTGGGCCAGGTGCAGGATGAATTATTCACTGACTTGCGTTTGTTTCAGACTGCAACAAGGGAGCCACTGACCGTCCCTGTTTTCCTAAACCGGGTTTAAGGCATGCGACACGCAACCTAACAGAAAACACGCTTTAGCCTCAGAGGCGTGAAAAAAGCCCGTGCCCAGACACAAGAGTTCACCCTGCTGGAAGAGCCCATCCAGGGAGGGGCCCTTTGGGATCTGAAGGGGGCCAGGTCCAAAGAAGGGGGCCACCGATTGGGCCACAAGGCCATTTCTTGGCTGGAGACAATGTCCAAGCCAAGGGACCCAAAGCGATGCCCTCCACACAGTACTTATGGGATGGTCAAGTATAAAGTGCTTTCGGGGAGGTCCACAGGGATGGTCAAGAAAAGTCAAAATGAGTCAATGGAACTTCTGTCCAGGCATGCAGTGTGCCTGTCCTGTTTTGCTCTTTCTTTCTTTTCTTTCTTTCTTTCTTTCTTTCTTTCTTTCTTTCTTTCTTTCTTTCTTTCTGTTTTCTGTTTTCCTTTCTTTTTCTTTCTTTCTGTCTTCCTTCCTTCCTTCCTCTTCCTTTCTTTGTTTCTATCTTCCTTCCTTCCTCTCCTTCCTTCCTTCCTTTGGCCTGACTGAGGATTTCTTGAGGCAGGCAGCCACCTCTCTGCTTCAAAGTTTCTCTGGTACCTTGTCAAGTCAAGCGAGGCTTCGATGAGCCTATTGAGGTCTCTGGCACAGCCCAGCGCTCTGCCGGCTTTTCATTATCCCAAACCACAGGAGACAGCAGCGGGTGGGGGTGGGGTGGGGGGATATTACCTTCCTTCCAGTCCCCTTCATCTTTTGGCCTCAGGAACCAGGGGGCAAATCTGAATACCCCCAGACAATAAGAGACGATACTGATGAGGGAGGAAAAGGAGGAAAGGAAGAAATTCTGCTTGATTTGGATTAGGAAAAGGCTCAGGAGATACGCAGAGCCAAGAGAGGGGAAGGAAGGAAGATGTAAGGGAGGAAGAAAGGAAGAAAGGAAAAGGGAGGGGAGAAAATTGCAATAGCAGACTTATATGCTGCTTAGACATATATGGGGGTGGGGAGAGAGGGGGGAGCCACATACACAGAAGTTCCCCTGTTGGTGCCGCATGAACCTCCCTGAGTTTTCAGGGATTAAAATGGATGATTCCCAGGGTGGCAGTTTTGTCCTCGGCTCAGAGAATGAGACAATGGCTCTCCCAGAGGGGAGGACGGCAGGCCAGGCAGCTTTCTAACCCTTCTCTGGAGATGCCTGCTTCTCCCAGAGGTAGCCACCACTTTTTCCGAGCTTCTTGGGGGGAGATGGGGCTGGAGGTGGGAGGCCGGGGGGGCGAAAGAGTTTGTCTTGCTGATTTACGCCAGGTAGGGAGCAAGGGGCCGAGGCACCCAGGGCTGCCCGAGCAAACATCTCTGTGCGCATGAAATTAGAATGTCAACATTTGATTCATGGTGCTGACCAGGGACTGTGAAACAAATTATATCAGTGGGTGGCAATATTAGTCTAAGCAGAAGACATTTAGTCAAAGGGAGCCACGGAGATGCTCCACCAAGGCTTGTCAGCACCACCAGAGCAATGAGGTCGGAAAAGTTTTCTGGAGAGAGAAGAGAGGAAAAAGTAGAGAAAAGAGAGAGAGAGAGAAAAGAGAAGAGAGGAGGGAGAGAGAGAAAAGAGAGAGAAGGAAAAGGAGAGAAAGAGAGGGAAGGAGGGAGGGAGGAGTGGGGAGGAAAGATAGAGAGAGGAGAGGAGAAAGAGAAAGAAAAGAAGAAGGAAGAGTGTGTCTGTGTGTATTTGTGCTATAAAGATCCACACCCATCTTTGTGCATGACTATCTATGCGATGCAGCATCCATGCAAACACACACACACACGTATGTATTCCTCTATGATCTTCTTGGACTAAAACTTCAGCTTCATGAAGCCTTGAAAAGAAAGAAGCATTTTGGACAGCATCTTATTTTTGATGGCCTCGCCTCCTCTCCTTCCCACTCTTTTCTAGGGAAATGGATGTTCAGTGTAATTCACTAATCTTTTCTAAAGGAAACTTTGGCCGGAGCCGCAAAACTTCCAAAGAGGGGATGGGAGAGAAAATTCTCCATTTGGCCGCTCTTCAATTTAAGAAGTACAGATTTGCTTTGGGAAGAGAACAGAGGGAGGAGTTCAGAGGACACTTGAGTTCCTAGGCAGCCACTGTTGGCATTTTAAATCCCCATATTTCACTCCCCTGAGTGGTTTTCTTTTTTGAAATGCGTTTCCTCCAGCGAATTGCAGAAGGCCAGGAGGAAAACCGAAGCGCACAAGGGTTCTATCAAACCCTTCCATGTTCTCATATTTATGTTTTTTGCCTCCACTTATTTTGGCCTGTCTGCACAAAACAAACAAACACAGCAAACTATTTCAAACTGGGATGAGATCTTGCTTGGGTGCTGCTTTGTTGCCCTTATCTGAACTCCCCTCCAAGAGAAAAAGAGATTGATTACAACGTAGTGATGCTTTAATTCTTGACAAACCCCCAGTGTGGCTCCAGACGGGATTGTTCTCCGTGCAACTTGTAAACCAAGAAACACCGAGGTGAAACTGCTGTTTGTTCTGGCCACTGGGTTGAAAAACAGCCACTTTTGCAAGCTAGACGTTTAGAAAAAGGGCATTTGGAAGCAACTCTATCCCTGGTTTTGATAATAAGGAATGATTAGCAAGAATGGCCATTGACAGGCCGGCATCCTGGGAGCAGCTGTTGGCCATCGCTGTTGAAATCTTGGTGTGGCTTTTACATCAAGTTGAGCGCCCTGCCACTCCCTACTTTCCTTCTCCTCCCCCCCCAAAACAGTGGATGTTCTGCAAAGGCCACTGTTAAGAGCCACAAAAGCATCCCTCTTCATTTCAAAGCAGCTAGAAACAAGGCCTCTTCCTTGGGGTGCCTGTTGACGTGAACGAGTCAGATTAATCCATGGGGTGACTTCATGGAGTCCCACCTCTGCCTATCCGTGTTCTGTCCAATGAAACCCATTGACGCCAAGAGAATAGACTCAGGTTTTCAACTGCACTCTTCATTTTAAAAAAAAAGGTTTCACGTTTCATGCTTTGCAAAGGCTGCGTCAAGTGAGCTTGCGAGGAAAATGCCCTGCAATGAAATATTTACACGATGGCCGACCTCCTCCTCATTTGGCAACCCCAAACATGCTTTACTTCAGCCTGAGGAAGGGGCTGCACTTTGGGGCAAAGCTCATTTTACAAGCCTGCTTGAAGGGTGGGCTTCAAGGGTAGCCCTGCCCTTCCCTTCCCCCTGCGAGTAACCTCATTAAAACCAGCAGGCCTGTTTTGTAGTGAAAACTTCTCTTTCCCCAAACTCACTCTGAGAATTTGTCTAAACCTGCCATTTGGAACAAAGGCCTGCGCAGATTCAAGTGCGGCTGGTAAACTTGATTGATGCTCCCTTAGACATAAATTCTTGCAAGATTGCAGTTTGGTCTACAGCTGAAGGTTTCTTAGAGGCCTCCTCTGGATTACCTTTTCTTTAAAAACGAAAACACAGGGGTAGAAACTCTGTACGCAGCTTAGATTACTTGAGTGAGGGCATCTTAGCTTTGTTGGATGTTAAAAATCCACAAGGAGTTTGGTGTCTGAAGAATATAGAAAGGAGGGAAGGAGGGAGGGGAAAAAGTGGAGAATAAAGAAGGAAAAGGAAAAAGGAGGAAGGTGCAAAAGGGGAAAAGACTAGAAGAAAGGGAGGAAGGAGAGAATGATAAAAAGTAGAGAAGGAAGGAGAAAAAGGGAAAAGAAAAAGGCAGGCAGGCAGGCAGGGAGGAAGGGAGGAAACCAAACAGATAATTTAGGTCATATTTTATGGCTGGCAGACAACATGATTAATCCTTTGCCGTGGCAATAAATAGAAATGTAGATTTTTTTTTCCCTCCAATATTTGAAGGCTCCCTTAGCCAATGCTCTGAACTCAGGCCCTTCAGGAGTAATTAGCCAGAGGGGATCATTGCAAACCAAGGCCAAAGCTCTGCAAATCTAGAACAGATGGAGTGGGGAGAGCGCCAATTACCTCCAGGATTTCATAACTTCTCTCGAGGCCCAGGGCAATCAAACTTGCATTATCGGTGGCCTCAAGGGCACTTTAACGCTTCCCTTTTTTCAGGGAGAGTTGAATTAAGAGGGAAAGGAGAAAACCGATGCGAAGACCCCACAATGCGCAAGAGTGATCTGCTTCCTCGACTTACCCTCAGAGCAAGCGAGACTCTTGTGGGTCGCAGTCTGTGGGCGTTAACTGCACCTTTCCAACCACGTGGAAGTGCCCGGGGATCCAGGGAGTTTGAGTCAACCATATTTGGATGTACACAGATGATCCACAGGGGAGGAATGACCGTTTCCTCACCCAGGGGGGCGGGGAAGATGCACCTCACACTTCCACCCCGTGAGACACAATTGAGTGTGATCAATGCATATAGGGCTTTTCAGAGGGTTGCTAAGAAACCCCCCAGGCTCCCCAGAAAAATGCCTCTCGACATACAGAACTCCTTGCCCAACAGAGGAGGGGAAGACAATGCACCCTGCCCTGCTTCTAAACTTAATTCAGTGGGTTATTAAGATGGCGACAATTGTGAGGTCGGTCAGGAGGAGCCAAAGGGGAAGAGAGGGGCGAGGGAGGGATTTTGCCCTGGGTTTTAAACGGGGTTCTGAATAGCAGAAGAGTTGGAAGGAACCTTGGAGGTCCTCTAGAGCAGGGCTCTCCAACCTTGGCCAACTTTAAGACTTGTGGAGTTCAACTCCCAGAGTTCCTCAGCCAGCTTTGGGGACCCCTGAACTAGTTCAACCCCCTGCTCAGGCAGGAGACCCTAGGCCAAAGACAGTTTTAACTGTCAGGAAATTTCTCCTTTGTTCCAGGTTGGGTCTCCCCTTGATTAGCTTCCATCCGTCGCTTCTTGGAATTCAGGAGAAGCTCCTTAGCGATGAGAGCCATCAACCCATGGAACAACTTGCCTCCAGAAGGTGTGGGAGCTCCATCATTGGAGGCTTCCAAGAAGAGACCAGACGGCCACTTGTCTGGAATGGAATAGGGTCTCCTGCTTGAGCAGGGGGTTGGGCTAGAAGACCTCTAAGGTCCCTAGCAGTTCTCTTCTCAAGGGCCTCCTCCACATTTCCACATTCACCAAAAGTGCGGCCTTCAAACTTTAAGACGGTCAACAAAAAGCTTGAGTGATGGATTAAAGGAGAGCGGAGACAGCTTCCCATGCATTTGTCTTGCCTTTGTCCTCAATCTTGATTTGCCCTGTAGGTTAGTCTTATCATAAAGACAGTATGAATGAGCCTCTCTGTGCAGTTCCTCATTAATGCGGCAGAAAATGGATGAGAAACGCTTTTGAACTGCGAGGGGCTTGGGCAAGAATTATAGTCCCTGTTTATTTTGGAAGGACTCGTGTGGCGTTCTAAGTAAATATAATGTGCAAATTCTCCCCCAAAATAAACACCCCCCCCTCAAGTAATTGCCTGATATATGAAGTTGACATTTGGGTTTTGTGATTTCTTCTGAAATGGGAAAGTCTAATTTACTTCCTAGGATGAGGCCACAGAAAAAAAAAAACCACCCAACTGCAAGTAAATTAGAACCATCAGAATTATGTGGGAAGTGAGTAATGTGCTCGGTTTGAGTAAATCAATATTTATTCTGTGGGTTCTCAGATTAACCCAAATCTAGTTAGAGCATTTTTTTTAAACAATTGTACAAAAGATGGTGCTTATTTGGCAAGAATATTATGAACAAAAAACCCCAACATTGAATTTCTAGAACTTAAGACACTCTTACAAAGATCTCTCCACAAGGATTTAGCTGTGGCAACTCAGTTGCTTTTCAATTGTGGTTTGGAAGAAGTTTTTCATCCCAGAATCAACTCTTCATCCAATGGCCATGCTAGCTGGGAAGAATGGAAGCCATGATCCAACATTTAGAGAGCTTGGGGCTGGGGAACTCTGGAAGCTGAAGTCCACAAGTAAACTTGGCAACTTTAAGACTTGTGGACTTCAACGCCCAGAATTCACCAGCCCCAAGCTCTCTAAAGGTGTTGGATCATGGCTTCCATCATTCTACTATTCATGTTGGTCAAATCATCTCCTTGAACTCTTCAATTGCTTTGCTCCTGAGTTTCTGTGAGGGAGCAGTTCAGTAGCTTGGATGGGACGAGAGATGAACTGAATGAAGATTTTCAGAAGGAAATGTTTTGAATGCATCATGGTGTTTGACATCACTCTACAAGCTGAAAAGGACAATATGGCCCTCCTTCTTTGACTCAGCTGCTTCTGGTTGTAGGTATGAGTGGGTGCTTCCAGTTATCTAACCAAGAATTGGATCCAGGTTTTGCTGCACCCAGTGTCAAACTGCTGAAATTTGTGGAACTTAAGGCGGTCTGTCAGAAGTTGAATTCAGGGTGGTGGGTCGATGCCAAGGAGGTTGAGACTCAAACCCAACTCCAAGGTTCCTGAAAGATCATCTTAATCCATGGATTTATAAAGCACATCTTTTCATACTCCTCTTCCCCCCAGTATTTATTTATCTCTGAGTACAAATTAAATTTGATTGGTTCCATTTGAACAATTTCTTCTTTGAGGGAATGAAAAAAAAAAAGAATTGAGGAATTTTTTTTGTTATATATAATTGAGTTTTACCCTTTCCGCATTAGTGTTGGAGAAAGACCAAAAGAAACACCTGACCATTCAAAGTCTCCTACTTAAGGTTAACTTGAGTTTATTATTCATACTCTTGCCCTTGTGCATTAGGCAAAGCATAAATTCTGCATACTAATTACCATTGATGGGGCATTACTTTAATGAATTCTTTTTAATTAAACTGCAACATAGTGGCTTTGCACGGGGTGATCTATATTCATCCTTAAGCTCTGTTAACCTTCAACTTTGTCTGCAGAGAGCACACATTTGACTTGTTTTAATTCTTTTAAGTAGTAGTAAGATAATGTGTGTGTGTTTTTGTATTTGGGTAGAAAGAGAGGGGGTGGGAGAGATAGAAAAAGGAGAAATAATTGATGCGTTAAGAAAATTTCCTTCCCCAATTTGGGACCGTCCAGAGGTCTTGGACTATTCCTATCCCGCCCCCAAAACTAGCATATTGGATAGGTAGTCTGGGGTTAACATGATTGAAAGGCACTATAGCATTGGGGCCCCCAGTTAGGTGGAGTGACTTCAGCGGAAGAAATTACTGCTTAGATTAGTCCCATCAGGGATTTGGAAAGTAGGACATAAATATGCAGAAAACAAACAAATAATAAAAAATGTGGTCTAACACACGAGTCTCCATCCTTGGCTACTTTATGACTTGTGGACTTCAACTCCCAGAAAATCATGTGAAGGATTAGTGCCGCTTTATGACTCCCAGTAAGACCTGGAATACTAAATCCAGTTTTGGTCCTCACATGACAAAAAAGATGTTGAGACTTTGGAAAAAGTACAAAGAAGAGCAACTAAGGTGCTCAAAGGCCTGGAGACTAAAACATATTCCATTCTGATTGATCGATGGAATTCCCCAGCCAGCATAATCCATCCTACTTGGCTACTTTACGACTTGTGGACTTCAACTCCCAGAATTCCCCAGCCAGCCATGTTCCCTTAATAACGGTGGCATCCAAGGCCTAAAACAGGGGCAACGCATTTAGCAATTGCCTTGCTTAGCGATGGAAATGCAATTGTGGTTGTAAGTTGAGGACTGCCTATCATTTACTGTCATGTTTCCTCATTTGGAAACCACAGGAAAAGTTGGTGCTAGGGGAGCCCAGGTTTGATCTTGCGAACTGCCAGCTCCCTCTCTGCCCACTTCTCCTGGTTAACGATGCCACGCTGTCTGTTTTGATCCTCGCTTGCTTTGATCCCGGAGTGAGATCAGCTGGTTGTGTGATTCCGTCGCATAATGGCTGCAGGGCTGGCCTTACGAAGCTGCTGGAGGCTCTTCACTTCCAGCATATGTTTTCGAAGCAACACCATCTGGTGCCCACCGGCTTCCCCCCAGTGGCAGCTGTAGAGCAACCTGCCCTCCTTTGGCAAGGCACCAGTCGCCCCGACCACGAATCCTGGCTTGAGCAAGGAGAGGTGTCAAGGGGAAGGCGAAGCTGAGGGAGTCGGAGAAGGGGAGACCTGCTAACCAGGTGAGAAGCTCTGCACTCCCACTTCCCATTGCCTCTGCCCCAAACCTCCTCGCAGCCGTGCAGGGGGCCACCTAGCAGAAGGAACGCAGCGACTGCGGAGCCAAAACGGGAGCTCTCTGTGGAGAAGCATCAAAGCAGCAGGCCAAGAATGGCTGGGGGCTGTCCTGCTGCTCTTGAAAGTCACCTCTTCCTGCTTCCCTGCAGCCGAGGAGGGAGAAGGAAAGTGGGGATGGGGGGAGGGAAATGCACCCAGTCAGGGCTCTAAACTCGGGTGCTGGCATTTGCCAAGGACAGCCAGCTGCTTCTCTCCCTTGGGCCTAGCCAGGGGCTCTCTTTGGGTTGTGCTCAGGAAAGGGGAGTAGGCAGCGGGGGCGGGATGGGGGGGAAGGAAGAAGGACGGAAATGAAGGGAAGGAGGGGAGAAGAAAGAAAGAAAGAAAGAAAGAAGGAGGGAGGGAGGGAAGGAGGGAAGAAATGGAAGGAAAAGGAGAGGAAGGAAGCAATGAGGGGGAGGGAAGGAAGGGAGGAAATTGAGGAAAGGAGGAGAAAGAAAGAAAAAGAAAGAGGGAGGGAGGAAAGGAGGAAGAACAAAAGAAGAAGGGAAGGAGGGAAGGAAGAAGGAGGGAAGGGAGGGAGGGAAGAAATCGAAGGAAAAGGAGAGGAAGGAAGCAATGAGGGGGAAGAAGGAAAGGAGGAAAGGAGGAGAAAGAAAGAAAGAAAGAGAAAGAAAGGGAAGGAGAAAGAGAAGGGAAGAAGGAGGAGGGAGGAAAAGACAGCAGCATGAACATAAAAGACAAGTGGCCTTTGATCACACAGTAAAGGCCGCCATCTTGATTTCTTTCGACCACACCTTGCGGGCAGGGAGGCAGGGACCTTAGCCCGGTCAGAGAGCTCCTGGTTCAAAGGGGCCGGCGTGGAAGGGAGGTGGGGCAAAGAAGAGGCCTTTTTATCAATCCATCAAAATAATCAAAATTTTCTTCCAAAGCCACTGGAATAAAGCAAAAAGTAAATAGATGTCTTTTTCCCAAAGTGTCATCCCTGTCCAGCAATTGAGGATGGTGGGTGCTGAACCCCTATATATCTGGAGGGCAGCAGGACAGGAGAGAGAGAGAGAGAGAGAGGGAGGGAGGGAGGGAGGGAGGGAGGGAGAGAGGAGAGAGGGAGGGAGGGAGAGAGAATGGCACTAAGATTTTTGTCAAAGGTTCTGGGGTCCCACCCCATCCAACCTTGAAGCTTGCACCACACGGTGAAAATTTTGGCTTGTGCTTTAATGGGCAACATTTTTAACATCTTTAATATTAGTTTCATGGTATATTGCCAATTACTGGATTTCGGAGGGCTGCAGGTTGATGTATTATTATTTCACTCCTTCTTGTTGATTTACAATACCAGCTCTAATGAATGCTTTTAATCCATTTTCCCTGTTGGCTCTTTGAACGTCTCTCCCCTGAGACCGAATAAATATATTTTAAATAAACAAACCAGGGGACTAACAAGTAAACTTCCCAACAGCCTAGAAGTTAACCAAGTCCAATTTTTCTTCTTGGCCTGAAACTCACCTCTGCATCGGAACCGATCCTCTTCCTTCCCTCTTGCTCTTGTCTAACTGGCCAATTACTTTATGTTTCCGGGATTATAATATATGTAATGGATAATAATAAAAGCCTGGTACAGTCATCAAAATAAGTGTTTGTTAAGTAGGTGGCCGGTGTGACACACACAGTTACTGGAATCTGGTTCATTCATAAAATGACTTATCTGTTCAAAGCAATTGTCAGCTTCCCTTTTCTTGCAAGATAATTAAATCAGCTACCCCCAATTATTTATTTCCTGCAATTTACATAGTGAGCCTGTTGGAAAATCCAAGGTATACATATCCTCCTTCCCCAATCTCTTGTTTAAAAAAATGGCATGCAGGAATAAATCTAGGCTGTGCTGGAAGGGGGAAGGGAAGGATCACATCTTAATTAAGGTTATGGGAGCTTTGATACAGTAGTAACTCAACTGGGCCATCATTGCAAAAGAACCAGAAGGAAGAACCATGGAGCGGTCAAATGAGGTTCAAGCTAGGAGCAGGAAATGGCGTCAGTTAAGGGTACCTGAAATGACTCTGTATTGACTCAATAATGCTCTAATTTATGGATAATTCTCCCCCCCAGGGTCCTACCTGTTGCAGGTATGATGGCTCTGCTCAGCAGCAGTTCTCAAAACAATCTCTCACAAGATCTTCTGGTCTTCTAGCTGACCAGCAAAGTTTTCTCTCTGACTCTTGTTAGGCATGGTTCCTTTTGCTGGTGTTCATTGTTGGTGATGGTTGGTTATTGGTTGATATCAGGTGCAGATGGAGGACAGACACTGAAATCAATAGGACTGTTTCTCAACCTCAGCCACTTTCAGATGGGTGGACTTCAACGCCCAGAACTCCCCAGCCAGCATGTCCATCCTCCAAAATCCAGGTGCCTTTTGAAAAACCACCTTTGGGACGACCATGACCTGGGTGACTGAGAATCTCCATAGACACCTGTCTTAAAATGGCCGAGATTGAGAACCCCTGCCTTGGGTGGAGTTCAAGGGTCCCAGCTTGTGGCCCAAATCTCCACCTCCATCTAACCAAATTTCCTCTCTTCCTATTTAATGCAGATACCCATGTACGCGCAACACACAAGGAGCTCTCTCTATGGCTTCATAAATAATATTATTTTGAGATTGCCTGTTTTGATTCTTGGACCAAGCTCCTTCCAACAGCTAGAGATAACAAGGGGAAGGGAAGCAATGGGAAGAAAAACAGAGCATCGTCTAAGTTCCAGGGTGTGTCCATCTATGTTCAATGGTCGTTCTTTCATCCCAGAAGCTTCCAAGTGTACGAGGGAGTGAGAGTAGGAGAACCTCTGGCTCTTGGAAATACCTCTGAAAAAAATAGGGTGGCCTCCCTGGGAAAGGATGAAAAAAACTTCACCTCACCCAGATGGGGACAAAATGTTCATGATTGCATGATGTGTCCAAACCCCGTGCTAAGGTCCTGCTGTTTGGATTTCTGCTATTTGTCACGTCTCCATCCTGGATTTGACAAAGCAACATCTTTGGAGTTGGCTGCAAATCAGCAAAAATAAATAATATACCTTGACGCCACAGAGAGGAACAAGGTTGTTGTGGGTTTTTTTGATCTGCAGGTCGTGAGAAAGGGTGCCTCGAAACTAACAACAATAAAATGTTGCTACGTGTGCAGACGAAGCCTTATTTTTGTGTAAAAATTAGGAGTCCGGAAGTCTCTTTTTCAGACTGACACATTTTATTAAAAGGCAGAAGATTTCATTGGCTGCACTTTCCTTCACTGAATGCATGATGAAGGAACAAGGCTCAACTTAACTGCAAAGGTGTGTGTGTGTGTGTGAGAGAGAGAGGATTTCTCTTCCTGCCTGCAGGAAACTTAGCTGACAGAAATACATGTGAAGTTGGATTATTTCTATAACTTCACTCGCCAAAATGTTGAAGTCTTCTGTTGTTGCAAAATCCATCACAGAGGCTTTGTAAACTATTGTTCTATCTGTGAAAAGCAGCTGAATTAAATAGCAGAATGAACACATGTATCCTTAAACATGTCCCTGGAGTGCCAATCAGAGAAAGATGCTAATTCATTGAAAAGTAATTGTTTAACCCACTCAAGAGCTAAAACCAGATGATTTGGAAGTCACGTGGTGATACCCATAGAAGTGATACCCATAGAAGTTTAGCTGTTATCTGTAGTGCAGGGGGACACTTTAAAATTTAAACACAACTGAAGTTCATGAATTGAAATGATTAATAAGGTTATTTTGTTGTCACTGTTGACACTGTAATAGTTGGTTGGAGACACTGCTTCAGTCTTTTTCATTTTAACTCTGGACTTGCCCAGAACATTGGGATTGTGTGGGGTGTGTTTGTGTGTTGCTAATGGCAATGTGAACTGCCCTCATCTAGAGGGACCCCCCCCTGCAAAATATGCTTTACTATTCAAAATAAACAGAAAGGTGCTTTTTCCACAAGGAAAGAAATCCATTCAAAAGGCAGTCCCACCACTGAATCAGAAAAGTGGCTATCCAGAAATGCCATTTACTGGACTGCTGGCTTGAATGGAAGGAAGGAAGGAAGGAAGGAAGGAAGGAAGGAAGGAAGGAAGGAAGGAAAAAGGAAAAGAAAGAAAGAAAAAGAAAGAAAGAAAGAAAGAGAAAGATTACAGAGTTGTAAAATGGAAGGAGGAAAAAAAACTCAGCAGAAATTAACTTTGGATCCTTCTCACCTCCTGGAAGCTTTAAAAAACTTTTGATTTGCCCTTAATAATTCTTGGCCGATGGCACCACAAGAAAACTTTTGGGAGAGCCACCCAACAAACTAGATTTGCTTATCAGAAGAAAAATAACCAAGGCTCTAATTGTTGCTGTTTCTTTTTCTTTCTTTGCTTTTTGAGAAAGGGAAAAAGAAAGAAGTGTTTACTGAAATTTGGCAGAAGCAGCCTGGCTCAGAAGCCCAGTTTTCTGGCCCCATCCCTCTTATATTTTAATTTCCCTCCTTCCAAGACCCCTCTCCCTGCCCCCCTCTCCTCCCCTGCCCCCTTCCCCCGCTCTTGGCTTCCCAAACAAGATGCCAACACAATTTGCCCTGCCGTGCAAACAGACAACTCCCTCTCCCCCCCCACCCCCCCACCTGGACTTCTAAAAAGGAAAGGCAAAGAGAAGGGCCGGAGAGGGAGGGGGGGCTTTGGATGGAGAGAACGCCAGAGAGAGAAGGGGGGCGGGGAGAAAACGCATTGAAATTCCAAGAGGTTCCCGGGCGGTTTCCTGGTCTCTGGGTCAGAAATGTGGTTGTGAAAATGCCAGCTTTTTGTCTCCGGGCGGGGGTGGGGGGAGGCGGGGAAGGGGCGACGTCGGTGGTGGCCCTGCCCGGCTGCCCCCTTCCCTGCCTTTTCCCATTCAGCGAATGAAGTGTCCTGAGAGGCTGGGTTTGATCTAGTCAATTGGAGAAAGTGACAGGGCTCTAATATATTTGTTTAATGCTTTTCAGCGGGGGGGGGGGCACGGATGGGACGGGGGGGGCGGGAGAGGAGGGGCGGCGGCTTTCACACTTTTTGTGTTTTTTGCAAATGAAGCCCCGAGTGAAGAGAGAAACTTGAGGAGGGGGATGGAGGCACAAATAAAGCATTTGGTTGCTTTCTCTCTTCTTTCTCTCTCGCCCTTCTCTTTCGTTTTCTCCCCCCAGCCCGCTTGCTAATTTCTTTTTTCTTTTTTTTGCCCGGCGCTGCAGTTTTGGGTCTGCAGCGAGGTTGAAACGGAAAAGGGGAGTTTATATAAATATATCTATTTGCTCTCTTTTCCCCTCCCCTCCCCTCCTTTCCCAGTTTTCCAGGAGACCTGAGAAGGGAGGGGGGGGGAGGGAAGAAACAGCTGTGAAGTTATTGTCCGGGGCTGGAAAGCCATTATGCTCCCCCGGCGGGCGGTCCAAAGCCGCCTTTCCACAGGTTGTAGTTGAAACATATTAATTAGATAATTTGTTGTTAGTTTAAAAGAAACAAATACGGCCCCCCTTCCTCCTTGGGTGCCCAGCCCGACGTTTCGGCCCCTCGTATCTCCCTCCCGTCCTTCCACATACACACAACGCTCTCTTCTCGGCCCCGGTGCCTGGCGGGGGGGGGGGTGGCGCGTTGAATTAGGGGCGCCTTTTCTTTTCCTTTCAAGTAATCCCGAAAGTTGTGCAGCAGCTTTGAAAGCCAGCGAGGACTTTGGGAAACAGATGGAGAGTTTCCTTTATTAAAGGGCATTTTAATTCTCGTGTTTATTTATTTATGGCTGCGGAAGAAAGTCGGCTGGCTTCTCCCACGACTTGCGGGCTAATCGTATTCCGAGTTTTTTTGTTTAATTTAAGTGATAAAACCAGCCTCTTTTTCACCTCGTGAGGTGGGATCTCGCCCGGGGTTTTTGTTTTGTTTTGGGTTGGGATTTTTTTTTGCGGTTGGGTCTAAATTCCGGGCGCAAACAGGTACTCGGGGGCTTCGGAAGAGTCAGGCGCCTTTTGACAAGAAAATGTCCCCTTTTCGCTTCTAAAATAACCGCCGTTCCCAAAAAGAGTCGAATTCTGACAACACACTCAAAGCCTAAAAGTCTGGGTGGGAACAGCCGCCAGAGCGCCTGGTCGGGGAGAGAGAGAGAAAGAGAGACGCTTGGAGGCAAAACCGACCCAAGTGCCGCGGAGTTCCGCAGGCTAAGCTGCCCATTTGGTCAGGCCGGCCAGACGCAGAAAAGCTCCTTTTGCTGGGGACTCACAGCGCGATCCAGAGAAGGCGGACTTGATAGTGCCTCAAGAAAAGTATGGAGCGCACCTGTTGCTAGACTGCCCTGCCCCAACAAGTTAAGGGATCGGGCAAGCGCTCCTCTGTCCCCTCCAGAGTAAGCCCGCCGGGCCACTGATTTGGAAGGCCCCGCCGCATTCTCCTGGGGGGGGGGCGGTGGCAAGGTGGGAAACGGAGCCTGGGGAAGAGAAACACTGCCCACCGCCAAGTTTGCTCCGCAGGTCAAACTAATACCAGACGCCCCCCCCCTTTCCGTCTGCCTGGGGGTGGCGGCCTGCCAGTTTCTCTCCCTGTTTATTTAAAAGGACCCCCTCCCCCTCTTCCGGGCTTCGGGGCGCCCCCTCCCCGCACGCCAAGCGTGACTGGGCTACAGTCTCCCAACCCAGCGACTGAGCCCGTCTTCAGGCCAGGTCTACTTAGGAGTCAGCGGAAGCTGGGCTGCCATTTGGTTCAGTTTGGGGGGTGTTCTGGATCGGGCCCCTTGGTTTCCTTTCGGGACGGGATTTATCCGCTACAATAACTCTGGGGAGGTGGGTTGCGGGGGGGGGACGCCTTTTTTTCACACCCTCCCCTTCTCTTTCGCTTCCTTCGCCCCTCCCCTCCCCCACCCACCTTGGACTCCGCCGCGGAGGCTTCCCCTCGCCTGATCAGGGCCATCTGATCGTGGGCTGATCTGGATGAATGGGGCGGCTCGCCCCCCTTCTCCCCCCTCCCCGCCCGGTCTTTAGTATCCCGGTGCATTTTAATTAATTCAATGGCGCCTTGTATTTCCTTCTAGGGGTGGGAGGGGAATTGGGCCTGTGGTCCCGGCCCGGCCCGTTAGAAAACTCGCCCCACCCCGCCCTCTTCTGGACCACAAGCAGCCACGCAACAAATCTCCGATGTTTACATTGGGGGGGGCGTGTGGGGGCCCGTTTCCAAGGCGGCGCTTGGAGTCGGGCCCAAAGTCCCTTTTCAAGGGCCACTCTTAAATCCCTCTGCGGAGGCCCCTTCTGGAGGCGCACTGCGCTTACTTCCGAGTAAACGGGGGCTTCAGTCTTGAGCCCACCCCCCACAGACGGAAAGGGTTAAAAAGCTTTGCGATTAATGCCAGCCAAGCCCCAGAGTCCTAGAAGCCTCACCGACGCCGATATTCTCTTATGATTCTGTTTTTATTACCTTTTCCATCCCGGCAAGGAAAAAGTAGCCACCGTCGCCGCCTCGGGTTAAAGCCTGGACCGGTTTCTCCGGGAGGAAATGCCACCCGGACCTCGGAGGGGCCACGCAGCGGTGGACCCAGGCTGCCTTTCAAGCGGAGAAGGAAAGGCGCGCCGGGCTTGATTGGGCAGCGCCCGGCAGAACCCTCCGTTCCCCGCGGGGCTGTGAGCCGAGGCCCTCGACGCTCCTGTTGAACTCCTGCGAAGGAGCGCCTGGGGAAGGCAAGGGGCGCTAGGGGGTGAAACGGGGCCCAATCCCGCCAAATCAAAATCAAATCCTCCGCGCCTGAATTCAGGGACCGGCTTCTCCCTCTCGAGGGGGTCTTTGGGGGTTCTAAATAAAGAAGCGGTGGGGCCCCTAGGCCTGTTTGCTCAGAAGTAACGGGCTTCTCTCTCTTGGGCGGCATAACCCAACTCCCCAGAAGGTCTACCAAACGCTGCCTAAACCTTCCGGAATTTGGGCTAATCCCGCTTTAGCCAGGAAGCCGCACAAAACTCCGCGCTCCCCTTTCAGCCAAGTGCTCTGGCCCCGGCTAATTAGGCCAGAAATCCGAAGCTACAAATCACGTTCAGAGATCTTCGTGAGGCTGTTTCGCTTGTTCTCCCCAGAGTCTCCCACCCCCACCTCCGTCCCCGCTCCCCGTTCATTTTAGGCCCTCTTCTTCCCACGGAAATAGTTTATGCAAAGCGACTTGGCACCCCTTCCCTTTTCAGCTCAAAAAGACGACCGAAAAAAGAAAAACCTATTCCGCCTTTACGTCTTTTAATGAGAAAATATTATTTGGACGGCTAGTTTCATAATTTAAAGATAGACACTTTGAGAGCGAGAAAACAAACAAAACCCAACCCCAAACCCAACCGACAATCCAAACACCATATCAAGAAAAACAATAATAATAATAATAATAACAAAAGTCAAACCTTTGCCCGAAATCACGCATGCTGAAGATATTCACAAGAACATTCATATTTTAAATATCATGCTCATCCTGTACAATAACAAACCATCCACATGGGAACGAAAGGAAGCGTTCGGGCCCGACCCTTCAAGAACCCCACCCACCCACCCTCGGAACCAACCCACAGCGCTCTTTTCTCTGGGCTCTGAGTCTCTGGATGCGCCCCCCCCAACTCCCCTCAGATCCGGCTTTCACAGCTTCGGAGCAGCGCCTCCTTATCGTGAGGGCCCTTGGCCAGTCCACAAAACGGGGGCGGCAGGAGCTGCACCCCGGCTGTGGCGGGAAAAGGAGGATAAAAGTGCAACGGACACAACTGGCAGTTATCCGAGTTCACAGACACTTTACACATTTCCCTCTCCTGGTTTGTCTGCAAAACTTCCAGGGAGAACAAGAGAGATGCTCCATTTGGCTGGGTAGATTTAGGGGCCTCCGCGCCTCCCTTCCTCCCTCCTCCCTCTCTCCCGGGGCGAGTCGCCAGGCAAGGCCGAACCTGTCGTCCCCCCCCAAAAAAACAGGAAAATGCCTGAAGAGCCAAAGCTGGGCTACAAAACAAACTTCAGAGCCTCGCTTTCTCCTCGCCTAGAAATTAAACTTTAAGCATTGCAGGAGTGAAAGAGCTGAAACACACACACGCGCACACTCACGGGCGGACCGGGGAATCGTCGTGCCGCCTTGACAAGGCTTCGTCCGCACGTGGGGCCGTCCCAGTCCAAGTTTATCACTTCAAGCAAATTCCCACCCGCCGTCTTTAACAGCTAAGTTTGTGCTCAGGGCTCGTTCCCAGTTAGGAAACCGCTAGCCGGCCGCCGCAATCCGATTTCCTCGCAAGTCAACCCCCAAGGGTGGAAGGCACTGACTTCCGAGAAAGCGTCCGTGGGCGCTGACCGAGAGGGAAAATCGGCCCGGTCCCAACCACCAGATCCAGCGGGTGGGATTCTGCTCCCCCAAAGTGGAGGATTTCCAACGCCGGTGGCTTTGGGGTGCTGGCTTGGCCGGGGCCCCGGGCGCGAATCCTCTTCTGCGCGACTCCCCCCCCCCGCGATTCCCCACTCGCCAATGCCGTCTTGCAACGTGGGGAAGGAGGTGGCCTCGCGAAAGGGGCGCTTGGCGCGCGGGGCACCGGCGGAGCTGCGGACCGACAATCAACGTGGCGAGGAGAGCCAGCCTCGCTGCCTGCCTGCGCGGTCCGAGAAGGTCGCTCAGGGGAGAAGCCTCGGCAAAGTCACCGCTCGTCGCCTCTGGAGCGCAGCCGCGTCCGGATCGTGGCCCCGGCTGTCTCTCCTCCTTCTGGGGCCGGCGGCGGCTGCGAAGAGGCGGGACGGGCTGGCTGCAAAGACCCAACCGGCTTGGACACCTCACTGCCGGATGGCACCGGGGGGACGGCGGTGGCGGCGCCTGGATGCTCCCTCCGCAGGCCGGCCGCCTCACCTCGCCGCGCCGCTGGTTCCTGGGCGGAGGGCGGCGCCGGCCGGGGTCAGTGGACCGCCACCACAGCGTGCAGGACGGAGGGCGGCCCGGTGAGCGTCTCGCTGGGGTTGGCGGGGCTGCCTTGGCTGGGCGCCGTCTGCGTGGAGGGCGGGCTGAGCGAGGGCGGCGAGTTGGGCAGCAGGGCGGGCAGGGCCGGGACGGTGGCGGCCGGCGTGGCCTTGATGGGCACCGGGATGGCCGGCAGCGTCTGCCCGCCGTGGCACAGCGGCTTCAGCGGCATCCCGTAGGCGGCGGCGGCGGCAGCAGCGGCGGCGGCGGCTGCGTAGTCCCCGCCGGCCACAGCGATGGGGGCGGCCGGGTCCAGCATGCCGGCGGAGCCGTAGACGTGGGGCCAGGCGGGGGGCAGCTGGTTGGGCAGTGGGTAGGCGGCCGGCCCGGGCGGCATGGCGGAGAAAGGCAGCGCCCCGCCGCCCCCGCCGCCGCCCCCGCCCGCCCCGGGCATCTTGTACTCGCGGGCGATGATGTTCTCGATAGCGAAGGGGTGCTTGAAGCCGGAGGGCGGCGGGACGGGCAGCCCGTAGGGGCCGAGGGGCGCGGAGGAGGCGGCGGCGGCGGCGGCCAGGGCTCCCAGGCGCAGCTTGGCCTGGGCCTGCAGGTAGTGGGCGGCCTCGGGGGGCGGCTTGGAGGGCGCCAGCGGGTCGGCCTTGAGCACCTTGAAGCGCTTGCGGCGCCGCAGGAAGCTGCCGTTCTCGAACATGTCCCCGCAGCTGGGATGCAGCGCCCAGAAGCTGCCCTTGCCCGGCTGGTCGGGCCTGCGCGGGATCTTGATGAAGCAGTCGTTGAAGGAGAGGTTGTGGCGCAGCGAGTTCTGCCAGCGCTGCGTGTTCTCCCGGTAGTAGGGGAAGCGCTCCATGATGAACTTGTAGATCTCGCTAAGCGGCAGCATCTTCTCGGCCGAGCTCTGGATGGCCATGGCGGTCAGCGAGATGTACGAGTAGGGCGGCTTCTGGTCGCTGTACGTGTTGCGGCCCGGACGGGGCATGGTGGAAGCGGCGGCGCCGGCCGGGATCTGCAGCGCAGGGAGGCGGAATTAGCGGGCTGGGCGAGGGGGGGAGGAGGGCGGGGAGGGGCCCGTCCTGGCCGGGTTCCGCGGTGCGCCCCCCTTGGGCAAAGTTGGCTCACCCTCTTTGGGGAGGGGCGCGCGAAGCCGGCCACTTCCCTCCCCCGGCTGGGTGCGGCAGGTTTGGGGAGGGGGAAGGGGCGGCCTCTCGGCGGGAGGGGCGAGCCCAGCGGAGGCGACTTCCAGCCCGGCCTGGCCGGCTGACAGCCCCGGGACCACCCCTGCGGGACGGCACCCCGCGCCCCTCCGGGTCCTCCCCTTTCTTTGCCACCCGCCCCTCTGGCACGCCGAAGGGCAGGCTCCTCCAGCGGGGGCGGCGCTTTCCTCCGGCCGGCCGAGAGCTCTGCCGAGCCGCAGCAGCCGGGCACTGGGCGCAAGCCGCCTGGCCGCTCGCTCGCTCTCCCTTCCGTTTTATGCGCTCCCCCCCCGATCCCTCCCCTCCCCTCCGCGGGCTCCCGACAGCTTCCCGGCGCTCCCAATTTGTAACGGCTCGCCCCTCCCCGTAAGCAGGTCCCGCGCCAACCGCAGAGAGTGTGTGTGTGGGTGCACCGTCCGGACCTCCCTCCCCCAGGAGCCCGCGAAGGGGAAAGACCAGCCCCCCCTCCCGCCCCAGGCACTCACTTCACAGGCGCCGCGAGCGAGCGGCGTCAGCCGGCGAACTGTGCCCGGAGCCTTCCTTTCTGCGGGCCGGGCCGGGGCTCTTGGCGGCCAGGGCTCCCGGCTTCCCGGGCAGGGGGGCTGTGGGGCTGGAGACCCGGCAGCCCCTTTCTGACTCTCCGCAGCCGCCGGGCTAAGCAGCCCCGGCCGTGCCCAGCGCTGGCGCGGCCGCCGCCTCCTCCTGCTGCTTGCCAACCATCTGAGCTTGGCAGGCGGGGGCTGGCGCAGAAAAGGCCCCCGTCGAGGCGCCGCGCTAATGGGCCACTTTCTTCGCTCTGCGATGACACCCGCCTGGGAGGGGGGAAGGGGCGGGGCTCCGGGGCCGGCGCGGAGGGGGTCACTGCTTGCAGCCCCGGCGCTCCCCCCCTTCCCGGCAGGCGGGGGGCCAATGGGAAGCGCTTCTGAGCTGGCAAAGGGTGGGGGGCGACCAGCCTCGTCCCCCAGGAAGAGCTGCGGCCGCCAACCAACCGGCCTGCCCGGCTTTTGAGCCCAAGGAGCTGTGTTCTCGGTCGCCTGGCGACTCCGCTAGAATCCGAGCTGCTACTCAGCGAGGTGGGCGGCAGCTGTGCTGGGGGAGCCCGACTTATTGGCGGGAGGGGCGCCTCGGCCTGGCCGGCTGCCCGTCCGCTGACCCTCCGCTGCAGAGGTTCCTCTGGGCCAGAACCTCGCCGCGCCGGCCTCCCTTTCCCAAGGAAGCGCAGGGCAGCGGCGGGGGTAACTTCACGGGCCCCCAACTTCGGGATCCCACTGAGGCACAAGTCCTTTCGGTGGGAAGAAGGGTGCGCCTCCCAGGAGGGCGAAGGAAGTTCAGCCTCCGGCCGGCGCTGCCCGCTTTGCTTCAGGATGGGAGGCCGGGTGCGCGGGGGCCGCGCAGAGGAAGCGGGCCGGGTTGGGACAGCCGGTTCCTCGGTTGAACGGCGGGAATCGCTTTCCTGCCTTGCATTTCTCCCCTTACCATTTTTTCCCCGGGAGCGGGGAGTGGGGGTGGCTGGGGGCGGGCAGGGTCCGAGACCCGGATTCTTCGGCCTCTGCCGAGAGTCCGAGGCGAAGTGAGCAGGGAAAGGCGCGTTTCTTGCGACCCGGGGTTGCTGCGTAAAGATGCCAAGTTCGCAGTGGGGCGGGGAAGCGCCGTTGAGACCCAGGCAGCGCCACCGCCTTCGAACCGGCCTCCCCTCCGCCAGGTCCCTTTTCCCGCCGGCGCTTCGGGAGAGGCACGTGGGCCGACCCAGAGAGGGCCGGCGAGCCCAGCGGCTAACAGCTGCCCCGATTCCTCGCCAGCGCTATGCCAGCCTCTCCATTCACCCGTTCCGCCGCTCTTCCCCGCCTTACAGGGAGGCCTGGCGGGCAGTAAAGCCGCTTTTCCCGACGGTCTTAGATGCCAAAGAGGTGAGCAAATTCCCGCCTCTGGAGACGGGCTGAGCGGGGGCCTCTTAGGTACTCAGCAGGCGATGAATCACTTAGGCGGGCCGGTGGGATGGGGCCGTTCACCTGAAGCGCCACCCTATCCTAATTTCGAAGAAACGGGTCTCTGGGACGGAACTTCGCCTTCAGACGTTCTCCACATTAACGTCGGGGGTTTTCGCTAAGGTTCTAGTCCTCATGAAGGGAGAAGGGCGGTGGGAAGCTCCCTAAAATGGGTGTTCTTCGCCCCGCACCTCCTGTCTAAGCCTTTTGCTCTTGGGGATCAGGTCCCCGGCTCAAAGCAGCCTGATCAAAGCCTTCACGGGAGAACTGTCTTTTCAGGGAGGGGGGAGGCGAAGGACCCCCTCCCCAAAACTATCCCAGCCCCGATCCCTTTTCCAGCTCTCAAAAAACATTATTTAATTTCTTTTTGCCTTTCTTCTTTCCCAGTTAAAATTCCGCCAAGGACTGCAAAAATGCCCGAACGGCATGCGCGTCTAAAAAAGAGGCATTCTTACGGCTTCTTGATCTCGCCTAGAAGCCTTGGGAGGAAAGCGGGCAGCGCAGCCCCCTCTGGCTAGCGGGGAAGGGAGGGAGGACCAAGGAGAGCTTAGGAGGAGAGGAGCCGGAGGGAGGTGTCTCTCCTTAGTGGTGCCCTTTCCAAGGCTAGCCACAGATTAACCGAATCAAATGGTCTGGTGGAACTCCGCGCCACTTGAGGCACCGCGATCTGTGCCCAAACGTCCACTCGGAGAAGGTGAGGCCCTGGAGTCTCGGGTACCCGTTTCCCCACGTCTGTGGAAGTGGGGGTGGAGATTTGGAACCGCTGGCTCAATCCTAAACCGCTCACCTCACAGGGCGGTATCTTGGGTCCACAAGGCGCGGGTGGAGGGTTGGAGGGAAGGATTGCACACCCCTGGACGCGATCCCTTTTGGAAAGGTGGGGATGCATGTCTTGAATCCGTCACCGGTGGGTCCAAATAGTGGCGTGGGGGCGTGGGCAGAGATAAGATACCCAGAGAGGAAAAAAGTCGCCGGCGGAAATGCGCGCAGAGGGAGGGGGGTTGCGGCTACTCGGAAAGGCCTTAGGAAGGGCCCGATTCTGCAGCTTAAATCAGGCCGGGGATTTCGCTGGGCTTCGCGTAAACCCACCGTCTTGCAAATGGACGGCCAGAAAGAAATCGGGCCCCAGAAAGGGAAGGTAATTCCCCGGGAACCCACACACACAACCCGACACACACACACACACACACCTCCTTTTCTTTTAACACTCGCCCACACTCACCCGTCCACGCACACCCCATTAACCACATTTTTGTCGCTGGTCAATAACTCGCCGAAACGTAACTTAAACACGACGAATTTAGGAGATTAAACAATTTCATTAATATTGAAATGGCGGCGGAGCCTCAGCGAGGCCGCTTGAGATGCGAACGCACGTTTTTCAATATTAACAGAAGTACTTGAAGGGGAGGATAATGTCACCTTCTTAATTCAGCAAAAATAAAGCGCGCGGGGAGGGGGGAGGGGAAGGGCGGTGGGGGAGGGAGGAAGGGAGGGAGGGGCAGCGTCTGGGGAAAGTACGGGGCTTCGGTGCAGCGCATCCAACGGACACGTGTATAGGCGCCCGGGGGCTCACGGTTGCAGCTCAGTTCCCAGATGGGGTTGGGAAGAGATGCTGAAGCTTCCTCCCTCCCGCCCCCTCGCCAAAGGGAAAGGCCACAAAGCAGGAAAGCCAGGTTCTCGCCGATCCCGCCGGAATCTCTTGGCAAGTAAACCTTGGTTGCAATCACAAGTGCGGGTGGGGTTCTTGCCTGGGACGGAATGAGAGTTACTTCCGAGGAAAGACGCCCGGAGCTGCCCCGGAGCGTATTCTAGAAACTCCGGGCGAAAGGTTTAAGTTGGCCGGGCCCCTCCCCCCCTCTTTTGATACCTCCAGCCTTGAAAAGCCCTTTCACGCATCTTTGCCCCTCCCTTCCCACCCACCCCCGTTGACCCATGGATTCACGCAACAACTTGGCTTAAAAAAGAAGCGCTTGGCCGAATGATAACTTGCTCGAGCCTCCATGAACAAAGGCAGTGTATCTTCGAGGGGCTGGGAACCAGAACAAGAACCAGACAGCAACCGCCACTTTCAAGGGTCTGGTAGCTATGCTCTCCCCCCCGGCTCACCCCAAGTCTGGGGGTGGTAACTTCGTTGGGCCTGGATAATCCTTGGGCGCCTAGAAGGCCGGAAAAAAAAGCCCATAGACCTCAACTGAAACAAAACCGAGAATTTTTCTTGCAATAAAAAAGCAAGGGCTTTCCCCCCACCCCCATCTCGCTAACATCCCAAAATAATAAGCGAGGGGCGCAGATCCCCGGGGAAACTACAATGCGGAGCGATTTTAGGCTTCCGAATTGCGTTTGGCGCGTTGGAGACAGCAGCAGGGAGTCCGGCTCAAAAGAATCTGGCTACTCGGGGTGGGGGGTGGGATAGTTGGACCTAAAGAGCCCCTGCCGTCCTGCAAGCGCTGGAGGACCTGGCCTGCTGAGTCTCGGCGCCCCTCGCTCAACGAATAAGGTTGCCCAGAAAGCCCAAGCCCTGGACTTTCTCTGGAGGAAGGAAGCCCCCTTGCAGCCCGCTGCTCTGGAAAGAAATCCAAGTCGGTGGGGGCTCCAGGGGGACGCGGGGGGGGGAGGTAGATCCGCGTGGCCGGAGGAGTGGGGGACCCCGTTATACTCTCACCCACCGGCCTTCCTGGCACGGAACAGCCCAGGCCTCCTTCTGGGAGGAAAACCACCCACATCTCAGCAGGGCGGTTCAATAGCCTGGACGGAAAGGCTGCATTCTCACGAAACCTGCGAGTCATCCCAAGAAACGCGCGTCTTTGCGCTTGCAATTAATGTTAGAATCTAGCCGGCTGGGGCAGCGTAACCCACCCCTTTCTTCTGAAATCTTCCCCCCTTTCAAGACAAGGGTGCCTGGCATTTAACCAGGGGGGGGGCAGCTCTTCAGCTGTCTGTTCGGACAACCAGGTCAAGGAAGAAGCTGGTTAGTTTTAACCATGCCTTTTTCCCCCTGGGGCCAGAAAAGCCGGTTAGTTTAAGTCTTCCCTCTGTTGGGGGAACCCAGCAAAGGGTTCCTTCTGAGAGCAGAGCAAGGGTGTTTTGTGAACGCAGTTCTTCTGCGTGCAAACGGAACAAAACAGGCTGGGGAGAGGGAGGGGGGCTTATTCAAATCAGACGCCAGGAGACGCGTTGGGAAAACGGGACCCAAATCCCCGAAGTCACTTATATCCCGTGGAACTCCATCAAGCTCAGGAGGCCTCGATGGGCGTCCGGGGGACTCTGAGCTAAGCCCCCTTTCCCACAAGGGAGACCACACACCGACTCCCAGATTTGCCAATAATTTATGCTAAGTTTCTCTCCATAAATCCTCCATTCGCCTCAGTGGCGAGCCTGGGCGGGCGGCCGGGCGGAGGGGAGCCCCCCCCCGAGCCCCCCTCCCACCACCCTATTGATTTAAGCCTCGGGTTTACACGCAGCTGTAAGCTGGGCGGGGCTGCCTGGCACTTTGGCGCGGATGATCCCCCCCAGCCCTTAAAAAAAAGGGGAAAAAACCCCACATCTCCTTTTAAAGAACAGCTCTCATAATCTTGTTACCATTGACAAAAAACAGGGCGGAGGGGAAGAAGGAGGGAGGGGTCCTCTCCAAACCTCCCAATTTGAAGCGAGGGCCGCTTTTTTCCCCCTTGGAGTTACCCCCAGCCCCGAATCTGGGGGAGCAAGAAGAATGAAATGAAATCGTGGCGGGCAAGTAGAGGATACTCCGCCCTCCCCACTTTGTCATCTTGGTGGGGTGAGTGTGTGTCAAGTGAAGAAACAGTCAAGAACCCCTTGCGACAAGTGTGTGTGTGTTAATGTGTGTGTGTGTATGGGGGGATAGTCCGTGTATTTGTGGGTCTGCCTATGGAGTCTCGGTTGTAAACTTATCGGGAAAAAACGAAACAAACCATGTATGGACCGCATTCATTCACCCAACACTTTCTGAATGAACGTCTCGTCGGTTTCTCACATCATCCTAAGCCGTAAATTAACCGAAGGAGCCGCTTTTACACAGTTCACACACACACACAAAAAGCACCCTCTTCGGATTAAAACCAAATGCAAGCTTCACGAGTTGTCTGAATGCAGGCCGCCCCTAGACTCTCTCTCCCCCTCTCCCTGACCTGCTTGTTACTCGGTAGCCCGATCCTGCCCGCCTTGACTTAGGCATCCACAGCAGGTGCCAGTAGCCTTCCGGGCAGACGGCCATAGGATCAGAGCCCTCGGATTGCGCGGCTTCGGATCGATGGGAGGAAGCCCCCAACACTCCCCCTGGCCGCGCCTTCCAGGCCTCATCAGCCCCTCCCTCCTTTCATTATATTCGTCGTTAAAAGGGAAGGGAAAAAACAGACACCTCCCCCCCGCCGCGCTTCGTTTCTAACCGGAGCTCCTGCCAGGACAGGTGGGGGCAGACTCGGGGGGTTCCCGGCTACCTGATCAGTGGCGACCTGAGTTTTTCTTGTCTTAAAATAAGGCCAGCTATTTCTACTCCTTAAAATAAGGCCAGCTATTTCTACCCCGGAATATTTGGAAGCGACTTGATTCCTACGCACGTGTTTACCTGCACGGCTGAGCTGGCTAGCGGGTGAACATGCGAAGCGACCTCCTCGGGCAGCAGTTCCTAAGAGGCGAGTCGGGGGCCGGTGACGTCACGAGAGCACCTCTCCCCCCCAACTGCACCTGTGAAGCGTCTCTCTCCCCCAGCAGAAAACAGTTTTATAAAGAGGGAGGGGTGTTTAAAAAACATCGCGCCAGCTGTTCGTAGATTATGAACTGGTTCCTGGCTTGGGGTTTGCCAAGATCCGGTAAACCGCCGTTTATTGAATAAACCACAACCGGCTGATTTCGTAGGACACACCAAGCGTTATTTTACACCCCACAATGATCGGGGTTTACAAAACTAAGCCAAACCCACATAACCCAAACCTTCCCTGCTGTTTGCAAACCGCGACCCTTCTAAGTTTTATTTACTAAATACATTCCCCATAAAGCGAGCTTCCTGCAAATGCTGCAAAATCCTTCTACTCTTCGAACCGAGCTGAGATTTCGTACATTTAAGTCTCTGCGAGGGTGGTGAATATCTGTATATTTAAGAATATTTAAGTCTCTCCAGGAGAAAGAAACGCGAGAGGAGATTCCTTAGCAACCGATTTTTTCCCCAGGTCTTTCCCCTCGTAAGCCCCTCGTGGAGACTTGGCTGCCTTCACACGACAGCTTGCTTGATCCGCCTCTTGACCCATTTTCGGGGCTCGCTGACCCCTTGAGCCCCCAGGCCCTCTGATCCCGCGGCCTCGCTGTTTCCACGGAATCCGGTGGGAGAAGCAGACTAGAAGAGCCAAGGGACGCCAACCCCTCCTGAGCGACCCGGTGGGAATAGGCGGTGTTAGGACTGCGGCCTTACTCTCACGGAGGCCCGTGCTGGGCGACCCCCCGCTGCCTTTCGCAATATCTCTGCCAGGGCGCATCCTGGATGTTCCAGCGAGGACGGGGCGCGCTCGAGGAATGGGGTCCCTAACCAAGTCCTTGCTCCGTCGCATAAGGAGACCTTCGGGTGGAGGTCGTCTCCAAAAACCCCTCCCCCGATTCTTACCCTTACGCCAAGACTCCGGTCGCTTTAATTTTCAAGGGAGGCGCCCGCGGGTGGGTGGCTGTGTTATCAGTATTAAGCTCCTGTCTTTTTAGACAATCAAACTCCGGCTTCTCCCTTCTTCTCACACCCCCAACTCCCCCCCCCCATCCTTCCGCCTGAATTTCCTCGCTGGGAGAAAAGTCGCTGGGAGAAGACCCTCCGGGAATTGCCCTCCGATTTTATTCTGGGGGTGGGTAGGAGATAAACCCCTTTCTTTGCCAAGGTGGGCTCAGCTTGAAGGAAACGTCGCTTCCCCCTCTCTTTTTCTCTCCCCCCAGCCCCCCTTCGAGGAAATCCAGCGAAGGCCACCCGACACCCGAGGAGGGATTAACGCGCCCCTTTCTCCCCGCTTCCCCCTCTGCGGCTCAGGCTGGAGCGGGCGAGCGCTGGCTGGTTTGTTTGGCCGAACAAAGGTTCGAGCCCAATTGCCCCGCACTTGTGAACCGGCTCCCCCGACCTGAAGTATCTTTTACAGCGGGGGGAAAGCCAACACTTTCGCGGAGGTCTCAAAGGCGTCGAACAAAAGCCGCTGTCCCAAAGCCTCTGAAAGTGAAGTAGCGAGGCGTGACATTCCCAGGGTCAGGGCGAATGAAAAGGCGACCCACAAGCGGGCGCTTTCACAAGGCGGCTGTCGCCCTCGGAGGAAACAAATGTTGTAAATAGGGGCGATCGCGCCCCTTCCGTCAAAATAGCAAACGAGAGCCAAACAGCATTGTCAGCAGCGCCGACCTGGCCATCGTGGGGAGGGGGAAAGGGGGGCGGTGGGTGCGCCTTTCCGAGCGCGCGGCCTCCCTTAGCCCCGCGGAAAGAGAGGCCGACGAAACCATTTGCGGGAAGCGCCTTCTTTCCGCGGCCCGCCGCATTTTTCGTTATTTTTGCACGCAGAAGTCGCTGAAATAAACAGCGGAACTAAACCCAGCAAACTTCACTCCCGGTCGAGGCCGCAGAAATACGTTAGGAAGTGAGACTCCGGCCCCCCCCTGAACAGGAGCGCGTCCGACTGGCGATTCCGCCGCCCAGGAGCCCACGCGGAGTCCTGCGTGGCTACCCCCGAAGTTCGTCCTTCCTCTTGTAACGCTGTTGGTTCACACGTTCAAGAGGACGAGGGCGCGTTTGGGATTAAGCCTCTCCTGGTTTTTTTTTTCCTGATTCATCCCTACATCTGGAGAAGGGCAGACCCCCCCCCATAAACCCCCCACCCCCTATTATTGATTCGGCAATTAACTCTTACACCCCGATTTCTTTGGAATGCATCTGCTGGCTGTGGCCAAGCGATCCCCTTAGTTTGAATTTTTAAAAAATGTGTGTATGTGTGTGTGTTTTGTATGTGTAAGTGGTGGTGAGGGGAACACTAGCTTTACTAATGGAGCCCCATACCTTTTCGTTTTCCGTGGGCAGAAACAAATATCAGATTGTTTCAGCTTCACTCTGCACACCTTTCAAGGCGGCTTATAAAGCAAATGCAAAAAAAACCAAGAACTAGTTCATAAAGGACTTTGCAAATCGATCGATCTGCAGGAAAACGGCCCCTTCCCCATTTGGGTGGGTGCCATTCCCTTCCAGCTTGGCTTCCGCCCCCCCCACCCCGCTCCCCCCCCACCCCGCATCGCCACTTACAAAGCCGCCACCTTCGGGTCCTGCTAAATGGATCACACACACACACACACCCCTCCCGTCTTCCCTGGCCAGATTCGCTCCTTAATTTCCGGCCGTTAAATAGGAGCGCTTTGCATCTCTATAGCTTGAAAGCTGATGCTTCGCCCTGGCGGGAGCTGTAAAGGAATTTCACTCGCGTTTTTTTTTTCTTTTCGCGGGTCGATCCTTCCCAACGAACAGAGAAGACAGATATACCAACACAAAAGCGCGCTTATTTCAAATGAATTAGGGTGAGCAGAACCACAACCAGAATCCATGTGCCTTCCTGCCAATTTCTACACAGATTTTAAAAAAAAGTAAAATAAAATATACAATGATGAGAAGAGAACACAAGAAAATAAGAGCTTGGTGGACTTTCATTAATGCAGAACCGAAAAGGCTTTCTCCCTTGAGGCCCCACCCTGTTCTACCACCTTCCTTTTGAATTACCTTTTTCCATTTTCAAGCATTGAGCTGCTTTCCTAACCTTTTGGGGCTTCAAGGATCAAGTTTTCTGCAGCCGGAGCTGCTCCACCATCTGGATCTGGATTCCCTGATGCTTAAGAGGAACTGCAAAAGATCTCGCCAAACCCAACTGGGCTGAAAGGGGAAGAATTGTGCACAAGATCTTAGGGCTGAATGAATATTTGGTTTTGCTGAGTTTGTGGGAAAATGCTCCCTTCCTCTCTTTTGGGAAGCAGAAGAAGTCCTGACTTATTATATACAGCATTGGTTTTTCAACCTGGTTTATTACCTTGTGGGGCTGATCCATCACGAGATCCAGGGAAGAATACAAGCTATGAGCTTCCTTCACAGGAAAAAGCAATTATATTTGGAAGAGTTAGTGGTAAAAGGAAACCAGGCCACCAAAGAACCCGGTGGCAGGGCTCCATCAAAGCTGACATCAGCCAGAGCATAGAAAACCTCACAGAAATAGTGCAACATTGGAAGATGTGGAGAGACCTGGCCCATAGAATTGCAAGAGTCAGACACAACTGAATGGATGATATCATCATCCTCATCATCGTGACTTTCCTTATGCCCAGCTCAACCCATGATCTAGGTCAGTATAAGTACCTCTGTGGGTTGTCCTCATGACTCCAGGCAGAACCCACTGACACGTCAGCTCCGTGAGTTCCTTTCCAACGAAAATAATGTTGGGTCTTCCCACATCAGAGGGGCATCTTCTCATACTAAGGTGCTCCTCAGAGGCCCATGACCTGCAAGGACAACATTTTGGATGGGCCTAAGTGGTCCGCGTGCAACATGCAACCTCTTGAGGTCTCCTCCCTATCTCAGGATTGTCTTCCTGGGGGGCTTCTCTTCCAACCGAGCAGAAGCCTTGTCCAAACTCACGGGTTGGTACACAGCTTGTGTATTTCACATTATCATCTCTGCTATCTGGAGGCAAAGTAGATTTTCTAAAGACCTAATGAATAAACAAGCCCAGAGTGAGCATGGTGTAATTTACCTTGTTAATGCAGATATGTGCATAATAAATATGCATTGCTCTGTCTTCAAATAAATTCTCTTTCATGCCTAACTATGGTGGGTGTTTTTCAGTGTGTTTGTTTTTAGCATCAGCTCTGGAAAATATCCTCATTTCTGGGTTTCACTGTGCAAAGAAGGTGGGAGATTTTGCAGCTGCTTAAGAAACAACATCTAGAGAAGATCTGGCCACTTGTGCTGGCTTCTCCCAACTTCTGTATTTTTGGAGCACCAAACACCATACAGATCAGGAATGTGACATTTATGCTACGAATACTGACAGGTAACAGGTTTGAGTTTTGACAAGGGTTGACAAGGGTCATGTGGACCCTTACTGTGCTTTATTGGGTCCCTTTAATTTTATTTTTAACACAATCTAACTAGCTGCAATTTGCAGCCATGTTTTTAGTCCTCGTTTTGCTCTTGGTCTAAAAGGGTTCCTGATCATCTTTTAGAGTAGAATAAAATACCTGATTGGCCAAGTGTGATTAAACACACACAAGGAATTTGCCTCCTTCTCCTAGGTGTCTGAATATTGATATCCTAACATCAGTTGCTCTTCCTTTCTCCAAATTAGACATTCCACAACCTTTCAGCATTATAGGACATGTGTTTAAGTCCCTGTATCATCTTTGACATCCTTTCTGAACTTCTTCTAACCTCTCAATTTTCTTCTGTCAGGCCAAAAGATGATTTAGCCCAGCTCTAACTGGCAGCTGCTTTCTTGACTTAACGCCAGATGCTTATCTTAACCTCTAAAGCAGTTCAAAACCTACCTATCTAAGAGACCAATGACATGTTACAAACCTGTCCAGGTGGTATAGTAGGCAGAAGAACCTTCTGGAAGGCATCACCATGGCTTTCTTCAGTGTTGATCCCAACCTTTGGAGCTACAATTGATCCTCAGATGTTCTATTCCATGCAAAAATAGGAAAAAAACATCTTTTTTTAATAACTTAAGGGGTTACAAAGGGTGCAGCAGTGTTTTTTTAATGACTTTAGCTCTGATCACTCATCAATCAATTGCTTTTATTTTCCTATTGTCATTTACAAGTTGGCGTTGACTCATTTTTTGTTGCTACTGAAACACCGATCTGTTTTATACCCAAAATACTTCTGGGCTACTCCGATTTCTTGCTTCCCACTCTCCTTCTTATTTTGTGGTCAGCAAAGAATGATTCCCACCCCCAGTTCCCCCTTTCCCCAAACATTTTGGGAGAGGCCACCTCCTGTTCAGTTTTCCCTTCAACTTGCAGAGACAACTGAAGCATTTGGAGCGTCTCCATAAACGTTCTTGGAATTCAGTCTGCAAAGCAAAAGATGTTGGAAGATGCAAGCGTGGACCCAAGCCAAGATGTTCTTGGGTTGTGAAAACTATTCCAGACCAGCCTTTTTTTTTTTTAAAGAGAAATGCCTTTTCAGGCAAGTTGGGAGGGGGGCAGAGGGAGAAGAGTTATGGCCATCTCCTCCCTGTTTTTAAACAAACGGATCTGCATTGCCTGTTTTTGCTTCATGGCAAACACCTCACAGCTTGGATATGCCGGTGCCGGCATATATTACTTTAATTAAGTTGATGGCCATTTCCCTTTCCTTGGAGAACCATTCCATGGTGCAATTAGGAATGCATTGGCGCTAGCACATATGAATATTCAGGAGGGTGTCAATTAATTAGCAGACAGTGGAATCTCATTACAATGCTCAAAACTCTTTTAGTGCTAAGCGGAATTAAAGGGGCATTTGGCAATGTGCTGGATTAGGGAATATTTTACTGTGCACTCATTTAACTTCATTATCGTTGCACTTACACTACCCTCTGATTTTTATTAATTAAATTGCTCATTAATTTGTCCGGGAAGAAGAGATAAAAAGTTTTACGATGGACACAATGCTTACGCTGGGATCGGCTTCAAAAGTGTAGTTCAACCCTTCCCTGCTACCCAGCAAGAACGTAATTTACCATGGTTAGCAAGGAATTCGCAGCTAACACTTCACTCCCGTCCGAGAGCACTCTTGTTCGTAACCGTTCCTCATTGTTAGGCACTCCAGGAGAACTTTACTTCCTGCATAGTGGGTTTCCCTCACCATCACATTTCTAGAGCCTGACACTGAAACCCAACTTAACCAGGGTTCCCTGCAGCTTGAATATGCTTCCCTTGGTGTTACAGGTGGTGGCCTAACAATAAGCACACAGAAATTTGGAGAGAACAACGAGGCTGGTAAAAAGGTGGTGCCTCCTTTGAGTTGAATTCCTCTCCTGGGGAAGAGATAAGTCATGAAGGTTTCTTAGCAGGAATATAGAAGTGGTTTGCCCCATTGTCTTCTTTCAGGGCACTGAATTACCATTCTAGTCCTCAACCCTTCCCTCATGGTCACCCAACCAAGCATCCATCATGTTCAACCTGGCTCAGAAAAAGTCAGCTAGGTGGGCATCCTGTTGAGCCTCCCTTGGAGGCACCTGTGTTTGACATATTCATAGAGTTCCATGATCCTTGCATTGACCAAACCCATACCTGTCTAGAAAGGTGTGGACCTCTAGGAATAGTTCCTATCAGTTTGGGTCATTTGTTATGGGGTAAGTCTCCAGGGATGTTCCCCTGATGACAGTCCAAGAAACATCTTCAAGCTTCCTTGACTGGTTAGGTTCTTTCTATAATATTAGCATTATATTGATTAGGGTTGTGGTTGACTCACTGCCTTGATAGGTCTTGATAGAAACAGCAAATTCCTATTTCCCTCCCAAAAAAACGCTCTCTTTAAATTTATCCCGTGATTCCATCCTAATTCACTCTCCTGGTAGGACCCCCCCATTCCAAAAGAAATCATATTTACAAAAGCTAATAGACAGAAATATAATCCTCCTTTTCATTATTTCTTCTTCTTCTGGAAACAATTCTCACCTTCAGATTAGGCCCTTCCTAAACTCTTACCTTCACATCATTGTGTGAGGATGATTTTTAAGACAGAAACATTTCCATAGGACATTACGCTTTAGAAAAACAAACAAAGATTCCCTAAGAAATGTTGGATATTAAATATTCATAGGATTCAAATTCAATAGACATGCCACCCTATCTGTACATAGGGCTGCAACATGACAATAATCCCACAATAAAAGAAAACTCAATAAAATAGAAATTCTCCCTTGTTGAAGGAGCTAAATGATGGAAAATGAACACCCTCACTCAAAAAAAAAACCCCAACACCACATTATTTTCAGCACCCAGTCCTCTGTTAAGACTCCTCACAAACAAAAGGTTAGAAAGACAAATATTAAACCCACCTTTACCGAAAGAAGCTGCTAGATATGCATAGAGAATTAATAAGGATGTAAAATTCATTAGCTGCATTTGGTGACATCAAAATAAGTTCCACCGAAAGCGAGGGGGAGCCAGGAGTGAGAAAAGGCAGGCCTTCTGGGCATCTGAAACCATATGCTGGAATTAGAGTTAATTGACTAATTACATAAATTAGGCATTAATTTTACAACGCATCAAGTATAGAAAGATATCTCAATTAATTGTGCATAAATTACAAGGTTAAAGGGGCAGCCCTGAAAAGGGGGGGAGGGGGAGGATGACCAGGGGGCATTTCCTTGGATCTGAAGAGGTTGCTGAGGGATCAGAAGGTGGTACAAAGGGAAGATGCCATCGGGGCAAAAGGATGGAAGAAGGTGTGTTGGCCGCCCAGGTTTGGCTGAGATCTCTCACCAACCAGTAGCGTGGAAAGAAGGGAGAGCGAAGATAATTAAAAACAATCATAAATTACAAGTCAAGATATATTTTTGCTGGATGAAATGAACGGCAGGAAGTCTAAGTGGCCTGTGCTATCTGTCTGAGATGCTAAATCATTAGGTTCCTGGTTTGGGGCTTAGGGAAGAAGGAAGGAAGGAAGGAAGGAAGGAAGGAAGGAAGGAAGGAAGGAAGGAAGGAAGGAAGGAAGGAAGGAAGGAAGGAGATGGGAAAGGGGGAAAGAGAAAGGAAAGAGAGAGAAAAAGAACAGAGTCCAACTCATAAACTAAGGTTTCTCAGTCTCAGCAACTTCAAGATGGGTGGATTTCCATTCCCAGAATTCCTCAGCCAACAAGATGTCTGGGGAATTCTGGGAGATGAAGTCCACCCATCATTGCAGGCTGACTTCTAATGCTACCACAATCTGTGGAGTTACAAGGAGATTCCAACTATGGGCCACCTCAGTGGTGAAGATGGAAAGACAGAAAAAAAGATTCTGATTGACCAAACAGCAGGAAGGACATCTAAGAAGGCCTGTGTTTTGAAAAGCAATGGTCAAACTATAGAAGATTTGATTTGATTTTCTTGTCCAGAAAAATAAAATGTGGCATGCTCACAGACCCTTACTTATCCCAAAATGCGTGTGAACAGGAGCTAGCACAAGTCATTCTGGAGAGATTCAGAATTCAGCTGGATGCTAAATTGTCCTGATCCCTGTTTAGCTAATAGGCTTAACTAAGGAAAGTTGGTTTTGACCATTCAGTTCCTTAACCACATCTAGTGTGAATGTCAACATCAAGCAAGACAGTACAACCCAATAAGGATGTTCTGAGAGGCCCAGTATGGACTTACAACATTGACAGGCCCTTAGACAGCCAAAGATCTTGAGGGAACTTTCAAGGGTTGGCCAATTTTCAGTAACTGTTCATGTAATAAGACAGTATCTCCATTACAAGCTTAAGTAGACCTACAGCCACCTGGTGGTGAATACCACAATTGCTTTTTTTGATAAACAAACTTAAATGTGTTTATTTCAAGAGACTCAAAATCACATCGGTGGAAGCTCAAAGGCCTGTGCTGATATATTTCAGTAACTATCTCTAGCTTGCATACTGGGGACATCATGGCTCTGCGGCTTAACCTAAACTATAAACTATGGTTAATATGTTAAGAAAGAGCTAAGGAAAAGAGCAGGATATTCTGGGTTCAATTCCCAGCCAAAAAAAAAAGTAACAGGAAAAGTTTCTTTCTGTTCAAAAGAAATAGAGCTAAAGTACTGTAGTTTAATATGTTTCATTTAGCATGTTTAGAAGTACTAAGAACCTTCCCAGATCCTACTCCCTTCTTAAATGGTGAATGTTTTTCCTGACCTAAAACTCCCAGAATCGTCAGCTAGAATGGATAATGACCACCATATGGGAAAGGACCACTGTAGGATGCTCAAAATTTCATCCAGCAAAAGGACAAAACGTTTGTTGTTGAAAAGGACTGGCGGAATATTCTTCCTTTAAGGAATGGAAGAGAACTTTCAAATTTGAGTGAGCAAGAGCAATAGTTAAAAATAGCACAACAAATGATGGAACTGAAAGAGGAAGGAAGGAAGGAAGGAAGGAAGGAAGGAAGGAAGGAAGGAAGGAAGGAAGGAAGGAAATAAATAAATAGATAAATGGAAAAGAGGAAGGAAGGAAAAAAGAGGAGAAAGAAGGAAGGAAGGAAAGGCAACAGTAGATGCTCCCCTACAATGACTATCTGAGCTAAATCTGCCAGGGGTGTCATCTGCTACAGCTGGGTGTGAAGGACAGGATTAGTGGCCCCACCCACATTTGACTCTAGCTCCACCCACTCCTCACTCTCCAGCAGGTTTCCCCCCAGGGTCTGCAGCTCCTGGCTGGAAGGTTTTCCTACCCAGCCTTCTCCTACAAGGAGACAATGTTTGTCAAGGATTAGGTTTGAAAACGGATGAGCACCTGCCAGATGGATGCCTTTGGATCCGATAAAAAATATCATTTTGATGGAACTCTCTTTCATTATTTAAAAAAAAATTATTTACAGTTGCCAGATGCTAGAGATACTTGAGGGAGAAGTTGACAAGTGGATAATTGTCAGCAGAACTAAAACAGACACTCTGTTTACAGTGGAACATGATTAATTGTGAGCAAATAAAACACAAGCCTCTTTCTTTCCTTCTTTTGCTCAGCGTCTGGAGTTCAACAGACACAAAACAGAGGCAAGGAAGTTCTTCAACAACAAATCCTTGTCTTCAAGAAAAAAGCTCAGGAGGTCAGGCTAATGGAAGCAGGGTTTTTTGAAGGTCCTAGCAGAGAGGAAGCAGGATGACAGGATGGGTGAAGTAGAGGAGACATGATTTGGCTTGGTGTTCAACATTGTCCTGACCCTCCAAAATCAGCCTAATTCTCTTATTTTATTTATTTGTTTAACTTATATGCCGTCCATCTTGTCTGACAGTGACTCTTGTGTAAATAGGAGAATGGCTGGCTCCATGCTTCAATAGTGAATGTTGGGCCAGAGGAAGAAGGAAGATGCCACTGAACATCCTTTCGGCCTGAGTTAGTGGGAAAATCTTTGAGAGAAGATTGGAGATTCCCAATTTCCAGGATTGTATTCTTCATGGTTAGGCTGCACTTTCAAGTCTGGGCTGATTTATGGACACCATGAACATCAAGTCAAAGATTTCCAAGGAAGACTTCACCCCTGTAGTGGGTTTCTGCAGTTTTTCACTGGAGTGAAACAACAGATTTTCTTGGGAGAAGGAAAGGCCATTCACACCACTTGAGTACGTTATAATTTACTCTGATCACAGAACCTTAAATGTGTCTTCAATTCCAGCCTGCTCCTCAAATATGATTGAGGACACTTAAAATATAATTAGAACAATGTTGTGGAGGTCCCTGCTTGAGTTGAACCTACCCAACGTTGCTCTACAACAGAGGCCTCCAAACTTGGCAACTTTAAGACTGGTGGACTTCCAACTCTCAGAATTCTCCAGCCAGCAGAATTCTGGGAGTTGAAGTCCACAAACCTTAAAGTTGCCAAGTTTGGGGACCCCTGCTCTACAAGGTCTCCTAGAGAAGAAAGACAGACGTCTTCTAAACAGACCAATCCAAGGACAAGGAATGAAGGCAGCCCAAATTACAATCAAATCATAAGCCATCTGTGGACAGACCTCATCTTGAAAGCAGAACCTTTGAATGTCTCACCGATTCAGAGGAGAACAGCCCTTCCTTCTTTTCCCCTTAAGGATACGGACATTTATTGACTCTCCAGCTTGCTCCCATTTGTCAGTCATGAAAAGTCACTCTGAGTTTACAAGGCAATCTGTCTGAAGCAACACTATCCATCATGAGATGGAACGGAGGAACCAGCATTTCCTCATCGTCAATGTATTATCCGAGGGTCAACTCACCAGAGTTGCGGTTGGCATCTCAAACGTTGCCCTCAGGTAAGGAGCCCAGCCTTCCTGCTGCTCACCCAGATGGGTTCAATGAACTGCAGCTGTGTGAGTGTGTGTGTGTGTTGCTTGTTCAGGTATTCTATCAACTGGCATCATCAAACAGCTAAGGAAGAAGGAGAAGGCAATTCACCTCCGCTCCTCTGGCAGCAACTACTGACAGGAAAAGAAGAGATGCAATGGAAGAGAACTGATTCTACTTTGGGGGATGTACAGGTGTTCTTGCATTTGGGGTGCACGAAGCTTCTGAAGACAGTCCTCGACTTAGAACCATTCATTTAATGACTGTTTGAAGCTACAACAGCACTCGAAAAAATGACTTAGTTTTTACACAGTGCTGTAACTCCCTAACTATTGGACTCAACAGGCTGGAATCTCAGTATTCAAAAGCTTGTTCAGCTTCTTCCAAACGATTTTCTTAAGAACCTAAGCCGTGTCCTGTTGGATCAAACTCCTGGCCTATTTAGTCTTTTGATTACATACATTACATGAAGGTTTCCTACAATCTGATCCCCCTCTGAATGCTGGGTGAGCTCTCTCTGTCTACAGTGCTCTGTTTAAAAAAACAAATTGTGAAATATATTTTATTCAGTGGGAAAATGAAAAAAAAAAACCCGGTTTGGGGCTCTTTCAGGAACTGTTATGTACACAGAAGTGTGCTTTTCACAAAGTCAAGGAGTCCCTCTCCAAAAAGGGGCTTCTGTCCTGCAGGAACAGAGAACATTTTGCACAAAGTGTTAAAAATGAAAAGACATGAGAAGAAGTTTGCACAGTCGTTAGTGGGTGTCTCACTCCTGTTGTTCTGAGTGATGTATCCAAATCTTTATTTCTCGATGTTGTGAAGAGTTGCTGTTAAAATCAATCGCATTGTAAGCCACTGCCTTTTCAACCAGCTGCTGTCCACCCAAAGGGCTGGACGACAGCTTCCATGAAGTGTTCAGAATGCAAGCATAATAATCTAAAACATTGGCAGATCAGCAGGTTGGAGAAGACATCTATCTGTAAGTTTTGTTAAATGTTCAAGAGAAGAAGAAAAAAGAGGTTTGCAAGGGCTTGCAACTGTATTACAGGCCGAACATTGTACCTGGTTGTGAACTGTAAAGAAAATAAAATAGTTTAAATGCTATTAATATAATCTCCATCCATGTCCTCTCTCTTGTCACAGTCAAGATCAAAACTGGGCAACCAGTTTTGGAAATATCTGAGGTCTGCACCCAAAACGAAGAAGTCGCTTGCAAGAAGCCCCCCCACCCTCTTTAGCAAGAAAGACTGAAATTAATTCTATGCAAATTTGCTCAGTAGAATCTGGGGTCTCTTCGGGGTGTCACTGGGACAGCAGACCCACAGGGCTGATTAAGCCCAATAAGGCTGCGCAAAGCCGAGCGTAATCTGAGCAAGTGAGGGGCTGGGGAAAAAGGTATTGATTTTGTGTCAGACCAAGGTAGCCAGCAAGAGTTAAGCATTAAATCATGTTCCCTGGGCACCTTTCCACGCCACCAGCCAAAGCCGAAGAGCACGCTGCATTTAATGATCTGTGGCACAAAGACTCTTCCAGGTCAATCATATGTACTTAACCTTTAGGGTTTCCATGTTGTCTGCTTGTCCAGCTGGTTTATGAAGTGTGTGTGAACCTCACGGGGGATTTCAGGTGGTGATAACTTGATCTCGGAGACGTTTGTGGTGAGAGCACCATTCAGCAGAAATATCAGGAGGAGAGAAGGTAGCCTTCACTCTTGGAGAGCGATTGCAGGCACGTTTCTTGGGACTAAATGAATACTGTTCACAAGAGGGAGATTTCTTTTTTTTTAATGGTTGTCTTGTACGATAATCTCTCTTTTACTCTTGCTGTTTTCCTCCTGCATTAATTGTTGACCTGTCCTTGCATGGAGGATAGATTATCTTTGCAGCCATTTTTTTCTAGTGGTGGAGCCATTTTTCTTTCGAGTCCTGCAATGTTACACACAGCAGCTGAATCTGTTCTGCTGAAACTGCCCCACCTTTGACCAACTGAGGAAGAAGGGAGCATAAGATGCAGGGACGGAGAAGAGCACAATGGTTAAGGGAAAGAAAAAGAAAAATAAACAACATTTTTATTTACTGGGAAGGGAAATGAATCTATCCCTATTAAAAAAGCCAGCTTCTATTCAGAAAAACAAGAGATCTTTGGTGGAATTGTAGCATTTGTGACTGTGTTCACACAAAACGGTTAACCGAGCTAATGAATTAACACATTTTCTGTGTTTACCCACTATATTGCTCTGCAAATGATAGAAGCAAGCTAGATCTACATGCCAGTCTGAAAACAACCCATGATGGTTTAAGCTAAGGTTAGTAGGTTGTATGAATGTAATCACTAGGTTTCCAACCACCAGCATTCTGGCTTTTTTTTGGTGTCCAATAGATGATGCTGATGCTAACCCTTTCCTGAAGAGAGCAGGGCATCTGTTTTCTCTGCTGCCATGTGATTAAAAAATATATAAATATTCCAAACCGAATGCTTCTGTTGGTGAGGTTTCGTAAAAGGATAGGAAAGCAACTCTTTACATCTATTCACATTTGATATGGTCCATAAATGCCTCTTATTAGGTGCCTTTGATTAGCTATGGATTAATACAACTTTCATCTCTCCTCCGACCTCCTCATTCTGAACTCCCATTTTTGCATAGGGATTCTATTAAATAAATGAATTAGTGCCTAGAAAGGCGTCATGGGTATTACCAACCAGCAGGAAGTGTAGTATGCTGGTCAGTTCCCGGGAAACATGTTGGCCTTCTCCACGGACTATGGGGGCCCATTAAAGCCTGGATGGTTTAGCAGAGCAGGTACTTTTCGTTAACTCCAAACGGGTCAGCTTCGATCACAGTGTTCGAATATTCAGCGGAGCCTTTGAAGGGGAAGGAAAAATTGGAGGAAAGAGAACCAAATCTGCCTGAAGGTCACCTCAGCTTTGCAAGCGAAGTCTGGTGGCCTCCAAAGGCTTGTCCACCATCCAGGAGGGGCTTTCCATGTCAAATGGTCAGTCCTGGAGCCTCTCCTGCATCACGTGGACGCTGGGAGCCTTCTGAGCCTCCTGCACTCCGTACTGTGGGGGTCTCTGCTCTCGTCTTCTTCAGCTTCCTCCAAGAAAGGAGGAGGAGGACTCTTGAGGCAACCCACCAGCAGAGGGGAGAGGTCATTAGCAAAGCAAAGGAATGGATTCAAATCTAAGGGGGGTGGAGAGGAGATTCAAAAGCTTCCAAGAGACCCCCCCCTTCCCCCCCAGAACTCCCTAATGAAAAAGGGCCAGAGGTCTCCTCTTTAAGTTCTTTGCCTTCTCATTCTTGGTCACTGACACTCACTCTGTGTGAATCTGGCTGTTTGGTTCTGGCTTTGCAGCTTAGGGCCTTGACCCACCCTCCCGCCTTCCTCCCGAGACCCTCTCCTCCTCTCTCCCAAGCTGATGGGGCCTCTTGAAGAAAGGTTTCCCAATTAGGCTGGGGCTCCAGGTTGCCTTGCCCATCTCAAAGAGCCAGAAACACATCCATAAACCAAGCCTGCCCAGCCAGACGTGGCTTGAAACTAGGACAGAGGATTCTTATATTAGGGTCAGAAAAGAACTAGGGGAAGGGGCTACATGAAAAGAAGTCCATTGCCCCCTGTTTCCCCACATCTCAAGAAGATGGAACTATAATTTGATCTGAAAAGGAGACGGTGCAAAGAAAATGCCTGGCTTTCCTTGGTCTCCGATCCTCCATCCTGAAACAATAGCAGTGGGTCCATCAGGAGCAGCCGAGCGAAGACCCCAATCTTGGCTCACTTCTTCTCCCCAGAAGGGTCTCCAATCTGGCAACAGTTGGCGGGCATCCCCACCATGCTCTTATGCTGCAGATTAAAATCTGATGGGGTTTACAGGGAAGTCCAAAAGAAACGCGTTGAAAAAGAATTATTAATAATGTGCTGACTGAAAGGCAAAGTCGGGGTAATCCAGCCAAGGGGCAGGGCAGATGTTCACAGATTTACTGGACCTTGTTTAATGTTGCATAAACCAAACGAGCTGCTCAGAAATTCCGCACAGAATGACGGAGTTGGAAGGCAGCTTGTAGGTCTTCTAGTAGAATAACTCTTCTCATTCCTAGTGACAACTTCCAACTGCTCTTGGCCTCCCCTTCATAGTCCTCTTTAAATACTTGTTGGCTCACTTACTGACCAATCAAAGTTGCCATTATGGCTTGCAATTCCATTCAGACTGCAGGACTAAGGAACTAGTAATTTCCTTTGATTTCTAGTGGTAGGAGATAGAAGTTAGCTAGGTTCCTCAGAGAAGAAGACCTGAGAACTTCAGAATCCAGTTTTTCCCCAGGCTGTGAGGCATAATGAGGTTAGCAAGAAACAGAAGGCAGTAGATTGTTTTAGCTTTTGATATCGGTCCGACTATTTTAAGATCATCTGCACTATGGCTGGTTTTGGAGGACAACATGGTCTAGACGTTGGATCTCAACTGTCCGGAGGATGATCCTCCCTTGGAGGAAGTTGGCCAATGACAGTTAGATTACCAACCCACCTTATTCATCACAGTCCTTCCCTTGAAATGACAGGTAGTACAGACTACGATTGATGAAAAAGAATCCACCCACAGACTCAATGCTTCTATTAAATCAGGGGTGTCCAACCTTGGCAAGATTAAGATTCCTGGACTTCAACTCCCAGAAGTCCCCAGCCAGCATGGATGTCAAGAAGGATTCAGGATTGAGATTTATTCCGTATTTTAATTATGCATCTTTTGTTTGCAACTCGTATGTCAGCTATAAATCTATTCGTTTGTCTGCAGTGTCACTGCTAAACAAACACTGTAATTTCGGAGAACTTATGGCTTGGCTGGCTTGTTTATGACAGAGTCTGGTTTCTTCGAAAAGGAATCGGTTTATTTGAGAGTATTTAGAAGTTCTCCCATTAAGGTATGGGAACAACGGTATAGCTGGATAGATCGGAGACAGATTAAGGATAGGTAATTATTAAATATAGAATATAGATAGAATAAGAATATAATTATGTACAAATTAATACCTGTAAATATTGCATAAATGATTGTTATATGATAAGCACCAAAAATAGCTGTTATTGAGTTATATATTTTTTATGTTTTTAATGTAATAAAAATTCAATAAAGTTTAAATTTAAAAAAAAGAAGTTCTTCCAGACTTAAAATTAGTCAGGAAAGGTTAGAAAGAACACTGAGCAACTTTATTCAATGGGAACAATTGCAATCAATAAATACACATCGCTTCGAGGGGGGTTTGCAATTGAATGCTACCCTTAATTAATTCTCATTTACACATCCTGAAACATTGCTTAAAAAAATCTTTTGGTTTTTGCATTCTTTTGTTTTGCATTGGGGATTATCCTCTTGAGCCTAAAAATAATTCCCCCCAAAAGTGGGGGGGATTTATCTGGTTTTATTAGGAGCATCATTACATACAGAATACTCAGCAAAGTCAGTAGAGCATATATCTGCATCTTAGAGACTTAAAAACTGCTGGATGCCATGACAAAATTGTGTTTGCGTTGTTTTTATTATTAAACCTAGCTTTGAATTAGAAATCCCTACATTACAGCTTGGAGCGAAAGTCTGTTTACAAAACAGTATTTACACTTGACTAATTTTGCAGATCAAACTAATTAAATCAATTAAACTGGTGATTAACCAAATGAAGGCTGATTGCAAAAATTAGTGGGTTTATTTTGGAGGACTGGAAGTAAGTTAATTACTGCAGTGATTACTTGAACCTGGAGTACTCTAAATGTGGTATAAATTGAAACCTCGTCGTGAATTAAACTGGGAATTCATTACAGTTTAAAGCACAGTTAATACTATTCAGGCTTTGGATCCTGGGGGACACGTTCAGTTGCTGTTTTGTACACTGATAAACAATCACCGAGACTGAGTTTCCTTTGAAGCCAGCTTCTGCAGATCGAAGGAATGGTCAGCTGGGTCTCCATGATTTGCTTTTCTTAAAATAGGTGCACCATGGGAGGTGTAGTTCTATTGTTAATACACGTCAATTGTGGAGAATGATTGTTTTTTAACTTAATGCGCCTGAGTTTTCAGTACTAACCATTATCATTACATCTTTGAAAAGCATCACAATCTAAGATAGTCCTTTGTGCGTAAGCAAAAATAAACACTTTATATGAGTTTACATCTGCAGGTTCAGATTGCAAAAGGGGATCACGTGACCCTGGGGACACTGTGCAACCACCATAAATACGAGTCAGTTGCCAGGGGGAGGTCCTGAATTTTGGTCATGTGACTACGGGGATGCCGCAATGGTCATTAAATGTGAAAAACGGTCATAAGCCGTTGTAACTTTTAACAGTCACGAAATGAACTGTTGAAAGTTGAGGGCTGCCTGTGATTGAGAACATTTGATTGAATGCAGCACATTGAACTGAACTCCATGCAAATTCACACATTTCAAAATTCATTCATTGGCTGCACTTATACTTCATGGGAATCTTACGATTACACAGAGTGACCCAGAATTCCCGTGTCCAGAATTCATCCAACCCTCAGGGGAAAGGAGATTACATTGACACATCGACAATGGGAGTCTTCCTCAACATTCTAAAACATTGAGGATGACACTTGGAAGGTCTTGGATGCCAAAACTCAACTGCGTAATAAGTGCATTTATCCGATGGAAAAAAGAATCACAGAAAAAAGATGAAAAGACCATCAACTCTAACCATCCACTAGAAGCCTACGGGTTAGATAGTCTAAGCTGATTGTTGAAGACTCTCTTTCTAGGATAGCCCAACATGTGTCAAGCTCCCTTCTCCCCAGAAAGATTCATGAAGAAGGATTCGTCCTGCACTTGGCAAGCCACGATATTTTCCTGGTGGACTTGCTTTGATTTGGGGACAATCAAATTGTTTTGATTTGGGGTTTTGTGTACTGTCAATGTCACTAGTTGTTATCTCTTTTCATCCCTCCATTGAGCCTGCAAACACTGTTGCTTTGAGCAGAGAGAGGAACACTCTCCAAACATTTCCACAGATTAAATATTAGCATCACAATAACCTTAGGTCCTTATCTATGTTCCAAAAAACACTTCCTTTTGACATGGGGCAATAGTGGGGCATGTTGACTGCTTTAGCCGTCTATTTTGTGTTCGCTGTTATATCAGAGGAGTTGAAATGTATACCACACAAGGTTCAATTTTTTTTATATCATATACATGGGAAACCATTTCGTTTATTAATGCTTCATCCAAAACTCAAGAAAAGAATTCATATGATTTACGTACTTGGATCTCACTCATTTTAAATTTAAAACAAAGCTTGGCTGGAGTGTAAACTGGTCTGAGTATTAGTGAAAGGTCTTCACAAACAATGCATCTATTGAGGTAAAATTATGTGGGTTTTTTTTCTGGAGGGGAAATGGCATTATTATTCAAAAAGTGCTAATTTGGGCTGGTTGCCCCAAGAGAAATGGTAAATTATGAGGTCATAGGGACCTCATTGCAAAGTATTTGCCAAACTTAATTGGTGCAATAAATAAAATATGCATGCAAATGAGACTGGTTTCTGAAAGAGAGGAATCCATTATCCCATGTAGCTAATTTGATAGCAGCTTCACTGTAATTTAAGTTTGGGTCAAAAAAAGCTTTCAGATGGAATCAGGAGAATCAAACCCAACGGTTTATACAGGAGCTCTATAGACTAGAAAGGATTTTCCAAGAAACCGATGGCCTGATTCCTGTCTAAAATAGTACATTTCATCCTGTCTGCAGGCCTTTGAGTATCTAAGATAATTAATATTCCTTTTTTAGTTTAAGCCATTTTCCATTTCTTCCCCTTGCTGTGTTATCTCTTCTGTATCAAAATCCTCAGAGAAGTTTACCCTCTTGTATTGTGTAAAATATTGCAGACATCAAAGTCAGCATGTATTTTTATGAACTGCCTCTACAGTAGATTTACCTTTGTTTTAGTTTCATTGCAATCAGTAGTAACAAGTTAATCATGCCTAACTTCAATCCCATTGGTTTCAAGGACACTTCTGGATCAACCTACAGTTTCAGCGATAATAAAGGGAGATTTTATGAAACAATAGAATTCCATGATTCAATTCCCCATTCTTTTTCTATTATATCCTGCCTTTATATCTGTGTAGGGGAGAGAAAGCTGCAGTTAGACTGTTGCTCTTTCAGCACCCAAAATGTCAGAATAGAGGAAGTTGGCCTAGAAGGAGTCCGGCCATTGGTTCATCTATAACTCAGCGTTTTGGGTATTGTCGAAAAGAAGATTTTAAAGACCTCTTAATAATGTTTTTACAGCTATTCCTGGATACTGCAAATTGAACTTGGCCCAAGTGATAAACCTAGTAAGCCAAATTGAAAGAAAGATGGTGCAATCCAGGAAGCACTGGAAACCCACAGGTCTTCAGAACCACGGACAGTTCCCATGAAAGGCCTGTCTCTTGGACATTTCAATTCAAAGTTGGTCAGGAATTTGAACCCACTGGAAGTTCTCTGAGAGCCGGAAGCAAGTGGATCCCAAATTGCCCACAAATAGATCCCACGTCATGTTGTCTTAGTCTGAAGAGGCCAAGGTGAGGATAACAGTGGAAGACGTTCCCCTTAGAGTCCCTTGCAAAGAAGAAAAGGCTAAAAACACCTTTGATAGTTGAAAAGAAAGGCAATTTCATCTCAAGAAAGTGATCTTAACAGCTTTCAGAGAGATTGCTAATGGCCAGATGACTGCAAACAAATATGATCCTTCCATTTGTCCCACCGCATCCTGCCAGAACGGATGAAGCTCCTTGGATGAGAAGCAAAACACCTTCAAGGAAGAAACCAAGAAAGTGAAAAAAGCACCTTTGAAAAAGCACCTTTGAGACAACCATGACCTGGATGAATGAAAATCTCCACAGGCAGCTCAAGAAAACATTAAAACCAAATCTGATGTAAAACATGTTTTGGAAGCAACGCCTGTGAAGAGGCACTAAGTTGTTAATAGTCCCCGAAGCTCTTATTGACAGTTAATAAAAACACTTTTGGCTGCCCCCTCCAAACAGGGTCACACATCTGTTGTTTCCACCCTGTTTATGTTGTATTTACTCATTTACAGGGGGAAAAAAGCAGTTCATTGATTGAATACAAATGTCGTGCTATTGTCACTTGGGATAACACTAGGCGTATCCCATTTTCGAGTGTCTAATTATTCCATTTGTAGACATGAATGCCACTTAGATGTCAGTTAATTCAGCACGGTAACTCAATTAGATTTCTACCGACTTGGATTTATGAAACAGCACTGGATTCGGGGAGAGATGGATGGGAGTCCTGGTTTATTTATCTCTAGCCTGCCTGATGCTGTTTCTCAGGAGTTCAATTAAACATGCAAGCACTGAGAATGTTAGCAATCATATGCTAGCCTTTGCAATTAGACGAAAATGGCTGAGAGGCAGCTCAGACAAACAGACGCCTATTATTCCAGATTTTAAATCTGGATAGATTCTAAGAAACTATAACATGCCAGGCAATAAATTTATGCCACTGAATTTCTCCTCTAGGAAGAAAGGGAGAGAAAGGGATATAGCCATCACAATGAAAGACAAACCAACATAAAGTTAAGAACACAAGGAGAAAGGGATGAAAATACTTCATGTGTGTATTGAACTGTTTGTTGGTAGAATATACACCCTGCTTTTCATTCAATGAGTGGTGCTAGGCAACTGTATTTATGCATGTTTTCCTGCACTTTGCAGATTTCTAAACAATGTAGGTTTTTTTTTGAAATGCAATAATAATAGCTAGGCTGGCTGAGGAATTCTGGGAGTTGAAGTTCACCTTTTTAAAAGGTGGGCCAGGTTGAGATACACGGCTTTAAGTTCATAAGAATATAAGGGGGACCTTTCAGGCTGCTTCATTGCAGTCAAGATGTTCTTCTAGGCCTGGCATCCTTCCTCTGGTGGACTTCATGGCTTCTTAATACCAAGGAGAACTAAACGTATACCTCATTATGGCGAAGTCGTGTTTTCCGTTTTTCCCTCCCCTAAACTGCCTTCAGGTGTTCATTTAAAAGAATAAAGAAAAAAGCTAAAATTAAGAAGGTTTGTAAGGCTTAGTAAAAGATTTGAGCGGGAGTAATAACGCCAAGGGGATGCGGTGGCTCAGTGGCTAAGACGCTGAGCTTGTCGATCAGAAAGATCGGCAGTTCAGCGGTTCGAATCCCTAGCGCCGCGTAACAGAGTGAGCTCCTGTTCCTTGTCCCAGCTTCTGCCAACCTAGCAGTTCAAAAGCATGTAAAAATGCAAGTAGAAAAATAGGGACCACTTTGGTGAGAAGGTCACAGTGTTCCATGAGCCTTCAGTGTTTAGTCATGCCGGCCAGGTGACCATGGAGATGTCTTTGGACAGCGCTGGCTCTTCGACTTAGAAATGGAGATGAGCACCGCCCCCCAGAGCCAGAAACCACTAGCACATATGTGTGAGGGGAACCTTTACCTTTACCCAATAATGCCCTACAAGCATGTCATTTCTAGTACCCTGAACAAGCCACGACGAATGTGGGAATCTCTGCCCACAGATGGCTACGGACCCTGGTTTGCCTTGGATGAATCAACTGGTTTAAATTATTAGAAAAATGAAACAAAATCTTTGCCCTCCAGAAGGATATTCAAATGCCCTGAGAGAAGAATGTGGACTTGGATTATAACTTTTTAATCATTTGGCAACTGGTTAGACCATGCAGGAGATGCTTATTTTTGGCCAATCAGATAGGTCATTGATCTGAACCAATCTGTCACCTAGTTCAGCATCCATGGAATTCCTTTCCTCCCTCCCCTTCCCCTTTTCTCTTCCTTTCTTCCTCCCTCCATTTTTCCTTCTTTCCTTCCTTCCTTCTCCCTGACTTAACCTTATCCAAATCCGCTGAGTGTTATCTGGGATATCATTTTTCAGCTGCAGAATTCCTCGCACTGTTATGAGTTATCATTGCAAAACAGAGGTTGCCCATCCTAAGCAAGGGGCCTTCAGTCTTTCTTCCTGGTGCCATCTGTATTGCTTAAGATTAAGTTTGATGGTCCCTTACAACTACCTGTCCTGAAGTTATTACTTCTTTTTAAGAGTCTGGTGAAAATCACATTCAAGACCAAGATGGAATGGCAGCCGATCATTTGAAAACCTCCTTGTACACTTTTGAAGGAAAACTCTTAATACATAGCTTTAAAACACACACACATTAATATTGCTTACATTACAGCAAGCGGAAATTAGGGCCTGTAAGACTTCCTTGCCAGTGCTAGGGAGTGAAATAATAGTCCGTGTTTTCCATTGTACTATGATAAATGCAAAGCTATTACATAACCTTTTAAACAGTTGATGTAATTATCTGTAAATAGTAATGGTACCCCCAAAAGGTCAGCTTTTGCTACCATTAGAGGTTTATGGATATAAAGTGAATTTATGCTTCCATAAAACAAGACTTTGACTAACTGGATTAATTCTACCCCAACTAAACCAACTGTAGTAATATTTAGACATAATAAAATGAGGCCAATTAAAACAATTTTATTTTCTCTCTCTTTCTTTCGCGTGTCATATTGATTAATGGCACACTAAAATTAAACGAAGACCTTAAAACCCGGCATGGTTCTGTGGAAGACGTCCACAGCTTGGCATTATTATCAACAAGATGAGGAGTTAAGGAAGATGCCCTGCCCGGGTATGAATATTTAATTAATAATTAGTCATGTAATTTCTCCTCAGGAATTATTATCCCTCAAACTGGTTTGTGAATTTAATTATTAGGAGCCTTTTTGTTTCCACGTCCCCCTCATTACTGTCAGGATTGATGTAACATAAACTTCATTAAAAATTAAAGCAAGAGTCTTAATTACAAGGCTACCCTGACTGAAGTCAGAATTAGCCAAGTCAGTGATGTGCAAATGAGTGCATTATTTAAGAAAGATGCTAGAAGTGCTTATGGTAATACACTGGGATCGCAGGCACAGACCTTTCCTCTTGCCGTTGCATATTCATTAAATGCACTATGCAAATTTAATGTAGCAGCCTTAGTAATGCGTTGTTAATTTATTCAGATTTATTGAGTGCCCGTTGTGTGTGTGTGTGTGTGTGTGTGTGTGTGTGTGTGGTGTGCATGGGCTTGTGTGTGTGTGTTTGTGTGTGCAAATTTAATTACTCTACCTGCTGGGAAGATATTAAGCATACTGTCAGAGATTTGGGATGTGTTGATCTAGGGTAACACACACCTTGATGGAGGTTGCAGTTGTAAAAAGGAATACTGTTTCGGATAACTGGCCTCGAAAACCTATTTTGAGTTTTACCAGATGGTCAAAAAAGTGAAAGTAGTGAATGAGACTTCCTAACAGGTAAAGAGAACCTGCCCAAATTCAAGTGAAGAATTTTGTAATTGACATCATGACAGCAGTAAATGACAGAGATCCGTTGAAGGTTGAAGGAATCATCTCAGTGGAAAACATCATTTATCTATTTATATTATTCACTCATGGGTTTTCCAGTTGAATACTGGGGGGGGGGTCAGATGTTGACCACAGCTAGGGCATTAATAACAGCATCGAGGTTAAAGAAGCAATGGCAGAATCTGAGGGTGGAGTCAAAAGAGGGTTCGGCCTTGAATCCCTACATAGCCACAAACAAAGCCCAACCTCTACCCTTGAGTGCTCCTGACACTTATCAAACTCTAACCAAGTGTTGACCATTATTTGAGAAGATTCCTGCACAAGGGCTTTCAGCAATAAATCAACTAATTGAGACTCCAACCCCCAGAATGGTCAACCATGATGGCTTCTGGTGAATCTGGAAGGTCCAAAATGTTGCCAAGTGTGAATTTGTCTTTAAATTAAAAAAACAGCAGCCATTGGACATCTCTGCTTGTTCTGTTTATCTTGTTCATGGACCAACGTCCATTGCATGCTGGGAAGAGTGGGATGATTGGGCATTTGCATCTGTTTAACTGCATAAAGAGCTTGAAGCTCTGTTTAATTAAGGGCTAATTTGTTTGGGAGGAGGTCTCATGCTGAGAATTATGATGCTTTTGTGACTCAGTTGCGAGGAACAATAGAAAAGGAATAATACAGTATCCTCTCAGCCTTTAATGGAGAGCATTGCCGAGCGAACAGATGAGGGCCAATTTCCAAACGGAGGAATGTTGGCATTGTCTCAAAATGGGATCTCGGAAGTAGCCCTCAAAGAGAAGGACAAAGGACAGAGTGAGGTCAATCTCAGTAGGTTCTGCATGTAACAGATGTTCAAGAAGTCCATCACCCAAAACCATGCTATTCTGCCTTGCAATTTCCTGGTTTCCCCACCTCCCCCTTGTGTGAACCTGATCTTTAGAAGCCCTCTTGTTGTTGCGTCAACACCATTGTCACCATAGCCGAGATGACAAATGGAGAGAAAGTGATCTCAGCGGTGGCCCTAAATCAAAACCAAGTAAACAAGAGTATCAACACAAGAACCTTGCAAAAAACCGCGAATCATCTGAAGTCTAGAAATGATGGGAGATGGAATTCCCCAACACGAAAGACAACCATCCTTTCAACTGAGTGGTCTTCTTTCCCTTGCGCTATTGGTCAATGGCTCTTCCAAGCACCATTCGGCCTTTCCAACACCATCTCTAAATGTTGGGCCTTGGGCTGTGCAGTAGCAGGGCGGAAGTCAACTTCTAACCTTTAGAAGTCAACTTCTAACTTCTAGTCGACCTCTCTGGACCCCAAGGGCCTGGGGGCTGAGTCCACAAAAGTCAAGTTCTTGGAGAACAGGAGGTTAACAGCCTCCATCGGAAGAGAGCAGGAGGGGCTGAGGCTTTGCAATCCCCAGAGACAATCTCCAGCTGGGCTTCCTGGTTGCAAGGCATTAAAAACATCTAATTCCGTCGCACACTCCATCCTTCTCCCCGTCTTAAATGGCTGTCTATGGGGCATGATGTGTAATCGACTGGGGCTTTAGGACCAGTTTCTCAGAGAAGCTGGCAGTGCTCAAGGAGGGCCCTTGACACTGTTCTGACTTAATGCTAGGCACATCTGCAGCTCCTTGGGACAAAATTGACACTGTCTAGAGACCAAAGCAATCACCTCGCGCAGCATTAGAGAGCATTTACACTTGAGCCCGTGTTACCAGACAGTCAATCTTGACCTTTAAAAGTTCAGAGATTAGATTCTTTTGCGGCGAGCATGGCAGGCATGGCGGGGAATTGGTTGCTATTCAAAGCAGCTTCCCGCGGGTTGCCTTTGGGCTTAATTCTGCGCATCAATCATTTTGGGGAAGGTTCTTTTTAAGCGCAAAGAGTCTGAAAGTGAAACCGGGGATTATTTTCACATTTTAGCCTGAGCGGCCAGCAAAGAATTGAAAAGGCAGGCTAAACCAGCTTTTAAAGACAGAGGGATATTTTTCAGGATGCATGGCTGCTGGTAAATACAGCAGGTGGAGAATGGGTGAGGGGGGTGGTGAGAAAGAAAGCCAGGCAAGAAGGCATAAAGGGTAACGGAGTTCATCAGACCTAACTTAAATCAGATTGACCTAACTTGGTATCTTGGGGAGAGGGGCTAATGGAGGCTGAGGGGGTGTATTCTGTAGACCCCATCCTTAGATTTAAATATGTAAGAAAACAAAGAACATCCCAACCCAGAGCTACATAGATTCTGCCCTCTGACTGCATTTCTGTTGATGTCTTAAATCCATTGATCCCGAATCAGCATAAATGTAACCCAGAGCATTACATGACACCATGGTGAACTGTAAAATGACAAGAGAGAGCTTTTATTAAATTAGCTTGAACGTTTGGTCAATAGGCAATTGTCTGAGCATGTTTTGCCCCCTTCCTTCCTTGGAACCAGGCTTTTGAGGGACTGAAGGCTTCCCCAGTGCTTCAGTTCTGCCAAATGGCCCAATTCAGTTCTTTTCTTTCCTTTTTCCTGGTACATCTTTGAGATCTAATTTTCCATTTAGGAGAAAGAACTTACCCCAATTGTCTATCAATGTCATTTTAATGTTTTGAAAATTTAATTGTAATGCCTCAGCTGTTTGAATGCTTATTGTTTCAGTTAAAAGTCTGCAGAATTTAATGCCGGGGGGGAAATTCCCAGACACTTTTATTGTGCTGGTTCCTCTAATGACCACATTGCATGTGGTGATGGGTTAAATCTTATCCGTATCAAACAGATGCACTGTTTCATGTATTCGTCCAAATGATCAGGCATGCCATCATGCTGTTTACTGAAACAATACTCACACCAACAAAATAATCCAATGGTCCCAAAAAAATAAAAATAAGTTTTCTGATGCCAAAACTTAACTAACAACAGGCAGAGGAGATCGAACTTCCTCAAAGAGAACACCTGAACTATTTTCCCAGTTGGATTTTTTTTTTTGCCAAATTGCTTGTTTTGACCTCACAGTCTATTTTGCAAAATGCCCAGGGAGAAGGAAAGACTCAAATACCCATCCACACCTTCAAGTTTACTTTGTCAACCTGCACAATAAATATACTCTGCAATTGCTGTTGTTATTCCACCTGAATATTCCCCTTCCCCTTAGAGAAAAGTGAGGTTTATTTCTCTTCAGCCTACGCATTTCCTTCTCGCTGCTACATTTTTTAAGGCAGGCTCTTGGGAGTCGAGATCTTGCAAAGACAAATTCTGTAGACTGTGGGCTTTGCATCTGTTCTGGGGTGACTACCTCTGTAGACGATCAGAAAGCCATTCATAAAATATGGAAAGCTGGGTTTCTCGTCCCTCTTGAGCATGTGCAAGGAATCCTGTAACAAGGATGCCTTAATCAAGACTTTTGAACTTTGTCTCACAGATGATGTTTCAAAAGGCAACTGGACTGTTTTTTGTCTTCCCTTGAGGAAGAAGAAAACATTTTGCTTCTCATCCAAGAAGTTTCATCGGTTCTGCCAGAATCCATGAAGCTTCTTGGATGAGAAGCAGTTTTTTTTCTTTTTCCTCCTCTTCAAGGGAAAACAAAAAAAGAGGCCCAGGTACCTTTTGAAAAAGCACCTTTGAGACAACCATGACCTGGGTGGCCAAGACTCTCCACAGACAGTGTGAACCCTTGGCTTGCCCTTTCTAAAACTGGTATGGACTGGGCAGCCAACAGAGCAACTCCTGCAGACTCAGCCTTTGCGAGCATCGAAAGGAAAACTTCCACATGGGCTCCGGAATACGTTGCTGATTAATTTCCCTTGTATATATTTTTGAAAGCTTGTTATAATTATACCACCGGTTAATATTGTGATTGGAAATGTCAGCCGCATACTTGATCTGCCTAATTAAAGAAAAGAATAGTGTTGGTTTATTGCTGCGCGGAGGCTGTCAATTTATTATTATTTTTTTAATAGTTTTTGTATTATTATTATCATTATTTTTGGTTTCTGCCCAGAGTTTCCTCAAACCATCCTTTTACGCCCGTGTTTGGAGATGGATGGGGCATCTTGAGCAACAGAGTTGCATTTCAAATCTTCTAAAGAGCGGTGCAGTTCTTATGCAGATCTGTCACACTCTAATCTCTTCGCCTTTTCCTCAGGACCTCCTGCACTGAGGGCTCCTTCCCAGAGAAGTCCCTTCTCCCAGAGATCCTTGCTCTGCGTTTCTCCCGCCCCCAAGCCCACCTCCCCCAAGGGTCTCTCGTGCTCTGCCTCTCAAAAGGACACAACCAGCTCCAAAGCACCCAAAGGCAGGAGAAGAAGCAACGGATGGAAACTGATCGAGGAGAGAAGCAACCTAGAACTAAGGGGAAATTTCCTGACAGTGAGAACAATGCATCAGTGGAATGGCTTTTGCCTCCAGAAGTTGTGGAAATGTTCAAGAAGAGATCGGACAACCATTTGTCTGAAATGCCGTAGGGTTTCCTGCTTGACCTCCACTGCTCACCCTCCGTTGACACAACGGGGAAAGGCAGGTTGCCTCTCTTGTACGGTAGGGCAGTGTGCGTCCCTTGGAAATGGAGAAGGCACATTTTTGAGCCCCTGGAGCCCTCTCCCCCACCCCAAATAATGCAACCTTGGAGTTTAATTGCCATGTCAATTTCCTGGACCTAAGGCTTCACTGCTGTTAGCACAGCTAATAAGACGTTACGAGTTACCGCCCAGGAACTCAGCCAATTTAACCATAATGAAGCAGCCAGGAAACGTATTCAGAGTGTTGGCAATTTTATCGGGGTTTTCTCCCCTTCTTTTCAAAATAGGTCAAGCAACTCATTTAGGGCTTACCTGGAAATTCATCTCTAAGTCCAAGACTTTTAATTCCACCCCGCTTCACTTCCGTTGTTGATGAATTTTGTGCAGCTGCACTATGCAGAATACTCTGCAATGGACCCCAAAGTGGCATCATATGTATAGCTCTTCCTTCTTTGACCTTGTCCCTCAATCTGGGGTGATGGAGGCATCACATCTTGTTCTCTATTTCCCCCAGGCACTCACCTTTGTCAAAAGAAACCTCGCCCTACTCTCTGTGTGGAGAGTCCCTCCTCTAGAGCCCAGCAGAAACTCCCCATACTTTTAAAAGAAGGAGAGTTTTGCAATCCTTGTCCGTGTGAAGAAATGTGGGACATCTGGGTGTCAACGTTGGAGAACTGGGAGGGGCTGGCACTTCTGAGGCTGAAGCTGTTGACACAGGGAAGGCGGCAATATTAATAGCTGCCCTGACTCATCCAGATGATGCGAAGGCTGGGGCTCACATCTGCCCAGACAGCTGTTGGGAACTGAAACTGACAGCTTCCCCGATGATCTATGGGGAGCAACACACATATTTGGCCGAGTTGACAGAATCAGATCCCTTCTACAGATGTACCTGGGCTGTCAAGAGCATCAGGATGAAAAATCCCCCAATAAGCACGAAATCTTAATTACTTCGTCTCTGCCAGAAATCTCTGGGCCCGGGTGGACTTCCACATGGGGAAGATTAGCCTCTCAGTGTAATTATTCATCCCGCTGGACCTGCTCCCAGGTGGGGCTCCAACTGCTGAGCGAGTTGCAACCAACAGCCTGTGAAAGGCCCTTCAGGTGGCCAACGTGAGTTTCCTCTCCTGTCCTGGCTATCAAATTGGGATGAAGAACTGAGGCCTGCTGTTCTGGGGCACGGAGAATGCTGCTTTTACAACCCGCCGCCTCAGATCAGTTGCAGGCGATCCCGTCTGCTGCAGGAATCTTCTCCGAGACTCTGATCCTTTTCAGAGGCTCACCTCTCCCTTCTGAGATCAGGCCAAGGGGACCGGAAAGGTCCCAGATTGAATGCGAGCATCACCAAACGTGCAAATCAGCACAGGTATGGCAGCTTCTCTTTCCCACGGGGGGGGGACTCTGCGGCCTTCCATCAAAAGGGAGAGGAGCCTCACAGCTGATGAGAACAAGCACAGAAGTGGTAATTGCCTCTCGAAGAACATCGCTTCCTGCACTCCGCCGTCTGCTAATGACCAGTAGATTCCGAAAGGAAGAAACCATCTTCCCAATTATTTAAGCACCTGGAGCAGTCTCGGTGCACCAGGAGCTTCGAGAACAAAAGGAAGCCAGCGCATCGGGAGGGCGGGCTTGATGTCCTTGTGTCTTTATGTAATTTTGATTTTAGGAAACTAAAGACAAATAAGACTGGGATGAGGCAGGCAAAGAGTTTTCCTTTGTTCCTGCTGACGACACCACCTTTGTTTGAAGAGCCTGGGGAAACCACGCGAGAAACAAGTCCCATTTTTATCATCTCAGAGAGCTGCGGGAAGACAGAAGGAAGCCACATCAACCCCCACCTTCCATTCCACCCCGTGAAACTGTTTTGCCGTTATTCTGGTCCCATCTCAAATTGATCCTCCAGAAGAACAGGGTTGTAGGGAGGGAGCAATCAGTCCTGGATTACAAAGAGTCTCTGCTCCAGGGTTTGGAGAGCAACTGGCAAGCTATTGCCAAAGTCCCCTTGCCAAAACACCATCTGCTTCATGGTGGGGCCAATGTTCTGGAGCAGGGTCTCCAACCTTGGCAACTTTAAGCCTGGAGGACTTCAACTCCCAGAATTCCCCAGCCAGCAAAGACCCCTGTTCTGGAGACTTCTGCCCAGCTTCCTTCCTCTTGCCCCACCTTGCTTGGCAGCAGGAGGTCAGAGCAAAAGCTCCATGTCTGGGGGAAGGCAGATGTGCAAAGAGATGGCTGCGAATCAACTGCAGTAGGTTGCGAGGAGAACCTTGGGAGACCGGAGGAAGAATCTGCATCTAGGGCAATGATGTTCAGGTACGAGACCCCTCGGCCCACCGAGGGACAAAGGGGGAGGAAGCATCTCAGAAGGGGCCCTCCCAAGTTCTATGAAAAGTAACTGCAATTTCTACAACCTGTCTTGCTGCAGCTGTTAAAGTGAATCCCTGCATTTGTTAAGTGAGTAACGCGGCTGCTAAGCGAATCCCTATTGACTTTGCTTGTCAGGTCGCAAAAGGGGATCAGGTGACCCTGGGGACACATCATAACCCTCACAGGTGACCTCTTTCCACACGGAAGGCTCGGTTTAGTGCCCCTTCCACTGGGGTGCATTAGGTGAGAAATGCCCCCCCCCGTCCCCCAGAAAGCACTTCAAAGGCACGTCCACAGTGGGCCGGGTCTGCCTTCCGCATCTGTTGTCCTCGGCAGCTGCCAAAACCTTCTCCCCCCGTCCCCACCCAGAAACAGACGGCATCCCGCAAGGCTCTGGCACTGGGCGGGGGTCGGGGGGAGAAGTGCTGCAGGCCCCAGACTTTGCCAGCCTTGCAAAAACCCTCCTCTCTCTTTCTCTCTCTCTCCCTCCCTCCCTCAGTGTAGCATCAGCAAGAAGAAATCCTCTGACTTTGGACAGGAACAAGTGCTGCACATCATCCTAAGCGTCTAAGGGAATAATTATCTGGAATATCAGTCGGCCTCAAGAATGATGCACACCTTAGTGTGTCCATGATGAGATCCAGGACAACAGGTGTGGACTCTGCCTGCAATTCCATTCCTATTCCTATTCTATTCTATTTGAGGCCATTTTTCCTGCTTTCTCCAGGCGGGGAAGATAGTCTTGACTTATAACCAGTCGTTTAGCGACTGTTCAAAGTTGCAGCAGCCCTGAAAAAAGTGTGTTATCACCGGCCCTCGCACTGCAGGTGTGACTGTCATAGCATCCTGATGGCCACACGGACAAAATCCAGGCACTTGGCATGACCCAGTTCTGGGATGAGGTGGCCGCCATTTGCAACTTCCCCAGCTGGCTTCCAAGAGCCAAAGGCAATGGGGGACACCGGATCTGCTTAACGACTCCACGAGCCACTTAACCACCATGCCAAAGCAAGGTTGTAAAATCCAGCATGACCTATTTAACAACTGCCTTGCCTCGAAATGGAAAGTGTGGCCGTAAGTCAAGCATCTTGAAAGGAGGTGCAGGACTAGGTCCAAAGAAGATCTGACACCTTGGAGATCTCCCCAGAAAGCTTGGATGGTGTACAAACCTCTTGTTTCAGCACTTGTGTTGTTTTTCTTTTAAAATCCAGAATTCGACCTGGAAGTCCACCTTGGCTGAAAAACACAAGCTTGTCGCACCTTCCGATGTAGCTATGAAAACGCGAGTGGATTGTCCGGGGTTGCATCCCCAGCTTCTTCCGTGGAATAACCTTTGCTGAAGGAGATGCTCCATTTCGGCTCCAGCCTGGTCCAGAACCACAACAACTGTCTAAAATCACACGTAGCTCAAGTTGAAGGTTCCACGCCATTTGGCTTGGGCTTCTGGCAGTGAGACCGCTCGGCCAGTCCTTCAGCCATGCCACCGTGCTGCTCCTCCCAAACGCACATTCCATGCGGCACAATTTCCGGCCTGCTTTTGAAGATTTCCCCTCCGCCCCCCCCCCAGTGATTATTTCAGGGGGAGAAAAAAAAGAGACAAGGGAAATCTACATAATTAATATGGATCATAAATATTCAGCCTCAGTTCATCATTAAGCAGAGAGATGCAACACATTTACTTGGAAACTGAGTTTGGGGACCAACAATAAAAAACGAACAAGGCTCCATAGCCACCATTCCTGAAAAACTCAGGGATTAAGAGAAAATAGGAGTGTGTGTGTATGTATGGGGGTCATTAGGTACAATTTCATTCTTTAGGACTCCCCCACAAGTTACTGCCAACCACTGAGGCCTTCAAGGTGCGTTTCTGTCTGAGCTAAGTCCCGGATTTGACATTTGGTCCTAAGCAGACTTTCTGATTTGTGGGTGGGTTGGATTCAGGCAGAAAATTAATTCAAACCGTTGTCTTTTTAACTCTCCGGCCTGAGAACCAGTAACATGCGAGTAGCATGATGTAAGGGTAACGTGCTGCACATTGGCCCATCAATAATGCATAAAGGAGCAAATGCAAGAGTTTTGACTTATTACAGAGACAGCTGTGAACAGTTGCTTATGTAAAGAATTATTAATAGATTTCCCAGGAATTCAGCTTTGCTAGGCTCAGCCACGTTAAGTATGAGTGGGAATCTTTAGTACCAAAAACCATCCGGGAAGTTGCGGGGAACGAAGTCTTGCAGCTGACAGGTAGTCCTTGACTTATGACCACAATTGAGCCCAAAATTTTTGCTGCTAAGTGAGATGTTGGTTAAGTGAACTTTGCCCCATTTTATGAACTTTCTCGCCGCTGTTTGTTAAGTGAATCACTGCAACTGTTCAGTTAGTAACAGGGTTGTTCAGTGAGCCTGGCTTCCCTGTTGACTTTGCTTTTTGGAGGTCGCAAAAGGGATCCCACAATCCCAGGGCATTGTAACCGTGATAAATACGAGTCGATGGCCAAGAATCTGAATTTGAATCACTCCATCATGGGGATGCTGCAATGGTTATAAGCGTGAAAAATGGTCGTAACTCGCTTTTTAAATGCTGTTGTAACTTTGGTCACTATTGTAAATTATTGAGGAATGACTGAGTCTCTCATCTGTACCTCTATAACTGTCTGGTTTGGTTCTGCAACCCAACAGGACAGACACAGACTTCAGAGGGTAATTAGGATGGCAGAAAAAACAATGGCTACCAACCTGTCTTCAGTCGAGGACCTGTATCCTTCATGAGTCAAAAAAGGGCTGTGAAAATATCTACAGGCCCCTCACATCCTGGACATAAACTGTTTCAACTCCTTCCCTCAAAACGATGCTATAGAGCACTGCACACCAGAACAACTAGACACAAGGACAGGTTTTTCCTGAACGCTAAACAAATAATTCCCTCAACGCTGTCCAACTATTTACAAAGTCTGCATTACTATTACTATTAATCCTCCCATCCTTTCTTTCACTCATCTCCTCCTATTTGTGACTGTATGACTGTAACTTTGTCGCTTGTATCCTTAAGATTTTTATTGACTGTTTCCTAGTATGATTTGATTGCTTATTGTACCCTATGACTATCATTAAGTGTTGTACCTGATGATTCTTGACTCTTGACGAATGTATCATTCTTTTTATGTACACTGAGAGCATTTGCACCAAGACAAATTCCTTGTGTGTCCAATCACACTTGGCCAATAAAGAATTCTAATTCTAAATTGAGGAATGCCTGTACTGGACTTCACATTTCAACTGACAGTCATTTTTTTAACCGATCTTAAAAGAATTTAGAAAAAGTTGAACTGAAATTAGAGGTTCCCAAAAGACTAAAGGGATCAAGTTTTTCACTTCTGTTTTTCCCCCTGCGTGAAATTCCTCCTGCAAATCCATCTCAGGGCACTTTTGAAGGTGCCCATGTCGGTGGCGTCATGATCTTTCCTGGCACCAAATCCCATACTTTTCTTTGCAGGTCGTACACGAATATGCATTTTGTCTCTCCTAAACCTCCCTTCATCGGATGACCCTGAGAGCCCAGGTTTTTTCCTCTGATGAGAAAAAGCTCCCTTCTTCCAATTAACAATTTTAATGATGATACTAATTAGAGAAGGTTTTCATAGAAGAAAAAAGAAAGTTCATAATTTTACAAGGCATGCATTGGTCCAATTAGAAGGACGTCAGTGGAAGTTGCAGTATCTGAAAGAAGCCACACAATGTATTATAAAAGCCCACCACACCTTCTCCAGGCCAGCAGTGGCCTTCATGGTAACGAAACTGGCGTTGACCTCCAGCCAAACTTCTCACCCCCTTGTTAAGTAAGGAGTGGTTGCAACCAGCTCTTTATAGGGCTCTGTAAGCACCTTCTTTTCAAAGGAAATTGCAAGAGTCAATAGATGCAAAACTAATATTTACTTCCTACTCCCCCCCCCTTTTTTTTATAGTTACCCCTCCCACCCGACCGTCTTTGCTGAAATCCTTGCGGCCTCAGGATATTTATTCTTCTTGCCAGAGAAATTGCTTACATCTCGCTAATAGGCTACCTTAATTCTTCCTGCTTTTTGTGCGGTGCTGAAACAAAGCATAAAATATCAAGCCACCTGCGTGGGAAGATTTGGGGTCCCCTTCCAGAGAAACTGAGGGTGCTGAAAGAAGATTACTCCCCAAAAGGGACAGCCAGTTAGGAAAGCAAAGATGCCTTAAGAGAGAAGGGGTGGAGGGCTACAAGAAAGAAAGAAAGAAAGAAAGAAAGGAAGGAAGGAAGGAAGGAGGGAGGGAGGGAGGGAGATAGATAGATAGATAGATAGATAGATAGATAGATAGATAGATAGATAGAGATAGAGATAGAGATATGGATAGATATAGTTTTCCACATGTTCCTGGTGTCTTCCTACTTTAATTCCACTGTGATAACGGGCATATGTTTATCTCCCTGCCTTTCTCCCCCACCCCTCCTTCCTTTTATGGGGCAGCAATCCATGTGACCCACAGGAAGGCATGATCCTCTGTGAGATTGTGGGCTGCCTTTGGACACTGAGAGCTTTGTTTTGGCTCTGCACCACAGCTAAAACATCAAAACCGCATTTTTCATTGCAATCACCAAGCAGAGAGCTGCCAGTTGGGGCAGAAGTCTTTGACAAGGTTAATAAGTTAGATTTAGTGACAGGCCTTCTCTAAAAGAAGCATTTCCCTTCCTCTTAACTACCCTATTTAGATGTTAATAACTTTACTTAATGTCACTCCTTCACTGATGGATGGAGGCTGGCGGGGCTCCAGATAGCAGATGTTGGGGGTCCTTTGTTTCTCCCCTGGCAGTGCCCAGGAAAAAAAAAAAATGCAGAAAGGTACGTTTAAACCATGTTGGCTGGGGAATTCTGGGAACTGAAGTCCACAAGCCCTACAGCTGCCAAGGTTGGACATCCCTGCCCTAATGCGAAAGAAGCCCGACATGAACAGCACGTGTTCATTGAGCTCACTCTCAAAGGCGAATGAGGCTTTTCCAAACATGGTTGCATCCTGGCTTATTCCCCACTGGCATATGAAACGGAGCCCCCATCTCATCCTCATTCTTTGTGCGGTCCCAAAGGTGAATTCCCCACCGGTTTGGTGGACTGGATGTTCGGACGGCCACTTCCAACCGCACAGAGAAGGAGCCTTTCTTAATTTCCGATCTAATTAGCCGTTTAAATTGTCTTGGGTTCATTTATGAACACTTTATTCATCGGGGTGTAACTTTTTACGAGGCTTTATGGCATTTGGAGATGATATTTTACACAAATACAGCGGCGGCTTCCATGTTCGGTGGAAAAGGCCGGCCCCCGCCGGGTTTTACGGCACGGGGCTGTAATGAACCTTAGCCGGCCCAAGCTTTGATAAGTGAAAAACGTCACTGGGCTCATTTTGGCTCATCTTTAGTGACGGATAATCCGTGTTGATTGAGCGCGATAGCCCGGTTCTGTTGGCGTTTTGCTCCCCTCCTGAATGGGATTGCAGCAGGACCTATTAAAGGTGGCTGCATAATAAAATTAGTCAAAGCAGCTGGTAGAGTTTTTTCCAGCCATCTGAATTTCCATTAGGGTATTGAAATCTGTTAGACTGTAAAACCATCAGGGGTGGGCTGGAAAGAGCCCCTCCGTTGCCCAGGAAAGGAAGAAGGGTGGTAGGAGGACATTTGTGCGATCCGTTCAATCGGAAAGGAATAGAACAGAACAGAATGTAAGAGAATAACAGAGTTGGAAGGGGGCTTGGAGGGCATCTAGTCCAACCCTCTGCTCAAGCAGGAGACCCCACACTATATGTCCGGTCTCTCAGTGATGGGACAGCCACAGCTTCTGAAGACAAGCCATTCCACTGATTGATTGTTCTGAGGATCTTGCTTTATCCCCGAACGCCATCACTCTGCTAAACAAATAATTCCCTCAACAGTGTCCAACTATTTGCAAAGTCTGCATTACTACTACTATTAAACTTCTCATCACTCTTTATCACCCACCCACTTCCACTTGTGACTGTATGACTGTAACTTTGTGGCTTGTATCCTAACGATTTATATGGACTATTTCCTGGTATGATTTGATTGCTTATTGTGCCCTATGACTATTATTAAGTGTTGTACCTGATGATTCTTGACTCTTGACAAATGTATCTTTTCTTTTATGGACACTGAGAGCACATTCACCAAGATAAATTCCTTGTGTGTCCAATCACACTTGGCCAATAAAAGCATTCATTCATTCAGTCATTCATTCATTATCCCAAGGAAGAAGCCATAATCCTCAAAAATAGCCAGATATTGGTGATGATCAGGCAGAGCCTGAGGGAGGGGTCAAACATGCCATCAGTCTCGAGTCCCTTGGCGCCCACAAGAGATCTAAATCCAGCCCACTTTCTGGCTCTTCTTACCTACTGCCAATTTGCCTTGACTGTCAGTAGTACAGATTCTTGCAGAGAGCATTAGCATGCAATAAACCTGGATTCACTTGGTTTAAATGGCTTATTTAGGAAGCCGGTTGTAGGTTTGGAATCCCTGCCTGTTTACTGGAAGCAGCAATTATCTGTAGGCTCTTGTCTATTCTTCTAATGGCTGAAGGTAATGACGGTGACCCTGTTGGACCACGTAAGGCAGAGGTCCCCAAACTTGGCAACTTTAAGAGTTGTGGACTTCAACTCCCAGAATTCTCCAGCCAGCATAGCTGGCTGGAGAATTCTGAGAGTTAAAGTCCTTGTACAAGTCTTGAAGGTGCCAAGTTTGGAGATGCCTGACATAAGGCCTGGCGGAAGAGGGGCCACTCCTTCCCCCGTCGGAAGAGCTCTGCTAAAAAGCAGAAAAGGGGCCAATCAGGTCTTTTCATTTAATTATCGGCTCCCCCAGCATTTGCCACCATCCCGACTTTGCCCCCAAAACAGCCCAGCAGGCCTGCGATGCAAAATATGCTAAAGAGCGCTGCAGTTGCACTCTCGTGTTGTTTCGCGAGATACCAAGCTGTGAAGTTTAAATTAGCAATAAGGGAAGCTGACAAGGGCAGCCTCACCAGGAAAGCCCGGAGCCCGACAGGCATAATTATGGAGTGAATGGAGACAAAATAAGAGGGCGAACAAGAAAACACAAATCTGGTTGCAAACTTGTACCTCGTGTAATATAAATAAAAGATGATCTCTTCCACTGGTCACCTATCCATCAGAAGGATGATTTAAAAATAAAATAAAATAAGGGGTGTGGAATTGAATGGTTATTTATCTTCTGTTGCTTTTAGATGGAGGTAGATAGATAGGTAGACAGGTAGACAGATCGACAGACAGATAGGAGGCATGAAGAGATAGAGGGATGGAGGGAAAGATGGAGAGATATGGATAGCTACATGGATGGATGGATGTAGATAGACATATAGATAGATAGATTGATATAGTTAGACAGATAAACAGACAGACAGACAAACACAGAAGATAGATATTAGATAGATAGATAGATAGATAGATAGATAGATAGATAGACAGACAGACAGACAGACAGATAAGAGGCATGAAGCTACATAGATGGATAGATGGATGGATAATAGATAGATAGGGAGATAGATGGATGGAGGATAGCTAGTTAGCGAGAATGGATGGATAGAATGGATAGGTGTGTGTAATGGGTGTATATTCTTGTTTTGAACCACAGGAAGCTGGGACAAGAAGATTTAGGAGTCTCTCTTATTCCTTGGGCCTTCCTGGGTCTTTCCTTGAAAATAGCTTGAAAAATTTCAACTATTCCACACTTCTTAACCACGGGAGGGCTGAACAGAGCACAGAGGACAGCCCTTGCTTCGTTCACCTTTGCTTTCTATTCCAAATCCAATTCAAGATGACTATAATAAACTGAGCTCCAACTTCCTTTAATCTTATTCTTCTAAACTCCAGTGATGTGCAATGTGTTTCAACACAGGCATTCCTGGTTCTTTTCCCTAGCTGACATTTATTTTCTTGTTAGTAAATCCCCCCTCTTCCCCTCCCCACACTTCCAGCCCCCACTTCCCCTTTTTAACCCCAACATGAAAGTGCCAATGACAGCAATCCCCGTTTCCCTCCGCTGCAGCCGCTGCCCTTTGCCAGACGAGGAGGAGATCAGTGCAGAGAATTCAGCAAACCTTTGATACCGGGCGTCTCTTCCACTACTCCGGTGCTGGGCTCAATTAGTGGGAACATGGCTAATTGGAACATAAGTGGGTCCCTTTGTTAATGCATCTGACAGCCAGCCCCGGGGAATACCAGCACCGTTCATTAGACACTTTAGTAATCCTCCTCCTCCTCTTTTCTGCCCCAAAATAGACCCCTTGCTTGCTCAAAGATGGTGAAGTCATTCTGCCCCCAACACATGAATCAGCAGGCCAAGTTTAAACCCAGAGCTGGCAGAAAGTGGTTTAGCCTTTTTTCTTCACACATTTTTGTGATCTCACTCTACTGTCTTATTTCCAAGAAGTACAAGCTTCCCTTCTCTTCCTTTCTTTCCCTTCCTCCTTTCCTTTCCTTTCCCTTCCTCCCCTCTTTCTATTTTCATTCCTCTTCCCTTCACTACCCCTTCCTCCTTTCCTTTCCCTTCCCCCTTTCCTTTCCTCCCCTCTTTCTATTTTCATTCCTCCTTCCCTTCCCTTCTGTTTTATTAAGGGTAGCCCTCTTGCTGACAACAGAACCCTTCCCTTTTCTCACTCTACTGCAGAACATAGCCCTGGCCAGTGGAAAGTGTTAGCAGGAATACAGCTATTGCCATGTTCATTTACTTATTTATTAAACTTATATGCCACCCATCCAAGGTGATTCTGGCTGGTAAACTGGGAAGAAGAATGGCTAAACCTGAAGAACCCACTGGTGTGTGTGTGTGTGTGTGTGTGTGTTAAAAATCAAGATGGCAACAGAGATCATGCAATCAAAGACAACATTTTAACTTTTGGGGTCTCTTTCTTCCCTCGCTCCCTTCCAATCCCCCAATGGCCCAGGGAAAATTCTCAGAGCCTCCTAACCTGCCCTGATGCCAACTTTGCGCATTGCTGGACTAGAGAGCTTCTTTCTGCGTTGACCACGTGTAACCCATCAAAAGTTCAAGCGTTGTTTTGGGCTGTGAAAATGTCGGCCTTTTGGGTAGGTCCCCAAACTGACAGGCCATCTTAAAGAATGCTTTTCATTAAAGAATATAATTTGAAGAACCAGGTTATTGACTCACATTTGATTAAGACCGATTCTGTTGGATTAGCATGATTAATAGGTAAAATTACAATCCAACAGAAAGCAGTGCACAAGGTGTCTGCAGTCATGGATCACGTCAAGATTTTAAATTTAAAATAACGGAGATCTGTGAGGAGAATCATCATTTTGTGGGCAATGCCATACGTTGAGTTGGCATTGTTGTTCCAAACAGGCAAGGTGAGGCCAAAGGAAGATTGCACTCTGTGCCTCTGTTTATTATTATTATTAGACAGTAGGTATATTTCTCCACTTAATTCCAAGACTATAGGGGGTCACGAAGAGTCAACACCGGTTTGATTAAACATAATTGATCAACTGAAAAGAGGCTGTGGAAAATTATAAGCTAAGAGGGAGCACCTACTTGAGGCACATAATCAGCCATGCTGGCTGGGGAATTCTGGGAGTTGAAGTCCAGCTTCAAAGTTAAAGTGGCCAAGGTGGAGAAACACTCTTGCCATCCTCGCTACCACCAATGGCTGAAATGCTGAGCCCTGAAACATCTCTCTCTCTCCATGAAGAGGTCCAGTATCTCCAACCAAAAAAAGGTGTTCTCCATATAAGCCCATTTCTACCTGTCAAATTGTGGCCTGAATTGAAGCCCCTTCTGCTTCTTTGAAGACTCCCCTCCAAGAAGGGCTCCCAACCCCAAACATCTTCAAACATCTTCCCTCTGCCGAGAAGAAGCCAAGAGAAAGCGGCTCTATTTCTTTAAATGTTGAGCCTGCCCAAACAATTAGAATTTATAATCGTTTCCCTATCCATACTTCCTTAGGAAAGACACTGCCTTAAGCCAAAGAGTCGAATATGGCTTTCAAATGCAAATATTTTAACAAGTATAACACACAGAAGCATGAACTATCAATTCTTCCTGGTAGGCATATGTAAAGCATCTTGTTTATCATACCAGAAAAAAAAAATTAAAAACACAGTGCAGTGATGAACTGTAATATCATTTTGTTTTTCTGCCTTTTGGCCTTTAATTCTTAATCATCCTAAGTATGCAGAAAAATATGGCACAGGTAATCCTTGATGCACCACCATGATTGAGTCCAAAATTTCTGTTGCTAAGCGAGACAGTTAAGTGAGTTATGTCCCATTTTATGACCTTTCTTGCTAGAGTTAAGTGAATCACTACAGATTTAAGTTAGTAACTTAAATAGAATCTGGCTTCCTCATTGACCCTGATTATCAGAAGGTTTTCTCTCTCTCTCTCTCTTATCTATCTATCTATCTATCTATCTATCTATCTATCTATCTATCTATCTTTCATATTCTATCCAACTACCGTATCATCTGTCAATCTGTCTATGTATCATCTATCTCCATATATCCATCCATCTGTCTGTCTGTCTGTCTATCTATTATCTATCTCTCTATCTCTCTATCTATCTCATCTAAAATAAAAAAATAAAAAACCATGGATCGAGCATCATGGTTTGGAAATAAAATCCCAGCCAGCAGTCAGAGTCTCCAGCCAGCCCATTCCAGGGTGGAATTACCTTTGGCGCCTGGAGGGGAATATCCTTCCCGACTCCGGCTTTGCTTCCCACCTGACCTTGAGGATTTCCAGAGTGGTTTGGCGCTTTTCTTGGGCAGTTCCACATCCGTTCTCAGTGTCGATTAAACCTTGATCTCATTTATTATCCCAGGAAATGGTCTCAAGGTCACAGGGCTGGAAATTTAATTATGGCGGCAGTATATTAAGTGGCACATTTAAAGATGCTGAATCGTAGTAATTAATTTTTTGGATGGTGGTCTCCAGGGAGCCGGTTTCCTCCACATGGGGGATTCAGGCATCCATCAGGGCCACTGAGCGTGGCAGCTGTCTTTTAGCTTTAAGCTGGCCCATTATTCATCTTTTACAGCTGCCTTTAAAGACACCCAACAATGCCACCCCTCTTCTTATTGTAATAGATGTCTCCCCTCTGCAAGCAGCCATACCTCACCTTTGCTGTAAACAGCAGCCTGTGGAGTTGGCCACCTCCCTGGCCCATGGCTCAAAGCTGGGGGGAGGGGGAGCAGGAGAAAATAAGGAGGAGGAGGAGGAGAAGAGGAAGAGGAAGAGGAGGAGAAACAGGAAGAGAAGAAGAAGAAAAGGCAGGAAAAGTAGGAGAGGAAAGAGGAGGAAAAAAGAAGGAAGAGGAGAAACAGGAAGAGAAAGAGAAGAAGAAAATCAGAAAAAGAGGAAGAGGAAAAGGAAAGGAGGAGGCAGAGAAACAGGGAGAGAAGAAGAAGAAAAGGCAGGAAAAGAAGGGGAGGAGAGGAAGAGGAGAAAATGAGGAGGAAGAAGAATAAAATAAGGAGGAGGAGGAGGAGGAGGAGGAGGAGGAGGAGGAGGAGGAGTCGGGCCTTGCCAGCCCTTCCGTCCACCTCACCCAAGAACAAGCTGTAATAATTAGGGAGCACCGGGGATTTGTTCTGCAGCCACTGTTGACTCTAAGTTATTGAAAGTCATGCGGATCGGCCAAGGTCTTAAAAAGCTTGTAATGTTTAATGAAGGGATGGTCATTAAACTCGCTGGTTCAAATATTAGGCAAAGATGGCCAGGGAGGTGCGGAATACAGAGCAAGGAAAATAAGAAGGCAATTGCCCATCTCCATGAACAATGGAGCTGGCAGCTGCCCAGGGCACCCTTCAAGGCGGGCATCTCCCTCGGGTTCAAGGCACCTGGGCAGGCTGGAGCTCAGGACTAACTTAAGAAAGTTTTTCTTCCTCTTCTTCTTCCTCTCGGCGGGACCTCCCCCTCTAATTTGCAAAATAAGTCCAGGGGTGGGTGGGTGGGTGGGTCAGAAAGCAGAGCAGCAGAAGAAGAAAAACCTGGCTGGAGATCATGGGACACAAGACCATGGATGGTCCTCAAGGGTTTCTGTAGGCCAGAGCAACGGCTTCCTCCTGGAAGGACTGAAATCTTAGCCTAAATGACATTAATTCTGGCTTCTTTGTAATTGGGAGCAGGGGGAGGGGGGGAGAGATACCTTCAGTGGGACGACTCTAGCCCACCTGATTAAAAAACCCTCTCAGAAATCCATCTGCTGCCTAATGAGCCTCCTTCCCTTTTCGGAGACTTTTCCCTTGAAAAAGTCGGGCGGCAGAACTGTGGCCCCGCATGACTGATACTCTCATCACCCAGCAGGCTGAACTCTGCTCAACTTTCTAAATGAGATTTTATTGGAACTGATTAGAGTTAGATAAATGGGCAGCTCTGCTAATGTATTATCCCGTTTTCAATTACAGTGTATGTATAATCACACGCATTTCTTTTTGGATAGCCTGACATTTATGTGATAGCCCTCGGATGAGACAGACTCTCTGTTTACAGAATAGTTTGGACGGTTCCCCCCACCTGCCCTTTCTGGCTCTGCTGTTAAGGGAAGCCACAATTTCCACTCCCTATCTCCTAATCCTAGATAGGATCTTTTTCTTTTTTTAAAAAAAAAAATCTCTTGGAATCTCCCCATTTTGGAGAAAACGCAGGTGACTGCGTCCTTCGTCTGATCCTGTTCGGAATCCAGTTCTGATGATCATAGTAGCCGTATTAGTAGCCATGAAAGCAATATAGAACTCCCAGGCACAAAAGCAGTCTATCTTATCCCTTGATTTTTAAGAGAGTTGTTTTTTAAATTGGCACATATAGGTAAGTTCATACAAATTAAGTACAGATGACATCTCAGTGTATTCTGTAAACTGCAACTGATGGCTCCAGGTGTATGTGAATGCAGCTAATTGCAGCTGATCCGCTAAGTTGGTTAAACTATGGTTTAGTGGCAACATGTGATGCAAGCCTTAGTATTTAAGACAATTTTCCCTTTTTCAACCCCCCCCCTTCTTAAGCCCTCAATATACCATGCAGCTCTAAAAGCAGATCAAAGTTATCCAGTCCGGCCACAAGTGAACATTTGCACGACTGCAGTGATACTGCCTGCTAAACCAGAAACAAGCAACTGCATCATGGCTTAATGGAGGTGTAAACTGAAGCATGGTTTGGGGTTGGGGGGCAACTCTGGGTCCTTGCTGATTCTTGCACCTCCCCAAATATTTCTGCCTGCTATTGCAGCCAAGGGTTGTCCTTAGGGTTTTAATCTTTGCAAAACCTTCTTCCCTTGGTTGAGCAGCCGCCCTTTTTCCTCCTAAACCTTCCCTCTCCCTTAACCTGCCTTTGATTCTACAAGTTCCTTTCCTGAGCTGGCCATTAAGCCATTTGCTTCTTCCAATTGGAAATTCTTCCGCTCGGATACAATCGTGCAAACAACTGGCAGAATTTATTTAACCTTCAGCCAACTGCTCAACCAAGTTGAAATTATTGATAGCCTCTCGGTAATAATCAAGATGGAGAGTTCAACCGGGAGGAGGGCTCCTTATCCCCCCACCCCCCTCCCTCCCTCCCTGCCCAGACTTGCAAGAGAGCCACTGAGCTGGAGGACTACAAATGCCATCTCCGGGCGGGGCAGCATCGCTCGGTCAAGGAGCTCAGCGGTGGGTGGGAAATAAAACTGCTAAGCCGTGGCGATTCCCCAATCCGTCACGGGGGTAATGGCGTTTCCTGGGAGTCAGCTCGCATGTTAGGACAGATACATCTCCCCGACAGGATCTGAGCGGGCCCTGAAGCCCCCGCAGATTGTCTGAGAAAGGTAAGGATCGGCCGGTGATGGATGGCCGGCGCAGGACACCGAAATCAATTTTGCATCGTGGAGCAGGCAAAGTTAATCTCAATCCCGGCGAACCCGGTGGGAGCTTTTGATAGAAGATTCCTTTTACGGGTAGCGATAGGATTATCAACTCCAATCCAGCCCCGTTACCTTTCTGGAGGAGAGATATATATATACATATATACATATATATCCTATATATATATAGGGCTGGAGAACTTCCTAAGTTTGGCCTGGAGATGGATGAGACAGTGTGCCTGATGGGCGCTTTCTGCTCCCCACTTGTGACATGGAAGGACATTCACAACACGATCTTTGGGTGGCCCTCTGCCACCCTTAACCTTTGGCGGGGGGTGAGGAGTGATGATACTAAACGTCCATGGCCCCATCAAGCAGGCAAGGGTTTTCTCTTTGTATAAGTGGAAACTATCAATGAGGGGAGGAAGAGGGTCTTTAGTGCTCGCTGAGCTTGGCTGCTTTCTTGCAGATGTTTCATGACCCAACTAGGGAACATCATCAGTGCTAGCAGGGAGCACTCATGACCAAACCCCTTTCCCTCCTAGCACTGATGATGTTCCTTAATTGGGTCATGAAATGTCTGCAGGAAAACCACCAAGCTCAGAGAGCCCCAAGGACCCCCTCCCCATTTCAAACCTCACCTACAAATATTCTCCTTTATTGGAAACTGTAAAGTGGCAGGTTGCTTACCTGACTTACGATGGGCTTCTTAATGTTAAAAAATGGTGGCTAAGCCTTCTTGTCCCCTTCTCCCTGCGTGCCAGGGGTCCATGAACGCATCCTGAGCTGTGGGCATCACCTCCCTGTGCGTCCGTGTTCTGCTGGCGCTGCCTGTGACATGCTATCATTGCCACTCCAGGGGTCTCGTCACCTTTTCCGGAGTCTCTATTACTTGTATCCCCCAACAGATAGAGGGGTGTGTGTATCTCCTGCCATTCTCTTGTCCTTCGCCCCTGCGGGAAAACACGCACAAGAGAAACTTCAGTGGGATAGATACTCTCTGCTGTAGTGTGTAGACAGTCCTTGGTTTCAAAATGTTGGTTGCTAAGCGAGGCGGTTGTTGCGTTTTGCCCCATTTTACAGCCTTTCTTGCCGCAGTTGTTAAGTGAATCACTGCAGGGATTAAGTTGAATACACGGTCGTTAAGCGGATCTGGCCTTCCCACTGACTCTGCTTGTCAGAAAGTTGCCGGAGGGGATCTCATGATCCTGCGACCATCATAAAACCCGGCCATTTGCCAAGGGCCTGAATTTTGATCACATGACCCCAGGGCAGTGGTGGGATTCAAAATTTGTTACTACTGGTTCTGTGGGCGTGGCTTGGTGGGCATGGCAGGGGAAGGATGCTGTAAAATCCCCATTCCCTCCCCACTCCACTGACCTGCTTTCCAGCTCCGTTCTCCTGGGCAGGGCAACCAAAGAAGACCCAGCCAATCAGCTGGGACTCAACGGGAGGCAGAGAAAAGATGGGGGCAGGGCCAGTCAAAGGTGGGATTAGCCGGTTCTCCCAACTACTCAAAATTTCCGCTACCGGTTCTCTAGAACCGGTTAGAACCGGCTGAATCCCACCTCTGCCCCGGGAGGAGGTTGCAACGGTCATGTGAACAAGTTGGAGGTCACTTTTTTTCAGTGCCATTGTAACTTCGAACAGTCATTAAACGAACAGCTGGAAACCGAGGATTACCTGTACTTGCAAATGCACCCATGCGCCACTCTGTTTCCGCTACTACAAAGCCCCCAGCTTGCTTTTTTTGAAGGGAGAAGGGAAATCCTTAGCCGGTAAGACTTTGGAAGGGGACTTTGTGCAGAAGTAAAATGAGTGAAACTTTGTTTTTATTTAAAAAGAGCCTTGGTGGTGCAGGCTGTTAAACACCTAGCACTTAGCTCCAGCTGCCTGCAATTAGTGCAGGCTCAAATCCCACCAGGCTCAAGGTTGACTCAGCATCCATCCTCTCGGGGTAGGTAAATTGAGGACCCAAGATTGTTGGGGGCAATAAGCTGACTTTGTAAAAATGCCGCTTAGTAATAAGCAGGCATATACAATGGAAGGAAGGCTATTGCTGAGCGCATTGGGTTGTGCTCCAAAAATTGTAAGCCACCCTGAGTCTCCAGAGAAGGGCGGGATATAAATGTAATTAAAAATAAATAAATAAATAAAAATATTATTATTTTGCCTGCATTTTCATAACCAGTGGGTGGGGATGTTAGGTAGCTCCGTTTAGCCCACCCAAGAGTGTCCTTCCTGCGAGGCTCCCCTGGCCTTAAGTCCTCCACAATCACCCCAGCAATGCATGCCAAAATGACAATAGATCTTACCCATTAAGTGCCCTGGGGAGAAGGCCTGACTTGATAGGCAGATGCATCAATTACTGGGGGGGTGGGGGGGCGACGAAATGCTACTCAGAGCAGAACCGCTCCGTCTCTCCAAAGCCCCCTTGCAAAATGGGAAACCCACTCCAGGAGTTCATGAAGAATAATTACTGGCCCTTTTCTGGTTGGGCTCTTTGACGGCACGGAAGAAACAGTCCTGTGATTGCTCTGGGGAGGGGGGGAGGGTCGGGGGCTGGAAGCAGGCAAACAATAGATCAGCCCTAGATGAGGATGGGGTCCCACTGCCTTTGGCACCCACCTCTGGCTTTATGCAACATAGGAGGAAGGTGCGCTGTGCTCATTGACCGCACCTGTCCTTCTCCCCAGCATCCAAGACTGATGTGGGATACAGGTAGATCTCAACCTATGATGACAGTTGAGTCCAACATTTCTGCCACTAAGCAAGACAGTTGCGAATTGAGTTTTGCCCCCACTCCGTGACTTTTTTCTTGCCATGGTTTTTAAGTGAATTGCTGCAGCTGTTAAGATGGGTGGAAATCCACAGAAACAAACCAGAACTAACGGCCTCTGATGCCTAACACAAGCTGGTCTGGTCTACAAAGACCACCATTATGCTGGGGGAAGGCGATGGGCCTTGTAATCCAATCCTACAGAGAGCACCAAGTTGGGGGACAGCTTCATCACCAGGAAAAAGCAAGCATCAAAGAAGTCCATTATATTTTTCCTCTTTAGCACTTCACCTTTAAAAATAATGTCATTGTAAGGAAACCTCCCTGCCCAAATTTTGGAGACAGTCATATTCCGTTTGTGCCAATCTGGGACTTGGGATCTTGGGCATAACCTGGGCAAAAGAGCCATCCATCTATCCTCAAAACACACTTTGAGCTACTGGAAAACATGGGGAGATCATTTGGAGGAGCAAAATAAAAAAAATTACAGCATCAACAATAACAGATACTCGATGGTTGTGCACAGCATAATAGACCCTTTAATGTATTCCTTCTGTCGGCATTGTGTATCTGCGTGATAATTTTATGTGACAGTGTAATTAAATTGGAAAACAATTCCCATTTCCTATGTCTTTTACCTATTTATCATCATTTATTTCTTTACTTTCACCCCCTGCCATAAATATTATTGTAAGAAGAGTTAAATAAGTTAAACCAATGCAATTACTTTTACAGATTGAAATTAACTTCATATATCAATTTATACCCGTTTCCCAGCTATCTGGCCTGGATTTCCGGGACTATATTTACGATGTCACCGTGGTTTCTGTGTTTGCATTCGTTTTTGAGTAATGATCTGTGTGTTAAAAGATGACATTTTAACAGTATTTTCAAACATTTTCATTCATTATCAAATAACCATTTGTTACACTGTGGCAATTCCAAGCCATTTACTGCGCCCCCCGCCCATTGCTAAACAATGATTAATCAAGCATGGTGCAAATTTTAATGCTTATCACAGCAAATAGAGAAAGTCACATTAGGAAGTGACTTGACTTCAGGCGAGGTCCAAATTTTTATTCTTCTTATTTTATTTTTTTTAAATTCCTGATGAGACATTTATTCAGTGTGAAATGTTTTGCATTTAAAAAAAACAAGCCAGAAAAAAAGCATCAAGCAAGGCATTGGGGAAACCCTTTGAAATCCCTCCGCGTTCCTCACGGGCCTGTTTCAATTTGCATTCAGAAGTTTCCCCATCAGACCCAACTTTCAAATATTCAGTCCTGAGCTGCTTCCTCACGTTAAGCTCGAGATGGGCAGATCAATCAATCAAATAACGCTCCTGGGAATTGGGGTTCTTTCGCCCTCCCTCTGCTGCTTCGATCTAGGATCAGAAGCTACCCAGCTTAGCATATCTTTCCTTAAATATAGTTTATTGGCTGGGTTCACACAATGCTTTAAGCTGTTGTTTTTCATTCTTGGCAACTTTTAAGAAGTGTGGATTTCAACTCCCAGAATCCCCCACTAGTATGATGCTGGGGGAATTCTGGGACTTGAAGTCCATACATATCATTTTGGAAATCTGGGAGCTGAAGTCCACCCATGCTGGCTGAGGAATTCTGGGAGCTGAAGTCCACACACTGAAGTCTTCAAGTTGCCAAGAGGGAGCAACCCTGCGCTAAGCCATCAAAGATACAAAATGTTAAGCCCGAACCGAACAAACATGGTTTGGTCTGTTGTCTGAAGCCAACTAGTTCAGGGCTTGCTCATTTCATGCGTGGTTTTCCCCATCTCCACCTTCCTTTCTACACGTGCATTTTTCATTCGGATTGAGAGATAATTTTGGAAGTGAAGAGCAGTGGCCCCACCTTATTGAGAAGGAAACCATGCTGCACGTCCACAATTAGCCACGTACTGTATTAGCTGCAACATTAGGCTGCTTTGCAGCTCAAAACATCTCATTAATGACGGGAACTTAGCATGCAAAATGAACCCTGGAAACAACCAGGAGTGGACCAATTAACACCCCCTCCCCAATATGAGGTCTCTAACAATACCCAGGGTGCACAGTTGCTCCTATGCTCATGCCCAGCTTCACCCCATGAAACAGATGGAGCATCCCGTAGCCTGCCAAATGGGTGACAATTTCTGAAAAGCACTATATATATATTTTTCACATCTGGGCAGATCATCCACTTTTCTTAAATTCCCCCTCAGCTTCTCCCAAAAATGAGAAAAAAAGGAGTTGCAACACTCTCCCACACCAATAGAGGGCAGCAAGGAAAATCTCTTGTTGCCCCTAGTGGCTCACCTAGAGTACTGCAGGCCAGAAAGAGTAGTTTTAGCCCCTCCCTTCCCCACTTCTACCCAGGTTTGTTCTCTGCATCACCTCTAAATCCTTCCCTGCTTTTCATTTTTCCATGTTCAGGGATCTGCCTGCCATCCTGTGGACAAAGGAAAATGCTGCAAAACAGCAAATTTTTCCCAAGGGATAAAAAAAAAGCAACACAGAACCCCATTGCAAAAAAGTCATTGTTCTAAAGAATTGTTGTAAATAAATCTTACTTTTCAAATCCAAGCCTTCCTTACTTTTGGGCTGAATGTAGCCAAGCCTCAACAGATAAACCCACAAAGAACTTACAGTTCCTGCTATAACAATATAAAAGATAAATAAAGGTCATAGACCTCCTTGAGTTACAGACAGAGTTCTAAGTAGTAAATCATAAGAAGTAAAATCCTCCAGGGAGAGGAATAATGGAACCTCCAACTTTAGGAGTAGTATACCTAATGTGGTGCTTGTGGGTGACCGGAGAGAGATACCTGGCTGGATCTTTTATGTTGCGTCAGTTTAAAAAGACTTAACTGACCGACAAATATGGATTATGCAAGTTTGACATTGAAGCGTATTGTGTGAATCAGCCCAGGGTTTCCTAAGCAGAGTCTGACTGCATGAGTGCAGACAGCCACTTATTCTGCAATAATAATAATAATAATAATAATAATAATAATAATACAATAACAACAACAATAACAACAGCAACAACAATAAACTTCTGCAAAGATTGCATGGTCATGCAACCTTTGAAATTAACACCCTTCCTCCTTGCCCATTTGCAACCAGGCGCCCGCCGCTGCAGACCACCATTCCCCAATAGCTCTATTTGCATAAACCACGCCCATCGCCTTGGAGACCACTCCCATTGCCCGACTCCCATTGCTTCGGGAGACGAAGGCATTGCGATGACAAAACCAGAAGGAATCTTCGCTTTAGACGCACGCGCAATTTACCCGCAGGGCTTAGCCGCTAGGAGGTGAGCACCGCTCAGCGCATGCGTCCTCGGCCCCTCCCTACCGCGCCCTTCCAGCCGCCTCGCAGTACGCAGGCGCAAAATAGCGGCCCGCTCCGTTTCCTGAGGAAAGGAAGGGGGGGTTGTGTCCTATTTCCTGTTTGCTCACGTGTCCTTCCGGGGCAGGGTCGCCACCTTCGGGAGGGGTCGTCCGGCCGGCTGTGAGCGAGAGGCACCGCACTGAGGTGAGGATTTTCCTCAGGGCCGGCGAGTCTCGGAGAGGGGAAATGGGGCGGGGAGGGGGTCCTCCGCCTTTCCCCTGCCCCCCCAAGATCCTTGGCCAGCTATATTTCTACCTGCAGGGAGCTTGTGTTGTTTTCTTTCTTGGAGGTGGGGCTCTGAGGGGGAAAACCCCCATATTTGCTCCTCACAGTTCAGCCTCAGGTCGTCGTCAACCCCCCCCGCCCGCGCCGGTATCACAGGAGGGCGGGACCAACCCTTTCAAGAGGAGGGGCCAGGTAGCCCACCTGATTGGTTCATTTGGGTCCCTCTGAATGTCATTGGGCAGGGGCTCCTTGGAGTGACAAACATGGGCGGGGGGCTGTCAAACTTTGTTGTGCTGGGGAATTCTGGGAGTTGAAGTCCACAAGTCTTAAAGGTGGCCAAGATTGGAGACCTTCGGTCTATATAGCCTTACAGGTAGTCCTCGACTTACGAATTTTCATTTAGTCACCGTTCTAAGTTGCAACGGCACTGAAAAAAGGGGCTTGGGGCTGTTTTTCACGCTTCTATTTCTGCTGCCTGCCAGCTGCCTGCAATTTGGCAGTTCGAATTCCACCAGGCTCAAGGTGGACTCAGCCTTTTGTCCTTCCGAGGTGGGTAAAATGAGGACCCAAATTGTTGGGGGCAAATAGGGTGACTCTGCAAACTGCTTAGAGGGCGGTAAAGTCCTGTGAAGCAGTATATAAGTCTAAGTGCTATTGCTATGGTCCTTCCTTCCTCCCTCTTTCCTCCCTCCCTCCCCCCCTCTTTCCTTCCTTCCTTGTGCATGGTTAGAATGCACTATTTCAGGCTGACTCTGCCCACTGCCAGTAGTTCGATCTTAACCAGCTCAAGGTTGACTCAGCCTTCCATCCTTCTGAGGACCCAGATTGTTGGGGGCAAAAGGCAGACTTTGTAAAAACAGCTTAGAGAGGGCTGTGAATCACTGGGAAGCAGTGTCTAAGGGCTACTGCTGTTATGGCCGTTGCAGCATTCCCCCCACATGATCAAAATTGGCGATTGACTCCTACGACAACTGCAGCTGTCCTGTAGGGAGCTGGGCTGTTTTGAAACCTGTAGCTTGGCTTCCTTGCTTCACCCTTCTAATGGGAAGTGGAATGACTCAAAATGTGTTTCCTCCGGGGCTTGAGTAGGCAGAAAACTCACTTTCAAGGGACTATGATTAATATATCCTTTCAAAGCATGCCCTGTAGCTGTGGGAGGCTACACCCAAAACCGTGGTTCCCTCTCCTACCAGTTTCCTTCTTAGCGATCTTCCAAAGTACCTTTTTGTGGCCTGACTATTAGTGGCCCCTCTACCAAATCCCCTGGTTTTGACCTGCCTGGCTCTGTCTGGGTGAAACTGAACAGAATTACGGTACGTGTGATAGTGGAAGAAGTGCCTCTGTCCTGCTCTCTGTTCCAGTGGGGCTGGAAAGATCCCCCTTGTTGCAGTTGTGATGCTAATATGCAAACTTATTGTGCAAGACTGCCCACAACCACATGCGTTCTCTGGTTCCCTAGAAGATCTGCACAAAGCAACACATCTGGATAGATGAACAGGACATCTGCTTATGAGGCCACTGCCGTACCCCTGTAGAAATTGTATATATAGTTATGTGGTTTGTGTGTTTGTATTTGTTTTTCTGCTGTCATGTTCTCATATTTATCATAGGCTAAATATATAAATAAGTATTCTTCCCTAGGTTTTCCTAAGAGAAATGTTTGTAAGAAGAGCAGACGATGGATTTGCACAGGGTGGAAAACAGTCCCAGACCCTTTCAGGAATGGTTAACTCCCATTTGTAAGGGTCAGTTCTGGTTTTGCTGATTTGCTCTCACATAGCGCCCCAGTTGTATAAGTTGCTGATACCCCCACCTTCTCTCCCATGCTGGAGCTGAGGGTGTGTGTGTGTCCGTGTCCCTGGCAACCATTTATTGCAAATGGGGAGGCACAGTTGGTGCTCGTGGCAGGTGAAGGAACAGGGCATTCAGAGATGGATCCTAAATCTAATTACTTTCACAGTCTTAACTCCAATTTAACTTCTGTGGACCTTAACCCATATTTAAGAGGTCCTTAAGGGGTCCTTAACGTGCCTATCTCCCTGTCACATTTTAGTTTTTTTTTTCATTTTTTTTCTTGTTCTGATGTCTCATTTTTGTTTGGTGAATAAACATTAAATGAAACTGGAAGAAAGGTCTTGACTTAGAATCTTCGTTGCTTGATGTACCTTTTTTGGTTTGGAATGCCTGTATTGGTCATGTGTAGCAGCTTTTCCTTTATACATATGTCCCCTGGATGATGAGCACAGTCTTTGTGTGCTGAGATCAATTTCCAGAGAGATACGAAAAGGCGCTCTCTGAGAAACAGCATAGATTGCAGTAAGTTGGTTGAGGAATATTTCAGCAGAAATGGAGAAATTGCTGCTGCTTTGGCATAATTGCACTGCCCCACTTTCTTCTGTGGATTAACTCAGATGTTAAATTAGGGCTTCCTAGGAAGTCACTCCTGCCCTGACTAAGCAGCTCTTCAACAAAAACATATTTTGCAGTTCCTCACATCTCCCCCAACAATACAGAACTCTGGATCAAGACGGAGCTCCGTTAGCCCTCGAGGCAAAGCTGAGGATGGAAGGAGTGGAAGTTAAGGAGGAGTGGCAGGACGAAGACTTTCCCAGGTAAGGCACAGCCAACTTGTTTTGGTTCACTTTGGTTGGAAAATGATGTCGCAGATTGTATAATTTGCAGTGTGTACAGAAACTTTCCTTGCCTATGAAACTGGAGCAGATTCTGACTCAAGGCGTGGCGATGATGAAAATTAATGCAAGTTATTGCAATGGGTTATTTATATGCCAGTGGTAGTAGCAGCCCTGATTAGCAAAGGTGTCTTTTACAGACCATTGTGGGAGGCTGTTTATGCAGCAAGGGTCGAGAAGGTGTGCAGATATCAACACGAACAGGTTGGACTTCTGTGCAGTCCTGAGGTGTTCATGTTAGTGCGTCATCTCCTGATACAACAGGACTCACAAGTGGTCTGGACTTGAAGTAGTTGTGTCATCCACTTGGAACCAAATTGTTGTGAGCTACTGCGACTCTTAGTGTTACAGAAAGGAAATAGGAAAGGAAGGAACTTGAAGCTTGACTACATTTAATGTCTGCCCTCTATCCCAGACCTTTGCCAGAAGATGACCATATGGAAGCTGGACCAGCTGAAAGAGGAGACCAATCCGGTAAGTGCCTCCATCTCAGCTAGAGTAGTAGGCAATTTGATGTCCTCAAGATAAGGTGAACTTGACCTCCAAGCTAAGGCAGCTGAGGCAGACATCTCATCTGCTGCTGTCAATATATATATATATATTTTAAATTAAAAATGTGACATTATACTGCTTCAGCTCACAGCAAGAATAAGAAACTCTGGTGGGACACCTGATACATTCTGATGTTCCACTTCAGATTTTGTTTTGCCTGATATTCCCCCGGCTAGTTCCAGTATTCTAGAAGTGATCAAAGCATTTTGATGTTGCAATTCTGCAACTTTCAAGTACTGTTTTCTGTAGGGGGGTGTTCCTAACCTAGGCCACTTTAAGACTTGTGGACTTCAGCTCCCAGAATTCCCCAGCCATTCATGCTGGCTGGAGAATTCTAGGAGTTGGTCCAATTCTAAAGTGGCCAAGGTTGGACACTCCTGCTGTAAAGACTTTCCCACCTTGGAAGACAGCCTTCCCAGGAGTGGCCTAACCTTGAATTTGAATCATAATTATGAAAATGTTTTGAAATCAGACTACCTTTGACAAGGTCAGAACATTTCAATTCAGATGCAGTGCAGTGTTTAAGACCAGTAGCATTGGGAATTCAAAACATTGTGTTCACTTCTGGTGGATCACAAAATAAAGAGTGTTTTTTATGAAAGGTAGTGTTTACTATTAGAATGATTAAAGTTACATGTATGATCTCTGCAGAAATGTCAGAACGGATTTCAAACACAATAGAAACAGTCTTGTATTTAATTCTAGAACTGTTGAGTATAAGTTTCTTTCTGAGTGAAGTGCCTGTTTGATCTCCCTTTTAAAAAGTAAAGAAATATTGTAACATAATGCTTACGTTCGATGGGCTTTCAACAATTAGCCCTACTTATCAACAACAAGTAAAGTAACTTCTCTCTCTCCCCCTTCTGTTAAATAGTCTCGTTTCTAGTTTTGAGGCTTCTTTTTCTAGCTTTGGCATTTACCACAAAATCACCTATTATCTTCCCCTACCTTTCAACCTATTAGAAATTAATGGCAACAAAGTTAAGAAGAAACTAATAGCTCCAAATATAAACTTGACTTTGGATCAGAGTGAAGAGTCCATTTTATCTGGCTTAGAGGCAAGTGGAGATATTGACTTGGATGATATAGACACCCCCTCGGAGAACAGCAATAATGAGTTTGAGTGGGAAGGTAAGATTTTTTTTTAAAAAAAAAATAGCAACGAAGTTTTATCCTTAGGTGTGTTCCCTCTCGGGTGCTGTTGCCGCTGAGCCTACTTCTTTGTGTGGATGTTTCACATGCTTTGAAAGTGGGGGAGCAGAGTCCAACGGTCCATAAATGCTGGCTTTTTTTTTTACTGTGGGCGAGAGGCGGGTCCAGTCGTGTGTCATTGCAATAAGGTTTCTATCTCTTCTCTTTTTAATGCCGCTGCCTGCGTTTCCCTGGAAGGATAGTTTCCCTTAACCCAGCCTTCTGTCCTTGGAAAACAAACTACTAACTTGCTGAAGTAGTTTTTCCCACCTCTGTGGTAAGGCTTGCACTACTGAAATCCCTTTTACAAAACCAGGAGGATGATTTAGTCCTCGCTAGCAGCCCCCTCCCCAAGATGCCGTGTAGCTTTGATTGAAAGAATTGTCTGTTTGCATGACTGCTGCAAATCGGGGCAGTGAAAATGATTTTACAATCAGTTCAAAAATGAGAGTTGAAACCATCCAGAGCTGTCAACTTCTCAAAGAGTTTTCAGTATGCGTCTGCACTACCCTAAATATTCTGAATATGTTTTTAAAAAGACCTTGCTTCTGTAATTTGGGCATGTCAAACTTAAATGCTGATTATTCTTTGTGGAGAGCAACTCTGATGTAGAGAAAATGGATCAGAATGAGACTCACATACATTGATTTTAAAAATCTGCAAGAGATTTCATGTTTTCAAAGAAAAGGGTAGTGTTCCCGAGTATCTTGACTTTAAAATCATTCTGCTCAGTGACTGATTAATTCCTTGATTCCTCATTCATTTCCATAACTGAATGTTGACCTTTCAAAACGTGAGCCTGTCACTCTGAAACACGTAACTGGCCAACCCATCCATGCGGCCTGGGGAATTCTGGGAGTTGGAGTCCAGACACCTTAAAAGTTGCTGAAGTGGGGAAACCTCGGCCTGTTAATGTAACGCCGCTTCTAATCCTCTGTTTCCATGGTGGCCAGATGATCTTCCAAAGCATAAGAGCCCGATGCTGTTCGGAAGGGCTCCCTGCTGGAATACACGGCATCGGAAGAGAAGGAGGAGGAACGGCGATGGCGCATGTACCAGATTGGTGACCAGGGTCACCGGGTGGACATGAAGGCCATTGAGCCCTACAAGAAAGTAATTAGTCACGGAGGTGAGTGCTGACTTATTATAATGCTTGGTTCACCAGACTCTGCAGCTGCAGGAAGCCTTCAAGGAAAAGCATCGTTGTGATGGCTGTTTTCTTTCTTCTCCCTAGGCTACTACGGGCGATGGGCTAAATGCAATTATTGTCTTTGCGGTTTGCTTCATGCCAGAAAGTAACCAGCCAAACTACCGATACTTAATGGATAATCTGTTTAAGTAAGTGGTGGAGCGAACAGGTAACCCTGCTTTCGTCTGGAGTTAGATTTTGATCCATCTTATCTGGAAGAGTGGTTGTCTGTGGAGCTGGGAGGGATGGCCCATCGTCCTTCTTGCAGGAGATGCTGGAGATTAACTCACAGTTCTTGGTGTGGAATACCACCGAGATAAATCCCCCCCCCCATGAGCCTTGGTGGTGCAGGCTGTTAAACGCCTAGCACTTAGCTCTAGCTGCCTGCAATTAGTGCAGCCTCGAATCCCACCAGGCTCAAGGTTGACTCAGCCTTCCATCCTCTCGGGGTAGGTAAAGTGAGGACCAGAGATTGTTGGGGGCAATTAGCTGACCTTGTAAAAATGCCACTTAGTAATAAGCAGGCCTATACAATGGAAGGAAGGCTATTGCTGAGCACATTGGGTTGTGCTCCAGAAATTGTAAGCTGCCCTGAGTCTCCAGAGAAGGGCGGCATATAAATATGAATTTTTTAAAAAAACAGTCTCTCTCATTTCCAAAGATTAGTTAAAGGGATCAGATTGGATTGGGAGTTTCTCTTGACACACAGAGAGGTTGTAAAATGCGGGCCAAACTCACTTAACAGCGGAAATGATTGGACTCCATTGCCGTAAATCGAATACTACCTGTATTGTCTGGTCTCGGTGTGAATCAAGCTGCCAAGCCAGCTGTTTCTCCCTCTTTTCCTCCCCACAGATACGTTATTGGCTCCCTAGAATTACTAATAGCGGAGAGCTATATGATTGTTTATCTCAACGGGGCAACCACCCGGCGGAAGATGCCCAGCCTAGGTTGGCTCAGGAAGTGTTACCAGCAAATCGATAGGAGGTAAGATTAAGGAGGGGCAGGGGGATACAGGAAGAGGTGCAGCCAGGTGGAAGAGCAATGCAGAGTTCTTTAAAGGGGAACTGGGAATTGGGGAAGGGGATCTGCCTCATATGGCACTAGGGTCACCACGTAATTTTTCGGGAAGAGTGGTGTTGCCAACTTCTGTGTTGCTTTTATTGATCTTAGGTTAAGGAAAAACCTGAAGTCCTTAATCATAGTCCATCCTTCCTGGTTCATTAGAACACTCCTGGCAATCACAAAGCCATTTATTAGGTAACACACGCAATATTTATCCTTTCTTTTGTTAAGCTGCGTATCGGCATGGTTAGCGCTATAGCAGTCACTCCTGTTTCCCTCCTGTCTCTTTCAGCTCGAAATTCAGCCAGAAAATCAGATATGTCTTTACCTTGGCAGACCTGGCAGAGCTCATTCCCATGGACAGCGTTACCATCCCCGAGTGCATAAAGCAGTAGGTCACCTTCCTTTGTGTCCATGGCCCCCCAAAGAGGGTCTGAATGTTTAGGCTCCATGGAGGTGGTAGATAAAAGCCAAATGAATTGCTGGCACACTCTTGGAAGCTTTCTCAGAGAAGTCACCTGCCCTGCCCAGATTACAGATTAACAGAGTGGGAAGGGACCCTATAGATCATCTAGTCCAACCCCCTGCCCAAGCAGGAGACCCTACACCATTTCTGACAGAGGGCAGCCCGGTCTCTTCTTGAAAGCCTCCAGGGATGAAGCTCCCACAACTTCCGAAGGCAACTTCTGTTCCTTTGGTTGATGGTTCTCACTGTTATAATGGAGGCTCCAAATCCATTCTTTCTAACTTAAGTTTGATCCAGCTGCTTGCCTGGGATTCCTAATCTCCCTTCCCAGGGGATGGAGTATCAGAGATGCCCAACTGCTGTAAACCTTGGAGGGAGACACTATAATCTCTCCTATGGAGGGTGGGGTGGAACCCTTGTTTAATGTCGTTTTTATACATCGGTGCTGGGGAGTGCTCGGCTAAGTGCATGCGGTTGGCTTGGGTTTGGCGAGTTTCAAAATCTGCACCGGCTGTACTAAAATTGAATTTTCCCCACTAAGGTATGAAGAAGAAAAATTTAAAAAGAAACTCCAAAGGTACCTGCACTTCTTGATCAGGAATGCGTGTCTCCTCGCCTTGTCTGCTCTGGGCTGGCTTTGGGAAGGGAGGTGGCCGGCTGGAGGGCACGCAGCAGCATGTGGGGATGGGAATTCACCCTTGCCCAAGAGCTTGCATGGTTCTTGCCTCCTGCCGGGCTGCCCACACTGCTGCCTGCTTCCAAGAACGATAAGTAACCCCCAGGACTGAGTCTTCTCTGTCTAACTGCAGGTGGTCCTCGACTTATGACCGTAACGGAGCCCCCCAAATGTTTGCTGTTAAGTGAGACATTGGTTAAGTGAGTCTTGCCCCACTGTACGACCTTCCTTGCTTTCATTGTTAAGTGAATCCCTGCGGTTGTTAAATTGAGTAACATGGTTGTGAAGTGAATCTGGCTGGTGAGGAGGTCGCAAAAGGGGACACTGCAACCGTCATAAATACGAGTCAGTTTTTGCTAAGCGGCCGAATTCTGATCATGGGACCACCGGGAGGCTGCAGTGGCCGTAAGTGTGGGAAAAAAATGGCTCGTAACTCACTTTTGTTTCCAGTGCTGTTGTAACTTTGGTCACTAGATGAACAGTTGTAAGTCGAAGACCACCTGTATTAACACTGACCTTCAGACTGAGGGCTGCAAATGGTCCCCGTTAAAATTGGGCACCCATTTAGGCTACTAAAAAGCACTTCCTTCATTCTAGACTGAGGGGGATTATGGCTCCGTCCACCTTTATTCATCCACCTGAAAAGCTGGCGGAATGGCTCCATTTTGCCTTCCCCTTGTGCTCTTTGCGTTTGCAATCCCTCCCCCTTCCCCTTCTCCCCCACCCCATTTTTCAACGCACGCGGAGCGTTTCTGATGGGGCTTTTAACCAGAGCGGCCTGCTAATAAATAACATTTTGACCACGCCATCTAACCGACTGCACTCATCGCTGTGGCTGAATAACAAACCCACTGGATCCAGAAAGTGCTGGTTGTCTGTAATTGCTTCAAATCCCCCCCCCTCTCCTTTTCTCCTTTGGAGGGAACGGCTCAGAATATTGCAAACTTGGCAAAACCCCCTCCCAAAAAGCCGATCCCATCTTCAGCCCCCAAAGGGCTCTGGCCCACTCCTTCTACGCTCCTTGGGACCTGATCGAATTGCTCCCAGGAGTTAGGCAGCCAGACTTGGGAAATTACTGTATTGATAGGCAGAACAACATTAAAGTAGTTAACTTGCACTCTGCACAACTCTGCGAGCCCGTCATTCGCACCTATGCAAAGGAAAAAGTGCAGAGTCAGTTTCATTTCCCTGTTAACTATCACCATTCAAAGTTCCCCTCAAGTCTGTAGGAAACTTCCTGTTTAACTTGGACCAACTGTTTCACCACAATTGCTAAATGATAAGTTTATTTTTTCCTCCGTGCAAACACTTGCAAAATATGACATGTTTTCCTTCTCCCTGATGAGCAGAATTGATCAAGAATTTAATGGGAAACAGGAGCAGAAGACTGAACAGTAAAAGAAAAGTATTTCTGAATTCAAGCCGAGAGTGAAGATCACGCTGGGAGATTTGAGGCCGGGAAGAACACACTGGCCTTCTGCGTCCAGACTTGGCCTGTTGGGACGATGCACTGCCGAGTGGGATTGCACGTCCCAGGCGATGCCGACACTTCGTAGTTGCCTTTAATTATAACTTTCACACGGCAGTGTCACAAAGGCACCCTAGGAGGGGCACCCCTTGTTATATTGCGATGCTTATTCAGTAAGTATTTATATGCTTCAACGTTAAGGGGAGAGATATATATATATATATATATTTTATGACTCTTCGACGTGTATTTTATAACGTTCATCTGCAAAAAGCCTCTGAGACACACTAGTCCACCCATGACGGTTGTCGTTTACTTAGGAATAAAATGCATGAGAATTTCTTATATGTGGTGAAATGCTTCTTGGCTAAGGAAGAGAGAGGTGAAACTTCAGTTACTGGCTACGCTGGCAAGATCCTTTGCTGTTTCCACTGGGGATGGGCCTAACCCTCGAGCTGGGTGTCCTCGGCACAGACTCGATCCAGCCCAAGCCCTTCCGTGTTGAAGCTCTGAGGTTTCAACTCCCTCCTCACCTCTGGACAGAAAGATCCCGTAATTGAGAATAATAGTGGTCTTTGGATGTTGGGGCTGGTGGGGGCTGGTTAGCTCTGGATGCCCAGTGAGTGACTTAAACTTTTGGGATATTGGGTGACATTCCAGAGCGGAATGGAAGTGGCCTCCCACCCGGCCTTCTCCTTGCTACCATGGAGGAACCTCAGTCCAGCTTCTGCTGATGTGCCTGGCTGGATTGCCGCCCACCCATAACATGGAGCGGAGTTGCAGAACGTGGCATCAGGATGTGGCACTCAAGAGTAGAGGAAGTGTACCCTGAATTAGGGACAAGGACAGCTTAGCCCAGGGCCTCCAGCCTTGGCTACTTTAAGCCTGGGAGGACTTCAACTCCCAGAATTCCCCAGTCAGCTTTGCTTAATCTCTTGTGATCCCTTCCTCTGCAATCTCTCCATTTTCATTTAGTTCTCTACAGTTCTGGTAGTTGATGCCCACAAGCTTTGCTGGCTGGGGAATTCTGGGAGTTGGAAGTCCTCCAGGCTTAAAGTGGCCAAGGTTGGAGACCCCTGGAGCCTTAGCCTACGCAGGCTGTCGTAAAGACCACCCTGCGTCTCTCGCCAAGGTGGGAGAACAATGTTAGGTGGTTATTTCGTACTTTGGAAAGCAAGGCTCTTGAAAAGGCACTTTCCACCAGCACTAGCTTCACTTTATACACTTTTTTTAGGAGTCTTTTTGTGTTTGTGATGCATGTTTTACCTGTTTCGACGGCCCTTCTCAGTCAGGGCGTGGATGTGTCATATGCACGAATTCCTAGCGGGTTAATCATCAAAGCCATAGTGGATTGTAGCAGAAATGTTAAGGGTTTTTGTTTTTTTTTGAAAGCTTGGGCATCGCTCTTATTTTCATTTGTATTTAAAATGTGTGCATCTTGTTGGCAACACAGCGTTTTCTTGTTCCTAGTGTTCATGGGGAATACTGCCCGTGTGTTGGTTCATAACCCAGTCAATAAAATGTTTTTAAATAAAGAATGGCTTTAATTGGGTATGTCATAAATGCTTAAATTTATTTATTTTAAGATGGGGGAAATGCTGTTTGTTTTGCTTAACAAACCCAAATCTTCACATCGTTGGAGTGAAAACAGTTGTTAAGAGGCAGGACCAGAAGGCAACAAAGGGCAGGGAGGGAAAACGGGGCAGTTGCGTTACCTGGGCCAAGGACAAGAATAAATTGCTGGGTCAGACGTTGCTGGTTTGTCTCCTAACAACCCAGACCCGATTTTCAAATGCTGTGGATTTTCCTTGGTGCCCCTGTAAAGGGTCTGAAGCGGGGGCCCAAGCTGTTCAAACGCCAGACAGCGAAAAGGGAACTATTAGGCACAGAAAAACAACATTTTCTTCTTCGCCACTTTTTAAATTGGAATTGAGGTTATTCTTGCTTCCCTGGGTGGAGGTTTGGCAAAATCCCCGCAGGCTGCATTTATGTCTGCCTTTGGTTTAGAGGAGGGTGGGCAGACCTGGGCTGCTGGGCCACGTGGCTGGCCACCTAACCTGGTGCCAGGAGGGTGGCATTGGATGCACTGGGTACCCTGGAGCAGTGTTGGCTCCCATTCTCCAGAGGATCTCCTGGTGGCCTCCCATCCAGGAGCCACCCAATGCCCCCCCCACCGCCAGTGGGGCGGCTGAGCTCTGCACACGCGCAGAGTCCTGTGCATGCCTAACGGACCAGCCCCTCCAGCCAGGCCGAACCGTCAAGGGGCGATTCCCACCGAGGGCGAAGAACCGCCTAGCCAGCCCGCCGGCTGCCTTTTTCAGCGCATGCGCCACCCTTCCCGGGCCCCGTCACGTTCGCTCCGCTTACCGAACGCTCCGGCCCCCTCAGGAGCGCATGCGCACGTTCGCAGCGGCTCTATGGTCGCGTCCGCCGCGTACCCCTACTTCCGCTTCCGGGCCCCGCTCGGTGCTGTCGCGGAAAGAGGCGGGGATCGAAGCCGGCGGCCCGTTTCTCCGCGTCGGAGGTCTGGAGGAGCCCGGAGGGCCCCGTGCGGGCGAGGGAGCCCTGCTCGCCGAGGTAGCCGCTCCCCCCATCCGCCCTCGCCCTGCCCGGGACTCCGCGCCCCATCCTCCGCAGCCGGCCGGGCGCCCCCTGTCCCATCCGCCTCGCCCGGTCAGCGCAGACCCCGCCGCTCGGCTCTCTCGGCCGCGCTTGGGGTGGGAGGCGGGCAGGGAGTCTCCCCAGAGGGCGCCCCCTGCGAAGGCCGGACAGGGCACCCCCTGGTGGCCAAACGCGGAGGAGTAGCGCGCATGCGTATTCGTGGACGCCCCCGCAGGAGGAGCTTTGGGGCTGGCTGGGGACCCCCGACTCCCATAGCCAAAGGGGGAGGCCCCGTTGCACCGCCCGAAGGGACCCTCTGCCTGCGTGTCTCTGCCTCCCCCGGGTGCGCTTGCATTGCACCGCAGTCCAGGGTCTCCGACCGAGGCTCTTGCGAGGCTTGTTGGGCTGCAACTGCCAGCAAAGCTGGCTGAGGAACTCTGGGAGTTGCAACCCAACAAGCCTCCCGGGGCCTCGGTCGGAGGCCCTTGCACGGTACGGGGGCGGGCGGGGGAGGGGGCGCTCAGCCTCTTTGCAGCAGGTGTTTGGGGGAGCCTCCTCTGCCCTCCCGCACCCCGGAAGGAAGGAGCGTCACTCGAGTCTACGGCACCTCTTTTAGTGACTGCTGGGAGTTGCAACAGTGCTGGAGAAAGTTATGACATCGGTTAAGTGAGCCTTGCCCCACTGTACGATCCCCCTGGCTTTCGTTGTTAAGTGAGTCCCTGCAGTTGTTCAATGGAGCCACACGGTGGTGAAGGGAATCCGGCTTCCCCTCTGACTTGGCTGGTGAGGAGGTCGCAAAAGGGGACACTGCAGCCGTCGTAGATATGAGCCAGATTTTGCCAAGCGTCTGAATTCTGATCACGGGACCCCAGGGAGGCTGCAGTGGCCATAAGTGTGGGGAAAAATGGCTCGTGACTCCCTTTCGTTTCCAGTGCCATTGTAATTTTGGCCACTAAACGAACGATTGCAAGTCGAAGACCGCCTGTATTAACACTGACCTTCAGATCGAGGGATGCAAATGGTCCCCGTTAAAATTGGGCAGCCACGGCTATTAAAAGAGCGGTCCATATAGTGACCCTTGGAAGTTGCAACAGTACTGGAGAAAGTGACTTAGTTACGACCGTTTTCCACGCTTAACGACCGCTGCAGCCTCCCCGTGGTCCTGTGATCAGAATTCAGGCGTTTGGCCCACTGACTTGTATTTACGACGGCTGCAGCGGGTCACGTTTTTGGCGACCTTCCGACGGGTGAAGTCAATGCGGGGGAGCTTAAAATGTCATTTTATTGTATGCTGATGAGTGAACATTCAAAGCGACGACAATGGCCGTTACTCTAACTCTGTTCTGACTAGCCGAACAACTCCGGGGATTCGCCCAACAATCATGGCAAGAAAGGGAGTAAAAACAGGGCAAACCTCACTTTACAAATGTCTCGCTCAGCAACCGACACTTTGGGCTCCATTGTGGTCATAAGTTGAGGGTCACCTGTCAATGGAAGAGCAGGGTGCAGGCGGGGTTTAATCAGCAAACAAGCTGAACGGTGCTTTTACTGGAATGTATGTTTTGTGAGAAAGGGAACCTGGCCTTGAACAGGCTGGAAGCTGCCTTTTATCTCCCTCTCTGCGTGACGGGCATTCTCCTTCCCTTGCCCAGGATGACCCTCACTCTGAATTTCCCAGGTCTTTAGCGGACGTCGGGGGCCGTCAGATCTGTGGATGATCAGCCTCCGTCTCCCTGAGCCATGGCCTACCAGCTGTACAGAAACACCACCCTGGGAAACAGTCTTCAGGAAAGTCTGGATGAGCTCATTCAGGTGAGGCAGAAGCTCCTTTTTATTATTTTATTCTGAATAAATGGTTCCAGTAGAATAAACATGATTTAAGGAGGTACATACTAGTTTTTAGGGACCCGGTGGCTCAGTGTCTAAGACGCTGAGCTTGTCGATCAGAAAGGTCCGCAGTTCGGCGGTTCGAATCCCTAGCGCCGCGTGACGGAGTGAGCTCCTGTTCCTTGTCCCAGCTTCTACCAATCTAGCAGCTGGAAAGCATGTGAAAAAAAATGCAAGGAGACAAATAGGGACCACTATTTTGGTGGGAAGGGAACACTGTTCCGTGCGCCTTTGAAGGTGTTTAGTCCTGCCGGCCACATGACCACGGAGACTTCTTTGGACAGTGCTGGCTCTTCGGCTTTGCAATGGAGATGAGCACCGCCCCCTAGAGCCGGAAATGACTAGCATGTGTGTGTGAGGGGAACCTTTACCTTTATGTTAGTTTTGCAGTCAGAGATCAAAGCAATACATACTGCTTAGGTCAAGGGTCTTCCAACTTGGCAAGTTTAAGACTGGTGGACTTCAACTCCCAGAATTCCTGAGCTAACATGACTGGAGGAGGAATTCTAGGAGTTGAAGTCCACCAGTCTTACAGCTGTCAAGTTTGAAGACCCCTGGCTTAGGTGAAATGAGTGTTAAGAGTCCTTTCCTTTTCCAGCTTTTTCCTCCGTATCATAATCGGAGGCAGAAGCAAAGAGTAAGATGCCTGTGATGATAGGAAATGCTTCACAAAGGAAGACAATAATAACTGCCCAGTTTCTCAAACTCAAAACAAGGGTTTGAGTTCCGATGGGCAATGTTTGCCAATCTCCTGAAGCTGTAAATGGGCAGAATCACATTTATACCGATTTAAGCGTCTTCAGAGTTCTGCATTTATATGGTGGTTGAAGGGAATGAAAAAAACCCAAGTCATGCCAGTTGAAATTGTAAATTCTAATCTGTGCTCTAAAAATGTGGGCTGCTTGGACAAACTTGGTACACCAATGGGTGTGTGGATATCAAAACAAACTTCTGATTTTGGACAGACGAATGTTGCACCTTTGGAGTTTAAAGTTTTCTCCTTCAATCTTTCAGTCTCAGCAGATTACACCTCAGCTCGCTCTCCAAGTCCTCCTACAGTTCGACAAAGCTATCAATGCTGCACTAGCCCAGCGGGTCAGAAACAGAGTCAATTTCAGGGTAAGAAATGCTAATTTGAAATCATCTGGCATTGACTGAGTTTGCATAACAGGCATCTGATTGCAGCTCTCTTCTAAGAAGCCCCTAAAATGCTAGCAGAATATAGGATTGTTGTTTTTTTCATAGTTTAAATCTCTTCTAGTTCCCCTTTCCAACATAATGCTCGAAGGGAATACAGAAGGCCCTTGATTTACAACTCCAATTGAGCCCAATATTTCTACTGCTAAGTGTGACAGGCGTTAAGTGAGTTTTGCCCCCACTTTCTTGCCACGGTGGGTAAGGGAACTGTTGCTGTTGCTGTTAAAAGTTAGTCACAGGGTCTTTAAGTGAGTTCGCTTCTTCTCAGAAGATCACAAAAGGTGATCATGTGACCTCGGACCCTGCAGCGGTCATAAATACGAACCAGTGGCCAAGCGTCTGAATTCTGTTCACGTGGAGAGGCTGCAATGGTCATAAGTGTGGAAAAACGGTCGTGAGCCACGTTTTTCAGTGCTGTTGTAACTTTGGCCTGTTCACTAAGCAAACTCTTGTAAGTCAAGAGCTAGAAAAGCAGCTGCTTGAAATACAGCAAAAGCGATGAGATATTAGGTAAACCTTCCAGCGAGAACAATCAGCCCGTGGAACAGAAGTTGCCCTCGGAAGTTGTTGGAGTGCCATCACTGGAGACATTGGGCTGCCATTTGTCAGAAATGGTGTTGGGTCTCCCGCTTGGGCAGGGGTTGGACTAGATGACCTACAAGGTCCCTTCCAACTCTGATTATCTGTTATCAAGCCCAGAAGGTGCCTGCCTTTCATGCTGTAGTTTAGCAGGCTGAGCACCAATTAACAGGTGCAGGGAGTTCTGCTACTCGCAAACACTGTTGAGGGTGGAACGTCCATTGCTTAGTGATGTGGCCGGTTAGCCAATGGCAGCTACGTTATACATAACGGACACCAATATAAATAAAATGCCAGCAAATATGAACTATACAATATACAATATTATTTTTATATATTTATTTAATTTATATTGCCGCCTATTCGCCCATGGCGACTCGAGGCGGTTTACACCATGTAAAATCATATTTTAAAAAAACAATAAAAACTAACAGAAAGAATCAAATTAATACAGTACAATAGAACAAAATCTGGCAAAAAATGAAAACAATAAAAATCACACACACCCCCAACTCCCACCACCACCCCTGCCCTGACCACAGCAGATCACACCAGCCATTGGATGGGATCCATCCCATCCCCAGGCCTGCTGCCAGAACCAGGTCTTCAGGGCCTTCCGGAAGAGGGCTAGAGAGGGGGCCGTTCTAATCTCTGGGTGGGATGATATTCCAGAGAGAGGAATACGAGATAAACTATTAAATTGAGGGGAATCCATGACGAAATCGCCCTAATATGGCGCCACAGAATCGCAGTAGGATAGATGGTTGAGGACAATTAAGATGAAGAAAAGCGAAAGTATTCAGGTATCTGTACAATACAATTGTTTATAAAAACTTTCCCCAAATTCTAACGTTCACCGGTTCCCTTTGATGGCCACAGGGGGGCGATAGACCCATTTCCAGAATGGCCGCCTGCCTCTACCCGGAAGGGAAGGGAGATCCAGGCACCCAATTCAACGGCTGCCCCTCTGTTTCTCCCTTTTCCTAAGTTATCTACAGAAATTCTCGGCCATCCGGGTCATAATTGCTTGAAAGATATCGTTCTTCTTCCACAAAAGAAGAACCAAAACAGTCCAAATCGCCTTTTGAAAAAGCACTTTTTAAGACGCCTTTTCGTAAGCCTTCTGTGATGACCCAAAGGGGCGTGGCACAAAAATAACAAAGTCACCAAAGTAGAATAAATTCCCTGTAATGCCTCCAACTTGGCCCCCAGTGTCCAGTTATCCTCAGCCGGAGATCAAACTCTTCCAAAAACAGTCTACAAAGGGAAGAAATGCAGTCCGAACCCAAAGTATAGATAAAGTAGAAATTAAAAAACCAACACAAACCACGCTGAAGCAAATTAACACGACAGGCCAGGATAATAAATTGCAGGACTTCCAAAAGATAACGAGGCACACGACAAAGGTAATGCATGCTTTGCTTCCAGCAACTTCGGCATGCGCAGTTTGCCTTTTTAAACAGTCTCCCCAGCTACAGCCCATGAAGGGGATCAGGGCCCTTTTCTCCCCCGTAAGCCACGTTGCTCCCTTCTCCGTTCCTCCCTGTGCCCTAGGATGAAGAGGGGATGGGCCTGGATGTTCCTCTGAATGCCCAGCCGGATTGTGCCCTTCCCCAGTTTCCTCCACAGCCACCGGAGCCCCCCTCCCTGTCAGTTGTTCTACCTCAGAGTCAGATTCACCTTCCTTCCTCTCCACCCCCCCTTTCTTCTTTCCCCCAAAGGGCTCTCTGAACACGTACAGGTTTTGCGACAACGTTTGGACCTTCGTGCTGAATGACGTGGAATTCAGAGAGGTCACCGAGGTGGTGAAAGTGGATAAAGTCAAAATCGTGGCCTGCGATGGGAAGAGTAAGTTTGGCGGGAGGGTCACGCCTGCGTTTCTCAGCCTTGGCCACTTCAAGGTAGGCCGGCTGCAGCTCCCAGAACCTGCCCCCCTTTCTCCCCCCAATTAAAGCGGTTGAGGTTGAGAAACGCGGCTCTATGGATTCCAAAACCAGGCAGGTCCCGGGTTGCTTCCCTCTTGAAAAGTGGATGTTGAAACTGCAGCTCCAGCAATGGGTTTAGTCTCGGGCAGGTTTTCCCCTCCTCGGCCTTGAAGGTACCTGGCATTGGCTGCAGACCCTTTGTTAGGAGGGGTGACAACACCTTTACTCCGACTTCGGCCTGCCAAAGTCAACAGAAGGACGGCCTTCCTGCTACGAAGAGGCATTCTGCCGCTTGTTAATACAGAGCCTCATTGTGTGAACTCGCTGGCTCGCTTCCCTTGCCCGACAGCAGCTGTCAAACACAACTTTCAGCACACAGGCCGTTCCAATTGCACAACCCTAGAAGTGCTTCCTTCCTTTTGACAGACCCACATCCTTCTCTCACCGGACTTACCTCTCCTGGGCTGCCATGGCAAAATCTTTGGCTCCATAAGGCAGTTCCCCCTTTTTGCAATGCTGGCGGGAGGCTGGCTCTGTGGAGGGCAGGGGGTCCCCGATCAGGGGGTCTCCATGGAAGGCCTTGACTTGGCCTGCTTTGCATCCTTCCGAGGTCCATAAAATGAAGGCCCAGATTGTTGGGGGCAAGAGGCTGACTCTGTAAACTGCTTAGAGTGGGCTGTAAAAGCACTGTGAAGTGGCGTATAAGTCTGTACCCTCCCTCCTTCCTTCTCTCCCTCCCTCTTTCCTCCTTCCTCCTCCTCCTTTCTTCCTCCCTCCTCCCTCCTCCCTCCTTCCTTCCTTCCTTCCTTCCTTCCTTCCTTCCTTCCTTCCTTCCTTCCTCTCTCCACCTCTCTCTCTTTCTCTCTGTGCCCTTCACAGGGCTGCTGTTTGTGGGGAAAATAGGAGAAGGAAGCTTTGTGGGATATGTTTGCTGCCTTGAGTTCATTGTCAAAATAATCAGGGTGCGATATAAACAAACACCGGCAGTTTCCTTGGCCAGGTTTTCGGAAGTGGTTGGCCCTGACCTCCTTCCTAGGTGAGAGAGATGGGCCCAGGTTCACCCAGCTGGCTTTGGGGCTTACCAGAACCCCCCCCTGTCCTCCGGTTCCTAGCCTGGTGTCTCAACCACAAGACCAAGCCGGCTTGTTAGCAGTAAGCCAGTCTTCCGTTCCTTCTGGGCTGCTCTGGCCTTGGAGCGAATGTGTTTCTCACCCGGCGCCTCCTTTGCCTCCAGATACAGGTTCCAATGCTGCAGAGTGAAGGGGGATCGGGGCCTCTGAGCCCACGTGGACTGGATGGGCAGGGCTTCCAGGGGAGCGGCCTGCACCAAGGAAGACTCTGCCGGGCGCTGTTTTAATCATGCAGGCGAGGCTCGCCTTTTGTGGAAGGCCTTGTTGAACTCTCTCAGCAAGGTCCCGTAAGGCACCTCCAGGCGTTGGCTCAGTGACGGAGATAAGCAAGCTTGCCTTTTTTTTAAATTAGAAAAACAACCCAAGGATCAAAAATGAGGATGAAACACACACAGCCACTTTTGGGTTCATCAAGGTCACCAATAAATATTTTATTTAAATCTTTTAGTGGCGTGATAAGTATTGAATCCTCTTCCTATGCACCATCAGCTCTTGCTGGATTCAGCTGCCCCCAGTTAAATTCTCCCTATTTTGCCAGTCTTTGGGCTTGGCAAACGTAGCCAATCTCTTTCGGCATGCTTTGAACCCGAATTTCAGAATGGCTTATTCTTGTCCTTAAAAAACGTTCCAGCATGGTTTTTTGTTTTTTTGTTTATGGGTGTATCTCCTCCCTCCCCTCCCTCCCTTCTCCCCTCCCTCCCTCCTTCCCTCCCTCCCCCTTCTATATAATTTTTGTTGTATTCATGAGATCATGTTCTATATTTATCTAACCTGTGTAGCCACCTGTATTCATTCCGTGTTGGGATCATTACATACTCCAGCTTCTTTTGAAAAATTAACATTATTTGATGAGGGGACTCAACAGCCCAAGTTTAGTCTTGCATCCCAAACTGGGCAACCTGAATTCTGCCTTTATGGGCTCATCCAAAGCATGCTGGGTAGCAACGAAGAAATGGACTTGCATATTTGTAACAGAAAGTAAGCATTGCTCCCTGAAGCTGCACGTTTTGCTGCAGCCAATGAGGACGCTGTTTACCACATTTCTCAGATAAGATTTGTCTGTGGCTGCTTTCTATTTCATTCATTCATTCATTCATTCATTCATTCATTCATTTATTTATTCGACTTATATGCCGCCCCCTCTCCGAGGACTCGGGGCGGCTTACGATTAAAATACAACAATAAATAAATAAATTTAAAAAAGAATTAAACAATTAAGCCGAATTAAAATTTAAAACCCCAGCTGACCCCAGCCCAGGAGGATCAGCACAGCCCAGATGGTAAAAAGAGCCAGGTTTTCAAATCATGGCGGAAGGTGCGGAGATCGGGAGCCAAACGGAGCTCCAGCGGAAGAAGATTCCACAAAGTGGGAGCCGCCACAGAGTAGGCCCTCCCCCGGGTCGCCGCCAAGCGACATTGTGTCGCAGGCGGCACCCCGAGGAGACCCCGCCTGTGAGCCCTTACAGGGCGGTTGGCATTTGATATTGGGATATTTTACTGCTAAATAGTTACACTCTCTTGATTGCGGGCATAACAACACACTTAATTTCCACAGATGAATACATACCCTCTGTGCCCTCTTGACAAGGAGATGGGCTTCAAGGCCATGCACGTTTGTTTCCCTCCTTCCTAGCTTTTCCCTGCAGCTGTTGGGCAGCAGCTGAGTCCTTCATCAGAAGCTTCAAAGTGGCACTCGTTCTCTGCATGCCCCACTTAGAGCACTTAGCAATGCTTCAGTCAACAAAGCTGGAGATCCGATGGCTGCCGGATCTCACTGATTACTGGTTTTTTTTTTTTTTTAAACACTTTGGCCCAGCGGAAATTTCTCAGGAAAAAAACCCAAACCCAACAGTACTGAGACAGGCACGTGAAGGATGTGAAAACAGGTTGCCGTGCTTCAGAGGGACTTTGCAAGTCTGTAAGTCTGAACCACGCTGGGAGAAGCTGGTGGATAGAATAAACTGCGATTGATGGCCCTCGTTTGCTTTTGGCTGCCTTCTGTCCTATCAAGATGGTTACCCTCTACTTGGCTGGGGTCTTCAAATCCAAACTGCCTGCTAGAGACATTTATTTATTTATTAATTCGACTTATATGCCGCTCCCTCTCCGAAGACTTGCTCTTGCTAAAGCAGGGGTCTCCAACCTTGGCAACTTTAAGCCTGGAGGACTTCAACTCCCAGGATTCCCCAGCCAGCAAAGAGTTGAAGTCCTCCAGGCTTAAAGTTGCCAAGGTTGGAGACCCCTGATCTAAAGCTTACATCATAAATGACCCAAAGCACCAGCTGTGGACTCACTGCTGTGGACACACAAACACACCCCAAAAGGAGCCTTTTGGACAGCTAGTCCCTGACCTAGGACTGGTTGCTTAACAACTGACCTGAAAAAGGATTTAAGACCTGGAATTGTTGGGCTGCTCTGTGGTCACGTGGTCAACAGCAGTGGTGGGATCCAAATTTTTTTACTACTGGTTCGATGAGACCAGGCTTCACTGTGCCTTGGGGAGGGGAGGGAGATGGAGGTGGGGAGATATTCCATTACTGCATAGCTCCCCTCGTTGACTTCAAATGATAACTATTGGGGGAAGAGTTGAGTGCTGCTATCAAACGCACCTACCCAAATCATGCATGCCTCAACCTAAACGTAACCTCCCAGGAACCACCAGGGAGTTGAGAAAGGGCTCTGCCCTTTGGGCATGTGGCAAAGAGGACCCAGAAGAAGAATTTACAGACCCCTCACATCCCGGACACAAACTCTTTCAACTCCTTCCCTCAAAGTGACGCTATAGAGCCCTGCCCACCAGAACAACTAGACACAAGGAGAGTTTTTCTTCGCACGCTATCACTCCGCTAAACAATTCCCTCAATATTGTCCAACTATTTACAAAGTCTGCACTACTATTACTATTAATCTCATCACTCCTTATCACTCACCTCCTCCCACTTGTGACTGTATGACTAGCTTCGTTGCTTGCATCCTTACGATCTATATTGACTGTTCCCTAGCATGATTTGATTGCTTATTTGCACCCTGTGACCTGATCATTCTGGACGAATGTCTCTCTTCTTTTATGTACGCTGAGAGCATTTGTACCAATAGAAATTATTTGTGTGTCCAATCACACAAGAATTCTATTTTAAGAAGGGTGCAATAAAACAGGTGTTGCAAGGCTCCTTTTCAAGGTACGTGCAAAACCAAAAGGGGAAAATAAAGGAATACGAGTTCTCGTTGCGTAAGAAGGGCGTTCCTTGGACTTGGCGTTGCGCAGCAGCTGTGGACTCAAGTTGTTGCCACACCAGGGGTTGTCCTGGGAACCAGAGGAAGGATGGGCTGCTCTGCTGAGCCATTCTCTTGGAGAGGAGGGGCTGCTGGGGTCTGGGGAGGGAGGGAGGGGGACAGGTTGGCATTTGCCAGTTTGTGACCGGTTCGAGCAGGCAGAGCAGCTCAGCTTCTCACAGGCGTTGGTTTAATCTCAATTTCTCATTCCAGTCCAAAGTGACCATCCCCCAAAGTCAATTCCCACAGGTGCTTTTGTCCCAAAGGCCATTGAACTTTTTTTTTCCTCCTTTGAAAACGTTTCGCTTCTCATCCAAGACACTTCTTCAGTTCTGGGGCAACCATGACTGGGATAGCTGAGAATCTCCATAAACATCTCATCTCCTCCCACCCCCCAAAAAAGAAAAGAGCCTGCAAATTGCCCTGGGTAGTAATCAAAAACTACTACTGGATTTAGGATGAGAGTCAAAGTTCCCACAAAAACCAAACATAGAAACTTTTAGCACTTTAGTTTATTCTGAATTTTTTGCCCCACAGTGTGGCCTTTTTGCATGTAGACATACGGACATTGGCACATCCATAAACAAACCCCTGGCAACACGGTGTGACATGAGCCCCTGGATTTACATACATGCAAATACATAGGGCTCATTTGGCAACCCTGAAACCTATTTCAGCACCTTCATTACACCATGGCACATTGTAGCATCTATAAACCCCTGAGAAGTACAGAGATGAAGAGCAGAAATCAACAAAGGACGCTGGGACAATCCTCTTTAACCTGGTGCCCATCAGATGTGCTGGACTACACTTCCCATCATCCTTACAAATGTTCTCTCCCCATCTAGCTCTTAGACTCATCATCCTACCTTCTTGGTTTGTGTTAGGGCAATCTGAATGTGGAAGCTGGTTTAAAACCTAGACTTAGCTCCCTTTTTCTGAATTGTGTCCACTTGAAGATGGGTGGACTTCAACTCCCAGAATTTCCCGGCCAGCGTGCTTTAAGAGAAGTGGACTTCAATGCAGAATGCAGAATAACAAGAGTTGGAAGGGACCTTGAAGGTCTTCTAGTCCAACCCCTTGCTCAGGCAGGAAATCCTATACCATTTCAGACAAAGGGTTGTGTAATCTCTTACTGAAAACCTCCAGTGACGAAGCCCCTGGAGGCAAATTGTTCCACTGGTTAATTGCTCTAACTGTCATGAAATTTCTCCTTAGTTCTAGATTGCTTCTCTCCTTGGCTAGTTCCCATCTAAGCAATTCCCAGAAGCTTTAAACAGAGTGGACTTCAGCTCCCAGGATTCCCCAGATAGCTAAAGGAACATCTTCTAATCAGTGGAGAAGAAAAACGGAACAAAACCTTAGCACTTGCTGAAAGAAGCACTGTTGGCTGAGCAGTGAGGTGGACAACCCTGCCAAGAACAGACTGGCATTATAAGCTGGCAATATCTGTGACCTGGGACTCTCAAGGAAGCATTCTGGCTTGTGCAGACTCTTATCCCAGGAAGCAGACACCCTATGAACTTCCTAGAGAAGATAAAAAAAAGAAGGTATTCTTTTGACACTTGATGCCACTTGGGGAAGGTGACCAACTTTTTTACAGTGAGAAGGAGGCACAAATAAATGGAAGAAAAAAACCAAAGCCACTTGTGCGCGGCGCACTCTCTCAAAACAATTCTCCTGCATGGAGCGCATGCGTCTCCTAGTCGCGTCTCGCCGCACTGTCCGAGCCTTGACGAATCGCCATGTCAAATACAGATACGTCACATCACACACAACGGATCGGATCGGCATCGATCCAATACGGAGATTTACAGATTAGTCTTCAAATATCAGAAAGGAGGACATGTAGGAGGACACTTTTCGAGAGAGGACAGAACTTACAAAAGGAGGACTGTCCTCCCTAAAGGAGGACGGTTGGTCACCTTACACTTTGGGCATGAAAATTGAGCGAAAGGCATAGCCGGGTTGAGAAGTGAGATGCCAATTTGCTTACACAGCTGGATGCAAAACTGATGCCTTGGAGGATGTAAAGGGAGGATAAGGGGTTCAAGGTCCCTGGTGCTCTCTGAGCTTGGTTGATTTTTTGCAGACGTTTCAGGGCCCAGTTAGGTAACATCATCAATGCTAGAAGGGAAAGGGGTTTGCAGATAGGAGGGAGGGAGGGAGGGAGGGGAGGGAACTGGATGAGGAGCACCTTCCCAAACAGTCCCTCTTACCCGATCAGCACAGCACAATTATCACAGCTGTTTCCCGCGTACAGAAAACAGACCAACGCAAACGAACGATCAAATGCCCCCTTCTTCTTTCCCCTCTACCTTAAAAATATAGAAGGACAGAGTCCAAACACGTGAATTCACCAGACACGCATTTGCTCCACTAGGAAACACAACTGCAAGGCAGGAGAATGACTCATGAGTCTAACTGACGCTACCAGTTTTACTGAACCTGAACACGTGGGGTTGTGCAAGTCTACCTTCTGCTCTCTGTCCCAGAGGGAAGATAACCTCCCTGCCTTGGGCTTTGCCATGTCCCTAAATGTCAGATCTAGGACCATAAAGCCCTTCAGAATGCTGAAAGTCTTCTAGGGTGCGAAGTCCGGCCCATCGGATTGACCCACAATTTGTCAGTCCTGCCGTTGGAGGGATTCCCCCCTGGTCTGCCCTCCCTGAGGGAGGTGGTGGGCCACGCTCAAAGGGGCTCTTGGTAGATGGCCTTGTGGCGCAGGTACTCTTCCAGGCACTGGATGGCGTACTCATCCACGCTGAGGTCGAACTTGTTGGCGAACAGGTGGTGCTGGGAGAGCAGCCAGTGGAGGTCCCCAAATCCATAGACACAAACCGCCCGCCGGTAGACTCCGGTACACGGTGGGTAAGGAGCTCCCTTGCTGACATCCCCTTCACTGTAGGCCCACTTCACCACCCGGGCAATGGCATTCATGTCTGTGAGATCAAACTTGTCGTTAAAAGGGACCGAGCCGGGCACCTCTGGCATGCGGTGCAAGGTAGCCCAGAGATGTTCATCGGGGCTGTAGGTGTCTTTGCACCACTCAATCAAGCGCCTTGCGATCGGGTCCTTGAAGAGATGCTGGACAAACTCCCTGGTGACCACGATGTAGGCGTTGCCAGTGAACATGGGGGAATTTTGGGGAGGGGGGCTCTTGGTCACCTTGGTCTGAATGATGCTGTTGGTCACTTCGTGGTGGTATTTCCAGCGGTTCCTTTTGTGGGACGAAGGTTTCTCGGATTCCATGTTGTTTTTCCCGTTCAGCAGTTTTAGGGCTCGGACGATCTCTCTGTTTGTCTTGATTGGGAAATCGGTCCCACAGGTGTTCAGGAGGTACCTCCAACGCACCTTGCTTTGAAGCAGGTCCTTCATGCAGTTCAGGTCAGCTTGGACCCTCGACCAAGAGGCATACACCACACTCTCCTGCTTAGAAGCCAGAAAAACATTGTTGAAGCAGGAGGCAATGCCCTGAACAGCTTTTTGGAAAAGCTTGGGAGATTTGCGGTCCACGTGGACACAGTATACGTTCTGAGGAGCAAAGATGGATCTTAGCAACCTTTCGAACATCTCGATCTTCTCGTGGATCACCATGGAATAAGCAATAGGGAAGTTTTCTTCCTCTTCGCTCAGGTGGGACCCAATGAATCTTCTCCTTTCTTTGAAGGTCTGGCAATCCTTGGTTAGGTTCAAGTAGAACATCTCATCCAAGAGCAACCGCTTGCTCTTCCATTGCAACTTGCTCACCAGGGCATCCTGCATAGCCTTTATGTCTCCTCTGCTGATGCCAGAGCAACTGATGTTCCCCATGGGGGAGAGCTTCACTGACTGGTAGAGCTGGTCCTTGCAGAACTGACCGTGGGGGTCCATGGTGCCTCTCTCCAGATAGCTGGGGTCACACTGCCACTGGCTGTACTTCAGCATGACTGTGGCCAGCAACATGAGAGTCCCCAAGGCCAGCAGGTGTGGAAGCTGACACAGGAGCCTCTTATCCCCCAGATACATCTTTCAGGCTTTAGAGAGCAACCGATTCTCCAGCTCCTGACATCCAAATCTCTGCTTCCAACTCCTCTGGCAGATTCAAAGCTCTCGTGTTGCAATCAGCATCCCCTGGAAACAGGTGGTTTACTTGAGCTCTGAAGGCAAGTCCTTCCTCGTATCTGGATGGCTGGCTTGTTCGCAAGTGTAACCTGAGAGCTGCGAAGAATTGCAGGTAGAGTTCAGTTGGGGCGGGACTGAGTGAGAGAGGTTACCTTCCCATTTGCCCAAGGGTCTCGGATCTCTTCGCTCCAGAGGTGTGGCCGTCCATATGACAGCCATGAACCAACAGGGAGGAGCTGAGAAGATATTTCTTAGCTTGTTCAATGACCTTTCGCAAAGAAGATGCCTCGGTGTTGGTTATGTGAAGCATGCTTTGTGCTTCAGAAGACTATCCGTGGATGGGTGGGGACAAAAGGTTTTCAGGATAGAGGAATCAGGAAGTGGACAATGTTTGGAAAGAAACTCCCCTCTGGGTTCAGTTGCAAACATGCTGATCTGGGAGTAAATCTCACTGGATTCAATAGATCAGGCAAGTAGAGAAGAGCCTGATTAATGGATCAGCAAGTCAGTGGGCCTAGAGGTCACTTTGCAGTTTGACCTTCAGAGGGATGTCTGGAAAGGGATTCCTTGTGCAGTTCTCTATGTTCTTCCATGAAACATTGCACAGAAAACCTCGTAGCCCCACTACATGTGATAGCCACTTCTTTTTTAAAAACTATGGTATAACTTTATTATTTTTAGTAAAATATAAACTAAAGAAAACCATGGGGATGCTGCAAAGGTTGTAACTATGGAAAACAGTCACAAGCCATCTTGTTCAGTGCCATTGTAATTTCCAACCATCACTAAAACTGTTGTAAGTGGAGGACTTTGATTTTTCCCCTGTTTCTGGTAAAAAGTCCATCAAAGTCTTCCCAAAGCTGCTGCTTCACCGGGGCCTGTAGATCACTGTGGCTGCGGCTGGGAAGAGTTTTCATAGAAACTTTGAAGCTGCAAAATTGGTTGGTTGGTGGAAGTTGGACCGTCTCCCCAAGTTACCCCTTCCTTCCCCACCTTCTTTTTGCCTCCCAGAATCAAGCCAGGTAGAGCAAAGAAGGCTGTTGTGGCCTCCAGAGTTGGCAGCACCAGAAACAGCCTCTCCCCTGACAGCTAAATTGCACATGAAATGCTACCCAGATGATGCATTAATGAGGCAGCCTGTTGTTTCCTAATAATAAATTACCATCAATTGCTATCTGGTTCAAATCGGTGGCGTTTGTACAAGCACCACTTATTCTGGAACTGTCTACTTCTGCCAAGACAAAAATCCACCTTCCTAATTTAAGCTCAACAGGAAAAGCGGCCTTTGAAAGATGTACCTGGATGGATTTATAAGAATCTTCCTGAGCAGAAAACCATTAACAAAGGCCAATAAACTCAATAACTTTTCATAAATGGTCCAACTGATTCATATCAGAGAATCTTGCCCAACCTGAACTAGCTCTGTCTTTTAACCCCTCCCATGTTCTACTTAGACGTGATATTCCTTGTTTCTCTTGCAGCCAAATTTTGTGTGTGTGTGTGTGTTAAAAAAATTTAAACCAAATGCAAGTGAATGGGTTCAGGTGAGGAATCACAGCTTGCAAAGATGGGAAATGTTGAGATAGCCTTCTTTGTGTTGACCCAAGCCAAGCCCACATCCCGATCAAGAGGATTCTCACTAAATTAGCTTCTTGACAATGATAGAATTGTATTAGTGGATGGGACCTTCAAGGTCAGGCCTACCACTCCCTGGGAGAAGTTAGAGTTTGCAGGGTCCAGATTCACTCTCTTGCCCCTTCAGTGAAAAATGGTTGGGAAGGAGAAGGTAAGGAACATTTCCTGAGGCAAATCAGTTTCTCCATCCATGTTCCCATTGCAGGTTGGTCTAGACAAGGACGTTTCAGTCCCTCATCAAAAGCTTTGCCCCAGGAATCTCTGGAGGGGGTGTGTGTCCCGAGATGCTAAAGCAAGAGTCTTCAAACTTGGCAAGTTTAAGACTTGCGGACTTCAACTCCCAGAATTCCCGAGCTAAAATACCGGAGGAGGAATTCTGGGAGTTGAAGTCCACAAGCCTTAAAGCTGTCAAGTTTGAAGACCCCTGTGCTAAAGCTATGTGTGCCAACTACATTCAGGTGAAGCATCCTGTTTGAACAGGATCACGATCCATTTATGGAAGAATTCCAGCCATAAACTTTGTGATTATAGCTGTAAAAGCTCTGAGTCATTATTGACATTCTTTTTTTTTTATTGACACTGGAGATAATGTAGGTGGATAAGGATGTTGAACCAGGTTTTATGACGTTCCTTGGAGAGTACCTGTCATGCACTACTGGTCCCCAGCAAAGAAACGGATCAAGCAAAGGAACCTCAGGAGGGTGAGGGCGCTCAGGACAGCAGCTGTTGATGAGAGCAGAATCAGGAGGTTCTGGATTCTGTCCTTTTCTAAGAAACAAAAGGGCCTGGGTTACCAGGTGTTCTGGTTGGGAAACGAACACCCCCATTCACAAATTACAGGTTGTGGGTTTGAAGTAGCAGAGGTCTTCTGACTTTCTGGGTTGCAGTTGGTCAACCCCTGCATTAGAAACAATGTTGGAGGCGGATGCGTTTTCCAACTTACCTGGGCTCTCTGCCTTGGCTGGCCAAATATCTGTTAGCATCTGTGCACCAGGTTTCCCTTTCGGGACTGAATTTTGCGGTTTGGGGCTTGAATTGTTTGAGTACTTTTGAAAGTATTTATGCAAAGTAGATCCTGAACAAGCAGAACCAAAGATTAGAGGCCCTGACTGAGATTTCTAGTTTGGAGATGGGAGTGGCACAGAATTCTTAAATTTCTCAACCTTGGCAGCTTGAAGACATATGGACTTTGACTCCCGGAATTGGCATGGCTGGGGGATTCTGGAAGTTGACATCCACACACCTGCAGCTGCCAAGGTGGAGAAACATTAAAGGAGAGCTGTGAAAGAACGAGAGTGTGACATATGTTGTTTCGGCCTGTAGATGGAAAGAGAATTGGGGCATTCAGCAGGTGGGAGGAGGAGCAGGAAGAGGAGATGATGATGATCTGAGGGAGTTTCAATGTGGGTGAGCAGCTATCACCATTGACTCTAGGACAAGAAGCCATCATTTTTGGACAAGATGCACAATTCAAAGGCCACCATCCCAATATAGCCCTCCGCTGCCAGTTTTTTTTTTAAAATTACATTTATATGCCGCCCTTCTCCGGAGACTCAGGGCAGCTTACAGTTTTTGGGATACAACCCAATGTGCTCAGCAATAGCCTTCATTCCATTGTATATGCCTGCTTATTACTAAGCAGCATTTTTACAAGGTCAGCTAATTGCCCTCAACAATCTTGGGTCCTCAATTTACCTACCCCGAGAGGATGGAAGGCTGAGTCAACCTTGAGCCTGGTGGGATTCGAGCCTACAGTAATTGTAGACAGCTGGATCTTAAGAGCAGGCATTTAACAGCCTGAGCCAGCAGGCTCAGTTTGACCAGTTTGACAAGTTTGACAAGTTTGACCAGTTGACCAAATGGGTAGCCTAAGCAGGGCACCCCACCAAGAGTTGTATTATTGTGGCAGGATAAGCCATCCCAACAAACTCAGGAAAGCAAAAAGCAGGCGGATGCAAATGCAGAAGAGTCCTTTTGAATTCCACCAGGAAACAATCAGGAAAAAAAAACACATGTCCACTGTTGTCATTTCAAAGGTAGTTGTGGTTTGCCAATGATTGTGCATCATGCTCTCAGGCAACCCCAAGTGGCTCTCCAAACATTGCTTCCCATTGTTCATTGTCAGCCTCCTGAGAGGCAAAGCTGGCTATTGATCTGAATGGTGTCTTGGCAGTTGTGCAGAGAAGGAGTGGCAGCTTCCAGGAGATCTGTGTCTGCAACCCATGGATTCCTTCTGCTCCCCACCTCCACCCACCTACCCCCCCAAATGAACATATGGGATAATGAGTCTCATTCTGCGGTGTGATGTTGGCATGACTAATTGGGTCCTCCAGGAGAAAGATCTCTCCATGTTACTCATTGCAACTTGAGTCCTGAAGGAAGTCTGAAGTGAAAACTCAGAAGTTGTGGTGAGCACACCTGCCGCTGGCATGAGCTACAATCTGAAGGGAAAGAAAGAGCATAGTCCACGTGAGGGATGAACTCAGGGGCTGGATTGAGGTCAGGTTGGAGCCCTTTGAGCCCTCTCCCAGGCAGCTCATTGGGCAATGTGTGCTTGAACTCCTGGGGGCAACCCATAAATATGTCATGATGAAATGCCCTCCTGGGCGCTGCCTGGAGTACACATTGCAAGCGTAGCCATGAATAAAAATGGGTAAACAAGCAGTTGCTCTCTCGAGCGACAAGCACACTGCACGACAATGAAGGATGCTCTGTGACATGGAGGCTACCCAACACACTCAGGGGGAGGGCCAGCTATGTGGGGTACAGGGAGATTTCCTCCCGTTGCATCAGGGCAGGGGAAGTGACAAAATCCTGTGCCCCTCCTCCAATATGTCATTCTAATTAACTCAGTTATAGGTTGGCTTGGTAAATTAATTAGCATGTACCTCATTTCTACTTTATACTTGCTTGTGGTATGAAGCTAGAAATACTGCTGGTTTGCACCACAATGAATGACTTTAGAACTTGGCTCCACTTAATTTGGTATTGTCTATGCCAGGCGTAGCCAACTATGCCAGATTTATGACCCGTGGACTTCAACTCCCAGAATTCCTGAGCCAGCATGTCATAAAGTTGCTATAGTTGCATTCTTTCTTTCTCCTCCTCCTCCTCCTCTCCTCCCTCCCTCCCTCGTCTTTCTTTCTTTCTTTCTTTCTTTCTTTCTTTCTTTCTTTCTTTCTTTCTTTCTTTCTTTCTTTCTTTCTCTTTCTTTCCGTCCTGTCCTGATTTGTAAATGTGCTTCCCGTGCTCTGCAGCCAGGCAAGGTGTCCTTCTTTGGGTGAGCTGCTTTTTGCAAAATCTACCTGAAATGTATGCTATGGGATGGCACCACCTGGTGGCAGGCAAGCCCATTTAGCATTGCAACCAGAAGCAGGCAAACAGGTGAGATGCCACCCTGGGCAGAACAATTTTTTTTCCTCGGGGCAGAATATTTTTCTTTTCATTCTTGCCATGCTTTTCTGCTGCAGATGGAGAATATATTTGAATACAGAAGTATTAACAATGGTAGATGAGTGTTGGCTGGCTGGGGGAATTCTGGGAGTTAAAAGTCCACCTACCTTAAGGCGGCTAAGGTTGAGAAACCTTGCCTTAGAACTGATGGTTTCTGGCAAATTCTCAATTTGTTAGCAGGAAACCATTTTTCTTTCAAGAACTTTCCTTCCATGGAGCAAACTTTGCTGGCCAGATGCCTGTTTTTCCTTGCCTTAATCTTCATGCAACCCTGAAATGTAACTCCTAATCTCAAAACTTCTCAAATGTGGCGTAAGAAGATCCAGTTGCACCTTTTCCTTCTGAGCCCCGTTCGCCTGAGAAAACAGACTTGGCTGAAGAAATGATAAAACATCAGGGGTTTAGTTCCAAGAAAAAGAGATTAGAACGAAATAAAGCGATGAGGTGAATCATCAACTTGTCAGGAAGCACTGTGGAATTTAACAGCCAGCCTTAGCACTTTTGGGTAAGAAAAAGGCGGTTATTTTTAGCCCACTGGAGATATCAGAAATGTTGGTTTGTAGAAGAACAGATGAAAATGAATTTCCACCCCACTTCCTAATGAAAAATGCAGGTTTGCTGCCTTAAGTCCCCGGAGAGAGTTTCTACGCCTCCCTTTTCATCAATCCGTGCCAATAATTTGCAATTTTCTGTCTCAAAGTTAAATGAAAATCTCAAAGAATCCAGGAAAATCCAGAGGCCTGAGAGGCAATTCAAAATGTAATTTAATTTAATTTAATTATGAGATTTATATGCCGTCTTATCTCCCTAAGGACTCAGGGCGGCTTACAATACTAAAAAACATATAATACAAATGTTAAAAATAAATTAAACCCAAGAAAATCTCATAATCGTAAAAACTAAAACATTTAACATCCATTTAAAAACCTTCCCGCCCCACATCAGTCCGGGTGGGCCAGTTGAAATAGCCAGGTAAAATATGACTTGACTAACCAATTTTTTTTTTAAAAAGCCCATGCCGTGGGATAGGCCAGGGTTTTGACTTGGCTCCAGTGCTGGTCAACATTTTTAGAAATCATTTAGGTGAGGATAGGAAAAATAGAACAAGAAGTCCATTCTTAGGGTAGGAAAAGGTACTTAGCCAACAGGCAGGCCCTCCCAAGCAAAAGGGGATTACTACCTCCCCTCAAGAGCGGCTCAGGGTTCGAAGGGATCTTGCCACCCTTGGACAGAGATTCCCTTGATCGAAACTCTGTTTAAGAAAAAGGATCATTAAAGTAGGAGGACATGGGATGCACTGGATACGAGGCCCAGCGGCCCTATCTCCGCAGTTGTACTTAGAAGGAAGATTTGGGCATCTGGAAGGGGGTGTACAGGCAATTCTCCACTTACAACATTTAGTGACAGTTCAAAGTTACGACAGCATTGAATAAAAGTGACTGATGGCCGTTTTCACAGTTGCATCCCTGTCATCACAGGAGTGAAATTCAGAGGCTTGGCAATGGCTTCATACTTACGACCGTTGCTGTGTCTTACTTTCTTACTTTCTTTTTGCTGGTTATTGGGGGGGGGGGTTGGGCTTGCCACATTACTAAGGTGGGAGGAGTGGAGATAGAGAGAGTTGTTTAGGCTAGGTGGTTCTCCTTCCCGTGAAGTGAACTGGAAGTGGAGACTGATGACACCAGGCAACAGTGACTTACTTCTATTGGGGAATGAGACTTTTGGTGGCTGTTTCTAATTTCCAATATTATGTGGTGTAATTCTGGGTTGTGTCAGATCCGGAATTACAACAGACTTTGCCAATTTGATGCTTTCCTTGTTTTGGAAGACGGACTTGGCTCTTTTCTTTTTAAATGGATTTCATCCCTTGGAAACCTGACAGGTGGCAAGAAAGCTCAGAAAATGGGGCAAGACTCACTTCATGCCTGTCTCACTTAACAGCAGAAATTTCGGTGGATGTAAGTTGAGGAGGACCTGTACTGAATCATGAATAAATTATAAGTCCGTTGGCAACATTTAACAAACACCACAACACAGAAGCTCTCCTCCTCCCCCGTGACAGGTAATTCGAAGTTCCCAAGGGGCTTGGCGTGTTATGTAAACACAAGAAACACTCTTGAGCAAGCACTTGAGCAGTTACCCCAAGAGTGTCCAACCTCGGCAACTTCAAGACTTGTGGAAATTCAGCTGGGCAACCGGTCCATATTTATGACAGTCGCAGAGTCCTGAGGTCACGGGATCCCCTTTTCAGACACACAAAATCAACTGGGAAGCCAGATTCACTTAACATTATGTCAACTCATAAAATATTTCTATGGTCTTTTTAGAGTTGGCAACAGAAAGGGAGAGGGGAGCATTGCAGCAGCTTGCAAAATCGAAAGTGCATTCCATAAATGTTTTCAAAGATAGTAACTAGGTGACTGAAGTTTCTGCCGTGCAAAATTCTAACTGGACAGCATGATTGATGACTCTTGGCTATGGATGTGTCCCATTGGAGAATATGAATACACCCAGGGGGTGCAGGGGGGAAAGCCAGGGTCAAGGGTGACAATGAATGATGTGTCTCAGAGTCGGCTACACCTAGGTAGCACCGGCATGTTCACTCCTAATAAATCTTCTTTAAGCTCTGAAAGATCTGGCTAGAGACTCATGATTTAACTGGGGGTGACTACCGGAGCCCTGACACATTAAATGTTTCACTTAGCAACATAAATTTCCATTGTGGTCGCACCTGTATTGAAAGATCTCAACTGTCCCTAACAACCAAATATTCCAGAAATCGTCTTAAGGAATCCAGAAAACTGCTCCAGATGCAGCTTTTGGACTTTTGCTCTAGCAGAGCCACGAAAAAAGCCAAATGCTTTGTGCTAAGTAAGGACTGCTGGTTTCTGCATTTGCCCAATTTTTGCATAATGTAACACAGGAAACAGCAATTCCCTCTGGAGATGCCAATAACTGAATAACTTGCAATGCCTGTATTTTAAGTAAAGTGCTGATAATAGTTCCATCTGGCATTTATGTCGTTTTATTTTTCAAAATATCTACCACCAAATATTGGAAGTCTTTAGCTGCTGCAGAAGAGAGGTGCCTCGGGAAGGGCAGGAAAGTGGATTTTAGGAAATGGTTAAGTGGCTGGCATGTTGACGGGAATAAATGATTCGACCCGGTCCAGTTTAGAGGCATCAAGGTTGCAACAAAGACGTGTCTGTTTTAGCAGGGGCCGACTTTGGTCAACAGACTACAAAAAAGAGGTTGAGACTTTGGAAAAAGTTCAGAGAAGAACAACTAAGATGAACAAAGGCCTGGAGACTGAAACATATGAAGAACAGCTGCAGAATTTGGGTCCGGCTAGTCTAAAGAAAGAAGGACTCGGGGGGTGACATGATAGCAGTCTTCCAGTATTTGAGGGGCTGCCCCAAAGAAGAGGCAGTCAAGCTATTCTCCAAAGCACCAGAAGGGCAGGACAAGAAGCAATGGGTGGAAACTAATCATGAAGAGAAGCAATCTGGAATTAAGGGGAAACTTCTTAATAGTGAGGACAATTAACCAATAGAGCAGCTTTCGTCCAGAAATTGTGGGCTCTCCAACACTGGGGAGTTTTAAAAAGAGACTAGACAGTCATTTATTTGAAATGGTATAGATTCTCCTGCTTGAGCAGGGGGCTGGACTAGAAGACCTCTAAGGTCCCTTCCAGCTTGTTCTGTTCTATTCCTATTCCATTCTATTTTTCTATTCTATCCTATTTTATTGTAGTTCCTGAATTTTATCCTGTAAGCCCCGAGTTGTTTGAAACCAGGGGCAGCTTTAATAGTGACTGCCTTTCCCAGTTCTGCTTCCTTGTTGGTGTAGGTCCACCGTTTGGGATGATTTGACATCTAGCAAGAGTTGGGGAACTTGGTGGAGTGGTTCATGGTCCTGGAAGCCAGGAGAGGGCTACCCTCCGCTTTTCAAATCCTAAATTGAGGCTAATTTCACGCACAATTTACCTATGAAATTTAAGAGTACATTGTAAAGCAAAATTAGAAGTCCTTGGCAAACTCTCTGTCATCTTGATTCAAGTGAAGACAGAAGGAGGTGATAGAGCATTCGAAAGTCTTCTAGGATGCAAGCTTTTGGGATCCACTGGGGTTCATTGGGACTTTTGCTATTGCTGAGCGCATTGGGTTGTGCTCCAAAAATTGTAAGCCGCCCTGAGTCTTTGGAGAAGGGCAGCATATAAATGTAATTAAAACAAAAAACAAAAAACTTTGAAGAAGCAGGACAGAAGAAGATGGTGCTATTCAAGTTGGAGGAGACTCCTTAGAATGCCATGGATAGCCAAGAAAACAAACCAACGGATCAATCAATGAGTCTGTGTCATGGCTCAGAACATCAGCCCAGAGGTGTCCTTGCCATTGACTAGTTCTCTCTCCGGGGGCAGGGGGGACTGGGACACCTGAAAGGAAAGACAAACCGCCAAACTCTTGAGGAAGGCAATTCTTTGGGGAGGTTTCTTGACGCAAGTGGGAGGTTTGTTCAAAAACACATCGTTGACTGGGCTCTCTCTGGACTTGCCTCCTTACCAGGACACCTTGAATCACCGGGAGTGAAGAGTTGTAGCTCAGGGTTGAACTGTGCGGTCCTTGGTTCTCTGTGAGCTTGGTGGCTTTCTGGCAGATCTTTCATGACCCATCAGGTGATGTTCCCTGGTTGGGTAATGCAACACCTGCAAGAAAGCCACCAAGCTCACAGAGAACCAAGCACCCCACACAGCCTTGAAGCCAGGAGATACGGGGCTCAGCCATGAAATTCAGGAGAGGGGCGATGGGGATTGGCCTCTTCAATGCTGGTTTGTTGCAGCAGGAGTGATACTTCCGCCGCGTTTGGCTAGCCAGGATCTTTGGCTGGCAGGAAGCACCGTCTCCTGGTTAATGAATTAGAAGCTCCTGTCATTGGGAACACAACGTTTGGCTACCCAGGTCCAGCGGCTGGGCGACCTCAGTGGACTTGGAAAAGTAAACATGGATCTTTAATCTAGCGTGGGATTTTCCCATGGGACTTGATCCATAAACAACTCTGAACAAAAAGCTGTCCCCATCCTTTGAATTTGATCCTTGAGCGCCCCTCTGCCTCTCCTCCCTCCACCAGGGGAATGGCTGTGTTTCCTCCTTGTCTTCTCTCCCCTTTTTGCCTCTTTCTCTCTTTTCCTCTCCTTCCTCTTCCTCCACTCCTCTCTTCCTTCTCCTCTCTTCTTTTCCTTTCCTTCCATCCTCCCATCTCCTTCCCTCTCTCCTTCTTCTTCCTTCCTCTTCCCTTCCTCCTTCTCCCTCCCTCCCTCTTCTTCCTCCTCCTCTCCCTGGCTGAAGGGCGGGGGCTGGCGGGCTGCGACCTTCCCGCCCGCCCGCCGGTCCCGTCCCGTGGCTGCTCCGAGGAGGAGGAGGCGGCGGCGGCGGTGGCGGGGAGGTGGCGGCCGCCCTTGCGCTTCCTGCCCAGCCTGGGCTCAAGGGCGGCGGGAGGGGGCTCCGCAGCCCTGCCGCTTCGCCCGCCCGCCCGCCTCCGGCCCGGCGCCGGAGCAGCAGCGCCTGCATTGCAGAAGCCGCCCGGTCCTGCCCTCCGCCTGCCTGCCAGCCAGCAGAGCGGCCGCAGCTTCCGCCAGCCGGGAGGGATGCCGGCGCTGCGCTCCTCCGGTGCAGGTAAGGCGCGCCGCCCGCCTCAGCCCCGCTCCGGCCGGGGGGGCTTCGAAGGGGCCGAGGGACCCCCGCCGGCGCCGGGAGGGAGGGAGGGAGGGAGGCCGCGCCTGCCCCCGGGCGTTGGGCGGGAGGGGAGGCCGGGGGTCCGTCTCGCCCCGACGCCCCCAGGCCTGCGCGCTGCGGCTGGGCTGGAGGCGGCTCCCGGCGCCGGACGCCCCCCGACCCACCGGCTGGCCCCAGCATCCTCGGCCAGCCGGCCTGGGCAGCCCCGGGCGAGCGCTCTCCTCCCCCCCCCCACCGCGCGGGATGCAGCGGGAGGGGGCCAGTTGCCCAGGTTGGGGGAGGAGGGGGGGCGGGGGGACATTCCACCCCCTCCCATCCCTGCCCGGCTGGGTAAGTGCCAGAATGTCACACCTGGCGGTCCCCGTTTCTATGGCGACCAGGTGAGGGCCAGGCCACCTCTGGATGCAGCTGAGCGTTTGCATCGGGTTTTCGGGGAGGGGGGCTCCCCTGGAAGGCGGCCTTCCTTGCAACCCCCTTTTTGGGGAAATAAGGGCCCCTTGCTCTGACCTGGTCCGGTGACGTCATAAGGCAAGAAACTCCTGCTCCGTCATCACCCCCCCTTCTTCCCCCCCCAGGCAGTGCAGAGAGGGAGAAGCCTCCAATGGGTCAGAATGTGAATGTGCATTTAGAGCCCTTAAAAGATGATCTACACGACCAAGTGGCCGTTGGAGATCAATCCAGATGGCGGGTTTGCAGGGATCCCTGCAAGAAATGCTGGATTGTTTTAAGCCATGAAGGAAAGCTGGTATTTATCATCAGGCATTGGGGGGGTGTCTTCATCTTCCTGCAGTTTTCACCAATTTTATTTTTAATTTTTTGCTGGGGAGCCATTTCTAGCTCTAATGCTTAATTTCTGCCTTGGGTACAAAGAATTTTTTTCTCTCTTTTTTTTTCTGGGGTTGGGGGGAAAAACCTTGTGGGTGCCTTTAGACCAGAATGATCCCCCTGACCCAACTGAGAGGCAGCTGAGCTTGGAGTGGGATTCCAGTTCATCTTTGCCTCCCTGGGTGTCAAAGCAGTTTCTCAGCCTTACTTTCCCGGCCTGCGAAGGAAAGGTGTTCTGAAGGTGATCACAGAGAGATAAATCATAACCCTGGGAGAAAAAAAATAGCAGCCAGGGATGGGAGAGGTGTGTGTGTGTGTGTGTGTTGTGGTTTTAATAGTTCCTTGCAAGGCAAAATGACCTCTAAATTTATTTTTGTATTGATAAACTAAAGGTTAGGCCAGAGAGGTGAGTTTTTATCCTTTAGTGCAGGGGTCTCCAACCTTGGCTACTTTCAGCCTGGAGGACTTCAACTCCCAGAATTTCCTTTGCTGGCTGGGGAATTCTGGGAGTTGAAGCCCGCCAGGCTTAAAGTTGCCAAGGTTGGAGACCCCTGCTTTAGTGGGAAGGTGGGAACAGTTGAACTTAAATAACATATTGCAGACTGCTTAAGGCCTTGTTGTCAATAGGTAAAGCATATAATACACCTTAAGGCTGTAATTGTTTATCAACTTCATACCTTAAAATAGTCACCCTGAAACTCTATATTATTGGGCAGATGTTCTAAGACATTATTTCTCAACCTTGGTGACTTGGAGGTGGGTGGACCTCAACTCCCAGAATCCTGGCTGGGGGATTCTGGGAGTTGAGGTCCACCCACCTTCAAGTCTCCAAGGTTGAGAAACTTTGGTTGAAGAGAGATACAATAATTCCCCACAAATTGCTATTTCTGAGAGTGCACAAGGGGTTGAAGTTGGTCTCTAGCTCAGGTGCACTAAAAAAAAGATTCTTTTTTAGGGAATTGCCAAAACCTACCAGGAGCATCATTTCAACTCTTCCTGATTTGGCAACCTAGGTTCATTTTCAAATAACAAATCCATGAATCATTTTTTGGGAAGAGAAATCTTTGTGTCTTGTTTGTCCTGACTCAAAACTGTAGACGTGAGGCCTTCATTTTCCCACTAACAAATGTATGTGTATGCTTTTAAACATGACTTCTTGGCAATAAGGAGGCAGGCCCAATCTTTTGATAGGGCTTGATTTATGCTTGTGGTATTGATTAAGTCTTCCTTCCCAAAAAATATAATTGAGGGGGTTGCTAATGGTATGGAAAACCCTGTAAGATTTTCCTTCCATCTTCCTCCTTCCCCCCAGCTGTTTTCCATTCGCCTAACAGTCAGCATTTGCAGGCAGCTAAGTACAATTTGTCCTTCCAGACCAAAGATTCCCTTCCATTTTTTAAAGATAGCTAAAAATATCCTCACACACGCCCTTTTGCAAATCTTGAAGTCAACCTGCTGAAATTTCCAAGTTTTTGCATGGATGTTATCCTTCTGGCTGCCTGAGCAAGGATATGGGCCGGTCATCAGAAACAGAAAAGGTGATGAATCCAAGAAATATTTGCTAATGTGCTTCTCTCTTCCACGATATGTGATCATGTTGCAATCTGAAAAAAAACAAAAGTTTGTGCCTTTTCAAATAATGCTTACCTTAGAACCTTTGTGCGTGCAAGCATTCATCACTCTCGGTCGGTGCGCTTATATAATCGCTTTGCTGGTAAATTTCAGATTATCCAAGGGTTTTAAGGTGTCCCTCAGTCATACTGATAAATTAGGAATTATTAATGCTGCAACCTCATGCCTGCTTAGTTGGGAATTAAATCTCCTTGAATCCTGTGTATTGTGCTTACCAACGTCTGGTTAATCAGTTATTTCAGAAATATATTAGACAAGCATGGTCATTACCTAAAGAGAAAATAAATAGGGAAGTTTCATTTTCTGGTTATAATTAATACCCCATAAAAAGAACTTCCTTGGGATAGTTTGGATAAGAGCTAATGAGATTTCTGGGAACACAATTGAGAAGTATTTTAAATTCTCTTTAGCCTACGAGGATTCCCTAATGAAACGCGGCCCTGAAATGATTGCAGGAAACAGTAGTTTAAATTGGTCAGGTCTAAAGGAAGCACCACGGCTATAAATGTTTAAAGTCTTGGCCACAGGATGTGTTTCATGTCAAAGTAGCACAATCGTTAAATCCAAAGCGTGCCAGAGAGAGTTAAGTTGCTTCTTTGTAGGTAAACAGGTCTATGGGATGGTATTTCACATTGTGCACCAATTCATGGCCAGCTCTAAGTTTATGTCCATAAAATGATTGTATTGTTTTCCTAAGGAATTTAACTTTTCAGTGCTGAGGCCAAAATAAATCCAAAGTGGTCAAGGAAAGGTAGGATAATTGTATTCTTTTAACCATGAATCTTTTTTCTTCTTCTTTTTGGTCCCTGCATATACATATTTATGGCTGTTTTATACCACCTATTTATGCAAATAAGAGGACTACCTATTAACATTGCATAACTGAATCTGTCTCTCTATAAAATGAAATGAACTCTGATGATGGCCGCAGTTTCCTTGCCCTCTATTGCCGTTCAAGATTCTGACAAAAAAAGCAGCAGAAATTGTCTTTCTGATTCCTCCCCGTTTTATCCTTTCTGAGGATTTCCTCCCCATCCTGTTGATTTTGGAGTAGTCGACATTTAAACCAGTTAACCTGTGTTTGCTTTGGCAGCACCTGTTTCAGGCGGCTAATGCAAATAACCTTCTGATAGCAAATATGTATTTTTAAGACTGGGAAAGCCAACAATAAATAATGCTTCAATTAAAGCTCCAATAACCCCCAAGCAGAAATTGAATGAGACAGTGATGCTGGCAGATAAGTTGGAGAAAATGGACTTTATTTGTTGGATATTATTTATTGGGACTATTCAATAAAGTGCCTTGTTTCATTTCTTTGCACTGAGTGCTCTAGAATGGTAAAAGAAAATGGTCATCTGTGCATGTAAACCAGGGTTTTTTCAGTTTTGGTAGCTTTGAGAAGTGTAGAGTTCAACTCCCAGAATTCCCCAGCCAGAGGATTCTGGGAATTGAAGTCCACACATCTTAAGATTACAGAGGTTGAAAAGCTATATATCTATATAGCTTCCCAGATTACTTCTCCTTAAGTATTAGATATTAGATCTTGCTGGACAGATATAAACTAAGTAACAGTATTATATACCAATGTATATATATATAGGTAATTTATATATAGGATAATGTGTCTGTTCCCTCTCCAGCCTCAGTTGAGTAGCTATGATGTAGGTAGAACACCTGAGTTCACATCCCATTCCTACCATCAGTGGGTCCAGATTTCTTCTTTCAGGCTCAGGACATTCTGGACAGTATGATGGACTATTCTAGAAGACTAGTTTATGGCTGAGCAGCATCAGAGCTTAAAAGCATTTCCAGGCTGATTTAAGGTTTGCTAAACTAGCAGTTTTGGTCTTTGGAGACTTCTGAGTCAACTTTCTTGAAATCCCACATGCCAGAATTATAAATGGCTGGTTGATACATGGTGAAGTGAATTACAAGTATACGGATACTGAAAATAATTAAAATCAGGGCTCCATTTTGCCCAAGGCTCCATTTTAATCAGGTTTAATCAGATGTTGATCTATATTTTAAATCCTATTGGCTTTAAAAGCTGGTGGTCCAGCACAGTGTTTTCTAACTGTAACCATGTTAAGATGGGTGGACTTCAACTCCCAGAATTTCCCAGCCAGCATGCTTTAAGAGAGGTGGACAGCTGGGGTGTTCTGGGAATTGAAGTCCACCCATCTTAAAATGGCTTCAGTTGGAAAACATGGTGCTAGCAGAATAGCTTACCCAAGTATTTTCTTTATAAAGGAAAACTCTGCATTTTGTGTGGTGATGTCCAAGTAGTAACACATGGAAGGAGTCAATAAAACAGATTAGGCTGGGTTTCCATTCTCCAAATAGGGGCATTTGGATATCATTCTAAAGCAGACTTTTTAAAAGACATTATGTAGTTGAATCTAGACAAACTTCTGTTGTTCTTGATACCAACATTTCTAATTATATTTGGATTTTCTGAGTCTCCTCGGAGGAGGACATCAAAAGGGGAGAGTTGTTTTCTTTTGCATGCATATTTGCTGCTGGATAACCTAGATTTTTGGAGGAGTTCATAATTTCTGAACATTATTTATGAGATGATTCCAGGTGTAAAAATTGATGACGGACATTTTAGGTCAAAGAAGCTCTGCAGGGAAGTGAAATTAATTATTTGAAGATAAGGAATTGCTTTATGTATTTTTTTCCCAGGTGTCCTTTCTTTGGGACACAGTTTATTCCAGGAGCAGAATAATTTTGTAAAGCTTTTGGGGAGTTTGATTAGTGAGTTCATTGATGGCGGTAACCACATTTCCAGTATTTAATATAGCTGTGTCCATAGTTGCTTCAAGAAGGAGCTAAGTGTGAGAGAACATCTGATGATAAATTGTGAGTATCACTGGGTACTTTAGAGGATTTGTAGTGGTGCTAGTATGTATGTGTTGGCTGATCTCATTTGTGTATCCTCTGTGAGTATTTCTCGAGATTTCTCAAGACTTTCTCAACAGTCTATTCAGGATGCTGTGGTCATCCCCTTTCAGATTAAAACAGCAAAATGGTAGAATGAAATTTAGACTCCTCTGCAGTTAATCGCTTCCCAAGAGCTTCAGAAGACTATGTTGAAATTCTCTGGTTTTTGAAAACCAAACTAAAAAGCCACATGCTTAGCAGATGGAGGAATGTTGACTGGGTGAAGAAAATCACCATCTACGCTCTCTGAGGTCACCTTCTTTCCATAGCTGAGCCATCAAGATGCATATGCTAAAAGCTGAATTCTTGTCCAGAATGGGCACCAGAGGTCCATGAAAAATGTAAATATTTATGGCTTTCTGAAGAGGTCGATCTCAGCGACTACCAACCTACGAGTTAGTGTCCTCCTTCACTTCCAGATCTCCTACAACATCTCGCCTGCTTCCATTTCTACTTTTCTTTCACACAAACACACCAGAACAAGTTCTTGGAAGCTGGTGAGTAAGAAAAGGTTTAGCAGAATAATAGAGTTGGAAGGGACCTTGGAAGTCTTCTAGTCCAACTCCCTGCTCAAGCAGACGACCTTAGACCATTCCAGACAAGTAACTGTTCAGTCTCTTCTTGAAAGCCTCCAGTGATGGAGCACACGCAAGTTCTGGTGACAAGCTGCCTCCACAGGTTGATTGTTCTCATGGTTATGAAGTTTCTCCTTGATTCATTTCCATCCATTGTTTCTTCTCTTGCCTCCAGGAGCTTTGGGAAATAAGTTGACCCCTCTTCTTTATGTGGAGATAGGATTGACTAGGTTTGAATGTAGATGTTTACGGATGGATGTTGAAGAGTGAAAATTAGAAGAAAGGAATTGTTTCCAGATGTTTAGCTCTTCTTTTCGGAGCGGAGGAGGTCATTTCTTTCTTTCCCATTGATTTCAATTGTTTTGGGATCTTTGCTGACAATTTAGAAATGTCTCCCAAATATTAGAAATGCGTTACCTGAAGACCAGCAATTTGTATGTGTGTGTAGAGAGTGCAATTTTCCTTTGGGTGTTCTGCTTAGATTCTGAAGTCTGTGCAAAAAAGAGAGAGGCTTATTTGAACTCTTAGTCAATCAATCAATAATATTTATTTGGTCAATGACCAGCAAAAATGTACAAGAACAAAAATAAAGTGAAGCAAATCAATGCAATAATATACTAACAACTAGAAGTATCAATCACAGAATATAACATTCACTGCTCTATTACTGGGTTAATAAAGTTATTCCCTGAGTGATAAATCTAAAACATTAATGAGTATAAAATAAAAATAAAACCCACATATCCCCTACAATTTATATTCGAACTCTAGAAGAAAAAGAGAGGGTGATTAACATATTAGATCTACAGTATATGGTCTTCTAAGGCAAGAGTCTCCAGCCTTGTGAACTTTTAAGACTTGTAGACTTCAACTCCCAGAATGCCTCAGCCAAAACTTAAAGTGCACAAGGCTGGAGATCTCTGTTCTAAAGCTAATATGGGTTGAGAAGACTCCTTCACTTAAGGATGCCAATGCACAGGTGTTCCAGCTGCAGAGAGTCTTTGTATTTGCAGGAAAACTTGTTAGATAATCCTTCTTGCTGAAACAGCCTTTCAGCATGTAAGCAGATGGTGTTTCTTGGCTTGTCGGTTTTGCCCTTCATTTTCTTGGTTGCATATCTTCTGGTTGATTTAAAAAGTGGCATTTAGGTACAAGGTGCTAAGGAGTTAGTTCATGTTGCAAAGTTAATACATGGATATGTGATACTGATGCCCACACCTGATAAAGCCTAATTCAGCTATCTTTGCCTGGCATTGGTCATTATTAGCCCCTTTGGGTTATTCCTTGTTTAGACCTTCTGGGGTGCTCATCGTTATTCATAATGGGTGAAGGCTGCTTTCTTGTTCCCCGTTGTTCCCAACTCTTAAGATCCAGTTTGGGATCCCGTCCAAAGAAAAGTGATTTAGGAGACAAAGGTTTGGACTGCTCAGGTGTAACATTACACAGAATGTTCTTAGATGTCCTGAAGATCATCAAAAGGGAAATAATTGACCTTGGAAATATGGAATGGTATGTGAGAAAAGCCTTGGGAAACTGGAGCAAAGAGATGCTCCCTAGGGAACAGTCAGATAAGAGACGGCGTAGCCCACAGCTGCATAGTGGGTGGAACATAAGGCAGCTTTGCAACTCTGAACATTCATTAAATGGATTGTTGTAAGTCAAGGACTATCTGTACGTCAAATAAATATTATTGGCAAAAACCATTGGGAGATTAAGGATCAGCATGCAATCTAGTAGCAAGAGTTGATCTACATTCCTTTTTTCAAGTTCAGATGTTGGCTCTTCTAAGGCTACTGAAGAATAGATTTTATATCTGAATCATTTTCCAAAATCCATACAGTAAATGATTAATCAGCAATCAATGCTGGACAGCTCCCTTAAATGCCCCTCAGTTCCCCAGGAAAAAGCACCATGCAGACCAAATATTTCATTATAGAGGAGGGTTTTTTTAAAATTCAAAAAGAAGGAAAGGCACTAATTTTTTTGGGGGGGGAATAATTAGAAACAAGGAACAACTCTCACACCATCCTGTAATTTTCCCTTCTTTGATCTCATTCTGGCCAATGCAAGCAATGTGGCTTGGAACCTCTTGTGAAGTTTTCAAAGGTAACTTTTTGCAAACAAAGGAACTTAGGAAGTCTCTCCTAATTGAGGAACCCCATCCAGGAAAAAAAATAGAGGGACATCTAAAGCAGCAGAAAGATCAAAGGAGACTTAGCAACACAAGCTGTTTCGTTTAGGACATTCTCTCAGGTTTTAAACAGCCTTTGACATCCAAGAAGGCGATGCAAAACAACTTCATCTCAAGTTAAAATGTGCTCCATATTCCACCGTCCCACGTTGACTGTGCAAGGTTTCAGAGAAGGGCCTTCCCCAGGATTAGCCTGAGGCAGCAGAGACTGGATGGCTGCATGGGATGGAAATGTTACCCAAGAGCCCGAGAGCCACAGGCGCGTTTGTAAACAGAGGCACATCCCCAAAAGCAAACGGAAGCCTAAAGACAAACTATGGCGGGAATTACTTTGTCTGCTAGAGCAAAGCATTTTCTGGAATATTCCATCAATAGTCATTTGCTCTTGAATGAGAGAGGAAAAAGGAGCTGTGGATGATCAATCAAAAAAAAGCACACCCTTCTAAGGGTGGGAGGGAGGAAGAACCCAACCTCCAGAGAAGTGAACAGCTTGCACTTAGTCAAAAGAAAATCAATACATACCCAGAGAGGCTAAGAACACTATCCCCTAAAACCTGTCCTGGAAAATTATGGAGTTCAAATGCACAGAGCATCTGAGGGGGGATGGAAAGGGAGGGAGAGAGAGGGAGGGAGAGGAGGAGAGAGGGGGAGAGGGAGATGGAGAGAGAGGGAGAGAGGGGGAGAGGAATATGACCCCCATTTGTGAATTTGGTGGAGTTCATGGTGGTGCAAAGCTGTTGGCAATATAATTAGTTCTTGCTTGCATTAAATCCTCTGCTTCTGAAGCGATTGGAGCTGAAGACTAGAGAACATTGGCAATAGAGATGCAAAGATCATCAGACATGGCTGGGCTATATTCAATGCTGCACTTGGATGCTGCTCTGGGCACAGTGTGTGCTGTGGCTGTGAATATGGACTATTACGCATTTCTGGAAGAAGAATTAAGCAGTTGTTATGGAAGATCATGTAGATCAGGGTTGCCCAAGCTTGGCCACTTTAAGACTTGGGGACTTCAACTCCCAGAATTCCCCAGCCAGCATGGTCTTCAAAGTGGCCAAGCTTGGACATCCCTGATGTGGATGCTTTAGGAAACACCCCTTCCAAATCTGAGTTATATATTTTTTAAAAACCCACACATCAGGAAGAAAGGAGACATCTCATTTATTTGATACCGAGTTTAAGAGATATTCTGCCGATAATAAAGCATGGAAAACAGATTTTATTCCCTCCTGAGCTTTTGATTCAGGTTGCCCTGATCACAGTTGCCAAAGCCGACCCACAAAGGTGCCAATTGTTGCCGTCTCTTTTTTCTTCTTCTTCTTCCATACTTGCTTGTGATGTCAATGGGGCTCCAGGTCACTCTTCTAGATAGGCAAAGTTTCCAGGTGTTGGCCACCAGAGGCAACTTCGAAATAAATTTAGCAGTCTCGCAAAATAAAACTGTGAAGAAGGCAAGAGAAAGAAGGACTGTGGGGGAAGAGAGGAACACAGGAAACTAATAATTCAAGGTGCATTTCCAAAAGCTTGAAGACTGAAAAGGAAATGGGTTTTTTTATACTAACAATGACCAACTGCAATTCCCAGGCAAGAGATTAGAATGTAGCCTATTATTTAATTTTTTAAAAAACAACCACAAATAAGTTAGCTAATAGTTTTGCGTGGCCCTTTGACTTAAAAAAAAAAACCCACAAAGGAAGGTATTTTTCCCCACCTTAACATCACCGACATTGAGAAACTCCGAAGTGGTTGGACTGATCAGCGATCTTCCCCTTCCGTTGATCTTTTTATTCTCCTTTATCTCACAAAAATTATGTGTCCATCCACCCCCACCGTTGCTTTAAATAAATAATAGGCCACAACAGCTACTGCTGCAGTGACTGTGAACTTGTTCCCAAATGCATAATGACTTCATTGAATTCTAGCTTCCTTCAAGCTCCTAGTTTTTCCCCCTTTTCAGGGGCTTTTTTGTCTTCCTCAGCGACTACATTAGAGCCACAATAGATGGTTTATCTAAGGCATCTTTCATTAGTGCCTTTTAAAATAAATAAATAAAATAAAGCATCCTGCATGTTCCTTGAGTCACTTCCAGTATCTCTACGATTTGCTTTAATGTTGTCCCTACTGTGTTGGGGTAGAGGAGAGGAAGTGGGAAGGCAAGGAAGATTCTTGCAAGATTATTTTATTGCTAGATTCTCTCTCACTCCGGGGTCACCCCAGAAAGGAGTGGTCAGCCTCAAGACCCTGAAAATCATGTACCAAAGACTCAAAATATTTACAAAGAGAAGCAGTTGCTTTGAAGACTTACGACTTCAAATAGGTCCAGAATTTCTTTTCTTTTTTTTGAAAAAGTTTTTTTTATAACAAAAACAAAAACAAACAAACAAAACCATCTTTCTGTTCAACAATGTGTCGGTTGGGTACATACATCTCGTGCACATAGTAATATTATCATACATACCTTATTTATATTTATAGCCATTCTAATCAGTATTTTATATCACACTTATCAATTGTTGTATTGTCATTAACATTATTATTGTCTTTCAAAATGGTATTTCATATTCTTTCTCTTACTCTAACTCAATCAATTATCAATTATAATATATTATACTGTTATTACATATTTCAATTTCTTACTCTTCTATCTAGCCATTCATAAAATAAATTCCAAATTTTATAGTAATCTTTTTCTTCCTGTTCTCTAATTGCCACTGTTAATCTGCTCATTTCTGCACATTCCATTATTTTCTTAATTATTTCCTCTTCCGTCGGAATATTCTCATTTTTCCAATTTTGTGCAAATACAATTCTAGCTGCTGTTAATACATTAATAACCAAATACATCATCTCTTTATTGAAACCCTCAGGCAAAGAATAGGTCCAGAATTTCTGTGGCTATGCAAGGTCCGTTGTTATGCAAGACGCACCCAATTTTGCAGCCTGTTTTTTTGTCACAGTTGTTAAACAAATCCCTGCAGTTGCTAAGGGGATCATGTGGCCATTAAAGGAATCCAGCTTTTCCCATTGACTTTGTTTGTCCTCCTGGCCTCCTGGGAGGGTCCCAAATGGACATCACATGACCCCTGGCCCAGCCACCACTGTAGCTTTTACATGCCGGTTTCCAAGCAACCAAGTTTCGATCACATGACTGCGGGGAATACTGTGATCGTCATAAATATGAGGACCGGTTGCAAGTCCCTTTTTTCAGTGTTGCTGTACTTTTGAACGGTTGCTAAAGAAATGCTTGTAAGTTAAGGACTACAATTATTGTTCAGTAAGTTGTTGGTTTTGAGTGTTGAATCCTATACTTATTTTAATATCTCTCCCCTCTTCTCATCTTCAAAGTTTGATTGTCCCTAAAATATGATGGCAATGGTGTCCACCAATGCAGGTAGTAGTTCATTTAGTGACTTATACAGCATTGCAAAAAGGAACTTATGACTGTTTCCATGCTTTGTTTCCAGCACTTGCCCGTACGCATGTCCGTCCTATTATTCAGTTGTCACAGCTGCAGCCCTTGAAGAGGATCAAGGCCCTCTCCTCCCCAGTAGACCACGTCTCTCCCTTATCCTCTCCTCTTTGCATGCCCTAGGATGGAGAGGGGATGGGCCTGGGTCCTCCTCTGACTGCTCAGCTGACCTCTGCCTTTCCCCAGCCTCCTCCCCAGCCTCCGGAGCCACACTTCCACTCCCTGTTGGCTGTTCCTCCTCTCCCTCAGAGTCAGTCTCCACCAGAAGCATGACAACCGTCCTAATTTTTAGTTGAAATGAACACTGCAGTCAATTCTGTCCCTTAAGTGTAACTCTCTTCTCTCTAGGGATTTATACCTAAGGACGTGATGCAGTGCAGGTTTTTCCAGGGTGTGTACTTTTTCCCCCAACCCTCATTTAGCGAAATATTTCTTACTTCTTCCAAAGTAATAGAAAATGCTGAATGTTTGTATCCAGGACTGCAAAAGGCATCAAGAGGATAACTCGTAACTCAGGCTGGGCAATTCTAGAGCGGCCCACATGCAGTGTAGACTCTCGATCACAAAGAGACTTTTTATTGCATTTTGGATGATCTAGAGTAGGGGTCTCCCAAACTTGGCAACCTTAAGACTTATGGAGTCCACAAGTTGCCAAGTTTGGGAGACCCCTACTCTAGAACATATACTTAGCTTCATGACATATGATGAATGTATGTGGCAGTTGTTTTTATACCTGTTATGATAAACCTAGGTTTGTTTCCACATGGACATCCTCACATTCTTTATTATCATACAATGATCATGGCATTTAGAAATGTGTGAGTTGTAACAGGGACCATAGAGGTTGTGTGTGTTTTTCCTTTCTGTTCCAATCTCTTGCCCATTGTTATCAGAAGAAATATGGGCAAAACAAATTCACAACTTGTTATAAAATTCATAACAGCATCTTTGTTTTAGCTCATTATAGTTAGGGAATCGTTTCCATGGTAGTCTTTGAAAAATTTCATTTATTAAGTGCTGATTAATTGGAGGATTCTACTTACTCTTTTATCTCCTCGATGTGTAACATTGATTACAGCAAATCTGGTGTTATTGCAAGCTGAAAGTTGCTATCATTCATGTTGGTACAAAATAACTGTCATTATTCATTTCATTTTATTGCTTTAGTGAAGGCCATATAATTTGAATGCTTAATCTGCATTTTCTATCTATAAACGGTCCAGGACGCCTGATTATCATAAATTTAACTAATATTACTAAGCCTGATAAACCAAGTTACTGCAATGATAGTTCTGTTACCTCTTTTTTGTTTTGTTTTTTTTAAACAAACCCACAATGATTTAAGATTAAATAGTTGAGTCTTTAGTGTGTCATTTCTCACTGGTTGTTTTTTTTTTTTAAAGAGAAGCTTTTCCATTATGAGAACATCTGAAGTACTCAATTAAAGCAATTTTGTTTCGCTCCTTAAAAGAATAAAATAAAAAGGCTACTTTGTTTTTGGCAGGACCATTGCATTATATGGGAATATAAATAGCAGCTCTCAATATTAATTCAAGGGAAATTCTTAACAGTAGCAGTAATTCTCCATTATGAGGTACTAAGAATTCCATGAGAATATGAACACACACACACACACACACACACACACACACGAATAGATAGTGATGACTGCAGAAAATCTCAGCATGTGAATATTACACCATTTTCTTGAAAGTTTTCCCGTGCATTCATTTATCCAGGCCCTGCCAGTGCTGTCTTTTCCCAAAATGCACCCCGCAGGCAAATTCTTTTCTTTCATTCCAGCCCTGAAAAGAGAAGAGAAAATATTGGTGCTTTTCCACCCCTCTGGATGCTAGTTCTTCAGACCTTTTGTGCTCATCCTTACCATGAAACGCAAACTGAATTCCTTTGTTATTTATTTGGCTTTTGCTGATAATGGCAGTAGCAGACGGCACCGAAGAAGCGAGAGAATGCAGATTAAATGGATGGAATAGCAAATGCCATAGAAAAAGAGAAAAAGAAGAGAATGAAATTTAACAGAGATAAAGGCAGCGTTCTTTAGGAAAAAATATTTAACCTGGAAGACTAGTGGTACCTGTGGATATAATCAGGAACTTGGATTAAACCTGTTGGCTTTAAAACAGTATTTTTCAACCTCAGTAACTAGCAGATGAGTGGACTTCAATTCCCAGAATTCCCCAGACAGTGGGCACAAAAGGACAAAAATAAAAAAAATAAAATAGAAAGAAATGGCTTCTGATATTCCTTACAGCAATACCAATATATTTCAACCTCTCTAACCTTATAGCTTGTTACAAGTGGATTTAGGATCACATTTGAGTCCCAAATTTCTGTTGCTAAGTAAGATCAGTGTTCAGTGAGTTTTGTCCTGTTTTATGGCCTTTCTTGCCACACCTGTTAAGTGAACCATTGTAGTTAACTTACTAACAGGGTTGTTGAGTGAACCAGGACAGTTCTTAAAAATTAGTAACCCGGTTGTTAAATGGATCTGGCTTCCCCACTGGCTTTGTCAGAAGGTCACAAAAGGGGATCAGCTTGGTTTTCCCTCTGTGGCAAGACTGCAGAATTTTATTTTTAACCCAGCTTTCTTTTTCCTTACAGATTTCTCAGGAGACATAACTTACTCCCATGGCTTTCTGTGAAGATAAAAATGAACTAGCTTCTTCACCATCTGACACACGCCAGCAAAACTTGACTTCAAGTCTGCTGAAAGTAAGTCAGAGGAGACGTTGACAATTCTTCTTTTTCATTCTTCATAGAATAGAATAGAATTAGAATAGAATAAGAATAGGAAAGAATAGGATAGAATTCTTTATTGTCCATGTGATGACCCAGGATGGGATACAAAACAAACACAGTCACAGAAAACAGGTGAAGCCCCTTTTATTCCTTCAGTTTGCTTGCAAGCTCCAAATATCCTTGACGGAAGACAAAAAACTCCCACACAAACAGTTACAAGAAGAAGGGTAAAAGCAACACAAACCAGGCAAGATAAAGGGCTGGAGGACATCCACAGATAACACACACTGGGAAGACGCCAACTTCAGAGAGGAACCATAAACTAGAGATATTTCCACGCTTTGTTTCCAGCACTCGTCTGTACGCATGTCTGTCCTCTTATCCAGTTGTCACAGCTGCAGCCCATGAAGGGAATCAAGGCCCTTTCCTCCCCCGTAGACCACGCCATTCACATCTCTCCCTTATCCTCTCCTCCCTGCATGCCCTAGGATGGAGAGGGGATGGGCCTGGGTCCTCCTCTGACTGCCCAGCTGACCTCTGCCCTTCCCCAGCCTCCTCCACAGCCTCCGGAGCCACACCTCCACTCCCTGTCGGCTGCTCCTCCTCTCCCTCAGAGTCAGTCTCCACCAGGGGCATAACAGTCCAAGTGTGATTGCACACACAAGGAATTTGTCTTGGTGCAAATGCTCTCAGTGCACATAAAAGAAAAGAGACGTTCGTCAAGAGTCCAGAATCATCAGGTACAACAATGATAGTCACAGGGTACAGTAAGCAATCAAATCATACTAGGGCTCATGTAAGAGAGCCAAGTCCGACGTCTGGGTGCAGCCCAGATTAGTTCAGGATTAGTCATCCAGAGTCCCTTTGGGAAGATGGGTGGTTAATAAATGGGATGTATAAACACAGGTGGCCCTCAACCTATGACCATAATTGAGCCGCAAATTTATGTTGCTAAGTGAGAAATTTGTTAAGTGAGTTTTGCCCCATTTTACTACTTTTCCTGCCACATTGTTAATCGAATCACTGCTGTTGTTAAAGTAGTAAGATGGTTGTTAAGTGAATCTGGTTTCCCTCCTCGACTTTGCTTGTCGGAAGGTCGCAAAACGGGATCACGAGACCCCAGGACATTGCAACCGTCATAAATGTGAGTCAGTTGCCAAGCACCTGAAGGTAAACCTTGTGACCAGGGGGATGCTGTAGTGGTCACAAGGGTGAAAAATGGTTATAGGTCGCCTTTTTTCAGTGCCATTGTAACTTCATACGGTCACTAAACAACCCGTTGTGAGACAAGGACAAGTTGCACATAAAATAAAGGACTAAATAAAGAGCCACTTTCGAGTGGATCTCTGGTTGCTCTTGTGAGAGATGTGCTCTCTTTATGCACCATGTGGCCTGTGCAACTTCACGTTAAAGCTTCTCTTGCCCATACACCTTCGGTCAAAATTCATATTCGTGGTCTGCAGGATTTGAAATTATGAGTTTGGTAGTCCCTGAGGTCCAAAAGGTTGGCGACCCCTGCTCATAGCAAACCTTGAAATATCTTCAGATACCAAAGCTTCCAGGAAAACAGCCAGTAGTTGAAACTTGGAAGTCTCTTGGCTTCATAAAACCCATTTCTTTGTAGGGAAGTCCAAAGGTTGCATTAGTCATCACTGACCTAACATGTCCTCTTGATCTCAGCTTGATTGTGATGCAACAGTGAAAAAGCCAGGGTACCTCAGGAGATGCCACAATTATGTGAACATAACCTTGTCTTCTGGGCTTCATTCTCAAGGCCGTGCTATCAACTCAGAAGAGTCCATGAGGAACGGCAGTTCCCCTTCATTAAAATGAGGAACACCAGTTTGGGAATTAGGTTGGGAATTGCATTCTCTGTTGTCCTGATGGTTGCAGTCATAATCACCATCAAAAGAGATTCTTTGACTCAGCTCTGTAGGAACTGGGTGTATTTGCCCTCTCTGGCCAAACACGTCATCGGTGGTGCCCAAGGAAAGTTATGGAAGAAACCACACCAAGAAGACCAGTAGCTCCGTTGCAAAGGAGGAATCTGGTGGTGATCATCACATCACGAAGGCAGTGGAAGAGCATGAAATGAAGCAGTTAGAAGATGCCAAATCTGGGCACGGATGCACCCAAGAAATAATAATAAGATTGTAAACACATCAGCAGGACCTGAGTATAGTGGGCATAGAAGCCAACAGTGTTGTGAGTTTTTAAAAAATAGCAACACTTTCTAATTATATCTATGTTAAGGCTTCACAGAGATATTAGTAACTCCTGCAACAACTATCTAAGTGTATAGTATTATCTCTGCACTGTTTAGGATTAAGGCTGCTAGAAAATCAATTTCTTAGTCCATTTGTGGCCTGTGAAACAAGAACTGAAGGATTCCTACCTGGAACATGTAAACATTAGTTTCTAGTTCAATTTAAAAACACAGGCAATGTACTGCCAGAAAAGGCTGTGTTTTAAAACAACAGCAGGTGTTGAACTGTGTTGCCCTCATGAACTTTATTGTTCAAAAATAAGTTTGCATCTGGATAGTATCAGTTTTGAGGCTAATTTTTTAAAGGGAAACCTGGGGCCTTATCATTATACCAAGTTTGGAATCTATATGAAGAGTTAATTGCCTGAAAAACCCAAGGAGTGTTCAGGGAAGAAAGGACAACACAAACTTGTAAAACACATAAATAAATCAAACATGCCATTGATTTCTTGACTTCCATTGATAATGATTGGTCTTTCTTTTCCCCAAGCTCTCTGACATCAGTGATGGAAATATATTTTTCCAGTTTATTTTTTTCACCCAAGAGCTGGGCAGACCCAAATGTTGGGATGAGGTAGAGAATTGAGAATGGACAAATATGAGTAGCAGACTTGGGGTCCTTGACTGACCAGGCTGTGGAAGATTCAAATGCATAGTCCTCCATAGACATCAAATCATATTTAAACTAAATTTGTATATCAGTGATTGCATGACCTCTGTAGATGCCATACCCTACCTAAATGCATAAAAGAAAGCATGGTTCAAACCCCCACATTGAATTTTTGGGGATTCTGTTTCAGAAAGCTGACTTCTCATGTCCTCCTGTAGGTGGTTAATCTGGGATCTTCTTTCTCCCTCTTGGCAGATGGACGTCTTGTAACCTTCCCCCTTCTGCTGCTCAGTTAGCAGCTGCCCTACATGTTCCCATGACTCTTGATATGGATGCTGTCCTCTCAGACTTCGTTCAGTCCACGGGGGCAGAGCCTGGTCTAGCCAGAGACTTGTTGGAAGGTAAGAGCTCCTTCATGGAACATCATCCACAGCACGGGTCCCCAACCATGGCAACTTGAAGGCTTGTGGACTTCAACTCCCAGAATTCCTCAGCCAGCCATTCCACCTTTCCTTCAGTTCCCTTTGCATGTGTTGCAGGATAGGAGCCCCCAAATGTAGAAGATGCACCTCTCTGGATTTCATCTTCAAACCTTACTAGACAACCCATGACTTGTTGCATCATCCTTTCTGAGAGACTTCCTTACTTCCTCATGCCTTCAACCATGGCCGAACAGCTAATGTACTTCCTTCCATGGAAATGTTGGGATACCCTGAAGGAGTTGGTTGGTTGGCATGCTGCGGTGATGCCGTGTGGTTGTGATAATCCATTGGTTGTTTCCCAGATGTTTTTGATCTATGGCAGTGTTATCCTTTTCACAGCTTGTGTTGGTTGTGCAAAAACTGTTGCCCTGCGATGGCGCGGTTTTTCAGTTAAAGATTCAGGAATGAAAGCTTTGGCAGTATATAGGTTTATGTGACAAAGCAGAAGAGGCAGAATTTGTGGTGAGCAGATGTTGCAAAGGGTGGTAGATCCATTGTTTTGCTACAATTTTTATTAGCAAGGTTAAATGCTGAGCGGGCTGGCCTTTCCTTTGTTCCCTCTTATATCAGACAAAATCAAGATGGGCTTATCTTCTCAGGACCATGCATTCTCTCCTACCAGCCTCTCCCTTATGCTTCTTTTGAACAAGCCAGGTGGTCCTCTCAACATTCTTCACACATCCCCATAGTGACATCTGGAACAAGGCACAAGATGTCACATGCATCAAATACGTAACTCACGCCATTCGCACAACGATGTCACATCACACACAGGATGTCCCTTGCCCCTTCTTTGGACACGCAAGTACCTTTGCACCTTTTCATTACAACATCACGTTCAGATGACCAAAAGAAGACATTTGTGTAAAGTCAGTGAAAGATATGCTCGTTCTTTTTTTGTATTAAGCCATCTGTAAAAGAACAATCTGCCACCTGTTTTATGGAATAATTCTCACCCACCTCCAGCTTGATAGATTGCTGAATCCAAAGGAGGTGGGATTTGCCACGCGCTGGTACAAAACTATGGAGAAATTCACATGAGAGCAGTGGAAGGACCATCTCAGATAGTCTTTAGCTATTCTGGGAGAAGCCATCTCTGCATCCTTTTCAACAACCTGTGTTTACAAGGAGGGAATTCATAGTTGGCCAACACTACATAACATCACATTCCTTGTCTTATACAGTTCTCTTAATAGCAAGATCAATAAACAAGAACCACACAGGAAGGTCTCTTAAAGGCTAGGATCAAACCTTGTTGGACACTGCAATATGAATTTGTAACCTTCCTACATTGACGTTGATCCAAGCAGAGTCTCTTTCAATTATTTAATTTTTATGAAATTCATTTAATTTTCAATTAACCAGTGGAAGTTGGGGGAGCAACATCAATGGAGGCTTTTAAGAAGAGACTGGACAACCATTTGCCTGAAATGGTCTAGGACAGTGGTGGCTAACCTTTTGGGGCTCCTGTGCCAAAAATTGTGCATGCATTTGCACTTGCGTGCTTGTGTGCCAGCACCCAGAAGGCAATGTGCGCACACACCCCACACCCTCTGCACATGCGCGCACAATCTCCCCCCCCTTCCCCCCTTACCTGCACTGCGCCTCACAGCTGATTTTCATCTGGTTTGAGGCCCTTTTCGGCCTCCCAGAGGCTTATAAAAAGCCTCTGCAGGCTTTGCAGGACGAATAATAGGTATTACAGGAAGTGACAAAACGGGCCTATTATTTGGCCTGCAAAGCCTGCAGAGGCTTTTTTCAAGCCTCTGGGAGGCCAGAAAGGGCCTCAAACCAGCTGAAAAATCAGCTGTGAGGCATGCGCATGCGCAGTGAAGTAAGTTTGCCTGCAGCTCGTGTGCCGGCACAAATGGCTCTGCGTGCCACCTATGGCACGTGTGCCATAGGTTCACCATCATGGGTCTAGGATCCCCTGCTTGAGCAGGGGGTTGGACTAGAAGACCTCCAAGGTCCCTCCCAAATCTGTTATTCTGCATTATTTCGATTTGAAATGCTTCTTCCCAGCTTCCTGGTTATCTGGGCTAAATGGTCATTTATGATAAATGTCCCTTCTCTCTCTCTAGCTGGTGTGTAACACCTTCCCCCTTAGGCTTCCCAGTGTGGCAGACTGAAATAAAAGTCTTATTTTCTGTAAGCAATATGTTATGGACCATATTTTATCTTTACGGGCACATGCAGAGTGTTAAAGGTAACTTTTCAAGAGTGCCAAATAGAAAAGCAGTGGTGTGTGTGTGTGTGTGTGTGTGTTTGGGAAGAAATTGCAATGGTCGGTCAAGATGGTTGCGAATCCAAACGAAGGTAAGATTTAAATAATAGTGGTTTGGAAGAAAAGCAACCTAACTGCTTGACGTCAGCCGGCGTTTTACCGTGCCATTTCAAAGAAATGTCAGCTTGGAGGGCTGCCGCGTTGCCAGCCAATTTGTGGAGACGCTGTTCGCAAGAGCATGTGGTCTGGGGGGAGAACGTGGTAATTTCTGACTGTCCTTTGAAAGATTGCTAAGAGTGCTCATCCTTCTGCTCTTAATGATGCCTTACTTCAGTGGAAGAAAATTAAATGCATTCTGCTTTGATAAAACCACTAATCATCTTCGGGTGAAAAAAAAAGCTAAAACATTACTCATATGTCATTTCTTTTCTGGGTTTTTTTTTTCTTTCTTTCTTTTTTGGCAGGCAAAGGTTGATCTCTTGGAACAGCAGGATATTGTTCTATCAGCTTGACAATGCTGCTTGAATTATGGCTTGGAGATAACCGTTTTGCAGGCATCAAAATAAAGCCACTACTGTTCCCTGTGGCTTTTCCATGCATAGAAGCCAATTGTGAGATAAAATTGTATAAAAGCATTTTCTGCCTTCAAATTGGTCCCCAAAAGTAGCTCCTTCCTTCCTTCCTTCCTTCCTTCCTTCCTTCCTTCCTTCCTTCTTCCTTCCCTTCCCTTTCCTTCCCTTCCCCTTCCTTCCTTCCTTCCTTCCTTCCTTCCTCCTCCCTTCCCTTCCCTCCTTCCATTCCCTTCCTTTCCATTCCTTCCATTCCTTCCTCCTTCCCTTCCCTTCCTTCCTTCCCTTCCCTTCCCCTTCCTTCCTTCCCTTCCCTTCCTTCCTTCCCTTCCCTTCCCTTCCCTCCTTCCCTTCCCCTTCCTTTTCCTTCCCTTCCTTCCTTCCTTCCTTCCTTCCTTCTTCCTTCCCTTCCTTCCTTCTTTCCCTCCCTCCCTCTCCTCCTCAAAATTCCTAAAATTTGCCTTTTCGTTGCAGAAAATTATTTGGAATTAGAAAATGCAATCCTTCCTCCAGAATGGTTATGTCCATATTTTAATCCAGTTATTCTTGTTTGTGTGTGTGTTTAATCATTCAATGACATTTCATTACCACAATTTTAGCTCTGCCCTTTTTTGTCGTGTTCTGTCCTCCCAACACATGGATATTGCGTGTTCAGAATAGACTGGGGAAAGAGAAGGCGGTTTAGATGTGAACAATTAAGGGAGGATGATATAATGAATACTTTAGCGGTTTATTTATTAACAGTGCATTGAAAAATAATAAGGGTCTGATGTGATAATTCACCACAGCATTCAAGAGCAAGAATTAAAGTTTAAGAATATAACAATGTAAAGGCAATGAACTGGTTATAAATTGAAGTTATATATTATATGTTAGAATGCAGTCCTCAGTGAATGAAATAAACACGGCTTGTTCAAACATACATCATGCTTTATTGTCTCTCTTCTGGAAAACAGTCTCCTTGCAGAGATCTGTTTAATAAAATATGCCTTTCTTTGAATTAAGCATTTTATATTGCTATTCAAATACGGATCACTGGACTCATCCAAAATGCTCAGTAAATTCTATTATTTGGCCATTTTAAATATTTTACAGTGCTATGAACCAACATATACTATCTCTGGAAGAGTTAATGCTCTAAATATCTGAGAGTTGTTTAGAGATGGATTATAATTAATATCCTATGACATTTTGTTTGGTTATTTGGCTAATTAACTGTATCAGCATTTATGCTTTCTGTTGATCAAGTGCTATATAATCCAGGTATCTAATTTCTAGAGAAGCTAAGAGGTAATGTGGCCAGAAGATGGATAAAGCATGAACCAGCCAGAAACTAGTATTAAGAGTGGTACAGCTTCTCTTTGGCAAAGATAATTTAGACCCACAAAGTTGAATAGGCAGCCCCCATCAGTTTTTGGCTCACTTTCCTTTGAAAGTTATTCAGATTGGTGGGCCATTATTACTCAGTTCCACAGATCAATTCTGTGAAATAGGGAATTTCTCTCATTTTTCCTCCCATAGTTTAGTTCAGGGGTCTCCAAACTAGGTAACTTCAAGATTTGTGGACTTGAACTCCTAGAATTCCTCAGCTGGCTATTCTGGGAGCTGAAGTCCACAAGTCTTCAAGTTGCCAAGGTTGGAGGCTTCTGGTTTAGTTCACTGGCTCATCCTTGCTTGTTTCAAGGAGACCAAAATAACTGGGTGTGCGCTCCATTTTAATCAGTTTTAACAACCTGCTATGTGGCGCTGTTAGATAGACTAACATCTTTCCCAGCATCACAGCCTTCTCCACAGAGTTGGGTCTCCACATTATGTGTCCAAAGCAGGATAACTTGAGCCTGGTCCTTTGTGTCTTGAGTGAGGACTCTTAAGTTGATGTGTTCAGTGATCCATTGGTTGGCTTTCTTGGCTGTCCATGATATTCTCAGGTGTCTTCTCCAGCCCTAAAGTCCAAATGTGTCAATCTTCCTCCCAACTTGCTTCTCCAAACCCCAACTGTTGCTTCCAAGAGGGTCACAGACAATGAAAATAGCTGCCAATGTTTACTTCGATACCTTTTACTTTGGTTTAATGGATCCAAAACAGCAGATGTTTGCTGCTCTTATTCATCGACATCAGCCATAAGCATGCTTGTGGAAGTCAACCCTGCCTCCCTTTCTGTGTTTTTAGGCAAAAACTGGGATTTCACTGCTGCTTTGAGTGACTATGAACAGCTCAGGCAGGTGCATACAGCTAACCTGCCCCACGTGTTCAACGAAGGGAGGTATCCCAAACAGCAGCCGCAGCAAAAGCCGGAGAAAGAACCTTCCCAACAGGTGAACAAGAGTGAGCGGCTCTCCTTTCCTAGACAGGAGGACATCTCCCAAGGTAAAGTAGATTTCTGCAGTGGGTTCTGCCTCTGAAAAGCACTCCAAAACTTCACGTGGTCTGTGTATTAGCCAACCGATGTTGCTATAGTCCTGTAACAGCTATTTTGCAGTCCCTGTATGGATTATTGAGATGTTTCTGGAGGCCATTCAAGGTGCTGGGTTGGACCTCAAAAACTTCCCTGGGCTTGGCCTTGAGGTTCTTCCAGGAACATCTCCACACATAGGCGCTTGGCTAACTTATCCAATGTAGAGTGGCTACTGCTGCAACATTCGTGTCAGAAACACCTACCAAGGCACTTTTGGGTTGAAAGGCCCCCTTGTTGTTACACACCTGTTCCTGATTAGCATGGCATCCTTATAGTTTGCTTTTCAGAAAGTGTTGACTCCATAAAGCGTATTTGCACCAGTTGAGGGAGGACTTCGTTTATTTATATCTCTGTTTTATATGCCGTGGTGTTCCAGAAAGAACTCCCTGCATTTAACAAAGCAACAAAAACAGAATAAAATATCCCCAGTAAATGAAAATAATAACTTCACTTCATTCATTTGAAATGTCCATGGTAACTAATAGCAGAAATTAAAACCATACTGAGCTTAGAAACATAGTTCCTAAGGGAGGTGTTCTTGGTCAATGCGCCCACACCTTGTAGATGTGTGGGCTTAATTGAGAAGGATCACTAACTTTAGGCATGCAGACAATTCCAAAATCAGGATTTATTTGACAGTAAATAAAACAGTGTCAGTTTCTGGGTCTGCCACAGGCTCCCACTTGATCCCTTGGCATGGATAATCAGTTGAGCTGCCTCAAAGCTCAGGTAGCACCTGCCTTCTGAAGCCCCCATTCCGTGAACATCATCCTAGTTTTCACATCTGGTGAGGCTGCTGAGATTCGAGCTTGTCTCTCCTCCTCTTCCTATTTTCTTGAGATTAAAGCTAACTTGACTTCATTCCATCTTTGGTGTGGTGCTGTCAAGGGTGCCTCTAGATCAGGGGTCTCCAACCTTGGCAACATTAAGGCTTGTGGACTTCAACTCCCAGAGTTCCTCAGCCAGCTTTGCAGGGAAAGGCAAAAGTTTTGCACTAGCTTGAGAGAGAAAAAGTTTTACACCAGTTGAAGATAAATCACGAAACCGAGGAAAACGACCTGCAATGATTTTATGTTGACTCCTCCTGATTGTCCTTTCCTCTGATTATTGGGTGATAGGGATCTTTGAAAGTTTTGTCCTCTGGGATATTCCAATTCTTAGCCAGCTTTTAAAATCATGTGAGAGCAAAGGTTTTTCTTGTTAGTTTTCTGTTGCATACAGGATTTGTGAATTGAGTGAATATAGGGTGGAAGAGGAGAAGTGGAGGAGGGGGACTGGGGGCTCCTGGGGGCTCTCTTCAGCCTGGTTGTTTTCTTGCAGACATTTCATGACCTAAGTAGGGAACATCTTTGGGTCGCATCTCATTGTCCTCTTCTCCTTTTTTGTTCTCTGGCTTAGAGAAGAGGCTTTCTAGAGGGATTTCCCACGCCAGCTCCGCCATTGTCTCTCTCGCCCGCTCTCACGTGGCCACCGAATGTAACAATGACCACTTCTCTCTGGAGATGCCCATCTACACCTTTCAACTTCCCGACCTCAGCGTTTACAGTGAAGATTTCAGGAGCTTCATCGAGCGGGACCTGATTGAGCAGGCCACCATGATTGCTTTGGAACAAGCTGGTGAGATAGCCTTCAAGCCGAGTGTCCCGGCTGTTTCTCAGATCCCTCCGCTAAGCCCAGGATTGCTGAAAACGGGTTACGTAAATCAGGAATGAAAGCTGGTCTCTGAAAGGTTGTAAACGGGGTTAGGAAATGCCTGGAAAAGTGATTAAAATGACCAGAGAGACGAAACTCCTGAAGTTCAAGGGGAGGCCAAAGAAAAGGCTGTTCTAATAAGACGGCGATGTGTGAGGGTTTGAATAAACCTTTCCGAAATCGTGAATAATGGAAGACTATCGGGAGAAAAGGCGGTCTGCTTTTTGCTCCCCTCTTACATAAGCTTGAAAAAGTCCCCATGCATGTGAAAGTAGTTGTTTATTTAACCACACAAGTAAATTTCTGAAGTCCAGTGAAGACGTAGTTGAGGTTTACAGGTGACTGAGCTTCCCCTGGGTCTCATGAATAAACATAATTATCACCCTTAGAAGCCTTGGCTGCTTCTGCCTCTAATGATGCCTTCAGAGAAATGGGCCTTTGAAGGAGATGAGCAGAGCAACCTTGGGTCCCAAAGGTGCTTTTTCCCCTGGACTTTCTGGTTTTTTTCTTTGAAGATGTTTCACTTCTCATCCAAGAAGCTTCTTCAGCTCTGACTGGATGGTGGGGAATGGAAGGATTTGTACTCTTTGTGGGAAGCTGGTCATTTGAATCGTTGAGGCTACTTGGAGGTTTGTCTAGGTCCATTTAAACATTGAACAGTGGAGTAAATCAGGGGCCTCCAAACTTAGCAACTTTAAGACTTGTGGACTTCAACTCCCAGAATTCCTCAGCCAGCAAAGCTGGCTGAGGAACTCTGGGAGTTGAGGTCCACAAGTCTTAAAGTTGCCAAGGTTGGAGACCCTTGGGCTAAAGGGACTGTTGTAAGTCAAGTACATCCTTGACTTTTCATTATATAAATATAATAAAAAAAACAAACTAACTTAACAGTCCATTTAGTCCAAGGGTCTCCAACCTTGGCAACTTTTAAGACTTGTGGACCTCAACTCCCAGAGTTACTCAGCCAGCTTTGCTCTGTGTCCTCTGACAAGCCTTTTGCACTTCGGTTCCTGCACGGAGCAGGTGATGGGCTGTTACTTCTCAAGGCGCCCAAGAAAGGCGTTGCTGAAAATGAGAACATGCGACTTCTAATTTTATCGCTCCCAAAGGCAGTCCAGCACACTTAAAAAGATGCTTCCCGAGTGAACTCCTAATTTAGATTTAATCGGAGTAGCTGGGCGAGGAAGCGTGTAGCAGCTGCTGCTCATTGAACGCGGGTGGAGATTATCAAGGGCTTTTCACCAATCCAGCTGTTAGGGCTGAGGTTGACCAGTGATACACGTTTTGCTGGGCTGCAGAAAACTCCTGTTCTTGTTCAATTAAAAGGCCCAAAGTCTGGTTGGCTTGGTGTGGTTGTAGCTCCTGAATTCCTGAATGAAATAATGCCGTTTTCAAGCAGGTAAGGCAATTGGGAATCAAATAATTAGTCTAGGAGTTACGTGCTCTCTGAGCTCGGTTGTTTTCATTACCCAACTAGGCAACATTGTCAATGCACTGATGGCACCTAATCGGGTAATAAAATGTCTGCAAGAAAACCACACCAAACTCAGAGAGCACCAGGGAGCCTATAACTCATCCCTTAGCTGCAAATAATTTCTTCTGTTGGTGGTTAGTGAAGTTTCTCAATGAGTAACTTCAGAGCTGGAAGCTGAATGCAGTTGTCAACCTGAGGATAGAATTTACTGGCTAACCACTTCTGCAAGCCTCTTCTCTTCTCTCCTTCCTTCCCCCCCTTAACGGATCCCTCATTAGCTTCTTCAAGATTTCTTCACACCTTTATTGTATTGATGGTTGACTTACCCTAGGTCGCCTCAACTGGTGGTCAACCGCGTGTACCAGCTGCAAGCGTCTTCTTCCATTGGCCACAACCGGGATGGGAACTGCCTCTTGCACGCTGCTTCTTTGGGTAGGTGTCTACGTCTCCTTGGCTTAGGATACAAGAACGTCTGTTGAATGTCAACCACAGCTGGTTCTTCTGCAGCATTTACATCTATCCCTTCCTACTTTCAAGCAGAAAAACCTGGCCAGCATCAATATTAAGCTCTTTTCCTTTCCATTTTAACTGATTTCACCTTATAACTACACTGCTTTTGGAATGACTCTTACTGTAGTCTCATGTTTTAGTTATCTTAAGTCAATGTGGAAGAGACTTATTTGGCCTGGGTCTGTACAATCGGTCAAGAATTTATGCCGAGAACTCTAAGGTCTCTGTACAGGACAACCAAAGATTAGCACTCAACATCAAAGATTAGAAGTAAACAGTTCACTATTTTAGTTATTTCTCCTGCAGTCCTCTTTCATGTCCTTGAAATTCAATATTGCCTATATTCTGGTTTCTCTGGGTTTCTTTAATTGATTAGGGACAGTTTTTATATGTTTGTATATTGGATTTTAATGGATTTTTATTGGATTGTTTTTAACCTGCTGTGAACCACTCAGATTCACATAGATAATATGGACGGCTGTACAAATTGAATAAAGAATAATATAACTTCAGCAGATTTTATCTGAAAGGCTTTCAAATAATTGGAAGGCCCTCAACACCAAATGAATTATGCTTTCATTTATTTTCTATTTTGGTTTCTTTCTTGGGAGAGGGTTGGTTTTTTGAAGATCTCAAGGTTTCTTTCCAACTTTATGGATCTGTGATTCTTTAGATACACCATCCAGACTTTCTTTTGCTTGTAGGGATGTGGGGGTTCCACGACCGAGACCTTGTCTTACGGAAAGCCCTTTACACCATGATGAGGAGTGGGGCCGAAAGGGAAGCTTTGAAGAGAAGGTGGAGGTGGCAGCAGACCCAGCAAAATAAAGAGGTTGGTATGTTGGATGCTTCCAGGGATCTTTTCCCCTGACAGGGCTTCATGGAACCCTTGTTTTCGGTTGAGTGGAAGGTGGATGGAGACACAAAGGCCTTCCATTCCCGTTTCCCTTGGACCACAGAAGTTCTCAACTACCCCAGAGAAATCTGGAAGACGTTATTGAATTGCTCTGAGGAGGTCGCCTCTCCCAACATTAATGTCAAGCCTTTCTCTGCGACCATTGTCAAGGCTTTGAAAAACCTTTGCCAGGGAGTAAAAATTCTTCCAAAACATCCCTGTTAATTAGAGGTGATAGACCGTGTTTTTCTTTGCTGTCAATGTTGATAAAAATGAGACCTGGAAAGTAATCTAAAAACATTTTTATTTATAAAATAAGAAAACCTACACGGAACTGCGTACTTGCAACCTAATCTCCACCAAGGCATATAGAAAAAGAACAAAGGAAAAGTAACGGAAGTTACAGGAAGTGAAGTATAAACTTTGTACACATGCGCAGTAAATGAAAACAATCACAAGAATCACAAGACTTTCTTATCTCATTACTATGGAAACAAGATAACACAGTGCTGGCTAGCAGACACCTGCTTGCTATAATAAGAGCTTAGGAGCTTGAACAGACAAACCAAAAAAACGCAGTGACAATTAAAGCATGTCCTTCCTGCTCAGCCTTTGGCATCCAATTCTTCTTTTCTTCTGTTGTGGCCTATTTTCTTTCTTCAGAGAAACAATGGGAGGGGATGAAACCCATCTGTGGCCAGCTGTTCATACTCTCTGGGTGTAAATGTGAATTTTGGCACAAAATCTGATCTGGGGATCCCTTGAAGTTCTGCAGGCTGGAGTAGGACAATGTTCTTCAACCATGGCAACCATGGCTGGGGAGTTCTGGGAGTTGAAGTCCACCCATCTTAAAGTTGCTAAGGTTGGAAAACCCTGGGATAGGACAACCTTCCTCCATCTGCACCCACTTCTTCTCCCAAGAAATACGCAAACCTTGAAGGCCCCTCTGTTACCTTGTATGGGCTTCTTCTTCTTCTTCCTCAAACTGCGTTTTCTTTCTCTCTTAGTCAGGGCTGGTTTATACGGAAGAAGAATGGGAGCGGGAGTGGAACGAACTTCTCAAGTTGGCATCCAGTGAACCCCGCACTCACATCAGCAAAAATGGAGGCAGCGGCGGTGGGTAAGTAGATATTTGCCCGGTCATATTTTGCGGGTGGAGGCAGCCAGGGGTATAATTACAATGTAATGGGAAAAGGCTGCTTTGTAGGAAGTCACGTGGAGCAGAACTATAAGCGAAGCCAGGGGATCATCTTCTAGCATGTAAATATTTTAAACCAATCAAAGCATGGACCTCTGAGGGAACGGCAGGGTTTCCATGAGGATAATCACACAAACTGTCACTCATGAGGAAGTGTCTTGTCAGAACGGATTGGTCTGTCCAGATCAGCTGGCTTTCCAACTCACAGATACTGTGTTTTCTACCTTGTTTCATATTATTATTTATGCTCCCCTCCCTTCCCCTCTCTCTTCTCCCCTTCTCTCCCCTCTACCTCTTGCCCTCCCCTCCCCTACCATTCTCTTCCCCCTCTCCTCTCCCCTCCCCTCCTTCCTCCTTCCCTCCCTTCAATTCCCTTCCCTTCCCCTGCCCTCCCCACACTTCTACCCCCTCCCCTCTTAATCCAAACTGCTTCTATATTCAGCACTTCTCTCAGCCTCATTCTGTCTTTCCCCAAGAGTTGAGGCCTCTGGATTTGTACCTTTCCATGTCCTCTCCAATTAGGGATGTGCTGAAAAGTATTTGCTGGGGTTGTTGTTTTTTTTTTAAAAAAATGTTTTTGTTTTGCTCTGTTTTCGAGAAGTCTCTTCCGACAGCTTCCTTCTCTAGAAATCAGAGCCCCCCCCCTGCAGCATCACTAATACATTTTTAAACATGTGTCATCCAAGTTCTCCAAGGGGAGCTCGAACCACCATAAGGTGGGCTTGCTGGTCGCCAGCAACTTTTCACGCCAGATCTCTCCCAAGCCTCTTTGTCAAGGAGGCGAAGGGTAGGAGCAAAGAGACCTCACCCACCCCCAAGAGACTGACTGAAAACAGCAAAGGCGGTTGCAGATTTGCAACACATTCGGTTGGAAATTGGATGGGGGGAAGAGGGGTGCATCTAAATGTGCCACATTTCCATCCCACAGGAGTCCTGGCTCCCAGGTTTGGCCACATTGTGTAAGTTAGCAGATACCTTGGTTCCAAAACTGTTGACCTACGATGAACATTTTGACCTGTTAAAGGTTACACACAGGGAAACAGAAGCGGTTTAGCAGTATAGATTAGGGGTCTTCAACCTTGGCAACTTTAAGACCTGTGGACTTCAACTCCTAGAATTCCTCAGCTGGAATTCTGGGAGTTGAAGTCCCCAAGTCTTAAAGTTGCCAAGGTTGGAGGCCCCTGGTATAGATAGATGTATATTAAAAGGGGGTGGAGCTTCAAATACCTGGTTCTGGCCACAATTGTGTCTTTTATGACCTTCCTGTAGATCCCTCTTCTAGCCAATAACATCTAGAAAGGGTCGGTGTTGTTCATTACTAGCAGAGGTTGGGCAAACATCCATTCTTTCAGTTGGTTTGCTAACGGTTGTAAGTCAAAGTGCAGAAAGAAAGCAGGGAAGTCTTCAAAGAACCCAGTTCTTTCATAATAATGTTGTGGAAGAGAATTTCCATCATGGCCTTTAAATTATAGATGGGCTAATTTCCTTTGGTGCCAAAACAAGCTTTCAACCCACGATATGGTTGCTTCAAAGTGGCCTCTGTTTTTAAAAAGAAGAAAACAAAAGGACAGATTTTGAAGGGTTCTTCTAGCTTGCTAGCTGCCTCTTAGATCTTTTGTTTTGTTTCGGTTTTAATGAGCAAATAGGCGCCTTAAAAGAGATATAAACATTGCCAACTTCCAGAGTTCTGTAGAAGTTTCAACGTTTACCTGCCAATTCTGATACCATGGAAATGACGATTAGTGGTTCACGTAAGGTGGCTACACATGACAGTTCTTAGATGCCAGACAGAAATATATCTCAAGGGGTCTTGAAGACCCCTTTGATACTCTTACCTGTCAAGTTTATAGGCATAAATTTACCCACACAGAGAATTGATGTACTAAAAATGGTGTACGATGTTATTTAACAGGTACCTCCAATTCGGGATAAATAGGGTTTGGTTGTTTTGTTCGTTTGCAAGGCTTACTGTATTAAGTTTCTCTCATGCATGCAACAAAGTGCATGCATATATTTGCATAGTAAGCAACTGTAAACTAGGGTTGCACATGCCCCATAAAGTCTTAGACGTGGCCTCCACAGTCCTGTCAGGTATTTCTATGGAATTGTATTAGATTTTTTTTTTTACCCAGACAAAAGGGGAAATTAATAAAGGCAGTGCATTAAATTTCATTCCCTGTACTTCATTAAGTTTGCAATTACTGTATAACTTTGATCTCATTTACATTTCGTGCTGGGAGAACTAGCTAGGTTTTGAATCCAACCCAAAGGTCATTTTGCAAAGCTCTCCTTCTCTCAGGAGTGTCTTTCTAGCGACCATCTTCAGCTCTGGTACGATAGCGGTTGTGTTTGTTTCTCAGAGTGGAGAATTCTGAAGACCCCGTCTATGAGAGCCTGGAGGAGTTCCACGTTTTTGTGTTGGCCCATATATTAAGGCGACCGATTGTCGTTGTGGCAGATACAATGCTACGGGATTCAGGAGGAGAAGGTAAATTTTCATGGCTGTTTGGACCTTGGATGGTTTGGACCTTGGTGTTTTTCTCAACCTTGGCCATATTACATTTGAGGTCTTCATCTCCCACAGTTCCTTCCTTCCTTCCTTCCTTCCTTCCTTCCTTCCTTCCTTCCTTCCTTCCTTCCTTCCTTCCTTCCTATGCTTCTGAAGTCCTTACGATGCATTTTGAAGCCTATAATTTTTGATATACCACGACTGCCTTAAAAAAGAAGATCCTGGGCTCTGTACCCATTGCTTATCTTGTAGTGCGGCAACTTTTGGTGTGTTTTTCACAGCATTTGCACCCATCCCCTTCGGTGGAATTTACTTGCCCTTGGAAGTCATGCCCAACCGATGCCATTGCTCTCCCCTGGTCCTCGCTTATGACCAAGCCCACTTCTCGGCCCTCGTATCAATGGAACAGAAAGATCAACAGAAGGAGCAAGGTAGGTCTGGCTTGAAATCAAACCGACTTGTCACAAAGGACCACACAACCACCCTTGAGCCCAGAACTGACCAGGACTGAGATTTAGCTAAGAATGAACCAGCAACCTGTCATATTGAAGGTGGTTTGATAGGAACCTCTAAAAGCTGTGTGTGCCCAAATCCTCCTGCATTGGGCTGATGGATTTCCAGCATAATATAGAACTCACCATTCCAGGTCAATTCTAACGTATCCGATCACTAAAATGGAATCAATCCTTCCCCTTACTTTTTTCTATGGCTCCTCTGGGCATTTTGCCTTTTATCAACAGTAAAAACGTCTCTGGTGTGTCTATACTTGTCATGAATTCTCTTGAATATTCTCCAAGAGAGAGTTGAAAAACAAGAGTAAAACCTAACAAGCACAGGAGCAAATAAAATTCTGCAGGTTACTATGGAGTCACTAAGATGATACCTGTGCATAGAAGCAAGGAAAAGGTTAGTTATGAGACAAGGGAGCCATCTGTTACATGAATAGATAGTTGAGAAAAACAAGAGAATCCTTTTTTTTTTGCTGGGGAAAAAATAAAGTCTTATGGCTTTGAATTAAAATGTGTTAAAAGACTATAAACTGGTAAGGTAGCAGGGTTTCATCTGCTCTTAGGAACATGAAATAATTTTTTTATGGCTTTCAGAAGATGATGTGGGGAGAAGTTCCAAATGGAGACATCCTTTTCACACGTGTTCCTCAACCTTCCCATCTCCTCCTTCATCCCTCAGTGCTTGGGAAATGGAGTCAGTGTGAATTTGATAGGGAAGAGACAATGATAAGTCAATGGTCACCCTTAAAAATCAAAGAAAGGCATAAAAACAAAAATAATAACAGTAAGATCCAAGGAAACTTCTCTCCCGCTCCATTTCTCTGATAGGAAATGTGGTAAACAAAGAATATGATGAAGGGAACAACATTTAAAAAAAAACTGGAGAAGGATTGGCAGAGTCTGCTTTGCCCAAAGGGACTCTCTGTGTTGCTTTCTAGGCTGCCCCTTGATCTGAAGTCCTCCTGCGGCTTCCCTCCATATTAAATGAACTGCTGTCCTCAGCGTCCAAATCGTTTGCTCCCACCCTAGTTTGGCCTTCGATTCTGCATGAGGTTTTCATATGAAGTAGATTATGGACGTGGAGTCCAGTTTGAGTCTTCTCATCTCCACCCCCAAACCTTGCAGCATTCCTCGCTGGAGAATCAAATCTTAAAGAGCTTCAGGAAGGCCCGAGAAATCTCAGAACCCCCAGAAAGAAATCTCAGGTTTCTCTCTGGACCTGCTTTTATTGATCCGATGAGCTGAATGTCCCCGTGAAGGGATTTTACATCCTCCCGCTGGTGTTTTCTTTCAAAAGGCTTTTCCTGGGAAAGGCAGACGTGGCCTTCCCATTTCTAAAGCTTGCTGGTGACGGTGGATAAGCGCCATGCCGAAATTCTTTTAATCGTGGATCGGTGGCCAATATATTCCTAGAAGCCTTTTTTTCCCCATGCGTTTGTCAGTTCAAAGACACAAGTCCTTCTTTCTGCCCCCGGGGCTGGCTTCCCCCGATGGGAGAAGCATCATGGCTTCTCTCCCAGAGTTGCTCAAAGCCTCCTTTGATTTCAGCAGAACAAGGAGACACTTTGAACGGGAAGAGAAGCGGTGACGGAGGTGGTCTACTTAGCAACAACGCGGGATTAGATGATGGTTTTTCTGGCAGGTTGTAGGAGGTGGTCGGAAAGAATTGGGAGAGATGACAATTGTCATCTTGTATGTATGTATTTACAGTTGGGCTTAGGAACAGTGGCAACCCAACTTCTCTAGAAGAAAATGGGTATTTGTTCGAATTGGAGCCACCGAGAATTGCAAAGATAGAGCCATTTTGGAAAAACTAATATCCTCAGTAAAAATTGTAGAGAAGGTCTTCTTTAAAATGCTCCAGATTAAGTGTGTGTGTGTGAAAGAGAGAGAGAGAGAGATGTAGTTGTTATTTTGTTAGATCCTGTAGTGCTTCCATCTTGTAATAGAAGAGAATATTCATACCTCAGGGTTGTACTGTGAGGTCTTTGGTGTTCTCTGAGCTTCGTGTCCCCACAAATTTGTTTTCAGCCAGACCAAAAGGGGAGATTAATAGATATGCAGTGTGTTAATTGCATTGCGGTAATTCATTAAGTTTGCAACTGTTTGGAAACAGTTCAGAGACATTGAGGAGTCCAGCATATACAATATTTGCAGTGTGGTTCTGACTCCTCTTTGCATTTGGCGAGAATATGAAATTGAGATGAACTCCTTACATCTAAACTTTGAAGTGTGACTTAGTTGCCTGTGCTTTTCCACTGATTATTTTGAGCATTTTGCCATTTTTAGCTGCGTCCTGTTCATCAAACCATTGTTTGAATGGGTTACAACTGCATTATTTGAAGATCTGAGGGGGAGACAGGCTGTTTATAATGGATTGAGTGGTCCAGTGGGCTGTTTTTTTATTTGCACAGAATCTTTCTCAGTGGTTACTAGAGACGGTTTGTACTATATTGCAGGTTAAGTTAATTGAATTAAAGGATTCATTCCTTTGGACATTTTGTCAGTCTGGATGTATTCTTATGAAAAGTTTGAATTTGACTCTTTCCCCTATATTTGTTGTGGGTTTTGTTGTTAGATTTTGGATTTAGATTAGATTTTAGGTTTTGTTATTAGAATAAAAGTCTGTTCATACACCGACAATGCCTGTATGCATTATATATTCTCTGTTACATGAGAAAGTAACGGTATATTCCCATTTTTTTTAAAAAAAAATTGAACATAAAGATTCCTGCACACACCTTACAACATTTCTGTTAAAATTTTAACAGTTAAAATTTTGGGAGAACAGGAAGGGAAGACAGATAACAGATAACAGATAATCAGAGTTGGAAGGGACCTTGTAGGTCATCTAGTCCAACCCCCCCACCCAAGCAGGAGACCCTACACCAAGACAGGTAGCTTGGTCCTTTCCTCCTTTCCTCTAATATGCTGCAATTTTATTTAAAAAGCAGGAGAAGAAAGAAGCTTGCAAAATGTTATTTGGTGGTGAAAAAAATCTCTCCACAGAGTGTTTAATCCTTTCGTTTCCTTCTAAAATATCCTTCACATCAAAATACCATTTTAAAAATTCGCTGCAAAACCCAACAGGTGTGTACCCAGAATTCCCGACAAAGTTGCATAAGATGTCCTCAGATTACATGCTGCTTCCTTGGCACTTGTAATTAATTAATTAATTAATTAAAAGAGCCGCAGCTTTTCTGTTGCCTTTATTCAAAAGGACTCCATGCCTTTTAAAGGAGAGCCGGTCATTGCCACACACAGTGAGTGCCATCTAGCGATATAGGGACAGTATGACAAGCCCTTTGATGTCCTCCCTTCATAGCTGTCTTTATTGATCTAGGAAGGACAGAAAGTATATTTCCTGTAAGTGAGATTTCTTCTTGTATCAGCAGCGGATGTTTTCTAATGCATGCAAAACACTTCGAACGCTTTTCTTTTAGGTGCACTGAGAGCATTTGCACAAAGACAGATTCCTTGTGTGTCCAGTCACACTTGGCCAATAAAGAATTCTAATTCTAATTCTAAAAATTCTGTAGAGATTCTCAGTCCTCCAGGTTACAGTTGTCCCAAAGGTGCGTTTTTCAGGAGGCAACTGGATTTTCTGGTTTTTCCCTTTGAAGATGTTTTGCTTCCCACCCAAAAAGCTTCTCCAGCTCTGACTAGATGGAAGGGAATGGAAGGATTCATCTGTACATTTATCTGTATATTTTGCATGTATGTTTTGTTTGTTTTATTTGGACTTATTTTATTTGGACTATATGAACATTGTACATATGAACATTGTACTGGTGGTCCCCCGGCGGCGAGCCTATTCTGTAGCGGTCCCCGACTTATGGAATGCACTGCCTCTGGACCTCCGTCTGGCCCCTGACCTCCGCACCTTCCGCCGTGACTTAAAGACCTGGTTGTTTGACCAAATCGGGCTGTGATTACCTCACCTGGGCCATGGGATAATTTTAAGTATTTTAATTTGGTTTTATTGGGCTTAAATTGTTTAATTCTTTTTTAAATAATTATTGTATTGTATGTTTTAATTGTGAGCCGCCCCGAGTCTTTGGAGATGGGGCGGCATATAAGTCCAATAAAATAAAATAAATAAAATATGCAAATGTGCAGAGGTTTCTTGTGCCTCCTGAGAAAGCACCTTTTGGACTTTGAAACGTTCAAAACCCTCGTGCAAGGCACGTCGCTGAAGGATGTTAAGATACATCTCGGATATAATTTGGATGTATAATGGAGATGGATAATGGAGATCGATGGAGATACTATAGGATATGGTAGTTTTAGCTAGGATGTATAACACGATGGGAAGGGGAAAAAAGGACTTGATGGATCCAGTACACAATGACGTTGTATAATTATGAATAGTTGTGTTATATTTTAAAAAAAAGATACATCTCGGCCCTTGAGGCTATAGTGCTCCTTGCCAAAACAATTCTTTTTTTAAAAAAGCTGTAAAGATTATCGATAATTTATTAGAACAAAAATGGGTGCAGCTTGCTTACTTGTCTGCTTGTGGCTGAAAAGGCCGTTGATCAAAATAGATAGACTGGCATAAGTGTGCCACTAGCCATTTAGGTTCTCTCCCTCTCTCTCTCCCCCTTCCCTCCCTCCCTCTCTCTCTTGTTCTTCAGCCATTTTTTTCTTCTTCTTCTTCTTTCCCAAGTCATCTTCCTTTCTGATCTTTTCTTCTTTCCTTCAGCGGTGATCCCTCTGACCGATTCTGAACATAAATTACTGCCTTTGCACTTCGCGGTTGATCCAGGCAAAGACTGGGAATGGGGCACCGATGACAGTGATAACATCAAATTGGCCAAGTAAGATTCTTTTCAGTCTCTTTCAAGATTTCGAAAACAGCCCCTGTGTGTCTGCAGGGCACTTGGTAGGCTTTGAGGAACGGGGATCGCAGACCCCAGGGCACGCTTGGAGCCTGAGTGCTCTTGTAGCACAATCACGGCCAGATTGGGTCTCACCAGAGGAGACACGAATGGGGCATGTTTCTCAATCCTCGTGGGGGAAACTCCTTTTCTTGCCTTCCTGGTCCTATCCTTACCTTTAAGGTTGCGGGTTGGAGAGATCGTTTTGCAGTGTGAGCACCTGTGGCAATTCCTTCTCTCTTTTTTGTGTTCCCAGTTTGATTCTGTCTCTGGAGGCCAAGCTTAACCTTCTGCACAGTTACATGAACGTAACCTGGATTCGCATGCTGTCAGAAACACGGGTAAATGTTTTTCCTTTGCCTGGTGGCTGGAGAGAAATAAGGTCTATTTGTTTGGCTTGAGTTTCCATTCAGAAACTGGCAACCCAGGGCTGGGCATTAGCACAAGGGCAAAAGACAGCCTCCTGCCCAGGTGTGTTAACAGGAATAACACCCGCACAGCACTACAGAAAGAATGCTTGGATGGTAGGGAAGATCTAGGAAACTTCCAGGAATCGCTTGCAATTTTCACTTTTGTAGACGATTTGGGCTGTGGTTGTAGCATCAGCCTTACTTCAGATGGGGCATGATGCCTAACCAGATTAAATCAGAATGTTAACTGTATAAAATGTTAATATCTAATTCCTTCCCCTGCATTATCCCTCATCCTGGATGCCAGTGACTGAAAAAGCTTGGTGAAAAGTTTTACAATTCCTTGAATGAAAACCAAGTGATTTCCCTCCCAAATACTCCTGATTTCCAATGGTTGTCCTGCTTTCTCTCCCAGGCCCCGTTGGCTCAACCAGAGTCTCCTACTGCCTCAGCAGGAGAAGATGTCCAGTCGCTGGCAGACTCCATGGATTCAGACAGGGATTCCATCTGTAGTAATTCCAACGGCAATAACGGCAAAAACGGGAAAGAGAAAGAGAAGCAGAGGAAAGACAAGGAGAAGAACCGAGGGGATTCGGTGGCTAACAAACTTGGAAGCCTCAGCAAGACTCTGGGCATCAAGCTGAAGAAGAACATGGGTGGTCTTGGTGGGTTGGTCCATGGCAAGATCAACCGAGCCAACGCCGGGAACGGTAAAAACGGGGAGATCACGGAGAAGCCTAAAGAGAAGAAGTCGAAGTCGCGTAAAGGAAGCAAAGAGGAATCGGGCCGCTCTGCGAGCACGTCCCCCTCGGAGAAGACCACCCCGTCGCCCACGGAGAAGGCAAGTGTCTCCCCCGCGGAAAAAGCCAACTCGAAATCTCCGTCCGAGAAGCAGCCGGACTCCTGGAAATACAGCACGGACGTGAAGCTGAGCCTCAACATCTTGAGAGCCGCCATGCAAGGAGAGCGGAAGTTCATTTTTGCCGGCCTTCTCCTGACCAGCCATAGACACCAGTTCCACGAGGAGATGATTGGCTACTACTTGACCAGTGCCCAAGAGCGCTTCAGCGCCGAACAAGAGCAGAAGAGGAAAGAGGCGGAGAAGAAGGCCGCGGCTCTCAGCGGCTCCTCGTCTCGGAAACTGGACCAAGAAGGGTTTTCCAAGGAGAAGCTGGACTCGTCTCCTCAGGGGAGGGCATCACCAGTGTTGCCTCAAAGCCATACCACTCAGCTGGTTTTAAAGTTCAAGGACCGCTCCGCTCCCACGGCGGCTTCCTTCTCGTCTCCTAGCAACAGCGCCAAGAAGAGTGGTCCCATCCCAGTATCTGCCCATTATAGCCATACGCCCCCCGTCCAAAGGCAGAGCGTCATCCACTTGCACGACTTCAACCCCAAGCCATCCAGCTTCCAAGACGACGTCTACAAGCCCGTGGTGGGCACCCTCAAAACGTGCGCCACTTACCCTCAGCAGAACCGCTCCTTGTCCTCGCAGAGTTATAGCCCGGCCCGGATAGCCGACATCCGCACGGTCAACACAGTGGAATCCCTGGCCTACACTCTGCCCACGGACCCCAAGTCGCAAACGTACACCAATGGGTTTAATCATAGCAACGACATTAGAGACAGCTTAGAGTACGTGGACGAAGAAGCCCCACAAACCTGGTTGAACAATGAGAAAAACCGAAGCAGGACCACGGTTTGCCCCCTGTATGCCATCCAGCAGAACCGTTGCAAGACAGAGAACTGCTCCTTTTACGGCCGCCCCGAAACCAAGAACTTCTGCTCCTGCTGCTACAAGGAGGAACTCAAGCGTAGGGAGCGGGAGAGTAAAAGGTCCCGGCATTGAAGACTGTGGAGCTCTTCGAATAAATATTTATTTCATTCTTTTTCTTACTTAGGACATACTGTTACGTGGTAAGGGACTGAAAGAAGAAAGACCAGGGGGGGGATTCTAGAAAGCGCTAGCTTTTTAAATTTTTCTTTTTTGACAGGGCTAGTGGGCAGGGAAGCAAAAACAGAGCCAAACAAAAACAGAAAGTGAGGATCTGTGGTTGATCAAGAGTTGGTGGCTTCCCATTTCGTTGGTGTCTTTTTTACATACGCTGGTAATCGGAGAGGGTCTTTACTTCTTTGTCAGTGCTGTATCTGCATGGTCAAAACTTTACTAATGGTGCCTGAATTCACACTGACATCACTCAGGTAGTAGAAAGATTAGGGGAAAAAAGTCATAAAAATAGAAGACGTGGTGTGGTAAGTGTTCAAATGTGTCTGCCTCATTCTGTAGTTCAGAGGTGGGGAACTCTGGCCCTTTGGGGATGTGTGGGCTGGCTCAGGAATTCTGGGAGCTGAAGTCCACACGTCGACAAGCTGAATTCTGGGAGTTGAAGCTCCCAAGTCACAAAAGTCCCAGAGTTCCCCACTCCTGTTGTAGATCATCTCCACAGCAGAAACGTTATGTTCCATCGCTCTTCTTCCCTTGCCGTTTTGTTTTAAAGGAAGCAAGCATCGTAAAGGTGTGTTTAGCGCATATTAACTCACTAACATCCTTGCTATAAACTGTGGTTTTTTTATAACCCCCTTTTTTCCATAGACCCACCAAGGAAAGCAATGGGGCCAAGACAGCATCTTGTCTCACCCAACAGAACCGTCTTCATTCGTTCATTCCTATAAGTGAGCTCCGGTTTTGGGCTACGCCAATTGGTCAAGATGCACAGGTCTATCCTTCACTTGCACAACCTTGCCGGCTGATATTAAAATTAAGGCTCGACCCTCATATTAAAAATGAGCACTTTGCAGTTTAGGGTCAGGGTAGTGCAGCCCCTGATATGGTTAGCTTGTCGTCCTGCACTGCAGGCTATGCCATTCCCTATGTTTAGGAATACTGTTATTGCCACGTTATTTAGTTACATTTTTCCTGGATGTTGGCTCGTTCCAAACTTTCTGTAGCCTGTACCCCAGATCCTTCCCTTCCCAGAAAAGAAGACAAAAATGGTCTGTATTCATTTGCACTGATGTTAAATTATGGACACCTATTTTTGAAAAGCAAGCTATGGGTTTTTTCTACATGTTCTTAAATGTGGCCCTTCGAAGTTTGAATTCAGAAAAAGGATGAGCAACCGGATTTATTCCAGCAATTATTTGAAAAGCTCCATTGAATCAAGACTGTGGATTGCTGAACCAGCCGGATAACTTTTCTAGAAGTATCGGATTGTTTTGTCACAGGTCTCGTATTGTATACAAGACCTGTGTCACTTGAGACTTTCAAGAAGAGACTGGACTGCCATTTGTCAGAAATGGTGTAGGGTCTCCCGCTTGGGCGGGGGGTTGGACTAGATGACCTATAAGGTCCCTTCCAACTCTGATTATGTCATCTGTTAAATGGGACAACCCTGATTATTTATTTTACGAATGGATAGCTTTCTGCAGCCAGCAACCATTAGATAGTAAAATCTGTCAAAAATATAAATCAGAGTTAAAATCAGCCATAAAAATTAACAAAGGACAATAAAGGGACATGTCATTTACAGCAAAAGAATGGCAGGTGTCTTTCTTGCTGCCAATCCAAGTTCTCGAGAACAGCATCTTCCAAGCTGCCAGCTGCCTGTATACCCTTGTCCAGAATTGGTGTTGCAAAGGAACAAGAGAAATTTTGCAAGTGGATTCCAAATTGATATAATATCTGAATATTTAGCCCTTGTCAACATCTTGGTCAGTGGTCATCCGCATCATCGGAAGAATGCTAAGCCTTCTTCAGAAGTCGCCTCTTGGAATAGTCAGAGCGTGAATAAGGGAAGAACATTTTACAATGTCCCTTCATAGCTGATGAAATAGTCAAAACAGACAGAGAAGCAATCCTATTTTCCACTCCAATCTTTTCTTCCTTGGATAACATTTCTTGGGTTTGGGTAGACTCCCCAGCTGTATGCGTGATCTTTCAGAAAAAGCCATGGTATCTCCATCACTTCTGACTTAGGTTAGATTTAATCATATATTTAGTAAGATCTGAGGGAAAAGTGGCAGGAACCACTTTTATCTTTCTTCTCCCTACTTTTCAAAGCCAATGGTTTGTTATAAAAACAATGATGCAATCCACTATTGGATTCCTTCCTGTTCTGTTCTGTTTTTGTCTTGTAATCATCTTCATTGGCAGACCTAAGCTTGTTAGGGCATAAGAATGGGCTACATTCTTATACAGAGCAATATAACCTAACTCTTAGGAGAATTTTTGTCTACGTCTATCCTAAGTTACATCTCAACCTGTACATCCTCACCCATTCCGTTCCTTTGATTTCATTCCATTCATAAAAGGAGAAGGAAATAATTTGTCCCCAACTTGAAAGCACCTTCAAACATCCAAGTGATTTTGAAAAGCTCATTCAAGATCCTTACACCCAGGTGTAAGAACTCCTCTCCTGATCGTGCATCATTTTATATTTGGTTCTGTCTCCCTAAATATAAAACAATGGTGCCTACTGTCCATAGTTATTCACTTGTGTGTTTCACTCACCATGTCATAAGTCTTCTGGAGAGCCAATCACTGATGCATTCATACTGGCCTAGAAAAGGAATGAGAAAGTTTCCTCAGCATCGCTGAATAAGTTTTTTTAATTTTGGAAGGTTGAATAATACTTGACTATAACAGTTTCTCTATCTTTGGGAAGGTGTGGCAGTTCTCAGTTAAGACCAACTTTTCCCCATAAATGCCGTTGGGTTATCACAACCCACTATGGGTCCACACTGTCAGCTGACACACACATCAGAAGAGTGTACCAGGATGTGTACAGAAACCCTGATTCCTAGCTTATTCCTAGTCTTTGGGAAATCTCAGAAAGAGAGAGAGAGATGACTTTATTATTAATACTAATTGGCTTTTTTTGTCAATGTTTCCTCTAAGATCTGGGAGGAAGAACGTGTTGGAGAATGTCTTTTCCATGCCTTTTGTGCTTCCACTTTGGGATCAAGATATTCAACTGAGGTGGGACTGGGATGTCTGGCTCTTGAACTTTGGGTCCAGTTCATTCCTAGGAGTCCCCCTTCCAGTTCTGAAGAAGGCTGTGGGGTCTTGATGTTCCTTCTTGGTTGTGGTGATTGCTGATTCATTTCTTTGGCCAAAGAAACTATGGTACCAGATGGAACAACCTGTGATTGTATTTCATAACCTATGTGTGTGTGTGAGAGAGAGGGAGAGAAAGGGAGAGAAAGAGAAATTGGACATTGTTTTTAAGGGAGGGTGAGTTAAGCAAATACTTATTATTACTGATGGATTGGTGAAGGAACAGCCTTCACTATTCTTATGAATACACTTTCTGTAGGTGAACCCAAAAGAGACAGCTGGTCTTTGTCTTTCCTTGAAGATGTTTCACTTCTCGTCCATGAAGCTTCAGTTCTGAAGGAAAACCCAAGAAAGTCCAGTTGCCTCTTGAAAAAGCACTTTTGGGACAGCCATGACCTGGATGATGCAGAAGCTCCGTAGACATTCTGTAGGTGAAGTTAGTTATCTAAAAAAATTGCCACTAGTATGCACTTCATTTTTCTTTTGTCCAAAGACATCTTTCTAACACGAATGATATCTTTTCAGAATGATGTACGCAAACAGGCACACAAACAAGCAACATACACAGATACGTTGCCAGTCTTAAGGCATGAAATAATTGATGCTCTGCCTTGGAGCATAATATCAGATGTCTACTCGAATCATTCCACTGTTTCTCTTCTTCACGATTTGATTTGAAGTCTAATCCTTAAATTATTGCAAAGACTATAATTACTATGGAGTAGAGCTATGCAAACACAAATCCTTGAAATAACAAGAAGTCAATAGTTAGTGGAGATAAAGAAAGAAAAAAAAATGAAAAGGAAAAAAAAATATTACCACTATTTACAGAAAGAAAACTAGATACATGAAATATATGAAAAGTTGCTGGAATTAGAACTTTCATGAAAGATTACTTGGATTTTTTAGAAAACTATAAATTGTTAATGTTTTTTTTTAATGTAGAGTAACATTCTCTTCCTGAGAGATTGTATTTTATCAAAGCCAAACAAGATTTTACTAGAAAATTTCTCTCCCTCATTGTCTCTCTTTCTCTCTCTTTCTCTGTAAGAGTGAATACATGTGCATACAAAGACACAAACATACCCACAATCCGTTATGCTACTACTGTTTTATTTCATTTGTGTTGTACAAGTTTGTGAGTTGGGTCAGGGGTGGGACAAGTGGATATTGTAGACAATTCAGTGTGTTAAGGGCTAGGGGTAATCTTGGAAGTGAATTCTAAGTGAAGAATGTAGTTGTGCAAAAAAACAGTTCCAATGTAGATGTCAGAATTGGGGGCGGGTTACTTTCAGAGTGTTGTGCAAAAATAGGGGATTTTCTACACAAGGCCGGCTGAAATGCACAGGAGCCCCTCAAGGACAACCTAATACACACCTGTCATTTCAGGTGTGGCACTTGTGTAAGAATTTTTTTCTGATGAATTATCCTCTTTATTTGGTGTGTCAGATCTTGGAACAGTGGTTGAATGTACTTAGTGTTGCTAACTGTTCTGGGCAAAGCAATGTTTTTACAGATGAATTTAAAAAAAAAAGATTTATGTTTAAAATATACATAAATAATAGGCGGAAGTTGCATTGAAGAAAGTAGGCAGTTTTCTGGACAGGTTCGAGCCATTCTCTAATATTATTAAAAGACAAAAATTATGCAAAAAGTTTAGCCTTTCTTCTATAGAGCAAAAGAGCTAAGGGAAGGTTTGTAAGCAAATGATACCTAGGTGTTCTCATACTTTGTAATAATTCACTCAAAACAAGTATTTCAAAGGGCTAATGAATGAATAAAACATGATCCTCTCGTGTTTACAGAGAAGTTGTGTTGTGTGTGCGTGGTAGATGTTTTGTAGCACATCTACTGGATGTTTTGCAGCCAGTCATAACCGAAGGGTTATGAGAAGCAAAAGTTGAATTGGGAAGCAAGGTTTTTCTCTAAGGCTGGTGCCTGGTGCCCTTCTCCACCTTCAGTTAATTACTCATTGTTGTTCTTGCAAAATAAGTAACAACAGCAACAACAATGGCCAGGCTATTTCCTTGGACAACATGTCATGCTTTCACTTTCAATGCCTCTGCCGTTTTCCCCATCATTCCTAACTGAATTATCTAAAACAGGAAAAAGCATGAAAGGAATTTGCAAGATGACAAATGAAAGGTGATCTGTTTGGGCCTCCCCATAACATTCTGGAAAGGCAATAGAGCTATTGTGTACGTGTTGTGTAGCAATAGCTCTTGTAACCCTGTGTGCAAATTCTTCTAACTCAATATGGATTCCTCTAACTTGGCATGTTTCAACCTCGGCAACTTGAGGGAGTGTGGGCTTCAATTCCACAAATTCCCAGGTTGCCGAAGTGGGAGGACCCTCTTCTAATTCAACCTGAAATCTCATTCTTCAGATTAAATCGTGGCCTTGACCCAGGACCAGCCCAATGTGTGAATTAATGTCTGTCTCGTTTCCCGGGAAGCGAGTGCAGGTTAAGTACTTGGGTGCTGTTGATTTGAAATAATCACATTGTTCTCCTTACATGTTACAGGGGACATGTAAGCCCATCTATCCCTTGTAAGCAGGGCAGATAGGGGCGGTGGGAATTCAAATTCTACAGGAAAATATTGTGCAGTTACATGCACATTCCAAAAGTCAGTCTCTCCCTTTGAAAAAAAACCTGATATTAAATATCATATGAGGGATGTAGCCCCCAAAATTTTGAAAAGCATCGTAAGCAGTAATGGGTAGATTCCAGAATTTCTTATTGTATGTTGAAGAAGGCAGAGAAAGTGTGCCTAAAATGCATTTTTGGGGAAAATGCAGAGTGAGATGTTGGCTCAGCTTCCTAAGAGTCTCCTTAATCGTTGAATTGAAAGCAAGTAACAACATCGCAACTTTTCTTTAGGGCAAATGCTGTATGTTGTTGGTTAAAAATCTATGTGCAGATGCACACAGTTATAAAATATTCAACAAGGGCCAGAATGTATAAATGGGAATAAATCTAAACCTACTCTAAAAAGTATACAAAATCATATTATTTAGAATATCAGATCCAAATTAGGAGTGTCATGTCTTCGTAACAATGACATTAGAAGAATATACCTCTTTTGAAAATTATTTTTATTATTTTATTACTTACCTGTTATCGATTCAATTCTGTTGATCTCTAAGAGTCTGTTGTGAAGGTATAAAGAAATAAGTTATGACAGTGGTGGATTGGTGATATTCTCTTTCATTCTGGGGGGAAATGCTTGATCTTGGGGTAAAGAACCGGCAGTGAAAAATGACAGCTGTCCATCACTCCAAATGGCTTTCCATCCCTCACGATGTTTGAATCTCTTACAACGTACGGCCATTTAGCTTTGAAGGTCTGGCAAAATTTACAGAATTCTTGCAGAATAGAACATGGCCTGGAATTTAAATTACTTCAGTCGGTTGTTTGCACACTTGCTTTCCCTGTACACACGATGGTTCTTTTTTTAAAACAAAGGAAAAATAATGATAATATACTGGTTTTTTTTTAAAAAAAACAAGAATCCCTTAAAGGAAGGTGTTTGTAAATGTTTTGTTTGTAGACATAAAAGGCTGTATTGTGTTGGAATTTTACAAGCCAAGTTTAAATTATAATATAGAAAATTATTTTTATATTATTTTCAAAATATGCTATGAAGCAATATTTTGCGCCTTTATTATTATAGAGTCGTCGTCAATTTAGTAAGTTGGTGTGGGAACTGTGGTAGTAATAACCTTGTGAAGGAAGCTTTGTAAGTGTTATGAAACAATCTGAATGCGTTTTTGTCTGTGTTTGCCTACCGACGGTTGCAATACAGAACGATTTTTATTGAAAAGCTTCACGTGGTGGTTTATATCCTTCTTCCCTCTTATCTTTGTAGAAACTTCATTTTCAAACTCTTAAGTTTAGCCATTAAAAAGCGACGGGCAATTCTGGAGGTAGTTTTGGCATGATGCAACAAATGAAAACAGGACCTTTTTGTGATGAGAATTCCCCGTGAAACCTGTCCCTGCATCTTGTTCCTATATTTGAGGGGCTGCCACAAAGAAGAGGGGAAGCCAACCTCTTCCCCAAAACACCTGAAGGCAGGACAAGAAGCAACAAATGAAAACTCATCAAGGAGAGAAACAACCCAGAATTAAGGAGGAATTTCCTGACAGTGAGAACAATTCATGAGTGGAACGTCTTGCCTTCAGAAGTTGTGGGAACTTCTTCAGAAGCTCCAACACTGGAAGTTTTGAAGAAGAGATTGGACAACAGTTTGTCCAGAATGGTATAGGGTCTCCTGCTTTGGTAGGGGGTTGGACTAGAAGACCTCAAGGTCCCTTCCATTATTCTGTTCTGTACTGTTGAACGTACAGCAGGTCTGATGGAAGAATGACACAATTGCTCCCCCTTTCTATAGGGTGCAGGTAGAATTCCATGATAGCATCCACCTGGCTTTTCCCCTGGGTAAAAGTCATAATTGTGATCTCTGATGGACTGGAAGATAGAGAACCCCAAAATACCCTGCAGCTGCCTCAAGGCTGTTGTGTACTGACTCAGTAGTGAATCAAGGAAACCACAACCCACACGCTACCTAGACATGGAGTTACTGTACTCTCAATGTCCCTCGGCCTTCCCTAGAGGATCTTTCGACACCTTTCCCTCTGCAGCCAGGAAAGACAGATCTAATCTGACACACTTCACAATAGATAATGGCCCTGGGTCTCCAATGGAATTAAAACCTTAGATCATGTCTTTTGGAGATGTACATTTTGCAAAGAATTTTGGAGTCCTCGGTGCTCCCTGGGCTTGAGGGTTTTCTTGCAGATGTTTTATGGCCCAATTAGGGAACATAATTGGTTCTAGGAGGGAGTGGAGTTTGCTCTCTGTTTATGTACAGTATATCCTTACTCCTTTCTGTACTGATGATACTCCCTAGTTGGGTCACGAAACATTTGCAAGGAAACCACCAAGCTCAGAGAGCACCAAGGACCCCAAAGTTCAACCATAAACCTCAAATATTCTCTTCTATCAGTACAAAAATTTTTGCCACTCCCGATTATGGTAACCCTTTATAGATAAGTGCCTGGCAATTCTGATCAATGGTAGTTAGAATTTATTTTTATTTTTTAAAAAATAAGCACCCGAAGTCGCCTTTAGAATAGCTACATTTTGCACTCAGGGCTTCACAACACTGAGGCCCAGTCCTACAATTAGGTGATTTAATTAATTAATGAGATCTGATTGTCCTCTCGAGCTGTATTTCGTTGCTTTCATTTTTAAAGGGTTTTAGACCATAATAAAATGTTTATTTGCTGCATCTCTTAAGCTTTAAAAACAGAGCACCACAATTATGACACAGCCAGGGAAGGTCTGTTTAACTCTCCCTGGGCTGCCTTCCTTAATCATGGACCTCTGATGCTTTCTGAAGATCCCAGAACTTGAGATGTTTCAAAGGATCTTAAGTATCAAAGATCTTAAGCCAGGCCTATCTCTGCCTAAGGATCTCCTGAGCTGCTGACAGTTAGTGCCAAAGTAACTAGATCGGGGTGTTCATCCTGTGCTGGAGGAAGAGGAGGAATTAGAAACTCATCATGGTCCTGCACAACACCAGCTCTTGGCTTGTGAAAAGGGGAAGTGAGAGGCCTTCAAATTGCTGCTGCTTCCGTTCCCACAGCATTTCATCAGCTCAGAGCCCAGCAGAGAAACTGATCATTTCCCAATTCGACCTCATTCCCTGCTCAGGCTTAAAATAAGAAAAAAAGATGCTGGAGATGAAGTCGGGGTGATGCTTAGTGGTTAGTTAAATCTACCCCTGAGGAAGCCTGTCTTGGTCCCCTTGCGATCGATGAACTTCACCCCCCTTTTGTGTGGCTTCCCATCCGGGGGTGGAAAATGATCTTCGAAGGTTCCATCTGAGTCGATAAAAGTCCAGGCTGTTACGCAAGAGACTTACTGAAAAGCTATGATGCAACAAGGGATATTTTGGACGGCACTTCCATGCTCTTACTTCATCTTCTTGGCAATGTGGTGAGTTGCCATGGCTACCTTTAGCACCCCCATCCTTCTGCAGAGAGATCCACCCGTCTGCCCTGGAGGACCTACCCTGATGGCCCCATGGAAGAAACAGGTTCCCTTACGATCTAAAGCTGGTTTTCTGTCTCATCCCTAGGGAGCTGAACTGAACCGTCCCACCTGCCAGCTCTGTCCAGGGAGTGGAAAAACCGCTTTTCTCAAACAGAGATAGGTACACCTCCAACAGGGTGAAGCGAGAGCCACCGGTTGAAGGAGTTAACTGGCTGGTGCGTGGAATATTCCCTCCTGGGTTCTGAGCTAAGCTGTTATTATAATGGTGCCAGAAGACTTTCCCATTCACTGTAGATAAAGGCACCACGAATTAGCACTAAGCCTACAATCAAATGACTCATTCAGAGCACTGACAGCAAGGAATCTTTACAGTACTCCAGTGTTTCTCAACTTTGGCAATTTTTAAGGGATGTGAACTTCAATTTTAAGCGGGGTGGATTTCAACTCCCAGAGTTCCCCACAGTTGAAGTCCACCCCGGTTGAGGAACGGTGCCTTATCCCTTGCTTTGGGATGGATTCCTTCAGTGAAAGACAATACATTTGTAGAGAAAAGACAAGTGTAGATGAAGGCAATATTTCTCCTATGGGCTCTTTTGAATTTGTCTTAACATGGACCAGGCAGGAGGTATTTTTTTTAGTTAAGAGATCTCCTGGGATGTGTTGAGCTCTGCTAACACAGGGCTCTTCAAGCAGGGGATGAAATGGAAGTTTTGAGCTGGGAATACTTGCTCAGAACACTTATGGGGAGCAAACAAGGAAGATGGAGACCAAGATTTAACTGTGGGGAAAAAAATTCATAAATAGCAGTTCCTGTCTCTGTGGCATGAAGCTTCTGATGAAGTCCTCAGATCTAAATGTGGTTTGCCACAGCCGGCTGACTGAACATGAGCTCAAAACCAACATCTGAGCATCTTTGTTGGGGACACAAGCAGATCCCCTGATCTATTTGCCCCATGAAGGAAGGGCCAACCATGCTAGAACACTAGCAATTCTTGAAATTGGGAACTGTATTAACAGCCCAGAAGTCCTGAGAGGATTTATTTAAGCAGGATTTAAGGGGGGAGAGAAGAAATGACCTCTTAGAATCCCCGGTGCACCAGAATGAGAAGTAATCTCTCGACCTGCAACCTGAAGCTTGCATAAGAAGCCTGTCTTTGTCTGCAACTCAAGTTCTCCAGCCTGGCAGGGTCCTTCTAGCTGGCATATAATCAATTTCTAGTTCATCATTCTGCTGCCCAGCTAATTTTTCCCCAACCCCACATCCCAATTTATCCACCGCTATATTCAATTTATTTCCACAGTTGGCTGGCAGACTAAATTAGAGGATTGTTGGACTCCTCCAGAGTTTTCCAGGCAAGGAGGCTTTCTAAACTCCATTTCTGAGCCTTGGTTATGACATAGCAAGTGGGTGTGTTCCAGTTGTCTCAAAGTACACAAATGACTCAAGGAAGCTTCCTGCAGAGCGGGGAAACTTTCCTCAGAAAGAAGCTCTCTTGACTCATTGTCATCCAAAGTGGGTGCCAAAGTCAAGGCTTACTTATATAAAGAGTTCGAAAGAAAGAGAAGGAAATTTCAGAGGTTGCAATTAACCCATAAATTGGATCCAAGCCGGCTTGGGTTGAATATTTTCTCAACTTTGCATGTAACCTTTGAAATCCATAGAGAAGCAGGGAGAAGGCTCCTGTATTTCTAACTGAGGATCTTTGGGGTGACTGCTGATCAGAAGTGGCAATGAGATCTCCCTTCAGCTTCTGGACCCAGAAGTTGCAATGAGATCTCCCTTCAGCTTCTAGAAGTGCCTTCTTCATCCTAAGAATGAAAAGAAGAGGAAACCCCGTTTCTCCCGAGGATTTGAGAGAAATTCCAGATGTATCAAAGAGTGGGATAATTGAGCAACTCATTTTGGAGATGAGGGAGGGATGATATAGATAAGAGAACTGGGATGCAAATACACCTTGAATTGCTAATAAAGGAGAACATTTGTAGCTCAGGGTTGAGGGGTCTTTGGTGCTCTCTGAGCTTGGTGATTTTCTTACAGACATTTTATGATCCAGCTAGGTAACATGAGTAGCACTGATGATGTTACCTCATTGGGTAATGAAACGCCTGCAAGAAAACATCCAAGCTCAGAGAACACCAAAGACCCCATAGCTTTGATTCTTTGATTGAAGGAACTGTAAGTTAGACATTCCCAATGGTGAAGGATTTAGAGCAGGGGTCTCCAAGCTGGACACCGTTAGGACTTGTGGACGTCAACTTCCAGAATTCCTAGCCAGCCATGCTGCCTGGAGAATTCTGGGAGTTGAAGTCCACAAGTCCTAAAGTGGCCAAGCTTGGAGACCCCCCAATTTAGAGACTAGCTGGAAATGTCATCTTCAAGAACAGAGGCTTTTTTACTTCTAGCTCAGCAGATGGCGATGTTCGTTTCCACACACGGATGAACAGTGTCGGGAAATGAAAACCAGCCCCCTGGACGTCTTCTACCACATAAGTGCTGCTGCTGTTTTTAAAAATATATTTCAGCCAGAAATAATATGGAGTAACTCCTCGGGATAATTTAGGCCAAAGTGACTCAGCCTTCCAGGATGCACGTCACTCCCCTGCATCCAACTTAATGCTTTGCAACAAGGTTTCCTACCCTTTGTACTCTGCATTTGAAACACTATGATTTATAGCCCCATATTGTTCTTCCAGAAGAGCCTGAGATTATTTCATTTTTGTAGTTCCATTTGTCCTGCAGATCTTCTCTCGAGCAATAGCTGAGCTGCTAATGATGATCGGTCTGTTTATTTATTTCGTGACTGGCTTTTTTATTTTTTTAGCAATGGCTTCTGTAGCCCTGAAGTTAAACCCAAGAATTATTCCGTCTCCTTGATTGAATCATGGGGTTCATAGAATAGAAACCCCTCCTTGATCACGTTTTATGGTAGATCACCTACACAACTCTCCAGCTGCAACTGTCCATTTAGAGAGTCTAGAAATCCGGGATCCACCCACATGAAGATGGCCTTCTCCAGAGGAGATGTTCTGGATTCCACACCACAACCAAGTTCCACCAAAAAATCCTGGAGCATTTTTGTCCTGGCAAAACAGGAGCGCAGAATGGTTGTTTTCTTGCCAGTTTCTGCCTTTTGTCAGGTTATTTGACACATATAATTAGAACGAGAGACATTGTGAGTTCCTGTAAACACACGTATATGTCCTCTTGAAAATCACTATGATTTCAGGTCCAAAAAGGGAAAGTTAGGTTTGAAAAATTATATAAATACCTTGAGAATTTACTGTGGAAAAAGAAAAGGGTATGAAATGTGGAGAAGGGAAGGAAAATTCCACCGTGCACCAACTTCGCAGTGATTAAACTGAGAATAGCAACCATTTCATTTAAAAACAAACACCAGCCCTGGTTTTCGCGTAACAGGAGGCTGGCTGAATGCAAAGGCTGAGACAGATGTGCCAAACAAAACCCCCTTCTCCTTCCTGACGGGCCAGTTTCCCCTTTGTATTTTCCAGTTAGACAAGGGAGGGTGGCAGGAAGACCAGACAACAAGCAACCTTTTCAACCAAAAACTTTCTCTTCAAGATGAAGCTCCTGGGGGAAAAAGAGGAGCCTTCAGACCTTTCACCCAAGTAAAAGTGTGCAAGCACCTGTCCATCATTTCCTCGCTTGCCCTTCTCTGCATATCACCCCCTCCCAGTCACCCCTTTCTGCCCCCCACCCCAAAACATAGAATTCTAATCAAAGAGAAAGTGGCCGGCTGCATCTTCACCCAAGAACCAGAGACAAGGAAATTTGGTGTCATCAGGATCCTACACAACTCCTGTCCACGGTTAGGTGGCAACGCCTAACTGACCTTGGCTGATTCCCCCAAATTAAGCAGACTTGGACCTGCCATGTTGTAGACCAGACTGGAAAGCCAAACGAGAGAAGTGCTTCCATTTTGCTGCCTAGAATCAACATGGCTGAGATCCCGGAAACTCCAGAAGCTCCATTTGACTTGTAGGTGTCTATGCAGCCCTTGGTGGGGCTTCTAACACAGCTTTGCAAGATGGGCTCTTCCTAAGTCAAGCCAAGACAGGAATTGGGGCTATGTGCAAAGGCATTGTTAGTTCACTGGAGATGTGGATCATGAGCTGGTTGCAGGTAAGAGTTTTTTTAGGTAGAACCTAGCCATGATCCTTCCATAAATAAATTGGCAAAAAGAGAAGGGATCATTGCATTCACATGACCGAAGTAGATTTTGGTTGGGAAAAGCTGGGAAAAGGTCCAGAGAGTAGGAATTGGTCAACAGGGAGAAACTACCTTGGGAGGTAGTGGTTGATGGAGTTCTTGATGGAGGTCTTGAAGCAGAGGCCAGATGGCCATCTGTCAATTATGAGGGATCCCTGCAAAGGGTTGGATGAGACAATATCCAATGACCTTGACGTTCTGATGTTCTCCAATTCCTCTTTAATCCAAAAGATGAACTTGAGTGATGAGTTTCACTGGATACTTTCACATCAAATGGCTGCCCAAATCAACCATGCCCCACAGGAAACACTGATTAGTTTGAAACGCCCCAGTGAAAAAGACAATTTTGGATACCTTCCCAGCTTCTACAAAGGAGGCTGGGAAGACCTAGTTCCTGTTTCTCTCACTCCCTGTTGCAAACCAAATGTGACAGAAAAAGCATTCATGCTCATGTGACTGAATTTCTATCCTCCTTCCTTTCCCACCTCGGGGAGCATCATGTGAAGACGACTCCAAAGAAGGACCACCAAATGAGCCCTTTCATCTTTGATACAAGCAGGACTCAGCACCGCCTTTCTCAATCAAGAATGAGCTAAATATGGACAGGGGAGATGAATTAAGAGGATGAGAAGGAGGGAGTTGAGTCCTACATAGGTCTGAGATATGGGGGGAAGGGGTGATCAAACTAATCCTTTGACCTTTACAATTTACTGGAGTTAGCTGTTCTCATGCCCTGGTGGAACTCCTGTGGTATCCAAAAGGAACATTTTGTTCAATTACCTTTTTTTAAAATTACATTTATATGCCGCCCTTCTCCGAAGACTCAGGGCGGCTGACAATCTTTTGGAGCACAATCCAATGTGCTCAGCAATAGCCTTCATTCCATTGTATATGCCTGCTTATTACTAAGTGGCACTTTTACAAGGTCAGCTAATTGCCCCCAACAATCTTGGGTCCTCAATTTACCTACCCTGAGAGGATGGAGGGCTGAGTCAACCTTGAGCCTGGTGGGATTCGAGCCTACAGTAATTGTAGGCAGCTGGATCTTAAGTGCAGGCATTTAACAGCCTGAGCCACCAAGGTCCTTGACCAACCTTCCAACCCACCTCTCTCCAAGAACCTTGCCTTGAATGCGAAGCCAGGTCCCACCTTCCCAGATCTTCTGCAGATCTTCTCTTTGCATGTGCAGCAGAGAGAGAGTCATAAAGGATGCAAATATATTTATGGAAAGGATGCCTCATTGGGAGCATGCCGTTTCAGTGATGGGGGTTGCATTCCTGCAGAATTAGCCCTTTCTGATCCCCCCTTTCAAAACCCTGCATCTTTCTACACTAAATCTAAGGAAACACTGAACCCATGTTGCGTTTTTAATTCAACAAGAAACCAGGAATTGCAAACGTAGGCTTGGAAAAAAGAGAGGGAAACACTTGGGAAGATCAGAATGAACTGACCCTTGTTCCTTGGATGTGAGTCCAGCTATGGGGAAACTCAGAGAAAGAGAATGAGAAAAATGCAACTCCGGCTACTTCAGTCTGCCTCACTCTTGTTTCTGTTCCACTTGGACTCTTTCGGTATGTAGAGAGCATTTTTGAGCAAAATGTATCTGCGGCGAGCGGGAAGAGAGGAAGGGGAGGAGTTTCTGAGTTCTGGTTGCTATTGTTCTGTTTTGCTTGGTGTCTCTGCAATTATGCCTCCAGGATCACACAGGAATGACTCATTTGGTGTGCTACCCACAACATAAAGCCTGGGAAAGTCTACAGATTTACCTCTTAAAGAGACACACAAACACACAGCCATATACCAAGGCATAGAGGGAGACAGTTCAAGTCAAGATTTAAACATCCTTGGAAATCGAGCAAGAGAGGCTCAGATCTCCATCTTTCCTTTGTGGCCAAAGGGCAAATCCAGACCCAGCTGACCATGCCACTTTGAAACTTCTCAGTGTCGTTTCACTGCACTTCACAGCGACAGCAAGTGAATAATCAAGCGGGCATGAAAGCATCTTCATGTAGTCCTCAAGATGCCCCATCATGGATTTTGGTTGTCCTACTGCCCTACCCTCCTGGTGAAGAACTCTTTGGGAGAGTGATTGAGTTGGGAGGCCTATGATGTTAAAGGATCTGTTTGGTTGGACACGGTCAAAGGCTGCTCCCCGTTTCTACTCCATTGAGTTCAGGGGCAAACCATGGCCAACTCGTGTTCCATTGTGGGATGAGCAGCAGGTCATAATCTAAGCCTGGGGAGAGGAATCACACCAAAGCAGACCCTCTGACATTCTTGTAGTCCTAGATTCTACCTCTCATCATAAGGATCTATTAATATTCTTCTTCCTCCCTTAGCCCCCCTAACCTCCTACCCCTAAGGAACCTTTGGTTATCCCCAGTGGAAGGAAAAGATGGGTATGTAAGAAAACAGCCTTTTCAAGCTCCTCCTTCCTTTATCTGGTTGAGTGGGTTAATTTTTTGGGGGTGGTTCAGCTTTTGCTAAGAGGGCTAATCTGCTTAGAGACATTTTCAGTTTGTAAATACTGTAGATGTACAGTCATTATGTTCTTCATACTTAGGTAAACAGGTTTTAAGGGTGATTGGGCAGCTCTGTTTACCAAAGCTGGTCTCTAGGAGTAGATGCCTGAGTGTGGGGGATGTGATCACACACCCTCTCTCCTACTTTCTTCATCCTTGGGAACATCTGTTTTCCTATTTAGATTCCTCTTTCTCTGTATGTGGGAAGAATGGAGAATAACCGTCTTTTTTATTCTTCAGTGTTAGTAGACCGTTACTAGCCTCCTAGTAGAGTACAGGATAACAGAGTTGGAAGGGACCTTGGACTGGTCTTCTAGTTCAATCTCCTGCTCAGGCAGCATACCTCATACCATTTCAGACAAAATGGCTGTCCAATCTCGTCTTAAAAACTTCCATTCACAACCTGTGCAGGCAGGCTGCTCCACAGATTCATTGCTCTCACTGTCAGGAAATTTCTCCTTAGTTCTAAATTGATTCTCTCCTTGATTAGTTTCCAACCATTGCTTCTTGTTCTGCTTTCAGGTGCTTTGGAGAATAGCTGGACCCTTCTTCTTTGGGGCAGCCCCTTGGATATTGGAAGACTGCTATCATGTCTCCCCTAGTCCTTCATTTCATTAAACTAGACATACCCAATTCCAGTGGTATAGTAGGCAACCTAATCCTAGCCAGAAGCAATGCAGAGCTATGGTCTGCCCAACATGCCTCTGATTTCTCCAGCAGATGTTCTTCCAAGCAGCTGCACCAGCTTGAAGTAGAGACATCCAGCATTCCTAACAGGTCACTACAAAAAGCTTCTGGCAGCCATTTTTATGGGCTTAGAATTTCACCCTCCCATGTGGTAGGAAGAAAGGTACTACGCAGGAGCAGACATGTTGCTAAATTGTCACAATTTCTCCTAAGTAGGAACCACAGGAAGGTGCCATGTACAAACTGCCTTAGTTTAGCCATAATAAATGGTTTCCTAGCTTAATGAGTCCCGTTAGAAATCCTGAGCTTTTACTAGGACAGAAAGACAGGGTTGTGTGTCATAAATTAAAATGGATGCAGCAATCAAAAGGCAACTGGTGCCTTTTTGGGAGATACACCATGAAATATTTTTAAGGGGCAATGCTCAACTTTAAAGATTAAGTTTCCAGTATGGTCACAGTGTAGAAAGTGTGGACCCTGTGATGTGCAAAAAGTGGAAGTCTCTTTTAGCCTCCATTAATGTTCCTCAGAAGAGTTCATTTTCTCACATTCAAGAATGGTGGTGGTTATTCTCACCCAACTTGATAGATGGGCTCAGTTGCTTCCAAACAGAGCTTGTTGGGGTCATGTCCCAAATCCTTCTGTCTGTCCTTCTCTGCCAAAAATGTTGGTGCTTCTATGAGAGTTGAGTCTCTCAAGAGATGGTTCCTAGGGTCTACAAACGAAGCTAGTGGGGTTCCTGCACAAATTACATAGCATAGATGGGAGATGGCTGTTCAAAAGCCAAAATCAATGGAAGTATCTTTTTCTGCTGCGTTGTAGGGTAAGCGGAACCTATTGCAACCCCTACAGAGATGTTTCCATTGTTTTAAGCTTCCAATTTGCTGCACCAACACTCTTCCTTCTGCTGTGCTGTGTTGCAGGAGCCTTAATTGGTCTCCAGTGATCCAAGGCCACCATACTCTGGGGTAGTTTCCTTGCAAACCAGCGGTTAGAGAATGTTCCACTGTCAATCCCACCCTCATTATTTCTAGCAGAGCGGGAGTCTCCATAGAGTTAATGATAGTGTTGAGCGAGGGCAATGAAGTCACTCCCATGGAACCACCTACTAGGAGTATGTTCATTCAAATCAGCTTGGCAGCTTGGGTGTGGAAGCTTGGCTCAGTTGTTTGAAGGCAGTCGCCTTTGGGAAAACCCATTCTTATACAACTTCTTGAGAGTGAACATTCTCCATGTTGCTCTCTTTATTTGTTTGTCTATCAACTGTCCAGATTGCCCCACTCCAAGGGGCTTGGAGATAGCATCACAAGATTAAAAACAAGAAAAAGGGAATATTAGGCCAACAACAAAAAAATGCACAGCCACCCCAAAGAATAGATTAAAAAGCTTCTCCTACATCACTCCCAAACTAACATCCACAACACTAAGTCTTGCTGGGGTTGAGCTGTTCCTCCCATTCAGATTTCCACAGCCTGTAGATCATTTTTTTTCTCAATCTTGGCACCTTTAAGTTGGGTGGACTTCAACTCCTAGAAATCCCAGCTGGTCCTCCCAGAGTCCCTTAAAACTGTATGTTTGCTGTATGTTTGTCCCATCACATTTAGGACAAACATACAGCAAAAGTCATACAAGAGCAATCACAGCCAACACCATGTCAGTTTTTACTCACAAGAGTTGGGCCTAATTAATACTTAGATTAGAGACCTTCCAAATGGCTGTAGATTAATGTAAAATGTTTGTTTATTTGTTATAACTTGTGGGTCACACTAGCAAACCATTTGACCATCTACTACATGGTTATGTTCATGTAGACACCAAGAATTCACCTTGACCTTGAGAATCAAGGACTCTTGAGGGACTCAACCTTGAGGGACTCAACCAGCTGGCTAATTCAGATTGTGACCTGTGGGTTGAAACATGCCAGATAAGTGAAGAAATTAATTCCTTTCAACATCAGTTACGAAGGATAATTTTGAGATGGACAGGAGAGAGGGAAGAACAATTCAGATCAGTGGTGCAAATACACTCCAAAGGCAACATAAATAGGAAACCAACATTTTCTTAATCATTCATCAGTTTTATTTAAAATGCAAACATCACTAATCATGCATATAAATTGATGCTTGACATTTGTTAATCCTGCCTTCTGTTTGTGGTTGCATAGGGACACTGTCACAATATATAAAACTATGAAATACAACCCCTCCCCCCGAACAAACATTTTCAAAAAGTTTACAGCAGAGTGAATGGGAGTCAGACAGATGGCTCTACAACTGCAATACTTCGATGTAGTGACTCAGTAAAACATGAAACCATCTAGAGAAGTGACCCATATAGCACAGAGGTGATGCTGGAGGAAATGGGTGAGGAGAAAGCCATGACAAGTTCTGTCATGGTTTGCCCCAAAGGGAAGATATGTATGTAAACTTGTGTAATTGCCCCGTGTTTTTGTTCCTGTACTGACACAGAGTATATATCTAGTTATCTACAGCACTCTATATATTAATGCAGAAGTAATTCCATGCAGTATATCAATAACAATTTCACGAAGGAGGAGAGTTGGATGGATCCTGGAGTGCATTGTCCACCCAGAAATCCTCCTCACCTCTATAATTTTATAACCATCTCCTACGTGAAATCTTTAGCAGGTTTCAGCACATCCCCCCCCAAAAAAAAGACCTCAGGAGGATGAGGAGAAGATTCCTTACTCCAGGCTGGGAGATGACATCTTGAACAGAAACAATCCTTTGGGGATTGAAATCCCATCAGAATATTTTCCAGATTCTCACAAGCTAAGTCTGGGCAAGGGTGGAGATTCCAGAAAATAGGAGAGAAAAGGACTATAAATACTGAAAGGACATGGCAGATGAGGAGACCAGATGCAACCATTAACCATCTCAAGATGCTGTCCTGATCTATCATGTTGGGTACATCCATTGCAAGGCCACAAAATTCTGGAAGGTGCTGAGACTATTATGTTAAGACCATATGCATGGCCTGGTGGGGATGGAGCAGTAGATATGTAGATGAAGAATGCTTTGTGCTTGGACAACTTTCTCCAATAGCAAATCTTCCAGAGGTTCTACAGCACAAGTCCCAGAAATTCTAGCCAATGGGTTTATGGCAGGGGTGTCAAACTCATGGCATCATGATGGTGTCACATGACGTATCATGACTCCCCCCCCTCTCCTTGGCATGGGCATGGTCAGTGTGTGACGCATCTGGCCCACGGGCCATGAGTTTGACAGCCCTGGTTTATGGGGCCCTGAAATACAATACATCTCAAAACACCAATCTAGGGAAAGCTTTGCTAAAGGAACTTTTTTTTGTAGGCACGTCTCCAGGTTACACCTAGTATGAAATCCAGATCCAAGATGTAAATAAATGTTTTACATCTCAGAATTCAGCCCTGCTGTGCTGAATAATGCACGCAACAGACTTTCTTCCATATTCATGGAAAATACCAGAGAAAACATAAATTCAATTAACTTTCATTTGCCACAGGAGTTATTACTGATGTTCTCTGTTGGGCCTTTTGCTGCAGTACTCTGCAAACATGGAGGTGCTGGGAATGTATCCCATTAAAGCAGTGCTTCTCCACTTGGTCTGGCTGGGGGATTCTGAGAGTTGAAGTCCACCTGTCCTAAAGCTGACCAGGTGAAGAAACACTGCATTCAAGTAAGAAGACCTATGCAAAATCTTGTTATTTCAAAGGTGCTGCTTGATACCATCAGCTAAGTGAGGTGGATGGTAAACCCATTTTTGCAACCTGCTCCCTTCACTTGCTTGGTGCCCAGCTTGCATTTTTGTAAGAAGGCACAACAATCTCAACCAGATGTGAAAGCTACCTTCAGTCCCGAGCCCTCTTTGCAGCCTGAAGGAGTCCAATCCAGGGAAAGCCTGTTCTTAATTTGGTGGATAATGGAGGCCAATATCTTGTGGCCAACTCCATTGTTGTCACCACCAAATGATTCCCAGTTTCCATGGTTCAAATTCTGGAATTCAAATTCAGGAAACTGAGGCAAAGACGTATCATACACAAGATGTATGCTTGCTTAAAGGAGCAAGCCATTAGAAGAAGCCAAGCACTGCAGTTATATACAGAGTATGCTTTCCTTATAATTATATACATAAAACCTATTTGCAGAAGGACACTGCTCCAAGTTCCAGATATCCTACTTAACAATGAGTGAACTCCAATGGCTTGCAGCCCAAAGGCCTTACTGACTGGCACCCTGATTTAGAGCTGCTTAATCTGCATAATTTATTCAGATTAAGCACTTCAACTGCTTAAGGTAATGAGGTTTAATGCCCTGATGGGAAGCTGCACCCCTGGAAGAAACGGCAAGTTATATGCAATAAGGAAAGTTCTCCATTACAATAAATATGAAGCCCTGTGAACATAACACATGGATAGATAATGAAACACATCTTTTTTTTATGACACAGTTGTAAACAGCTCCCAGAGCAAAAAAATGTGAGGTGGGAAAATAGGACCATAACAGCAGTTTAAAGGTCTTCTGTCTAGTATTGTCTAATCGCTGAAGTCCACCACACTTTGACTTAGATGAGATGGTGAGACATCACCAACTGAGACCAAGCCCACCTGCTGCTTTTCCAGGTGGTCATTTGCAGACTGGGAAACAGGAGATCCAGTAAGGACCCCTGAATGGAAATGGAAATTGAGAGGTGAGCATGAAAGCTGAGTTATGGCTGAGATCAGAGATCAGTTGCTATGGAAGATCATGTAGAATCATGGGTGTCCAATCTTGGCCCTTAAGACCTGTGGATTTCCAACTCCTAGAACACCTGAAGTCCACAAGTATTAAAGTAGCCAAGGTTGGACACCCCTGCTCTAGGGTGCAACAATTAAGAACCTTTTGCAGGAGAGATCTAAATAACTTCAGAGTCCAGTCCTAAATCAAAGCAAACAAAGACCAGGCAATCCAAAGAGCAGAAACAAGATTTATCTCTTTCTTGACTTGCTGAGCCGAGCTCTTTCCCATGAAAAATCTGAAGCGGAATTTTCATCAAATTAGGACCCAGTTTAGCCTAATCAACATTAATCAAACAGTGGCCAGCAAAGCTAAAATGAGGTCCTGTCGCCAGACAGGAGACAATTATTAGCAAACCCTGAGTGTTTTGATTGCATTTACTGTTCGATATGAAATGGTAATGAGCACAAAAAGGATTTTGAAAAGCTTCAGAAGCGCATGGTTCATGTTGCCAAATAAATAGATACGAGGGTGCTTTTCCATCAGTTGCCTGTCTAATGCCATAGTCTTGACCCAAGAAAGAGTAAAAAACTCAGAAGGAGACCCTCTACCCACCAAAAGGAGGAGAGAAGGACCCATGGCTGGCTTGGTGGCCAGGACCAAGCTTAGTCCAAGAAAGACAGCTGCACTCGGTTAATGAAATGACAGTAGTACAGCAGAACAAAAATTTAAAATCCTGGGATAAGAACCCTGCTGATCCAAAGGAATACAGTAGTGGATTTAATGGAGGTGCCCATTCCTTCTAGGTAAGATCCCTTCTTCTACTCCATACAACTCCAGTCATTCGAGCAAGGTGAGGAACATTACCACATTGGTTATCTTCAGACTGCATCATGGTTGGTTAGCTCTTTGGCATAATCCTTGGGTGATTCAATGCCTGTTTCTTGAGCCACAAAAGGAAAAAGAGCACTTTAAGCAATGGCTGGGGGCTCTTGAAGATTAAGGCTAAGGTCTTATTTGGAGGGTTGTATTTAAGGCCATCTCCCTTTCCCTACCTTCCAGATGTGTTGGGATGGTACTTCCTAACACATCTGGCTGACCCCAGGTGGAAGGAGACCGTTTAAGGCATGGTAGAATTTATTTTTGCAATTCTGTGTTCGGGAAATGGAAGAGAGATCTGGTGATCTTGGAAAGCAAATCACACTCTGAAGATAATTTAATAGAAGGGTTTTTTGGGCTAGATGGAATTATACTGTTCTCTGTAGCCATCTCTCTTTAAATAGCTCTTGGTCATCATCAATCTGAACCTTTGTTATCTTCATGAGGACACCTTGCTATAGACAATAAATATATCTTGCTAGCTGTTATGAGAGTTCCCAAGTCCTGCCTTTGATAACTGCCTCCATCCTTAGCTATCAAAAGAGGTTGGAAAGTGAAGTTCTGGTTTTAGGAGAACCTCAAATGAAACTTGAAGTTGTGTTTTGAGATCAATACTGGAACATATCTAGATGTAGAGCTGTTTTTATACAGCAGATGGTAGTACGAGGGAAGGAGGACTTGATAAATAGCACCTACCAGCTACGCTTTAATGGGTGGCATATTATTATTTTTTTGCAAATCTATGTACAGTACAGTTATGTCTATGTGCACACATGTGTTTTAAGTCATCTGGCAAAACGGAATTATTGCAAAGTTGGAAGAAAAGTCTTGGTTAGAACACCTTTGGAATGTAGAGGTGATTGCATCAATCGTAAACAGTAGTTTGGAGGAATGGAGTTTGCTTTACTGTGCTACAGTCGACTGCATTTATATTAACAGTATTTTTTTTTAAGTGGAACACGATCACAGGAAAGCACTCCACGCATTGAAATATAATCTTGGAACAAGCCAAGTTCAAGAGCAACAAGGTTTCTAGGAAAGACATATCTCCCAACCTTCTAGCTGGCTTCCCCCAATCTTAACTTGAAAAGCAGAGATGAATCTTATCAAAACCTCCCGTATATGTTGAGAAAGCAACCTCCAGAGCTGGAATTCTGAAAGTTACATCTAGAGAACATCATTTCAAGAGGGTTGCATTATCAACCTTGGACCCAATCCACCCATCCATGCCAAGCAAACAGACGGGGCCCAGTTTTGAAACGAGTCACCTCCCCACTCATGAAATGGGATTTTTACATATCCACAGATCTCTCCTGCTGAGTTAAGCTTTTTAGTCACAAGTCCTTGGAGAAAGCTAGCTCTTTTAGGTCATGAGCCATGTTCCACTTGGATGCAGGAGATCCTTCTGCTTGGTGGGACTTCTGGAGGGATAAGCAGTCCAAACTGCTAGATAAGAAAATGGGAAATCTGTTGGAAGATCCTAGAGTTTTTGCTGGTTGGAGAAGAAGATTTAAGTACATCCTTCAGACCCTACGCTGCACTGACAGCGAGGGAAATTGTGAAGTGCTGTTGAGCTAAAACACCATCTTTTTAACACTTTCTAGATGCAGGTTTGCTTCCACTGTCCTCCAAAAGATAGTATTTCCTGATCATCGTTGCTTGCTTCCATCTGGTTATGTACTGACCGTTTCACCATAATGCAGAATTTCATAGACTCTTTGGCTTTTAAGCCCAAAAGGATTGGAAATCAGCACAAATACCTTGACAAAGTCTGAAACACAATTTCCAGAGGAGGTTTTGTTTTTGTTTTTTTAAAGTGAAAGATATGGAACATTATTCAAACCGATGCCCTCTTCAGGTCTACTTTTGCACAAGGCCTGCAGAGAAGCAGATACAAGGGTTCAGCTCAGAACTTCATCTCTGGAAGCTGTCACAAGCTATAATCCCCACAATTCCGTCCTTTGGTGCTTAAACAAAATGTTCCCCAGTGTAAATATATATTTCCTAGATTTAGAATAAAAACACGATTAAGGCACCTACTTCAGTTTTTTAAAAAAATCTTCCACCTACCCCCTGCGATTCTTTTACGAGTATAAACTTTTTATACATATTTTTTTCTTCTTCTTGCTACAGGAAGTTGGTGGTGGTGGTAGAATCATTTCAGCATGAAACAGCTTGAAAAAAGAGGGTGGGGGGAAATGAGGGCTGGTTGATTGAAATTGTGGAGGAGGCGATCCAAACTCTCCAAGTGTTTACCCCAACTGTGAAATCAAATTGTCTTGAGTGCAAAGATTGGCCTGACTTTCTTGCTGCATTGCAGGAAAGGACCAGAAAGGACCAGGTTCTGAGTGCAAACGTGTTTATCAAACAAGGCTGCTATTGGATGTGTCTTCATGGTACATAAATAGATATATCCCTGAGTAAGAGGAGAGTTTGATGGAGGAAAATCAGAACCAACCTGACTGTAGAGACATTCCTGGTTTTGCATTTTGCATTTTTGCATCTTTGTTTCCCTACAAAATTCCCTTTGACACCTGAGCAAAAAAAACTACGCAAAGGAGCATCTTCTTAAGGCTTAAAAACACACACACACAGAGAGAAAAAATGTCCAGAAAGAGGTTCCTGGAAGGACCATGGAGAAAAACATGTAAAACTAAAGTCCTACTGTGCCAATTTTCTTTCCCTGCCGGAATGTGGCAGGGGGAAAATCCCCCCTCTCTCTTATTCCCTTCAACACAAGGCCAACGTTTTCTCTTGCTTAGAAAAGACAGGGTGCCAAGCGAAGCATTACAATGCAAAGGGGAGCTCCAAAGAATTGGGTGCGAAGGCGGGGAGCAGAGTGCAGGCGCGGGGCTGGGGGGTGGATTTTAGGGTGAGCTGCCAGGACTGTCCCTGGGGCTGGACCCATCAGACCGGCTGTAGTCACTCAAAGACCCAGTCCGGGAGCTGCAGCCACTTCGTCTCTTGAGCATGTTAGGGTGGAAGTCGGCGTGACGGCGGGCGTGCTTGGTGAGGTGGTCGCTCCGCATGAAGCGCTTTTCGCAGAGTGGGCACGAGAACTTCTTCTCCCCCGTGTGAGTGCGGAAATGCCGGGCCAGCTCGTCGGACCGGGCAAACTTCTTGCTGCAGTCTTCCCAACGGCATTCGAAGGGCCTCTCGCCTGCAGGGACACACAGAGAAGAGAAACAGCCTTGAGTTCACCTCCTTCAGACCCGCCTTTCATTACAGTCGCCCACCAGAACCCATAGATTAAAATAAAATTAAAGCAGACGAGAACAAGACCTGATGGCGAAGCTATGGGGCACACATGCCACAGGTGGCACACAGAGCCATTTGGCTCGGCACGCAAGCCACAGGCAAATATGCCTCACTGTGCATGCGCCTGCCTCACAGCTGATTTTCAGCTGGTTTGAGGCCTTTTTCAGCATGCACAGGGGGCATGGGGGGGGCGCATTGCCTTCTGGGTGTTGCCATGTAAGTGAACGCACCAGCACACACACACAATTTTTTGGCACAGGAGCTCAAAAAGGTTAGCCACCACTGTGATAGCGTATTATAGCTGGGGTGCGTGATGATGGCTAGATGGCCAAAGTCTGTCTAATTAAATAGATATTGTCCGCGATGCTATAAAACACTTCTATTGCTTTTCCTGATCTTGGTTAGGCAGCTTATCTTCCTGGGCAGCCCAAATGCCAGTTTCTAAGGAGGGCGGCTTAAAATTATTATTTTTTCCCCCTTCCTGTGGACGAAAGAATAATAAACACACTGCAAAGTTGCTTGAGGTTTGGTGGGCGAAGGAAGAAGGGGTGGCGGTGAAATTGCCCATCTCTTTTGTCCCTTGATTTATATCTGACACGCTCTTTTTAATATAGCAAACCCATAAATCCAGAGAACAAACAAGGGGGGAGGGGGTGTCACCACACCTTCATAAATGCAGAAGAAAGGGTTATTGGTCAAGTAACCGGCAGTTTGTACAGCAAGGAAGATCAGCAAACAGATATAAATGGCAGTAAATGGACAAAACAGTTTGGCTGTTCCAGCTCAGCTAAAGGACTCCCCCCACCCCCAGTTCCCACCTATTAAGGAACAAAATTGCATTTCCTTTGGATCTCAGAGCAACCCTCTCTCCCCAGAGGACAGAAACAATTGCTACAACCTTGAGGACCAAACAGCCCTCCCCCTGTTCCTTGTGGGGTAAGATCCTATTGCTCTATTTTCCCGTAATGTCAGAGGTGTTACACTTAGCCCCGTGTTTCTCAATCCTGGCATGTCAGCCCTGCCCCGACTCGGTCCTTTAGGCAAGAAAGACCCTCAACTCCAGTTGTAGTCAAAGGTATACTTTACTAAAAGCCAAGTGGATCACAGTAGAGCAATGGCATAACTGAAGTTTGTGCACCAAACTTTCCCGACTGACTTTGCCTGTCCAGTTAAGCAGCAATAAAAAGAAGGCAAGGAAGAAGAAAAAGGGTAACATCTTCAGAGTATATTGATCAAGGTTTATTAAGCAACCCTGTGAGAAATATTCCTAGGATTGAGTTTTCTAACAGATAGCTCTGACTACTAGAACTGACTACTCAGATGACCGTTTCTTCCTTCCCAAAATGAGGGCGAGATATCCTTCATTAGAGGAAGATAACCAATGATATGGTTATTAAATGACTTAACCAATAAAGACCTTTTCTGTTCTGTTCTGTTTTTTACTCTACTCTACTCTACTCTACTCTACTCTACTCTACTCTACTGTACTCTACTCTACTCTACTCTACTCTACTCTACTGTACTCTACTCCTCTACTCTCCCAAAGGTTTCAGAGTTTATTTCACGTGGTTACACAATTCGGTGGCCTTCAGTTGAGGAGGCTACGGAGAGAGTAAAACCTATCTGTGTTCTCCCATGACCCCCAGCAGGATGTTTGATGGCCTCCAACTGCCTGTTCTCTTGGGTATAATGTGCAGAAGGTCTGCTGTTGATGGATAGATCTGAACTTTTCCACTGGCTCAGGCTCCCAAAGCAGCTTCTTTCTCTCCCTATCTGTAGTTTTGCATCTATATTTATCCCTATGCATCCTAAAGCAACTGAGACTTTAGGATGGTGATTCAAATAAGGTGGAGTTCTTGTGAGGTCCCCCATGAGAACAGGCTGCATGGGTCTAATCCTGCAGGGGACAGCTTATGTCTATAATGTCCGACTGCAGTATTCTATGTAGCATCAATAAAGGAGAATATTTGCAGCTCCTCGATGAACTGAAGGGCCCTTGGTGCTCTCTGAGCTTGGTTGTTTTCTTGCAGACATTTCATTATCCAAATAGGTAACATCATCAGTGCTAATTGGGAGCAACACCCCCCCCCTCCCTTCTAGCACTGATGATTTTACCTACTTTGGGTAATGAAACGCCCGCAAGGAAGCAACCAAACTCAGAAGGCACCAAGGACCCTTCCATACCAGCATCTCCTGAGCTGTCCTATTGTCCTTTCCTCTGCAACCAGGATGGGGCGGTGGGGAGGATGTGGTCATATCAAGTGCTCTATTACTGGCAGGAAAGAAAGCAGCTGAGAAAAAGAGAGCATGAAAACTCATTGCCTCATAGTTGTTAAGGAACAAACAGTGTGGCAAAATGTCTTGCATCAGCCTCAATTCTTCAGAAGCCACCTGTGCTGAACAGTTGCTGGGCCCCTGGAAATGTGCGTTGGCTATTGGGACATGGCCTACAGCTCTTCAAACGTGGGATCGTCCTGTTGGTACAACCAACACCCGCAAGAGAGAGAGAGAGAGAGCAGAATAACAAAACAACAGAGTTGGAAGGAACCTTGGAGGTCTTCTAGTCTAACCCCTTACGCAAGCAGGAATCCCTTTATCATTCTAGGCAAATGGCTGTCCAGTCTCTTCTTGAAAGCCTCCAATGATGGAGCACCCATAACTTCTGGAGGCAAGTTGTCCCGCAGGTTAATTGTTCCAACACTCTTTAGTTCTAGCTTGCTTCTCTCCTTGATTAGTTTCCACCCATTGCTTCTTGTCCTGCCTTCTGGGGCTTTGGAGAATAGCTGGACTCCCTCTTCTTTGGGGCAGCCCCTCAAATATCGGAAGACTGCTATCATGTCCCCCCTGGTCCTTCTCTTCATTAGATTGGACATCCCCTGTTCCCACAATGGTTCTTCAAAGCATTGGATCGAGTGTCCGTCTCTGTCTGGACAACGAGGATTTTCTTAGCAGCTGATATTCCATAGCATCTGATATTGGACCACGCCTCACCATCAAGAAGAAGACTCTGACTCTTATTCAGATACCTGGATCATATTACCATATGTGGTGGACTTGTTCGGATGCAAAAAGATATTGGACTAAAATCCACATATGGTTGGAAAAAATTGATAACAACAACACATAGACTTGAAACCAGAAATATTTTTATTGGGAATTAGACCAGATATTTACAATACAGAGTTGAAATATTCGATTGTAAATGTTTTAACAGCAGCTAGAATTGTATTTGCCAGAAATTGGAAGAATGATAAAATACCTGTGCAGGAGGAAGTGATTAGGAAAATTATGGACTGTGCTGAAATGAGTAAACTGACATTTGAAATTAGAGAACAAGAAGATAAACAATTTTATAAGATATGGGATTTGTTTTATCAATGGTTGGATAAAAAGACTTGGTAATGCAATAGACAATATAATTTTGTAATAGAAATATAATAGGTTGATATAAAATATAATGTTGATATATATAACCATTGGATGAAAGTATAACATAAATTTTAGATTAAAAATATATCTCGTATATATGATGAAACAAATAGTTTAATTGTACACAAGTAATAATTGATAAAATACATAATGTTTTATTGATATGAGAAATTTTCTTTTTGATAAATTGTGAGGGATGAATATGAGAGGATGACACAAAGGATTTGTAACCAACTGACACACTGTATGTATATATGGAAGACGGTTTTTATGTTTTGTATGTCCTGTTTGTATGTTTGTATCAAAAATAAAAAAACTTTTTTATTAAAAAAAAAAAGAATAAGACTCTGGCAAAAAGCATCTACCATCGAGATACACTTCACTTATGACCCTACTTGGCACTGGGAATTTTGGTTGCTAAGTGATGCCGTTTTTAAGCGAGTCATCATGTGACCAGACTCAAACTTACAACCCTTTCTACTGTGGTCATTGAGCGAATCACACTGTCATGAAGCTCCCCTGGCTTCCCTAACGGGCTTCACTTGTTGGGAACTGGTTGGAAAGTTGGAAGGAGCCTTGGTGGTGCAGGCTGTTAAATGCCTAGCACTTAAGTTCCAGCTGCCAACAACTGCTGTAGGCTCGAATCCCACCAGGCTCAAGGTTGACTCAGCCTTCCATCCTCTCGGGGTAGGTAAATTGAGGACCCAAGATTGTTGGGGGCAATAAGCTGACTTTGTAAAAATGCCGCTGAGTAATAAGCAGGCATATACAATGGAATGAAGGCTATTGCTGAGCACACTGGGTTGTATCCCAAAAATTGTAAGCCGCCCTGAGTCTTCGGAGAAGGGCGGCATATAAATGTAATTTAAAAAAAAGTTCGCAAATTGTGATCCCGTGACCACAGGACGCTGCAACCGGTCATAAACTAAGCACCCCAAATGACACTCCTGCGTCCGCAGCAGTGATGCGACAGTCATGACTTCGAGGACAAGTCACAAATCCGTTTTTTTCTGAGGCCATCGTCCCTTTGAACCAACGTTTAAGGAATGGTCGTATGATGAGCTTGACCAGTACATTTCGAACCTAGGGAGGGATGGAAAGGTCATTTCTCCAAGGGGTGAAATGGAGCAGGGATCCCCAACCTTTCCGGCTTGGGGGCCTGGCCTGGGGGGCAGCGGGAGAGAAGAGATATGTGTTCCTCCTTGATTGTTTTGTGTACTTATTTTAGTCTTATTTAAGTAGTAAGTGCACGAAATAACAAACCACCTTTTTGTATATTCCTTTTGTAGGTCATTCATTAGGGCAGGGGTCCCCAAACTTGGCAACTGTAAGACTCATGGACTCTGGGAGTTGGAGTCCAGAAGTCTTAAAGTTGCCAAGTTTGGGGACCTCTGCATTAGGGCAAAGAAGTCAGTGACATCGAAGACACACGGCACCATTGTCGTTCTTATGTAAGTACTTGTGTACCTCCTTCATCGTTTTGTGTACTTATTTTATTCTTATTTAAGTAGTAAGTGCACGAAATAACAAACTACCTTTTTGTATATCTTCTTTTTTGTAGGTCGTTAGAGCAAAGAAGTCAGTGACGTCGACTTGGCCATGCCCAGCCAGTGACATGACCACCAAGCCACACCCAGCCAGTCACATGACTGCCAAGCCACGCCCACCAAATAAGCCACGCCCACAGAACCGGTCGTAAAAATGTTTGAATCCCACCACTGAGATGGTTCACGTTTGCACAGCTCCATTTCTGCAAGTGGAGCTTCACATGTGAGCACAAACGCCCACCGCTCACGCGAGTGGAGCTTTGTGTGCGTGCTTGCCCATTGCTTGTGCAGCCCTGTTCCAAACGGGCTGAGGCCTGGTGGGGGTTAGAGACCCGTGAAACAGGGTATGAATTCCACGAGTTTGTAAATTAGCTTGTTCCGGGGATAGAACAAAAAACGAACAAACAACCCAGCCAGAATATTCATTTCTGCAGCAGGAAAAAGCGCTGGGAACCCCTCCACCCACGGACTAATCATGCATGATTTTGGGGGGGGCGGAATTGCACCGGCGAAGCAAAACCAAGGAGTATTTTTAAACAAAGCATCTTTAAAATAAGGCTTGGCATCTTTGGCCAAATATCTTTCCGCTCCCCCTGTTTTTGTACAGGCACTTCAAACTGACCAACAGGCTGAACCTCAAACCACCCTCTGGGCAAATGAGAGATTTGGGGTTTGCATAAAAGGTGCTTTCTTCCCAGGGTTTCATCAAAGGGAAAAAGAGAGAGAGAGAGAGAAGCAGATTCTAACCATTGGCCTCTTTCTTTGAACTGAACGCAGGGCTATTTTAAGCCCCAGCCATATTATTTATTCCCCTTGGAAGGTTTTCATTTATCTTTGGGGTTTCCCGTCGTAAAAGCCCAAAGACTTTTCGGCATAGACAAACTCCAGTCTGTGTGTCATCAGGGTTTGATTTCAGTCTGAACTTCGGAGTCAGCAGGGCTATTTATTCCTTCCCAGATTGGTGCCACCCTGGAGCTGGAAAGACCTCTTGGAAAAGCAGGCTCATTTTTCCCACAAAAAGTACGAAACCGAAACCTCACCCTTCCTTCCCTTCGGGGCAAAGCGATCAAGTTCGCTCCTTGCTTTGGCACCTTCAGCCTCCGTTGCTCTTGAACGGGCCTCATCCTGACATCGCTGAGCTTCTCAAAGAATATGGCTGGGTGAGCCCAGAAGTTTAATTTTCCACTGACCGAGGCATGAGCTCAACTCTGCTGACCCGGCTTAACTGAACGGACTTGGTCTCCAGGACCTTCCAAGGAAAACGGACAGAAATGCTCTCCTTTTCTGCAACTCTACATTCTACAATGGTTTTTTTCCCCTCCCCCCACCCCCCCAGTCTGGTCCTTCTTTTAGATCAAGGTGTCCAAACTTGGCAACTTTGAGACTTGTGGACTTCAATTCCCAGAATGGGTGGCTGGGGAATTCTGGGAATTGAAGTCCACAGGCCTTAAAGTCTCTGAGGTTGGACGCCCCTGCTGCAGATCTTCAGCTAGCTGGGCTTGAAGTGAGCAAGCTTGGAACTTCTCAGGATAGCTAATTCAGAGGCATAGAAGGATGGTCTTTTATTAAGGTTTCACATTATGGCCTGTCTCCCTTCCCTTCTCTTCTCTTCCTTCTCCCTCCCTTCCTTCCCTCCCCCTTTCTCCCTTCTTCCTTCCCTTCCTTCCTTCCTTCCTTCCTTCCTTCCTTCCTTCCTTCCATCCCTCCCCTTTCTCCTTTCTTCCTTCCTTTCCTTTCTTCCTTTCTCCCTCCCTCCCTTCTTCCTTCCTTTCCTTCCTTCCTTCCTTGCTTCCTTCTTTCCTTCCTTGCATCCCTCCCTCCCCTCCCTCCCTTCTTCCTTTCTTTCCTTTCTTTCCTTCCTTCCTTCTTCCTTCCTTCCTTCCTTCCTTCCTCCCTTCTTCCTTTCTCACCTTCCTTCCTTTCTCACCTTCCTTCCCTTCCCTTCCCTTCCCTCCCTCCCTCCCTTTCATTAAGATCCCCCGCAAGGAGCCCTAAAGACCCCTGCCATAAGACCCATTAAGGGAGCCTGGCATCTTTGGAGCCGCAGTTCCCTATTCAAGTCTCAAGGCATCTCCCAACTGGGCTGGGGGAAAGGTTGGCATTGCTCAGGCATTTTACCAGGTTTTTTTTTCTTTTCAGTAGCTCCGTGTGACACTTTCCACATGGTTGCTAATGAGAACCAGAAAGGGTGTTCCTGTGTTTTGCGGCAGTCGGTTCATTGGCTTTAAACATAACAAGGGGGGTAATGGAAAAGTTGTGTAGACAAACAATAAAACCAAAGCAAACTCTTCCTCCTTTGGTTTTATGCACCCAGGCCAGGAAAGCAGGAAACGCTGCCAAGGAGGTGAAACCCGAGCATGTCTCCAGGTAGTCCTTGGCTTATGAGCACAATGGAGCCCCAACCTTCTCCGTTGCTAAGTAAGACCTTTGTTCAGTGGATTTTGCTCCATTTTACAGCCTTCCTTGGCCCTGTTGTTAAGTGAATCAGTTGTTAAATGAGTCACACGGTGGTTAAGTGAATCTGGCCTCCCCATTGGCTTTGCTTGTCAGAAGGTCACAAAAGGAGATCATACTGCGACCGTCGCAAATATGAGGCAGTTGCCAAACTGCCTCATATTTGGATTTTGATCACATGACTGTGGAGGTTGTGCAACGGTTGTAAGTGTGGAAAACAGCTCTAAGCCACTTTTTAAAGTGCTGCTGTAACTTCAGACAGTCGCTAAAAGCACTGTTGTAACTCGAGGACTCCCTGCTGGCAAAGGCGCTGGAGAGAACGCATGTTCCTTTCCCACTGACTGACCAAGTGGACAGTCGATCCGGGAAGCGGCTGAAATGAACCTCCGTCCTGCCAGAACCGAGCAGGCCCACATGGGGCCTCTATAAAAATGACCTGCTTATGGGGAAAAAAACCCTGGGACCTTTCGAGAGGGCATTCGCAAGGTTGCGAAGAGTGTGTGCTCAAGGATTAATTGCAGAGTTAATCTGGGCCCTTTCTGAATGCGGGCCACACCTGTGCCTGACTCATCATAAGCCCACGTGGGTGGATTAGAAAGCCGCCTCGGCGGAGGAGGAGCAGCTGTCAGGGCCAAGGAAGCGGCTGCCAACGAATGGTTGCATGCAAACAAAACCACCCAGCAAACAATCGGGAGACCCTGAGAAAGCCACCGGGGTCCCCAGGCTGTGTGTGGCATCTGCGCTTCTGGGCCAAGAGCATCTGAACAGTTGCACCCCTGTGCAGCTAATCAAGGAGAGAAGCCATTGGAACCCAGGAGGAATTTCCTACAGGGAGAACAATTAACCAGTGGGGCGGCTTTCCTCTGGAAGCTGTGGTTCTCCAACACGGGAGGTTCTTAAGAAGAGGTTGGACAACCATTTGTCTGGAATGGACTGGGGTCTCCTGCTTGAGCAGAGATGTCCCTGGTCCCTTCCAGTGGTGATATTCTACCGGTTTGGCACGGTTCTGCCGAGCCAGTAGCGCTGATGAGCAACGGAGACCGAACCGGTTCTCTCTGATGCTCTGCTGTTGGGCCCACCCGCCCTCCTGCTCTGCTGTTGGGCCCTCTGCGCCTGTGCAAAGTGCACATTTTGTGCGCATGCACAAAGCACACCCACCAAGCCACACCCACTGAACCCGGTGGTAAAAATATTTGAAACGCACCACTGGTTCCCTTCCAATTCTGTTATTCGGAACATCTTCTAGGTCCTTGGCCAACAGAACTTGGAGGATGCCCATCCGGTCTGGCCAGATTTGACCGGTATAAATGACTGAGGACAGGCAGTCCCTCAAATAACCCAGTCCCAACTACAGAAGGCTTTAAAGCTGACCACCACCATCTTGAATGGCAGAAACACCCTGGGAACCAGTGCAATTCATACCGTAGAATTGCTACATACCCCAGAAATTACAGATTGGCTTGTCCTGATTAAAATGGACCAATAATTCAGACCCTCCTGCCCTTGAAAAAGTCTGAGACTTTGGTTAAGTTCCTCAGACTGAGCCACCAGTGAATTGAGAAGAAACTCATGACCATCATCTCTGAAAATACTAGAAGGCACAATTGAGGAAACTAAGTAAACTAAGCCAGAGGCCATGTCTTGTTTTGTAAATCATCTCAGATGACTCAGTCAACCAAGATAAACGGCCAGTGAAGAGAACTGCTGGGCAGTGTGGTCTTGAGTAACATTCATTTTAGGTCAGAGGTAGGATTTAAAACATCAGGAGTTGGTTGCACAAAGAAACATGTCCCCGGTCTTTTCCAAGAGGAAGAACCTCAAGGTGTGCTGAGCTCAATTCCCAGAATTCTCAGCAATAGCCTTTTGACTGGGGAGTTCTGGGAGTTAAGTCCCCAATCTTGAGGTACTGAATTAATGCATCTTGTTCGGCATTTAACTCAGCAGTTCCTAGCAGATTTCCAATGCAAATTCCACATGCTGGTTTAACTTTTTAAATTCATACCTGGTCAGGAAACTAGAAGTGTTTTTCTCTGTATGAAACATGAAGCACAGTTTTAAAAAAAAATAGGTGAAGCTCCAGTTGTATTATTTGGGCTGGCTTTTTTGATCCTACCCTGTGGATGCCCCTTGATCTTGGTGGAGAATTATTTATTTATTTATTTATTTATTCGACTTATATGCCGCCCCCTCTCCAAAGGACTCAGGGCGGCTTACAATTAAAATACAACAATAAATGAATTAATTAAAAGAGTATTAAACAAATTAAGCCGAATTAAAATTTAAAACCCCTAATTAAAATAACCCCAGCCCAAGAGAATCAGCACGGCCCAGATTGTAAGAAGAGACAAGTTTTCAAATCATGGCGGAAGGTGCGAAGATCGGGGGCCAAAGGAGCTCCAGCGGAAGAAGATTCCACAAAGTGGGAGCCGCCACAGAGTAGGCCCTCTCCCGGGTCGCCGCCAAGTGACATTGTGTCGCAGACGGCACCCCCGAGGAGACCCCACCTGTGCGCGCCCGTATAGGGCGGTTAGCATTTGATGTTGGGAGGAGCCGTTCTCGTAAATAGCCTGGACCCGTGCCCTGTTGGACTTTGAATGTTAGAACCAAAACCTTGAATCTCACCCGGAGGGCAACCGGAAGCCAATGCAGGCCGCGCAGGAGGGGTGTAACATGGGAGTATTGGGAAGCTCCCATCACAACCCGCGCGGCCGCATTCTGCACTAGTTGAGACTAGAGTGGTACGCAAGGGCAGTCCAAGGTAGAGATCATTGCAGTAGTCGAGGCGGGAAATAACGAGGGCCTGAGTGACTGTGCGCAGGGCATCTCAGTCCAGAAATGGGCGTAACTGGCGAACCAGCTGGATCTGGGCAAAGGCCCCCCGAGAGCATTTTGTTATGTATGCAGGTTTAAAGTCATTGGTTTAGTTTGAACTGTTCATGTAAAATGTTGGAAATGATTGGTTTAAAAAGTGCGGGAAAACCCTGCACTCTGATTGGCTGGCAACTGCGGCTGCTGGCTATAAGTAGCAGACGCAGCCCAGCCAAAGTGGGTTCGTTCTGAGCTGTAGTCACTAATAAACAAAGAGCTTGAAGCACTCCACGTCTGTCTCTTCATGCAAACTTAACACATTTAGCAAAGTAATTCATCTGTATTTGAATCTGTAGGTCTTTGTGAGTCATGGCCTATTCTTAAATTGAGAGTCGATTAATCCCATGCCTTAATTAAAATAAATGTGGCCCTAGGGTGCCTTTTTCTGATGTTGAAAAAAAAGCAGAAGACAACAAAATCCAGCAGACAAATGATTTCATTTATTTGTTGAAGGAAAAGTCATTGTCCACCATTTATTTTTATTTCCCTAGGGAAAGTAACAAACCAGAAATGCATTGCTTGTAAAGAAGAATCCACCATGCTATTAACTAATTGAAAGAGGTACTGCCCCAATTATTCATCTAAAGATCTGCTTGCTTAATCTACCAGTCAAGTTTTGCAGCCCCTTTTAAGTGAGCCATATCTGAAGATGACCGCAGCATTGGTCATCTGAGATTCATAACTGTCTTACCACTGCTTCCTCTTACATTGAGACCCATTTCAAATACATAGAACACCCTGCTTCATTGCTTTTAGTCTCTGAAGTGAAAAGCGGTCCTCACTTAGATGCCTGCTTGATCTTCTGACTTAGATGGGCTGAAAATTGGGCATTTGTTTCCCCTTGTAGTAGAGCACAACACAAAGGTGTGGGATAGCTTTAATGAGAGAAGGTTTCTGAGGGTTGTTTCATTTACGGTAGTCTCTGAAACAGATCAAGCCGCCTTCTTGTTAGTCTTGTTTTCTGGTGGCTTCATAGATAGAAGCCTTGGTGTTGATAAGGAAGTGGTTTCCCATTGTCCTCTTTTGCTGTGTGGTTGTTTGTTTGAATTTAGCTCTCAGTTCTGAGACTGAGAACCATCTGAGATGGTTCCCTAGACAAACTCTGAATATATCCAAACTTGGCTGACTTCTTCAGGACCAGCCAAAGACTGGTCATAATTTTGTTGAGTTCCAGAAGGATTGACTGGTCACTTCTACGTCCTTCTAGCTGCTTCATAATCCTGATGTGGAAAACACCCAGCCAGTCCCTCCTGTGTAACTTTGCATTTGTGACTCTAGAAAGTTGCAGATGACTTCTTTTTGAGAGACAGGCTATGATTGTTGTGTGCATTATCATCACCCTTCGAATGTTTTGCCTCTCTCTGGCACTCAAGCAGGAAATGTAAGACAACCATTATCCTCCAGTAATAGGAAGACATGCTTTCTGCTCAAGTCAAGTGTGCAAATTCAGATAAGGCTGAAGGAGGCATCTGGGCAATTGAGGCTGGTGGTTTTAAACTATGTTCTGAAGAAGGAGATAAAAATAAAATGAAGTCTTCTTCTTGCCCTGCTGACTGTGTACTTCTATAGGTTAGGTAGGACCCACAAAATGCCTGGAGCTCCAAGGTGCAAAATCTGTTTGCTCTTGCAGAAATCCCTTTCACTTCAGAGTAGGTTGTGCAAGAGAATTTACTCAGGCCTTGTGTTCCACAATGTTTTTTCCAGAATGATTTGAACTTTTTCTCCCTTTCAGTGTTGAAATATCTTAAGAGATTTCTCCCAAGTTCAGCCAACTGCTAACGTGTCCAATTTCTCCCCTAAGCGCAAGTGAATCTCCTGGACATGAACGGCTGAAATGAGAAGCATTGCAAAACACAGGCTAGATTTGTCTGGCTGCTCAGCCTGTACTTAAATAACCCTCACTGTCTGGCTGCCGTCTCAGCAGCATACAGTAAGATCATGATCTCACTCAGCCCCATGAGCTGCTTTCCAGCAACAAGCCAAAAAGGGCAACCAGTAAACAACCAAACTGGAGCCATCCAGGGAACCTTTAAAGAAGGACTCTGAAGCGCATGCCCTCCATGTGGGCGGCCGCTTTGGATTCCTGCTTTGGCTCCCTCAGCAACATTTCAGATCCAAACAGTGGTTAATCCAGGATTATTTGGAGGGAAACCGGGGAGGGAAACGCGGAGGCCCACTTGAAGTTATAAAAAACAGAAAAAGGAATCACGTGTCCTTCTCAGGCACATTCTAGGGTTCCAGGTTTGGACATGCCCCAGCCGTGCACAGCCAGACAAAACAGGAGTCTAACACATGTGCGCTCAGATGCAAAAATTAAAAAAAAAGTTGCTTTTTTCGAACGGATCTAAATGAAATGCTTTGTGCTCAACTTTTGTCTAGGAAGAGAGCAGTTGTGCCTCATCCCTCCCCATCCTAAAATGTAGAGCATGCAGGACTGAATGAAGGAGAACGTTTGTAGCTCAGGGTTGAAATGAGGCATCCTCAGTGCCCTCTGAGCTTGCTTGTTTTCTTGCAGATGTTTCACAGCCCAAACTAGGTAATACCTCCAACCCTAACCCTAACTCTTAACCCTGATGACGTTACCTAGTTTGGCTAGTGAAAAGTCTGCAAAACAAGCTCAGGGAGCATCAAGGATTCCTCATGCAGGACTCATTTCACCTGCTTTAGACGGGAGAGACCCTGCTCTGGGTCTCTTCATCTGTGTCCCAAAGAGTCACAATGGGACAACTAGGATGATTAGGAGAACCATCTAGCTTTGGGATTCTCCACTCAGGAACATGTGACATTCCACCATGATCTTTTGCTGAAATGCTACACGGCATTTCTTTCTTCCTAGGAAGAGACTCTCTTCCCTTCAACTTTCTGACTGGTTACAGGGGGTTGGTTGGTTTAATTTGGAAACTGGGAGAAACTGGCACTGTGTTTTCCCACATCGGGGTTATGAAGCGGCTAGAATACCTGAGGAAGTTCTCTGAAGGTCATAGAAGAGACCAGACAGTCCTTTGGGAACTCAATAAATCTTTGGCTGGCCTTGAAGAAGTCAACCAAATTTGGATGTAGTCAAGCCTGACACATCTCTCTCTCTCCATGAAGAGGTCCAGTATCTCCAACCCAAAAAAGGTGTTCTCCATATAAGCCCATTTCTACCTGTCAACTTGTGGCCTGAATTGAAGCCCCTTCTGCTTCTTTGGAGACTCCCCTCCAAGAAGGGCTCCCAACCCCAAACATCTTCAACCATCTTCCCTCTGCCGAGAAGAAGCCAAGAGAAAGCGGCTCTATTTCTTTAAATGTTGAGCCTGCCCAAACAATTAGAATTTATAATCGTTTCTCTATCTGCCCTTCCCTGATGACCTAGGGAGAAGGTCCAAGGGATCATCAACCCCGTTAGTTTCCTCCTCTCACCTCCAAGACCACCTCTTTCCAAAATCCAAACACTCCAACTTCTGAAGGACCCCTAAGAAGACATCTCCTTTCATTGTGTTCTCTGTTGCTTCAGCTGGATAACAGCAGAATTAAAACCCCGCCTATTAGGAGCACACCAGGCTGAAGAAGGCAAGGCCAGGGATTATTTTGGGAAACCTATTTGATCGTGGGGACTCTCCAGAGACCGCGAAGCAGGATTAGAGCAGCAGCAGCAGCTGAAGAAAAGGCTGGCTCAAAAGGGAGCAATTAAATACGTGATTCCCTTCCCTGGTTCAAAAGCAATTTGACCCAGCAACAGAGGCCTGGAATCAACTGGCTTTCAACTCGAGTAGATCCGATATTGATATGGTGCAGGATAAGTTCCTGGTCAGACGGAACTTTAAAAACTGCTTGCGGATATTCCCGCAATTGCTCTTGGCTGCCACAAACCCATTTGGAAAGCATTCTTCCTTCCCTAACGTAGGATTTGGAGGAAGTTGCTAAGATCCACAACTACCTTCCAACTCCAGGGAGCTGGGCGAATCTGCTTCAATCAGCTTTCTGGAAAAATGCGTATTGTTGTTGTTTTTTTAAAAAAAGATTACATGAAGATGGCGTGCATAAGTGCACCAACATGCCTACCGTCCCTGTCCTATTGTTTCTTTTTATTCATATCCCTTTCATGTATTCATAACCATGCTTAGACTTATACCTGTTATCTAATACTTGCTTGACAAAGAAATAAATAAATATCGGCGTACGTTGTGCCTTCTCCGTTCTCTCTTCGACAGGGCAGGACAAAACCTCCTGTCTCCAACGTGAGCTTGATATGTTAACAAGGCTAATTAGTCCCTTGGCACTCCTTTGCCATTATCTCCAGCAAATGTTGCCAAGGAACTCATACTGGGGGCTGTTGGCCTCCTCACTACAGTAAAGAAAGTGGAATTGAGGGGATTGGACAAAGAGAGGGCTGAGGACAGAAAACGCTCTTAACGCGTCCTCTTTTGTCTCCATCCAATTCATCACAATGAGAATTATAGCTCAAAGCAATTAAGGCCCGAGACCACACCAGACCTGCACCCTGGGTGTCCAGATTCCAACGGAAGGCCTGTTTATAAGCGCATACCTCAAAATACCAAGTGTGAATGTAACCAACAGATTTTCAAAACAGAGTCGGGCGAAGGGGCACAGATTAACGGCGAGTGCCAACTTTGAATGTTTCTGGCAGGCAACATCCAACCTCCTTGATGGGTAGAACAGTTAGAGACGCCCCGTTGTCCAGGAGTTCTGGAAATTGAAAGTGTTTGGCACGTTTCTTGGATTAGGGCAAGAGGCAGACGCTTTGGGGAAGACCAGGCGCCAAAAAAGATATAATAGTAATTTTTTAAAAAATCAAACAAGAACGTTGAAACATCAGAAAACCATGGCTATTTTTGTGACATTTTGGTTTATTTTTGGATTATTTTGGTTTATGTTGAAATCATGTTGGGGTCTGAAGGAACCACCCAACACTGTTTCCAGGTGTCAAGGCACGAACAGGTCCAGATAGTTGTTGATTCCTTGAACATCATTTAGATACTTTAAGGTTTAAACTATGGTCTTCTGCTTTGTGTAGACGATGTCCATGGGTTGAAGGGCACTACTCCATTCCAGGGGTTTATCCATTACATCAGGGATCTCCAATTTTGGCAACTTTAAGACTTGTGGACTTCAACTCCCAGAATTCTTCATGGGAGTTGAAGTCCACAAGTCTTAAAGTTGCCAAAATTGGAGACCCCTGCTCTACATAGTAAGAGAGATATGAGGGGAAAGCCATCATGTTACTTCATGTTGATTCTGTTCCCCCTCTTTGCAATGTTGCAGCAATCAACTTCTAGTGTTCTTGAGGTGGATAAATGTTTGTCAAACATGGATTGGGGCAGTGAAAACCAAATATGTCTTTTATCTTCTCCCAGCTGTTCAAGGAAAACACGCTTGCTTGAGGAATGGTAGCTTTCTGTGCCAAAAAGTTATTTTTTGCTGAGTGTTGACATTTCTGAATCTAATGAGCTAGCCCTTTTGCCTTCTCACTGTTCCATTTATAAGCAAGGAAGCGGTGGGGACCCGGTGAAGAAGAACACTTTAATCATCCCTAGTGAAGATCTCCTTTCTGTGTCCCTCAGATCCCAGCCCAGGGAAGGCAAGTATTCATTCAGTCCAGGGTCCAATCTGGACTCCTTGGTGCCATGCAAGAAAGTCCCAACACCGTGGCGTCCCTGGTGCTCTCTGAACTTCGTTGTTTCCTTACAGATGTTTCATTACCGTATCTGGTAACATCATATCACCTAGATGGGTAATGAAACATCTGCAAGCACCAAGGACCCCGTGCAGTTCAAACCTGAGTTAGAAATGCTCTCTTGAGTTGGTTCCACGTATGGCCTTCAAACGCTTCAGACAGCATGGAAATGGGAGCTACCACTGATGGTGTTACCTAGACGGGTAATGAAACATTTGCAAGCCAACAACCAGGCTCAGAGCTACGGTGGGAAGCAAGGCACACCCACAAGCACTGATGATGTTACCTAGTTGAGTCATGAAATGCCTCCAAGAAAACAGTCAAACTCAGAGAGCACCAAAGACCCCACAATCCTCCTCCTCCTCTCTACTAACCCCACTGTCTCCTTGCACTGAAGGTGTTCCTTAGTGAGATAATGAAATATCTGCAAGACAACCACCAAGCTCAGAGACCAACCAGGACCCCACTGCCCCCTCTCTTCTCCTCCCAAACCCCATTCCTTCCAGCACTGATAATGTTCCCTAGTTGGGCCATGAAACACCTTCAAGAAAACCACCAAGCTCAGAGATCAACAAGGACTCCCCCACAAGTCAACTCTGAGCTACAGATATTCTCCTCTATTGAATTCTCAAAACACCTGTCGCTCATGCCTCAGTTCCAACTGGCTGCAACCCACTGGACTTGCCTTCCTGAAAGCAGGTGCTTTTGCCTCACTCCCACTCACTGCTCAGCTCCTCCAAATCCCACTGAATGGCTTCCAGCAAGCCCTTTGCAGCATCCCTTGCCAACGTAGGTAGAGGAGCAAGTGAAATCTTATTGCTTGTGGGCGGACCAAAAGACCACTCCTAAAATGTCCTTAATTCCTGCCTGCTCTGGTGACTTATAATGTTCCAGGATGGAATTGTATTTCAGCTCTCTTGTATGCCCACCTGCAAAAAAACAGGCTGAAGAGGGAGGAACAGGCAATTCTTTTGAGGGAGAATTTGGTTGCTCCCTTAGACCACTTCTCTCTCTCTCTCTCTCTCTCTCTCTCTCTCTCTCTCTCTCTCTCTCTCTCTCTCTCTCTCTCTCCCTCCCTCCCTCCCTCCCTCCCTCTCTCTCTCTCTCTCTCTATAGACTTCAAGTCTTCTGGATTTCAACTCCCAGAGTTCCCCAGCATGAATTCTGGGAGTTGAAGTCCGTAAACCTTCAAGTTACCAAGCTTGGACACCCATTGTCTTAAATATTCCATGGACATGCCAAGGCCATCTTCTCAACAGGATAGACACCAAAATCTGCTAAAACTAGCAACCGCAATTGTACGCCCAGTAAACCTGCTTTGAACATGCATACATTATTGAGAATAAACCCAGCAAAGGCGGGGAAATAGCTATCAAAAGCTCTGAAGATTTTATCAAGGACCCCAGATCTACATTGGGACATATTATTCTCTCTGTAAAACGAGAAACGTGTTTTTTTTCTTGCAAATGAAAGCTGAGCTTGTGCATGCTTTATGATTTCAAGTTTTTTTTAAAATTATTATTCTGTTTGCTCTCTGTGCCCCTTGATACTTTCAGGAGAGTTTCAGTTTCATTCTTCTTATGATCTATTTCTTTTTCTGCTTTTCATGTGTGGTTTAGGTTTCTTTGTTCTTGTTGATACAAAATAATTTTGTGAGCACCGAAATTGGAGAGAAACGAAAAGTGGGTGGAGAGGAAGTAGACCTGTCTAGCAAGTAGAAGGTCTGTCTTCCAGGTCTGTCTGGCCATCCTCAATCGTTATATGAGCCCTCTTTCTACGCCCGAAGGGATCCTCTTAGTCTTCTACTGGCTGTTAAAATTCAGCACACGCTCTGTGTCTATCCTGCACTTTGCTCACATGTGGACGGAAGGACGGTAGAGAAGAATAATGGAATAACAGAGTTGGAGGGGACCTTGGAGGTCCCCTAGTCCAACCCCCTGCTCAAGCAGGAGACTCCACCCCATTTCAGACAAATGGCTGTCCAACCTCTTCTTGAAAGCCTCCAGTGATGGATCACTTACAACTTCTGGAGGCAACTTCTGTTCCATAGTGAGAATGATGACTGTTCTCACTGTCAGGAAATTCCTTCTTAGTTCTAGTTGCTTCTCTCCTTCATTAGTTTCCATCTCTTGCTGCTTCTCCTGCCTTCAAGTGCTTTGGAAAATATGTTGACCCCCTCTTCTCTTTGGAAGACCCTCAAATACTGCTCTCCTGTCTCCCCTGCTCCTTCTCTTCCCTAGACTAGCCAGGCCCAGTTCCTGCAACTGTTCTTTGTATGTTTTAGCCTCCAGTCCTGTAATCATCTTGGTTGCTCTTCTCTGCACTCTTTCTAGAGTCTCAACAACTTTTTTGTATTGTGGTGACCAAAACTGGTCCATCTCTTGATTCTACCCCTCTGTGGATGTAGCCTGGGGTTGCATGGGCTGCAGCACACAAAGTCAGATCAGCAGAAGCCAATAGGCAGGTAAGGAATTCAGGGAGAACTGCAGGTGCCTATTTCAAGAACCTTAGAACAAACCTTGGGTTAAGTCAACATTTGTGCCCTTATTACATCATTACTAAGTGCATTTGGGGAAACCTCTGGGACGTGGCCTGGATCCGCACAAAACGCTGCAACTTCCCAAAAGAACAAAGCTCAGGTTGACGTTGGAACAAAGCCTACAAGTTTTCTCAAAACATGTCATTCTCAAAGAGGAATTCAGTTAGAATCTAGCTGGTCCTAGCCAGACTTCCGTTTGAGGAGAAAAGTTGTCATTTTTGTTTTCTTTCACATAGTGTCTGTTTGTTTACAACCCCACAGGCTCTGCATTTACTACAGCAGAAAGTTGCTTAGGAAACAACACTCTCTACTCATGATGGACCACCCTGAAATGTCATAATATGAAAGCAAGAAAGAAAGCAAGAAAGGAGGAGGAGGAAGAGAGCAGAAGAAGATGAAGAGGAGGAGGAGGGAAATGTTGATTGATAGAATTGTAGATTTAATTCCCCCATATCCCCCTCTGATTGTACCTGTCTCTTTATTTACATGGTCATAGATTTTCTGTATGTTCTATATCTGTTTCCTCCAATGCCTCTGGGATTTATGGTAATCCATGTCCAAAACCTGATATTGTTTGTTAATCACAATTGCATTTAAAAAAAAAAACCAAACCGGGGATTTTAAATACCTCTTCCATGCTGATTCTGCTCAACGTTGCGTGTTTACATTTTAACCAAAACCGTTGAATTGCCGAGCGCCCTTCAAACTTGTGGAGCATAAGCAAGTTTCAAATATGTCAACTGAACAAAAATAAAAACCCTGCTTAAATAAATAGCAGCATTCCTTTAGAGAAGTCTCCGCTCGTAGGAAGAGCTGAATTTGGAAGGTGATACGTCGTGGATGGTAGGAAAGCTGCCTACGCCTGTGAAGGTGGGGGTGCCCTTTCCTTCTTCACCTTTTGCCCTGGTTTTGCTCATTCTTTGCCCTTGGACCGCAAAGTCAACCCAACCACATCTGGTTGAGCTCCACGCCAAGGAGCAAAGGGGAAGGCCTACCTCTTTCCAACGGCAGTCACAAAGAGAAGAAGGTGGCGAGAAGCCAGTGACCCTGTTTGACTTTCCTATCTCCAACTGGCTCCTGAATGACGTGGACGGGTTGGGCCCGACCCTCCCTCTACCCTGGGGCACCAGCTGCCAAGCTCTCCTCCTTCACCCCCCACCCCTTCGACTGCTTCTCTATGCAGTCGGGTTTACGAGCTTCAAGCCCCTTTGTCTTCCGGGTCTAAAAAGAGAAGCAAAAGAGAAGCAGGCCAGGCAAGAGCAGCAGCAGCAGCAGCAGAAGAAGAAGAAGAAGAAGAAGAAGAAGGCGTGATTTGAGGACAGTCTGCCAAGTCGGAGTGGCGAGGGAGGGAGGGAGGGAGGGAGGGACGGGTGAACTTCCCTCCACATGAAAGCTACGGTTAGGGAGGGTGATGAAAACACAATGCAAACAAGAAAAACAACCCTTCCTGGAAAGTGGCACCACCGTTCAGCCCAGCCAGCGTCATTCAGCGTAAGACCCAGTTGGCCTTGCTGGAAAAAACTCTTGGCTTTCGGACAGGGTGGGTTTTTTTTTTTTTTAAATTCACATATATAGCCTAGAGAAGCCTCCTTGCAAGGAAATGCCCCCCAAAGGTAGCCTTGATTTACGGGGTAGGTGAGATTCTACAGGATATCACCACAGGATGCAGTAAATCAAGAAAGAACCAGAGAGCAGAAAAAGTCCTATATGGAGACAGTGACCTTCTTTTAGCAAAAGAGAGAGAGAGAGAGAGAGAAGAAAGAAAAAGAGAGAGAGAAGACAGAAAGAAAGAAAGAGAGCAAGAGAGAGAAAGAAAGAAAGAAAAAGAAAGAAAGGAGGGGGGGAGGGAAGATGAAAGAGGAAGAAACGAAAGAAGATGAGAAAGGGAGAAAGGAGGGAAGAAGGACAGAATGATAAAGAGAAGATAAAAAGGGAAGGAAGGAAGGAAGGAAGGAAGGAAGGAAGGAAGGAAGGAAGGAAGGAAGGAAGGAAGGAAGGAAGACACAATTAAGCAGAGCAGAGCATGGGGGACAGAAAACATACACATGGAACATAATTCTTATCCAGATAGAAATATCTCTGCTAAACCCACAGATATTCCAGAGACCAACTTCTGACTGGGTGGTGTCCTATAATAGGTGAAGGAGGCGTTTTCCCACTCCTCATTAGCCAACTCCTTGGGTGGCAGCCCCTGAATTATGCAAAGTTATTCCACCAAATAACCGACGTGAACAAACCAAGGCCGTGTCCACGGCAGGCGCAGATCGAAAACCAGCAGCAAGTTTTCAGCGGGGGCAAAACTACAGCCAGCCAGGGCTTCCCGGCATTCTAACCTCCGTCTTCCAGATCAGAATGAACGTAGGGAGAAGAGGCCCCCACCCTGGTTTAACTATGAACAAGAGCTGCCCCCATTACATTTTCTAGGGTTAAAATGGAGTCAATTACAGGGTTCTGGAAGGTCTCCCCTCCCTCCCACCTCTGTGAGACTGTACAGTATCCAGCAAGGAGGAATGGAGAAAAAGTTGGAATTATGCTCACAATGGGTACAACAGAGAACCTCAGGCTACCAAGAGTTAGGTGGATAATAATGCCTTAAAATGCCCCGTGCATGCTGCTATCTCTCACACACAAAAAACCCAGGGGCTGGCAACTTCAGAAAGAGCTGCTCTGCTGGGCCAGAGGGCCAGAAGAAGGTCTTGAACTGGCTATCAGGTGAGAACCAGGCAAGAGGAAGGAGGAGGGAGAAGAAAGGAAGAAGAGTGGGACAGGTAGCAACTCCCACCGGCATCCATTAACAACGGGTTAATGAATGGCAGCCCTAGCAGTGATCTACATAAGCCCGAAGTTCTCAAGGGCTTTCCTCAACCTCTCTGGAGTTCAGTTTTGGAAGTCTGAAGTCCAGAGGTCCATCAGTTCCTCTTCCTCCTTCTCCACCACCACCACCACCACCACCACCACCACCACCACCACCACCACGACCAAGCAGAGAGCTCACCTGTGTGGGTCCTCAGGTGAGCTTTCAGATGAGAAGACTTGCCGTAAACCTTGCCGCACCCCACATAGTGGCATTTGTGTTTTTTCTGAGGTAATTCAGGGTCAAGCTGGCACCTTCCTCTCCTGCTCCTTTGTTTCGGGCTGGGCTGGTTGACGGCCGCCAAGTTGGTAGGTGTGGCTGCTCTTTCTCCTCCACAGTTGCTGGCTGGCAAGGCAAGGTCTTGGCCGAGCGCTCCCTGCACAAGAGGAGCTCTGGCTTCCTCCTTTCGCTCCATCCTCTGGACCTTCTCCAGCTGAAGCGAGGAAGACTTTGGAAGGTGTTGGTTTAAGTCAGCCAAAATGCTGGCCACGGCATACACCGAGGTGCCCCCTCCGTTGTCTCTTCCCGCCTCCTTCCCTTCAGGTTTCTCCTTGGGAGTCAAGTCTGTGAGAGGGGAAGCCACCCCAACAGGTGGAGGTCTTGGTCCTTCGGCAGGACCATGGATGATCGCCCGGCTGGACATGGAGACAAGGCACTCGGCAGCAAAGTAGGCAGCTGTGGCCATTTCCCACACCTCTTGGGGGGGTTCACAAATCCACTCTGTCCACAAACAAACAAAAAAACCACTTCCAGACGCTCGGCAGGGGTACCTTCCTCGCAGAAGAGAAGAGACAAGGTTTTACAGGAAGGACTCCGTGGGCAAAAGGCACACCCCACTGCCCTCTTTCTCAAGAGGAAAGGCTCCCAGGGAAAACATCAGGACAAGCAAACCCCCTGCAGAACAGCTGGCCACTGGAAGCAAACCGTCTCCATCGCAAGCCTGCTGCATCTCCGGCAGCTCTCCCCTTGCATGCTGGCGGCAGAAGTGAGCCAGCCTGTTAGAGCGCCTTCAAACCCCCCTGGGGGTGTGGCTCTGCCAAACATCTGGCCGTGATGTCACCACGGAGAGGCTGCATCCTGGGCTGATCAGGTTAGTGGAGGCTCTGCCTGCCCTGAAGGCAGCAGCTCTGCCAGGGGAGAGATCCAGCAGCAGAATGGCACAGCAGAGGGCAGCCACCGAGGTGGCTGTGAATTTGACTTTGGCAGGAGACGAGAGCAAGTCAAACGAAAGGAAGGAGCTGATTGGCTCAGGCCAAGCCAATCACAGCTGCAGGATCCCTGTTTCTACATTTCCTTAGGTGAAGAAGGCTTTTTCCTGCCGGACCCGAAGGAGGGCTAGAAATTCAAGGTTGGTCTTTGCCTTGCATTAACCCAAGATCAAAGTGACGTTTCCTTCTGGCCGCAACAGTGCAAAGCAGGAGTTGGCCAGGGGGAGAGAGGTCCCTATTAAGGCACCCCCCCAAGGATCCCCCAATCCAGCACTCTCTGCCCAGGCTGGATGCCCCTTCCCATCGCTCCCAGCCAACTCATGGAAGGCCACCCTCTGGTTTATGGACAAATGGTCAGATTCAAGCCAAGGCAGTCAACTTTCACCAAGAGAGGACAGTTTTCCAGGTCTACACCTCCAGCTTGTATCTGAGTTCAGATCTGAAATGCAAAGATGACACTCTCAATTTAGGAATGGCTCATCAACAACTTGTGGGGGGAAAGGGACCCCCTGTAGCACTGGGGAAGCAAAGGCATAAAATATCAGATGGAGCTTTGCTCTGGAACCACGTAAACCTGTCCACTTCATCCATTCCCCAAAACTGCTGCTGAGTGTTCAGTGGCTCATTGCAGAAGTTCATTCCAGTCCATTCCATGGCTTCAGAAGTTCATTCCAGAAGTTCATCACTGGAGGCTTTTAAGAAGAGACTGGGCAGCCACTTGCCTCAAATGGTCTAGAGCAAGGGTCCCCAAACTTGGCAACTTTAAGACTTGTGGACATCAACTTCTAGAATTCTGGGACTTGAAGTCCACAAGTCTTAAAGTTGCCAAGTTTGGAGACCTCTGGTCTAGGGTTTGGAATGGTTGCCACCATATGGCAACCATTCCAGAACGGGATTTTGTTCTCATCTGGGGACTCTCAGGACTTTGGTGTTTTATTTTCATGAGAGGCCAGCAGATTATTCAGCTTCTCAGGTGTAATGCCTAGTCTGGAGCACCTTCCTAAATTCGTCCCTTCCCTCCCCTTCTGCTGAGCACAACTTTATGGCCGTTGACTCGCCAGGCATAGGGTTGGTAAACACGGTGCAGCAGATGCCAGCTAATTGCCAGCGCTCATTCTGCAGCTGCCATGGGGCCGAACGGGCCAGCTGGGGCAGACCCTGGACATGCATCTGGACTCTGGCATTGGCTGACAGCCCCCCAGAAACAATGCTTCCATTGTTTGGGGCCAGAGACGGCAAACACCCCTGCGCTCTGCTCAAAGGTTAATACTTCAGAAATTATCCCTGGCTGTGCCCATGTCAATCAAAGCCACTGAAATGAGCAATAATGTCCTGGCTCTATCTTTTCTCCCCCTCCCCTTAATATAGTCCCCTCCCCCTTTTTTCCAGGATGATAAACTGCTTTGCAGAGCAAATGGGATTTTGTCCCCCCCCCGGTTGCAACTCAACGGCCAATCCTATTATTTCATCGAGAGAAACAAGGAATTAAGTTGCAGCTGCAGCTGAAAGACCAGATGCCACCCGCACATTCATCTCGGTTATGGGTTTCTCCCATTCCCCCCACCCGCCCTAAGCTCGCTTTGCTTCATGTCGTAGCCTGATCAAACACGAGAGTTGCAATTGATGTCAACATGAGGATGGCAGCTCTGCATCCAGAGACAGACGTGTTTTGAAGCGGGGGCCTCCAACCTTGGGAACTGCAAGACTTGTGGACTTCAACTCCCAGAGTTCCTCAGCCAGACTTGAAGTCCGCAAGTCTTAAAGTTGCCAAGTGCTTTAAAGCATTTGCGATTAGCCTGCTCTGCTTGCCATGGAATTCATGGACCTGCCTGATGTCTTAAGCCCCCATTTGACCATTTGGCTGAATTTGGAGAAAGAGGAGGAACCAAGGGGGGGTGGGGGTGGCCTTCAACATATTGCTATTTGCAGCAACTCCCTGAAGTTGACCCTCAGCTCAAGTTAGAATCCCATGATATTACATGCAACATGGATATGTTTTTTTTTATTGCATGCCTACAAAATTGTTATGCCCGGGGTGACCATGTTTGCAATACTGCAGCCGATGTGACTTGGCAGTAAGACATGCCTGCTCACACAAAGACCTAGCTTGGCAGCCCTACCTTGGATTCCCAATTCATTTGCAAAAATGAAAACCTCTACCTGTAGTACATGGAACAAGTCAAGGTTCTTATTCGAGGTGCAGGTGATCAGGCTTATCCTGGAAAAGGTCTCTGTGTGTGATCACTACTTGTTGATGTTAACTTGATGTCAACTGGTCTGTCTATGTGGTGTCACATATCTGGAGACACCTCTTAGTTTCCATTTCCTTTGGTGATGCTTTGTCTCTCATCCCTCTGGACTGGAAGACTTGGTCATGCTGGAAGACCAAGAAGAGCTATAGAAACAGAACTTGACCACATCCATGCGATCTCCCAGCCTTCGTGCCACACCCATCCTGCCAAATCCTGATGTAGTTGCCCAAGAAGGAACCAACGTTGAGGACTGGCATCAGACTGGCCCCCATTTTTCCTGAAAAAAGAAGAAGATGCAACCCTTCAGAAGAGCAATAAGTGTAATTAAATCCTTCCCCAAGCAAGAGCATTGGAGGTCTGTAAATAAATACCCAGCCACAGGAATGATGGGAGCTGGGAGAGACATGGGCATGGATGGCGTCAGAAAATCATAGCATTGCCACCAGCCCCGCCTCTTATAATTTGCAGACCCGGGTAGAAAGCCAGCGCTGAATGGAGACGTCTCCTTGAAAGGGAGCAAAGGGGGCAGGTTTTCTGAAAGGCAGCTGAGAATCAGGACACAAAGACTTGCTAAGCCTTCCTCCATCCCTCACCTCCTCCTGTGCCACCTAAACAGCCCCAGGACCATCTGCGCAGCCCTGGCCAAAGCCCCCAGGAACAAGGTGCCCATTGTACTCTGACGCAAGGAATACCTGTGTATATTTCAACAGACGGAGGGTCTCTGTGGTAAGGTGCAATTACAGGCAATGTGTGCAGCTCAGATCAAAGAGGATGATGAGGTTTCTGGAAGGCTGGAAGAGCTGGATTTTGCCCTTTTAAAATCATTTCAGGGCCCCCTTCAATTTCACTCTTCATTATCGTCTTCTGAGCTGCATCTGAGAGGGCCTCCAAAGTGTTTATTTCTTCAGCGGCCTACAGTAGTAAAGAAACCCACCATGCATAGTCCTTAATTTAAGGCTGTTTATTTGCTTAGATGGCTAGTCTGCCCTGCCCCTAGGACGAAGTATATAGAAAAGGACACATATAGGATGCTGGCCAGAGATAATCCAGCGATGAATGGAAAAGCCAGTTAGGATATGAATTCAAGGAGCAAATTAGAACTCAACACATGGAAAGATGGATGACAGAGCTAACAAGGAGCCCATGCCCCCAGTGGCCCATCCCTGAAGGTCAGAGATCACCATGTGGCAAAATAACCATGGAACTACTAGGAGAAGGTGCCCAAGCCATCAAACATCTGAGAACAGGCCCCTTCCTTATGGCCCTCCAGACTTTTATTTGGTACCTCTGGATCTTGACTTCCTGACCAACTGGGCTCCTGGCTGTCCAGATGGACAAGAAGTCAAGATCTAGAGACAAGAAATAAAAGTCTGGAGATCTTAGGTGGTCTATTCTCAGAACACAACAGGTATCCAAATCAGGTTCCAAAATATAACCAGATAAACTTTGGGATCAGACAAATTGTACCTGATCATCTGTTCAGTCTTTTGATCAGGTGGCCCCTGCTCTTTGATGGTGGCACCCAGATTGTCAACTAGTGGTGATACCAACAGGTATGTCTCCACAGTAGGTGCTGGACCTCCTAGAAACCTCCCTTTGCCCATGTCAGATCCTCACGTATCCATGCTTGAGTTGCAGAACGTGCAAAACAACCTTCTCTTTGTTACTGGTACAAGTGTGAAGAAGACGCAACATCCCACACAAGCTGTGCAATGTCTAAGAAGAGAGGGTGATCCAATGCTGGAGGATTTTAAGAAGAGACCGGACAACCATTTGACCAGCATGGTGTCATGTTTTCTACTTGTGATAACAATCAACCATGCAGGTGTTCAGACTGGAAGCTTTTGCAAAAGGGAATTCTGCTCATGGGCAGAAGACTTGGTTCCCAGGAAGGCTGGGGTTTATGTACAGGTTCAAATATACAGTCTCTGCCCCTTTTCCTGGGTTCACAATCTATCCAACTACGTATCCAGCTACGCTACACCCCTATATTATTGTAGGATAACATCTGTTTCCTTGTCCTGTTTTTCTCTTGGTGAGTACCTAGATTTCTCTAGTATTTCTTACATATCACACTACTTGAGCAGGGAGTTGGACTAGAGGACCTCCAAGGTCCCTTCCAACTCTGTTACTCTGTATTCTGCTTGGACTGGTGTGGTCAGAAGGGAGATTCCTTTTTTCACCATTTCTGATTCAGCATCCATTGCTTGATATACCAATCCATTGTTTCAGCTCATTGCTCGTTTGTTAAACAAAAAATATGCTGAATAGAGGCAGTTATGTGAATTCTGGCTTTCATCCACTTTGTTAGCAATTCATAAGTCTTTACTTTCATTGCAAATTTGCTCTTGGCTCCGCAGCAAGTATGCCCCTCCGAGTTATGCCATCTCAGGAACTGGGCTTACAACAAGCTTCCATTTGCTCTTCTGGATTAGCCTCCGCACATTGTTTTTGGCAACCCCGATTTTATGGGTGTGCTTGCCAAAGGCATAAATACACACATGTGTACGAAGCCTCCCCCCCCCCAATACGTGTGGGTTGTGTCCTTCTGTGTTCTGGAAGCTGCTGTCGGCCGCCCCCCTGACACCTGTTCAAGGGCCCCTCCTGAATTTTTCAGAAAAGATCATAAGGCTTTGAGTTAGAAAGGCTGAGGGTGTGCATAGCTTCCAAGATCCGAGCAGATTGACTTTATTGCAGCTGTAAATCTTTGTGAGAAAGAACTTTCCAGGCTCCGAGAAGGTTATGCCAAGGTTATTCCCCTGCTGAGATCCCGGACCATCATCAGGCTGTGTCTTACAACAGTGGTCCCCAACTTTTTGGGCACCAGGGACCAGGTTCATGGAAGACACAAAGTTTTCCCATGGACCGGGGGGACGGGGACGGGACAGGAGCACGCAACCTAGATCCCACACATGAGCATTTTACACTAGGCTTGCTCACCTGCGACTCATCTCCAGCTATGTGGCCTGGTTGCTAACAGGCCATGGACCAGTACCAGTACTGTGTACTGTGTAATGGACTGTGGCATCAGTCTGTGGACTGGGGGTTGGGGACCCCCTGTCTTACAAGGTCCAAAATTCCCAACCAACATGGATCTGATTGGGTGTTTTGGAAACCCTTGCTATGTTCTTTGTGAGCCTAGTTGGAACAAGAATTCTTGACTGATCCTCAGAGATTTGAATGCTTTGGGCATTTCCATGAGATTGGGATGTCCAACTTTGGCAAATTGAAGACTTGTGGACTTCAACTCCCAGAAACTTTCAGACTTGTGAACTCCAACTCCCAGAATTCTGAGGTTGAAGTCCGCAGGTCTTAAAGTTGCCAAGGATGGACACCCCTGCATTTTAGATTGTTTGGAGCTTTAGCTTTATCCTGTCTTTATTTATCATTACTCCTCAGAGAAAAGAAAGAGAGAATGAGAGAGAGAGAGAGAGAGAAATGAGAGAGAGAGAGAATGAGAGAGAGGGAGGGAGGGAGAGAGAAAGAGAGAGAGAATGAGAGAGAGAGAAAGAGAGAGAATGAGACACAGAGACACCCACAGAAAATGAGAGAGAGGGAGAGAGAGAATGAGAAAGGGAAAAAAGAGAGAGAGAGAATGAGAGAAAGGGAGGGAGAGAGAGAAAGAGAGGGGAGGAGAGAGAATAAAGGCAGTGGGGAGGGAGGTTCCTGGCATTGTGGTTATCTACAGGATTGAGCAATATTTCTTTTCCCAGCATAAATGCTCAACTTTTCCTTTCTCTATTAATGCCGAAAGAGGTGGGGTTACATCAGCAGTTCTGCTGCGAAACCACCTCTCACTTCTTCTGGCTGATCCTCTGGATCTTTCACGAGGACGTTTGGGCTGGAAGGTTTACTGCCAGCTGCTGCAAATAAGAGCCTGGAGAAAGCCCCTAGCCTCAATTCAGAGCGTAGCCAGGACCCCCACACTGCATCCATCCCACCAAAATGAAAGGGGGCTGCTGGACAAAAAAAAAACCAAAAATGGCTTGGAGCTTGCAGGAAGCTTGAGGTCGGGGCTGAAGAACCCTTGCGTTCTCTCTCAGCCTATCCTGGCTGAACCTAGTTTGTTTCTCAGTGTTTATTGTTCACTGGGGAGATTCGACTGCCTGCCTGGACATACTTGGACAACAAACAAAGTAGACTTTGGGGTTTTGCTCCTTGTTTAGCCTGATACATCTCAGCAACATGGCATCTTTATGGTCAGAAAGTTTCCCAACCCAGAAAGACACCTTTGAGTCTGTGTTGCTGTGACAGGGCCGATGTCCAACTCATTTTACCCCTCGGTGTGTGCCATTTGCACAGGATAGTAAACCCAGGGCATCTCACCTGGTGGGTGGGCTACCAGCTTGCTGTGAGATAGAAAGCCATGTTCTGACCCAGGCTTTGTCAAACTTAATAAAACACAAACTGGATTTAAAAGTAAAACCTTTTTTAATGTGACTCTGGGAATGACTTGCATTCCCAGCCAAAACTCATTAGACACGGCTCCTCCAGATAAGAGCGCACTTCTCAGTGCTGTTGAATGCTGCCAAGAAACAGAAGTCCAATTAAAGCTAACATCAACCAACCCAATAAGCTAGAAGAAACCGACCAGAGTACAGAGCTTCACAAGGGACTCGGAGAATTACTGAACTGCTTTGCTTCCTGCAAAGGTTTCGTCATTGAGGTCTGACTTTTATCCCTTATGGGAGGGGCAATCACCCCCAGCCTTACTCCTGAGTTGCCCCTTTTGTCTCAGCTGCTCTCACCTTCTAGCAGCTCTGCGCATATGCGCAATGGGAACAGGCTCCCCTGGGGTCCTCTGCTTCGCTGCTGCCAGACTCCGAAGGCAGCACCCCACTCCCAGATGGTCCTGGCCCCACCCCTGCATCAGACGCAGGACTCTCATCCGAGTCCTCTCCAGACTCCCTGACTGGTCCCCGTTCTTCCCCACTGTCCGATACCTCTGCCGTCTGCACCGGCTGCCAGCGAACCACAACAAGCCACACAGCTGGTCTCTGCCTGGATTCTCAACTGGGGAAGCCAAAGCAGCAAAAGGTTTCAGCCTTTCTTGGTGAGAAACTCTCGTCCATCCATCTTGGGCAGAGCAATTAATTAACAGGGTTAACATGTACATGACCCCGGTGGTGGCTGGTGGTGAACTGTGAAATTCCTTTCTGTTCTCCCAGGATGCCGGTCAATGATTCCTGCCTTCCTCCCATTTAATCACCTGCTGGACCATGAAGGTCTCCCTCAGGAGGGGTCTGTTTCCCCAGCGGGCCCCGGGGTGGCAAGGGGGGGACGACGGGGGACTCAATCAAGGCAGACTGTAGTAGCATCATTGCTCCAGCAGGGACCATCCGTTAAGGGTCACCGACTGGCAGCATTGGTGGGAGAGATCTGGAAGACATGGAGACCCCTCCCCAATCTCTCCTTTGCCTGGATAGCAAAATCTGCCCCCCAAAGACACCCAGGACAATGCAGGTGGTCCTCAAGTTATAACAGTTCATTTAGTGACCATCCAAAGTTGCAAAGGCCCTGAAACAAAGGAACCATTCTTCATGCTTATGACCCCTGCAGCATCTCCAGGGTCACCTGAACAAAATTTGGCTGCTTGGCTACTGGCTCATGTTTATGACGGTTGCAGAGTCTTGGTGTCACGTGGTTTCTGGGTGACCTTCTGAGAACGGGGAGGGTCAGATTCACTTAATAACCGGGTGACTCACTTAATAACTGCAACGATTCGCTTGTGGTCATCAGTCAAGGGCTCCCTGTGTCTGCCTGCCTTGGTCACTCGAGGCCTGAATTTAGCCAGTTGCTAGGACTTCCCTCCAGCTTGGCTGGCACAATCCAACAAATAAGGGTGCTTGCCATGTTGTTACTTGGACCGCCCACAGTGGCTGTTGAAACTGAAGTGCCAAAGCTTTTTGGTGTTACTACACAATCACACACACACGCACACACACACAACTGCCCACAGGGTCTTCTTGTCAGTGGCAGAGGTCTGTAAATCCCTGCACCAAAATCATCTAGCTTTGAGGGTAATGATGTGCCAGAGGGGTTAGCACTGATGATGTGACTTAGTTTGGTAATGAAATGTCTACGAGGAAACTACCCAGGTCAGAGAGCATCAAGGACCCCACAGGTCTCCTCCCCCTCCTCCCTCCTCCCTCTTCCTCCTCTTCCTCCTCCTTCCCCTCCTCCTCCTCCAATCCCACTCCCTTATATCACTAAACCAGAGAGCACCAAGGACCCCTCAGTTCAGCCCTGAGCAGCCAATATCCTGCATCCCCAGTCTAGCTTTCCTGGCTGAATTCTACGGCAGAATGGCTTTCTCCTTGCAACCCAGGGAGGGCAGGCAGCCAGAATAGGAGCCGCAGCTCGGCCCCCCTCCCCCATCACAACCGGAAGTGTGGTTGGCACCGCCCAGCATCTCCTGCCTGAGACAGCAGCCCGGCTCTGCCCAACGTTGGGTGTGAAAAAGCAACCAAGGGGAAACTGTACCAATGAGAGAATCTGGAAAGATTGTGACGCAAATTTTTTTACTCAGACGTGCATGCTTTACAGAACCACAACACCCTTCCTCAGGTGCAAGTGTTATGGAAAGGCCAAACTCTGTCCGCTTTTGGGAACAACCACTCACTTCCTCAGAGAACGAAAGCTACCAGGTTCCCTGATTTTTGCAAAACACTCTCGCTCCCGTCTTTTCTTTCCCTGCATCCCCAAGAGTGGAAGAAACATGTCCGGAAAAGTCTCGACTTTAAGCTGGGTGCGCTTCGGTCTCCAGCTTCCTGGCTGGGGAATTCTGGAAGTTGAAGTCCACCCAGCACAAAGTGGAGAAAGTTGACATTCCCTGGCCTGGCTGACGCACAGTGCAACAAGAACACCGATGCACTGTCGCCTCTCTGGTGTGTCGTGTAGCGATGAGAATTTGGACATGTCCTTTGGGCTGGCGACAGAGGAGTGCCCATGATCCCCGCTGAAGGGGGCGAAGAAGGCGAGAGCAAATACCCTCCAAACCAGAAAGTCAGACCTGGGGGCCAAACCTATCTATGGGGTCGGGGAGGGGGAAGAAATAAATTGAGCAGGCTGATGAAAAAGTCTTCAGCTCCCACCCAGAGATCCTGAGGTGGGCCCCATAAGAACCCCAGGAGGTTGGCCTCTTAAAGGGTCTCGCATTGGGCCAGGAAGGGAGCCCCAAGCAAGGGGGAAGGCGGCTGGGTGGAGAAGCCCCCGCCCTTTTAAGTGGCTTGTGTGCTGCTTCGGCTGTCCTCGCGTGACCTTGCGTTCTGCAGAGCTATTAATACACCGGATGGGAAGGGCCGGTGGACTGCAAAGAAGCAGCACGCCATGGGGCAGCCCCCCCCCCCGCCCCGAAAGGAAGTTGACTGCTTTGCCGGAAGCCTTTCTGGGCCAGCCCTCCCTCCCCTCCCTCTGCTTTCTCAGAGTGAAAACCCTCTGTGCATGCCCAGAGGCCCATTTCTGACCCCTGGGTAGTCCTGCTTTGCAAGTCCAACTTGGCAACTTCAGCAGAGCCCAAGGAGAGACTTTAGCTACTGGGGTCTTGATCAAAACCCTTCCAAGCAGGAGCATGAAAAGGTTGGACACCGAAGCTCGAGTAGAGGGCCTGGTCTGCACCCTGGTTTGATTGCTGGTTTTTTTCTTTAAAGGATCAGGTGGCCATCGGGGACGGTGAAAGTCTGCTGGTCTGGCCCCTTGCCCCAAATCAGGCTGCTCTCCGGATCAGGGCTCTCCAACCTTGGCAACTTTTAAGACTTGTGGACTTCAACTCCCAGAGTTCCTCAGCCAGAGGTGAAGTCCACAAGTCTTAAAGTTGCCAAGGTTGGAGACCCCTGATCTGGATCACTAGCTGAGGCTGGTGGGAACGGGCCTGTCCCCCATCAGGAGAAGGAAGGGTGGGTCCATGGGCAAATTCTTTGCCACTCTCTAAGCTGCTTCCTAAATGCTTTGCACACCTCCCGGAGCGCTGCGATTTCCCCTGACATTCCTGGCCCCCTCTGCACATTAAGTGCATGCCTCCCCCTGACCCAGACATGCTGAGTTGCTCATTCCTCTGCTGTCGAGGCAGCCTGAGGGTGAGGTTACAGCTGCCCTGCCAGAAAGGAGAGGGCAGGAGACTTCTCCACTTCGTGATGGGCTCCTGCAGACGTTGAGGCTCTCCTGGGGTTAGGGGGCTTGCAGCCTGGTCCGTCCTCACCACAATGGCACCCTTTTTGTGAGGTTGTTTGAAAGTGAACCACGCCAGGAAGCAGAGGCTGGTTCCTAGACGATTCACCCTCCCCTTTGCAAATTATGGCCTTGGCTCAAACCTCAAGGAGCACAACAGGCAACGCTGAACTCATGGAAGTCATGTTCTTGGATACCCTGGGGTGGAGAACAAGAGTGAGCCACAGGCTGGGCCTATTTCAGAAGTCCCGCTTCTGCTTCTCTGCCGGACTCGTTTGAGCTGGACCTTCATAATTCTTAGAAGACTGGAAACCAGCCACGTCCAGGCTGTCAACTTTTATGCTGGATGGTTGGATGGTCTTTCAGGTTCTCCGGGAGAACTTCATAGACAATGCGCCCAGGCGTGTCCTCCTCCAAGAACAGACCACAGACCATCCTCGCAGGCCACAAAAGAGTTGGCATTCTTGCCATCTCTTGCTGGAAGGATTGGCTGAGAAGTGATGAGAAAGGAACACCTTCCCATGGACCCCCTTCCCCCAAAAGGGCATCAAATTGTTTCAGACACGGCACATGCCTGGGTCACTCAGCCCCTGAATGCCTTGGCCAAATGGCCCTTCTCTTCCCTTCCTGCAGTGGGCATTTCAAGCACGTTTGGGAGAGACTTCTAGGAGAAGTCCAGCATCCTCTTCTCTGCCCTTGAAGCTTCTCCAGAGGGTCTTCAGTGGGTCTAGTCCAGGGGTGGGCAAACTTTTTGACTCGAGGGCCACAATGGGTTCTTAAACTAGACCGGACGACTGGAACAAAAGCATGGATGGAGTGTTTGTGTGAACTAATATAAATTCAAAGTTAGATTACTTTGCGTAGCCTTCTGGGAGAGCAAGAGAACCCTCTGCTCTTTCGGCTCCGCGGGCCAGATAGAACAGCCGAACGGGCTGGATCCGGCCCCCGGGCCGTAGTTTGCCCACGGCTGGTCTAGTCCCATCTCTCTCACTTGCAAGTTGTATTCACAGTTTGGTCTTCTCTTTAGGATCTCTCACCCCCCTCCTTCCATCTGTCTGTCTGTCTGTCTGTCATGTCTGTCTGTCTATCATGTCTGTCTGTCTATCTATCTATCATCTATCTGTAATTATCTATCTATCGTTTACCTACCTACCTACTTACCTACCTATCTACCATCTATCTGTGTCTGTCTGTCTGTCTGTCTGTCTGTCTGTCTGTCTGTCTGTCTATCATGTCTGTCTGTCTATCATGTCTGTCTGTCTATCTATCTATCATCTATCTGTAATTACCTATCTATCGTTTACCTACCTACCTACTTACCTACCTATCTACCATCTATCTGTATCTGTCTGTCTGTCTGTCTGTCTGTCTGTCTATCTTTCTATCTATCTATCTATCTATCTATCTATCTATCTATCTATCTATCTATCTATCATCTATCTATCTTAATGGATCCAAATAAGACCAGGTTGATTTCCCAAGATCTCCATGTTGTCGTTACACAACATAATAGTCGGTTGCTGGAGCTGTTTGTTTGTATAGTAATTACATTCTTGGGAGATTATCTAGCAGTGATGGCAGCTCTGTTTTGGTGCCAGCCTCTTTGGGTTCCTTGCTTGCTTCCTCATAACTGGATGCTGGCCAAGAAGGTGAATAATTAAATGGGGGCGGGCACACAGGAACCCCTTGGCAGATGATTCAAGGAGGAAAATTTTCCCCGAAATGTGGGGGAAAAAGGGGAAACTCCTGTTTTCAAAACTGTGATGTTTCCCGTGGGTGTCCGATCTCCTCTAATGTTCTTTTTGGACTACAGCATTCCTTTTTACGGGACTATTTCCATTGTCTGACTGCCCCTCCCCGCTACAAGTAGGGTCTCTCTTAACTTCTTGGGACTCTTCCCTTCCACAATCAGGTGAGCTAAACAGGTGCTCTGCAGCTGGAGACCAGCAAGCCTTTTTGTGGGTTTGGAGGGTGGGAGGAGATGTTTAGTATATGAAAAGAACAACATCCCCCCTCCCTTCTTGCTTAGGCCATCAAAACTATATTCTTGCACAAGAGTGAGTCATGGAGAGCTGAAGCGAGCTGGGTGTGTTCTCTTCTGGCAGGCATCTTTCCTGGTTCAACACACAGTTTGATTTTCAGGCAGAAACAACAAATGAGGGTGGAAGGTTGTTGGACTCTGCATTGCTGGGGAGCAGGCCCTACTCCCCCCCCCGAAAAAAACCATTTCTCCACATTGAACTTGCTTTCTATCTCCCACCATTCTGGGTCCACCACGAGTTAGAAGGCAGAAACAACACAACCAGCCCTGAAACAGGAAAGTCAAGCACAAACCTACAAGATGTAGGCTGCAAGAAGGTTGGAAGATGTCTAGTGCAGTGATTGCCAACCGCTGAGCCGGGGACCACTGGTGCTCCACGAGAAAATTTTGGTGGTCTGCAGAGAAATTTCCCCCCCAAAGCAATTAATCCAGGCTGGGCAGGAACACAAGGCTGTGCCGCCCACATGGCCCTCCCATCTGCTGGCCCCCACCCTTCAGCCGAGCTCAAACCTTACCTTGAGTAGTGTGATGACCTGGAGAGTATCAGAAATATAACAAAAACCAAAACCTAAATAAAGGTCCTTTAATGCCCTCCATTTGGCTTCACTGTTTAATTGTTCACAGTTGAAGATTGAACTATTTTCAAAATAATATTCCAAACAAAAGAAACACAGTTCAAATTCAAAGAGCAGATAATGAAGCAAAAACCAAAAATAAATCGCACTGAATAAAGTTCCACGACAGACCAGGATAAATAATTACCAACTTCAGGAAGATAACCAGGTACAGTCCTTTGGAAGAACGCCAACCTAGATAAACCTTCTCTATGAATAAAACACTAATTTGTCTCCAGCGTTTGTTAGCACGCAGGTCCGGACTCTTACGCAGATCTCACACCTGCAACCCATGAAGAGGATCATGGCCCTCTCCTCCCAAGTAGACCACTCCCTGTTGGCTGTTCCTCCTCTCCCTCAGAGTCAGTCTCCATCCGGGGCATGACAAGTAGAGCCACGCGAGCTGGAACTGGAAGGTAAGACCAACAGCGGAGGAGGGAAATCCACCCCAGGGTTGCTTGCTGACGTTGGTGGGAAAGTCGGTCTCATATTCCAGAGCTGCCGTAGTCACAGGACTGGCCCTTTGGCCATCCCGGAGCAGCTGCTCCAGTCCATGGCAGGCCAGTGCACCCGGGTGGAGGAGCAGCTGCTCCGGGATGACCAAAGGGCCAGTCCTGTGACTACGGCAGCTCTGGAATATGAGACCGACTTTCCCACCAACGTCAGCAAGCCACCATCAGTCAAAATTCACACCAGTGGTCCACAGGATTTAAAATTCTGAGTTTGGTGGTCCCTGAGGTCCAAAAGGTTGGCGACCTCTGCTCTAGTGGAAGCTGAGAGTTAGACTTTCTCTTTTTCTGCCATCTCATGGTGGTTCTGTTCTTTGCAGCCCATATCTACTCTAATGATCCTGCTTTTTATATTTTGTCCAGGTTTATAAATCCCCAGAGTCTTCCGTCTCAAGGTTACCACTCCAAAAAGTCAACCAGCGTTCTTCCTGGACAAGGTAAACCAAGGCAGGGGTCAACATCTCTTCAGTCCATCAGAGACCCCTTTACTAAGCAAAACTTTATCAGTCCCGGAGCAGGAAGGAAGGAAGGCACAGGAACCCCCCTCCATCCCTCAAGCTAAGAATGGAACAAAAGGAAGGTCAAGGGTTAAGGTGGCCAAGAGTCAAGAGCCAGCAATCCATCACGGCCTTAAGCATCCCAGGAGGTGTGTCCAGGGCTCACAGAAGCAGCAGGAGGAGGGCTGTGGCCCAAAGAATGCAGGACATATTAGTTTAACCTGTTGAGTGACATACTCTAAATCCCAAAGTTGGAGCCATGTTGGACTCAGCTCAAAAAGTGGAGACATGTAAACATTTTGTCTGTGCTAAGTAGAGGAGAAAGTGTTCAACTGACCATGACTTTTACCTTTTTTCATCCAATCCAGGGACAATTTTTCAGAACGGCCTGAAAAAGGGGCTCGAAGGGACGGTGGCATTGAAGGCCCATCACCGTCTCCCCATGGCTGATGGAACCACCATTTGGGTCAATGTGTTTCACATTATTTTTGTTCTCTTAAATATATTTGGACCCTTCCTTCTTCTTGTAATGGCTATTCACCTCTCGTGTTTGAGCCATTAGGGCACACCTAGGCTATGTTTTTAATGCCTAATTTTTGATGATCTCCTCCTAGCAACCTAAAACTAAGAAGAAATTTCCTGATAGTTAGAACAATTAATCAGTAGAAGGGCTTGCCTTCTGGAGTTGTGGGAGTTCCATCACTGGAGGCTTTTAAGAAAAGACTGGACAGCCCTTTGTCTGGAATAGCATAGGGTCTCCTGCTTGATCGGGGTTGGACTAGAAGACCTCCAAGGTCCCTTCCACCTCTGTTACTTTGTTATTCTGAACAACCAATGCCTGAAAGGTCAACGTTCAATGAAGGTTGACCTCACCAAGCAGCAAGGAAATTGTCTTGGGTTGGACTGTTAAAGACAGCACCTTCCTTATTATTCCACTGGCTTCAATGCCTTTTCAAAGACAAACATTTTAGGACGTGGAAAGAAATCAGGACCCTTCTGGGCATTTCAGCTTTGCAGTTTGGGTGGTTTTTCTTCTTCTAATCTTCTGCAAGGCCATGCGTTCTTGGTCCATTCTTTCTCTGAAGGTTTCAGGTCAGGGCTGAGGATAGATTCTCCGTGGACAAGGGGAAACGGGCAGTATCCAAGCTTCAAAACTGGAATTTCCCAAGCCAGCTCGTTCCATAAGGTGCCTCTGAAATATGATCTGGAGCAGAAGTCACCTGCTCCAAGTTAACCTCTTTGAAGCGTGTATATGGGCGTGTGTGTGTGTGTGTGTGTGTGTGTGAATGCGCATGTGTGCTGGCGCCCTCCCACCGAAGCCACACGCTTCTGCTGCAGAAGGGCAGATGCTGTGAGTCATGCCCGGCGCCGAACAAAACACAGCCACACCCACCCTTGCAGGAACAAAGATTGAGATCTGTACAGCACCTGTTGTACAATGGACGTGTGTGTGTGTGTGTGTGTGTGTGTATCAGGCGTGTGAGTTTGAGGGCTCCTGCTTTGAATGCAGATAGAAAAAGTAGGTCAGCCCTTAGGTTCTGCATGGAAGAAATGTTGGTTTTGGGGCTGTGCCTGAAATCTGGAGAGAGAATTCTGGCTAGCCTTTCTTCCCATCAGGATTGCGACACAAAGAACAAATGAAGGAATGCTTTTGAAGCCCAGGGTGGAGTTTTTGCTGGGCCGATGTTATTTTTTTTTTCTTTCCCCCTTAATATTTCTGTTGTATTTGGGGGCCCATGGACCCCACCCGCCTGCCAGCAGACTGCACCAGGGTGGCTAAGGATGAAGGGAAAGTGGCTGTGGATTTTTAGAGTAAAACTCATGGCATGCCAGCAGCATCCCAGAGCATGATTTGGAAATGTTTATACATAACCAAAGTAAACAACAATTTCTGGATGGTTGGCTTTGCAAGTCCACCGGATGGGTCTGTTTGTTTTGTTTCAGGTATTTTTCTACTGAAAGTTTTACAAAGAGCAAAAACAAAAACCACAAACAGATAAAAGCAAAAGCGGAGGAAAAGAAAAACAGAAGTGCAGCAAGAAAGAAGAAAAAGAAGAAAACAGAAAGGAGAGACTTCTAATTCCCTTTGCAGCAAATTAGGAGCACCACCCCAAAGTTATCGCTTGCTCTTTTACTGTAGGATGGCAAAAGAGAAAAAGAAAAGAAAAGCCCATCCTTTTCTACTATCCAGGGATTTTTAAACAAACAGATACTTCTGTTTGTAAAGCATTCCATCTCAGAAGAAAGGAAGATAAAAACCTATACAGCTGACCCAGCTAAAACATCATTTGTGTTTCAGCAAAAAATCCACCTGCCGGGTTGCTGAGCAGAAGGAAAGCCACAGCAAGATTGAGCCCCAATTCCAAATCTCAATCGAGGCAAGAGGGCCATGTTGGCTTAATGCAAGGTTCTTCAAACTTGGCAAGTTTAAGACTTGCGGACTTCAGCTCCCAGAATTCCCGAGCTAACATGACTGGAGGAGGAATTCTGGGAGTGGAAGTTCACAAGACTTCAAGCTGTCAAGTTTGAAGACCCCTGCCTTAACGTAATGTTCACTTAATGAAAGAAATTGGCTTCCTGGCAGCTGCTTCTGCCCTGGGGCTCTACCGTCCCCAAATCTGTTTTCCCATTGGGAAAAAATCAAATTTTCCAAAGGGACCACGATCCAGAACACGGGTGAATCCTTTGAAAATAAGGAGTGTGCATTTACTAGGTTTAACCACCAGATTTCACACCACCACAATCACAACTCTGTGAAGTGGGCAGGGCTGAAAGAGAAGGACCAGCCCAAGGTCACCCTTCAGGCCGAAGGTGAAACCATAGTCTCTCCGTTTCTTCTCCAGCATCTTCACAACTACATCGAGCTGACTTCACTTCATTTCTATTCTAGTATACACAAAAATATTTATAGGAGCTGCTTGCTCTTAAGCTTTGACACACAATGGCTTTTTGGCGCCACTGTCTGTTCCGAGGAAGTTCTGCAGCTTTATAAAAGCAGAATTAAAATTTGCACTGGGGTCACATTTTCCCTAGAAGATTTTGTTTCCCCCCCTTCCTTTATTCTTCCTTACAAAGAGGTGTGGTTGGAAGAACAGGGTCCCCCAAAAGTTGAGCTTTTGGGAAAAAGTTGCTAACTTCAGTAAGTGCTCAATGGAACCAAACACCGTCTATCTTTAAGGTAAATCCCCTGGGATCTTATTTTAGCAAAATTGTATGGGTGTGGATCTTCTTTTTTTAAAAAAAGAGCCCTGTTTTATTTTTATTTTTTTAAACTTTCCCTTATGAATAATTATGTCAGCCAAGCTATAAACCTAAAATCGAAGAAGAAGGAGAAGAATTTTTTCCCCCAGATGCAAAAGTGGGGCTGCCATTAACCACATTCATCATCCATGAAGGACAAAGTAGCACTTTGGGAAGTTTGTAATTTGGCAGAAGAAAAGTCTGTAATGACATGAAATACAATGTGGCTTTGGAACTCAAGATCTCAGCAATTAAGAGGTTGGAGCAATGCCATGAAAAAGTTGGAGTTGTAAAAATAGTTTGAGCGTCAGCAAGAATTTGCAACTGCCTTGGGAAGAATCCTTAGGAAGGGAATATCTTCAAAGGAATATAGTGGTTTAAAAGACTGGTTTAAGTCACTGCTGGTCTTCATTTTATCCAACCCAAGTTTATACTGAGTTAGAGAAAGAGCAGATAATTTATTTCATACACCCAGTGGCCTTTTAATACCCAGGACAAAGACTGATGGGGCCGAGTCCTTCTGTGGCTTGTGAGATGTCACCAAGGGATCAAAGTATCCTCTTCCATGGAATTGGGAACAACTGCAGCTGGTGACCCCCGTGTGTACCTGAGTAGAAGGAGGTGTGATGGAAGCTGACAAAATGAGGCTGCAGGCTGCTTAGAGAGAGATGCTGGGAACTGGAACAATTTTCTGGCAATTTTCAAGCACTGGTACCCAGATTTAAAAACAAAATGTCAAAATGCCATTTTCTGCATTTCAGGACCCAGAATCTGCCCTAATAACATTTTGAGCAGGATTTCTAAAAAGATTTTGATCAAGATCACACTTGGAATATTGCATCCAGATTTGGTTGCCATGATATAAAAAAAGATGTTGAGGCTCTAGAAAGAGTGCAGAGAAGGGCAACAAAGATGATGAGGGGACTGGAAGCTCAAACATATAAAGAATGGTTGCTGGAACTGGGCATGGGCTAATCTAATGAAAAGAAGGACTAGGGGTGGCATGATAGGATTCTTCCAATATCTCAGGGGCTGCCCCAAAGAAGAAGGAGTCAATCTATTCCCCAAAGCCCCAGAAGGCAGGACAAGAAGCAACAGGTAGAAAGTAATCAGAGAGAGACGCAGCCTAGAACTAAGGAGAAATTTCTTAGAAATTAATCAGTGGAATGATGTGCCTCCAGACATTGTGGGTGCTCCATCAATGGAGGTTTTTAAGAAGAGACTGGACAACCATTTGTCTGAAATGGTACAGGGTTTCCCGCTCAAGCAGGGAGGTTGGACTAAGTGACCCACAAGGTCCCTTCCAACTCTGTTATTCTATTATAAAGCAGGGGTCTCCAACCTCGGCCACTTTAAGACTTGTGGACTTCTATTCCCAGAATTCCTCAGCCAGCAAAGCTGAGGAGTTGAAGTCCACAAGTCTTAAAGTGGCCGAGGCTGTTATAAAGGATGAGATATATATTTTCAAAACTTCCTGCAGAGGGCACTGGTGGCATTAGAAAAATATCTTCCAACAAGAGAACAACTATTTACACACACACACACACACACACACACACACATTGGGGGGGGAGGGAGAGAGATGGAGTGAGTTCCTAAAGAGAAGATCAAACTGTGAATAGAACTTGCAAATCCCCAAGTGACATTTCTGAAAGATCTCATGGAGGAAAATGTCTAACTTTGCTCCAAACAGGTCTGGGACTGGTCATCCTTCTAAGCCTTTTTTTTAAAAAAATTATTATCCTGAATGGCTAAGAAAGTTTAACAAAGCAGATGTAATATTAAGTAAACTATATTGAACATGGAAATATTTATTCCAGCCCTTCTCATATCAGGGTTTTCTTCCAGAAACAGAGGATAGAGTGTTAGATCCATGCCTTGTGAAGTTCAACAAGTGTAGGGCCATATGTTGCTTTCCTATGCTTGGGTGATCCCAAACAAACAGGGTTCGGAGTTAAATATAATGCTGCCACTTTGTCAATGAACATGGATATACAAGAATACCTTGTTCAGTCTGGAATAGTTTTCTGACTTCAAGAAAACTCTCAGGGAAGAAGAAACCTTTCTTAGAAGAAGTTAGGAATAAATGTTTGATCTGAATAAAAACTAAGCCGCTTATGGAGGAACCCTTCTTTCTCAACAGAGGAAATAAAAGTCTAAGTATTTGGCCATCTTTGGGTGCAAAATATCCACCAAACAAGTTGCTGGTTCCCGTTTGTTTGAATCTGATCATGTTTGGGAGAAGAACAGGAGAGAAGAGGCCAAGAGAGCGATGGTGTATTTTTCTTGGCATTCATGGTTGGACATGCATAGCTCGCTAGGCATTCAGACATAAATATTTGGAGTTGGACACATGGACAGCAGGGCTGAAATAATTATTTAGAAATCACCTCAAGTGAAGAGGAAAGATTATGAGGGAGGTTGCTAGAATAGACTTCTTTGGAAGCAAAATTCGAAGCTTTGTTCTGATGTCAACATCACAACCATTCTTCCATGCATAGAAATCCTTTCCCTGACTTGTAGCTCGCGATCAAACTCTACCCATGTTGCTTCTCAAATACCTTTGGTGCTTATGCTCAGCACGATCCCTTCAGAATCATATGAATCAAGCCAATTCTTGCTCTTTTTTCGGTTTGGAAAGTCAGCTTGGACCTTCCTTATCTCAAAAGACCTTGGTAATCTCCTTCTAGGCCCTTTCCCCATCCCTTCTCTTGGCATTCACCCCTAAGCTTCTAACCCTCTGCGAGCCATTTGCCTTTTCTCTTCTGCCTTTCAGCTGGGCAGCACCAGATGATGTTCAGAAGAGTGCTCTGTGCTGGGATAAAAATCCTTTGGATCGGATGCTTTTTAAAGTAGATTTACCTTCAATCACCATTTATTAAATCTCTCTCCACTGGAAACCATTGCGTGGGGCCGGGAGGGTGCATTAAGCCCCGATTATAGAAAATCTGGAGGTGGGGGGAGTTATTGGAGGGGGAAGAAACATAGCTTTATGCCAGTCTTTGTCCCATATTCCCCATTTACTTGGCATGGGTCACTCAGATTTCTAACAAGGAGAGACATTCACCTCCTATGGCTTCAGTTGGGACGGAGCATCTTCTAAACTTCATCAGCTGCCGGCTTCAGATGACTCCAGCTGGGAGCACATCTGAATGAGGTCCAGCCTTGGCCGGGTTGGTAAAAACTAGCCAGGCATGGAGGGCAAAAGCTTGGGAGCCAAGAAGGGCCCGGGAGGGAAGCTCAGCGGCTCTGTCCGAAGGATGAGCAGCTCCTTCCAACGCACTTCTCTGAAGGGTTCCCTGTCAGGATCCCAGAAGGTAAGATGGGCGTTTTGACCAAGAAAAGTCCTCGTGCTGGAGGGAGGGAGAGCGGCTGAAAGCTTTCTCTGGAGGACAGCAGCTCAATGGGGCTGGGGCTGGGGTGGGGGTGCCACAGCTTTTATTCTTTCAGATTTGGGTTGAGCCCCGTGAGGGGTATTTTGAGGCGGAGTTGAGAGCTTTTCCTTGGAGGCTGTCTTCATACTTGTGAGGAGAGGGATATTTTGAAGGGGATGGTTGGCTGAGTTCCCAGAGTCTATTGGTCAAGCTGGGGTAATATCAGAAGATAATGTCATCCAAGGTCTGGAGAGACAAACTAGATGGGTGGTAGACTCCCATGCTTGGCTGTATCTAGAGGAGAACCTCCTAAACTCTTTCTAGACACAGATCTAATTAGCCTCTTCCGTCCCAAAGGAATTATGCAAAGCGATTCCTGGTCACTTCTGCTGGGCTAACTCATACCTTCTTCTCAGGGGTCCTGCATCTTATTCCTAGCTGGAATGCTGCCTATAGGCAAGCCGAGAATCCAGGTCCCTTCCTGAGCCTTTTTCACTGAAGCAGTCAAGGAAAGTCTGGCCCAACGAAGCAGAAATGACCAAGCTTAGGAGCTCAGCAGGCTGGTGCACCAAGTCTGGCTTCTCTCGACGCCCCTGGATGTGGCTTGAATGGCCATAACAAATGTTGTCCACAAACCATGACAGTTGTGATGAATGGCAGGGACCAGACTCCCCCCAGAGGTCCAATTCATTGTGCAGCCAGTGAGGCCAAAGTGTGCAAGGGGGAAAACGTTGCTTGCAAGCAGGCAATTAATGTGGCATCCTTGAATACAGCAGCCTGGTCCAACTTTAGCTTGCTTTAAGAAGGATTAGATCTAATTAAGGCTGCATTTAACTTCTTTCTTTCAAGGAATGTGGAATTCCGCCTCTAACAAGGACTGTCTCCTTAAGTCCAATTGTCTCAATTATGTAAATTTTGTTGAGATTTCAGCTGAAAAGGGAGGCTGGGCCTCCAATGAGGGTTTGAGAAGACCTTATCTAGCTGAGCACTTTTGGTGGGGCAAGAGCCAATGAATGTTCTTGGATTTTCTCTAAGCCTCTTGTTTAGAGAGGGGAAAGGAGGTTTGATCAATTGGAGAATGATCATAGTTGATGTGTTGTGTCACGTTCTTCCATGAGATGGAAACTCCTTCCAGGCAGGGAAAGGTTGGATCATGGGGTTTCTGGAAGAAGATCTTCAAAGGAAGTCATTGGTCTGAGCCCAAAAACAACTCACAGGTTTTTCTTAAAATGATGAAACTCCTAACTTCACCTGAGAGTTTTGGAGGTTCTACCATGAAGAGGAGATTACAAGACAAGACAATTTTGCCTCTTAAGCCCCAGTGGTCAAAACGCTGAAACCTCCCCATTTAATTCCATGGCTGTCCTTTCTTGGATGTCCAGGAACTTTTTTGGTACAGTTTTCCAGGGAATAATTATAACAGGTAGGAGTGTGTGTGTGTGTGTGTGTGTGTGTGTGTGATGGTTATTCAAGATCATTTGCCTGCATTTCTTTTTTAAAAAAACAATGTGTAATAATTGAAATTAGGTGTACCAATTGGGGAGGATGGATTGATTGATTGAATCATGGAGGGTTGGATCAGAAGATCTGATAGTATGGCAGTGTGAAGTATGATCACTGTTTTTGTGTGAATGCTGATTGAGATAGATAGATAGATAGATAGATAGATAGATAGATAGATAGATAGACTGGTAGATAGGTAGGTAGGTAGATGATAGATAGATAGATAGATATGATGGATAGATACAGATGATAGACATGTTGGAGGAATAGAGAGAGGGAGAGAGAGAGAGAGATTAATGTTAAGCAGTTTTATTTGGGTTAATGTAAAAACTTGGCTAATGCGTGGAAATGTTCAAAGAATAAGCTTTAATTTTAAGTTGCTTAAAATATACTTTTACAAAACATGCTGTTTCTGAACTGAGTTTGGTTCCATTATTTTTTATTTTATTTTGGTGGCTTAATATATAGTGGAAGCCCTGAAAATTTGATCCTTTTATGTTTTGATGTTGGGTGAACCTCCAAAATGTGTTCATTCAGTAGCCATTTCAAGCAGGCCGGTAAATAGAGGGTAAATGCTTCTTCCCCTTGAGGTTTCTTTCAAGCAATAGAGAAAGGGACTAAATAGAGACAGGAAGTCTGCTCCGTTAAGCAAATCTGGCTTCCCTCTCTGGCTCTGCTTTTCGGAAACCAGCTGTGAAGTTTGAGGTGATAGTCACATGACTCTCACTGCAACATCATAAAATACAAGCCGGTTGCCAAGCACCTGGATTTTGATCACATGCTGTCATAGATGAGGGGACTGGGTCATAAGTCACTTTTTTCAGTGCCATTGTAACTGTGAATAGTCACTAAATGAATGGTTGCAAATCAAGGACTGCCTATCATTTTCTCAACGTTTTGAGTGCCCTCTAGTGCAGGGGTCTCCCACCTTGGCAACTTTAACTTTAATTCCCCAGCTGGCTGGGGAATTCTGGGAGTTGAAGTCCACCAGGCTTAAAGTTGCCAAGGTGGGAGACCCCTGCTGTAGCGGCTGTCTAAATTTGTCCACTCCAAAGGGATGCTCCTTTCTCTTCCTTTCTCCTGGTTTCAATTTCCGTGCCTAGACTGAATTGCTTCTCTGCTTTCACCCCAAAGGGTCAAAAGGCCTGGATAGAGAAGACTTTTTTCAAGAGGGAATGCAGCCGCGTAATTGTCAACAGCAAAGATGCTACCAGGTGACTTTCCTTCTGTCTTGGTGTTTGCACTGGCAATTCTTTGTAATCAATTGATTTCGTTTTTTAAAGAACTGATGTGAAGAGCATCTTCAGGTGGGCAACAACCCCAGACAGCAAAAGGAAGAAAAGTGGTTAGATGCCAGCCGCTGGGCCTGGTTTGATGTCTCTGTTTTGCTTTGGCCACAGGTGCTGCTGTGGTCAACTCCTTCTTCAGCACATCCCCATTCCAGTCGAAATGGCAAGCAAGGATGGAGAAGACCCAACAAAGCAGTCAGAGGCTCAGCCAGAAAAATGGTCCATCAGTAAACACACCCAAGCCCTCCCCACTGATGCCTTTGGAAATCTCGAGTTCCAAGGTGGAGGTCATATCAATAAGTCCATGGTAAGTAAGAAGGGTTCATTCTTCAGAGGATGGCTTTCGAAGGTGGCCCTCAGTGACCTTCTGCTAGGGAGCCCTGGGACATTGGTCCTTAGGCAATGCCAAGTTTCTGCCCAAGCCAACTTGGAAACCAAGGTAGAGAAGGGACCTTTGAGAAAATCTGAAGGAAATCCAAAGAGTCAAATTGTGTTCATGACATAAAATGTGCCACTGGTGACAGGCTTAGAGCTCCTGGTGTCAGATGAAAAAGACCAGATCCACACACAAAGGTCCAATTAAACTGATTCATTGCTGAAAGTCAAGGCACGGGAATCTTCTCAACTAATAGATAGCACCTGCTAGGAGTTAGATAAGGGGAAACGGAATTGAAGGGAAGTTGGACTTAGTCTGCTTTGTGGCTATGCAGGGATTCTAGACTGATCCCTCTTTTAACTCCACCACCAGGTTCTGCCATTCCTTCTCCTACACATGGCAGGAATCCATAAAATACATCTGGAAAACAAAACCCCAAGTCTAGAGTAGGCTCAAACTGTTTTCCCACCAAACTGGTTTGCCAGAAAGGAAGCCAAAATTGGAGTGGAGTTAACTAGGATATTGATCAGATCCAACAACGTTTCTGTGTCCTTTTATCTTGCAGTACATCCGAGTGTCTTATGACACCAAGCCGGACTTGCTGCTCCAACTCATGGTGAGGGACTGGCAACTAGAACTCCCCAAGCTCTTAATATCTGTCCATGGGGGCCTCCAGAACTTTGAGCTACAGCCCAAACTTAAACAAGTGTTTGGGAAGGGCCTCATCAAGGCTGCCATGACCACTGGGGCCTGGATTTTCACCGGAGGAGTCAGTACAGGTATCTAATGGTCAGCTGTCCATCACCTTGGAAGTCCTCTGGGAGATCTCTTTCAAGAAGCTGGCTGAGACCAATGCCATGCTTTCTAGCAGGGTGTGTTTGTGTGGGTGGAAGACAAAGAAGCATTGTGTGCCTTGAAGGACTACAGTACTACAGTAACCATTGCACGGGGGATGAGTCATGACTAGGGTTTGCTGGAAGCCCAAACAAAGCAATGAGCTTGAGACAGGCTATGCTACCCAAAGATTTGGTGGAACTTCTAAAAGTTGTGGGTGATTGACCCTCCCAGAGAACTGCAGAAGGATATCCTCACTGTGAAACCAGTTTTCCACCTGGCCATTCAGGAAGATATCCAGTTTAGGTCCTAATGGGACTATCTTAATCCATGGGGAAAGGATGGGGGCCTTTAATGGAGAAAGTGTTCTCTAAGTTGCATGCAAGCAACCCAGGGAAGAGGCTGATCCACTGGTCTCCTCCCTTGTGCAGGAATCATTCGCCATGTTGGAGATGCCCTGAAAGACCACTCTTCCAAGTCCAGAGGACGCATCTGTGCCGTTGGCATTGCCCCGTGGGGCATTGTGGAAAACAAGGAAGATCTACTTGGGAAAGATGTGAGCTTGTTCCACGCTTCTGGGGAGTTTTAAACCAAGTTTTTCCCCCTCATTCCACCTTGATTAACATCCAGCTTCTTGCTCTCTTTCATTTGTAACTGCCCATATTTCTCTATCACCGTTTCATTTTTTTTTACTGGAAAATAAGTTATTGAAGTAAGGAAGTGATTGATCTGTTTTATTTTGATTTGATTTGTTTTGGTTTCATTTGATTTGGGGGGGGCTGGAAGCCTCCCTCATGCTTTCCTTACCCCTAATTAGCATGCATGTCATTATTGCAAAGTTACAGTCACATCATCGCATCTTCTAAAGCTTTTCTCCCAATCCTACCAAGCAAGAGAGATTTGGTTGAAGAGCACCCAACAGAAGGAGCTTCAGATCTGGATGGCCTCCTCTGAGGTGTCATCAGCTCTACCTTCCCTTGCTTGCTTTTAAGGAGGCCCTAAGGACACACCTGAGTTCCTTCAGCGGATCCTTAGACAAAAATCTTAGTTTGTTGCTTCCGCCCACCTGTCATTTTAACTCTGTTACCTCATTTTGAGTTCCTGCTTGGTGCTTAGCCTCAATTTTGCTGTCACGTTCTCATTCAGTTCGGAGGCAATGCTAACTCCTAGCTTAGCGCTGAACAAATCAAAGCTGGGTGTGGGATTTTCCCTCCCTTCTTCTCACGAGGGTACAAACTGGAGATGGGAACCCTCTGCTTCCCTTTTCAGATTAACCAGAATTCCCCTGAATGTTTTCACCCTGATGTTTTCAGGAAGTGTCCTCCACAGAAATGGCCTTGATTAAAAAAAAGCTTTTATTTATTTGCTCCAAGAGGAAACAAGGCTGCAACTGATGCTAGAATTAAATTAATCCGTCCCAAGCTTTGGGCTGCCACGACCTATGTGGTGGATTTCATGTTGACAGCCCCATCTTGGCTCCTGCTACCAGATGCTGCAAATCTGCCCCTTTCCTTTGCATCTGGCCACTTTATCCAGAAGGGGATGCAAACTGCCATCTGCCTGGAAATTTATCTTTGGCTGGCTGATGACATTCTCGTTAAAGCTTCCTATTAATTGGCATTCTTCCTCCTGGGAAATCATCTCTGGATGGCAGAGATCTGCACAGTGGCACTCACTGTTCAATTTCAGTGACAGCCAGAGACAATTGCACTGGTGTGGGTTGGGACGTGGGGCCCTCCACTAAACCCAGACAACCTTGTGCTTGTCTGCTTGGCAGGTGACAAAGCTTTATCAGACGATGTCAAACCCACTCAGCAAACTTTGCGTGCTGAACAGCTCCCATACGCACTTCATCCTCGCCGACAATGGCACCCTGGGCAAATATGGGGCAGAGGTGAAACTGAGGCGCCAACTGGAAAAGCACATCTCTCTGCAGAAAATCAACACCCGTAAGTGAAGGGGATTCAGCTCTTCTGCCCCCAAAGGCCCTAACCCCCATAAAAATGATGGGGCTTGGCTGTTTTCCTTGGCTGAGGAGCCCTGGTGGCACAGTGTCTAGAGTGCAGTATTGCAGGCTAATTCTGCCAACTGCCAGCAGTTCAATCCTGACTGACTCAAAGTTAATTCAGCCTTCCTTCCTTCCTTCCTTCCTTCCTTCCTTCCTTCCTTCCTTCCTTCCTTCCTTCCTTCCTTCCTTCCTTCCTTGGTCAGTCAAATAACCCAGATTGTTGGGGGCGATATGCTGGCTCTGTAAACCGCTTAGAGAGGACTGTCAAGCACTATGAAGCAGTCTATAAGTCTAAGCGCTGTTGCTATTGTTATGCTCATTTTCCCTTGAATCCAGGAACTTCCTGATTGCTGACTAAGCTTGTACTGACCTCATGACCTGCGGGGTTCCCTTTGTTATCCTATGCCTGGAGCTCAGAGTGAGGCAGGGGTCACAAAGGGCTGCTCAGCTGTTGTTTCTAACGTCAACCAGTCATAGTGTGCAACCTAGCTCTAAAGAGTTTGGCTTGGCTCCTAGGACGGCCTTTGGAACTCAAAACCAGAAGCCATTGTCATAGTTGAGTAAAGTGTGATGATAAGTGTAGTCCAAGGGCATGCAGCTGCAGGATTTGTGTGTGTTTAGTTTAATGAAAAGAAGGACTAGGGGTCACATGATAGCAGTCTTTCGATATTGGAGGGCTACACGAAGAAGAGGAGGTCCACCTACTCTCCAAAGCAGGAGAAGAAGGCAGGACAAGAAGCAATGGATGGAGACTAATCAAGGAGAGAAGCAACCTAGAACGGAGGATGCATTTCCTGATAGTGAGAACAATCAACTAGTTGAATGGTTTGCCTCCAAAAGTTGTGGGTGCTTCAACACTGGAGCTTTTTAAACAAGTGATTGGACTGCCACATGTCTCCTGCTTGAGGAGCAGGATGGACTTGAAGACCTCCAAGGTCCCTTCCAACTCTGTTATTCTTATTCTGCAGCCAAAATTATGTGCAATGTGGATTCCAATAAAACAATGCAACAATAGAGAAGTCTCCCTAGCTTGAAAACCTTTTGTTGACTTCTGATGGTGTGCCTGACTCATTCTGCAGGCCTGGGTCAAGGAGTCCCTGTGGTAGGATTGATAGTCGAAGGTGGCCCCAACGTGATCTCGATTGTCTTGGAATACCTGCGTGAGAGCCCCCACTTCCCGTGGTCATCTGTGATGGCAGTGGAAGAGCATCGGACATCATATCATTTGCACACAAGTATTCGGAAGAAGGCGGGTGAGCTACTGGGGCCTGGGGTCACAGCTATTTGCCTTTTGCCCTTTTATTTGGGGAGGGGGGGTCCTTTCTTTTCCAAAGGTGTTTGTTTTTATCCACTTCCCACCAAGGTCAATGAGTTACTCCTGGGAGGGGCCACCACATGCTGTTTGCTATAATTCTGGATAAAGAATAGAATAATGTGGGTTCATTAATGCTCTCTGAGCTTGGTAGCTTTCCTGCAGACATTTCGCGACCCAGCTAGGGAACATCATCAGTGTTAATGAAGATGATGATAGTACTGGGGATGTTCCTTAATTGGGTCACCAAATGATGCAAGAAAACCCCCAAGCTCAGAGAGCACCGAGGACCCCACAATTCAATCCAGAGCCACAAATATTCTCTTCTATTGATAGAACGATACACAATACATAATATCTAATGTCATCTTCTTCATTTCTGAAGCCTAACATCCTTTCTCCCCTGCTTTCTCTCCCTCAATTTTAGCATAATAAATGAATCTCTTCGGGACCAACTGCTGGTCACCATTCAGAAAACATTCAACTACAGTCGGAATCAAGCCCACCAGCTCTTTGTGATCCTCATGGAGTGTATGAAGAAGAAAGAACTTGTAAGGCTCCTCCTCCTCCTCTCCTCCTCCTCCTCCTCCTCCTCCTCCTCCTCCTCCTCCTCCTCCTCCTCCTCCTCCTCCTCCTTCTTCTTCTTCTTCTTCTTCTTCTTCTTCTTCTTCTTCTTCTTCTTCTTCTTCTTCTTCTTCTTCTTCTTCTTCTTCTTCTTCTTCTGACCGCATAATCCCTTGGTGGAGGTGGACTCTGGGCAACTGAATGGAGCTGAGTGTTTACTGGCGGATGCCTTTCCTGTCAACGGAGCGGACTTTTGTTCAGCAGATATATTTGTCATTGTGCCCAGAGAGAGAAATACCTGCCTCTACCTAGCATAGAACTCACAGCCTCCTGATGATGAGGCAAGAACTCCACCTCCGGGCCCACTCTTATAAGGCTCTTATTGCAGGAGCATTTATGGGAGCACTTATTAGTAATATTATTTGGTCTGCTCTTACCTCTATTTGACTGCCTTGTCAGTGTTGGGTGGAGTGTTCTTGGTGGTTCCTGACTGCCAAGGGGAAACCTCATGGCCAGTTCAAATCAGTGCCGCCTTGTGATTAACCAGCACAGATTAATTGCCCCGAGCAAAGAGTGAGAGCAACAGCCATAGATATCAAACAGTCACACAACTGGACATCTGGTTTTTTAGGGAATCCCTTCTGATGGCATAATCAGCTTGTGCTTCTTAAAAGCCTCCATCAGTGAATGTCTTTCCACCCCCTCCACAATTGTCCTCATGATAATAGCAGTTAGGAGGTTACGAGAATCAGTTTGATCAGATTAACTCTTAATCTCCATGTTCTTCCTGAAGATAAATGGGCGCAGAGAGGACATCTCTGTGGCTCATTCCTTCTTCCTCTTCCAGCCAATCCAGCCAGACTCCTTAAGGCTTCTAAACTATGCTGCATGCTTTATCATTGTTTCCATATTAAAGAAAAGGAAAGGGTTTAAGAATCAAATCTTTCAGTCTATCCCTCTGGTTGGACACTTAAGGATTGGGGAGGAAAATCCATATGCAGGCAAGAAAGCAAAGCCACATTGCAGTTAGCCTAATGGCTGGTGATTAAAATGTGTTAGCAATCCTCCTTTCTTTTAGAAGTGGACACATATTTGACTTTAAACATCTCTTTCTCTAAAGAATTTTAAATTGAGATGTAAATATCTTATCGGTGCAGAGTCATCCATCCTGCAATAGATTGGCCATAATTTTTGTAGCAATTGGGTGACTGATTATGTACCATCAAGTTGTTTTGGACACCCAGTGACCACTGACTCTTCAGTGCACAAAAGAGAAACATGGAAAGATTCCATGCTTGTCCTTATTTGCTGGTCTTTGTTGGTCTTTAGATCACGGTGTTCCGGATGGGATCTGAAGGGCAGCAAGATATTGAGATGTCCATCCTAACGGCTTTACTTAAAGGTGAGCTTACCATGCAGGGAGTGAGAAGGTGTGGAGAGGCTGAGAAAGGAATGGAAGGCAGGAGAGCAGGACAATCAGGAGAGAGAAGGCAAGTCCATTGGCAGCTTCTCTCCTAAAGGGCAACTCAACCCAAGAGGGAAGGACCTTGGAGAGAAGCCTTTCAGATCCTCCAAAGAGATTCTGCCTTCATGAACTCACTAATAACCAAGGCTGGGATATTCCTCTTGTACGGAATTTCTGTAGACATTTCTGTATGGACCCCAAAACTATCACTAAAGATGCTTTACTGAAATCTTTGAAGTTCCAATTACTCAACTTGGTGGAGTTGACATAAAGAATAGAGATATTGAGAAAAAACAATACATCCTTATTTTTCATTTTAGGGTGACTTAACCCACGACAAAAGAAAGTTTGGACATTGTAGCCGTAAGTCCTTTCTTGTATTGGTACAAAAATGTTGGCCTGAGCTTGTTTGTTTCCTTAGGTACCAACGTCTCTGCACCCGATCAGCTGAGCTTAGCTTTGGCTTGGAACCGGGTCGATATTGCCCGCAGCCAGATCTTCGTCTTTGGGCACCATTGGCCGGTAAAGATATCTTAGAGTCAAACTTCCTCCTCTTGGTATTTTAAAAAAAAATGAACCAGAGTTTTACCTGTATTTAGGTTTCCCCTTTGAAAGGAGAATCGTTGCTGGAATTCTTGGGCTAGTTGTCTTAACTGTCTTCTCCATAACCAGACCTCTGGGGGATTTGTTCTTGGCATTAACCATCTCCAGTCCAGGCTGCTGCCAGAAGTCTACACAATGCAGCAATAAGAAAAGGCCTTGTATTGCAGCTGGCCTTGTGTAGTGTGTGTTTACTTTTCACCCACTCTCCCTTGTCATATATGGGTTGTCTAACCAGTTCTTCCTGCAATTCAGCCAGCCAGATTTGCATGAGAAGCGGAAGGAAGGACATCCAGTGTCCGTGCTCACTTTCTAGAGGTCTCCTGGGGATTGAAGAGAAAGGAGTCACTTGTTTTTACTCCCGTTCAACTATGTGTCGATGTTCTTTCCTCTCTAGCCCCTGGGAAGTCTGGCCCCCGCAGACGGGGCACTTCAAGAAAAGGAGAAGAAATCTCCTGCCCCTCAAGCAAAAGGAGGAAGAGGGAAAGGGAAAGGGAAAAAGAAAGGTGGAAAGCAGAAAGAGGAACCAGAAGAAGAGCTGGATCCAAGGAAACTTGAAC